>CM033361.1:13500885-14976660 GCA_019395295.1 Osmanthus fragrans
TTGACTCTCGGTATGTCCCATTGATTATTTGCATGTTGTCCCCCAAACTGTCGATTTCCTCCAATTTGATCTTTTTCGCTCATTTTCTTCAAATCCACCAAATTCATCTATGCATTCCTAAAACATAAAATAATCAACGAATTAAGCCATAATTTCATATAATTTATCAACAAATGCCGACAATTTTATCGGCCTAAATAAGTGTATAAAATACCACTTATCAAACTTCCCAAAACTTGAACATTTGTTTGGGTCTCAAATAAAAATGTGGCATTACTCAAACTAATGGTTAGATAACCTATCTTGTCTCTAGATTGGAATTTCTATGTTAATACAATGAACAGTTTCAACTTCATATGACAAAATCAACTTCTACTTATCCTAAGCAAAACTTGACACGTGTGTGAACTCATTCATGGCTCTCAATAGTCAAATATTTCCTAAATTCGCTTGGGAGATATACACCCATAAACAATTTACTTTTCACTCATTTTTCCCGGGGGTGTGTTCTTAAGTTTGAAAATCTAGCCAATTCTAATTCTTACCCCTCTCTAGTTTGGATAGATTTTACCAATATAAGTTAATACTTCAACAAGTCAACCAGATTCTCCTAAAGTTTTTACCGCTTCGACTCCTTTAAAGACTCGACTAATGCTACTTACCTCTTATCGCGGTAGGTTTGGTTCTTTCAACCAAGTGCCAGGGACTTAGAAAAAATTTGTAATGCTTTTTCTATTTTATGCACTTATTTTCTCTGATTTTTTTTTCGGACAGCATTCTCTCCATTAAACTTTCTAAATGATCCATGTAGTAAGTTTTAGGTCGATGATTCCCAAATCAGTTGACTTTAGAGTACCAAATTTCAAACCCTTACAGGCTTAATAACTCAAGTCATAAATGTAATGAAGAGAAATTTTCAAATAAAATGTTTTTATGTCTTGATTAGTGTAATGTCCCTTATTAGACAGTTAGTTTTCAAAACCAACCTCTAACTCAAGACTTTCATCTAATGTTCATCTTATTGGTCTTAGACAATCCAAACAACAAATTTTCCCTCATGGAATCTCTACTTAACCCAATGCTCTCCTATAAAAGCTCAAAATCTCCAAACCAACATAAAAACAGTGTAAGAATACATATAAATGTGATTTTTTCAGGATTCATCGGCTAAGTTCAACTTTTCCTAAATATGAACCAATTCATTTACTTAAAATGTAACACAATAATGTCTGCTCAAAAATGGATAAATTTTTACCCAAATAACCATAAGTCAACTCAATATGCAAAATTTCCACTATTCTTACTCCACACATTCCAATAAACACATCATTGCCGACATGGCCATGGTTTGTTAAAAGTGCATGTTTTAAGTGCACGGGTCGCGTTCAAGTAATAAAGTGGACCTATTGAGTTCGGGTTGTCGATCACTCGATGAATGTATACTTTCGATTACACAACTCTAATTAATTTAACTCTAACAACGAAAAGAAATAAACACACACAATAAAAACATTGATTTGAAATAAGGAAAACTAACTAAAAATCTACAAAATAAGAAAAACATAAAACGCTTTGGGATTTTGGAGGAAAACGTGGTTGGGACTCGTGGGTTCGCTTAAAACCGTCGCCTAATTAATTTCTCTACAAGCCAATTAATGAATTTACTCATTCACAATGTTAGACTCGATCTTCCAATTTTTAGTAATTATCTCTCTCTCGAGCGAAATTAACCCTAATTGATTGGTTTAACATACTATATCTCTATGTCGATTAAAATCAAACAACTGAATTCAATATTTGTGAAAATAGCTCAATTAGTCACCTAGCGTCAGGGGTATATCTCTATCCACTACACAAACCTAAGGTTTCTACTATTTGGTCTAAAATACACTATCTTCTCTCGAACGATGTACAAATCACTAAACACAATCATCTATTAGCCATATAAATGAAAATGTGATAATAACAATAGTAGAAACACATAAAAATAAGCAACTTAATATCAAAGAGCAAATATTAAAATTAATTAAAAGTTAGGTTAAACAAATACCACATATCCCAACACAATCAATTAACACATTTTATACATACGATAATAAATGAGAATATTTATACAATACATTACAAATATGGCAAAATAATTGAGAAAATACAAAAGTATGGATAAAATCCCTTTTTTAAGCTTGGCATTGATTTTCCTCAAATATTTCTCTACGTTTTCTTTGATTTAATTTCATTGTTGCTCTTGATTTCTCTCCCAAAATATCCAAGCAAAAACAAAAGAAAAAGGAAAGAAAAACAAAGGAAAAGAAAAAGCAAAAGAAAGAAACCAGTCGAAAAGCAGAAGAAGAACTGTCCCAGCATGAAAGAAAAATCGGATTTTATATTAAAACCTAACAAAAATTGCAGCCTTGGTCCCCAAATTTTTGGAAAGAGATAAAATCGTCCCTAAACTTATTATAAAATCATAAATGGTGTTGCAGCATCGGAACAGTGGCGCCACGGCCTCAGTAACCTGCAAGAAAATGGACTAAATTTGTCATTTTATAGCCAAGCCCTCCAATATTTCGTGCACCAGGTGATATGATCCAGGATAGGCCCCGCGTGATCTAAAATGCATTGTTCATTAATAAGTGGTTAATGGCGCGTTCGAGGCTATTTAGGGTTAATAAATGTCACATGAACTGATGATTCGAGCAATGGAAGAAGATCTAAGTTTCTGTCTCATATTGAGACCCATTTTTGACATGGTAAATGATTGAATTGGGAGATTATATCTGAAGTTGTAGATCTTTAAGTAATCTTTCCAACGCACTTTGAATCATTTCAATCGGACGTCGGTAGAGAAAATTATGACCAAAATACTGAAAGTTGTCTAGAGGGTCTGTCCAACCAGACACGTAAATCCAGACGTCCGGATTGACAGAGAAATTTTCCTGTTTCCTAGTTTTTTTCATTATTTTGACTAGAATTTTTTATTTTTGGTAGTTTTCTTATTCTAGGACTCTAAATTTCGTGTTATTCCATATTTCCTAGGTTTTCCATAGTTTCCATATAAATAGAAATTTTATTTCATTGTTGCAAGATTAAGACTTTTGATTATGAAATTGATTTGGGAATTTTCTCTCCATGGTTTCTCCATAAATTTACCGAACTTATCAAATATTACGCAATATTTGTGGCATTCAAAATATCGGATCGTGAGTTCTTTAATTTGTAAGCAAGGGGTTCATTGCATCTTCGTTATCTTTGAGTTTCTTGTTTCACCATGTTGGGTACAAAATCCAAAACAAATACGGATGAGATTTCGAGACTTTGTGATCAAGAGGTCGTTGGTTTAATATACTCTCGGTTGCTTGGTTCAACGTTTAGAGGTTAAATCCTAAACCTTGGTCGTATTTGGGTGTTCTTGGGATCCGGTTCATTCTTGTAGGTTCGATAGCGTTCGTGCTAACTGGGTTCGTATCAGGTGGTATCAGAGATTTGGCTGCAATTTAATCAGGTTATATCCTTTTATTTTTCTTGTTGAATCTTTTCTTTTGTTTTCTTTCCTTGTTGTTCATGTGCTTGTGTCCAATAATTTATTTTGAGTCTTCAATTCAAAAAAAAACACCAAAAAAAATTTCAAAAGTTTGTTTTTTGTGCTCAATTTGAATCCAAATCAACTTCTGTTTTATTTGCCGTTCTTGTAGTCAAAATTTGAGTTTATTAAAAAAATCGAAATTTTTTTACTATTCATCCGAGGTTACTGTTCACGTCCAAAAAATTCTTGGAAATTGTCCAAAATTCCTACTATCAATTCTAATTCCAAAAATATGCTTCTTTTCATTCCAATCCAAATTCAAGAACCACTTCTTGAATTTATAAATTCTAGTATGAAGTTGTCCAGTTTAAATCCTTTTGAGTCCTAGAGTTAATATGAGTAATAGGATGGATCGATTGGAAAAGATGTTGGTGGATATGGGGAGAGCGTTGAATAGGTTGAATGAGAAATTGAGTAGAACTCATAGGGATCAATGCAATGATGTGTTTAATGTGAATAGTCGGGAGAGATAAGAATGCAGGGGTTTTGGTAAAGTTGGTGTTAAAATGACAATTCTATAATTTAAGGGTAGGAATGATCTCGATGCATATTTGGCATGGGAAGAAAAGGTAGAATTGAGGTTTGATTGTCATGACTATTCGGAGGAGAGAAAATTAAAATTAGCTATTAACACTTTTATGGATTATGCAATTACTTGGTTGGATCAGTTGACAACATCTAGACGAAAGAATGGTGCAAGGCGTATTGAAACTTGGGGTGAATTGAGGAATATTATGTGAAAACGTTATGCGCCTAATCATTTTTATAGGAAGGATCAGTGTGATCGAGAATTTCGAGATGAGCCTAGGAGATATAGTAGAGTTGGGTATTCGAGGGAAGAGAAAATATCGTTTGTGGGGCATGTTGGTAGTATGTCAAGCAGAAGGACTATGTTGGATTATGAGCGTGACCTCTCAGAGCTTCGCGACTTAATTAGTCACAGGGAGAAACAAAGGAGCTCGAGAGAACATAGTAAGGTGGTTGATTGTAAGAAAAAAGAAGAGATGCCACAAGAGAATAAAAGGGAAGTTGAGAGTGAATATCCAAATGGGAAGGTGAAGTTGCAAAAAGAAATTGAAGAAGAATCTTAGGAGGGGAATGAGGAGTTGGAAGTGAGCTTAAATGAAAAGGAGCCTAAAGTTGAGGAGGCTGTGTGAAAACTAACAATTTCCTCCCTATTTTGAAAATTTCTGTTTTGCAGGTTACTGAAGATTTGATTCCAAAACACACTCTTAAAGGAATATCACCCGATCCAGGAAATAAAATTCAATTAGTTTTTTTTTTGTTTGGAGAAAATTGACTTTGTGATTCTCGATGAGAAGAAGGAGTTTCAAATGCACTGGAGGAACTACATTTGCGGAGGGTTGATTGAAAAATATGAATTGAGGGACAACGTTGACACATTGTAATTGTTATTGTCACAGGTGCTAGGGCCAAGTAAAGCAAGGAGAAGGCACATTTATTCATCAGATGAAGTTGCATTAGACCATTCCAAATTGTAATATTAAGCAGCCAAAGTGGGAGCACTTTGATCAATGTGATAAAGATTGGGTTTACAACCGATGGCGGAGTATTCGAGGCCAAAAAAGGTCCAAGTTGCATCCAAGAGGGGACAGACCATTTCATGTGCTTGAGTTGATTGGAGACAGGGCTACAATTTGAGCATTCAAGGTTTGGATTTCAGGATGAATCCTTTCAAAGAGAGAAGGGATGATATGATCTAGGATAGGCCCCGCGTGATCTTAAGTACAATGTTCATTGATAAGTGGTTAAGGGCGCATTTGAGACTATTTGTGGTTAATAAATGTCACATGAACTGATGATTCGAGCAATGGAAGAAGAGCTAAGTTTCTATCTCATATTGAGACCCATTTTGACATGGTAAATAATCGAATTTGGAGATTATATCTGAAGGAAAGTTGTATATCTTTAAGTAATCTTTCCAACGCACTTTGAATCACTTCAATCGGATCTCGGTAGAGAAAGTTATAAATAAAATACTGAAAGCTGTCTGGCGGATCTGTCCAACCGGACGCGTAAATCCTGACATCCGAATTGTCATAAATTTTCCTGTTTCTGCATTTTTTCATTATTTTGACTAGAATTTGTTATTTTTGGTAGTTTTCTTATTTTAGGACTCTAAATTTCGTGTTATTCCATATTTTCTAGGTTTTCTATAGTTTCCATATAAATATGAATTTTATTTCATTGTTGTAAGATTAAGACTTTTGATTATGAAATTGATTTGAGAATTTTCTCTCCATGGTTTCTCCATGAATTTATCGAACTTATCCAATATTATGTAATATTTGTGGCGTTCAAAACATCGGGTTGTGAGTTCTTCAATTTGTAAGCAAGGGGTTCATTGCATCATCGTTATCTTTGGGTTTCTTGTTTCACCTTGTTGGGTTCAAAATCCAAAACAAATTTGAGTGAGATTTCGAGGCTTTGTGATCAAGAGGTCGTTGGTTTAATATACTCAAGGCTGCTTGGTTCAACGTTTAGACGTTAAATCCTAAACCTTGGTCGTATTTAGGCGTTCTTGGGATCCAGTTCATTCTCCTGTAGGTTCGATAGTGTTCGTGCTAACCGGGTTCGCATCACTAGGTCCCTCAACTTTGATATTGTACATTTTGGTCCTCGAATTTTGACTTTCATTTCAATTTTTCCCTACATAAATTGCATCCCAATGTCCTCCAACTTTCTAGCTTGTTCACTTTTGTCCCTAACTTCACAATTTTGTACATTTTTAGTCCATTTTCATTCACTTTGCATTGTTCTCTTTCTTTTGGTGATTTTGGCATATAAAAGCATAAATTACACAATTGTGAGTAGAAATTTACTCATTTTAATCAATAATTAGTTTATTTAGGTATTAAATAAGTGTGCAAAAACACACTTATCAACCATCTAAACCCACAGAAGCACACAAAAGTGATAAATACATAAATATCACTAAATTTTTTTCCCTAGATATATCAACAATCGCACGTCAACTATCATACAAAAGTAGTAAAATACTTATCAAGTCATTGATGAATACAGATGAGTCTTAATTTTGTCGTCTCCAACCTTATACTGTGCATTGTCCTCAATGTACAAAAATAGGAAAATAAAAGAAAAATTGAGGACTAAAAGGGAAAAGTGAAGACTCCCTTGATCAATCTGATGATGGTGGTGGTGGAAATGGCTGAGAAAGCCCAGAGTCAATAGGAGAATCTGCTAGCAGTGGCGGTATGCACATGAGGATGTCTCTCATCATAATCTGTATATCGTGGACCATGTCATATGTCTCATCTATTCCAGCTGAATACATCCACTCGTACTACATAATAGCTCACTCGTCCATCAAGGGTATCAACATCCCTCCTCGTGGTTTGTGCATCCCTAGCATCTTGCCTAAATGTTTTCACATTGTTCCTCATGGTCTGTACTTCAACCTCCCTAGCGATGAAACACTACTGTAGAGCTTAAATATCTCGGTTAGTGTCAATCATGGTGGCAAATACCTGCTGCAACAGCTGTGTGTCTGCTAGAGGCTCAAGTGATGGAACCGAAGGCATATCAACATCATCAGGCCGTTGACCATCGATTCCCTTTTACTCTCGTCGTCGTCTCTCTCTTTTTTCGTGCTTTTCTCGAACCTAAGCTCTTATGACTAATTGGTGCAATGTTCTTCAAGGGCTCATACATTAATAAAAATCTCATGCCTGAGGTATTACATATCCTACTAATGAGGCTCAAGACTATCAATGCATGATGTGATCAACCCATGCAGCCGGTGAGGCGATCGAATTATATATGTATGTCCCTGGGTCGATCTTCATCCCTCAATATATGAAACTAACCATAGCATTGTTGAACGTGGTCGGTGAGAAGTAAGCTCGATGTTGTGGCAGATAAAGAGCCACAATAATTCAATGGAAGGTGTAAGTAGAATGGAATGCCACTCATTTAAGGGTTATACAACGTCCCGTCCATATAGTATAGTGGCCACCTTATTCCAAATGAAGTCTTATGGTATTGACACGATGTCAGCCCAGGTAAGTGCATAATACTCATAAATCACCTTTGTCTGATGCATTTGCTCGGATTCGGGCTCATCGATGTTTCTGTTGTAGTTCACATAGAACTCCTACACTAGTTAATCATAGATTGGATGTGGCTTGTCAATCACTTTAAGCTAGTTGGAATGGAGAACTAATGTTTCAATCTTAAAACCCGTAAAATCCTTGAGCATCACCTACCGCTCTGGTAGCAATGGCCAACTGAGGATAACATCATCGTGTTGTGCTCGAGTCTCATCACTCAGAAATCTCCGAATATCCCTATCATCAACCCGTGTCCTAGCTGTACCTGAGGAATATCATACTTTTTCTTTCCTCTTTGTTGTTCTTTTTGGAGTCATTTTGTCAAAATAGAAAGATTAAATCATTAGTCCATATGATGCAATGTAATGGACTGAAACGATTAATTTTAAATTACAATTGACACGAGGGGTAGAAGTTAGGATGCAAGTCATGCAACGTGACTTGAGGTGACATCGCCTTATAGTGGCCTTGACGTGAGTGACGTGTGGGCGACATAAAGGTGGGATGAGTGCCAAAGTGTGACATGATTGTGAAATGAGTGTAAAGACATGCAAAGGACATAAGGGAGATAGAGTGCATGCAATGGGACGCCAACATTAGGGGGGGACAAAAATATACGACTCAAGGTTTAGTCTCTCCAAACATGCTTCAAAACATGATCAAATGTGCGTGCAAGGAGCTGGAGGTGTCACACAATGCAAACTTAGGGTGTAGTATGATTGTAGCGTACGAAATCAATGAAAAATCCTACTTAGGCATTTCTACAAACACGTAGATTGCAATGAGAAAAAACCTTTTCTTTCAAAGCAACTATGCATATATTTTTGGACCACATAAAAACACTTCAACTCCCAATCCATTCACTACCTATCCCTTCCTCCAATTATAACATATCACTTCTAAAATAAAATAAAAAATCGAGAAATATGGTATTAAAATAGGGGTATTCATTCTTACCTTGATTTCGTGCAAATAGGCAGTTTTGAATTGATGGAATTTTTGCCAAATTGGGGGATTGGTAGAAACTGCGTTTTATGTAACGTGATTATGCCGTAAGTGTACGGTGTCAAGTTTTGTAATAAAGTGATGAAGTGGAAAATGTCGAACCCACAAAGATTGATACTTGATTTCTATCGAGTATTACAATTGTTTAGTTTTCTACTTTATTTATATGATCAAAATTGAATCAATGTCGTGATTTTGTTGTGATTTTAATCTAAATTTGGTGGAATAAAAATGAGAACAATTAGGAGTAAATGGTAAAGAAGTTATCAACTTATGGAAGTCTGGGGAATGATTTCATCACACCTTCGACAATGTTTCTCAACCTAGCGTGTTAACTCAATCAAATTTTCCGTAATTTATAGGCAAGAACCCTAAAATTAGTTCTATTTCCTCTCTCGAGTACTAAATAGAACCTATCTCTATAGTTTAATCTCAATATCTCTATTCCAAATTAAATGTATAGAAATTATAATGCATGTGGTTCTTAATTCAAACAAGCCTCAAAGGTTCGTACTTTCTCTCGAAATCTATGAGACCTAGGTTATGTTATTCTTAGATCAAGCCTAAATCTCCCTCTCTCGAGTGTCAAAATTCAAGCATCAATTCATCCAATTATTGATCAGGTAATTGAATGCATTAAACACATACAACATAAATAAATTAACAGAAAATTCGAAAGAGATAAATAAATAGAAATCAAAACATGTCTAAAGTTGATTACATCAAACCCTAGATCTAGAAAATTAGTTCATAGTTGAATTAACAAGATCTAAAGAATTTATAAGAGAAAACTTAGAAAAAAAGAGAGAAAAAACTCTTCGATTCAATTCTCCCTAGATCTTCACGAATTCTCCCTTTGATTTCTTCAAATCTTTATGTCTTGCTTTCTCAAAATATTTCCAGCAACCCAAAAAGAATGCTTCAGCCGTCCAGCAAGTGTTTTTCTAATATTCTTCAGATTTCTTCTCTTTCTTTAGTCTCCAAGCCGTCCTAGGTCTTATTTTTCCTTTGTCTTTTATATTGTTGCCCTGTTTTTTTGGAAAGGATCCTCTAATTTGGGCCGAGAAATTAGCTTAAAAATGCGTAAATCTGAAGATAGGATTTTTGGCACCTTGGCATTGGTGCATTGCCAAGGCTGGACGCCTTGGCGTCCAGGAGCTGACGCCATGTCGCCCAGCCTCCTGTTTATTCTATGCATCTTCATGGGCGCATTGGCGTCCACTTTCCGCGCCTTTGCGCCCAAGTCCCTGCCGGTATTGCTGTATCTTCGAGGGTGCCTTGGCGTCCAACTTTGACGCCTTTGTGCCCAAGTCTCTAGTCTCTTCTTGATCTTTTCTTGGGTGCCTTGGCGTCTAGGTTCGGCGCCTTGGCGTCCAACTTGCCGTTTTCATTCATTTTGCCTCTTTTCTAGGCCATTCTCTTCTTTCATCACCGTCGACACTTTCTTCTATTTAAGCTCCGAATTGTGCTATTTTCTCCCAAGTTGTATAAGTTACAAGACAACACAAACACAAACATCAAAATGTTCAAATGCGCCAACGAACAAACCAAAAACTATGATTTAAAGGTATTTGTTCGATGAGTGATTTGCACTTTTCAAACACCCCCAAACTTAGTTCTTTGCTTGTCCTCGAGCAAACATAAACACACACCAAGCATGATTAATCTAAATGCACAAACAAAACATGATATCATGACTTAGCCGGATAACTTGTTTTACTGCTCAACATTGATTATATGGTGCCAAGTTATGATCTACTTCACGGCTTAATGTGAGAGTGAAATTCTTACTTTCCCAATGCAAACAGATGTGTAGATGTGTGAAGAATTAAATACAACATTGAACTATCATATGTTGATTCAGTTCCGACCTTAAAAGTCAATTATTCGTTTATGTCGCTTGTGGGATTCACACACCCCCAAACTTGTTTTTTTTCACTTCTTGAGGTGTATTCTTAAGTTGACTTCCTACTTCTTACACCACTCAAGTTTGGTCCGGCTTTACTAATTGCAGTTCAACGTGTTAACAAATATGAATTCTCCTTATTTCTGACTGCTTCAACCTCCAAGATCCAATCAAGTTACCAACCTTTCATCAAAAGTCTAACTTTCTAAGATAAGAGTTCGGGGCTTAATCACATTATGCGGTCTTCTGTTTCATGCACCTATTTTTTTTCAAAAATTCTTTTTTTTTTAATTTTATGAGTAAACGTCCATTCTGTAAACTTTCTAAATGACCCCTGTAGTGAGCTTTAGGTCGGTGGCTCAAAAATTAAATGACTTTAGGGCACCAGGTTTTAAACCTTTGCAGACTTATTCACTCGAGTCATAAAGGCTACAAAGGGATGCTATACAATTGTCCTCATTGGGATCTTTTGTAGTGATCAGTGTAACGCCCCTTATTAAACACTTATTCTAGAGAATTGACCTCTAACTTAAGGCTTTCACCCAAATTCATCCCTTTGGCTTCAGGCAGTCCACACAATATTTTTCACACACGGAATCCATCTCCATGTCTACCTACAACAGTTCAACCGGCCAAGTATCCTAAATTTGGGTTGAGGATATAGTGCTATTTAATGGTTGTTTGGATTTGATTTCTAGGTGCACTAATTCAACCTATCTCATTTATGCATCAACATATTCCAATCCAATGATATACTTAACTCATGTGCAAGTAAGATGGCATGCTTTGCAAAGGTAAGTAAAAATTCACTCAAACACATAACCTATTCATAGCGCATAACCGATTCATGTTCTCAACTATATGCATCATTGCCAACAATATTATCTAGCTCACACAAGCATGTAAAAAGAGTTTAGTTTTTTTAACACACAAGCATAACAGAATAAGATATAAACTGCAGGCAGTTAAAGCAATAAGACACAATTGAAATACCATCCCCCCAACTTGAATAATACATTGTCCCCAATGTGAAAGGAAGGAGAGATGAATACCTTGGGGAAGACATTAACTGTCTTCGTCGTCTCCCGATGGGGTTGGATTGTGAAATAGGAAAGAGAGTGATGGTGGTGGGGGGAATGTGAGCTCTGGGTGGGCGGATGCCATCATCGCTAAGCATGCATTCTGGTAACGGAATTGGTCATGGATGGTAGACTGCAGCTGAACCATCTGTGATTGCATTCCGTCATGCCGATGGCTCATGTCGTTTTGCCAACGGGTTATGATTAAATCCATCATATCTAGGCACCTAAGTATGGCTCCAGTAGCATCATCACTTTGCAGAGGTGCGGGAGTGGGTGGCTCTGGTAGGGAGGTATGAGAGGAACTTGGCCTGTCCCTATGCGTTATGTGTCTATCCCGAAGATCCCAAGTGAGAGGTGGTCTGGGATGTGGGACCTCATCTGATTCTCGAGTGGGAACACCACCTTGTGTACAAAGATCATGGATTAATGAGGGGTGTCCCCAATTTCCCGTGTTAGACCCACGAGGATGCACAAAATACTGCCCTATATGATCCTCCCAACATCAATTGATAATCCCCGCTGAATGGCATAATTGAGGAGGGCCCACTCCTTTGTGACTTCACTTAGATTGCTGCTGGGCAGAAGTTTGGCACTGATAAAGAGGTGCCACATCTTACAATTTCGGGTCAAACCAGAGGTCGAAAAGTTCATCACACTGGTAGCTGATCGTTTCCATTTGGTGCCTTGGGTAGCTAATGTGTTGATTAATATGTCGGGGTCAATGCCCTCTTCACGGATTCTGGAGTAATCATCATTAGGAATATCCCTTGTGCTGTAGAACTGATTGATGGATACACTGTCAAATTTGATACAAAAACCTCGCACAAAGACCTTGAAGTTGACGTGTTTCTTGGCATTTGCATAGAATTCCTTTACCAAAGGGATGGAGGTACTGCCTGGTTAAGCTACAAATTTGTCCCATCCTAAACTATTAATTTTCTCAGGCAACAATTTCTTAAAACCCTTTCCGGAATACAGTTCCGGTGTATTACCATGTGTTGAAATCGTTCCTCAGTGGCGGAACTCACGAAACGCCTTTTATCAAAGACTGTGGAACTTGATAGTTTCGAGAACTTAGATTTCTTTTTAGGTGGCATGTTTCAAGTCCAATTCAAGCATAAAACACAGCAAAAGTCCCAGAATGCAATTATCCAATTCAAACTTACACAACTATGTAGGCACTTGGAGGCAATGACCAATTTTTAAACCACAACTACACTAGCAAGCCACCACCCAAAAAGCTTGTTCAGGCAATTTAGCAAATACCTTGTAGGCAACAATCCAAATCAACACCACAACAAGTTTTAATACCACAAGTGAGACCCCAAATCAATTAAGACAAAAGAAACCCAAAGGTGAAGGGGTACCACCCAAGTCCAAGATTCTACTATTGAAGTAGGGAGGTGATACTTACTGTACGGTCATGGTAGGTCCAATACCTAATCGGCACAAGTCGAGGTGCAATTGTGTTGTGGGGATGTTCAATCAAGGGGGGATATAGTGTGGTGTGGAGAGGCGTGAGAGAAATGAAAGGAGCGAGAGGGGGAGGTGAATGGGAGAAAAATGGGGAGGGAGATGAAGAAGAAGAGGGGAAACTGGGGAAAAAAATGATTTTGGGCCTCTTTAAGTAGACCCGGCACCAGAATTATACGCCTTTGCGTCGGGTTCCCTGTAAAAATTTATTTTTTAGATAACTTTATTACCTGTACCCCTATTGAATGCTCTCGAGAAATGCTTGAGGTTTTATGCTCCTTACGTGGGAATGAACCTAAGAAAACAAATGAAGAATAAAGTTATTATGAAATCAATTAAAATGAGGAAACAACTAAAACTAAAAAAAAATAAAAAAAAATGACATGAATGAGATTGTAGGGATAGAACTTGGGTTGCCTCCCAAGAATCGCTTCTTTAACGTCATTAGCTAGACAGAATTGTGGGTTTAGGTTGGCTCGCTAAGGGCCGTTTCATCCACATTTCGATCTTCCACTCCGTAGTAATGTTTGAAGCGTTGTCCATTTGCTTGGAATGTGGATCCATCTTTCCTCACAAGTTCCACCGCCCCATAAGGAAACACATTACGAATTATGAATGGTCCCGACCATTGTGATTTAAGCTTGCTCAGGAAGAGTCAATCGAGAATTGAATAATAGGACTTGTTCTCCCGGCATGAATTCTCGCCTTATGATTCTCTTATCGTGCCACATCTTTGATCATTCCTTTTATATCTTGGCGTTCTTATAGGCATCATTTCGAAATTCTTCTAATTCATCAAGTTGCAACAATCGTTGTTTTTCAGCCAATTTAATGTCCAAGTTTAGCTTCTTCACAGCCCAATATGCTTTATGCCCCAGTTAAACCAGTAGATAACATGCCTTCCCGAAAACCAGACGGTATGGTGGCATTCCAATTGGTGTTTTGAAGGCTGTTCGGTATGCCCAAAGAGCATCATCTAGCTTGTGAGACCAGTCCTTACGGTTGGTGTTCACTGTCTTTTTCCAACACTTGTTTGATTTCTCTGTTAGATATCTCTGCTTGCCTGTTTGATTGGAGGTGATAGCCAAGTGCTAATTTGTGCCTGATATTGTATTTAGCTAAAAGGGAATTGAAAAGTTTATTACAGAAATGTGTACCTTCATCACTTACTATTGCCCTAGGCATGCCAAATCAAGTGAAGATGTTTTTCTGCAGAAACTTCAAAACTACCTTTGCATCGTTCATAGGTGTAGCAATGGCTTCAACCTATTTGGATACATAATCCACTGCAAGAAGAACATATACATGACTGAAAAATGGTGGAAAGGGGCCCATGAAGTCTTTATCCCACTCATCGAACAATTCCACCTCAAGTATATAGGTCAATGGGAGTTCGTGATGCCGTGAGATATTCCCCGTACGTTGACAATGATCACAAGTCTTCACAAAAGCATAACAGTCTTTGAAGATATTTGGCCAATAAAATTTAGATTGTAGTACCTTGGCAGCAGTACTTGTGGGACCGAAATGACCTCCATAAGGTGATGAATGACAATGCTCTATGATTGATTGTGTTTCTTCCATGGGGACACATCTCCTGATTATTCTATCAGCACATCGCTTGAAAAGTAATGGATCATCCCACTTATATGACTTGACATTATGTAAGAATTTCTTCTTTTGATGGGGGGTTGAGTCTTGTGGAAATTTCCCACATACCAAGTAATTAACGAAATCGGCATACCATGGTGTCCTTGATGAAACTGCAAAAAGAAGCTCGTCCGGACGCTTTGGTGTCCAGGAGCTGACGCCATGGCTCCCAGCCTCCTGCCTATTCTATGCATCTTCATGGGCGCCTTGGCATCCAAGTCCCTGCCGGTATTCCTGTATCTTCGAGGACGCCTTGGCGTCCAACTTTGACGCCTTTGCGCCCAAGTCTCTGGTCTCTTCTTGATCTTGTCTTGGGCGCCTTGGCATCAAACTTGTTGTTTCCATTCCTTTTGCCTCTTTTCCAGCCCATTCTCTTCTTTCATCACCGTCGACACTTTCTTCAATTTAAGCTTCGAATTATGCTATTTTCTCCCAATTTGTATAAGCTACAAGATACACACATCAAAACATTCAAATGCGCTCACGAACAAACCAAAAACTATGATTTAAAGGTGTTTGTTGGATGAGTGATTTGCACTTATCAAAGAACCATTCTTTTGTTCTATCCATCAAAGTATGAGGGAATAATCTCATTCAAAATGCATATGTTGACATCCCTTCATGGCTAATAACCTCATACAAGATGAGAAAAGCCAAAATATGTTCATGATGATTTTTCGTGGCTTTCCTAAAAATCCTGATGTCTTGATATTTTGGAAAAGATTTATGACATCTGATCTTAGGTGGAAGTTAGGTTGTTTGAAGAGAGGATATACTACTGGTACATGAACTGGATTGACATAATCCCCAACTAGAATAGGAGCTTCATTAGCGATAATTCTCGATCGATTTGGCTACAATAGCTGGCCCTGAACCTGATTCTGTGGCTGATTTTGGCTGTCGACCATTCTCCTGGCTTGACGTTGTTCTCTTCTTCGATTTTTGAATGTCCTTTCGATTTCGTATATATCGGAGCTAGATCGATCTTGTCAGAAGGATGCATAAACCAAGTTCGCCTTAAATGAGTCGAAACACAAGAGAATTAAGCATTGTAATAATAGCATGTGAACAAAAATATAAATATAAATATCGAATCTAAAATATCTAATGACTAAATCTAACAACGTTATTCCCGAGCAATGACGCCAAAAACTTGTTACGTTGAAATCCCGCAGGCGTACGAGTTCTTTGACAAGCAATAATGTGATGAAAAAAGTATCGCCCCATAGGGAATAATGTTTAACTCTAATATATTCAATATTATAAAATTTGATCATTTTTTACAAAGAGATTGATTAATTTTCTAATTATGTTATTTCGATCCTAGAAAAGAAATTAAATACGATTTTTAAATCAAATATGGGTGAGTGTATAGGATATCCAACTCAACTAATCAAATTCTAATTCTAATGCTCGACTTGTGTTAATTAAAGTTCATGCATTCGTGACAATCAACAATCCAATTTTATTTACTTTTCTTTTCCAAGATATAATTAACCTATGTTTAACACGGCCTGATCCTATTGCTAGTTCGAATTCATATGAAAAACAAGCATTTATATTCAGGATCGTCTCACGTGATCACTCACCCCAAAAATATTATTCCTAAAATTTATTTGCGTGTGTTCCAAAATCCGTGTTCTACCTGTCGTGAGTCTTCAAACACTACGAGTAAGTAACTTATTGTCGGAATGATGGGTAAACATCAAAACAATGTAAAGATTAATATTTATGAAAGCACAACACAAAACTTTAACTAAAAACATGAAGTCTTGAATTAAAACAAAAAATCAAAAAGTTTTATCATCCATATAATACAATAATTTTCTAACCTAGCATATTTCTATAAAAATTACAAAAAAATAAAAATAAAGAAGAACATCAACCGAGTCAAGAAATAATAAAGGAATATTGAAATCTTCAATAATCTAATCTACTTCCATCCCCAAGCGATGAGTTTCTCCTTACTTGATGTACAATCTTACAATCTTCACTCCAACTATGCTAGAATATCTCCCTCCTTTATTCTGGGTAGCTCTAGGTCTTTTTAAGCATTCCCAAAGTTGTTTCCATAAGAGTTTTAGTCGGATAAGGAAAGTTTGAATTTTTCCTTCGGAGACCTTCTATGTGGCCGCATAAAAGAAATAGGCATGACTGTATAGAACAAATAGTTTCTTCGAAGTTAGTCCTTGGAATGGTAGATGCGACCGTATCTAATGAGAGCTTATGTGGTCGCATAAGCTTAAATAAAGTTTAAAATTTAAAATTTGGTTCCCTGAATGTTTTTGTCAGTCTCTTTGGCCCTTTTTCACTTCTTCTCATTCCAATGCCTTCATTCCTTGTTCAATTGACTCCTGGTATGTCCACATCTTGTCTTTAAAGTCCGTCTCATCTATTGATTATTTGCATGTTGGCCTCCGAACTTCCGATTTCCTCCAATTTGGTCATTTTTCGTTTCTCAAATTAAGCCATAATTTCGTATAATTTATCAACAAATTCCCATGTTTATTGGCCACTTATCAAAGTGCTTTTTGTCTCCAATACATTTAGAGTTTGAAGACTAGTTCTTTAAGATAACTATTATCTGATACTTTGAGCCAAATACGATGTGATTAATGTGACATCTCTAAAAAGTGACAGAGATTCAAATTTTCCTTTCTTGTCTAGGACAATATGTGGGAGATCACAAGCCTATGATAGCTAAAATATGATGTTTTAACGCTTGATATGTGAGCCATTAGGATGAGGCCAGATGCCAAGCATTCAAGATACTTCAAGCTCATTCATTTGTCTATAAATACTCACACTTGGTGACTTTTTTATTAGAATTATAGTAGGCTAGCTAGCAAGGATTCATTGCATGTTGAAGATGGACCAATGATGAGATCAAAAGCAAAGAGGATCAAGAAAGTCATGTCAAGGCTTGTCCAAGCTACATGGGCCAAGAGTTCGAGTGCAATAAGCAATACACAAAATTTCAAGTTGGGCATGAAAGAGAAACCAACCTTTGTGCATTTGACTCAAGCAAAGGAAGAAGAAAATTTTCAGCAAAACCTTGAGGTTGCAAGGCTTTAATTCAATGCAGTCACGAGAATCAAGATTTTTTAACCCGAGAGCAAAACACTTCTTTTGTACGGCCGCAACCAATATAATTATGCAGTCGCAACGCTTTCCAGCTAGGTACAAATTTTAGTTTTTTAGTTTTAATCAAACTCTATTATTTTAATGTTATCTAACAGTATTTCGATTTTCTTAAGATCATTTATGAGTTGCCTATATATATGGCCTCATTATTTCGAAGTAAATTAACCATTATTTTGAGAGAATTAATAAAGCGAGATTTGTTTTATATTTGTTCTTAATTGAACTCAGTTAGAACTTATCAAAGATTCATACTCTTTGTCATGTTCAACAGTTATAGCAAGGTTCGTGATTTTTGTAATTATGGGGTCAAGGTTAATCAATAACTTTGGTTCAATAAATCATTTGGTCAAGCTTCAAACTCTAATTTTAGCTTTATTGGGTTCGTTTCAATCTTCTATGGGTTCCGGAGTTCCTATTGCTATATGGGTTCACATCAGTTAGTATCCAAGTTTTAGCTCTAAAATCAGGTTTTTATCCTTTATATTTTTGCATTTTCTAATTCAAATTCTTCTTGTGTCTTCTTCGTTGAGTTTTCATCAAAAAAAATTAGTTTCTTACCTTTTTTGATCTTTTTGCATATTTAGTATGAAAAAACGAAGAAAAAAAAACCAAGAAAAAATACAAGAAAAATAGCAATTGTTCAAGATAAGGCTTATTCAATTTCAATAGACACCTTCTTGAAATTCTTGTGGTGAAATTTTCAAGAAATACAATCTTTCTAGTCGTTCAATATTTATATCATCCTTTGAAATCAATCTTTTTGAAAAAAATACATAGATCAATTTCAAGAAATCCTTTCTTGAAATTCTTTGTTGTTTTATCATTCAATTTCCTTCATACTTTCCTTCTTGAGTCCTTCTCGAGTATTATCCTTCTTTATCTTCCTTTCGTTCTAGCATATTTAAACCTCACAAAGGGCTAATTTTTATTTTTTTTTATTGAGATCAATTAGTTAGCAAGAATGGTGAGCTTCTTATCGGGTATAAGCCAATATTGAGTGAATCACTTGAGTGCAAACACGTGAAGAATATAATTCTAGTTATCAAGATGTTTGAAAGAGAAGAATCAATACGTTGCGAGGAAAACAATCAATCCTTTACGTTGAAAGCTATACAACAATAGTTTAAGCGGATGAATGTGGTATTTGGAGAAATTAGGAATAGAATGGATTGACAGGGTACAATGAGTGCAAACTTACAAATGGGACAACTTAAAGGAGTTTCTAATGTTAGGAGGCAAGATAGGTTTGATCCTAGATCTATATTTGATGATGAGAATGAAGTAGAGAGTAAGAATAAGGATGACCCAATATCAGAGGTCAAAGTAGGTAGGATGAATAAAAAAATGTGTGTTAGGGGCCTAGAAGAGATCATAGAGACTTTGGTTAAAATAGAATTGATCGAAATTTGGGTAGCATTAAGGTGAAAATTCCTTCATTCCAAAGTAAAAATGATCCGGAAGTATATTTGGAGTGGGAAAAAAAGATAGAATTGATTTTTGATTGCCATAACTATTTTGAGGAGGAAAGTAAAATTATTAGTGATAGAGTTTACTAATTATGCAATCATGCGGTGGATCAATTGGCGACAAATAGGAAGAAGAATCATGAGAGGCCTATAGAAACATGGGGTGAATTAAAGGCCATTCTTGGAAAGAGATTTGTACCCAGCCATTATCATAGAGATCTTTATCAAAAACTACAAAGCCTTAGCCAAGGTTCAAGGAGTGTTGAGGAATATTAAAAGGAAATGGAGGTAGCGATGATTAGGATCAATGTTAAGGAGGGTCAAGAGGCCAAAATGACTAAATTTTTGAATGGTTTAAATATGGATATAGCCAATGTAGTAGAGTTACAACATTATATGAGGTTGGAGGACATGTTACATGTGGTCATGAAGGTGTAGAGATAGTTAAAAAGAAAAGAATCAGATAGGTATTTTTCGGTTCTTCAGGTTCTAATTGTTCTTGGAAATCGAAGTAGGATAGTAATAGAAGTGACGTGACTATTTCAAAGGTTGAGACCAAACCACCAAAGGGAAAGGTTAAAGTAGCTAACAATAAAATCCGAGTCAAATTCTGAACCTTCTAGGAATATGGATATCAAGTGTTTTAGATGCTTGGGTTCGAGGCACATTGCATCTCAATGCCCAAAAAAAAGGGCAATGACCTTGTATGACAATGGAAAAGTGGTGAGTGATAGTGAT
Organism: Osmanthus fragrans; assembly: GCA_019395295.1. Taxonomy (NCBI): domain Eukaryota; kingdom Viridiplantae; phylum Streptophyta; class Magnoliopsida; order Lamiales; family Oleaceae; genus Osmanthus; species Osmanthus fragrans. The sequence continues at coordinate 13,521,024 of CM033361.1, forward strand.
AATGATGAGATGCCAAGTTGGATGATGCTAGTGTTGGTGATGGAGTAGAGTACCCAGTGGTAGGTAAAGCACTTGTTACGAGGCGTGCTCTTAGCACACAAATTAATATGGATAATATGGAGCAGTAGAGAGAGATCTTTCATACTAGGTAGTATGTCAACAACAAAATCTATAGCATGATTATAGATAGGGAGAGTTGTACCAACGTAGCTAGTACTACCCTTGTAGAGAAATTGAGCTTTTCTATGTTAAAACATCTTAGACCTTATAGGTTACAGTGGTCGAATGAATGTGGAAAGATTAAGGTTAAAAAGCAAGTCTTGGTGAGCTTTACTATTGGGAAGTATAGTGAAGAGATAATGGCATATCTTGTTAGGATGGTAGTATGATAGGAAGGTGATACATGATGAGAATAAAGATGGGTACAACTTTGTGGAAAAAGATGGAAAATCAGTTACTCTTGTTCCGTTAACATCAAAAAAAGTATATGAATATCAATTGAAATTGAGAGGTGAGGAAGAGAAGAAAAAGAAATAGAGATAAAATGGTAAGGTGGCAAAAAAAAAAAAAAAGATTGGAGTCACAAGAGAGAAGAAAATCAAAAGTGAGAATTTTTGTAAAAGAGAGTGAAATAAGAAATTCAACCTTTGATATTGGTGATTTATAAGGAGTCGTTCCTTAATTTTGAGGAAACTAACCAACCCTTCCTAGTTAAACTTGTTCCCCGAGGACATCCTAGTGGGTAACCACCCATTCGAGACATTGAACATCAAATTCACTTTATACCTGGAGTTGTTATTCCAAACTAGCTAACTTCAAAAAATAGTCTTGAGGAGACAAATGAGCTTCAAAGGTAGGTGGAGGAGTTGATGAACAAAGAGTGTGGGAGAGAAAGCATAAGTCCATGTACTGTGCAGTGCTATTTTTACCTAAAAATGATAGGATGTAAAGAATGTGCGTTGATTGTAGAGCGGTCAACAATATAATAGCAAAGTATCGTTATCACATGCCTAGGTTAGATGATATGCTTGATGAATTGTATAAGTCATGTATCTTTAGGAAAATAGATTTTAAAAGTGTATATCACCAATTTAGGATGATAGAAGGAGATGAATGAAAAACAACTTTTAAGACTAAATATGGATTGTATAAGTGGTTAGTTATATCATTTGGACTTACTAATGCACTTAGTACTTTCATGAGATTAATGAACCATATTTTGCGTACATTCATAGGTAAATTCATAATAGTTTACTTTTATTACATCCTAGTGTATAGGAAGAATTTAGATGGGCATATTGAGTATTTGAGATATGTGCTTGTTGTCTTGAAGCAAAAACAACTTTATGCTAACTTTTAGAAGTGTACGTTTTGCATGTAAATTTTTTTTCTTAATTATGTCTAATAGAGATGTTAAGTTCCTTAGTAACTTTTGGAAGGTTTTGTGGGGTAAGTTGGAAACCAAACTATTATTTTCTACTACTTGTTACCCACAAATAGATGGACAAACTGAGGTAATTAATAGAGCATTAACTCAACTCTTGTGCAATAAAACTTATGCATCTCAAGCTAATAAAGGAAGGAGGCGTATAAAATTTGAACCAGGTGATTGAGTTTAAATACATAGGAGAAAAGAACGATTTCAGGTCCAAAAGAGGTCTAAATTGCATCTTAGAGGAGATGGACCATTCCAAGTGTTGGAAAAAGCTAACGACAATATCTACAAATTGGATCTTCCAAGTGAGTATAACATATCTGCTACTTTTCATATTGCTAATATTTCTCTCTTTGATGCAGGTGAAGATTCGAGGTCGAATCCTTTTGAAATGAGAAGGAATGATGAGAATCATGGAAGGTAAGCTAAAAAAGATCCATTGCATGTTGACGATGGACCAATGACAAGACCAAGAGCAAAGATGATCAAGGAAGCCATGCAGGGGCTTATCTAAGCTATGTGGATAGAGAGTTCGAGTGCAACAAACAATACGCAAAGTTTCAAGTTGAGCACGAAAGAGGAACCAACCTTGGTGCATTTGATTCAAGCGAATGAAGAAGGAGATTTTCAGCAAAGCCATGTGGCTGCAAGGCTTTAATTCAATGCAGTCACGAGCATTAAAGTTTTTCAACCCCGAGAGCAAAACACTTCTTCCATGAGGCCGTGACCAATATAACCATGCGGTCACAATGCTTTCTGGCTAGGTCTGAATTCTAGTTTTTTTGTTTTAATCAAACTCAATTATTTTGATATTTACTTGTTCTTAATTGAACTCAATTGGAACTTATCAAATATTCATTCTCATTGTTGCATTCAACACTTATAGCAAGGTTCGTGATTTTTGTAATTACGGGGTCAAGATTCATCAATCACTTTGGTTCTTTGATTTAATACATCATTGGGTCAAGCTTCAAACTTTGATTTTAACTTTTTTGGGGTTTGTTTCAATCTTTTGTGGGTTTTAGAGTTCCTATTGCTACGTGAGTTCGTTTGAAGGTAATCAAGAATTTGATATTGTCACTCTAAAAATATAAATCCCGACTCTCATTTTCTTTTTTGTTTGTGCCACTCCCACACCTAATATATTTCGTTGTCTGTCTTGTATACTTGAGTGTCAGAGACACGGACACAATCGCAGCCTACCCTATCTTTCTCTTGAGAGGTTTAGGTTTTGCGCCTCTAACATGCGCTTCCATATACACATGAAACTTGCACGAGGAGAGTGGAGGCGGAACCTGTTGCAAACAGGGTCACATCCAATTTCGAGATTCAACATGATCATTTAAGAGTCAAAGTCTAAATTCACCTTCAATGCGAAATTTCCGTTTACAGTGGAATCATGATGGCGTTTCTAGGTCAAACACATTCTTGGTAAGATTATGATAATCAAAGGTTCTATATCAAGTGCAATGAATCTTCTTTAAAGTAGCATATTGCATTAGTATTACATAAATTGAATGTTCGATTCTTTAATCGATCCCTCAATTTCCCTTGCAATAATGATTTGACAGCAGCCTAGTATCTTAAATGATATATTAGTATCTTAAATGATATATTTAATAATCACAACTAGATGAATTTGGAGGGGAAAAACGAAAATTATTATGATATAATTAGGTGGTCAAGAATATTTATTAGTAGAGTTGCACACAACACTAGTTACAAGTTGGTTCTAACCCTAGAAAATGATGCAAATTATTTTTCAACCTTTTAAAGTAGGTGCACAGTTCTTTATTAGGACTCCACCCCAGCTTCAATTCTTATTTAGTGTCTTCACCTATAAATAAGACTCTTTTGAAATGCGATCCCAAATTCTTTTATCTTTTTAGTACATAATTAATTAATATTTCATCTTTGCTAACTTTAATATCGAGAAAATATCTTGACGTTTCTCTGTTATAAGTCATATATTCCGACTTTTCTTGTCTACAACTTGATCATTCCAAGTGTGTTATTCAAATATATTATTTTTAGTCTTGTACATCTCTTTTGAGACTTCTCGAACGAATCAAAAAAAAATTTGCTTGAATTTTGACTATGATCGAGTTGTTGAGATAATCGTCTTGATACTTATCATGTCAAATTAATTAGTCTTGAAGTGTCCTCTTGTTCAAAAGTGCGACAAATTAGCAATCTTGCTATAATATAGAGTTAATGTCAAGGTCTGGCCCTAATATGTTTATGTCTACAATAATTACAATACACTTTATTCTAAGTATAATAATTTGTTCTAGAGAAAATTATGAAATGGACCATTATTAAAGCTTTCCTTTGGATATTATTAGATCATTTATTCCTCCCCCACCACCTCCTCCACTAGTGACCAAAGACAACTCTAAAATAATTTAATATCATTCGTGGTTAGTGATAAATTAAAGTTTGTGTTTGGATGAAGAGAATGAGTAGTGGGTGAAAGGCACCCCACCCCCTTGACATGAATTAGGTTTGATTCCCTATAGCTATTAGAGAGAAAAAGCCTTTTACCATATGGTATGATTGTAGGTTAATTCCATCAATCACCTCTAAGGTCATATTCAACATACAATATTAGATACAAGGACGGTAATTTTCTCCGGTCCTACTCCATGGTGCACCACCTCAAATGGGACATCTAGTCAAGGAGTCCGTATGGTGTCGGGTTAAAAGTCCTTGTCCTAGCTCGTGGGCGGGAATGTGGTCCTTCGAATCCATCATGACTCTTGTTTTATTAATTTTTATGTTTTATAACTGAAATTGTATTAAAAATAAATATAATATTAGAAATAATAAGATAGTAAATAGACAAGCAGGAATTAAAATCCCTGGCCAGTAGGGGATGCGAGGGCTGTTCAGTCCCTTTCTACTCTGTCGTCATTCTTAGTTAAATATGACTTTAAAAAAAAAAATGAATTTTTTTTTCCTACTTAAATATTGTTCAATAATCTGCTACCCCCAATAAAAATAAAATAAATAAAAAGAGTTAAATGAGGTATTTCAATTGGAATGGTGTAGAATAACATGATTTTGTCATTTTTAGAAAGAACAAATACATTGAATAATGGTGGTTAGCAAAGAGAGTTATTGTATGCATAAAGTAAAGCTCAAAAAAAGGGGAAGAACAATGCATTTTGTTTTTATTTCTTGTTGTATTTTAAAATATATATATTCGTATAAAAACAATTAGTCCTTTGTAGAACCATTAATACGCTTTTTTCGTTTTTGTGCATTTTTTTTTCCTTTTATTTTCTCTATCAATTAATTTTAGGTCTTTTAGGGCAACTCCAATAACAACATCATTGCACCAAAAAATACCAAATTTTGGTGCAAATGTTCTCCAATGGAGCCCCAAACAACAAAATGGTGCAAAATCAAATTTGCCATTTTTTCCATTTATCAAAGTAATTGATGGAGGGTATTTATGTCATTTGTATTATATATTTTTTAATACAATAATTTTTATTATTTTAATTATAATTACTATTATTATTATTTATCTAAAGTTAACACGAAATATATTACAATAACCACACACCTACATTAAACTAATTTTATTTAAAGAAAATGATACATTAAAACAAGCGCATTGTTTAGTAATTTGGAAGACCACTTTCAGATCCTCCAGTATCGTCAAAATAATTTCCAAACAAACCGGATGAACTTTTTGTAGTATTTCTACTAATTGTACAATATTTTAAAAATATTTTCATTAATTTAACGTAATTATTTATTTAGTAATTTATGTATTTGTAAAATAAATAAATAAATAATATTTCAAATAAATAAATCATTAAGAATAAAAAGGAGAAGAAAATGATTAAACACTGTTCATTTGGTGTAAGTTTTGAAGATGAATTTTAGTTTGGTGCAAAAATTGTTGCAAAAATTGGTACAAAACTGGAGATGGTCTTAGTGACTGATTCGTTGCATCACGATACCTTTTCACGGAGATCTTTGCCCATGATTTAAGGGGTACAAAAACTTTAACTTAATTTTGAACACAAATAATTACCTAAGAAATTGGAAATAATGTCCATTTTTCATCTCATTGTACTGTGGTCAAAATTTTTAAGTCATGGATTGATGGACGTTTTTTGTTAAAAAAAAATAAAAAGACTAGGATGCCACTGATCGAAATTACAATATGGGTAGTTATATTCACAATAGATTTTTTTATTAATGGTACCACATTTTAATTGTTATAAATGTTTTCAAATTTAGAGGTTTTTTTTTTTTTTTTTTTTTTTTTTTTTTGCATTTATATCCTGACACGCGAAAAATGTTTTCGACTTATAGTACCGCAAGTATACGGTTCGTTTCAAGTAATAAAGTGGATTTTTAAATCCAAATATCATTCCCACAGAAATTTAATAGTTTGACTGTATTTATTTCGACTTTAACCGAAACTAAATACTTTGTTTGAGTTTTTATAACTAAATTGCAGAAAAAAATAAATAAAAAAACTAGAATCTAATTATGCAAAAGTGAATGAATCAACTAAATGAATGCAAATTTCACTACGTGCAATAATATAACTAAATGCAAGAGGTTTTAATAATCAAATAAAAGGCGTACTAGGTTCGCGAATCCCATGCAACTATCTATTTCAACCTTAGTTCTACAATTTAACAACACATTTGAATTATGTCAATATTCCGATTTTATTCAAAACTCTGTTTTGATTAAGTTTGAATCTATTCTCATATACGACACCGATTATATCTCTATGATGGGAGCAAATATATAAAAATGCATGAATATCTATGAACACTTAAAGATTCACATAAAGTACAGCGGTATATCTCTATCCCCTAACGGACCTTACGATGATTTATACTCTGTCTAATCTATTTCTCCTCTTTCGAATGGATGAAATAAATCACAACAAATCACATAATCATGTCCACAATAATCATGGACTCAATTCAATGTATATAAATCATTCATCAATCCAAAATATGTTTTAACGTCAAATATATAAAATTAGGAATTAAAATATCAAATCACATGGTTCTTCGTTCACCTAACACTATAAAATCTAGTCTAACATGATAGAACTAAGAAAACTAAGAAAATAAATAAATTCAATTGAAGAAGACATCACCCTTTCAATTCTAAAGATAAATCTTGAATCTTGAAGTAATCTCCCCATTCTTCGCCTTCTTCTTGCTCTCCAATATGTCAAAAAATGTCAAATTAGGCGTAGCCCCTGTTTCTGGTCATCCTTAGGGTTATAAAAGAATCCTAAATGTGTTTCTATAAGTAATTGATTCAAATAAGGAAACTAGATAATTCGCGTCAGATTTGTACCAAGCGGTAAGTCAAGCGACCGCTTGGTTTATAAAATTCACCTCCTGGATTCCCTGAATGGTTCTGGACGACCGCTTGGAATAACTTTTTTCTTCGCTAGACAGCTTTCAGTATTTTGATCATAACTTTCTCTACCGATATCCGATTGAGGTGATTCAAAGAGCATTTGAAGATAACTCAAAGAGCTACAACTTTTATTCAGACATAATATTCCGATTCGATCGTTTACCATGTCAAAAATGGGTCTCAGTTGCGGTTAAAAATCAGTGCATAACTTTTCGATTAGAAATTGATGTGTGATCATACTTTGACGATATTTCATCCATTTGACATCTTCTTTCAACCAATTGACTCCTAATACTCTCAAATCTTCATCGTTTGGGTCGACATAACTTTTGAATATTTGCACGTTAGTCCTTGAACTTTCGTTTTCTTCCGTTTTGATCTTTTTTCGCTCGTTTTCACATACTTCTCGTTATATCCATCAATATAGTCCTACAAACACAAATTGTACCAAATTAAGCTATATTTAAATATATACGTTCACAATTAGCTATGTTTTGTGACCTAAATAAGTGTGTAAAATGCACTTATCAAACCCCCCAAACTTGAACTATTGTTTGTCCTCAAACAAGATGGTGACTTAACTCAACACAAAACATGGTTCAATGACTTGCCGTGTCTCAGGATTGGAATTCAGTAATCAACATAGTGAATAGTTTCAACAGTACAAAATCAGATCAATCTCAACTTATCATATGCAAAGTCTGACGTGTGTGTGTGTATACTCATGCATACATACTCAGCTTACGATGGGTTCAAATCCTGACCCAATGTAGTCAATTTTCCTTTCTTCGCTCGAGAGATACACACTCCCTAAACTTATTCTTTTCACTCAATTATCCCGGGGTGTGTTCTAGAGTAGAGATTTGATTCACTTAAGTTCTTACCCTCTCTTAGTTTGGATAAACCTTGCAATCACAAGTTCACAGTTCAACAAGTAGGGATTCTCCTCTTTCTTTAATTGGTTCAACCTCTAAGACTAAACTAAGTTACTTGTCTTGTATCAAAGGTATAATTTCATCAACTAAATGTCTTGAGGCTCTTTTTTCACTCCATTTTCTTTCTTTTAACATATCTCATTTGCTTTTTATATAACCCATGTATCGAGCTTTAGGCCGATGACTCCCAAATCAGTTGATTTTAGGGCATCAGGTTTCAATCACCCTTGCAGGCTTACTTAGTCAAGTTATAAATGCTCGAGAATATGTATTTTCACTCTTTTTCTTTTGACTCTTTCACTCTTGCTTTCTATATGACCCATGTAGTGAGCGTTAGGCCGATAACTCCAAAGTCAATTGACTTTAGGGCACCAAGTTTCAACCACTCTCGCAGGCTTACTTGCTCGAGTCATAAATACTTAGAATAGAGTTTTTCTCACACAATTCAATGCAGTGCCCCTATTTTTCTAGACATTTAGTTTCAAAAACTAACCTCTAGCTTAAGACTTTCACCTCATCTTCACCTCATTGATCTAAGTCAATCCACACAACTTAATTTCATGCATGGAATCCCCACTCATCTTACTGTTCCCGTGTAATAGGTAAATCATCTCCAAACTATTACAAGAATAGATATTTGATAAGTACAATAGAGGATTTTTCGGGTCAACCTATCATGTTCAATTCTTCTATAAATCATGAACCCAATCACTATCTTAATATGTCCATCATGAGTGTCGTGCGCAAGAAGTGTCAAGTTTACACATAGACAAGGATTGATCAACCTAACATGTACAATATCCACTATTCATAGCTCATAATAATTCCAATAATCACATCATTGCCAGCAAGGCCATTAAAACCACAAAAGCACACAAAACAAAACAAAAAAATACTGAAATAAACAAAAAAATATTTATTTTTCACATAACAAACACACAGAAAGCAATAAATCATGCAAAAACATCGATGAATAGTGAAAAAGTAATGAAACATCCACCAATTTTGTCAAACAAATTCTACCACCCCCCAAATTTGAGCTAAGCATTGTCCTCAATGTGGAAATTGTAAGAGTTAAATACAGAATTTGAATGACAAAGCTCAAACAAAATAAAACATGGGGGTATGAAAACTCCCCTAATCAGAATGAAGGCGGTGGTGAAGATGGTGGAAGAAACTGAGTCTCGATATGCTATCTCCAAGTGGTGGTGACAACATTTTCCCTTCCTTAGGAATTTTTTATGGTGCAATCCTACGAAGGACGAAAGTTGGCCTACATAATGGAAACGGATCAAGTGAAATGCATGAAATAGGATAAGCAATGCATAAATCCCCCAAACTTGCTTCAATACGTAAGTAAACGATGTCGGTGTGCACGTACAGGGAGAGTAATGCAAACATGCGATGTATCAATCGAAACTCAACTCAAATCATGCAAGTTGTCCAAACACATTTCTAACCATATGTGGTGCGTGTATGCCATGAAAGAATGCACTAAATAGGTGAACGTTGACCTTAACTACCTAAAATGCATAAAATTATGAAAAAAATTCTAAGCTAATCCATAAAGCGAAATAAATAAAAGGGTAGAAATGTTGGTTGCCTCCCAACCAGCGCTAGTTTATAGTCTATAGCTCGAATGTACCGTGTTATTCTGTTAAGAAACGTTGAATATAGCCTTGGAGGTCCTGATTAGCTTCTTCAATGACAATTGTTTTCTTTCTGCAGTCTTCCTCCAGACTTTAACCTTACCCTTATCCACGTCATCTGATTTTTCCTTGTTATCTCTCTCAAACTCAACAATGTAAGTGTCTTGCTTCTCATGCGTTTGTTCTAGTTCAGAATGCATCTTGCGATCCTCAGAAGTGTCTGAATCGTTTTGAAACACAATTGTGTACTTCACCACATTTTCCGCTACATCAATTTGGAGGCATTTATCTTGCTCAATATGAAAGTCCATATCGTTGAAGACATTGAAAGTGATTTGTTCCTCGCCAAGTCTCAGATTTAACTGCCCTTTTTGAACATCTATCAAATCTCTACTGGTAGCTAGAAATGGTCTACCCAAGATAAGTGGAACATTCTTGTCTTCTTCCATATCTAGAATGACGAAATCGACCGGGAAGGTGAATTTGCCCACCTTGATTAGCACGTCTTCAATTATCCCCCTCAGATGTGTCAAGGATCGATCAACTAATTGTAGTGTCACCGTGGTTGCTTTGGCATCGCCCAAACCAAGTTTCCTGAAAACAGAAAGGGGCATTAGATTAATATTGGCACCAAGATCACATAGAGATTTATCAAAGTAGCATTCATCAATAATGCAAGGTATAGTAAAACTCCCTGGATCTTTCAGTTTTGATGGAAGCTTTTTCCGAATTATGGCACTACACTCCTCTATTAGCATCACTGTCTCATGTTCCTCTAACTTTCTTTTCTTGAAGAGAATGTCTTTCGGGAATTTGGCATAGCTAGGCATTTTGAACAGTGTTTCAGCAAATGGAATATTTATATGGAGTTTCGTGAAGATTTCAAGGAATTTCTTGTATTGGTGTTCCCATTTATGCTGTTTCAACCTCTGAGGGAATGGAATTGGTGGCTCGTATGGATTGACAGGAGCAGGTGCTTTATTCTGTGATGTATCTGAGCCTTCCTTTGTAGATGTTTCTTTTGTCTGTTTCGCTTTTTCCTTTTCTGAATGCGGTAGTGTTTCTTTATCTGCATTCAATCTTTTCACATTGATTTCTGGTAACTGAACCCCACTTCTCGTAATAATAACTTGACATTGTTCCCTGGGATTCACCTCAATGTTGCTTGGAAAAGTACATGTTGCCCTTCCATTTACAGCCAGTGCTATCTGTCCTACCTGAGTCTCCAGGTTCTTAATTACTATACCTTGATTTTGGAGCATTATTTTTGTCTTCTCCATGTACTTTTCAGTTTTCTCCATCAATTTTGCAAACATCTCATCCAGCTGGACCTTATTCTCTTGTTGAAACTGTCCCTGAGGTCTATTCTGATTTTGGAACTTGTTTTGATCTCCTCTCCAAGAGAAATTTTGATGATTTCTCCACCCAGGATTGTAGGTGTCAAGGTTAGGATTGTTCATTTGGCGTTAACCCCACTGTGCATAATCTGCCTGTTCTACCCCTTGTGAAAGAATTTGACATTCCTTCGTGCTGTGTTCTGCCCCCACACTCTTCACAATTCGATTTTCTTACTTGTGCTGCATTTGCTGAATGAGATATGCTTTCTACCTTGTAAAATAAGGAATCAATTTTAGCAGACAAAGCTGAATAGGTGTCAACTTCATAGAGACCCGCTAATTTCTTCTGGACTACTCGCTCGAACGACCACATTGTTGAAGTATCTGCCATCCTTTCAAACAACTCCTATGGTCAGTCGACAGTTCTTTTGGTTAATGAGCCATTGGATGAATAGTCTACCATGTTTCTAAAAGATGGAAGTAGTCCTGTATAGAATAATCGAATCTAGGTTATCTTATCAAACCCGTGCTAAGGACAATTTCGTGGCACAATTTTTAAACCTGTTCCAGACCTCATCGAAAGATTCAGAGTCATTTTGCGTAAATACTGATATAGCATGTCTCAGTTGTGCTACATTGGCTGGTGAGAAGAACTTAGTGCAAAACCTGTGAGCTAGCTTTTCCCAAGTGGTTATGCTTGCAACAGGAAGTGAGTACAACCACTCCAGAGCTTTATCCCGTAAGGTGTGTGGAAACAACCTCAACCTGATAGCGTCATCTGAAATTCCTTGGTATCTGAAGTGTTGACACATGTCCAAGAATCGTGATATGTGTGTATGTGGATTTTCAGTAGCCATCCCGTGAAATTGATGTCCATTCTGGAGAGTTGGATGACATTTGTTTTCAACTGAAAGTTTAGCTGCCCAAATGGTGGATAGACAACGCTAGATTGGCTTTGGACGACAAATTGCACCATGAAATCTCCCAGTAGTCTATTCCCTTCATCTCCTGCCTCTGCATTTGTCAGAGGTGCCAGATTAAGTTGTTGATTTTTCATTGGTACTAGCTCTTCCTAATATGTTTCTTGTGTTGTTTTTGCTGCTTCCATTTGTCTACGATGAAAGATCCTCTCGATCTCCAGATCAGTTGGAATCAACTCACCATGGAACGATCTTCGCATGTAGGACCTGAGAGATGGATAATAGTAGCAAATCAGGAAACTGATAGAAAAACTTCAAAAATACTACAGAAATGAATATTAACTAAAAAGTTCGAATTAGTATCAAAGTAAATAAAACCAAATTAAATTAGATCCCTGGCAACGGCACCAAAAACTTGACGCACAAAAAATATTTTCGACTTATAGTACCGCAAGTATACGGTTCGTTTCAAGTAATAAAGTGGATTTTTAAGTTCAAGTATCGTTTCAATAGAGATTTAATAGTTTGACTGTATTTAATTCGACATTAACCGAAACTAAAGATTTGTTTGAGTTTTTATAATTAAATTGCCGAAAAAAACTAGAATCTATTTATGCAAAAGTGAATGAATTAACTAAATGAATGCAAATTTCACTACGTGCAATAATATAACTAAATGCAAGATATTTTAATAATCAAATAAAAGGTGTACTAGGTTCGCGAATCCCATGCAACGATCTATTTCAATCTTAGTTCTACAATTTGACAACACGTTTGAATTATGACGAATTAATGTTCCAATTTTATTCAAAACTCTCTTTTGATTAAGTTTGAATCTATTCTCATATATGACACCGACTATATCTCTATGACGGGAGCAAATATATAAAAATGCATGAATATCTATGAACACTTAGAGATTCATGTAAAGTATAACGGTATATCTATATCCCCTATCGGATCCTACGATGATTTATACCCTGTCTAATCTATTTCTCCTCTTTCGAATGGATGAAATAAACCACAACAAATCACATAATCACGTGCACAATAATCATGGACTCAATTCAATGTATATAAATCATTCATCAATCCAAAATGCGTTTTAACGTCAAATATATAAACTAGGAATTAAAATATCAAATCACATGGTTCATCGTTCACCTAACACTATAAAATCTAGCCTAACATGATAGAACTAAGAAAACTAAGAAAATAAATAAATTCAATTGAAGAAGACATCACCCTTTCAATTCTAGAGGTAAATTTTGGATCTTGAAGTAATCTCCCCGTTCTTCGCCTTCTTCTTGCTCTCCAATATGTCAAAAAATGTCAAATTAGGCGTATCCCCTGTTTCTGGTCGTCCTTAAGGTTATAAAAGAGTCCTAAATGTGTTTCTCTAGGTAGTTGATTAAAATAAGGAAACTAGAAAATTCATGTCAGATTTGTACCAAGCTACTGCTTGGTTATAAGCCAAGCGACTGCTTGATTTGTAAAATTCACCTCCTGAATGGTTCTGGATGATCTCTTAGAATAACTTTTTTCTCCGCTAGATAGTTTTCAATATTTTGATCATAACTTTCGTTACCAATATCCAATGGAGGTGATTCAAAGTGCATTTGAAAGATAACTCAAAGAGCTACAACTTTTATTCAGACATTATTTTCCAATTTGATTGTTTACCATGTCAAAAATGGGTCTGAATATGCGGTTAAAAATCGGTGCATAACTTTTCGATTAGAAATTGATGTGTGATCATACTTTGATGATATTTCATCCATTTGACGTCTTCTTTCAACCAATTGACTCCTAGTACTCTCAAATCTTTATCGTTTGGGTAGACACAACTTTTGAATATTTGCACGTTAGTCCTTGAACTTTCATTTTCTTCCGTTTTGATCCTTTTTCGCTCGTTTTCACATACTTCTCGTTATATCCATTAATGTAGTCCTACAAACACAAATTGTACCGAATTAAACCATATTTCAATATATACATTCACAATTAGCCCTATTTTGTGGCCTAAATATGTGTGTAAAACGCACTTAATCCACGACTTTTTATTATTTAACAGGTTTTATCAGTGATGACGACCAAATAAAATCTAATAGGAATGAGTAAAAATGCCAGTCTTAAAGTTTAATAAATAAAATAATATATAAAAGGTTATAAAAATTATTCTCGTGCTAATAAATTATTTGGACAAAAATCGTCATCAAATCAATATATGCTAATTAATTAACGATTACTTAAATATTTGACAAATACTAGAATCATGAATTCCCCTACTTGTATCCATTTTAATATCAATTCAAGATTTAGACAACATATATTCGCATATGAAGATTAATGTTCCTAATTCGTTTAGTAATTTTTCTCGAGTAAAACTAAACTTATCCTCACATGTAATTTCCGTATCTCTATTAAAGATGAGAAAATATAAAAATACATTAAATTACAAGAACATAAAAAAGACAATGGATACTTTATCCACTATCAGATTTTACAATTATCATTACTGCGTACAAAATACCAATTCATTCTCTTAGTTATCAATAGAAATCACAAGACAATTCAATTAATAGCTAATTAATTGAAAATAGTTGATTTTTTAACAATCATTCAAAACCAAATATATGTTTCAATGTAAACTCTGGAATGAAATATCAAAACTTCAAAAGTAGGGTTCAACATAATCATAGCATCTATATAATTAGTCAAGTATCAAATTAATTACAAACGTACAAAATAATTGATAAAACGTCACCGAAAATTGAATAATTGGAAAGAAGATGGAAAATAATCTTGAATCTTTTCAATAGCTTCTTGAATTCTTCTCCTTTGATTCTTCTTCAATTCAAAATAAATTAATGTATTAAAATATGTTTGGATATATTTTGTAACAAGTTTCTACAAAGCTTTGAATGAATATATGAAATTATGGATCAAAACTTCCTTCTTTGATTCTCTTCTGACAAGAAATATGAATTTTCTAACCTAAAGAGCCTCATTGACTTGAATAATTTGTGTATAAATGAATTCCCACAAGCACCCCCTCTGTTTTTCATCAGTAATCATATTTATAGACCTTTAGTTTTGATCTAATTCAGTGCCCGAAAGGGAAATGAATTGAAGTTTCATTCATGATTGATTAGGATATTTAGAAAACTTCAATTCAGCTCATAGATTTTTAGCTGTATGCATGCGCAAGTATAGGAACTGCGATCACATCTATTTGATTCTTTGGTGCTATTTATAAAAATTCCTTAATTGCAATTGTACCTTTAATTACTTTGTGTGATGACTTCGGTCACAAACTTTCATTCTATGTATTTTGGTCCTTAAATTATGGTTTAGATTCTTTTCATGCCCTCTAATATTTTATAGAAGGTCCTTTGACTTTAATTCTTAACAATTTAGCCCTCTACATTCTAGAATCATTAACTGTTGATTCAATGTAAGTTCCAAAAAAATTATAATCTAGTCCTTGAACTTTATATTTAGAATTTAACTCTCTAGACTTGTGATTCGCCTTCAGATGTTCCCTTAATACTTTTGATTGATCAATTCAATCTGATTGATCTTCAGTTGCTTTGAATCAACTTCAATTATGATCAAATTTCATCACATCAATTTAATCTAAACACATCCAAATTTAGGGTTTTCCTACAATTAACATGTTTTACACAAAATTAAATATATGTCTACACAATCGCCATAAATAATAAAATAAGGAAGCTCCAAATAAGTGAATAATGTACGCTTATCACACTTTCGAACTTAAACTATTCTTCGTTTCAAGCATGACTATATACAAAACATGGAAGCAAGTAAACAAGTAAAAATATAAATGTATTAGATAACTTTGTCAAAATTACATCAAAAAATGAAATCATTTAATAATTCATAAATATTTTATAAGTAATTCAAACAAAATCAATTCTCACTTATTCAATGCTCGATCGATGTGTATATGCATAGACAATTCAATCATCATGAACTTCTAAGTTGGTAATCGTCCAACCCTCAATAGTCATATATTTGCTTACTATCTTGTGACACCTCCAATTTGTTTTTTTTTTTTTTTCAATTACATTCTGGAAATATTTATTCTAAGGTCGATTTTGCAACACTCATTCATTTCCCACTCAAGTTTTATTAGATATCACAAATAAAAATTACTACCTCGATGTGCGATGATTCTTCATAAATTAGAATGTCTCGAACTACAAGCTTTACGGAGTATAATAACCCTCCCTAGAAGTCTATATCCATATTTAAGTATTTAAGGCTTAATCAGACAGATACAATGCTTATGGTTATTTTGTCACTACCTAAACACACTTTGATGTATTTTTAATTATTTGTATCCCTTCTTCTATTTTTGGGAATTTTATATATATATATATATATATATATATATATATATTTTGTTATCGAATGTAATTTTCACTCTATATTGAGGTAACCTACTTCTTCGATAGATCGTCTCCTAAAAATTGATGATGAATAGGATTGAATTACTTAACACTAGCTTCACATAGTTATGAAGGGACCTTTTTTCTACATGCCACGGTTAGCACAATGCTATTTAATTTTGGGGATAAGTAATTGGGATTAAAATTCTAGTGTATGGTTACTATTTAGGTTCAACCTATTATTCAAAAGCACTCCAAAATATTTTCAACAAGAACGTAATCAACACCTATCTAAATAGATCCCAACACCGAATCAACCACCCTTAAACAAATATTTTCAATAAGTTAAGTGGTTGTATTACAAAATATGGTCTTGGTTCATCAACCTAATTTTAAAATTAATTCAACATATATTTTCAATATAAGAAATCTAGTATTGGTTCTTAAAAAGAAAGAGTTTTGGAAATGGTTCAATTGGCCGAAATGAACTTCTAGACTCTGGATGTCGATAAAAAAATCATAACAATCATCAAGGCTGTTATACTCAATATAATACGATCTCACATAAGCAAGTATCAAATTAGCAAAAAAAAAAATGCCTTGTCTAATAATAATTTATGCATATCACTCAAACAAACAATATGAGACTAGCTACGTTACATCTCCAAAGTTAATAAACATATTGTCTTTAAATTTTGTACATAAAATAGACTTAAAAATATTTGCAATACTTATCTTATAATAAGATGTCTCAATAATAGCATCTTCTATTTTTTTATTCTCTGCTTGCTAAATATAATGCATGATACTTGAAAAGAGAGAGCTTATAATTAAGTACCAATACAATTACACCGAACTTCGTATTAACTCCAAAATATTTGCCCTTTTCACATCATATGACTTGCCTCCACCCGATTCGAACACAATTATGAATACTTCGATTTCCTCATGGACTTGAATCACAAACTCTACATGCTCTTCTTCTTTAACCGTTGACTCCTCATGTTGAATGATGAGGAGATCCCCATAGGAGCATCACATGATTGACCTATACCACCTTATTAGAACTCAACTTTGAAAATTCCAACCTCTTCCTCTGTATCAATTACAAAATAAGGAGTCGGGAGATTGTGCACAAATTCTATCTTCATTGGATACCATTGATTCATTTGGCTCCTTCTCGATTTCTTCATGCTCTTCTATATTTGTTATCTTTGGGGTGCCATTGAGAGACCATTTTAACCAACTAATGTTGACTCTGGAAGTGTATCTCAATCATTTGCATGAATTGAGATTGAGCATCTTTGAATTGTTTTATTGCTTCTTCGCATTTGTTGCTTTGATTATATGAACTTGTTTGGGTTTTTATCATTTGCATCTTTCATAAGCATGTTATCCTCACCAACTTTCTTTACTTAGTATGGCAATTCCCATAATACTCCTAAAGGTATGTTATTCTCGTCATTACACTTTTTTTTTTTTTTTTAAAGTGATTAAGGGTCATGAGCTCCCCCTATCGTCATGTTATTTTATTTATATTTGGGGTCCCACATCTTCATTTAGTTCCAGTCTTTTAATTTACTTCGTTCTCATCCATAAAACCAAGAAAAACAAGTAGATTTGTTGTAAAAATGAAATAAAAATAAAAAATAAAAATAAAAAAATTCAAATTGAAGCAAGAATTAACTAAACATTAATTAAATAACTTAATATCCGACAACTGAATCAAAAACTTGATCATTAAAATCCTGCTAGTGTAAGATATTGTAGCTAAGTAATGAAGTACTACATTAAGTATCATTTTTACGAGAACTAAGTACTTAATCTATTTTCGGTTAATGCCAACTTTGATTTAATATCAAGACTAGTTTATAGATTAGTTGTGTATTAACGATATAAATTTATACTAAATTAACTATCTAATTAATTAATGTAGAAGCGTTATGAGACTAAAGTAATCAACAAATACTAAAATCACAATTAATGTAGAAACGTTATGAGACTAAAGTAATCAACAAATACTAAAATCATGAATTTCTCTACTTGTATCAATTTTAATATATATTCAAGATTTAGAAAACATCTATTCAGGTATGAAGAAAAATGTTCATAATTCATTTAATAATTTCTGTCAAGTAGAACTATATCTATCTACACATGTGACATTCTTATATCTCTATAGAAGATTCGAACATGCAAATATGCATTTGAGTACAAGAACATCAAAATGATCATCTAAAGTACAACGGTATATCTCCATCGTTTATCGAACTTTACAATAATTGTTACTATGTGTCAAATTCCTATTCCTTTTTCGAATGTCAATAAAAATCACAAAATAAATTAATTAGTAGCTAATTGATTAAAAAAACATTAAATTCTGAACAATCATTCAAAGCCAAACATTTGTTTCAATGTAAAATTTTGGAATGAAATATCAAAACTTCAAAAATAATGTTCAACATTATCCCATCATCTGTATTGTTAGCCAAGTTTCAAATCAATTACAGGAATACAGAGTAAATTATACAACATCACCTGGAATTGGATAATTGGAAAAAAAAGGTTGAAAATAATCTTGAATCTCTTCAATGGTGTCTTATTTCTTCTCCTTTGGTTCTTCTTCTCCTTCTTTCAATCCAAGAAATAGATGTATTAAATATATTTGGGTGTATTTTGTGACAAGCTTTTACAAAGCTTTGAATGTATATATGAAATTATGGATTAAAACTTTCTTCTTTGGATCTTTTCTAACAAGAAATATGAATTTCCTAACCTAGAGAGAATCCTTGGCTTGAGTAATTTGAGTGTTGAAAAACGCAAGATTTGACTCAACTACATCTAGAGGGGGGTTGATTAGGTGTAAACGCGGAATTAAAATAATAATTAATTAGTAACAAGTTACTAGTTAATTATGTTTAGGTGATTAATTCAACCAAGTCAATGTTCCTATGTTTGAATACCACAATCACATAAAGTAATAATCAAAGCAGTAAATAAAGCGATAAACAACACGAGAATTGTTCACGAAAAAACCCAATGTTGGAAAAACTCTGGGCGCTTTGCCAATCAGAAATTCACTATAAACGTATTGTTAAACTTACAGACTACTAGCAAAGTTGACGACACAAGTTTTCTGATCTCCTGTCTGAAGTTTGAAGCAGCCCTCCTGGAATGTGCACACGAACACTAAACCTGACTTTTTACGAACGTTTATCTCCTGCAAATCTTCAAGAAGAACTCCTCATTTTTCAGTAATTTTCCTTGATCTTCAAGCATTTAACAGAACCAAAGAAGATTCAACATTAGTGTTTGATTTAGTTCTTTTTTTATGTTTTCAACAAGGTTGGCGCATATATATGAAGGATTCAACTCAGTAGATTTGATGTAGGATGTTTGCTCTTGAGAGAATAGTATTCAACCTTCTTGGACGGAATAATGCGGCACCAGTATTTATATGTTGGACTATTTAGGAAACATAGGCCAAGTCAAATTCTCGTAAATCGAAAATTAGATTGTCCGGATAAATAGGTCGCTCGAGCGAAGGGCCTGTCGCTCGAGCAACAGTGGGGCGAAGGTCGAGCGATGAATATACTGTTTCATCTGCACGAGCACAAGCCCGGCGTGCAGCTAGCGAAAAACCGGCGAATTGCCTTCGCGTTCCAAACATAAAACCCTAAATCCTAAACTAACCTACAAACTATGAAATTTTATAATTTAGTCCCTAAACTATACAATTGTTCAAGTTGGTCTTTTTGTTCACAGAATCGCCAATACTAAATATAACACTAACAAACTCCCCATTTGACATTCTGTGACAAAACCAAATATAATACAAATAGATAATATCAAAACTATCAAGTCCAACTGAATCAACTGAGTGTAGCTTCCACTTTGTTTAACATGTATCCTGAAATCAAAAACTCACATACCCAGTGTAAAAATACATGGTACAAGCAATAAAGTACTTAGAAACTCACTAACAATTAAACAACTAAGCGTACTAGCTTGAGATGCAATATTAATGCTAGCCAAAACACCATATCCACATTAATATCACAAAACATCAAAACTCAAACAGCTATGCATGAAGTGCAACACAAATGCAATGCAAGTGTAAAACAGAAGCTCCCCCTTACTGCAAACTCTCTTGAAGTTAAAACAGTAGGTAAACGTATCTATGTCTCTCCCTAATGACCCCACAAGACATGTAAAATATATAACAAATGAAAGTACAGTGATGTCTTAAACATAGTATCTATGTCACTCCCCAACAACCCCACAAGACAAGCAATATACAGATATATCAATGAAACTTATGTTTTATAAAAACAGTATTTATGTCTCACCTCCAATGACCCCAATAGATATATATAGATATATATATATATATATATATATATATATATATATATATATATAACAAAAGCATACAAATTTATAAGTAACAATATCTATGTCTCACCCCAACGACCCCAAAAGATAAGCATGCAAATGACAATGTAGCTGCTCAAAACATAAGTGTATCTCCCTCTCACTATAAAATCTCTCCCTTTTTTTGTCGCAAATGCCGAAGGAAAAATAAGGAAATCAATGCAAAGGGAGATAACAGCAAAGCATACCACTGGGAATCTGTAACCACGCCGCTCAAAGCAGTGAGATCTGCTCGAATCTGGGTCATCTCTACCCGATGCTGGGTCATCTCGACTAACAACTGAGCTTGCTGGCCGAACAATGTAGACATTTAGCCCTCAAGGCGGCCATGGGATCAGTCGAAGAAGAAGCAGGAGAGACATAACCCGAAGAAGTGGAAGGAATATCAGTATGAGGGACAGTCGAAGGACCACAAAGAAGATCACCTATAGGATCAACTGGCGTTGCCGGGTCAGCAGGCTCAGTAGGAGCCGAAGAAGATGAAGCATGTGATCGACTCTGGGAAACAGTGGCATGACCAATGGGTCGACCAATCCGTTGAGAGGGTCCCTCAGGAAATGTGACCCCTAAAGCGGTGACCAATCTATGAATGAGGCAAGCATAAGGAACACCTATCCTACGACCAGGCACACGAAAGGTCCGCAAAATATGTTGGAACAGAAAAGTAGGAAAATTATTTGAGTCACCATGAATAAGGGCATAAAGGAATCGAGCCCTATTGGATGGTAAAGTCGAAGTATGGGTGCTACAGGTTCGTGCACATAATGCCCAACAAAACCTGTCGGTCAGTCGAGAGCGATCCAGTGCGAACCGCTGTTGAACCTCTAATAAAAAGAGTGTCAAACAGTGAAGAATAGACCACTGTGTCAGATGGACCAGTCTCGACCGACAGATATTGATAAATTGGGTGAAGAACCCGTGGAATATGAAGAGACTCGGCCAAGACATCAAGTGTAATCCTAATAGTGCGACATCTAAAATAGACCCTAAAGGCGAGATCACTACCGATCTCATGAATGTTCGCATAAAACTCGCGAACAAGAAGGTCAGGGGGGAGGCACTAGACCAGTAAAAATGGGATCTCAACCCTGAGAAGTAAAGATAGCAGAGATATTAGGAGAAATGTCAGATAAGATCACCTCACGCTCCACTAAAACTGGATGACGTGAAAACTGGGAAATAAAGACCTCATGAGCAGTCTCAGATATGAAACGGGCTCGATTGTAAGAAGATGAACCACTGGTCTTCTGCGCTACGGTCCTAGATCTCTTCGACGGCATCTAAGACATGGTTGCAGAACAAACACGTCAAGAGATGCTACGAAGACGAATACAGACCACAAGGTACAACAATGCAACACAATACAAGAAAAAGAGTGAAATGATGCACAAGATAAGCATACACGCAAGACAATGCAAAAATACGTCGAAACACGCAAAATAAAGAAATTTTTTGTCAACACACGTAAAACGATACAGAAATGAACATGGCCCGCAAAACAATTCACAAATGCACATGACACACAAAATGATGCACAAAATGTATCATAGCAAGCAAAACGAGGTAAGAACAGACTAATGCAAGGAAAGGAATGCAAAAGTGCCAAGAAAGGACTAAAGACGTGTAGTGCGTAATGTGGTGCAGTGGTTGCATGACGTGGTGTAGTGGCGTTAAGGCACGAGTGCAGTGACGTTAAGGCATGGTGCAGTGACGTCGTGATATGGTGCAGTGGCGTCAAGACATGGTGCATTCATGTCACCAAAGCTAAAATCAACACAATTCAAGTCCAAAATGAGGCACCAAAGTATAGACGTGTTCATGGTACGAAAAATTACCCGTGTATGTAAACGTGTAGCCAAAAACACACGAGGGAGCCTAAGAGGCATTTCATCGAACACATTGTGGATGATCCAAAAACGTGGAATACAACCCAATTCAAGGCCATCCAAGCCAAACCAACAACACACAATGCATAACTATACTCTCATCATCTAATCCAACAGAAAATAGTGCCAGAAATGAGCAAAGAGGACTACCAAAAACGAGCACAAAGACATGAACTCAAAAACTAAAAAAAAAATGTCTCAAATTCGAACCACAATGAGTGAGTAACGGTGAAAATGTGTTCAGACAACATGGGTAAGCTCAAAATACACGAGTCCAAGTGATGAATTGAACAAAATACCACTAAAAAGTCGAAATCCCCAAAAATTGAGCAAAAGGGGCTAAATTTAGGGTTTCAAGAAATTACCTTCAAATTTTACGAATTGGAAGATAAATGTAATGTTAATGCAGTCCAAATAGGAGGCCAACTCGTCGAAATGCAGTAAGGAGCAAAAAATTGATGATTTACGGCTCAAAATCGAGAGAAAATCCTGTGAGAAATATTGAAAATGAAGCTCCAGTCGTGACTTTATAACAAGCGTCGCTCGAGCGATGATCGAGTGAAATTAAACTGAAAGTGTCGCTCGAGTGACATTCAAGCGAAAATCGAACAAAATTTCAAATGTCAAAAATAGTACTAGAATTTTGAAAAAATCATTTTTAAGCACTGTTTTGTAAAATTGACAATTCTAGCACCTTTTTGAAAACTTTCAAAACTAACACCACTCATTTTTTTAAATAATAAAAAAATGGCACGCACTTCAACATGTTGGTCAACGAGAAAATGCAGTTGATCAAAAATATGACAATTTTAAGAACATAAGTGCTACATCCACACACATAGATTAAGTTTAAACGGAGTAAATTGTATATGTGACTCACGTGTGTCATGTGTCACTATTTTCAAGTAAATCAGACTACAAACCTTAAACTTGTAAGAAGAGACAAACAAAATCACCGTCAATAGATTTATTCTCTTACTTATGAAAGTCAAACTTTTAAGCACATTGGGACCTATACATGAAGTTCGTTTGCTAATGTGTCAATTCTTACTCTCCCTATTTTTGAACATATATAATTTTTTAGATTTTGCAATATTGAACCAGCTTAAAATATATTTCTTTCCAATTGCTCACAATTTTTCATCTTAAGTGCAGGTCTAATCATTGGGCAACTAAGGTACCCCTGTAGCGAGTTTTAGGTCGGTTATTCCAAGTCAAATGACCATAGGCACCAGATATAGAAATGCCCTTCAGACTTAATTGCTCGAGTCAAATAGCCTATAAGAAGAACATCAAGATATGAGTATTACAATTTTACAAATATAGAATATGAATATAAACTAAAGTCTAACACAATTAGTCAATTCATGTTCAGAGTCACCTTACCAACAAGTGACACCCATATCAAGTCTCACACATGCGGTCTAGACCTATTTACATGGTCATAGTGTGTGCAATGCAAGATATACACGACGAGACATATACTAAGTACTCCATAAAAACTCAAGTCATGTGATGGAAATTGGACAATTCATCAAATCAATGCATATTCGATCTCAGCATGCATTATCAAGTGTAACACATATGATGCAATAGTCCGCACAAACAAATATTTTTAGTTTTTCAATTTTTCAATGTTTTTGGATTTTTCATATTTCAAAAAGCATGAAAAGTACACACAAAGAAAAATAAAATATCAAGCACACAAAACAAAACAAAAAAATCAAAACAAACAAAAACAAGTAAACACACGCAAGATGTAAAATGAATGCAATAATGCATATATGATATGTACAATGCGTGCCAATTCCCATGAACGGGATCGGTGGGGTGCATAAGTATCAGTAGCGTATCGATGATCAAGATCAGATTTCTTGACCCACGCCTTCCTAGTATTCGAGGTAGAATTAGTCAATTTTGAAATTATCTAAGTCAACTGAATAACCTGACTGGATAGATGGTTGACCTGATTAGGAATATCCTGATTTCTCTCCCTACTCACAAACTAACGACACATCGGCCTAATGTGACCCAAAACTCCACAGTGATGACATGTGGGCACAAACTTGGGTTCAAACATATGAGGTGACTGATAATGATTTTGAGGATCAGAGTTCCTACAAGACCTACCTTTAGGATCAGGATTTTTAGCAAAGCGTGGCTGAGTGGAACCCGGAACGAAAGAAGTCCTGGATGTACTAGTAGTATTGGACTTGTTCTTAACATAACCTAGACCTCTCATATCACCTACAGGATTGTTCATACCTAAGATGCTATCAAGATTCGTAGTCCCATTAGAGAAAGCCTCAAGTTGTGAATTGAATTTTTCTAGATCACATGTGAGGGTCTTAACCGTCTCTTCTAGCCTATCATTCTTACTCATCAACTCACTTAGGTTTTTGGTAGAATCTTGAAGTTCACTAGCTAACTTCTCTTTTTCTCGCTCTAAAAAATCAAGCTTCTTAAGAAGGGCATGATTTAGATTCTTAATTTTGAGGTTCTCCTCATATAACTCCTGATACACTGCTCGAATGTCACTCTCCTCATCCAAGTCATCAGTACAGCTCTCACTAGAGTTATCAGACACAACTTGTTTACTAGCCTTATCAGATCCACTCTCTACCTGAGACACGAAGGTCATGTACTTTCCTACCTGCTCACTATCTGACTACACACTAGGATCACTATCACTAGACTCATCATCAGAAGTGCAGCTGTAACGACCCGATTTCTTGGAACTCAGAATGTTACTAAATCAAAAGGACAAACATATCGAACCCAAAGAATATAAAATAAAATTTATTATCTCAAACAAAAATTATTTTTCAAGGACAGAATAAAAGTAAAAGAACTTTTATTCCTATTATTGAAATATAAAATAATAAAAAAAACAAGCGATGAGTTTCTTTATTTTTAAATAACGTTTGCCATCACCGATCGAGTACCAGTTCCAAGCTTCCGATGTCTAATTGCCTGAAAGGGGGAAAACTTAAGGGTGAGATTTAAGAAAAATCTCAATAAGTGTGTGCGGTGAACAAGTCATTGAATTTAATTAAGGAAAACATAATTTTCATATCATACATATAGGAGACACATGAACTACTCCGGACATAGGTGGTAGCAATTCCTATGCGTAGCGCTACTGAACTCCGATCTTCTTATCATAACATATATTGCCCATAAATGGATTCCAAAACTTAAAATACAATATACACGTTCACATAAACACATGCAACATCACTTACCTCGTAGTTGAATAAAATTTCGATAAACTAATGGTGAAGTCTCTGCCTACTGGGAGCCCTTTTGTGAATCTTGTGTATAGGACAAATGATTGACTTGTGTGTGAGGGAAGGAAAAGTGACGTGAATGGTTGGGAGGAAAATAATTAAATATTGGATGGCATGGAAAGATGGAAGCTTTCCATATGAAAAATGGAATATACGTGTATACCATATAAAATTATATGGAAGCTTTCCATATGAAAAATGGAATATACGTGTATACCATATAAAATTATATGGAAGCTTTCCATATGAAAAATGGAATATACGTGTATACCATATAAAATTATATAATGGCATGAAATTACTCCTTGTTTTCTATTTATAAGTGCACATGTCTGTCAACTAAAAGAAGAAGCCAAGATGATTGATTCTTAAAAAAAGGGATTGACTCCTTTGGTGGCATAAAGTCATAATTTTCCTTGTACTATGCCTAGAAAATTGTCCATCCCATAATATATAATAATTCATTCAAACTTTGTAGAACAAGGGTCACGTATCTCCCTATCAACATCAATTAATTGTATATTTAACCCAATCAAAAATTGAATTAACTAATGTATACTTTGGTCCCCTAAATAATATAAACTAAGCAATTTGATCCTTAGATTTTCAACTCCTCACTATAAGGTCCTAATTTCTAATATTAACAACTATAACGAATTTTCGGGGTTTTACAATCTACCCCTCTTAAAATAAATTTTCGTCCTCGAAAATTACCTCAATTGACATTTTTGAACAGTTGGGGGTACTTAGATTGCATCTCATCCTTGCATTCCCAAGTTGTCTCTTCTAATGAATGGTGTTGCCATAACACTTTAACCAACAGTATCTCCTTGTTGCGAAACTTTTGTACCCTTCGAGCTATAATGCAATGTGGGGTTTCTTCATAGCTCAGGTCCCGTTGGATTTGCAAAGGTTGATGTTTTAATACGTGACTCGGATTAGGAATGTACTTCTTGAGTGCCGATACATGCAAGACGTCATGTACTGCAGAAAGCTCTAGTGGCAAGGCCAATTGATAAGCTACATTTCCAACCTATTTGAGTATCTCGAAAGGTCTGATGTATCTTGGTCGAAGTTTCCCCCTTTTTCCAAATCTTAGGACACATTTCATTGGTGTAACTTTAAAAAATACATTATCACCAACAGCAAATTCTAGATCCTTTCGTCTTCTATTTGCATAGCATTTTTGTCTGTCTTGGGAGGTCTTCATGTTAGTTCGAATATTTTTGAAGCCTAAACCGTTCGTTCCATGATTTCAGGTCCTAAAAATTTACGTTCATCGACTTCATCCCAATGAATGGGCTATCTGAGCAATAGTTGTGACACCCCGAATTTAAGCTTCGAGGGTCACGTACTAATCATAATAGTTTCTGCCTTTGGTACATGTAAATACTCTTAAACAGAAGTATTACATGTTAGAAACTTATTTTCAATTTGGTAAAATATTTCTCATAAAATATAATAGCCAGCAGAAGAGCATGCCGACATGAAATTTTTATTTTACAAAAGCGGACTCGGTGCAGCCACGGTTAGTTGGGGAGTAGGTTCAACTATTTTTATAAAATACATCCCAACTTCGTTTTCTATGAAATTTGCTGCATTAGAAAGATAATTTCAAGAAGTTTTCTAGGTTAAAATATCAGAATTTTTCGAGATCATATAGTATGGACGTTTTACTGAAAACAGTGTAGTGTTGCACAGAAAATCCAGATTGACCCTTCAACGTTTAAAAATTCATTTCTCAGGCCACGGACATCCAAATTGTGTGATTCTTGCGTCCATATTTAGACAACTCGAAGAGGAACGCAAAAGTATTTTTAGAGTCTCAAAATGACGTCTATAGAGTTGGAAATAATATTTTGAAGTTGACCTCGAAACTGCCCGGACTCTACCTCTTTTGGTCATTCGGGAAAAATGGTCTATAAATATGTCTCTTAACATAACATGGAAGACATAACTACTTAATTTACTTCCGGTACCATATTACATTATGTCTTATACAAGTTTTTATACAATACCATAGGAAAAACATATATGAAGCAGTCGAACAAAACATGCAAAAACAAAATTTCGATGCAAATTAACTTTGTCCTTAACCCATCATCGATTATGCCGACTGACTTCCACCAACTTCACATCTTATGGATCTGAAAATTTAGTATAGAATATTATGAGTATAAGGAATACTCAGTAAGATATCATGCTTGGATTTAACATGTTAATACTATGGAAAAGAAAGCATTCAAACACATACTTGCACATTCCGGCTTGCCGGTGCCCTTCGGACTTGTCCTAAGGCATAGATATCTAACTTTGTGGACTTGTCCACATCTTTCATGTTATGGTGTTTTATGCATAACTTAAGCATAAATATTACCATGAAATCCTACCACTTAAGCGAAGAAAGTATTTTACAATAAAACTTGAAGAAATTTCGGTTGATAGATGAATTGAGGGTGCTAGGCTTTGCTTCCTTTTTCTTCCTTTTCCTTTCCCTTTTTTCCTTTCTTCCTGCCCGTTTTTCCCTCTATCTAACACTCTGGTTTTACAAATGGAAAATAGGCAACAACATCCCTCAATTATATATAAAAGTAGGGAAAGGTGAAAGGTGACAATGAAACTTGGTGTCTCCACGTGTGTGTGCATCATCCTCATTATTTTGCATGCATTTTTACACTTAAACACCTCCAACTTGTTTTATATTAGTCACTAGCCTTGCATGTCCAGCAATTAACCACCTCATGCTTGGTTTAAAATGATAAACACCTCATGCATTAATCCCCTACAAAGGTGGTACCCCCCCCTCCCCATTTTCGGCCAAGAGAAATACAAGTAGAAAAATAGGTGTAAAATTTTATAACCACTAATTAACTAATCTTGGTAAACTTTTAATCAACCGAAAAAATGTAAACTTAGCAACCTTTAATAATTCGGATATATAAAAATTTTGAAAAGTTTAATTGCTATCCTAAAACAAATTTTAAATGAGCGAAATAAACGAGTAAAAAATTTCGGAGTATTACATCTATCTTCCCTTAAAAAATTTCGTCCTCGAAATTACCTTGAACTTAGTTGAAAAGTTCTGGATACTTGGTCTTGATTTCCTCTTCTCTTTCCCAAGTTGATTCTTCGACATTGTGATTTCTCCATTGAACTCTCACTAACGGAATTTCTTTTGTTCTCAGTTGTTGGATTCTACGATCCAATATTGCTACCGAGTTTTCCTCATAAGTCATGTTTTGTTTGATATCCAATGGTTGATAACTAACCACATGACTTTGATCAGACACATATTGTCGAAGCATTGACACGTGGAACACATCAAGAATTGCTGCCAAATTTGGTGGTAGAGCAATTCGATAGGCTGCATTTCCAACTTTCTGTAAAATTTCAAAAGGACCTACGAATCTTGGTCGAAGTTTTCCCTTCTTTCCAAAGCGAATAACTCCCTTCATCGGTGCCACTTTTAAGAAAACTTTATCACCAATGTTAAATGCCAAATCTTTTCTCCTTTTATAAGCGTAACCTTTTTGTCGGTCCAGGGCTGCCTTGATTCTAGCTCTTATTTTATCAACCGCTCGACTAGTTTCCTCAATTACTTCGGGTCCTAAAACTCTTTGTTCACCTACTTCATCCCAATAAAGAGGAGCTCTACATCTTCTGCCAAAGAGAGCTTCGTAAGGTGCCATCTTTATCGTAGCTTGATAGCTATTATTATAGGCAAACTCCACCAATGGTACATAACTCTCCCAACTGCCTCCTAAATCAACGACGCATGCACGCAGCATATCCTCCAAAGTCTGTATAGTCCTCTCTGATTGTCCATCAGTTTGAGGATGAAAAGTTGTACTGAAGTTTAACTTGGTTCCCATAGCTCCTTGCAAACTTTTCCAAAATTTTGAGGTGAATCTTAGATCTCTATCCGATACAATTGAGGCTAGGATACCATGCAAACGGATGACCTCTTTGATGTACAATCGCGCGTATTGATCCATACTGAAATTCATTCTTACAGGTAGAAAATGAGCTGACTTTGTTAACCGATCCACTATCACCCACATAGCATCATTTCCCCTAGCTAATTTTGGAAAACCCAGAACAAAATCCATAGTTATATGCTCTCATTTTCATTGTGGAATTGTTAATGGTTCCAACAATCCAGATGGCTTTTGATGTTCAGCTTTCACTTGTTGACAAGTCATGCACCTCCTGACAAAAAGACCTATGCACCGTTTCATATTTCTCCACCAAAACATATTCCTTAGATCATGATACATTTTTGTACCTCCTGGATGGGCAGTATATGGAGTTAAGTGTGCTTCTTCCAGAATTTCTTTCCTCAATCCCTCACTTTCGGTACACACAACCTTCCCTTAAAAAGTAAGGCTTTATCACTGCCTAATTTAAAATCCTTTCGCTTGCTAGCACCAATTTCGGATTTAATCTTTTGCAAGAAAGAGTTACCATCCTGTGCTACTCTTATCCGATCTCTAAGTGTTGGTCGAATCATTAGAGCTGCTATCCTGGTGATAGTTTGGGTTGGTGGAGCAATTACTTCTAGATTTAAGTTTTCGAAATCCTTCAACAACTGGCAATGCATAGTGATTAGTACTGCTCATTGTCCAACCGTCTTTCTGCTTAGAGCATCTGCTACTACATTAGCTTTACCAGGATGGTAAAGTATAGTGCAATCATAATCTTTTACTAGCTCTAGCCATCTCCTCTGTCCATATTTAATTCCTTTAGGATGAAAAAGTACTTCAAACTCTTATGATCAGTATAAATGTCACACTTACTTCCATATAAGTAATGACGCCATATCTTAAGGGCATGAACTACCGCAGCCAATTCTAGATCATGGGTTGGGTAGTTTTGTTCATATTGTTTCAATTGTCTAGAAGCGTAGGCAATCACCTTTCATTTCTGCATCAGAACACACCCTATGCCCTGTTTCGAAGCATCACTGTATATAACGAATCCTTCTGGTCCGTCAGGTATTGTTAAGACTGGAGTTGTGACTAATCTTTGTTTCAGCTCTTGGAAGCTCTGTTCACATTTCTTTGTCCATTGAAATTTTATCCCTTTTCGAGTTAACTGGTCAATGGTCCTGTAATTTTAGAAAATCCCTCAATAAATCTTCTATAGTAACCAGCCAATCCTAAGAAGCTGCGTATTTCTCTAACATTGGTTGGTCTTACCCAATTATTCACTGCTTCTACTTTGGTTGGGTCTACTTCAATTCCTTGTACTGTGATTACGTGCCCCAGAAAACCTATTTTATCCGACCAGAATTCACATTTCTTGAATTTGGCATAAAGCTTCTCTTTTCTTAGAGTTTCCAAGACAATCGTAAAATGTTTATCGTGTTCCTCATTACTCTTCGAATAGATTAAGATGTCATCAATAAAAACTATGACAAATTGGTCTAAGTATTCATGGAATACTATGTTCATTAGATCCATAAATACTGCCGGGGCATTAGTTAATCCAAAAGGCATCACCAAAAATTCATAATGCCCATAACGCGTCCTAAAAGCCGTCTTAGGGATATCATCGGACTTAATTTTCAATTGGTGATATCCTGATCTTAGATCAATCTTTGAAAATACTGTAGCCCCCTTGAGCTGGTCAAACAAATCTTCTATTCTGGGAAGTGAATATTTGTTTTTGATAGTGAGACAATTCAATTCTCGGTAGTCAATGCACAGCCTCATTGTTCCATCCTTCTTCTTTACAAATAGTACATGTGCACCCCAAGGTGATACACTTGGTCTAATAAACCCTTATCAAGAAGCTCCTTCAATTGTACCTTCAACTCTTGCAGTTCCAATGGTGCCATACGATATAGAGCCTTTGAAATAGGTGTTGCTCCTGGTACTAAGTCGATGGTAAACTCTACTTGCCTGTCTGGTGGTACACCTAGAAGATCTTCTGGAAAAACATCTTTATAGTGCTGAACTATTCGAACATCCTCAGCTGACAACTTATCTTGTTTACTGTTGGTCATCGATACTAGAAATCTTTGACATAATTCCTTTCTCGATGTCCTTTCAACCTGAGTTGTTGACACTATACGAGACAAGGTATTTGCCTCAGTTTCCACAAAACGAAACTCTTTCTCGCCCGGTCTTCGAAAAATCACCTCTCTCGGTACAATGAATAGTTGCATAGTTTTTAGACAACCAGTACATACCAAGGATAACATCAAAGTCTTTTATCGTTAATAGAATTAGATCTACCGCTATACCTCTACCATCAATTTCCATCTTAAGATTTCTAGCTATTTGGTCAGCCACAAGTATCTTTCCAGATGGAAGAGAGATTTCTAAGGTATACGGAAGGAATTCACATTCTACTTTAGACTTTGCGACAAACGAAGAAGAAATGAACGAATGTGTAGCTCCAGAATCTACAAGTACAAATGCATGCATATTAGAAACAGAGATGATACCTGCGAGGACATTAGGGTTTCGCTCTGCTTCTTGCTTGGATAAGGAGAAAACTCTTGCTTTTCCTTTCTGGTCATCTCCAGCCTTCTGTGTCTGATTCTGGGGACATTCTTTCACGAAATGTCCTGATTTTCCACACTTGAAACAAACATTTCTTCCCAATAGACATTCTCCTTTATGAGGTCTATCGCACTTAGGACAACGCTTATCACCACCAACTCCTACTATCTCTGTCTTTCCTTTCTTTGGTGCATTATTCCCTTTTCCTTTACCGTTATTCTGTTTATCAAAATTTCACTTCCTCTTACTGAAGAAATTTTGAACTTGGTAAGAATTTTCAACATTTTGAGTTCTTTGATAAGAAATAGTCTGGGCTCGTTTCAGGACTTCTCGATAAGTGTTCAGCTCGAGAACTGACACTATGTCACGAATATAAGGTTGAAGCCCACATTCAAACCTTCTAGCCCGCTTTTCCTCCGTGTCCACTAGATGTGGAGCGAACCTTGATAACTCCTCAAATCTGCATTCATATTCCACGAGGGTCATGGTTCCCTGCTGGAGTCTGAGGAACTCCATCTCCTTTTGATCCTTCACAGTTGCCGGGAAGAATTTTTCTTCTATGAGTTCCTTAAATCTCACCCAAGTTATAGCCTGTTCTTTAGCAGGTGTTAATGACCTGGTAGTCATATCCCACCAATGGCGAGCCCCCTTCTTTAACATAAACACCGAAAATGTTACCTTTTCAGCATCTTCGCATCTTATAAATTTGAAGATACGTTCTAGTTCTCGTAACCAGTCTTCAACTGTTAAGGGATCTACACTCCCCTCGAATGATGGAGGGTTCATCTTATGAAATTGTTCTATCATTGCAGTTCGATCCCTCGGGTTGGGTACTATTTGAGGTTGAACAGCTTGTTGGTTGGGCTCATGATGCTCAATTGGTATTTGTTGATTTAGTGTTTGTTGCCTAGTCAAAGGTGGTGCCTGTTGTTGCTGTCCCAACTCCCGCATTGCGGCAAGCAGTTCTCGTGCAACGTTTGCTACATTAACTTCGCCACCACTAGAACTGGCATTAGCATTGCCGCTGCCTAAGTTCATATTGGAATTCGGTGCACTGCCGTGGTTGCGCTTCGGAGGCATTTCCTTTGAATGAAAAATATTCATCCAGTTAGAATTACTTCAGAACGTAATACTAACTTAGAGAAATCCAAAGGCCAAAACAACTTTCCTTCATGTATATACATTACTATTTTTTACAGACAAAAGTCATATTACGGTATGGTACATACATTCAAAAGTAGATGTACGTATTACATCCTATTCTATTCCAAAAACAAAGATAGCTAGATAAGATGGTGTCTAATCTTCCATTTCTTCTGGGTCCTCCTCGGGATCTTCATCTGGGTCTTCCTCTGGTTCTTCATCTAGTTCTTCCTCTGGCTCTTCCTCTAACATGCTTTGTTCTGAACTATCTAGTAATGGTACGGGAAAACTTTCCTCTAGAACTCTCGAAAATCACTTAGCCAACGGTCCCTTATCTAGCCTAGAATTGGTAGCTCGTAAACTAGTATTCTTGGATAAGGTTGTAGTCTTCTTAAAGTTTCGCTGTAAATCGTGGCTAGTTTCATAACTTCCTTGAAGTAAGTATGTAAGGTCCTCATATGAAAGGTCATCATCAAACCACAACACAATCTCATTTATGCCTGAAGCCCAAGGTTCTAGAACAGTTTCATATAACCTCCACATCTTCACCTTATCACTTAAGCTATAGTGTATCTCCCATAACATCTCAATAATGCAGTCTAGCAGATCAAGATGTTGTACGAGGCTATGGAGCGGATGCATACGATGATTATAGTAAAATGCCAATAGTATGTCCCGCTTCTTCGCAAAACCACAAGCTTTTGTCCTTGTGGGGGTTCTTACTATTCGTGCCATAACTAGGACAAAAATTGATTAGGTTACTCTACAAGGCTCTAATAAATAATTACATATTAATGTTAATGACTTCATAATCTCAACCATGACTTGATTCAAAATATTCCTATATCCAACAATAGATATAGTAGTCCATTACATAAGAAAACTCATAAACTTTGAAAAAGATTATTTTACCTTGATCGTCGGTTGAAAGTCAGTTACTAGCTTGCTTGATGATAAAGAACAATAACTTTCTTTTAAAAAAAAAGGTCTACAGAAAAGTAAAACTGCTCTCATACCACGCTGTGACACCCCGAACTTAAGCTCCGAGGGTCACGTACTAATCATAATAGCTTCTGCCTTTGGTACATGTAAATATTCTTAAACAGAAGTATTACATGTTAGAAACTTATTTTCAATTTGGTAAAATATTTCTCATAAAATATAATGGCCAGCAGAAGCGCATGCCGACATGAAATTTTTATTTTACAAAAGGGGCCTCGGTGCAGCCACGGTTAGTTGGGGCAGTAGGTTCAACTATTTTTATAAAATACATTCCAACTCCGTTTTCTATGAAATTTGCGGAATTAGAAAGATAATTTCAAGTATTTTTCTAGGTTAAAATATGAGAATTTTCCGAGATCATATAGTATGGACGTTTTACTGAAAACAGTGTAGTGTTGCACAGAAAATCCAGATTGACCCTTCAACGTTTAAAAATTCATTTCTCAGGCCACGAACATCCAAATTGAGTGATTCTTGCGTCCATATTTAGACAACTCGAAGAGGAACGCAGAAGTATTTTTAGAGTCTCAAAAGGACGTCTATAGAGTTGGAAATAATATTTTGAAGTTGATCTAGAAACTGCCTGGACTCTACCTCTTTTGGTCATTCGAGAAAAAGGGTCTATAAATATGTCTCTTAACATAACATGGAAGACATAACTACTTAATTTACTTCCGGTACCATATTACATTATGTCTTATACAAGTTTTTATACAATACCATAGGAAAAACATATATGAAGCAGTCGAACAAAACATGCAAAAACAAAACTTCGATGCAAATTAACTTTGTCCTTAACCCATCATCGATTATGCCGACTGACTTCCACCAACTTCACATCTTATGGATCTGAAAATTTAGTATAGAATATTATGAGTATAAGGAATACTCAGTAAGATATCATGCTTGGATTTAACATGTTAATACTATGCAAAAGAAAGCATTCAAACACATACTTGCACATTCCGGCTTGCCGGTGCCCTTCGGACTTGTCCTAAGGCATAGATATCTAACTTTGTGGACTTGTCCACATCTTTCATGTTATGGTTTTTCATGTATAACTTAAGCATAAATATTACCATGAAATCCTACCACTTAAGCGAAGAAAGTATCTTACAATAAAACTTGGAGAAATTTCGGTTGATAGATGAATTGAGGGTGCTAGGCTTTGCTTCCTTTTTCTTCCTTTTCCTTTCCCTTTTTTTCTTTCTTCCTGCCCGTTTTTCTCTCTATCTAACACTCTGGTTTTGCAAATGGAAAATAGGCAACAACATCCCTCAATTATATATAAAAGTAGGGAATGGTGAAAGGTGACAATGAAACTTGGTGTCTCCACGTGTGTGTGCATCATCCTCATTATTTTGCATGCATTTTTACACTTAAACACCTCCAACTTGTTTTATATTAGTCACTAGCCTTGCATGTCCAGCAATTACCACCTCATGCTTGGTTTAAAATGATAAAAATCTCATGCATTAATCCCCTACAAAGGTGGTACTCCCCCCCCATTTTCGGCCAAGAGAAACACAAGTAGGAAAATAGGTGTAAAATTTTATAACCACTAATTAACTAATCTTGGTAAGCTTTTAATCAACCGAAAAAATGTAAACTTAGCAACCTTTAATAATTCGGATATATAAAAATTTCGAAAAGTTTAATTGCTACCTAAAACAAATTTTAAATGAGCAAAATAAACGAGCATAAAATTTCGGAGTATTACAATAGTGTTTGACGGTGTCGTGAATATTTCGAGATTTAACTTCTCAAATTCTCTCCATAGATATTTTTGTACTGTTAACATTGTCACTTTGCTTGTTGTTTTCCTACTTAAAGCATCGGCCACTACGTTTGCCTTGCCTGGATGGTAATGAATTTCACAGTCATAATCCTTTACCAATTCAAGCCACCTTCTCTGCCTCAAGTTTAGTTCCTTCTGAGTGAAAATGTATTTGAGGCTCTTATGATCGGTATATACGTCACATTTACCTCCGTATAGGTAGTGCCTCCAAATCTTCAAGGCATGTACTACCGCTGCGAGTTCTAGGTCATGTGTGGGGTAATTTTGTTCATGAGGTTTCAACTGTCTAGATGCATAGGCTACTACCTTGTCTTGTTGCATCAATACAAAACCTAGTCCCTGTTTGGATGCGTTACTTTATATTACGAAACCTTCTGATCCTTCAGGTATAGTCAACACTGGTGCATTAACTAACCTTTCCTTTAGTTCTTTGAAGTTGTGTTCACATTTTTCCGTCCATTCAAATTTCACACCCTTACGAGTCAACTAAGTTAAAGGCCCTGATATCTTAGAGAATCCTTCTATAAATCTCCGGTAGTATCCTGTTAAGCTCAAAAAGCTACGAACCTCTCCTATATTGGCTGGTCTTGACCAATTTGACACTACTTCCACTTTGCTCGGATCTACCTCTATTCCTTGGGCTATAACTACATGTCCGAGAAATGAAACTCGTTCTAGCCAAAATTCGCACTTTTTGAATTTGGCATAAAGTTTCTCCCTTTTTAAAGTTTCTAATACAATCTTCAAATGTTCCTTATACTCTTCTTCAGTCTTTGAATAGATCAAAATATCATCGATGAATACAATGACAAATTGGTCTAGGTATTCATGGAAGACGCAATTCATCAAGTCCATGAACACTGTAGGAGCATTAGTTAGACCAAATGGCATAACTAAGAACTCGTAGTGACCATACCGAATCCTAAATGTCGTCTTTGAGATATTAGTAGATTCAATTCTCAACTGGTGGTATTCTGACCTTAGGTCGACTTTTGAAAATATCGTTGTCCCACGTAATTGGTCCAACAAGTCTTCAATCTTGGGAAGCGGATACTCATTCTTAACAGTGATTCTATTCAACTCTCTGTAGTCAATGCACATTCGAATTGATCCGTCTTTCTTCTTGACGAATAACACTGGTGCCCCCCATGGGGATACACTGGGTTGGATGAATCCCTTCTCCAACAATTCTTCTATTTGTGATTTCAACTCCTGTAACTCCTTTGGAGCCATCCTGTAAAGAGCCTTGGCAGTAGGTGCGGAGCCGGGAGTTAAATCAATAGTGAAATCTATTTTCCGTTCAGGAGGCATCCTAGGTAATCCTTGGGAAAAACTTCTGGGAATTCCCGTACTATCTTGACATCTCCCACTGTCAGTTCTTTATCTCTGCTTGCCACTACTGACATCAAGAACCCTACACGCCCCTCTGACCTTAATAGTCTTCGGGCTTTCAATGCAGAAACAACTCGTGGTACGGGCTTTATCTTAGTAACTGAAAGGCGAAGTTCTACTCCTCCAGGCCATTTAAAGACCACTTCCCTCTCGAAGCATAAAATTGTTGCATGATTTTTAGAAAGACAATCCATCCCCAGGATTACGTCAAATTCATGTATATCCAAAACATATAAGCTCGCTTCCAAGGTTCTACCATTAATTTCTATCTCAGTTGTCCTTACAATGCGGTTTGTGTTAAGTACATCCCCTGAGGGGATGGCAACCTCGAAAGGTGTATGTGTACGTTCTCCAATAACATTTAGTGTGTGCATAAATTTTGGAGATATGAAGGAATGAGTGAAGCCAGAATCTATCAAAACATAAGTAGGTGTTCCGGATATAAGGATGTTACCTGCCAAGACATTTCGGTCCTGATCCTCCTCATGTTCAGTAAGGACGTAAACTCTAGCTTGTCCTCTATGTGGGTTCCCTGGTTTCTGCTACTGCTGCTGCTGTCTCTTGGGGCAAAACTTTATTATGTGACCTGTCTCTACACAATTCTAGCATGTATTAGTCCCCATAAGGCATGTTCTTGCATGGTGTTTCTGGCATTTTCCACAAATGGGGAACTCTCGATAATTGCTCGAAGTTGACCCCCCATTGATCCTTTTTACGAAACCCTGCATTTCTTTGCCATTGATGTCTTGTCATTTACGCTTCTCCGGTGGTGTAGGTTGTTGTTGTTTGTAGGCGTTGTTGGAGCTTTCTTTGAAATTGGCTAGTTGTACCTTTGCTAGCACTTAGTGGTATGTACCCAACTCAAAGGTGACCACTGCATGTCGAAGGTCATCACGGAAACCTTGTTCAAAGCGTCTAGCTTTTGTTTCCTCCGTGTTGACTAAGAGTGGGGCATAGTGAGATAATTCTTCAAACTTCCAAATTGTTTCCGACCTCGACCCCAATATAAAACTTGTTCATTAACATGTTAGCTTCACACATTTGAACTTCATAGCTCGATCCATCAATTTGTGTGACTTTATTGAACCCAAATAGCCTCGAACATGCCCTTAAACTCTTCTCAATGAACATTGCATTCTCGATCACCCGGGGCCTATCCTGGATCATATCATCTCATTTCTCTTCGAAAGGATTCGACCTCGAATCCGAACCCAAGTTATAGCCTTTACTCCCAATCATGTCAAGAACATGGAACGGCCAATCTCCTCTAGGATGCAATTTGGACCTCCTCTAAATTCAGACCCACCTCTTTTGTAAGAACTTCCAATAACCAACACATAGATCAAAGTGTGCTCATCCCAATGATTTGCTTTTGCAAGTTTGAGATGCTCCAAAGGCTGAGTAACCGTGCTTTCTCCATTTCTTACCCTGCTTAGGTGATTGTAGCAATGTCACTGCAAATTGACTCATCTCTCCCTTCACTTCACTTTGGTAATTCAACTCACTGCATATAAATTCTTTCCATGGCGGCTTCTTTACCTCTTCAGGGATCACAAAGTTGACCTCCAGTAATAAAGACATTTTCAAATTGGGGTAGGCAACGGATTTGCCTTCATGGACCAAGTCTCCAACATCCTGTAAAACAGAAATAACAAAACTAGGGAGGGGATTGTTAATTCTCACTAAAGCCCTCTCAACTTCACTTTTATCTTCTTGCAAGCTCACCTTTTAACTTTTCTTCACTCTGTCCCTCTTGTGACTCTTCTTTTCCTTTTGCCACCTCTTCACTCTCATTTTCACTTTCTATTTCTTTTCTCCCTAGTCGAGCCTCATTTCTTTTAACCACCTCTCGAATATCAACTGCACTTTTCAAATCACCTTCCTCCATCTCAACTTTCCTATCTCTAGGCTCCTCTCGCAATTCAACCCCGATGTTCTCTTTCAGTGTGATCACCTCCCTCTCTTGCCTTTTCTTTTCTACCTCACCTCTCACTTCCATTGGTCTGCAAGGGATTGTGCTAATTTCAAGCTAGCCAGAGTGATCTTTTCCCCATCCTGAAGAAACCTATACATGTTCATCCCCTTATCATAAACAACATTCATTTTCTTTCTCCAATGTCTCCCAAACAAAATATAAAAAGATTTCAATGGCACTACATCACACCAAATATCATCACTATATTTTCTAAGGGTTAAACCTGCTTAGTCACTTCTACATTGCCACACTCATTCAACTAAGTCATCCTATAAGGACTAGTGTGGTGTTGTAAAGGTAACCAAAAATTTTCAATTATCGTGATACTAGCCAAGTTTGATATGTAATTTCTATCAATAGCCAGACTATATACCGCACTACCCACAAAACATCAAGATTGAAAAATATATCCCCAATCACCATTCAACCTTAAAAAAAAATTTTTTTTTTTTACTCAAAAACTGAAAATTGAAAACTACTGAAAATTCCCAAAATTATAATTAAAAAAATCGAATTTTTTTAAATCCGATTTTTTTTTACTCAGGAATTCAACTACAAGTCCAGGGAAACAAACGAAAACTGATTTGGACTCTTAAATAGCCTAAAAATAACTGACTCTTTTTTTGTAATTTTTTTGGATCTAAACTCAAAAACTATTTCTGACCCGAAAAATGCAAATAACAAGACTCAAAGAATAAAAAAGATAGAACCTGAATTTGGAACACAAGCTCTGATACCACTTGATGAGATCTCAGGTAGGGGAATCACATGGAACTCGCGAAATTGATTTGAAAACGCCGAAAAAACCCAAATTCAGGTTGTAGACGATAGGATCTCGACACGCAAATTATTGAACCAAACAACCAAACAAAAAGGAAGTTTAAATGACCTCTTGATTACAAAACCAATGAATTTCGATTTGTGAATGCCATAAAGGGTGTCTAATCCTTTGATAAGTTCTAAAGGTTGAACACCACACATATAACAATATATTTGATAAATTCAAAAAAATGTTCTATGAAGAACAATGGAGAAAAAATCTCTTAATTCATAATCAATAACTTGAAATACAATGTCGAATACTATTTCTCTTTATATAAACCTAGAAAATATGAAAATAACGAAAATCTGGATTCCTAAAATAATAAAAGTTACCTAAACTAAGAATTGTAATGCAATAAGAAAATTCGCGAAAAAATAAATAGCTTGTCTCGAAAAGCTACTATGCGACCGCATAGTAGTTCCACATGTGACCACTTAGACAAGTTGTTCCACTGAATGTGCGTCCCTGTAAAGTTGGTTGCGATCGCATGCCTCCAGCACTATGCGACCGTATAGTGCTTTATTTTGCCTTCGTCTTAGGCCTTCAATTTTGTGTTGATCCAAATTGTTTCCGACCTCGACCCCAACATGAAGAACTTGTTTATTGACATGTTAGCTTCATACATTTGAACTTCATAGCTCGATCCATCAATTTGTGTGACTTTATTGAACCCAAATAGCCTCGAATGCGCCCTTAAACTGTTCTCAATGAACATTGCATTCTCGATCACCCGAGATCTATCCTGGATCATATCAGCTAATAAACATGCTTAAAGGAATCCTATGAAAGAAAATAGGACTTCTAGATGAATAATGAAGAAAATATCAAGATACATCTCTTGCAATCAGGAAGAACATATACATACACGTCATAATAGCTATTGTATATTGTCTATACATACACGCCATAATAGCTACTGTCTATGTTCTTTCTACTTGCAAGAGATGTATCTTGATGTTTTCTTCATTGTTGATCTCACGAGAAGTCTATATTCTTTATATATATATATATATATATATATATATATATAACATTAAGATGAGCATATCTCAACCATTAAATTCCAGCGGACTCATCGTCTACCATAGAAACATCAAGCAATCACAGCCGTAGAATACGAAAATAATGCAGATAAATGGCCATGAACATACATGACGCGTGCATTAAAGAGAGAGAGAGAGAGAGAGAATCTATCTAAAACAACACGTGAATTAACATTAAAGATTTAAAAAAATCCATCTAAAAAAATGAGGTGAACAAAATTTCAAGTTCAATGCCCAAATATAAATAATTATACTCGAACTTAGGGGACTACTTATTAAGAAATTTATCAGGCGAACTCAACTCCCCATCAAATGAAGTCTAAGCTAAAAAGGCTCGAAAAAAGATAAACAAGGCGAACTATCCCCTTTTCTGATGGCAAAAAATCGTCGTTTAAATACACGAATAATCTGAAAAACACACGACTTCTAAACCAATGAATGAAATGTGAATACATACTAGAATCAGTTAACAATCCACCAACAGAAAGTCGTCACCTGTCATTCTATCAAATGGCTCCACATCCCCGGAGAAAATCTATAAATAATCCCTGCCAAAGAGAGAAATATGCAAATTCAAATATCTCCACCCCAAATAGTCATTTCTCATCTTGTTCCACTTTGAGCATCTAAATCAATGAGTTTAGGAAGTGAAAATCCTGACTAGGTGTAAGGAATTTGTTTATCAAATTTCTATCATGTTCAACAGGTATAAATCATACAGGGCTAATCCAGTGAGTCAATGAGAAACTTCTTGCCCAAGTTTACAAGAGAACAAGTAAATGGCAACTATCTACAGCACTAGGCTAGTACACATGCCATATGGGTCACGAGCCTAAACTGTACACGGAATTTCAAAATAGACTTGGAGAGAGAGAGTGCGGTGCTTATGAGTCCATAAATAGACAGCAAGTTCACATCATAACCATATAATTCCACAGTATATACTGATGATTATTGAAGTTACTTGACGAAATGGTATGCAAATCCTCAGCTGGAAACTTGTTTCGACAATACATGCAAAATTAAACACCAAAATACAAGCTGTGGAAAAAGAGGCTGGTTCCTGAGAAATTATTATCAAAAACAAGAATTCAAATATAAATGTAATATTTTCAAAATTGTCTTCACTGTAATTGACTCAGTACTGAGACGAAAAATACATGAGCAAGCAATGAATCACAGTCTCTATAGCTTGACCAAGGAGAAAACAATTACATATCAAATATCAGACAGGGAAAAAGAACTATGTACAGTCATATATAATTTACACAAAACAAAGCACAAATACCTGCAAAACCACCTTCATCATCAATGCTTACACTTCTGAATAAATTCAGATGAAATCAGCCCAACAAACCTAAAAGAATATCAGATCTCATCTGCATTTTTGCTAGTTGGTCTCATGTTATTATTAACAGACCGTCAAGGTTTAGGATTCATCCTCTTTCGAGATTTCTAATTGGCGGGGCAATAAATTGAGAAAACTTCCATGAGCAGAATTTGACTCTTCATCTGTTACATTTAAAACAAGGATACAAGTTAACACTAACGAGAATAATCAACTGATTTTATATATCCAGCAAATTATAATGAGAATATATTCTTTAGCACCCACAAACACAAAATTTTGTAATGTCAAGTTTACCTTAAAGAAAATTTTGATTTTATCCATCACTTCTACGCCTCCAATCCCACCATCACTTCCCTTCTCCTAACCCCCACCCTCCGGTCTGTTGCAAATTTGCCTCTTCACAACAACAGGGGTGGAGGTGGAGTTGAGATATGTATGGAGTAAATCGGGGGTATTTTTGAAATAATAGGGATGTAGATTCTAATATTGTTAATTTTTGAATTGGAAAAAGAGGGTAGATAGAGAAACATGGGTGTGAATAGAAGCTTTCTTAAAATTGCAAAACAGAATAAAAAACATAATTTTATGCAGGAGATACTCCACTGGACAAGCAATCAATTAAAGAGAAGACCCCGAGAACAAAAGATAAACTCAACAATTATGTTAGGAAAAGTGTCCTATTGAAAAACCAAGAAAGCAGACTAAATGGATACAACTAACAAAGTTATGATGTTTTTTATATAGGACAATATATATAGGACAATGAGATGACCACTTTTGTTCACTTGGAACGAGCAGAAAATCCCTCAAGAGAGACTCAGACACAGAAGCATTTGCTGTTATAGTTTCAATTTCATGAGTCAGATTGTAATGTTGGTTGACAACTATAACAATACAAATATCTTTTTATCAGAAAAAAAAAAAAAAAAGCATCAGCCTCATTGATCTAAATAGCAGTAAACACAAAGTACAAATTTGTTATAGATTAAATAGCTTCTCATTTGATATATCTATATGCACGAAAACCAAAGCCCTGACATTTTTTCTCATTTCTAGCCCCTGTTTGATCCACATTATAATTCTCATTCTCATTCTTCTACTCATTTTAAACCTTACATTCTTCAATAAAATAATATTTTTCATCACATCAATAACTTTTTCTTCTTTTTCAACCACATATTCACTGTCACATCAACAAAAAAAATGCATTCTTTCCAAAATAATGTGCATCAAACATGGGCCTAATTCACAAAGTAGTGTAATTTAGAGAAATTCCGGTGCAAGTACTCTCATTTCATTACACTATGAGCTTAGGGCATTGTCAATTTTGTTTCCAACAGAATGTAGAAGTATCAACCAGATAGTTCTGAATTCCACAAATGTACAAGAAATTTCTCAAAGAAAAATACCCATTGGCTGTATTCATCATCCAATACCAGATCTCATTTTCTAACCATGCTAGAGTGTAGCAACAGTAGTTTACATATTATACTGCCCCACCCCCATAACACAAGAAGAAACAAACATGTTTTGGGCAAAAAAACACTACTAGCAAGTTTGGGGTCACGGTATAGGACCACAACCAATAATGCACATCCATGTTAGAATATAGACAAGCAGAAACAAATTCAAGCACGCAACTATCAGAAGGGAAAAAGAATCCTACTGAAAAGGGACTTCACAGTAGGTCTCTTAGGTTTGGTGCTTTTC
The DNA here is from genome assembly GCA_019395295.1 of Osmanthus fragrans. NCBI lineage: Eukaryota > Viridiplantae > Streptophyta > Magnoliopsida > Lamiales > Oleaceae > Osmanthus > Osmanthus fragrans. Next base: position 13,565,486 of record CM033361.1, read on the forward strand.
TTCTTCAGTTCAGCTACGAAGAAAAAGAGAGGTATTTAGAAACCAATCAAAAGATCATAAATGGTGAATTAAAAGAAAAATGAGATTAAATTTTCAACTAAAAAAAGAAAAAAATAATTGATATACCATGCAATTAAAAGAAATATAAATATAAATGAAGAAATAATATGCTCTCTGCATGTCATGTGATTTGTAATCCTTGAAATGGACAAGCTAATTTGACCACAAGAAAGTGCAAGTTACCTATCCCAGGAACTTCGTGGTCATTCACAATTTCAAAGTTCTTGTACGTGTAACCCATAAAGTTGACATCCTTAGATGAAAGCATCTGCAGCCAGAAAACATGGCTAAAATTTATTAGGTCTGCATACATCATAAGCATAATGTCACAAACTAAATTAACAATACATAATATGCTTCAGTATTGACAATAAAACTGAATAGAACTCTCCCTAAGGAAGCCTCAATTTACTAATATTTGTTCTGATATTCCAGGAACAATCAAACAATTTATATATTTCCAATGAAAGGAGCGAAGAAAACTCAAATTCCATTAAATTGCAGCCTAAAACACACAGAAGGAAGAATCGTTGTATCCACTCTACCCACTTTTAGTATTAGTATTTGAAAAGTTACAGCACAAAAAACCAATGTATTTAAAACCAGCACAAACATCGACCCAGGAAAGGCAAATGGTAAAAATATAAATACATTAAATAAATATTTATACACTATAAAACTTTCATAATAATATAGACTAAATTTTCATACCACCATTATCAAAAAACAATCAAACCTTTTGGTATTTGTGCCTTCTTATTTCTCTCATTACAAACAGGGAACGAGTATTTATCTTTCCAACATTATGATGTCTTTAATCTGCTTTCTAAGGAATCCAAACAACAAAAGTCTCACAAACCTCCCAACACAGATTTCTTCTCTTCCGATTATTTCGCCTCCCTTCTTTCTTTTTTACACATTTCTCCTCTTCACTTTTTCACCTATTTCTTTCCTTTTCAGTTTCTGTGCATCTCTCCTCAGATTTTTTTCACCTCCTTCCTTTCTTTTTTAAGTTTATTCACGTGGTGTGAAGATTTTTTGCCTATAGGAAAAATTTTTCTTGGGATTTTGGTGACATAGCTCCTTCAATAAGGGCAAAAAAGAAGGAAAGTAGATAATCCTATGGTGTGAAGATGTGTGAAGAAAGTTTTTTCTCGAGATTTTTGAAAATATTTTCTTAACAAGGGAAACATAAAAGCCAGAAAAACCATCCGGTTCATGGGTTTTCTGTCGACATGTCCAGTTCAGAGTTTTTCTACCAGCTTTTTCCATATACGGTTTACACCATGTAACCTGACGAAATTCCAGTCCAGTTCCTGATTTTTATGGTCGAACGGGATGGGCTGGTCCAGTTTTACAACATTGCAAAAAACACAAAAGCCAATCTGCAGGAACTAGTGGATGATTGGGCACTAGATCAGTAGACAGTCACTATATCATGATAATTACAAACAGCAGCAGTTTCATAGCCCTTCACTGAACACGTACATATTAATGTTATGTTAAATTTAATATAGCTAGATATCCCAAGGAACATAACATAACTAACTCTCTCCTTCAACAAGTCAGAAATAAAAAAAAATGGATTTTCCATGTCAAAGAAATCACAGTAGCTAAGAATTCTAAACCCAGAATCATGTACAAACCTTTCTCCAGGGGCCAGATTTTGTAGTAATTGGAATTTGATTGTATGACTGCAAAAACATGAGAAAAAAATGATACAAGGAATAAAATACCAAATCTGCAAATGTAAGAATGGATGGAACTGAAAAAAAAAATAAAAAAAAATAAAACAAAATAAAACAAAACAAAACAAAAAAAAACCTCTTCAAACTTTTCAAAATTTTGCGTATCCAACTCGTCATTAACTTCTGGAATAAACGCAGCTTTGATCTGATATAACGTGTCCCATTCAGTGCCTTTGAACCACGGATGCGCCTGAGAAAAATAACAATGTGGCACATAACTTTTATCAGTCTACTAGACTCCATTATAAAAAAAGATTCTCAATGAAACATATCAGAAAACCTTAATTTCATTAGCGCCTCTTGTTCCAAGCCTTTGCTCAACATTACATAAGAGTTTACAGATGAGATCTTTGGCTTCTGGGGATAGCTTTACCTCTTCGGGAAATTTTAAATGAGTTCTCCAATTCACTATCTGCACCAAAATAAATGTGCAAATCAAAACACAAATTGGATAAAGAAGCGATGCTCAAGCTATTGACATCAATATCAAAATGACTACAAAAGCGAAGCTAGAAAGTGCACTACAGCATCTTTTTTCTCTCAGACAATGCCAGAAGATCACTACGACATTACAAGGTTATCAAAATGTCAAGAATTTGGTTACAAGTTTGGCTTAATTCTTCACCTGCACCCATATCGACTAGGAAAAGTACAAACTATTATCTGATTGAAACTATTCAAATTGGGTAGAAGCTTTATCCAGCATTATCTACAGCTATCTTTTGTTAGATCTTAAGATACTCAACTTGCTGTACTACCTAGCCTAAAAATGAGAAGGACATTGACAATCTATCAATTGGATCCTACAAACTGAGAAATGTCGAAGCTAATAACTTATCTTTCATCGTTATATTAATTATTATGAAAGCTTATAAGACAAATTATTAGCCGGAAAGCGGACAATGACCACACGTTTATTATATGACAATATCTTAGGAACCAATTAGGAATATCAACCAAAAGCGTCAAAACAAACTAGAACATATTCTAGGTACACAAGCTCATAATAGAGAGCAAAATAAAGGAAATTTTGGTTTCATGGTCTCCCAAATCATTCGAAGGAATTTTAAGTAACCAGCAATAACTAGCTTGAATGATAAAAAGGAAGTGCACAATGGAAACAACTAATTTTAAAAACCTAATATTATAAGAACCATTTAGAAGTGGTAAAGAGACGCATATTCCATACAATTGTATGACATGAAACCTATTACATAATACTATTATATATATCAGAAGCTTTCTTCTGTGTCAACGAAAAATATGACACAAAACCCATTATTACCTTCCTACAAGTAGACATAGGCTCATCTGAATAGAAAGGTGGATACCCCACAAGCATTTCGTACATGATAGCCCCTAGAGACCACCTGTAGGGATAAACAGTCCACACTATCTCATTTAGATGGATAAACTATCTTCCTTTTAAGTTCAATATGAGAAAAACTTTACATGGACAAACACAAACCAATCACATTCCATCCCGTATCCTTTCTTCAATAGAACTTCAGGAGCAATATAATCAGGTGTCCCAACAGTCGAATAAGCCTACAGAATTAGAACAGAAAAGAGATTTTCAATACAGATTTTTACAGTCCTCATACTCCAGCGGGAAACTTGAAACATGCAAATCCAAACAACCATCTCCTAGAAGAAACATTTGAGAAATCCAAGATCTCTACTTATCTCTGGAATCCTTGGATTTTTTTTTAAACTTCAAGGACATGGAGGGAGATGGAATTTAGATCCTTGATATTTTTGCAAGTTAACAACTTACCCAAGATAGACTTGTTGAATAAAAGTTACAATTACATTTCACAACGTAGAGAAGACACTAAATTTGAGAAACTAGAGAGGAAAAAATAAACTTTCTAGTCCACCTTGCAGGAGGAACTTCGATTTGAATGATAGAAATTCAAGCCAGGCTCAGAACTAACTGTTCCACTAATTTTATACGTGGAAAACCATAGGGCAATCCACTGACATAATCCACAGTAACAAACACATATTAGGGCTAATAATGAAACATGCTCTAAAGGAACCAATATACTCTTAACAATTTAGACACTAGGAATGAACCCTATTCCCAGCATTCTAGAAGAATACATATCAAATAACAAATGAAGATAGACGATGAGGACTAGAGAGAAATCAAAGAGAACAAGAATTGCATTTTGGTCGCATCTGTAATAAGTGCGATTTGCTCCTTTTCTACATATCAGGATTGTTCTATTCATAATTTTTATTATTGTCATTTTTTTGTGGGGAGAAAGGAAAGGCGACACTTGGGACGAGAATGATAGTCATGGTAGTAGGAAAGGATTGTTCTCCTATTCATATTTTATTATAGCATTTTTCTTTGTGGGGGGAAAAAAGAAAGGCAGCTTCTCAGGAATGGGAATGACAGTCATGCGGGTGGGCAGCTTACAAGCATCCTCCTGTTCCTCTGCCAATGCTGCAGTTGCTCTTGTTGAGTACGCTTCGGTGCTGCAGGACGGCCATCACTTTGTAGAGCCCCACTGTAGTTATTTCCTACTGAGAAATCCTTTTCTTGAATGTTGCTGCAGTCCAACGGTTTACATAATCCAAAATCCGACAATTTCATGTGTCCATTTCTATCAAGAAGCAAGTTATCAGGCTTGATATCTCTGCAAAATTAAGAAGAAACAAACAATGCCTGATATAAAACTAGAAAATCAAGACAATATGGAAAAACAGCTGCCAACAAACCAACAGAATATTAGCAGCTACCTATGAATGTAATTATGTTTGTGGATAGACTCAATGGCAAGCACTGTTTCTCCAACGTAAAACTTGGCGTCCTCCTCAGTTAATATATCCTTACGCATAAGCAAAGTCATCATATCCCCTCCAGGGAGATATTCCATTATAAGATAAAGATATTCCTCGTCTTGGAAAGAACAATAAAGTTTGACAATGCAATTGCTATCAACTTCTGCAAGCAGATTCCTTTCTGCCTTGACATGTTCAACCTGGACATATACACAAAGGGAATAGTAGGAGCAAACACAAATGCACAATAATTTCTAACTTTAATATCAAGTGTACAAAATAAATCATACCTGGCCTCTGCGAAGCATCTCTGACTTCTTAAGCTTTTTCATTGCATATATGTGACCAGTTGACTTCTCACGACATAATCTAACCTGAACCAAACGAAGGAAATCAAGTCAATGAATGCTAAATGGGTTCTGTAAAGAGTATAATAACAGCATTTGCAGAATAATATTATTTTCTCCCACTGGTTGAAGGGACAAGAAGCAGCAGCAATTCCTGAAACAAATACAAGCAGATTTTCTACATCTTTTCAGCATATGCTCAAGTTCCAAATGGTGGAATTTCACCCCAGGTATGGAATCAGTTCACCACTAATTATGAAAACCTCAAGGAACAAGAATGCTCAGCATTCTTTCTATTAAATCCTCTTAACTCATATTTTGAGAAGCTCCAATAATATCAAGAGAAAGAAGTCAACATATATTTTTCAGCATTTGTGGAAAAGGCTAAACAGCATATTTGAACAAAAGCTTTCCTTTAAGCACAATGTTCTTGGGGAAAAAAAAAAGCACTGTTCTGATTAATGAAATGAAACCAACTGATCAGTTTATGCAAAGTATAAATTCAACGTCATGTCACCCTGGCATAAGTTTTACTAATTATCTGTTGTTTCTTGCTTGATTCTCTGCAAATGGGGAAGGCTGAAGGAAGTACTTCAGATCAGTGTGGTGAAAACAAATAGACAGATAGAAAGACCGCCCACACACATGTCAAGGGCGAGAGCTAGAGAGAGAGAGAGAGAGAGAGAGACCTCCCCAAATGCACCCTTTCCTATCATTGTTAATGGCTCAAAATCATCAGCACCCATTTTATGCCTCTGAAGGCGCATATATTCTGTTTCTTTTTTTTCCAGGTACTTCAATATATTGTTTTGCTCTTCCTCGGAGACCTCAGCATCAGCCAATTTCTTTTCAAGTGAATAACGCCTGCATGAAAACACAAGTAACCAGCTCATCATACTGATTACTCAAAGACCCATAGGTAATTCAGTAACCAGATTTCATGAGATTGGGTTGGTTCAACTCTCTTTACTCCTCTTCAGCCCATTTTTTCTATGAATATGTGTGTGTATACGTAAGACCCAAAGCCGCATAATCAATGGTCTAATAAGCATTATAATATTTTTGTGATCCATCTGAGTGTCAATTATGGATTATTATTATGGACATGGTTCATGAACTATAAATAGTGTGACTTCCTAAAAGCATATAATTTTCACCACATGTAATGAGCACCATTATTTATAACTCAATATCAACTATCAAAAACACTATGTTAATTGCACTTTGACATTGAGCAAAAAATTGTGATTATTGGTAGCAGATGGTATGCTTAAAATAGTCAATTGACATCATAATGCTGAATTGAGAAAAATTTTAAAGGTCACTCCCCTTATGGGTTGAATTCGATTTATTAGTGATGCGGACATCTATCCTATTTATTTTCTAGTTGGATTTAATTTATATTTTGGACTATTATTTATGTAATTGGGCTTTTGTAATAGGGTGTGGCTCAAGCCCGTTCTCGTTAGGGTTTTGTTTTTACTATTTAAGCTTGTTTTGTCGTTAAATTAGACAGTTGATGAATGAATAAATTATTGGTGGTTTTGTTGCAAGCTTTCTCTCCCTTCTCTATCTCTCTTTATTTCTTCTGTGATTCTTCGGCTTCTATTGTTCTTCCTATAATATTCTGTTCTTTATAGATCTATTTCGTTATTAGTTAATTGTTCTAGTTCATCCTGCATCAAATTTGGTATCAGAGCGAAACTTGGGTAAGATTTCTTCTACACAATCAATCCATACACACAAACCAATCTATTCATCCAAAATTCTTGTTTTCTACCCAAAATTTATTGGAACGGCACAAGTGGAAGAGATTTAGCGTAAGAACATCAGTTTTCTTTCTTAGTTAAAAAAAAGTTACTGTTCGCGAGTACTGTTCACCCAAAAAAAAAAAAAAAAAAAGGAAAATTATGAGATTAGATTTGTTTCCTCTTAGCTGCTGTTCCAAACCCTAAATCTAACTTATTCCATTAAAATTACCCTAATCTCAATCCCATCCCACTTATGTCCACCCCCAGTCGGCCCATTTAATTCATACTTATCTTCTGTTATTGACAAAAAGGCAATCCCAACCCACTTGTTTCCACCCCCAGCCGGCCCACTCCCTCACTCAACCTAGCCCATTTACCTCAGCCCGATCCCACGCTTCCCAGCAACAAATGAGAAGAACCAGGTGTTTTTAAAAGTAAAAACACAATTTTTCACTTCAAGCTGGAAGCAGTATTCACAACTTGAAAAGTTCAAAGGTGCAAGTTAATGAAAATTGTCAGTGTAATGCCAACCTAGAGATAAAATTAAGTTAAACAACCATATCTAAGGGATACTAAAATAAAAGGCATTAAAATGTTGTCACATGTGTGTAGATAAATGTGAAGTTATTATGGTAATAGTTGCCACAAGATGCTATATGAGCACGCATAACAAGTCTCCAAAGACAAAAGTGTGAATATAGAAACATTGGGCAGTGCACTTGTGCTATTGTGTACAAATATGCTAGAATTATACTGGCTTTATTTGGTATTTCTTCAAGCCAATGTTGGTAAATCAGTGACCTTGCAAATATAGTGGCAGTAATAATTGACTGATGCAATGCTTCAAACCCGGCAACTACCTGATTGAAAGAGTAATATTTAATAACCATGAGCTATTATATAGGAAATGTTATTGAGAAGTGAGAACCAAGCATCAGCAGTGGCAAGAACAACTAGCATTTATTTAATCATCTTCAAAACTATTAAATAGGAAATGTTATCGTGAAATGAGGACTGTGCACCAGCCATGGCAAGACCAACTTTTTTATTTAATCCCGTTCATAACTATTCTATAGGAAACGTTATCATGAAACAGGGTATGTGAGACAGCAGTGGCAAGACCAACTAACATTTATTTAATCTATTTGAAAACAACATACTTGCATCAGGTAATAAAGATAACGATAAGCAGGCCAACTAGCATAGACACACTCCATCAAGATCGTAATTACTTAATCTACATTAAAAATAATTTACAAACCTTAACTATATCATGTGCGTAATGATATAAGCTGATTCAACATAAACCTGATCAAAAGTCAAAATGCATCTCCGAAAGGTGTCATTAGGTAAAAGAAAGAATTTATAAGCTTTATGAATTGGCATGTTTTTAGATATCAACGCCAAAAAAATTACAAGTACAATTTGAATTTGAAGATAAATTCTCCAATTTTTCAGTTCCTTCTCGCAACCAAAACAATGTTCCAACTTCCAAGATCATGCGTACAGTATTAACTATGCATCTGTTTCTTGGAAATTGATGTGTTGCAAACCTACTGTTAACATTTCATGAACTACTTCAGTATTACATGGTCAAACACATTTATAAAAACATTAAATACTAAAACATAGGTAATTGAATAGAAATAATAACTGTCCCTACTCGCTCCAACCAGTATAGAAATATTAAATCTTCGTAGAACTACTAAAGTGAAAACAAGAAGCACGAAGAAATTCCAGAGTAGAAAATTAGATACTTCCAAGCACCAAATGTACCAGGATGTTCTACGTCAAATGTTCTTGCATGCACCCATAGAGTCGATTATTTGGTGAATTTTCCAAAAGTCCAACAAAAATGTAAAATGATATAGACGAGGGCTTGAACATCTCCATAAACAATAAGCAAGAATTAAACTGATTGCAACGAATGCAACATTAGGGTCATTACCTCTCCCTCCGCTCTTGAAGGCTCCTCATCTGCTCCTTGTAATGTTTCTCTATATACTGCTTCGCAGCCTCGACCTTCTGCTTAGTCGCATTTGATGGTGTTTCCTCGTTCACCGGCATTTTTGAACCTTCCTTCCCATTAGTTGTATGTTTCTTCTTGCTCGGAGGCTTGGGTTTCTCTCTGAAACAGAATTTTTTGAACCAAGACCTAGCAATCTCCATTTGCCTCGGCGTTTTTTCCCGCCAAAGCTCAAATAACAACTACCTGCTTCAAATCTGTACTCTTAAATATGTCTTTCTTCAATCAGAAAGCACCAATACATCATTTACAGAATCAAATCATAACAAGGCACTGAAAAGAGACCAAATTATAAGCTCTACATTAAAGACAAACAAAACACGATCAATTTATACAGGAGAACAGTTTTTTTAGTAGCCACCAGACTTTGTTAGGTAGCCAACTAGAGGACAATTCTAGATCACAACTTACAATTTTCATTTCTGATTGATTTTCCTATCCAATTTTCAAATGCACATATCGATAAAGCACAGTATACTCATGATCTCAAATCAAACTTTTTCACAAAATTATTTCTACCTCAGCCAATAAAACAAAAGTAGATCAAAGAGTACAATATATTATAAGTTGACAAATTTTATATTTCACCAAGAAACAAGAATCAATTACGTGAAAGGAAATAATTCTGCATTCTCGAAAGGCAAAAGATCTCTCAACTTTTCACTTAACTGCCAACAATGTACTTATAGTACGCAATGACCCTCATGACTAGCTCCCCGGAAAAAGAAGAATGTCCCCTCCCCCCATCAAAAGTAAACCAAAATTGTAGAATTAAAAAAAAAAAATAGAGAACCCTTATGAGAAACATTAAATTTCAACACATCAAACCGATCCATAAGAATCCTTTTCCAGTAAAAACAAAATAATTCAAGAAACCCTAAAGTATGTAAACCATTAACACGCCAATCAAAAAAAATAAAAATAAAAATTGAAAAGATAGAGAGAGTGTCTGTACCGATGAAATCCAACGTATGGAATTCAATAGAATAGCATATGGTGCCAATAACAGCTAAGTGAATTTTGAAAACCCTATAGTTGAAGAAGAAGACTACTTTGATGTCCACTTTATGCTATGAAAGCATCATTCTCCATTAGTACAGGAATACAGAGATACATTTCTCTTTCATTTGCTTTATTTAGCAATGGAAAACCTTTTCCAAATTAAAAATTCAACAGTTATGTGTAATGTATGTAATTGCTAATTATGGTTGCCCAACTTTTATTTATAATTATTTATGTAAGTTGATGCCAGATTAAACTACACGCGGACATTTTGGTGTAAGATGAGGAAAAGGTTAACTAACGCAAAACATTCCCACCTTTCATGTTTATTGTGTAAAATGTCTCTACATTTTATTTTTTGGCACAAAATATTTCTACCTTCAATTTCTTTACGCTGAATGTCTTTTTTACAAATTTTTAACATAAAATGATCAAATTACCCTCATATTTAAATAGAAAAAAAAATAAATGAATAGAAAAATAAAGAATAAATTGTAATTATAGGCGAACTTTTTAAAATTTGCAAATAACCCACAAAATTTTACCTTTTATTTTGCAATTTTGGTTTTTTTTTTTGTAAATTAAGATTTTGCTTACTATAATGGAGGGGGTGAGGACAGGAAAACGTATAGGAGCGTGCAGGCATAGAGGACTAAAAGTGGAAGCAGCAATTTGTTTGCTGAGCCACTATAGGGATTGATGAAGGGATTGTGTTATTCTTGGAACCTCCAGTTCACGTAGTAGTGGGGCGAGGGCGGGGGTAAGGTGTGGGAAGAAGGTGAATTTTGTGGGTTATTTGTACTTTTTAAAAAGTTTGGCTATAATTGCAATTTGTTATTTTTTTTCTTCTATTTAAATATGAGGGTATATTGGTCATTTTATGTTAAAAATTTGTGAATAGGACGTTCAGGACAAAGAAAGTAAAATATAGGGACGTTTTGTGCCAAAAATGAAAGGTAGAGACGTTTTACACAATAAACATAAAAGACAAGGATATTTTGCGTCAATTACCCATGAGGAAAATATTTAGTATTAGTGGTTATATAACACCAATTTAAATGAGATTATGTCTTAATGAGAAGTATAATCCCGTAGCTCATTTAATTGTATTTTTTATTTAATATCAAATTATTGTCACATATATTAATATTTTAATATCAATTGTGCTAAATAACATTACTCACGTAGAAATTACGATAATTACTTCCCTTTCTTGAGCGTTTTACCATATGGGATTTGGGAAGACCTCAAATTTGTTTCTTTACACAATTCACGCATTCACAATGGTAATTAAGGATCAAAAAACTTGTTCTATGCTACATAGTATCTCAATCATACTCTCTTCTTTACAATTAGAACTAGGGGTGGACATGACTCTATTTGGTTCTAGTTCCAAGAGAATTGAACCGAACCATAACCAATGATTTTTTTGATAATAGAACCATTTAGTTTTTTTTAAGATATGGAACCGAACCGAACCGATCCATTCGGTTCTGGTTTGGTTTCGTTCTAGTTCTATTATTTAAATTTTCAGACTTACGCCATATTCATAAGTTAATAATATATACTTAAATAAAAAATATAAGCATCAAATATTTAACAAATTCAAATTATCAGTCATCAAGATTTTTCAAAAGTTTAAATTAACAAATAAAATATAAACGAATGCTTCTTTGCTAAAAGTTAATAATATCAACTAGGACACCAAATTCTAAGAATATCAACTAGGGCACCATGTTTTTCCAATAATGTAATACGTGGACATCAGACGAGGTGTAACGTAAGGTAGGGCACCAACTATGCATGTAGAGTTATTTATCCTTTGACCTTTATAAAAAATAAAAATACAGCAAATAAGAATACAGATTCGAGACCCTTCCTCCATTGATTTCTCTAGCATTGTTTATTACTATTGGTGGATTACAGTATTGTAAATATAGTATATGCCTATATGAAACAAATTCAAATCGATTACAGTATTAAATGTTTATTGCTATTAGAAATCGATATAATGTAAGTTTGTAATTCAAATCTATTATGTTGATTAATTCAAATCAATATGGAACAAATTCAAACCGATCCATTAATATATTTTTGTTTATTAAAAAGAAGAATGTCTAGTAAATTACATAAAGAAGAATGCATAAATGTATTGCCCTTGATGGTTTGAAGGAGGAACGATAAACTGGTGATTGCGGAGTCGAAGTTTCGGCCGGAGAAGTTACTTCATTTGAGACTTTGAGGGATCTGCACAAAGCGGCGTTTGCCGTTTTGGACTCTTGACTTGAGGGTTTTAATTTGAAGTAATCCTCTTAATGAGATCATTTGGACTTACAAAAATAATGGCTATTGGACTGGCTTCAATTAATGCAAAATTAGATTCATATATAAATAAAATTATAAATTAAGTTTGGTTCTTGATTTGGTTCTCGGTTCTAGAAATAGAACCAAACTCGAACCAGAACTAAATGGTTCTTGGTACGAAAAATCAAAATTTTTGGTATTTTGGTATTCATTTGAACCAATTTTTGCCATGAGCTAGCCTGTTCAGGGCAATGCCTCATTGCCCCGCAAGTTGCACACGTTTCCATGATGATATTGGATTATGCTCGATTAAACCTCATATTGCGGGTTAATTTTTTAAAATAATAATAAATAATACCAACATTTAGTCAACGTACAACAACAACAACAACAACAACATGAATTAATTGACCTACATAAGTTGTGTGAGAATGATTGGGAAATCATCTTAAAGTTATGAAAAAATTTATCATATCATATTTAACCTAGCAAGAAGCTTGACACAAATAGCACATCGCCTTTGTCATATTAGCAAACTTTCACATATAATTATAATAATTATGTATGTAGTGTTCTAAAAAACTTAAATCGTGGTTAAACGTAGAGCTGAAATTTCAAGTTTTATGAATTTAAGCGAGTCTAGATGATGTTTAGGCGTAAAAAAACGTTTTCTTATTTATATTGTTATTTTAAATTTTTAATCGTTTAAAAAATTATTTAATAATTAAATAATACATATTAAACATCTAGAAATTATAAAATACAATATTTACTTGATAACTCATACTATTAGTTAATTATAAAATTTTCAAGTTTTGGAAATGCAAAAATTAGAATATTTTTCATAATTTCAATGTTCAATTAAACAAGTCATACTTAGTAGATTTATAGAAATTACATACATGCTTTTGAAGTTTGTATTAAAATGAATCTCAATATTATAATTATATAATGTATCTAACACCAAAACTTAAATCTTATTTAACTATTTAGATAAAGTCATTTTTAACTTTTGTACAGAGAAATTTTTTTAAAAACTTGAAATTAAAGTAAAATTTTTAAAAATACTAATAAGTTAAAGTCAAATAAAAGATTTTGAAAAAAACTAATAAAGCGCGTTTACGAAAGACCAAAAAAATGAAGGAAAAAATTTAATCATTTAGGAATTAGAAAAAAAAAAAAAGCGTCCAAACGCGAAGCAGAGCGTTTTGCTCAAGTTTCGAGCCTTGACGACGCCTAGACGAACTTTTTAGAATACTACTTATAAGTAATAAAAAGGTTAAAATAATGAAAATCAATTTTAACAGCTAATTTGAGAACTAGGGCGCTTTTTAGAAAAACCATCATAAAAAAAATAAAAAATAAAAATTACAAGTCGATGTTCCATCAGTTAATTATTTTCCACTCGTGTTCAATTTGTCGTGATAAATTGACTAAAAGAAAGAGAAATTGAAAACTAAACTTAAGAAAAATGATACTCCTAACTCCTAAGACCTATTAAAAAAACACGGTTGCTGAGCTGGAACTATATCAAGGAAAATTTTGCTGTTTTACCAGACTGTAGCTGCCCTCTTGGATGATCGAATCTCATAGGCACGGGACCTGCTTGAATAAAAAATGAAAAAAAAAAGTGGGACCAACCTCCTATTGTGATGGTCGGTCAAAAGGGGTGGCATACCCGTTTCTGGCACTGCAGCACTTCTCATATCAGGGAATGACAATAATTGTTTCACAAATTGGCACTTCTCTCGTTTACTTTTTGAAAAATTAACTATTTTTTATCCGAATGGACTCCAATACTAATAAATACACTCAAACATGTGCATAAATAAAAAATAAATTACTTTTTAAGTGAAGAAATTTAAAATGATATTTGTTAATCAGATGTATGGTGTATATATATCTGTATATAATTGTATATGTAACTCAATTACTTAAATAAATAAAAAAATTGAAACATTTTTAATAAAGTAATTCTATATAATATTCGTTAGGTATTTGTCAATATGAGGCACTCACACGTTGCACAAATGGACTAGGTTTGGAGAAGTGCATCATATAGTGAAGTCCAGAACTAAACATGAATGTTAGGCACGAATTTAGATGACTATTACGCCTCCTCCGCACGTATGTATAAATCATCTAGGGATAGGAGTGTCATGTCATTCTTAGATCTCTTGGGGGCCACACACGATCCATAAACCTTGCAAGAGCCTCGTACGAGCCATGGGTGCCTAACTAGAGTCAATAAGCCCAGTTGATGTCTGGAGCTTCGGTGAAGAGCTCATTGGCAGAATTCGAAAGATTACATGTCAGATTGGCAAGGTAGGGCCCTCGAAGTTGGCTCACTTATCGACGAACCTCCAGGATAGGCAATGGCGTGGATTAGAGAGCCTGAACTACCTAGTTGGCTCACTTATCTTTTGTCTTGAAGTAACCCTCTTAATCCCTTTTTTAACTTTGATCGTAATGATTGTGGCATGGACCCGCAAGATCTTTTCAAATATGGTATAAATATTCACGAGTTGCCAGCTTCCCACTTTGAATAATAAATAAAGGATTGATTTATATGTACAAAATACATTCTCACGTGAATAAAACAATCCGACAATATGGTTCATACCCCTTATTGTGAGTAATAAGTAAATCATGTAGTAAATGGGTGTGAGTGTACATCTAGCACCATCCATAAATAAATAGTTGCTTATAACTTTTTAGTAAAATAACAAAAATAAAGTACATGTTTGAATCCCCTTTTTTTGTGAAAATAAGTTAATTAAAATTTTTGAAGAATGTTTGATTAAAAAATATGAATATTTTGAAATTACGTGAAAATTTATTTTATTAAATAATGTGTGTTTGAAAATGAATTTGACCAAAAAGAAGTTTTTAGAAAAGGAAATTGGCAAAGTTAAGAAACACAATTATTGTTCAATCATGCTAGTGGTACATAATTTTATTTAAATCAAAGTGTCTCATCTTCACATGAGTGGGAGCCATTCAAATAAGTGAGAATATTTTATTCGAGTGAACCCTTCTATTATGTGAGGATATGAATACCTTTAAGTAATTCAAATTATATTCCATTAGATAAATTCATTATTGTTTTATCAAACTGTCTGAGTAGCATTATTTATGTTTTATATGCCAAACTGTAAAAGAAGACATATCCTTGATGTCCGCCTGAACAACTGAGATATGCATGACACGTGGCATGCGATATTAATCTGCCAGCTATCCTCCAACCCTTTTCCAAGTTGGGTCTTTTTCAAATTTCCGTGTAAAGTCAAAGTCAAATTAAATCCAAAGAAAATATTGCATTTGCTAATGGCACGATCTATTCCAACGAGTATGGTTTCTTGTTGCAATTTGATGCTCCGAATCAAACTAGGAAGGTTACTATAGCCAGAGTCAAGATATCTCATCTTCGTTCTATCCGGAGACTATTCATAAATAATAGATTGAACAGTTATAAATACAGAAGAATTAAGATTTGATTTAAAATATATTAACTAGAAAGATGCATTTCTTGATCATCGTGTCTAAAAAATTTGGTATTGTTGTACTTTTAAGAGAATCACCTTTTGATGTACCATGAAAAGAATTGGTTGTAGGAAGTGTTTTGCAAACTTTTGTTTGAACATTGTTGAATGTATTCAAATTCAGTATTTTATCGTTTGGTAAATAAAAATGATTTATTGTTTTGTATGTGTAAATTACTAAATTAGAGATATCATTTTGTATTATTATTAGAATTGTAAAGTTTATATTATTAAATATTTTTCTAAGAGTATCTATTCGCTATAATTATTTTAAAATGAAAAAAAAGAACATATATTAAACCTCAAATTTTATAAATAAAAGCATAGTACATATTGTTTTGCGACTTTCGAAATTTGTTGTCAAAAGGTTCAGATTCTTCTATAATTAATTTTTTTTAAATTTATAAAACACCAAAAACAACTGATTATTTAAAATTCAACAGTTGGGCTCTAAAATCAAATCCAAATCGAGCCTAAAGATGTCCTAAATTTCACAAGACGACACACTTATTTTCCACAAATCGTAATTTTAGATAAGTGATATCTTTTTTATGATTTCTAATTGTTAGGGTCATTGAAATTCATTAGTTTTTTTTTTTTTTTAATCAAAATCTATCTAATTTTGCGAATTTGAATTTAACTTTCAATTTATTTAACCCCTGCTTGGTTCAACTTCAAATGTAAATTATAATTTAAGTTAAAGTCAATAATTAATTTTGATCACATATTTTATGGGATTAACAACTTTTCAACCTCACATTTTCTTAATTTTTTTTAATCAAAATTTAAAAAAAAATTAATTTTTATCTAAATTAAACATGAAGTTAACAATAAAGGTAGTTCGTCCATATCAGACATTAGAAGGAAGGAAAAAAGAAGATTTTGCACATAATTGTAATCCAATAAACTTGACAAGACAATACATTTATTTCTCCATAAAAATTTAGTGTCAACTTTGACTTTTACATCTTATAATGACTTGAAAATCTGAAAATGGATTAGATTTTGGTGCGAAGTGTCCCCACAAATGAGGCCTTCAAATTAAAGGAATAATGGGGGACCATTACTAAGCCACTTGGGTTCCACTATACAAAAGGAAAAAGGTTATCATATGGAAACTAGTACTTGAATTCACTTCACTGATTACACTAATTGCATAATTTCCATTTGATTGACTAATCCTTGGGTAGAGGGTCAAATAGTTTGACAATTCCTCATGAGCCATGAGGGGATAAGTCTTTGATTTCGGCTGATTGGGATAGGGATAAGTATTATTTTTGTATATTATATGGTTTAATAAAGTTCAATATTACATATTAAATATGCACTTACTGTTATCGATAATTTATAAAGTTTTGTCGAATTTCATCCTTAGATCTAATAACTATTCATTGTTGTGTTTAATATATAAGCACGACATGAATAGACAGTACGATGAATATATATATATATATTTAAAATTTTCAGTATTGTCAAGTATTGTATATTTTACATTGATTCCCCCCCCCCCCCCCCCCCCCCCCCCCCCGCGCACCCCATACTATAGAGCTTTGGGATGAATTTGAATATCAAACTAATTAGATGATTTTACATAAGGTAATAACTAGTAACTTTTGTAGGTTTCAATGTTTCTAGTCAAAAGACAAAGGTAAAGTGTACCCCTAACTTTAGCAATCTTTCGAAAATATTCCACCTAGAAAGTATGCAAATTCTATATAGTGATTTTGCCATATTTTATTTATGTATATAATAAAATTATTTGTAAATAATTATATATTCTCTTCATTTTAAATATTTGTAACTTTGTAAATAAAATTATTCTCTTTTATCATTTTTTGAGTAGAAAAATAATTTTTCTTATGCATTCAGTATTTATTTCTTTCAGCTTCAGTTTATAGTTTAGAATAGATATCAAAGATAATATTTTTTAGTAATCATGACTGACGTTTATGTTTAATCACGTCGTCCAAAAAAAAAAATTGAATATTACTTAGTTCCTGTTTAAGTTTCATTCTTTAAAAACTAATTTTCTCCAAACTTATTTCTAATCGCACATTTTTTCTAATAAAATACGTTTATATGTAAATTCAAATTTTTTTTCATACTTTTTAATTATACATTTTCCAAAAAATCACTATTACAAATTTTATATATATATATTTTTTAAAAAATGGGGTTAAGTGTTTTTTTGGAAGAGATTATTTGAAATGATTTTATTCCTTAAGAATGTGTGGTTAAAACGTAGAAAAAAGTTATAGGTCCATGCGGCTCACGTCCAAAATTATTTATTGAAAATATATGTTATGTAAAAATGAATTTAAAGAAAAATAATTTTAAATAAGCTATGCCAAGTAGACACTTCAATCATACCAAAGGGTAGTAATCATCCCTTTGATGGGTACATATCATCCTCTGTTTCCATAATTACATTAAAAGAAGGGGACAAATTTTCCTCCTATGTTCTTGACTATTGTTGCATTTTAAATTGTTGGACTTTGGATCCTATGTCACTCAATTAGTGAGTTAATAACGGGCTCATTGAGTTCAAGTGAGATGTGAAAATCTTAAAAGGTCTTAAATCTAATTAAAGAGGTCTAAATTCCAAATTTTATGTAGAATTTTACATTTTTCATAGGTCTAAACTCTATTTAATTAGAATTCAGATCATCACATCTGAGAGTTCTAATTGGATTTAACACCTTCTCTAAGATAGCATATAAATAAAGGCTCCAATAAAAATATAAAAAGTTCAATTACAATTAAGCTTGAGTGTATATATATACTAGTGGAAGGCACGTGCAAGGCACGTGCTGTAATGTAGTTGACTATATATTAGCGTGGGTAATTTTACGTTATTTTACACAAATTAATTTTTTGCTATAGAAAAAATTTTGTTTATTAATCATAAAAGCTGAATAGAGATAAATAATTTTTAAAAATAATTTAGTTTTCGGTGTTTTTATAATTAAATATTTAGGAAATATTTGATATTTGGTTTGTCGAATTGTATATTTATTATATATTAGATATTTTTAGGATTAGGATACGATATATATAGTAAGTTTAACAGTAATTGTGAGACGCAAAAAATATTTATATTAGCGTGAGATTTTAATTTTTTTTAAATTTTTTAATTTAGTTTTCGGTATTTTTATAATTGAATATTTAGAAAATATCTGATATTTTTTTTTTACGAATGATATATTTATTATATATTAAATATTTTTATTAGTGTGAAGATTTTAAATTTTAAAATTATTTTAATTTAATTTTTGGTGTTGTTATAATTGAATATTTAAAAAATATTTGATATATTTTTTTTGTCAAATTCTATATTTATTATATATTTTTAGAATTAGGATAATATATATATATAATAAGAAAAGAAAAAAAAAAAATTAGAGGTCACGGAGTGACACGGTCTCGACTTCAGATCCTACCTTTCTTTTTTTTTTACTTTTTTTTTTTTCTAAAAAACTTATGTTTTCGGCTTGATTTACGGGCTTAATTCGGGATATCAAACGAAGTCGAAATATTACGTTCTTAATATCATTTTGAAGAACTCAAGGCCTAATATTTCACGACATTGATGGTGTGTGAAACGGCCAATCGTAGCGAAAGTTACATTACGTCAAATTACGCGGTTTCAAACTAAAATTTCGATAACAAGCTAATTTAAAAAATTCTTCGACGATTGTACGCTACCTGAATCCATAAATCTTCTATATCATTTCGAAGCTCATTTCGAGAACTATATCGTAGATATCGAATGATCTAAATGAATATAAAAAATAGTCAAACGGACGTCAAACGCGTATGTTAAAAAAGACGTATAACTCGTCTTTTTATTGAAATTACTTGTTTTTTGTCTCAATTTTCGGGCTCAATTCGGGATAATAAACGAAATCGAAATATTACATTCTTAATATCATTTTGAAGTACTCACACCCTAGTATTTCACGACGTTAATGGCGTGTGAAACGGCCAATTGTAGCAAAAGTTACGGTGCGTCAAAGTAGGTCATTCCAAACTAATATTTCGAAAACAAACTAACTTTAAAAATTTTTCGACGATTATACGCTAGCCGAATCCATAAATCTACTATATCCTCTTGAAATTCATTTCGAAAACTATATTATAGATATATCGAACGACCTAAATAAATATCGAAATTAGTTAAACGAACGTTATAAAAAATTTGACGTTAAAATTTTTTATATTTTTTGACACTTATAGTTATTTTTTTATACAAATTGTCGTGGCAAAAAAAACTCAGGCAAGAAATTATCTCAAAACGCCGTCGTATTATTTTTTTTTACGAATGATATATTTATTATATATTAAATATTTTTATTAGTGTGAAGATTTTAAATTTTAAAATTATTTTAATTTAATTTTTGGTGTTGTTATAATTAAATATTTAAAAAATATTTGATATTTTTTTTATCAAATTATATATTTATTATATACTTTTAGAATTAGTATAATATATATATATATATATATATATATATATATATATATAATAACAAGAAAAGAAAAAAAATCAAAAAAAAGAGAGGAAGAAAACGATGCAAAATGGCGACACGTGGTAAAAAGCAGAACTCACTCTTTTATGTTATTAGGATTAAAATTTTTTAATTTATTTTTCGGTATTTTTATAAGTGAATATAAATATCTGATATTTTTTTTTACAAATGGTATATTTATTATATATTAAATATTTTTATTAGTGTGAAAATTTTAAATTTTAAAATTATTTTAATTCAATTTTTGGTATTGTTATAATTGAATATTTAAAAAATATTTGATATATTTTTTTTGTCAAATTCTATATTTATTATATATTTTTAGAATTAGGGTAATATATATATATATATATATATATATATATTAATAATAATAATAATAAGAAAAGAAAAAAAAATAAAACAAAAATAATTAGAGGTCACGGAGATGGCTTGCCATCTCCGTGAAACTGTTCCTCCCCTTTTTTATTTTTTTTTTCTAAAAAACTTATGTTTTTGACTTGATTTACAGGCTTAATTCGAGATATCAAACGAAGTCGAAATATTACATTTTTAAAATCATTTTGAAGAACTCAAGGCCTAATATTTCACGACATTGATGGTGTGTGAAACGGCCAATCGTAGCGAAAGTTACGTTACGTCAAAGTAAGCGGTTTCAAACTAATATTTCGAAAATTTCGATAACAAGCTAACTTTAAAAATTCTTCGACGATTGTACGCTATCCGAATCCATAAATCTTCTATATCATTTCAAAGCTCATTTCGAGAACTATATCGTAGATATATCGAATGATTTAAATGAATATCGAAAATAGTCAAACGGACGTCAAACGCGTGTGTTAAAAAAGACGTATAACTCGTCTTTTTATTGAAATTACTTGTTTTTTGTCTCAATTTTTGGGCTCAATTCAGGATATTAAACGAAATCGAAATATTACATTCTTAATATCATTTTGAAGTACTCACGCCCTAGTATTTCACGACGTTAATGGTGTGCGAAACGGCTAATTGTAACAAAAGTTACGGTGCGTCAAAGTAGGTCATTCCAAATTAATATTTCGAAAATTTCGATAACAAACTAACTTTAAAAATTTTTCGACGATTGTACGCTAGCCGAATCCATAAATCTTCTATATCCTCTCGAAACTAATTTCTAGAACTATATTATAGATATATCGAACGACCTAAATAAATATTGAAAATAGTTAAATGAACGTGTGTAAAAAACATATAACTAATATTTTTATAAAAAAAAAATTGACGTTAAAATTTTTTTTTACGTTAACATTTTTTATATTTTTTGACACTTATAGTTATTTTTTTATACAAATTGTCGATGCGTGACAAAAAAAATTCACGCAAGAAATTATCTCAAAACGACGTCGTATTATTATTTTTTTCGAATGATATATTTATTATATATTAAATATTTTTATTAGTGTGAAGATTTTAAATTTTAAAATTATTTTAATTTAATTTTTGGTGTTGTTATAATTGAATATTTAAAAAATATTTGATATTTTTTTTGTCAAATTCTATATTTATTATATATTTTTAGAATTAGTATAATATATATATATATATATATATATATATATATATATATATATATATATAATAACAAGAAAAAAAAAAAGGAAGAAAACGATACAAAATGGCGACACGTGGTAAAAAGTAAACTCACTCTTTTATTGTATAAGGATATTTTTATTAGTGTGAAGATTTTAAATTTTAAAATTATTTTAATTTAATTTTTGGTGTTGTTATAATTGAATATTTAAAAAATATTTGATATTTTTTTTGTCAAATTATATATTTTTATTATATATTTTTAGAATTAGTATAATATATATATATATATATATATATATATATATATATATATATATATAATAACAAGAAAAGAAAAAAAAAAAAAAAAAAGGAAGAAAACTATACAAAATGGCGACACGTGGTATTTTTTTCGAATGATATATTTATTATATATTAAATATTTTTATTAGTGTGAAGATTTTAAATTTTAAAATTATTTTAATTTAATTTTTGGTGTTGTTATAATTGAATATTTAAAAAATATTTGATATTTTTTTTGTCAAATTATATATTTATTATATATTTTTAGAATTAGTATAATATATATATATATATATATATATATAAAATAACAAGAAAAGAAAAAAAAAAAAAAAAAAAGGAAGAAAACGATACAAAATGGCGACACGTGGTAAAAAGTAAACTCACTCTTTTATTGTATATATATATATATATATATATATATATATATATATATATAATAATAATAATAATTGTGTCTGTGAAAGAGAGAAAGAGAGGATGTCAATTATTAGAAGATAATTCAGAGAAGAGATTAAAATATTTGAAGATGTAGAAGAAAATATAGACTTTGGAGACATAGAACTAATAGATAATGAAAAAATCTATTACATGTTAATAACAGAATAAGACATAGAAAATTTAATATCCAGACTAGAAAAGATAGAAATATTAGAAGAAAATGTATTAAAATATTGTGTGAATTAAAGATAAAAAAACCCAGAATATATAATTAAGACAAAAAATATAAAAACTACAAATTTAGACATAGAAGATTTTAAAATGCACATAAAAGAACTTTTAAAATTAGGAGTAATTAGAAAATCACAAATTCCCCATAGATCAGCAGCCTTTAAATTAGAAAACACTCAGAAAATGTTAGAGGAAAGAGTAGAATGGTCATAAATTACAAAATATTAAATGATAATACTATAGAAGATGCTTATAACATACCAGATAAGACAGTATTAGTTAATAAGATACAAGACTGTAAGATTTTTAGTAAATTCGATTTAAAGTCAGGATTTTGGCAGGTAAAAATGCACCCAGACAGTATCAAGTGGACAACCTTTACCTGTCCAGAAGGACATTATGAATGGCTTGTAATGCCATTTGAGTTTAAAAATGCACCAAGTATTTTCCAAAGAAAAATGGAGAATACTTTTAATAAGCATAGTAAATTTGTAATAGTATACATAGATGATATACTTGTATTTAGTAAAAATAGAAGAGAACACAAATGACATTTACAGATAGTATTTTTAGAGTTTATTAAGCATGGTTTAATAATTAATAAAATGAAAATGATTTTATTTAAAGAATTTATAGATTTTTTAGGAGTAAATATAGGAAAATGAAAAATTAAGTTACAACCTCATATAACTCAGAAAGTTTTAGAATTTTCAGACAAATTAGAAGATCTAAAGCAAATTCAGAAATTTTTAGGACTAGTAATTATGCTAGACCATTTATAAAAGATTTAGGAAAAATAGTAAGACCATTATATGCAAAGACTCCTTCCACAGAACAAAGATTTTTTAATCAAGAAGATATAAAGTTAGTAAAACAAATAAAATAAAAAATTTATCAGAATTAGCCATGTCATTAGAATCAGAATATTTAATTATAGAAACAGATAGAAGTATGATAGGTTGGGGAGCCATATTAATATGTAAACCCAATAAATATACTGATAAAAGTACAGAGAGGATATGTAGATATAATAGTGAAAATTATAAAGAAAAAGGAAATTTAAGAAGTATAGATGCAGAATTATTAGCTGTAAATTATGCATTAGATAGTTTTGAGTTATTTATAACAACCAAGCTACATGTACATTAATGTTGACATCATGAATGACATTCCTCTCACATAGGAGGGGCCCCATATTGAATAAAAAAAATTGGTGGACCCCCTTATGTGAGGGCCTGTCAACATTAATGTACAAACGGTTTTTTCCTATTTATAATTGCTAAATAAAAAATAACTATAGGAACAAATTGTGTAGTTATTGTTTCTTTCATAAATAAAATAAAAATAGACTCAAAAAGAAGTAGTAGACGAAGATGGTTAAACTTCATAGATAAAATTACAAATACAGGAATAAATATAGAATTTGAGAATATTAAAGATAGTGATAATAAAGCGGCAGACATACTAAGTAGAATAATAATAGATAAAAGTTATTTTTAAAATTCGTTTAACATAATATTGTTATACAGATGCCAAGATCAAGGCGTTTAAGGCCACGAATTCCACCAGGGAATTCATTTGCATCACTTTCTTTACCTTAGACTCCATTTAATCAAAACAGATCAATGTTACAAGACAAACTAAGGTTTGGAAACCAAGAACTTTTAGTTTTTCCTAATAGTAACATTTCTTTTAAAATTTTACCGCATATTTCTTTATCTAGAGAAGAAAAATTTATCTTAAACAATTTATGGATTTCATATAATAAAAATCCTAAAGACCAAAAATATTTCCTTGCATACATGAATGCACTGTCAGAACAAAAATAGATTTAAATTTTATGTTGTTGTTAAAGGCAAAAAATCAGGAATTTTCCATTCTTGGTTAGAAGTTTTAGATTGTATTAAAGATTTTTTAGATTCACTTTACAAAAGTTTTACAAATTTTCAAGAAGCCTTAGATGCAGCAAGACAGCATATAGGAATAAATTTTTATTTATCTCCCTCTCTAAAGAATTACTCAGATCCTCCATTATATTTCTCACCAAGTAAAAACCATAATATTTTCTGCCAACACTGTGAGTGTATGCAGAGAAATTTTAAAGTTGTTAATGAAGCAAACCAGAACCTTTCAATAGAAAGAACTCAACTCCAGAAGAAAATAGCCCAGCTTGAAAAGGAGATCATTGGATTGAAAGTCCAATATCCAAAAGGTACTATGGAGCCCAAGAAGTCCATAACTAGTCCAGCCCAAACGATAGCTGGTAAAAACTTATCAAATCCGTTAATGGTTGTGGACTTATCAAAAGCCCAACAGACTCAGAGGACTGTTGATTCCTCTACTAAAATAGATAAGCAGATTGATAAATCTGCTACAGATAAAGGTAAAGAGATCTGGGATTTATTAGGTCAGCCCAGTGGTAAATTTGATTACCTTGTTAAGTATAGTTCACCCGAACATTATTTAGACAAACCCAAGTTCATCACAGACACAAGAAGTTCAATCCAGTCAAGACAAAGGAAAGATGATTTTCCAAGATAGACAAGACTTAACACTTCTTCAAGATGCACAAGATCCAAATGAAGATGTTTTAGAAAAGATTTTTTCACAAATAGAATAATTTCAAAAACAATTCAAGAAAAACGAAGGAACCTCATCTAGAAGAAAGAAAAAAATTCATATTAAGAAGAAGAAAATTTATGAAGAACTGAAAGAACAGATTAGGACATCAGTTAAACAGGTTTTTGAGAAAATTTTTGAAGATAAACATAAAGAAGAAAATATTTCAGAATATCCAGAAGATAAGGTTGAAAATATTCCCAACGAAGACGATAAGCACAGTCCTTCAAGGTATTCAGATGAAGATCCACAGAATGAAGGATACAACAATTCAGATAGTGGAATGTCATTTTCATCGGTGACACTTCATAATCTCAATGCAGATTGATCTAGTCAGAAGATGCTCAATAATACATAAAATGACAAAGACCTGTCAGAAGAAAAGAAATAAAGCAAAAATCCTCTCAGAGCTACAGCAAAAAGATGAAGACACGATAAAAAGAACTGTAGATCTTTTTGACTTTAGAAAAAGATTCTTTTATCTTTATTTAGCTTTTAGACTTTAGAGATAGGAAATTTTCAAAAAAGAAAGATTCCCATTAATCAGACATCTAATTGGCCAGAAACTTCTCGGTGAAGTGAGTGTCTTTCCCACTAGAGATATAATAGACTTTTTGCTCCCAAGAATTTCTCTATTTAAAGATATAGTTTCATTCAATTAAGGTAGAAGTTTACAACCTGTGTAATCACTGAGCTCAAAAAACCTTTGAAACCTCTCATCCAGAAAAATTCTCAATTCAAAACTGTAAATCATTGTACAAATTTCTCAATAACAGTTCGAAATTTTTATTTAAGATATTTTCTTAAACCTTTTTAGGGATTTCCCGAAAGGGAAATCCTTAGTTATATTTTTCTTTCATTATGTTTTTATAAATTCCAAAAAACATGTTTATGTTTTATTCTGTTAATTTTAATTTCATGAACATATAATGTTTATATGAATGTTTTTATAATCATTTCATTCCATGCATATAATAAAAGTATAACTTGATTCTTAGAAGCCATACTATTTTTAGATTAATCCTGAGTGATCCAGATAAGTGAAAACTGTTGGCCAGAGTGAGCCTTTTGATGTTTTCTGTGATATTGGGAAAAGAGAATTAATCTAAGAATTTCATAAGGGAGTGCCACGGGTAACCTTATGAAAAGGAATCAGGTTCAAGTTTATATGTCATGGGTGGTGGAAAAAAAAGGATTTATAGAATACAAAGAATGATTTATAGAAAACTAAGGAGAGTACTGAGTAGGATAAAAGTTTATTTAAGAAAATAACTCTTTTGAGCCACATACAACTCAACTTGTTGAGACCCCCCCTCTTTTTTGGTATCAGAGCATATAGGAAGTAGAAACTGGTGCATGAGATTTAAAATAAAAAATTCTGAAAGAATTTTTTAGCTTATGATAATAAAACATAGAATAAATAAAAAAGGCAGACTGAGATATCAGATAGAATATAGTCAACAAATAGACAAATATATCACAGAAGATCAAATAGTAGGAACTTATAGTAAAGTCCTTACAGAAGTAAAAGAAATATTAAGAGCTATAAAAGATTTACCTGTAGAAGTAAGAAAATGCATAGTTAAGAAAATATTAATAGAAGAATATAAGCATAAATATATATTAGAAGAAATTTGGGATAAAATAAATCTTGGTAGATACTGGAAACAAAAAGACAATTCGACTATTTAGAAATTTTAGTAAGAAAGTACAAATTATAGAAAATAATATAATAAAGTGTAATTTAGAAAACAAGCATAAATTACATAGTTTATTTTTAGAAGACCCAAGTCAGAATAGTTTAATAGACTTAATTATAAATTTATCCAGAAATTTAGAATTAGAAAATAAAAAGAAGGTTAATTATTTAGAAATAATTAAAGATAATATTATAACAAGAGACTTAGAAATAAAAAATATAAAAGAATCATTAGATTATATTAAAAATAAAAATTATAGTATTCGAGATAAAATTGTTAAATAAGAAAAAGTACCCATTAAGGTAGATTTAACATAAATCAAAAGAATTTTAGATTCCAATAAATCTAAAGAAAAAGAAATAGAAATAGAAATAAAAGAAATAATAATTAGAATAGAAGGATTAGTAAAAGAATTAAAATAAATTATTATTAGTTAATGACAGATAAGAATTACTTAGAAGCATTAGAATATTGTAAAAAATTTCACGAAGAATCAGAAGGATTAACCCATACCTCTTCACCTAAGACTACAGAAACAATAATCCTAAAACTGAATAATTTGATAATAGCACTTTTATTATCACTCCATAAAAAGATTGATAACTTAGATAAAAAAAAAAGGTAATAGGAAAACAATCACCGACATCAAATATAGAAAACGATTTAAAATTTTTAACAGATAAATTAGAAAATTTAAGTTTTAAAAATACAGGAAAAGAAAAAGTAACTAGAAGATTACCTAACGAATATAAATTTCCAAGATGAGTAATTTAAATCTATTTCTAGGAAGATCTAGAATAATAAATGAGACTACTAGAAATAATGAAGAAGTATCCACATCTAGAAACAGCACTTCAAGTATAATAGAAAGAGTTTTAAACAGGCCAGTACAATATAATCAGAATATAGAAAAAATTATAGATCCACAACAAGATTATTTAAGATTTCAGACTAACGGTTTAATGATACTTAACCAAAAATATTATATAACAGAGGAATTTTTTAAACAAGAACACAATTTTTCAGACATAGTAGAGAAATATCTCTACAGTGCATAGGAAATCAAGTAAAGAAATTAAATTTAATATCAAAAGATTCTAAAAGAGAACTGAAAAAGAAAAAAATTTAGGGTTATGCATTTAAGATTAATAGTTATAGGAATAAAATGGTTAATGAGAAAAAGTCTAGGATGTAAGGTGTTGGTCACTATATATGATGAAAGAATTAATAATATAAATAAAAGCATGATTGCTAGCGCAGAAGTAGATATGAATAACAATAATGGAATAATTTATTGTAATCCAGATTTTTTATTAACTACTAAAGATTTTTCAGAAAAAATTAAAACAGGAATTCAAACTAAAGGATATGAAGACGTAGAAACTGGAGATAATTTATTAATTAGTATAGGATTTTTAGGAAGATGTTCAAATAATTCTCTGACAAAGTATAAAATTTATATAGACAAAGTAGTAAATTTAATGAGTAGTAAATGAATTAATATGGTAAAACCAAAAGAATAGTCATTAGAACAATTAGCAGGATTAGAATGGGATATGGAGAAATTTTTAGAAAACCAAGAAACAATTATAGAACCACAAGAAACTCTAACCTATAAAGATATTCATGGAAGAATTAGTTTAAGATTTTTAGATTACAATCAAGTACAAAGACAAGATGATTTTGAAAAAGAATATAATCCAGGAGAAGAACAACAACAGGAACCATTTCAAGAAAAAATTCATGTAAAATTAATAGATGAAGAAATAAACGAAATAATTTATCCAAAAGAATTAGGAATGAATTTAGATAAATAAGAATTACTAGAATTAGAAGATCAGATATATCTTAATAAAATAATAAAAGACTCAGAATATTTATATTATGACCAAGAGCAAAACATAAGAATAGGAATTATTAAAGAAGATTTAAATGATAATAATTCATAAATTTCAGATATTAGTTATACAAAAGAACTTATGGAAGTCTCTAATACATATAAAGTCTTTGGAGATACACCATTTGATAAGACAGTTAAACACGAAACAGTTTCTTATGGAGGAGGTTTCCCTCTAAGAGGAGCTTATCCTTTCTATAATAACACAGGAGAAAAATACATAGCAAAAGGAAGTGAAAGACCCTTAGAAAAGAAAATAGAATTTCAATAAGACCATGAAGCACAAATTTTAAATATTACAGCACATGATCTACAGACATGGAATAATGTAATAGATGTATTGAAAAACACTATAATAGGTCATTATATTAGAAATTTTCAAGAAATGGAAGCTTTAGACATGTATAGATAGTTCGAAACATTTTTAGGAGAAAGTGAAAAGCTATGTGGGAAGCATTTAAATTAGAAAAGAAAGAAGAATTTGAACAATTAATTAATATGAGAAGTAATCCATACATTTTAGTTAATAAAATACAGATTTTAATAACAGGAGCAGACCCAAATTCAGGACATATGAGTATACAAAGAAAAGTTATGAGAGATTTAGAACAATTTAGTTTATATAAATGGACTAAAGGTAGATATGTTGAGAACTTTTTAAATGAATACCATTATTTAACTTCAATATCAGGAAATACATTTAATCAAGATATAGGTAATAAGTTATTTCATAAATTACCAGGACCATTAAGATTGGAAATAACAGATAAATGGAATAATTTAACTTCAGTTAGAGAAGAACCAGAAAAACAATGGAGTATAGGACAAAAAATATAACATGTAATAAGATGTTTAGAAGACAAATGTGTAGAATTACAAATTCAAAAATAACTTAAAAAAATAGATTATAAATTTTGTAAGGATATTTTTACCCCACGGACTTATGGAACCTCTAGTTCAGGTAAAAAGAAATATAGTAAAACAGATAGAAAATATAAAAAACTGATTAGAAAGAGATATTTTCTTGAAAAATCTAATAAGAGAAAACCTTATTTAGATGAAAAAAGACATGTTAGAAAATTTAAACTAGAGATAACTTATAAAAATAAACTTAGTTGTTATGTTTGTAATAGCAATGAGCATTTAGCCAAAACTTGTCCAAAAAAGAATAAACAATTATGATAAAAAGAGTACATTAATAGAATGTACTAACGAAGATCTAATACAGTTAGATGAATATATTTCAGATAAAGAATCTATTTACAGTATTATATCGATAGAAGATAAAACTTTAGAATACATAGAAGAATCGGATTATGAAATAATAGATGAATTTTTAAATATAAGATTAGAAGAAGAATCAGAATCAGGAGAAGAAATTGATTTAATGAATACTATAATAATAGAATGTTTACACAATTGGCAAAGACACAAAGGAGCATATAATATAGCCTGTTATTTATGTAATTGCTATCCAGCCAGAAGACTCAGAGCTAAGTGTTTAGAATGCTATAAAGAAACATGTATAAAATGCCTAGAAGAAAATAACCTCATTGAAAAGGAAGAAAATAATACAGAAATTTTAAAAGAAAAAATTGAGATTTCAGAAATAAGAATTCTTAGAAAAAGAATAGAAAGTTTAAAAGAAATGCAAAAAGTAATAATAAAAAAGATTGAAATATTAGAATATAATAATAAAAATAAATCAATAGAAATTGAAGAATAAAGTAAAGAGTGTTTACAAAAAGAATATGTACAAGTAATTTGTAATCCAGAAAAACTTAAAAGTATTAAGGTAAAATGTTACATAAGAATAGGACAATATGAAATAAAATGTTTAGGATTAATAGATTCAGGATGTAGTAATTGTATAATTAATAAGACATTAATACCACAACAATATATAATACAATCAAAGAATCCAATAGAAGCACAACAGATGGATGGAGAATTATATACTTGTACAAAATTACTACAATCAAATAGTAAGATTAATTTTGAAACAAATTGTGGTAGAAGTATAGAATATACCTTACCTAAAGAATCTGTATGGATCAGACCCTTAAATGTTAAAGATACAGACTTTATTATAGGATTAAGTTTTTTATTAAACGATAATAGAAGTGTTAAAATTACTAATAACTTTCTACATTTACAAAAACATATATTATTTACACCAACACAGTCTAACTATTTTCAATAAGAGAGATTGATTATCAAGTTGAGCTTATGTATACCACGAGAGAAAAATGAATAATTTACTATTGAAGGTCGTTATATAACCAACTTAAAGGCTTATGGAGATTGGATTAACTATAAACACACGTTGATCGAACATTGAATAAGTAAAAATTAGTTTTGATAGCATAACTTAAGCCTTTTACGAATTGTTTGACCACTTTCAAAACCTGAGGCAAATACGACGAGTTATCTAGTAATTGAATTTTATTTTGTTTGTTTACGTTTCAAGTAGATAATTAATCTTGCTTGGAACAAACAAGAGTTAAAGTGTGAAAGTATTTGATAAGCATATTTTTACACTTATCTATGCTTATAAACTTGATTTATTTTTTTAAATTGAGCGAAATTATATTTAATTTATTTTAAATATTATCATCGTAGATAAACCCAGATTTGGAGATATTTAGAGTAAAAAGAAAGATTTTGAGCTTAATTGAAGACTAACCAGATAACATAAGATTGATAAGAGGTAATAACAGAGCAACTAGAAGAAAGTCACAAGTTTCAGGAGTAAAATTTAACTTATGAAGAGTTTGAGGATGTTTTGCACACTTCTGAAACTTGAAGAGGACTAATTTGGATGATTATGGATGTCCGAGTCCAACCTAGACGCTTTTGGAAGTTGTTTGATCAAATTTGAAGTTTTGGACCAAACAAGACCAAAAATGTAAAATCACTATAAGCAGGGATCAAAATGAATAAAGATAGAAGATACAGGTAGGGTTGGGCAAAATCCAATCCAAACCGCTCAACCCGATCGACCCAAACCAAACTGATCGATTTGAGTCGGGTTTTTAAATTCAATTGGACTGGTTTGGATTGAAAAATTGAATTTGAGGTTGGGTTGGGTTGGGTTGGATCTCGGGTTATGAATTAAACCCCACCCCACAATGAATTAAAAAATCAATATCTAAAATGAAAAAAAATTAAATTAAATAGATATAATAGTAAAGATAAAAGAATGACTTATAATATATAAACGTCAATTTTATTCACATAAATCGATTCACATGAACACTATGTACAATTGGAATGTTATTTGACGATAAAATAAAAATTAAAGACATGATGAAATGAATGAATTCAAAAAAATTGTAAAAAATAAAATATTTCATAAATTTTAAACTTATTTATACAGTATTTTTAGAAAGAATTCATTATATTGTGTTTAAAAAGTGGAGGTTTTCAAGTAATTTCAAACTCTAAAAAATTATCCAAATTTAACACATAAATCGGATCAAACTTTAATTAGGCCGAAACCCAAACCGACCAATCCAACCCAAACCAAGATTGAGTTGGGTTTAAATCAATAATTGAGTTGGGTTGAGTTGATTTTCGATTAAATCGATCATATTGGATTGAGTTTGGGTTGGAAAAAAAATCAATCAAACCCAACCAACGCCCACCCCTAAATGCAAGGAGTGATCACAGTTTGCTTACCATGATCCAAAGGTGGTCGGCCATTGTACAATGGTTTTGCAGTGGTTCGCCGTGGTTTGCAAAAGCTAATCACCTAAAATTTTGAGTTCTTTTTACGAGTTTTATTCTAAGGTTATTTTGGTGTTTCAAGGCACCACTTTCAAGGCGATTGAAGTCCTATATAAAGACTTAACTAGGTCAAAACAAAGGTGGGATACATGAGTGGGAAAAAAGTAGACTATACAAGAGGATAAATGGAAAGCAAGCTAGAGTTTCAAGAACTTGACATGAAAAATACGGATTTTTGGTGTAAGAGGATCATCTTTTTCTCCTCTTTCCTTTAAACCTACTAATGTATTCCAAATCTATTTTGTGTTAGTCTTCCTTGTCTGATAAAGAACTAAGCAATTAGTTGGTATGAACGATTTTAATTTGGTGTGAACCTTTAATTTTAATTATTATGTTTTGATCTTCAATTAATGTTTGTGTAGTTTTTACTTCTATTCTTCACACTTTGAAATAATTTTCCACTATTTTATTGATTTGTGAGTGGAACAAGGACAGAGGTAAATTATTTTTTTACATCACGTAGTAAAAATCGATTTTTTCTAGAAGGTAAAGATATACTTTTACTAATTTTGCGGTCCTTAATTGAATTCTTTTGTGATTGAATGCTCTTAGTTAAGACTTATTCATATTTACATAAAGATATAATAAGTTGACTTATGATTGGTTTGGATTAGAGATGTAAACCAATTAATTTAGAACATTTCAATCAGAGATGTAAATCAATTTACTTGCCTTTTATCCTCTATCGCTCTTCTCAACTCGCTCTCATTTGCAAAGAAATTTACTTCCGGCTTACTCTCCTCCAGACACCTCCTTTTCTTTTTCCTCATGTGACTCCACTCTCTTTTTCTCTCTACTAACCATCTCACCATTTTCTCTCACTTTTTTTCCAGCTCTTTTACTCTTTCATCTTCAACATTTTTCAATTTGATTTGGTTTTCATACACTTGTGCCAGTGTTGATGGCGTAAGGGTAATGGATCTCCCATCCTTAACAAAACTATATCGGTTCTTATACCCATCATGAATAACTTTCCTATCATATTGCCATGTCTACCCTGTAAAATATGCCCCGCATGCATAGGAACCACATCTCACATAATTTCATCCCATAACTACCAATTGAAATATTAATCAACACTCTTTTATCACCTTAATATCCCCACAATCATTTAACCATTGTAACCTATAGGGCCTAGGGTATCTTAATAGCGTTAATCCCAATTTTTTCACAAGTGTTGTGCTAGCTACATTCGTACAACTATCTCCATCAATTATTATACTACATACCTTATTGTTGACGTGGCATTGTGTATGGAATATGTTTTCTCGTTGTTGCTTCAAGTCATCTGTCTTGATTTGAGTGTTGAGAGCCCGCCTCATGATCAGTAACTCTCCTCCAACGCAGACATGCCTTCAAATTCATCCTCATTGTCACTCACCACCTCTCCATTGCGCATGATCGTTGTCCTTTTGTTTGGACATTGAGAAGCTGTATGTCCTGACCCCGAGTACCTGAAGTACTTGATATCCCGATTTTTGGATGGTCGTGGCTCTATTTTTGGTATTGACCTGCTAGCACCCTCATCTTTCCCCTTCGACATTTCATTTCTTCTCGTCGAAGCAGCTACATCTCCTTTATTATCACACCTCGATTTCCAATTTGGATTAGAACCCGAAGTACCCAATGGTTGCCTAGCTGTCCCCTTCATCTTCAACCTTCATAGCTACATGCAACATATCTTCAACATCCACATAGTGCTGCAATTCCACAATATTATCAATTTCTCTGTTCAATCCATTCAAGAAACGAGCCATGGTGGTTTCCCGATTATCTTCTACATTCACCCTAATCATTAAAATTTCCATCTCTTTATGATAATTTTCCACACTTTTTGACCCCTCATATAATCCTTGCAATCTTTGATGCATTTTCCTGTAGTAGTGACTAGGCACAAATCTTTTCTACATAATAGTTTTCAACTCATCCCAAGTACTAATAGCTCGCTCCCGATTCTTCCGTCTAGATGTAACCATTTGATCCCACCATATTATAGCATAATCAACAAACTCAAGAACTGCTATTTTCACCTCTTTTCTTTCGAATAATTATGGCACTCAAATATCAACTCTACATTTTTCTCTCATTCTAAATAAGCCTTCGGATCACTCATTCATTTAAACGGTGGAATTGACATCTTAATATTGCCTATATTCCCATCTACATCATCTCCAAAGTTATTTCTACCCCTTCATTCGAACCTACCATCTCTATTCCTCATCCTACTCATTTCACCTACCATTGATGCATCCTCATCCAAATCATTATCATACTCATAATCATTGTGCAACTCCCTTCTAGGCTCCCTCCTACCCGGTCTCCTTGCATTTGAGTGTCCCTTACGACTATTTGACCCCGATACCTCTAACCTGCCAAGCCTTCCAGTCATATTCCCAAGCACCCTTGCAAACTGCCTTACTATATCTTCTCCCATGTTGATTTGATTCAGCTGCTTGATTGAATTTGAACCTTTTCTATCTGATATCCCAATTTTATAGAATATTAACCTTACAATGTTCACTCGTGTATCACTCAAGTATTGACTTTTACACTCTAATAATTTTACCACTCTTGTCGTTTACCACTCAAACTTTCATCCAAGTATCTTCAAAGAATAAGGTGAACTCACAAAATATAACCCTGTATATCAAATTGAATTTGATCATGAATTTTGATAGAAGAAAAAGAAAAAAGATGAAGAAAGACTCAAATAAGAACAAAGTATGTGAATTGGAAACTAAAGAAATCAAGAAGTAAGAAAAAAAAATGTAGGAATTGAATTGAATTTTTTTTTTTTAACTTAAAATAGAAAATTGATGTTCTGGAAATTCCCGTAACAATAATAATGATATTTTTTTTGACTTTTTTTTGTTTCTCACTTGGAAATTTGACTAAGAAACTAGCAAAATAAATGAAAATGGATTTGGACTTTTAAATAGTCCGAAAAACGACTTTGAAACTTTTTTGGATTAAAGACTCAAAACTATTACTAGACACAAGAACACAAAAAACTATGAAAGAAATGAAATCAAGACTCAAAAACAGCAAAAGATATAACCTGATTATTTTGGAGCCAAGCTCTGATACCAACTGATGAGAACCACGTAGTAACGAACACTACACAATCCCGCAACAAGATTGATGATCCCCAGAAAGCCTAAAGATAATATAGTTTTGAGTTGAACCAAGAATTGTTGAATCAAACAACCAAATAAGAACAAAACTTGAAAGATCTCTTTATTACAAAACCCGTGATCTTCACTCGATATTGAACGCCATAAGATTTATTTGATAAGTTAGCAAAGTTCTAAGAAGAACAAGATTGAAAGCAAATAGTCTCACTTCAATTGATAAATTGTCAAAAGGTTCCAATACATTGAATAATGAAAAGTATTTATACTAAAACTAGAAAACCTAGAAAAACCAGAAATAATATCCTCAACATGGTAAAATATGACTAAGATAAGAATTATAAGGAAATAAGGAATCTCGCCAAAAATAGAAAAATTCAGTCACCGTTTGTACCATGCGGCTGCATGGTACTTTTGAATACGGTCGCATGGAAGTCCAGTGCAGTGCCCAGTTGATCTCTGTCCATGGCTGTGCAGCCGCATGAATGTTACTACTGTGCAGTTGCATGGTTGTCCGCTTGAGCTCCGTCTTTGGCAACTTGTATCGAGTTAAGCCAAATGGTTTCGGTTCTCGACCCCTACAAGAAACTTGCTTCTTTCCTCACTTAGATCATGATGTCGTCCATCGTTGATTGTACAAGTAATCTCATTGCTTGATTTACCCATTTTATCCTTGATCGTGTCATCGACCCTCCTTCGATAATTAACGGGTCTCGTCATGAGTTCGGCTTCGTCGGGCTCGACTCCTGGATCATATCAGGTTATAGTTAAAATCACATTGAATTTTTTTTTACTCAAATAGAAGTTAGACATAATTAAACCTATAGTTAGAAATATAGTGTTATATGTACTAAAATAATTATTTTCCAAAAGGGCTCCATTTTAGCACCAAAGGACCCACCCATGACATGCTGCATGTCCACTAGTATTTGCATCAAGGCTATCAGAGGTCCCACCAAAGCATAAAATGCCTCGTCATCAAAGCACCATCTAGTAAGCAAACCCCTTCTATACATAGCAAATCAAACTGGCCTGTAATATACCATGCAGACTCATGCGTATACATAACAAATTGCATGACAAGTGCAATGAAAGCACAATAATCAACCAAAATACCGAAATTTAGACTTAATTATAACTTCTAGAATAACAATGAGTATTTCCACTCACAAAATGACTAAAAATTCATAAAAAATCGTCTATAAAAAGCCTATAAACATAACATAAAAAGAGGTTGGAAATCAAAGGGAAAAAAAGGCTAAAGGAAGAAAAAACTTAGAGATCCAATCTTCCACTCTAAAATTCACCTTAGATCAACACAAAATTAGAGTCAATACTCTTTGAAAATCTTAGCGTTGTCCAATCATAGTGCCTTTTTGATTGATAACATGCCAAATATATCTTTCTTCCTTCAAACAAAAAGCTCAACCAAAACATATGAAAAATCCCTAAAGGGGCAAAACCCAACCAAAACTTTGGTAGGAAAATTTCACTATTGGAATTAAAAAACAATTTATGTTTTTTGAGGTTAATAGTTTGGTGTCGTCTTTGACCAAACCACAAGGAAAATCCACATAAGGAACATAAAATGCCAAAAGGAATAAATAGAACCGGATCAAGCAATAATGAAAATCCTAGGAGTGAAAATGAAGGTCTTGTTAATTTAGCCATCGTTTGAATCTCATTAAATTAAATTACATTACATTCTATTTCTTTCTCTCCTATTTTTAACTATACAATCTTCCATAAAATAATATTACACGTAAATCAAAAATTTTTCTTTCTTTTTTAACCACTAATTTTTCAAAAAAAAAAAAAAAAAATTATTCCACCCATTTTCATTTTCACAAATGGGGGCCAAACAGGAGCTTAGAAGGAAACACCCAAATGCGAAGAAATAAGAAGTTAAGGAAGCTAGCTAGGTCGACCAGAAATGTGACGAAAATGGCTACTAATATACAGTGATTCGTGGAGGGTAATAAGATTGTTAGATAGTTCATAAAGTGACAAAGCCAGCTAGTACCACCTCACTAGGAGAGAGAAAGTGAAAGTATCTCTAACACAAAGAAAGATGGTGTTACATTTTTCCTGTAAGGCAATCAATCTACCTATTGAACAATTATGCATAAAGAGATAAATGTCCCATCCTGACTAGACCAGAGACCTTCAAAGTTGACCGGTGTATGAAATAGGCCATAAGGTTTATATGTAATTCTTGATAAGTCCCATAGAGAATTGAGAGATGCTCCCTTTTCTGGCTTGGGGATAAGGTTAAAAACAGGGGCGGCATATTAGAGAGAGGACTGTCACATTGGCGCCCCTGTTTTTAACCCTGTCCCCAAGCCGGGACAATAAGCTTTATTTTAGAGAATTTGATAGAAGAGTTAATCAAGAAGTTGGCCACCCTATTAAAGGTGAGTAACATGTTACCCAAACGCTGTTGTAGATAAAGTGGGAGCAAGCAACTCCGGTCAGAGAAGATTGATGACAATGAGGAATATACTACATTCTCTTAAGCAATCAAGAAATTGGAAGGCTCTAGGAATTTCGTCATGTTGTAAATGTAGAAGTTTAATGGGACAAGTAACTTCATTGACTATGCCCGGTAATACAACACCCACACAAACTGGGTGGGAACAACTCCAATAAAAATGCCAAGGTTTCCACATTGCTCTTTCTAGAGGGTCTAGGAAGTGGTATAACAAGCTAACTTTAAGCAATATCAATAGTTGAACTGATCTTAGAAACCAGGCCATCTATATGTTCACTATGGGAACACCCAATTCAGCTCCAATCGAGAGGATCCATAATATGAGGCAGGGCCCCAGTAAATCTTTGTAGAGTTATGTTATCCTTTTTACCTAGGAAATGGTGAAGGTAAGTATTCCAAAAAATATAGCCTCAAGGTCTCGAGGTTCGATTTAGACATGAATACTATATCTAGAGAGAGTTTGCAATCGAGTACCTAATATGAAAAATAACTCACTAGATTCGATCAAGAAGGATATCCATGATTGGGAAATAACAAGGCTTGCAGAGCCATAAAAGAGACACAACCAAGTGTATTGAGTTTGTGACCAGAATTTGGTCTAGGGTTGCGCATTTTGGACTATTGGGTTTGAAGATGTCAAAATAGGATCTAAAATGGAAATTTTGGATCGTACGACACTGGACGGCTGCTGGCTTCATGCTCAAACGAAGGGCAATTTTAGAGCAGTAAGGCTATCGCCTATATGGATTTTTCAATTTTCACATATTTTTTGACCTAATTTCCATCTTTTAGTTTATTTCTAGAGTTTGGGACGTCCCATATAGATAAGAGACTCTTCTTCCAGTTTATGATTTGCTGTTGACACTAATACTTTTCTCTATTGGTTGTCAACTAATAAAAATTACTTGGTTCGTCTACCAATCTCTCTTCTTGCTTGTGCAATCATATACTTCATATTGTGTCATATTAACCTTCCCATTCACGACAAGTGGTCCATATTATAACAAGTGGCATCAGAGCTATTGATTGAGAATTTTTGTCTAAGGTTTTTGTTATCGATGACAACCATGAAGTATGATATTTTGCTTTCTTTTTTAATCACAATACAAGATTCACGATGTGGCAAGTAAAGATGCGAGCTGTTTTAGCGCAAATGGATTTAGATGATGTATTGTTGGGAATTGACAAGATGCATACAACTTGGACAACAGAGGAGAAATAATGGAAGGATTGGAAGGCACTTTCTCAGATTCATTTTCATTTATCTAACAAAATTTTTCAGGATGTTTTGAAGGAGAAAACAGTTGTTACCTTATGGTTGAAGTTGGAGCAAGTGTGCATGACCAAAAGTCAGACAATCAAGTTGCATATGAAGCAGAGTCTATATTCTCATTGCATAGCAAAATGAGGATCTTTAGAAAACCATCTGATTGTGTTCAAAGAGGTCATTAGAGGTAAAATATGATGAAGAAGATCTGACATTGATCCTGTTGTAGTCATTGTCTGCTTCATTTTCGTGTTCAAGGACACGATTCTGTACAGTCATGATACACTCACCATTGAAGACGTGTATGATGCCTTGTTCTTGGATCTGAGTCTAGAGATGGAGAATGTCTTGTAGTTCATGGGGATCGACGAAATGGTAAGTTGAGGATGAATTTCGGCAATCAAGTTTGTTTCTATTGCAAGAGGAAATGACACATCAAGAGAAATTTTTAGAAGTTGCAAAATAGGTGTAATTCGGTTGCAAATTATGGGAAGCAATCAAACACTTTGAACGAGACCAATACAATTGAGATCTATTTGAGTGATGGAGATGTCTTGGTAATTTTTGACGTGGATTCCAAACTTGACGAGGAGTGAATTTTTGATACAGATTGTGTGTTCCAATCGGGATTTATTTGAAGCATATGAAATGGTGACGCAATGTGTCGTTGTCATGTGAAACAACGAACCTTGTCGGATAGTTGGTATTGGTAGGTCAAACTGAAGTGATTGATGGGACAATTAGAATACTTGGCTAGGTTTGACATGTTCCAGATTTGAAGAATAATCTCATCTCATTGAGTACTTTTTATTCGAAGGGTTATGAGTTCTCTGAATGAGATGGAGTCTTGAAGGTCTGAAAAGGTGTCCGTGTTGTATTGGAAGGACCTAGGAGGTCCCAGTTATACATCTTGCAGGGTCGCACAGAATCGGTGAAGAATCATTAGTACATGTTTAGTATTGTGGTGGATATACAGTTTGGTATAGTACCATTGGGATTGGGCTCTGGGTCATTATTGAAGAATACTACTCGGGAGAGTATGAAGGATATGGGTAATTTCACTTTGCGACCATTGTCTGCGGTGCCATCCTATTCAACTACTAGGAAAGAATCCAAAGAGGATAGGTACGAGGATGTTGATCTTGTTGCGTATGCTTTTTGTGGTTTTGAAGGTATCGAGACTAGTAAGGGACTTTCAGTTATAGCATTTCAAGTTGATTCTGCTAAAAGGTGTGCTTCGACCATGTTTTAAATTCTTGTAGGAATTTTGGGAACTTGGTGTTTGGGTTCGAGTATCATTTGTGGATAATGTGGAAGATGAAGAGTATTTTTTTGTGAGGTGGAGAAGTTTGGTTTTAGATGAAGAGTTCAGTCTATTTTGCTGCAGTTAGACTTATTTTTTCAGGTGGAGAAATTTTAAAGCTTTGTTCGTTGCACCGAAATTTGTGTAGGGTGAAAATTGTTGAGTTTTTTTTTACCCAAATTCGGTCTAAGGTTGCGCGTTTTGAAATATTGAGCTTGAAAATGTCAAAATAGGACCCAAGAAGGAAAAGTCGGATTTCACTATGCTGGATGGCCGCTGGCTTCACGCTCGAGTGACAAGCCTGTTGCTCGAGTAACAGTACCACACCGATTTTTTGATTTGTATTTTTTGACCTAATTTCCATCTTTTAGGTTATTTCTAGGGTTTAAGACATCCCCTATAAATATGAGACTCTTCTTCTAGCTTATGATTTGCTGTAATTGCTGACATTGTACCTTTCTCTCTATTAGTTGTCAATTAATAAAAAATACTCGATTCATTTGCCAATCTCTCTTCTTGCTTTTAATCGTGTTCTTGCTTGTGCGATCGTATACTTCATATTGTATCATATTAACCTCCTCGTTCCCAACAAGTGGTCTAGATTATAACAAAGTGGATAAAGAAAAGTCTTTAATATTGAGCCAAAGGCCTTATAGACCTCATTGGCTACGTCATAATTATTGTAAACCAAGGCGAGCACTGTGAATCTTAGGACATC
This sequence comes from Osmanthus fragrans, assembly GCA_019395295.1. Taxonomy (NCBI): domain Eukaryota; kingdom Viridiplantae; phylum Streptophyta; class Magnoliopsida; order Lamiales; family Oleaceae; genus Osmanthus; species Osmanthus fragrans. Next base: position 13,607,029 of record CM033361.1, read on the forward strand.
ACACATATGGTCTCACCTGTATTCTAGTGATACAAGAATCCATTTCTTGATAAAGTATTGCATGTACCATCGTTTTAATGACCATGATACTATCAACAATATGGGTCTGAATACGACAATGAAGATATCATTGCAAAGATGGGCCAGAAGGTGAAACAAGGTATCCGAGTAGATGGGCCAGTAGGCTATACCGTCAACGAGGATGTTCCTTATAATCATGAAATCAATGGTCAGCTATGAATTCACCCATTCTGAGAGATCTCCAATGCTAAGGCCTAAGTGGCTAAGAAAATCCAAAACCCATTCGAGAGATAGAAACCATCTTTGAAGGTTCGTATGAGGACAAACCATGAACTTCAAGTGGAACCATGTAAAAGAGGCTAAAGAGTACGTTGACTGACACTTTTTTTCTATATACAAGTCATTCCATTCTAGTTTCAAGAAAATAAGAAGATGAAGAATCAAGGCATTAAGTCTTTCCAAGCTCAGTGTGTCTAGCAGAGAAACGTTCGTATGGGCACAGAGAGAGAAGTCAAAGAAGAGAAAAATGTTCGAAAACATACTTCATAGATGAAGATGAGGAAGAAATCCGCTACCCTCAATGTGATGTGCTGATGATAAGAAATGAGATACATTGAATGGGATAAAAATGGTGTTGGTTGAAAATTGAAGTTTGAGCCAAATAATTTTTAGGTTTGCCTTTGACCTAATGGAGGTAGACTATCTACTGACATCTATTTCAGACCTACTATACAAGTTCATCGGAGGTGGACCACCCATTGCCTAAAGTACTCTTGGTTGAAAATGAAGTGTTCGAGGAAATATGAGGAGAATCGGAGGAGTTTCTAAAGAAAAACTTATATGTGTTTCATGGATGCATAAAGACATGATAGCAATTGATCCCTAAAGTATCATGACATGCTTTGAAGATTGTTCCAAAATTTCGTTCTCATAAGCAAAAGAGAAGAGAAGCTATCTATCGATGTAAAAGAAGAAGTGATGCAGATTAGTCAGCAACCCAAGTGGATAAAAAATCTCTTGAATTCCTTGGTAGATCAAAAGCTTTCCTCCAACCCCGTCAAAGTTAAGAAGCTAAAGATTAGAGCGCCTCAATTTGTCGTAATGGATGAAATTTTGCTTAGGCAAGGATTTTCTACTCGCTTGCTATATTATGTTAGGAGGAATGATGTTGACTACCTACTTCATGAGGTGTATGAGAAGATTGACGAAATTACAATAAAAGATTGTCGATGATTCAAAATATCATATAGAGGGATACTATTAGTCGATCCTGAAGAAGAACTTACTGTACTACATTAAGGAGTGCCATAATTGCTCGAAGTTTTTCAATATACCTTGAATTTATCTCTAGAAATTGACCACGACGAGAAATTCATGGCCTTTCTCTAGGTGAGGTATAGATATTATGGGCCCACTGCCAAAGGGAATAGGTGGAGTAGAATTTATGATAGTGGCCATTGATAACTTCATTAAGTATGTTAAACTGAGTTTATGACCAATATTATTGAAGTTAAAACCACCAAGTTCATATGGGACAACATAGTATGCAGGTTTGCGATCTTTTCCACTCCATGGTCTCGAACAATAGAAGCATTCGACAATCAAAAGTTGAGAAAGCTATGTGATGTGTTTATATAGAAACTATGTTTAGAATATATTGTGAGTTCTCAAACTTCTATGTGAATCTTGAACATTATCTATCATGACTTTGCACACCACAACTATCCAATTGTCCAACCTCTAATAGTAATCCACACAAAAGGAACAAAATGAAAGATTAATGCTTTCATTTCTTGTGCTAGCAAGAAACATAATTACTGTTGTAGCAAAATCTCCAACCTTAATTGTTTATTTATAGATGTTTAATTAGACTTGACCCATCTATTAAATACAAGTTGGCTCATCTGCTAATAATCCCAATTAAGTAATTTAGCTTGTATAATAAACACCCAAATTAATTAATTTTATTCTTCTAGTTCTTACATTTTTATGTAACCCATTAGTTAGAGATCACGATGCCGGATGATGTGAATTTTTATTTTGATCTTATCATTAATTCACCTACATTAATTAAATCACATTCGTCATCCCGGATTGACATCCAACAATATGTTGGACAATTTATGGAATGAGAAATGTCACGTAACAAAATCATACTTATTTGACTACCGTAGAACTATAATTCCTCGCAAATGTAACTCGATCAATTAAAAGATATGGAGATGTGTCATCCTCGATTTAATCGATTACATATTTCATTCCGCTATTAAGTCAAATAATCTTCGAGACTCTTTGAAACATATGAACTCACCTTATCTAAGGATTTCGATATCAATTTAAGTGAATTAAATGTAGGTCATAATCTCTTTCTACTTAAGAATGACACATCCTCTATTAATCATTCACAACTTTTTATATGATTCTTGCCATACCAAAACAATTTTAGCAACTTTTGACAAAGTATCGTCTAACACCACTAAGGTATGACGGTACTCATATAAGGTACTATGACGATCTCAAGTTGAATGATCAATTTCACTACTGAATATTAGAGATTAACCATTAACACTGAGATATTTATCCATGTGAAATCTTTGTAACAAATTTCCAATATTTTCTTTTCTTAACAAAGTATCTAGGCGTCCATTTAAATGTTACTTTATTTTAACTTGTTAGATCAATCACTTACTTCATAAGTAAGAAATGTCACTCTTGTTGGTTTAAGTGCAATATCGATATCGATATCTCATTATTACTTACAATCGCGGATAATTTAAGATCATTCATATATAACTTGTATCTCATGATCACAACTCATTGTGATTAATAAGTAGTCAAAACTTGAATCTACAGACTATGTTACTTTAATTTGTCAAAGTAATAATTCAATTAAAATAATAGATCTATCATAAATAAAATGCATTAATAAATTACAGTGTTTTCATCCTAAAGTTGATTGGACCTATGGCATATCATTTATAAACTCTCACTTGCACTAGATCCAATCACTCATTTATTAATACCAAAAGAATCAACATGTCGATCATGTTTCTTTTGGGACAACGACTCTATCAGTGCATCTACAATATTATCATATGTGGAAAATCGTTCTATCTTCACATTGTATGATTTCTCTGATGAGATTATACCACATTAACATAAGTTTGAATCGTTGATGTGACATTGGTTCCTTTGCTTGCACGGTCGCTCCATTGTATCACAATACATAAGTATAGGATCTACAATGCTAGGAACTACTCCAAATTCATTGATGAATTTCTTAATCTAGATTACTTTCTTTGCTGCTTCTGAAGCAGCAATGTACTTAGCTTCTATTGTTGAATAAGTAGTTAACTGATGCATCTTGTCCGTTCGATCTCTCTAATCACTGATGCATCTTGTCCATTCGATCTCTCTTATCTTATGTTTTGGAACACATATCCTTCGAAAGATTCTCATACAACATGGGCCATAATCCTCTTTTGGATTCTTCTATATGAAATTTTCTTAAGATTTTTATCTATGTACGTAGACTAAGAATAAGAGAAGCAATCTTCTAAATATATCTTTATAGATCTTAATCTCTAAGATATAAACTGCTTCATCCATATCTTTCATGAAGAAATGTTTTTGACAACCACAATTTTTTCAGACTGAAGTATAGGGATGTCATTTTCCATTAATAGTATGTCATTTACAAACAATATTAGGAATATGATAGCGCTCCCACTTGTCTTCTTGTATATACAGGTTCATCTTCATTTTTGATAAAATCAAACTTTATTATTGTCTCATCAAAATGAAGATTATAGCTTCTAGAGGCTTGCTTCAATTTGTTGATGGATTGGTCAAGCTTGTATACATTGTTAACATTTTTGGACTCAAAACTTCTTGTATTGTGTCATGTACACTTCTTCTTGCAAATTTTCATTGAGGAATTTTATTTTGATATTAATTTGCCATATCTCATAGTCATGATATGCAACTGTTACAAGTAAAACCTGAATTAACTTAAGCATGGCTACTAGTGAAAAGGTTTCATCAAAGTCAACTCATTGTCTTTGTTTATAATGTTTAACCACTAGCCTTGTTCCGCATGTGTAAACATTACCATCCATGTTGACTTTCTTCTTATAAACTCATTTACAACATATGAGTTTAATCCTTTTGGCAGGTCAAGCAAGTCCAAATCTTGTTGACGAACATGGAGTTTATCTCAAACTCCATGACTTCCTATTATCTCTTTGGGTCAACACTTGACCTTGATTTCTAAGTAATTAGTAGGTTCATTATCCTCTATTATTAATGCCTTATTAGTAATCGTGAATTCGTACCTTCTAGGAAATAAAAGGATCTTACTAGATTTACGTGAAGCAAGTGTGTCCTTAAGAGTTTCTACGTCTAGAACAAGAGTATATCCCTCAACTGGCGTAGGATCAAACTCTGGCTCACCTAGTTGGTCAACATATTTGTGAATTCTTGAATCTCTGGAAGTTCTAATTTGTTCCCACTGCCCTTTCTAAGAATTAACTCTTTTTCTAGGAAGACGACATACTTGAGACAAAAAAATATTATTCTCAATGGAATTATAAAATTTGATATCCAATTGTCCCACAAATATATATTTATCAGATATTGGCTCTAGTTTATTTGATTCAATGTGTGTTCATGAAATTATGTAAGTATAGAGGATCGTGAAATTATGTAAGTAATAATGTAGTGAGAAAAGTATCATCCTATAGTGAATATACTTTAAGTGAATTGTATTAGTTGGCTATCAAATTTGAATGTAACTAACACAAAAGAGATTAAGTTATTTATTTCTAAGGTATTTTATGAATTATCTAAAAGCTTTGGTTTATATAAATTTAATGTATGAGTATGCTGGAGTTATGAACCCATCTATCATTATATTATTTCCAATTCTCAACTTAAGTAACCTAGTGTGATTTATGCATTCTTGACAATTTATAATCTATTTTTATCTAACTATCTCATTCAAAGTAAATTAAATCTATCCTAAGCATGACCTGTTCATATTCCTATTTCGAATTCATATGCAAAATAATGTATTAACGTACACAATTATCTAGATGATTGTACACGTCATACATATTATACCTAACATCTATTGTCTATATGTTAACCTGCATTATTCTAAGACTATTGTGAACCTTCAAGTACTGCAACAAACAATTAATTACCTAATAGGAGATCACTCATCTAGTAATGAAATAAGCATTCATAATTAATCAAGAATACAAAAATACACTACCTACTTGGTCTTTAAATTAAAAATAAATAAAAATAGGTTTCATCTTCATCCAGCACGAAAGCGAATTAATCTTTGGTCCAAATCAACTTTTAAATATTTGTATTTTGGTCCTTTAAACGTTGAAATTCTTTTTTTTCCCCACTTAAATTTCATTCATTTGTTTCAATTTCACCGCCAAGCATCGAGTTTCACCTAATGAATAATATATACACGAGATTAAGCTGTAACATCAAAAGTAATCCCAAATACTTATAATTAGCAACCTAGATTAGTTAAAATACATTTATCAAATACTCCTACACTTGTACATTTGTTTTTCCTAAAAAAAACTATAACCTATCTCAAAAGTGAACATTTAAGAAATTTAGTCAAATAACAATTCGTCTATCTTAGGATTGGAATCATTGTTTCAAATTATGAATAGCTTCAAAATCACAATACAAAAACAAATCTCTATTTATCCAATGTAAAACTAATGTGAGTAAGTGAATATTCAAGTAAAGCATCATAAATGTATAAATTGATTAAATTCTCAACCTTTAATGGTCAAATATATCATTTCTTCACTCATAAGATAAATATCCTCAACTTATTCTTTAATTCTCTTTCGGTGTATAATCTAAGATTGCATTCATATATTAATCCTTACATTCTCTAATCTCGATAAATCTCACTAATTGCGAGATAATATCTCAATAGTCCTAATTTTTTTAATTTTTTTTTGGTTTTATTCTCTAATACTTAACTAGGCTAACAATCCCTTATCAAAAGTTTGATCTTTTCAAATAAATGTTTGGGGTTTAGTCATGCATGTAGTTCATCTTCTGTTTTATATAGTTGTTTTATGCACTAGCTTTTGTCACTTTTTTGAGTCTTTCTTCATGGGATTTTCGGTAAGTGTCATCATTGGGATATTTTATAGGTTAGCTTTCAATCATGAATCATGGTATCTTTTTTCCTTTTTTATGTGGTAATTAGTGCAATACCCTCATTAAACACTCATTCTAAAAAATTGACCCCTAACTTAGGATCCTCACATGATTTTAATCTAATTAGGGTAAGGCAATTCACACAAGATCTTTCACATATAAAATCCTCATTCATCTTAATATATTCCTACAACAGTTCAATCAACTTCAAACTTTGCACAATATGGTTTAAGGATGTAATAAATAATAGTTTTTGTGTTTAGTATCACGTGGCAATAAATATCAAATTTCACAAGAATAAGCATAAATTAATCTAAGCATATAACTTCTCCATAGTTTACAGACTAACAAATAGTTTCAAATATATACCTGCAGATAAAGCTATCTAACTCACAGAAGTAAACAAACAAAAAAACTAAACTAAAATGAAAATCATCTTGACTTTTTTCGTTTTTTTCTTTTAATACATAACGAGCACACAAAAAAAACAATGAAAAAAATAGCCGACTCGATATTATTTCTACCCCCAACCTTGTAATCGACATTATCCTCAACATTTTAAAATATAACAATATATGCAAAAATAATGGAGTAAAGAAAGGAATTTGGAGTTCCCTGGATATGGACCTGAAGGTGGTATTCGTTATGGGACGAGCATCCCTGGGCTAAAAGGTCCTACTCATGATAGAGAAGGTGGTCGAGGAGCATGGGTCATCATAACGTACATGTTGTCAACTTTTCATACATCGGTCCAACTGATGAGTTGACTGAGCATTTTCCCGATAAAGGGCCGCAGATAAAGGGAAGATTTGAACGCATCACTTTGATATCCTTCTGCTTGATTTGATCGTGGATACATCTCTTATGAGACTCCAGCTGTAAGGCCATAATAGATTGCTACATGGCCTGAATAGCTCTGATGTTCTCTATAACAGTGGAGAGCACGTAGCATGCAATGGTCATTTTTTCTTCAGCCTTCTCCTTCCATGGCAATGCTGACGGTAACCATGCCCTGTGCATCTCAACGAACTTTCTTTTTATTCATCGTACATACTTGACCTCTCAACATCACTACATAATATACCTGGTTTCTTCTCTTCTTCTTTATCGCTTGAACTAATTGTATATCCAACTTCGACGATGACATCAGTTTACCCATTCGACTTTCTTTACATATCAAATAAATTCCCCTTAGAAGAAATATATTTTTAATTGAATAAATAGAGTAGTAGCAATTTGATACTTTATATTAGACATGTTAAAATGGGCGGGTCGAACCGGCCCGCACACTAAAAAGCCCGTGCACAACCCGTTATAAAAAAGCTCGCATCATGCGGGCTTACGGGTACCATGCCAGGACGGCAAAGCCCGCATGGGGCGAGTCATGAACGGGTCGACCCCTTTTTTATTTTTTTCAAAGATTATCGCTTAAAAAATAAATGGTAAAATTTTATTTAAAAAAAAAAAAAAAAGAGGCCCGCAGTTAACCGGGGGCCTGTTTTCCAAAATTCGGTCCGGACCAATAAAAATATATTAGGCCCGTAATTCGGCCCACTCGGTTCACGGGCCGGTTCACCTTCGGGCGGGCCTGGACGGATAGGTCCGGTCCGCCCATCTTGACACCTATTTTATATATCGAGTATAAACTTTCAAACCAAATTTGTAATTTTTTTTCTTCGACCTCGTGCAAAGGTTATTTTTTTTGGATTACACCCCATTACTGGCGCCCACACCTACCCGCCCTTAGGTCTTGGTGTGAGGGTAAATCGAGGGATATGCCCATAGTTGGCCAGGAATAGCCTTTGTTTCAACTAACGTCATGAGGGAATCGAACTCTCCTCCTCTGGCATGTATTCCTGCCATCCCAACCAACTAAGATGTGCCCGTGGGGGCAAAGGTTCTTATTAATTCTAATGGAAGTTGTGATAGTAATGAGCCCACATGTATTTTTCAACAATTATGAATAAATTCATATCCGTATCTAGAAGTCACTACTTAGATGACAAAATAAGTTATCCATTTGTGAGGTAGAAAATAACTTATTGAGAAATTTCACTTTTAACAAAGAAAATTTACCATAAAAGTCATTTTTGAATTATTTCGTGAAAAAATTGACTGTCGAGAAAGTTTTCTAGAAAAAAGTATTTATCCTTAAAAAATTTTGTAGTAAGTCTACTCTGTGCCCGAACTATCTCTCCCGTTGCTACACGATCAAGTTAGAATTTTGGAGAGAAGGGTATAGAAACAAATATGACCTACAGGGGTAATTTCTACTTCAGTTCTTTTTGTTCATCTTGATTGAAATATGTAAAAAGAAATCTTGGGTTTCGATTCAAATATCAATTTTTATAAATACTTTTAATAATACTTTCGATTCAAAAATCAATTATTACAATTTGCAAACACTTGTAATAAATATAAATATTAGCATAAATCAATGATTCAAGATCTTCATATTCTATTTATTTTGTATTGAAACTCTTATAATTTCTGCATTCTTTTTAAATCCCATTCAGTATGAGAGGAAATAATACAAATATGTATGTGATAAAATTAATCTTCAAATGTTTTGCTACACTTCTATTTGGGAATGCAAAATTTAAATTTGTTTTTATCAAGTGTATGTGTCTTTAAAATTTAAATGTGTGTATATATATATTTTAAAGAAATCTCTTTATGGGTTAAAGTAGTCTCCATGTTAATGGTATAAAAAAAAAAAAAAAAAAAATTTATTCTTATGTGCGGTCTATTGATTTTAAGAGGAGTTGGCTCGATCATCGCTTGTAATACCTACACCATAACACTAATAAAGAGTGTCTACTTGTTACTTCATGTTGATAACATGTTATTAATTGGTCCCGCCATGAAAGTGGTAAACAAGATTAAAATTTAATTAGATAAAGAATTTGATATGAAATACCTAGGACATTCTAGCAGGATCCTTGGTAGAGATTAATAGGGATAGATCCAATTCTTGCTTATATGCATATCAAACTCCTTACGTGCTTAAAGTTTTGAAGAAATTTGTCATAGTTGATTTTAAACCTGCTTCTATGTCTCTTGGAAACTATTTTATCTTGTCAAAAGAGCAATCATTTGCTAATGATGAAGAAAAAGATTTTATGAGTAATATTCCTTATTCTAATCTCATTGGTTCTGTTATGTATCTTATGGTCTACACTAGACCAGATTTGACTTTCATTGTGTGTGTATTAAGTACATGTTTAATCCTGGTTCCAAACATTGAGAAGCGTAAAAGTAGTTGTTTAGTACTGAAGAGTACTTTTGATGTGTGGTTCATTGATAAATATCAAGGTTCTAAATAGCGTAATGCGTGGAGGTCAAGCTAAGGTATATGTGAGGTTAATGCGTAAAAATGCGTTTTCTTATTTTAATATTATTTTAATTTTTAATCAATAAAAAAAATCATTTAATAATAAAAAATAAATTAAAAAATTAAAAATAAATAAATAATGCACGCCTAGACGCGTCTTATCGGCGCCATATTACGCATCAAGCGACTTTACTTGGCGCTAGGAGTGCGCTATTTAGAATATTGATAAATATGCTAATGAGTGTATGAAACTTAAATGTTTTACAGATACTAACTATAGCGATGGTAGAGATGATAAGAAATTTACTTCGTCTTATGTGTTTATTTTGTGTGGCTCGTGTAAGTTGGAAATCTCAACTCTAACTGACTTATTGTTGCTCTATCCACTACTATATCAGAGTATATTTTTGCCACTGAAGCTATTAAAGAAGTTTCGGGGTTTAGATGCTTACTTAATGAATTTGACGTCTTCAGTGATAATGTAATTGTATACAATGATAGTCAATTTGTTATTCATCTATATAAGAACACTATGTTTCAAGAACACACTAAACATATAGATGTTATGTTGAATTTTGATAGAGATGTAGTATCTCAAAGAGTTAGTAAACCTTGAGAAAGTGCATTCGGATTATAACCCTGCAGATATGGGCACTAATGTGCTCCCCTAATAAAGTTTAGAAGTTATCTTGTATTTTTAAATATTAGTAAAGGTACGTGACATTTCAATTTTATTTGAAATCATATTGTGCGACTACTAAACTAATTTTTTCTTTTCTTTTCTGCTGGTGTGTTTGGCATTAAGGTGGAGGTTCGTTGGGTATTTTGACACTAAATAAACCCAGGACTATGATGATTTGTCCCGTTGGAAAAATATTTGTAGGCTTTGTAACGAGTCCATTATCAAATCTCTAATTAATAATTGACCCAATCCATAATTGGCAACCCAATTATTTTAGACAAGCCAAGACTCTTTTGTGCACGAATAAACTATACGTGCAAGGCCTGGGACTAGTTAACCTATTTTGATGTGGCACCTATATATATATGGAACAATACATAAATAAAGTTTTTAGTATGGTGAATTCAATAATAAGGCAAAAGGTTTCAAAATTCAAAAATCAGATTTTTTATTAAATTTTATTTATGATTTGATTAATTAATTAATTATTTAATTAATTAAATATATAAAAGTCACAAATTTGTACAATTTGGTCACAAATGCATTTATTGATCACATATTATCAAATTAATTAATTACAAATTATTTCGAGGTCACAAATTAAAAAATTTATAAGTCACAAATTATTTCCGAGGTCACAGATCGAAATTTTTATAGATCACAATTTATTTTAGAGGTCACAAATCAAAATTTTAATAGGTCACAAATTATTTATCGGTTACAAATCATTGGTCACGTATTTTTTATTGATCACATATTAACCAATTCAATGGTCACAGTCAATGAAAATAATTTGTGACCACCACCAACACTTGTTACCACCGTCTCCACCATACCACACCGTCTCCACCATACCACACCATCACGACCAACCAAAAAATTTACAAACATACCATCTCTACCGCCCGCTGCCACGACCACCAACAACACCATCTCTAATTGTTGGTAACGGATGCCTACTTGTTGGTCACAAACAACAACAAACCCAACCCGCAACACCACCTCCAACAACCATCCACTACTGCACCCACCTCCACCTCCAATCAACCACCGTACCCACCACCGCCGCATCACACAGTGTCACCACCACCACCACCAACTGAACTAAACACACAACCTACTGTCGAACATATATATCAGCTACCAACAACAGCTACACACACATCCGCCATCAACAACAACCAACAGATCCGCCCGCCACAGCCAAACACACAGATCCACCACACCACCACCGAGAAAACCACCGCAAAATCTCAACCAAAAAATCGATGCACCACCACCGCGACAACCACACGGCCTCCAACACCTCGACAACCATCTCTATTGCAAAAAACCATCACAATGTGCAAATCACTAGCAACAAAGACCAACCTCGCTAAGAAGATCGGAGAATGAAGAAAAACTCAAAACCACCACAAATCAAGTGGACCGCCAGCAGCATCGCGATGCTGCACACCCATAGCAGCGTCGTGACGCTGCTGCCATAGGGAGGGAGAGGAAGCGGGAGAGGGAGAGGAGAGGAGAGGAGAGGCCGTGGTGGAGAGATGGATGGTGGCAGTGGCAGTGGAGGCGGGCGGTGGAGAGAAATGGTGAGAGACGGTGAGAGAGTTGAGTGAGGGTGAGAAATGAAATTATTAGGGTTAGGATTTGAATTGGGGTCGATATTATATCATTTTATTCCTACCTGATTTTTGCACAATGAAACTTGGCCCTTTATTTTTGAATTCTGATCTTCAAACTCCTGTTTTTATGTAATTTCCTCTCTCTCTCTCTCTCTCTCTCTCTCTCTCTCTCTATATATATATATATATATATATATATATATATATAACTCACTTGGCCCCTTTGCGTGAATTACACAACACTTGGTTTCTCCTTTAGCCTCCTTTTAAGAGAATAACGACTTCTCTCTCTATGATTTTGGCGTTCGACCATCAGCTGCCTATTTCCATTCTCTATGCTATTGCTCTCCTTCGTCGAAGCTCTTTGGCTTCTATTTTATATCTCTGACAGCCCCTATTTGTGCCTCATTTTCACCCTTTCCGTTCCGGCAACTTCTTTGCCTCCATTCGCGACCTCGTTTGGATGATTCTTTCGTGGTTGTAGCACAAGTTTTTTTGGGATAGTCCGATGTTGGAGTTGCCTTGTGATTTGGATGTTGATGTGAGTCCTATATAATTCACTTTTGTTAGCCAATTCCATTTTGAAGGAAAATTTTAAGAGAAAATTACATAAAACCAGGTACTTAAAATGTCAAATTGAAAATACAGGTGTGAAGTTTATTTAATAAAAAATCAGGTATTAATTGGATATTATAAACCCTAATTCATTTCATCTTCCGTCATTTCTCTCCATTGTCTCTCTCTATTCTATTTCTCTCTACCTTCCTTTTCTCTACCAGCAACGATTGCTGCAAGATCTGAGTACTGCTAGCCTCGTCGCAACGAGCGTCGGTGCCTTGGCTGCTGCAAAACTGTCATGGAGTAGATCTGAACACCACTGTGAGCATTGGAGTCAACACTCACAGCAACGAGGCACGACGTCATCAGGCTAAGTTGTGTGAAGACGCTGGTCGGCTGCAGTGCAACTACATCGCCACGAGCAGAAGATGTGTGCTGATTTCTGTGTGTGTGGAAGCCGATTGTGGGAGTGCAATGTGGGCGGATGGTTGTTGATGTGGTTGCGGCGGTGGAGATGGTTGATGTTGCAGGTGGTGGAGATGACCAATCTGTGGTGTATGTGTGCTAATTTGTGTGAGTTCTGATATGGTGATGGTCGTTGTGTTCTGGTTGGTGGTGGTGATACTGTGGTTGGATACGGTGGTGGTGGGTGCGGTGGTGGTTGGAGGTGATTTTGGTTGTTCTTGTTGGTAGTAGAACTGGTAGTGTCGATGGCGAGGTGGTGGTCGATGGTTATGGTGTAGATAGCGATTGTGTGGTTGCTGTTTTGTGGTGGTGGTACAGTGGAGGTAATAGTCGCGATAATGTTGGTGGTGATGGTTGTGGGTGGGATGACGTGGGTTACAGATGTTTGTTGGTGTGGTGTAGGTAGTGGTGATGGTGATCATTTTTTGTTGGTCGTTGTGGTGGTGTGCTGTAGGCGGCGGTTGTTGAGCGGTGATTTGTGATTAAGCATTGGTGGTTGATCGGAGTCGGGATTGGGCTGTAACCATAAAATTTAGTAATCTTTGACTAAAAAAATAATGTGTCTAACAATTTGAAAATATGTGATTGATAGGGAAATCGTGACATAATTTTTTAGTTTTGTGACCAATAAAATAAATTGTGACTTGTAATTTTTTTGATTTGTGATATCGATATAATCTGTGATCTATAAATTTTTTGATTTGTGATCTCAAAATAATCTGTGAACAATTAATTTTATAATATGTGACCCCTAAATTAGTTGTCCTTTAAATATGTATCAGTGACTATAAATCGTATAATTGTTACTTTAAAATAATTAATTAATAAAATATTTTAATTAATTAATGGACACCTGATTTTTGCATTTTAAAACTTTAGGCCTGAATTTTGAATTGACTATAGTTAAAATCTGATTTATAAATTTTTCCCAAATTTTAATTTTTGCTTTATTTACTGTGTTCGTATTGTTATTATCAATTGATTTGACCTAACTTTTGTGATTGATTTATCAATTGAAGGTTGAAATTACACTACATTAAATCAATAAAACAATTCCATTCAATCCATCTTAAGGTTGAAATTATGAATAAATTCATATCCCTATCTAGAAGTCACCACTTAGATGACAAAAAAAGTTATTCATTTGTGATGTAGAAGTAGAATATAACTTATTCAGAGACGATACTACAAGAAATTTCACTTTTAACAAAGAAAATTTATCATAAAAGTCATTTTTGAATTATTTCGTCAAAAATTCCACCGATAAACTTCTCTAGAAAAAGTATTTATCCTTAAATTTTATTATTATTATTATTATTTTTTTTTTTTTTTGGGTAGTAAGTCTGATTTGTGCCCGAGTTCTCTCTCCCGTTGATACACGATCAAGTTAGAACTTTGGATAGAAGCTTACAGAAACAAATATGACCGACAGGGGTAATTTTTACTTCTGTTCTTTTGTTCATCCTGGTTGCACTGTTTAAATGGGAATCTTGTGTTTCGAGTCAAATATCAATAGTTATAAATACTATTAATACTACTTTCGATTCAAAAATCAATTATTGCAATGAGCAAACATTTTAAATAAATATAAATATTAGCGTAAATCAATGACTCAAGACCTTCATATTCTATTTATTTTATATTCAAACTCGTATAACCCCTGCATTCTAATTAAATCCCATTTAGTATGCGAAGAAATAAGTCATTAGCTGTTTGTGCCATACAAACATGTAACACAGCAAGTTGCCTGCTAAAATTTATCTTCAAATGTTTCGCTATACTTCTGTTTGCAAATGAAAAATTTAAAGCACAAAGGGAAGATTTAAGAACACGGATGAGTGTACAAGAAATGAAGCACCTGTTCATACAAGTAGAAAAAAAGAAGTTATATAGCCGACCCTAATCGTATGCGTATAGAGCTTAATTGGGTTATATTATTTTTCAAAATAATCATACCTTTTATGCAGATAACTGACTGAAATTTAGCACATTCAACATTTATTTCCCAGTAAAGGAAATCTATATGTTGGATTAAGGTAATGCAGCTATGTTAGTTACACAACTAAGCCAAGTAACTTGCAAAAATAGAAGCCAAATAGGCATTAGTTATACTGGACTCAGCATCTTAGCAAATGGTAAATAAATTATGTAAATCACTTCACTAGTGTGAAAGCTGTATTTTGAGCAAACTAAAACCTGAACTTTGTTGCCTCAACTCCTGTAGACTTTGGATCGCAGAGCAGGGCTACGAGAATGAATAATTGCAGCAGCTATAGCAAAAGATTGTAGTGCCGATAGAGTTGATTGGAAATGGATATAATACAAACCATTGTGGATGTTCAACATTTTCATGATGGGTGTGTTTTGCTTCGAACCCTGCAAAATCGGCAATCAGCTAATGTAATTTCTTTACCAAGTAAATGCATATTTTCCAGATTCAATTTTACAAGAAGGCATAAGAAAGAAAAGGTCAGACTTCCCATCTCGGGCGGACTTAGGGGGCTCCCCTAGGCTACAGCACCCACGAAATGTGGGGAACAAAATTTTATGTGGACTTTTTATCCATATTAGCCCTACCCAAAATATGATTTAGCGCAATCAACATAATTTTCTAGCTCGGCCTCTAGTTCCAAAGTAGAAGCATCATGTAACATTGCGCTATAAAATTACAATAGGAATTGAATAAAGAAAAGCCTTGAAAATGATATATAGAAATTAATAAAGAAAACGAAGGACATGAGGCACTTGACAAACCTGTATAAAGAAATTATACGACTTGCATTCCTCTGAATTTTCTGACCAGAAGGAAGCATCAGTGCAGCTAGACGTGGCGTTGAGTACTGTTAGTGGGCACCCAATATCCCAGCCCCCGCAGTCACAGCCCCCACCAAAGATCCACCTATCAATAAGAGTTGAAGGACCTCCATTTCTGGTTCTTGGTCCCCCATGAAAACCTGCTGGCAAGAGAATCTTCGTGCTAGTTGAGCATTCACCACCGTTTCGTGGACAAAATTCAGAAGGTATTGAGGTCTTTAGAGATGGATTATTTCCAGAATTTTCTAGAAACTTTAGTCCCCATCCTCCAAGTTTTGCCTCCTTACGGCTGCTGCAAATATGGTCTCTCACAACAATGGCTGCCAACTCAAGATTTGAAACATAGTGATTTTCTGCACTGCCATCATCTGGATCAAGACTCTTTTGCAAACCTCGAGTTGGTTCACAAGAAGTATCTTCAAAGATTGCACTTGTCCCCTCAAATTTGGAAGACGATCTCTGCTTTGACCTGAAAGCATTCACTACCTTCCTTGTCAATCTCTTCCCAAGGGCATTACTTATGGCCTGCGTCTCTCCTATGGGATTGCCATTGAAACCAGATAGAACAAAATGAGTTTCCTGTATTTCCGAGTTGTTTGAACATAATGTGATTGAAGTAGAAACTCGCATCTTCCCGACGAGTTCTAACTCGTGTTCATGAATATCACATTCTTTGTGTCCTTTTTTACTTGAATGAAACATGTAGACATAATCCAAAATCTTATCTTCTGGTGACTCAGCCTTAGACAAATTGGCTACATAGACTTCCTTGTCATCTATGGAGAAAACATGGTGTGGCAACCCATCCTTCCATATAATTTGCAGCATTCCTTGATACATTGCAGAAGATACAGAAGAAGACGTCTGATCGGAACAAGTAGAGTTTGTGCTTGACAGGGATATATGCCTTTTATGTGCACGTGCAGATCCATATCCACGATCAAGAACAGTAACGTCCTTTTGTATCTTATGCAACGAACTGCTAGAATTCACAGAATCAGAACAAACTGGACGACTGGCATCAAGTATACTTCTTCCAAAATTGACATCACTGTCTAAAGTGCCAAATTGTTGAAGTAATGGGCTCTTCAAGATGTTCATCATACTCTTGCTACCAGTAACCCTGCTTATGATCCAATCTCTTGTAGAGTTTATGATAATGTTTTCAGTTCCCACAACCAAAGGAAATTGAGTGCATAACCTAACCATTTTATATGAACTTCTGTTGGTATCTGACAAAATATCCAGTTTTGAAGAAAAACTCTGTATTGCTGCCCTCAACGCATATGTGCGTATCATTTCAAGACAACGAAGAACGTATTTCTCATCAAAGCTTATGATGTGCATAGGAATTTTACTATGTAAACCATGAAAGTTTCGAAGGAGGAAGTTTTCACCGTAATTTCCACTAGTTCGTGATCTCCTAACATTTAATAACAGTGTATGCTCTGGCTCTATCTTTCTTCCACATTTTTTGGACAAAATATTTTCATTAGCTGATTCTAAATTTTCACTTGCAAATTCCACTGACACTTCAACGTTCTGATCATCTTTCCCCAAACAGATACTTATGTTTTCCATCTTCTAACTCCAACAACAGAGAAAAACTTAAAATAAAAACACTTGCTCACTTCTGGCTTCTTGTCGTATGCAAGCTAAAAGTATACCACTTGGCATTGACCTTTCTACTGTTTAATTGACCTTATGAAACAATCTGGATATGAATTGCAGAAACGGTTAATCAATGCGTATTAAAGAAAATGAAATATAAAAGCAAGAAAGAAAATGCTAACTTTAACAGGAACAAGAATCATGGAGAAAAACAAAAGAACAAACAACAACTAATCATTTACCGAATAATGGTCAGCGACACAAATCTTTTTCCGCCGCTATGTTCAGGTCATTGCTAAATCCATTAACAACTGCCACAGACTATGTTAGTTTTGATCTATCCTCCCTCTTCTGACAAAAACAAAAGGGCATGCGAAACAATAACTAATGTATGAATAAAGTTAGACTGATGAAACTACAGTCTAGGAAATAATCTATATATTGCTAGAGGTAAGATAAACATAACATAAGAAGCAATCACAGATACTAAGAATAAAATAATTTTTTTGAAATGACATTTACATTTGTTTATAACTAGTAGATGAACACGAAAAATGCTTAATAAATTATATATATTAGTTACCAAATAATAGAAGGAAAAAATCTAGGCAAAATTCATGTTCAGATTACATAATCCTATTTACAAAAGTTTCAAGTTCGTTGTCATTCTTATGACAGAATCTCCCCAATGGCATTGTTCAACTTCTATCTATTGTCCATTAATATTCTCACGAAAGATCATTATCCTGGGCAGTTTCGAGTTTTTATGGGTTGTATATGTTTTTATTTTCGAACTCAATTTCAGTCCTACATCACCATATTGCTGTTCTGATAACTTATGCATGAAGCTTAGAAGTTCATACAAATAGCAACAGCCCAGGCAGAATCACACCTCTCTCACACTCAGAGAAGCAACAGTCATATAAAAGTAAATAAAGGGAAGCAAAAAGCAATTTTAAATAAGCCCAATAAAATAATAAATCTTGGTAACTTAATCCAATAAAATAGCAACTTTTAACATATCCAAACGTAGATATATCATCACTTGCTCTTAACTCTCAAAGAAAATGTGTAAAAAAAAAATGAAAAATTAGAACAATTCCAAAACATCCAAAGTATATTCTAAGTAAAATATCAACATATTTTGCTCACCTAAACCATAAGATTGAAGATTGGAACCATCTTCAGGTTGAAGCTCTGCTTGAAATTCTGATGAAACCCATTAAAGAAACCCTTTTAACATTTAATTCCAAAGTAAACCCAGAAAGTAAAAGATTAATATTATCAAGAAAAGGAAAAAATATTAACCCTTAAAAGGTCAGAAAAAAATTACCTTGTTTCCGATGGAAGAACAAGCTCCAAAACTAATATCTGATTTTACGCTACACGGTTCTTAGTTGAAGTAATATAAAGCAAACTACACAAATAGATACCCACAAATCTAAAGAGAGAAGCGAGACTCGCAACTAACTGAAATTTGGTTTCTAATGGCGTAAGCCACGTCTAGTTTTGGAAATTTTACATCAAAATGTTGGGTTTAGTGTGGTAGGTCCCAATTTTGCCCAATATGTGCATCTTCATGGTCTAATCAAAGACAAATAGATATACATAGATATTAAAATGCGTATATTAAAGAAAAATGTAGAGAGATTCTATACAGTTTAGGTGTATGTATAGGCCTGAGACAAAAATACAAATGTGTGAGCTGGTAAGCACGAAAGGTCATAGACATGCCCCAATATTCATCACAACCATCCAAATGCATAAAATCAGAAACTTCAGCTGAAAAAACAGAGGTCAAAAAGAAAAAGTGGGCCTTCATTCTTACTCATTTTCTCTCAAACACGTGACTTCCATATTTATAGGGTGAACTTATCTTGAGGTTCTCGACCTTTTATAAACGTGGCAGTTATGTTTTAAATATTTTATTTTTAACATTCATATCCTTCTACCTTTTAATGGTGTATAAAAGTAATATTTTCACTTGACCAAAAACTATCCATTCAGACGTTAAATATCCATATGATACGTGACTAAAATGGACACTCCAAAAAAGATTTCTTTTACTCCGAAAATCAAATTTTGATTGTTTAATTTACATTAAAAATTGTACATTTTTTTTCCAATTTCACTCTTTCAATTGCACATTACATACTTCAGGTGATCATATAATGTCAAAATAGACATCAAATACAGTGCTAAAAGGTTAACGATGTGGTTACTTTTCTTATAAAAAGATTGGGGACACCTAGAGGAATTTACCCATATTTGTATTCTACAGAGGTAGATGTAGACATTTTGTTTCCTTTGCAGTTTTATGCGAGGGTCAAAGGGCATAAATTTTGGAGGTGTTATGTTCCATGGTGCTAGGACATTAAATGTTCAGTAGTGCATCATCAGGTAAATGTCCTTTTCAGTATCAATTCTGCTCACTTCCCTGA
Organism: Osmanthus fragrans; assembly: GCA_019395295.1. Taxonomy (NCBI): domain Eukaryota; kingdom Viridiplantae; phylum Streptophyta; class Magnoliopsida; order Lamiales; family Oleaceae; genus Osmanthus; species Osmanthus fragrans. The sequence goes on from CM033361.1 coordinate 13,626,781, forward strand.
CCTAATCTCACATTTGGGTGTTCCATCTTTATTTTTTTGCATTATTTATTCACACAGGTCCTACTACATATAAATTGATATTAGGAATGATAGCGAGTCGAGTCGACTCGGCTCGCGAGCTTAAGTTCTAGGCCCGGGCTCGAACTTGAGCTCGAAGAATAGGACTTTTTCCCGGACCGAGCCGAGCCAAAGTCTGTTGAAAATTTTGAAGCTCAGCTCGGGCTTTTCCCGAGCCGATCCGGGCCGGCCAAGATTTATCTAGTTTTTTATTTTTTTCGTTATTAATATATTTTTTACATTTTTTTTTATTGTGGGTCGAAAAAAATCCGTGATACGGTCCGGCCCGAGCTCCAAAAATGAGACTCGATCCGAACTTTGGCTCGGTGTATCGAGCCCGACTCGGACTTTTCACGGGCCAGGCTCGAGCGGCCCGAGCCGCCGAGCCATTTTGCCACCCCTAGTTGATATCAATTAAGTGATAATAAATAATTCTGTACAAGTAGAATAATTCTTTTAGTATTACCCCTTTTTTTTATTCCTCGTGTTCTTTGTCTTTGGTGATGACAACAATGTTGTTGATTTCTCTAAAAAAAAAAAAAAAAAAAAAAGTTGAACCCCAATCTTGAGGGTCCCCCACCACACTTCTTAGAACATTGTGGAAGAGGTAAATTGTAGGATGTGGTTTAGCAGGTTAGGGTACAAGAACTATCATACTGTTGCCCACAAAAAGTCCAATTTCATATCTTGTAAGAGGTAAGAATCGAAATCTCACACTACGACTGTCAATTCAACTGAAATTATCTCACTCTGTCCTTTGCACCACTTGCTAATTTCAGTTTGTTGGAGTTGGTGGGGAAAGAAGAAGATGAAAAATTAATCTTCACGGTTGAAAAATTAATTTTGGATTTTAATTCTTTGTTTGAAAGGTTTGAGTATAATTTGTAAAAAATAAAAATAAAAGGATTTACGACTACAACTACACTTATTTACTTTTAAATTTTGCTGAATTTAACTTTTCTGTTAATGGACTTGGAAGACAGGGGGTCCCTTCGCACCTCAAAGGTGATATAGGGATTTTTTTTTCCAATACGAAAAGGATATGAAATATTCCACAGTAGGTTCAAAAGATGAGGAATTTTACGTCAATAAGCCAAAAATATGCACCAAATAGGGACTTACTCGATAATTGACATAATTATTAAATTATAAACTGTCTGACTCGGGGAGGAGTTTCAAGTGCCACTTACATTTCCAATTTCGTTTTTCAGTATCAAAATTATTCTCAATGATAATGTTGCAAGCACTTTAGAAGGAAAAAAAAAAAAAAAAAAAAAAAAAAAAAAAAATCCCATTTTCATTTCTTTTTCAACATGGTCTCAGAAAACTCTTATAAATTATGCTACAGGTATAGGATTTTTACACAATTTTTTTTTTTACAAACATACGTGTCGAAACATCATTCAAAAATGAAAAATAATAATTAAAACACAGATGGATAGGATGCTGTTGTGGCAGCATCCTATACAAATTCTATGTTATTCCCTGTACTTAGGGAATAACTCAACTCTTATTCATATTTCTACTTTCGCTGTATTTTTCTAATTTATTAAGTGTTTTTTTGGTAGATTCTAATTTAGAGTTTTTCTTTTGCTGAAAATTCTACTTTACAAGCATTACTTATTACCTCGGATTGTTTTTTCATGAAACCGAACTTATCAAATTAATTCTTAAAAATAGGTAATAATACACTCTTTCTATAGTCCTGGGAAAAAAATAGTTTGTTAAATTGAATTAAAATTTGATTTGATATAGTGCTAAAAAGAGCCAACGTGTGAGATTTTAGTAGATGAACGACCAAATAGAGTCAAGATAATGTACCTTGTGCAGATTTATTGGTACATTTTGAAGGAAATAATATTTCTTCCTTAACATTTTCCAGACGGGATTAATTAATATTGCAGTTTGTATTATTAAACGTCATTCAAGAAGTGTGAGAAATTACAGTTGTCTAGAAATCATTTGAACCTACTTCGATTATGATGGTTTTGATGGGAATTTATTATTGATTTAATGCCAATCTAATTATTACGAGTATTACAATGTTGAAGAAAATTAGGGAAATTTTATTTGAACCAACTATAGATTTTTTTCCCACTTCAAAAAGAAATTCACTTAGTTTGTTGGGATAGGCTTTTATCCTCAAAAGTTTATTCTAACAAATACGAAATTACAGAAATGGTATTGAGTAAATATAATTTTTAATTCTTATTCAAATTCGTCAAATATTTTATATATGTTTAAAGTGAATATTTATTATTTTTGACAGTTTTTTCACTTGAATCTTGCAATAATTTACTTATATAGAACGTTGTTTCTTTTTAAACTTATTGTAATCATAAAATTTCAATAAAAGGAAAAAAATGTTGACCTAACTATAACATGTTAACTAATTTGTAATGGTTCTAGTCTCAATCACCCTTGTATTATGTCACAAATAAATTGACTTAACTATAACATTCCACTTGATCACATTTGTGAATGTATATTCCCCAATTTGAATTATATATATAAAATCTATTTTCTTGTTTCAATATTGTCAACAAATTAGATCACCAACAGTTACAATTGTTAGTGACGATCGTTAACCGTTATCCATCACAAGGCACATACTTGTGGATGTAATTGTGAATTTGAAATCAAGTGAAATGATCCCTTGATTCCCGGATCAATCATCACTTGACATCAGATGAATATTTCGATAAATATACGATGTCGAACTATTAGAAGACGAATGCTAGCTCCTATGATTCGAAATGTCCATTACATTGTTTTAATGCTATAAAGTTTTGACTGGATAAGGTATAGTAATTTTGACGAATGATTGGTAACATAGTTATTTTCTTCATCAAACTTGAAAAGTAAGTTAGACCCCAAATTAAGCCCCTGTTTGTTTCCTATTAAACCGGTAAACAATTTATTTTTTGACCATTGGGTTGTCAGCACGTGGGACCACAGATGAGAGACAAGGCCAATTTCAGCTACCACCTCTCCCAACAGTACAAAAATGCATTAAAATGGGTGGAAAAATTGGAAACAAACAGGTTCTAAAATAGTAACTTAAAAAAAGAAAAAGGGAAGAAGAAGCAAGAAGTTACAGTTTAGTAATCTAAATATGTGGTTTATACACATTACTTAAAAGAAAGTCTGATTTACAAGTAAGTTCAGCGGAAGATACTGAGAAAAATATAACCTATAAAATGTAATATATAAACATCCAAGTAGTCTGAGGAGCTGACATGAACCAACTAACTACATGAACTTCATATGCTATGTCTCGATGGGTAGCTCTAAGATAGAACAAACATCCAACCATATGTTTATCATGGCCAAGGGAAACGCCATTAGTAGGAGTGAACTTGACATTGGTCTCAGTAGGAGTAGAAGTTGTTTTGTTATCACTAAACTTAACTCGAGATATTAGATGTGAGGCATATTTAGCTTGCGACAAGTAGTATCTTGAATTGTTAGAAAAGATCTCTAATCCTAAGAAATAGATAATTATGAAACATAAAGTTTTTTATTTAGCTATTGTTTTAGTTCACCAACACTTTAAAAGTCATCCCTCATCATTAATGCAAAGGATAAAAAGAATATTGTTGTAAAATAATGAGATAATTATTGACGATTATTTAGTATTATCATGATATATAGATAAATCTTATTTAGTTTAGAAGCTCTATTTCATTTCAATTGTAACTCTTATTTTGGACCCTATAAATATAGGAAATTTGTTTTTAATAATACATATTTGAGTTTTGACTCTTATATTCTCTTCTCTTTTTATCTCTTTTCATAACACGTTATTAACACGAAATTCTAGTCAATTGAGTTAGCAAAATTTATTGTTCTTTCTATTCATAAATCTTTTACCACATGAGGCCGAAAAAATAATTTCTTGTAAGAAAAAAAGGGTGGATGAACAGTATTTTTTTTTTTTATAGCTTTTCTCTTCCCCAATAGTTTCACCATTGTCGTCGAAGTTTTCCGTTTCATTTTTCATGATGAGATTGGCTGACAATCAATTAATAACTTGGAATGTAACACTTATTAGGGAAAATTGTCAAAAGATTAAAAGAAAAAAAATGATTTTGAAGTCCTAGGTTTCGATTCTGAATTTATGACTAATGTGTTAGTGAATTGGATGCAAGTTGTCTAATGTTCCAAGTGATTAGATTTTGTCATCAAGTTTGTACAATTATATGAGGATACATCATACACTACTTCTTTTCATATAATTATGTTGGTGTCATACTTTTTTAGTATTTATTATTATTTATGAACTGCATGTTCAAATTCTATGAGCTTGTTTAGTAGAAATTTATTAAATTGATATGTATGGGCCTATTTGATTCTGATTTAATCTAAATTAAAGTCAAACAATCAATATTAACCACATCTTTCATAAATCCCACAACTTTTCAACCGCATATTTCAAAAACTTCTATCACAATCTACTAAAAAAAAAAAAAATCTAATTTTAACCCCACTAAACACCCTTATATTGTTGTTTTTTTGAAAAAGTAAAATATTCAAATATCAATATTATGTTAGAAAATTATTTGCTCCTGAATAGCATAATTAAATATGATCTAACGTATATTATGTTTTTATTCCAGAAAAGTAAATTCTTGTATAATTTTCAATATTTCGGAAGAATATTGATATATAGCTTTTGAAATAATAATACTAAAATATAACGTGCTCTAGAAGTAGCACACATCTATCTCATTGTGCTCTTGAAGAAGCACAACTCTACAAATATTTACATTTTACTAGAAAACATACTCCTGGAGAGTTCGGGCTTTTAAATAATAGTTCGTTGTTGCTCCTGAAATAGCACAATATTATTAATATTTCGAAAGAATATTTGCTCCAGAAGAGCATGATATTACAATTTCAATATTTCAGAAGAATGTTAATCTATTTCTTTGTAAAATCAAGAATTAAATTACTCAATTTCTCTACGTGTCTATTCATCTATTCATATTTATATATATTGATATTCTAGTTAAATTTCATTTGCTCCAGAAAAGTATGATAAATACGATCTAATATAAATTATGTTTTTACTCTTCAAGAGTAAATTCTTACATAATTTATTATTCTAAATAATAATTTATTATTTGCTCCCGAAGAGCGTAATATTATAATTTTCAAGATTCCAAAAGAATATTGATTTATTAGTTTTTTGAAAATGCAATAATAAAATATAATATGCTTTCGAAATATCACACAATATTCCGAATAATATATACATCATTGTGTTCCTAAAAAACACAAATTAAACAACTCAATACTGGAGTTATTTTTTAAAGGAATCTAATTTCCTATATTATTAAAAGTAATCCCATAAACTATTACCCTAGGTTGTATTGAGAATCTAGATGCAATGAAATGTTTGTAGATTATGTACTACTTATTCTTAATTCTAAGGCAACACGAAAATTATTTTTATAAGATATTAAGGTAAATATCCACAATTAGTCAAGAAAAAAAAATTTAGAACAAGTACTTATTCATGCATATCACAATGTCATAAATTTTCTCTCTCGAAGACTATCGTTACACATAATTCATCTCTTACGATTCCAATTTCCGATTTCACATTCATTAATATATACACACAAGTACATACACAGTGTATATTCATTTTAAAATAACTTACGATTTTCGGATTTTGATTCCTCGATGACGATTTTCCATATATCAATTTGTACTTTTTTATACAATCAGACTACTTGTACATTGTATTTGATATCAAATTTGACATTGTAACATTTGTTGGCACATGATTGGTCAGTTTTTGAATTCAACACACTTTTCCGCCACACAACATTTTGAATTTGCAAATAATGTCAAATTTCATGTCATCCATAGAATGTACAAGGAGCATTATTCTTTTTTATAACTACGCATTTTATTATTTTCTGAATTATTTTATGTAAATCATGCTTCTCTTCGTGCAGTCTCTAATGGGAATCTACTGGTGATGTCCGTTTTCAACTTTTCACCCATATCAGTTTAAGCTGCTCTCACATCTGGTACTGTATATGAGTATGCTTGCTTGTTTTATATATACTTTATGAGTGTAAATTTATGCTCACCTAAGCAGTTGCCCATTTTTTCCTCTTCTATTTCTTGCTTGCATTTTCGTTTGTTTTCATTTTCACTAAGCACACGTGTTAAGTAAGTGGAACTAATTTGATCTTGTCTGGGTTTTAAGTCGAAGCCGTGGTATAGTTCTTGACAGGTTTTGGAAAAAATTGTCTATTGATTCACTGTGATCTTTAGAAAAATGGAAAACACATAAACAGAAGAATTGCATCCTATTCTTGACTATACAGATTTTATGGCTAGAATAAATGTTGACTCTTGAATCAAGGGATTTACATTCAAGTCTCATCCTATAACGACAACATACACCAACACTCCCCCTCAATTTGGTGCATATAGATCTCTAATGCCCAATTTGTCAAGAGAGATATAGAAGTTTTTTTGCTAGATACAGCTTTTGTAAGTAAAGTATGTGTGCTAACCAGTCTTTAGACTTAATAAATAGAAATCAAATTATCTTGACTTCAATATTTTGTTTGATGAAACTAGGACTGTCAATGAATTGGATTTTGATTTAAATTCGACGAAATTAATGGAAGATGAATTTAGGGTCTCAATCTGATAACCCAATCAAGATTCGAATATGATAATCCGTTAACTAAATAAAATAAATATGAATATAGGTTAATATGATTCCATAACAACCCGATCCTATTTCTTATATAATATAATATATTTTATGTATCATCGATAAATAATAAATAATAAATATCATAGGGTTGCACATAATTTTTTCAAATAATAAATAATATTAGATAATAGTATAATATTGTTAATTGAAATATTTGGAGAGTTTTTAATTTTTTCTTAATTAAAATAAGATTAAAATTTATTATTTTATTTTATAAATTAAACAATCAAATGGGCCAACAGTTGGAGTTGCTTTTATTGTTCCCATTTTCCCATTTCCGACATCAGATACTCGTTAGAATATCATAGGATTTGCAATCTATAAATAGGTGGATCAAGAATTGAGTAAAAAACTATCTGGACCTTTTAATTATAGGGTTTAGAAGTTAACTAGTATAAAAAATTTATCTTACTAATTTCTTCAATTTCGGATTACATTATCAGATCAAATACCCAATAACATAGCAAATCGGATATGGATTTAACAATCAAATATCCGTTGAACTATCGGATTGGAACGGATATGAGCAAATTCGATCTATTTACAGCACTAGATGAAATGTTGATCTACCTCTACATGTTTTGTCCTATGATGTTGGATAAAATTGTGAGAAATATCAATAGCTGTCTTGTTGTTACAGAATAAGTCCATATCGAAACTTAGAGAAAATCCAGTTTCCTTTAGCGGACTTCTGAGCTAGAGGATATCACAAAGGCCCTTAACTATTCTTCGGAACTCAGCTTTAGCACTCATTAAAGCCACCACTTTTGCTTCTTACATCACCATGTAACAAAGGTTCCCGCCAACAAACATGAAATAACCCGAATTTGACTTTCTGTCCAAGATATTTCATACCCAATCTGCATCTGTATAGCTTTCAACCCTTGGATGATTATTATTTGAAAACATAAGTACTTTTCCAGGAGAGGACTTCAAGTATCGAAGAATTCGAATAACTGCTTCCATGTGATCCTCACTTTGATAATTCATAAATTGACTTACTAAGCTCATAACATAAACAATATTTGGACGAATATGTGAGAGATAAATGAGCTTATCAATCAACCTTTGGTACCTTTCTTTATCAATTGGCACTTAATCCGGGTATTCTCCAAGTTTTTTATTTCGGAATATTGGTGTTTCTGTTGGCTTCAAGGCAGCGCCAAGGGGAACAAAAAAATTATACTAGACTGATACGTTAAAAAAATTCATTAAAAATTGATTTTCCTTCAAAAGATTTTTTTTAACCTTAAAAAATCTAATTGGCCTTGAGGGCATGCTTGGGCTAAACCCCAGACTTACTCCCCCCGCACCAAATGTCCTTTGGTAGGCTTACAATCCAGTAGACCCACCTTAGATAGTAAAGTTAGGATGTATTTTCACCGAGAAAGAAATATACCTTGCTTTGATCAAGAAACTTCAATTCCCAGAAAATATTTAAATCCTAATAGATTCTTCATCTCGAATTTAGTTGTTAGTTGCTTTTGAAGTCTTGATATTTCTTCTAGATCATCTCATGTAATAATCATGTCATCTACATAGACTATCACGGCTATTACCTTGCCCAATTGTTGCTTTAGGAATATTGTATGATCTAAGTTGTTTTGTTGGAAACAATATTTCTTAATTGCCAAACTAAATTGCCTGAACCATACTCGAGGTGATTGCTTTAGTCCATACGGTGCTCACTATAATTTACATACACTACATCAGAAACAGTCTTTTGCAATGTGCAAAAAACGTTGTCATAAACTTTTTGCAACGTTCGGGCGTACGTTGCGAACATTGATGTTGCCAGAGTCTCAACCTTTTCGCAACGTTCAAAAGGTTTTCTGTAACATTCAGTGAACGTTGTTAAAAACCTTTTCCGCAACGTTCAATGAACGTTGCTAAAAAACATACAGTAACATTTGTCGAACGTTGCTAGAAACTTTTTTTTCTTTTAGCTACGTTCCTGTTGCCCTTTCTTCTATCCTTTTTTTTTTCCTATTTCTAACATTTGAACAACTTCATCACACTTCTATTAAAGGAAACATTTCATACATTTCAATCATGCATTCAAAAAGTAACTACATTTTCAAGAATGAAAACTGTCAAATGAAAAATGGATTAGTCAAACATAGATTTTAATCGATATTCAAATTCATACACACCAAAATATTGTTACAAGCTTATATATTCCCAATATTTTCAAGGTACAGGGAAGAAATGCTGAAATCAACTAAAACAAATCATTCCATATCATCCTTCACTATGTAACTTAACACAACAAATATACAGCATAAAACCAACGATCATATGACAAACATGGACCCCATTCAGTTCAGCAAGCTGCAACTGAATTTGCTATCAGATAGAATCAGCTTCTCCGCTTTTGTGATAGCATCAAGTGGAAGAGGACTAAAACTTCGAGATGAGCCATAGAAATGAGGAAAAACATCAGAGTCTCCAACAACTTCATAAACCAATCCTTTTCCGAGTTGCAATCATGATATTGAAAATGATCACTGTTAGATCAGTACATAAAAGAGAGGATATGATACAATGAGATCAAATAGTACTAATTAAGAAACATGCTACCTCATCATACCAATTAAAGAGGAACAAACAACTATGTCGTCAATAGGTTAATAAGCTAAAGCCTAAGAGTTGATAAACTAATTTTAAGAGTAGATATATAATTGATGTGAAGTGAAAACCTTGTCGTGTCATGCTTTAGTTGTAGTTATCATATTTTGGAGTAGAGCAAAACTTTGTATAGACAGAATATTGTATTTCAAAATAATCCCATTTCAGAATTTAATGCATAGTTCAAGATTACAGTAAGATTTATGCACTTCTGGAAAATGTGTTAATGTTATTTATGCACTGTCTCAATTCAATACGTTTTTTATACCTCAATATATTATTAGCAAATTATAAGACGTCGACACCTTTTTTGACACATAGACACATTATGTGCCGTGTCACTTGGATATTGATGTGTTAAATGATTGTAATCTTTAAAGCGTCGGAATCATTATTGATAAAGTTACTCGTTTTTAATTCAGTTAATCAAGGTTAACCTAAATCCTAACTAAGTCTTTAACATATTTGAGACATGATGCATGAAGTGACATGATCACAATACAATAATATAAGGTTCATGTGACATTATAAATATTGAAGTTCAAATTGTTTAAGTCGGTCGAGAATCGGGAGCCAATCAATTAAGGAATCGAATTAACGGTTAAGGAAGTAATTCTATAAATTATTTTAGGATCCTAAGGCAATTAAATTAGGTTGTAGACACTACACCAAAAAACACTTTTTGCAGCGGCCAAAAAATGCTGCTAAAGGCTTTTTGTAGCGTTTTTCGTGTGTTGTGGTCGATGTTGCTGTTGAGGGAAGAGATACGACAATGTTTATTCACCGTTGCTAAAAGATCTTTTGCAGCGTTTTTCAACGTTGCGGTAAACATTTTTGCAACGTTTTTCCAATGTTACGGTAAATCATTTTGCAGCGTTTTACTAATGTTGCGGTAGACCTTTTTGCAACATTTTTTAACATTGCCTTTGACCATTTTGCAATATTTTTCCACCGTTGCGGTAGACCCTTTTACAGCGTTTTTCCAACGTTGCCATTGACCCTTTTGCAACATTTTTCCACCGTTGCGGTAGATCGTTCTGCAGCATTTTTCAACGTTGTGAATTCTCATCCTTTGGTTTTGACAGCGTTTGGAAAACGTTGTCATTGATCATTTTAATGTTTTTTTAAAATTAATTTGCATTTTTTATATATGTCTTATAACGCAATCGAAAATCCTGTTCTTGGATCAAACAACTCGAATAATAAACTAACAATTCACATAATAAACTTGTAAGATGCTTTACACATTTTCTTTTCCAATATAAAATTAGGAAACTACAAAATATGTACCATCAAAATGTATGAAATGACCATAAAATAACTATTACAACCACAATATAATTATGAAACTACAAAACATGTACCACCAAAATATTGGTCATTACATTGCACCATACGATCATTCTTCAAAAAAGAACTGCTTCATCCTCAACTAAAGCATAGACCACTGTTGTTCTACAACGTGCATATATCACTACACCAAAAAACATGGCCGCCCATTGCACCACCCATTCTGTGCAAATCAGGTTAAAGCAAGATTAGTATTTCTTTCTTTGGGTAGATGAGAATGAGTGTTTCTGAGCATCTATTGTATGAATCTGGAGTAAATGCACTTACGGAGGTAATATACACTGCATCATGACTAATTCAACTGAAGCCACCAAACAATGGATCATCTGAGTCCAACACTACCTGAAAAGATAGCACTTTGATGCAATTATGAAACTTTCAAATGTTACATAGCAATTATGACAACTAAATAGATTTCAGTTATTCAAATAATCTACATTTCATAAAGAAGGTAATAATTTGAGAGAGAACAAGTATTAACATCAAAGACAAATGTCTTCTAATTTAATCGCAACTTCTAACAAATAAAAACTTCCCAAAATGATATATTCAAAACTAATCGAAACTATTGAAATTAGTAAACTCTATTTTTTAAACCTTACGTCTTCTAATCTATATCTATATCTATATGTCACATTCATGTTTTAAGTTTTCACCACAACTAAGCCGCAAACAAACTAAGAGTTCGGAACTAAGTTCCATTGCACAATTGAAAACAAACTAATGTTTAAAAATACAATTTACCAAACTCAGTTCCATAGAAAATATACCGTAATCAAAGAAGTCTAATACTGCTCTTTGGCCAAGCAATAGTACTTCCTATGTCTTCACTAAGAGTTCAGAATTCATCTGTAAGTCTATATAAGGTCAAATTACCCATATACACTTCCTCAACCCAAACCTTCCAACAGTTTCGACCGAGTGGCAGGTGATGTACCTTTGCACTTGGTTCCGTTGTTGCAATCTTCCCTTCTATTACAATTTCTTCCTCGTCAAACATGTACTAATGCAGCAGTTGACATCTTGCATTTGTCATAGGTACAATTCTTCCTTGGAGTGACTATAAATTCATAGTAAACAGAAAATATTCTTTTTCAAATTAGGATACAAACTTAATATATATTGAACAAATATTTAATAATGTAGGATACAAAAACCTGAGGAGTCAAAGCATCTGAATTCCTATTCTCTACATTCTGTAAAATGATACAAAAATTACAGAAGTTATTCTATATGTAATTGGCTATATAAAGCCATATTATTATAGTATATATAAAAGGTAACTATTTTTAACTTGCTGAGATAACTTGAGAAAAATTTCCATTTTTTTTTCTAGTGTCCCCATCCTTTGTGCTTGAGTCTGTACTTGGGTTTCAAGTTCTCTGATTCTCCCACTACTTTGTATTTGTCCATCCACCTTTGATGGCAACATTCTGAGAAAAAGACGTTCACCAATATGAAGAGAGCTTGTGCATGTGTACTGTGTAGTGGGACATGCCCTAGGATAACTATTGCCAAAATTGTTAAAAAAATAAAAATAGATGTTATAATTGAAAGGAAATCAGCATAACAGCACTGGGTCACCCTCGAAACATAAAATAATTTAAGAAGTAGAATCAATAAAATCCAGTTCACATTTAAGTAAGATGTTCCAGATTATTGACACATTTACAAAGTTTTGCCTTAGTCATGAAAATTGAAGTTTTCACCTAGATCATAATGCACATACATGTATAACTGCCACTGATAAAGGGACGTGGACTCTTCATTACAACAATATAGGAGAGTATAACCTAAAAATTGTCTTACCAGCTAAGCCATGAAGGGCATTCTCAGCAGCCTGTTGCTGGGCATTCTCCCTTGTCCTGCCCATCCCAACGTCGATTTTTTCACCAGTAAAGAAAACCTATACATTGATTCAGTACACTGAGCCTCCATCTAATAAATTTAGGTAAACTCTTTACAAAACATCGGACGAATATCAGATAGTGAGAGATCGTCGAGCATTGCAGGATGTTGAACAGCGTTACAATCATTAACCGATAAAGAAATTCTACAGACTAACCATTTGGGATATTTAAGTCTAAAAGGACAAAGAATGATCGATTTAACATTGACTGGCAAGACATAAATCAATTATGAAGAGCATATTTGGTCTCAGCAGTTAATTATTGTCACAATCATCTGTAGTCCCACAGCATTTAACATTGAAGAATTGCACAACAATGTAATTCAATGTGAGACTACAATTGCCCAAGTTGGGTGTCCAATGTAAGTGAGCAGCTTTCAAGGAGTCTTTCATGTGTTTAGAGGTGCTAGAAACTGGCTATCAAATATAAGGCTTACTGGAATTAGCCCAAGTGGTAACTTGTTAAGCCTCTCACACCAACAGGCAAGTTGGACTTCTAGTGTTACTGATGGCATAAGACCCACAGACACGGGATTCTATGTGATGTCATCAAAATAGGTAGGCTAAAGATATAAACACAGTGATAAGCTGATATGTTGCTGAGCAAGAAAGATGAGGGTGCATGAATTTAAAGCAGGAGTAACTATAAGAAACAACCATCATCTCACACACACACACAAAAAAAAGAAAAAGAAAAAATGTTTTACAATGGAAAGAAATTCAAAAAGACGCATTTACAAGGAGGTATCAAACTGATAACCCAGGGTAGCAATTTGGGTAAAGTAGAAATTGTCCTTTGTGGTTGTTAAATCTCAATGTGCTCCTTGGGCCTGGGCTTGACCTATCATTTCAGATAAACCAAGGTATAATCGTGTTTTTAAATGTCTTTTCTGCAGCCAAACTTATAATGTTAAACTTCCTGAAGGCTGCTGAGCATGAAGTCCCTCCAATCCCAGAATACAGAGAAGTAGTTTCCATTTAAGCCTTCTTCTCACATTTAGGCCTTTGCATTTAGCCTTCTTCTCCCAAAAGTACTGTCACCGTTCTATGATGGATTCCTTATCAACTGTCATCTCCCAAACTACCACAATTGATATGTTAATTTCAAGCAAACAGAGATGTAAACTTCGATATGAGCGTAAACTAATTTTAATGCAAAGGGTACTGGGGGTTTGTCATGCCTTTGTCACCATTAAAATATTAAGTGTACATTAATTTTTCATTAACTAGAGTATATACCTCCTTCAATATAGTTTAAAAAGTTGCCTTTTGCAAATCATCTTTGCAACGAGCAAAAGCCCTTTCAACACACCCACGCAATGAGTTTGGAAACTCGCCAGGCTGCACCAGAAAAGATGACGAGTTCAGTATAATATCGTCAGGAATGAATCCTCCGATCTTAATGTGTTACTGATATATGTTGGCACAACAAGTCATGTCAAGTCATGATGTTTTTCTGTTCAAATGAACTCAAATAATATAATTGAAACCACATTTAAACATGAAGTGCAAACGCTTGTGTAGTCACAGACACATGACATCCAACTACACTACTAAACTAGACCAATGCTGATCTAGGGGGTAGAAATAATACACATTGACCAACATAAATGTCTTATGAGATGATGAGAATGTCTTTTTTCTGAGAAAAATCAACCACCAGCAAGGATTCTATGGTAAGGAGATACAACTCTACTAGTCCAAGTCAACACCAACAAATATTGAATACATAACCACAATAGAGGAATGTGTCTGCATCATTAGACCACAATGTTGCTTGAGCAAAGCTCAAACCCATCGATCCAACCTCTTAATCCTTTTTGTGTCACTTAACAAATAATACAAGCACGTTGATATAATATCAATTGTAAAACAAAACAAAAACCAAATGATCTTAAATTATTCCTTACAAAGCTATTTTTAACTTGACAGATCAATCCATTTGAGTTTAGGTTTTTGTAAAGCATTATTCCTCAGCAATCTATACGTTCGCCAACTACGCATGTCCTAATTCTTTGCTAAACCATCTAAATATCAAAGAATGATGAATACCATTTAGAAATGGAATAGTATCACAATAAATAATGAAAGATCAACAAAAGCTCAAAAGGCTACTATCTAAAACCTAGCACCTAGACCATTAAAACCTCTATCTTTCCCAGTCCCATCTGCACCAAGAGTCTTTCATGTGTTGGTTAGCAAGATTCAAAATTGAAACACTTGTTAGCATCTCGTTTATCTTGTTCTCATCTTGCCAACAGGCCTTAAACCGTGAATTTGAAGGTGGAAATGACATCAACCGGGGAGAATAAACAAATCTTAGAAGAGCTATACATGCACACACATGTATATATATCTATATCTCTGTATTATCCCAAAAAATGAAGACATAGAAAATTATATTTACCCAAGAATCGATTATCCCATAAATCACAATCAACAATATAATTTATCATGAATATATACCAATCAGAAACTACCTGTCAAAACACCTTTGGTGGCACTTCTAGTATTGAAAAGGGTGGTGTTGAAACCCAATTGATAGCCCACAACAATGAGGTCTACGACATTGCTTGGGGTGAAGCAGGGGTTTTCGCTTCAGTTTCGGCAGATGGTTCTGTGAGATGGAAGGCAGACGGCGTCATGCTGAGGAGTTGAGGCAATGAGAGCGAGAGCGAGAGCGAGAGCGAGAGAGAGAAGGTAAGGTAAGAGTTAGGGTAAGAGAGACGATTCTGTGGGTTTGGAGACCCTTTTTTTCATAGCTGGGTCGGGTTGGCGATTTTAATAGGGTTTCATTGGTCAACCCATGACCCAAACCCATAATTGGCCCAACCCAACTCATTATATTTTTTACAACGTTTTTTAGACGTTGCGAAAAGTTTGTCTTTCGCAACGTCTAAAAAACGCTGCAAAAGAAAATGAATTTTATAGTGTTTTATAAACGTTGCGAAAGACAAACTTTTCGCAACGTTTAAAAGAGTCTTTCCCAACATCTAAAAAATGCTGCAAAATAAAAAATCTTTAGCAACGTTTTATAAATGCTGCAAAAAATAAAAAATTTTGAAACTCGGAATAAACGTTGCGAAAGACCCTTTTAGCAACATAGATTTATAAAATGTTGTCAAAGTTCAATTATGTTAACCAATGACAACATTCACTTATTAAATTGTTGCGATAGACCCCTTTAACAACACTTAACTACTGAATGTTGTCATTTATGTGTTGCAAATTATCATTTTTGGTGTAGTGAGACACACTAAGATAGGTCAAATACACTTGATTTTCTACTGCAATGATGGGTACAAAATCAGATTTTTACTACAAAACCGCCTCATGCTTGATGCTACTTGCCTCTTTATAGCCAATTTCTTCATTCCTAAGCATTATGCACGACTCAACCTCTTAAAGACTTCATATTATCTCCTATATAAGATATTAACTCCTTCACCTCATCCCCAATTGATTCCAAGTGAAAAAAAAAAAAGACAAAAGAACCAAAGAGAAATAGAAAACGGCTGGTATTGGAAGTTTTGGTCAGCTGAGTTAGTTCACTGTTTTGAGATTTATCTTTATTGTTTTTGAGGGTTTTACAACCTCTTGAACCTCTGGACTTGATTGAGATCATTTTGGAGAGTTTTGATATTTTAATGATGACAAAGTAGGGAAATTGGTTGCAAAAACTTGAGTTAACTCAATATGGACAGAAATTAATGGTTGCTATATTTTAGTAATACAACTTTGAAGGGAACGTATATGTATCACTTTGACTGTTCTCATATAAGAGTTAAAGGTATGGAAATAAGTTTTAATAGGTTAGAAATTGATTTGTGGCATGATAATGTAATGGAAACCAAAGCAGTCATAGTGAGCTACTTGATTCAATGTGCTGTAAAAAGGACTTAAGGCTGAAAATATTGTACTTGTGGCGAATTCATGACACTGTTATATTCATATGTATGTTATATAAGTCAGTTTTGCTACATGTACATCCGGGATGACATCCCGGATGATATTCCCCCTCACAATAGGGGGGCCCATGATTATTTTATTGGAGTGTGGGCCCCCCTTCTTGTGAGGGGGAATGTCATCCTGGATGTACAAATAGCAAAATCCTATATAAGTGTACTACAGTCAATGTGCATTGAATCATCATTGCCTTTAGTCTCGGAGGTTTTGTATTGCTTGGTGGAAGATCCAGTCAATTTTCTTTACATCTAACTAGTGAAATGCCCAATTTAGATTCGCTACAAAAAATAACAAAAACTCTAATCGTATTCAACTTGGACACTGGTTACAAAGTTTTTTGATAGTCTACGTCATATGTCTGCATAAAGCCTTTTGTTACCAGTCTTGTTTTGTATTTTTTTATCGGTCATCTGCTTTATATTTGATGGAGAACACCCATCTACATCCCCAATATTGCCTATGTTTGGCCCCCAATTTAAAAAAAAAAAATATATATATATATATATATATATATATATTTTCAACCACACATTCTCTTATAAATTAATTTTTTAGGTAAATTCAATTTTTTTTTTCTTATTTTTTAACCCTACAGTCTCCAAAAAAAAAAAAAATCACTATGACCTCAAATTACAATTTACCCCAAATTTGGGGCTCAAACAGCATCAACGGTGCATGAGATGTTTCTTTCACCTCTCAAATCAATTCAAATCGTAAAATATTTAAAGAATGAGCGGTTAATTCATCATAAAATACACAGGAGAGTAAATCAAGCAAAGACTAAATCAAGAAACATCACGAACTTGAAAAATCAAAATCTTGGGATGAAGATCAAGAACAAGAAATGGGGTTCACATCTTCTTCTTGTATTTACAAATTTTAGGTGATGATTTACCAATTTCTTTGTTGTTTTATTTTTGGAAACATGCTAGGCTAGAATATTTTTCGTGTTGGGATGAAGATGTACCCTCTTATTGTTTATTTTTAATTCAAAGATCATGTAGTTTTGTTAATTGATCTTGTATGCTTTATTAAATTATTTAATTGTTTGATCACCATGTTGTACTGAATAAGATGCGGGGAAAAACTGATTTCTGATTTTCCTACAAGGGATGCATTATTGCACTAGGTTTCAACGAGCAATATCAAGTTTTCACAACACGTACGTCTTTGGTCTAATTCAATTGTCGTCGATCTGCTTCAACGTGTCGTCATTAGTCTAATTCAATTCGAAATGGAATGCAGCATCCTAAAAAAAAGAACATGATGAGAATAAATTTTGAAGGCTGAGCTCAAAATCTGCTGGAAAAAATGCAATGCTGATTTTTAGGCTAAATCGTCTTTCCATGAATGGATTTGACATTGCCCCTACCCTAGTTTATTGATATAAATTTCGTGTACATAGTTCTAGGCACACTTTCATTATCTTTATAGATATGTTGTGGAGTTATCTTATCCACAAAATGGTGTAAGAACATCCGTAAGGGATAATTACTCTAGCAAACCCTTGACAGGTGCGAAATTTTACCAATTAAACGTACGTTAGGATGAACGCTCTTCGATGCAATGTTACTGATTCCCTTATTTTAGATAATTCAGTAAATTACATTATTAAATGGACTGCCTCTCTATTCTTGTCTTGGACCCATCTTATCTCTTAAATGGACTTTGTTGTGTTGGACCACCGGGTTACTACACTTGATCTTGGCCTGTTTTGTAAAAACACGACTTTACTTGATGTTGGAATTAATTGATGGCCCTACACTTGGCACCATTGTGGCTGTTGGATCCTGATTCTTTAACTGGACTATAAAAGGTCTTTGGACCCTTCGAGACATTGTGCAATTACGCAGTCTTTCTAGAGGTTTCTCTCGTCTGCTTCTCTGAGTTCTTCGACCGTTCTTCTTATTCGTGGTTCTTGATATTGTCTCTGTAAAATTTGTGGTTTGTAGTTGTACTTATGGTCTGTTTGACAGCCGGCAAAATGGGTGGAAAATGAAAAGATTTTTATTTTCCATGCTTAATTTTGGTGTTTGATTGCATAACTTTTTCATGGAATTCATTTCCACCCATTTTCTAGGTACAACCATTTAAAACACATTTTTCACCTTTTATTTTACCATGATTTTGGTGGGAAAAGTGATTTTTCATCTTCTTTTTTTTCAACTTTTTGGCAATGGAAACATATTCTAAATCCAATGGTAAAAAAATTTATCTATTTAATTGACAATTTGTATGAAAAATAAATCCAAACGAATACAAAAAAATTTCAAAAATTATTTTTTATTTTTTGGCAATCCAAACAAATTTTAATACAGATTGTAAAAAAAATTATCCCAAAAAGTAACAATTTGTATGAAAAATAAAGTCAAACGGATTAAGTGAAAAATTATACTAATCAAACACTATTAATTACAATTCCCTCTAAAACAAATTCTAGGCAATTCAATTCCCTGCAATTCGTTTTCTTTCCACCCAAATTCCACCATTGCAATCAAACACACCCTTAGCGTACTGTGAGAGAGATGATTCTTTGAGTGTGATTATCTGTATAAGAGAGGCAGAGAACTCTGATGTTTCTTCGTACATTTTTTATTGATTCTTTGTGATTCTTAGTGGATTTGAGCCTATTCCTCTTTGTAGATGCTCAACGGGTGAGTAGGCCTTTGGCTGAACATCCGGGCCCTTTGAGCGAAAATTCTTGGTGTTGTTTACTGCAATTTGTTATGTTTTTCTGTAAATCGTTTGCGGTATTAGATCCTGAGACCAACAAGTGGTATCAAAGCCCCTTCTTTTGGTTAGGGTTAGGATTTTTTTCAAAATTGTTTTTCCAAAACCTAGATCTAAAGATCTAACGATTTCTTGTAGTTTTTTATATTTCTGGAAAAATAAATTGAGGTTTCTGAAATCTTTGGGTGTAATCAACCTTCGATCTAATTTTTTATTGGATCTCTGAACTTCGTGATACAAACTCGGACTGAGTGACTGAGTCAAGTTTACTTACCCCAATTCCTGTTGGTTCTTGTGACTCAATGCCGAGTCGAACTGAGTTGCTGTGACTCGTCGGCTTCTTGTGCAACATTCTAGTTCTCTCAACCGGTTCTGGTATTCTTTAACTATCCTCTTCATTCTGAGATATTGGGTTCTTAGTTCTGGTATAAACCCATTACTTCTCTTTTACTCAGTCAATTATAAATTGTTCCTATCTATTCTTGATTTGGTCATTAAGGTAATTGACCTACTACTACCTACCTTTATCCAAGATCTCTTGCAAAGATCTGGGAATCTGAGGGGGTAGTGGACTTACGGGTCTTCACTCTTTATGCCTGTCAACTTGGCAGCTTAACTTGTTATAATAGTTTATAAAAATTGAAAATTGTATCTTTCTCTTACATTGTTAATATTTGTTATACTCTATGTGGTGTATATACTTGAATTAGTGACTTTATCTACAATTATGTCAACTGCACATAAGTTTGATGTTGAAGTTTGGAGAGGGACTGGTGATTTTAGTTTGTAGCGTCAGAAAATGAGGGCTCTGTTATTACAACAGAGATGTGTTGGGGCCATTGATGGGACATGGGATGCTGAAATTAGTACATATAGGAGACATGAATTAGATGAAATAGCTTGGAGTTCTATATTCTTGTACCTATCTGATAGTGTTATTAGAAAGGTTGGTGAAACTACCACTACACTAGCACTCTTGACCAAATTAGAATCCATGTACTTAAACTAAATCAATGCCTAATAAATGTTATCTACTGAGGCAATACTATAACTTTATATTTGATCCCTCTTCAAGCTTAAAAGAAAATATTGATAAATTCACTAGACTAATTCTAGAATTAACTGATTGTGATGAGAAAATATCTGAAGATCAACAAATTGTTGCTCTGTTAAATGAACTAGGTGATAAATACAGAGAACTGAGAAATGTTTTAGAGTATGGGAGAACTGACCTTACTGTTGACATTATCATATCATCTTTAAGGAACAAAGAACTTGAACTAAAATATGAATCCAAAGACTCTAAATTTGGAGAAGGTTTAAGTGTTAGAGAAAAGGTTAATCAGAACAAAAGGCTCAATCAGTGCAATTTTAATTCACACAAGAAGAGAAAACCTCAATTTACAAAATTCAAAATAAGAATCAATCTAAATCCATGCAAGCAGCTAGAAAATGCTACCACTGTGATAAAACTGGACATTTAATAAAAGATTGTTTCAAGAAATCATTTGATATGAAAGGAAAAAAAATATAGATGGTTCTGCAGATATTGTTTGCAATAATGAACCTAATATTCAAGGTGTTGTACTCTGTACTACAACCAGAAGAAAACGTGAATAAGTGGGTTTTAGATTCTGACTGTTCATTTCATATGTGTCCCATTAGAGAATGGTTCACTAACTTTAATGAATTAAATGGTGGTCAAGTTCAGTTAGGAAATAATATGACCTGTCAAATAAAAGATGTTGGAAACCTTAAGCTTTTGTTAGAAAACAATAGTTTTCTCGAACTATTATAGATCAGGTATGTACCTGATCTTCAAAGAAACTTGATTTCTCTAGGTCAACTTGATGATGAATATGAAATCAAAATTCATAAAGGACAAACCAAAATAAGTCTTAACTCTAAGGAAATAATTTCTTCTACTAGATCTAATGGGATCATAGCAGTGCAAGCTGAACCATTAGTTGGGAACAGTTCTGCAGTTGTGAAACATCATGAAAATAAACCTTAATTTGATATAGAAGACTTGGCCATATTAGTGAAAAGGGATTGACTATTTTAAATAAACTAAGAAGTTTTTAAACGGATAATATTGAAAAATTAGAATTTCGTGAAGATTGCATTTTTGGAAAACAAAATAAATTGCCTTTTAAAACTGGGAACTCACAAATCTACTTCTATACTTGAGTATTTACATGCTGACATGTGGGGTCCAACATCTGTAAACACTTTAAGTGGCTTCAGATTCTACTTCCTATTTGTAGATGATTTTTCAAGAAAAATTTGGACTTTTCTTTTAAAATACAAATCTGATACTTTCCAAAACTTTAAACAGTGGAAACTGATTATAGAAAAATCAAACCAATAAGAAGGTCAAAGCACTTAGGACAGACAATGGTCTGGAATTTGTAATTCTAAATTTGACTCTTTTTGTAAAGAATATGGAATCTTGAGACACGGAATAGTAACATACACTCCTCAGCAAAATGGTATTGCTGAAAGAATGAATAGAGCCTTATTGGAAAAGGTTAGATGTATGTTACTGAGTTTTGGCCTTCCAAAATTCTTTTGGGTGAAGCCCTAAAAACAGCCACCTATCTAATAAATTGAATTCCTTCAAGTGTTGTTGATTTTCAAATCCATGAACACTTATGCATTGGAAGGTCTCCAAATTATCTTAAACTAAGGGTTTTTGGCTGTACTACCTACTCTCGCCAAGATGTAGGTAAACTTGAACCCAGATCTCAAAAATGTGTTTTTGTAGGTTATGGAGAAGAATCTAAGGGTTATAGACTATGCATTGGAGAAAAATGTGGGTTCAAGGTCATCATTAGTAGAAATGTTATTTTTTATGAAAATAACTTTCCTTGCAAGAACTCTTCAAATCAAGATACCCCTGAAACTTCTACTATTAAAGAAACCACACTGGAAATACTAGTTGATTACCTATCTAAACCTAATGATTCAATTGAGGTGGAGACCACTCAATCTAACACAGATCAGACATAAGATGAATATGATATTGAGAATCAATCTCAGGGAACTGTTCTTAATAACTATCAATTGACCAAGTGATGAGATCTCGGGTAGGGGAATCGCATGGAACTCGCGAAATGATTTCAAAAACGTCGTGAAAACCCAAATTCAGGTTGTAGACGATAGGATCTTGACCCGAGCCTCATGAACCAAGAACCTAAGGTATATTAAACCTTAAACCTGTTGATGTGCAAAAACATGAACCTCGATTTGCGAATGCCACAAAGGTTGTCTAATCCTTTGATAAGTTCTAAGGGTTGAACGCTACAAATATAACAATATATTTGATAAGTTCGAAAAGTTCATTCAAGAATCAATAGAGAGAAAATCTCAATTCATCATAATAAAAGTCTTGTTGTTTACAATGAAAATAAATCCTATTTATATGGAAACCTAGGAAAATAATTAAAAACGAAATTTAAGAGTCCTAGAATATAAAAACTACCAAAAATAAGTGTTTTAGCCAAAATACAATCTCGCGCAAAAATAGAAAATTTGCCTCGAATTTGGTCTATGCGGTCGCATAGAAGATCTAGAACAACCTCTTCAATTTCCTACAAGCTCCTATGCGGTCGCATGGCCTAGATGCATTATGGTCACATAGCTTTGAAGCGAGCTTCCTTCTTCCTTTGCTTTAATTAGGTTGATCCAACTTGTTTCGGCTCCCGAGCCCAATACGAAACTTGCTCTTGAACATGTTATCTTCAACATTATGGACTTCATTGCTTAAACAAGTAATTGTGCGGCTTGTATTGACTCCTTGAATACTCAAACCCGGCTTTAGACTCTCTCCAACGTTCATCAAATTCTTGATGATTTGTGACGCATCCCGGATCATATCATCCCCTCTCTTTTCGAAAGGATTAGTCCTCGAATCTGTACCTTGTGATTGTGTAGGGGATAATCAACATGCTGCTGGTTTTATCACCATATCACCTAGATCAAAAGGAAAACTTTTCCTTTCCTGGCAGATGATCAATGCATGACAACCATCGTCTTTGTAGATATGAATGTTTTGCGACACGAACTTAATCAGCCTATTTGGTACTGTAGCAATGACACTTCAAACGGATACATGTTTCTTTTAAGATCATCTTTATTTCTCAAACTCTCGCATATGAACTCCTTCCACTGCCTTTGAAACTCTTTCGTCTCCTCGGGAATCGCAAAGTCAACTTCCGGTAGCAAAGAATTTTCCAAGCTAATGTAGGGTTGGTTAGCTTCTTTTACAAGTTGTTGTTCAATAGACTTGTTTTTAGCAATCAAGTCTTCAAAAGCTTGCAAGACAGAAGTAGCAATACTAGGGAAGGAATTATTAGTTCTCACTAAAGCCCTCTCAACTCCACTCTCATTTTCATTCAAGCTCACTTCTGAACTTTCTTTTCTTTCTAAAGACACTATCTCTTTTCTCTCTTGTGGATCCACTTCCTTTTTTACCACCTCTCCAATATCAACTGCATTTTTCAGATCACCTTCATCCATCACAACTTTCCTAACTCTAGGCTCCTCTCGAAATTCAACATCGGTGTTCTCTTTCGGTGTGGTCACCTCCATCTCTTGCCTTTTCTTTTTGCCTCACATCTCATCTTTCATTTATCTACAAGAGATTGTTCTAATGTCAAGCTAGTCAGAGTGATCTTTTCTCATCCCGAAAAAATCTATATTTTTTCCTACCCTCATCATAAACAGTCTTTCTCTCATGCCTCCAAGGTCGCCCAAACAAGATATGAAAAGATTTCAATGGCACTACATCACACCAAACCTTATCACTATATCTCCGAAGTGTGAAATTCACTAGAACCTGTTTGGTCACATCTACATTTTCACACTCCTTCAACCAAGTCATCTTATAAGGCCTATGGTATTGTTGTAAAGGTAACCCCAATTTTTCAACCATCATGATACTAGCTAAGTTTTACATGTACTCCTTATCAATAGTCAAACTCTATACCGTACTACCCACAAAACATCGAGATTGAAAAATATGCCCACAATCACCATCCATCCTTAAATTGTTTGTCTTAAAAACTGAAAATTGAAAACTATTGGAAATTCTCGAAATTTATAATAATAAATTTTTTTTCGGATTTTTTTTACTCAAAAACTGAAAAATGAAAACTAATGGAAATTCTCGAAATATATAATAATAATTTTTTTTCGAATTTTTTTTACTCAAAAACTGAAAAATGAAAACTGCTGGAAATTCTCGAAATTTATCATAATTTTTTTTCGGATTTTTTTATTTTCGATTTTTTTACTCGAGAATTCGACTACAAGTCCAGCTTAACAAATGAAAACTGATTTGTACTCTTAAATAGCCCGAAAAATAACTTTGATTCTTTTTTTGTAAATTTTTAGATCTAAACTCAAAAATTATTTCTCACCCGAAGAACACGAATAACAAAAGATTCAAAAGAATTAAAAAAGGATAGAACCTGAATCTAAAGTCCACGCTCTGATACCACTTGATGAGATCCTGGGTGGGAGAATCGCATGAAACTCGTGGAATGATTTCGAAAATGCCATGAAAGTCCAAATTCAGGTTGTAAACGATAGGATTTCGATCCGAGCCTCACGAACCAAGAACCTAAGGTATATTAAACATTAAACACATTGATGTGAGGAAACACGAACCTTGATTTGTGAAAGCCATAATGTTGCCTAATCCTTTGATAAGTTCTAAGGGTTGAACGCCACAAATATGACAATATATTTGATAAGTTCGAAAAGTACATTCAAGAACCAATAGGAAGAAAATCTCAATTCATCGTAATAAAAGTCTTGTTGTTTACAATGAAAATAAATCCTATTTATATGGAAACCCTAGGAAAATAATTAAAAACGGAATTTAAGAGTCCTAGAATATAAAAACTACCAAAAATAAGTGTTTTAGCAAAAATAAACAATCTCGAATATTTCTATGCGGTCGCATAGAAGATCTGGAATGACCTCTTCAATTCCCTGCCAGCTCCTTTGCGGTCGCATAGCTTTGATGTGAACTGCCTTCTTCCTTTGCTTTAATTAGGTTGATCCAACTTGTTTCGGCTCCCGAGCCCAATACGGAACTTGCTCTTGAACATGCTATCTTCAACATTATAGACTGTTTCTCAAACAAGTAATTGTCCTGCTTGTATTGACTCCTTGAATACTCGAACCTAGCTTTAGACTCTCTCCAACATTCGTCAAATTCTTGATGATTTGTGGCACATCCCGAATCATATCATCTCTTCTCTCTTCGAAAGAATTTATCCTCGAATCCGTACCTTGTGATCACGTTGGGGATAACCAACCTGCTGTTGGTTTTATTACCATACCACCTAGATCAAATGGAAAACTTTTCATTTCCTGGCAGATGATCAATGCATGACAACAATCAACTTTGTAGATATGAATGTATTGCAACACAAACTTAATCAGCCATATTTGGTACCGATGAAGGGTATGATAGAATGAATAAAATACCTTATGCAAATGCAGTTAGCTCTATTATGTATCTTACGTTATGCACAAGACCTGACTTAGCTCATGGTATAAGCATACTTTGTAGATTTATGGCTAATGTTAGTGAAACACATTGGTTAGCTATCAAATGGATGATAAGATATATAAAAGGTTCAACTGAATTAGGATTAAGATTTCAAAAGTGTAATGAAGGTGTTAATTTGAAGGGCTATACAGATTCTGACTTTGCATGTGACTTAGATAAAAAAAAAAGATCTACTTCCTCTTATGTGTTTACTCTTTGTGGTGGTTGTATTAGTTGGAAGTCTCAATTGCAAAAACTCGTAGCTTTATCTTCTACAGAAGCTGAATATATTGCAACATGTGATGCTGTTAAAGAGGGTCGTGATTAAAGGGTTTACTTAATGAAATTGGGTTTATGAATGGAGTAGTAGAATTTGCACTGATAACCAAAGTGCCATCCATTTGAGTAGATATCCTGTTTGTCATTATAGGACTAAACATGTTGACATTAAATTTCACTTTGTAAGGAATATTGTTGAAAATGGATTAATTAACTTGGTTAAAATTCCAACTAAGTTTAATCCATCTGTCTTTGGTGCTAAAGTGTTATCTATAAACAAATTCAGAAATTGTTTGAAGATTCTGAATATATCATGAAGGTAATAAATTTTTTCTTTGATTCTATAATTGCTGGTTTTTTGAAAAATTTAGACTAATTTTTCTGTTTTTTTTTTTTCTTTTTACAGGTTTTTAGAGCAAATGAAG
This sequence comes from Osmanthus fragrans, assembly GCA_019395295.1. Classification (NCBI taxonomy): domain Eukaryota; kingdom Viridiplantae; phylum Streptophyta; class Magnoliopsida; order Lamiales; family Oleaceae; genus Osmanthus; species Osmanthus fragrans. Next base: position 13,653,438 of record CM033361.1, read on the forward strand.
CAAGTTGAATTTACTTGAATCCATTAAAGAATCCTTAGAATAGATTAGCAAGGTGGAGGTTGTAAAATGGGCTGCCTCTCTATTTTTGTCTTGGACCCATCTTATCTGTTAAATGGACTTTGTTGTGTTAGGCCACTGGGTTACTACATCTGATCTTTGCATGTTTTGTAAAAACACGACTTTACTTAATGCTGGAATTAAGTGATGGCCCTACACTTGGCACTGTTGTGGTCGTTGTTCCTGATCCTTTGACTGGACTATAAAAGGTCTTTGGACCCTTCGAGATACTGTGCAGTTACGCAGTCTTTCTAGGGTTTTCTCTCGTCTGCTTCTTTGAGTTCTTCGACTGTTCCTCTTCTTCGTGGTTCTTGAGATTATCTTTGTAAATTTTGTGGTTTGTAGTTGTACTTAGTGTACTGTGAGAGAGATAATTCTTTGAGTGTGATTATCTGTATAAGAGAGGCGCGGAGAAAACCCGAGCGAAAAACTCTAATGTTTCTTTGTACATTTTGTATCGATTCTTTGTGATTCTTAGTGGATTCGAGCCTATTATACTCTGTAGATTCTCAACGGGTGTGTAGGCCTTTAGCTGAACATCCGGGCCCTTTGGGCGAAAATTCTACTGCAATTTGTTATATTTTTCTGTAAATCGTTTGCAGTATTAGATCCGGAGACCAACACACATTTAATTTACAATGTAATCCCCAACATAATAAAGCTAATGCAACTATGTCTTTAACCAATCAATAGTTAATTACAAGAGGAAATTTGGCTCATTACTTTGGAAAAAAAAATAACAAATTAGATTTATACCCTAAAAAGATTAAAACATTCTCATGTTGTATTTAATACTTTCATCTTCTTCCTCCATATCATAATCCACATCCACAAATTTGACTGTAGCGCCCCGACCCGTATGAACCGAAACGTTACTAGAACAATTGTACCCTAGTCGTAGACTTAGTAATTAACTATACTTTTAGCGGAAAACATAAAGATTAATTTAAAAATTTATTTAAGAATTATTTTTCTTTTCTTTTAAACAATAAATTTTCCTCCATGCATATTACATATTTTATTACATGGACAATAGCATGCATGTTAAATAGAAGGTTTTAAATAAATTTTTCATGTATACACTTCTTTAAACATTAAATAAAACTAAGTTGTTTTATTTTTCTATTTCGCATTACAAGTGCCAAAATAAATTCGGTTACATAGTTATCAATGTCGAAACATCACAAAATTTTAAGGGAATGTAGGAAACTTCTTATAATATGACATATCCAAAAATTGGCTTTTTCGACAACATAAAAGGCACTAAAATATTTTTTAAAATTCCGCAGCGACTCGGTTTGGAAGATACATTAGCGTTGTTTACTTAAAATAACATACAAATTTTAACAGGCATCAAATTGACAAGATTTCAAGTTTATTCAGTAGCTAACCCATTATACTATTAACGCCCACTAGTTTTGTCCAAAAATTTCAAGAAACGATTGAATTACGAATTTTTAAAATTAAGGATGAAAGATGAAATTTTAAAAATAGTAACATTAAATCTTATCGCTTACATTTTTTACATGAACGGTAACTTGTACGTTAATTTCTAAATATAACTACTTTTAAACATAAATAATTCATAAAAACCTTATTAGGATGATGTTTATAGAAATCTATTTATTAAAAAAAAACATGTAAATGTTTCATAATCGAATAAAAACAGTAAGTCATCGATTTCTCCATAGCACATTGTATCTTCATCTACTATCATCTACACCCCAAGAAAATCAAATCAACCAGTAGGAAAGGAATTAACCCATGAGTTTGAAACTCAATAAATATCATCGGTGCATTTCGTTATCAAATTAGAAAATTCGAACTATAAATTAATACCATCGCACGTAGATGGATTTCTGACAAAATCCAATTTCTATAGAATTATCATAACACGTAGAGCCGGAGAATGATCATTCAAACTATAGTAGTGCCACATCACTGTACCCCGAAGGTACCAATCCATTCATTCTTTTAACGAAAAATCATAATTTGAAAACGAAATAACCACTTGCAACTATACCTACCTTGATTTTCTTGAATATAAAGGAACAAAATGTGTAAAAAACATTTCTCCTTCACACCCTTGCTATTCCTTTAAACTTAACTTGACATAAAAGATATTTTTGAAAGAAAATAAAAGTAAAATCGGATTTCAAGAGATGTGTAATGAAAAAGTGATTTTTCTCTTCTTATAACCTCTTTTTTTAGTGAAAAACTAAATGGGTGAGTTATATAATCATTAATCCTGTTAAATTGAGACTTTAACTAGGAATTTAAAGAGTTTTAAGCCCATAAGAAAATTAATTTATATAAAAAGTTTTATAAAACATTCATATGTTTTGTAAGATATATCTATGAATGCCCACTAATAAAACAATTATTCTATCAATTAACTTGATATAATTGTTCTTAATGTACAAAATAAATAGTTTTTAACTTAAAAAATATTTTATAAAAACATCTACATGGTGATTCGAACATAAGTTGCATATGTGAAATACCATATAAATGACCATTGTGGCCACCCAATTATTCATTAAATTTTTGTAATCAAATTTACTTAAACTTAAGGGGGTGTACTCAATTAAGACTTTTAATGACTTTTTGGGATTTAAAAAGTTTAGATGTATTCAATGTAGACTTTTAGAGACTCTCTAAAAGTTATGGTGTATTCAATTGATATTTTTATAGACTTTTAGAAAATCTCTAAAAGTCACAGTGTATTCAATTAAAACTTTTTAGAAGTCTCTATAAGTTTTGGGGTATTCAAATTTTAATGACTTGTGAAAACTTCTATAAAAGTCTCTGAAATACTAACTTTCAAGCAGAAAGTACTCATATAAAATCTCAGAATTTGTCTCTCATTAATCACAAGATTTTGGGAGATTTTTACAAAAAAAAAAAATATATATATTTTTTTTTCAATATTTCTTTCATTTTTCCGTCTACGAACATTAGATGTATGATTAAAATTTATTTTTTCTATTGATTCTCTATCATCTTTCTTATCGTTTATCTCTATTTTCTATGAAAAAATTAAATTGGATTCTTGTAACTTTTTTTCATTCATTTTCTTGTGAAAAATATCTTTTTGTTATTAAATTATAAAATTTTATATGACAAATTTATAAATAAATGTAAATATATTGATTTTTATTTATTTTAAAAGTATATTATATTAATAATATTGAATATTAAATTTATTTTTGATCATATATATGTATACTTTTGATTTTTATTTATTTAATTAAGATCTTAAATTTTTATTCTTTTTAAAATATTTTTTAATTATATGAGGAGGAAAAGTAGAAGGAAAATTGTGGGAACTACAATCTCATATGTGATAATTTCACATTATTACACTAGATTCACGTGAATTCTATTTCAAATGAAAGTCTTTAAAAAGTCTTTTGAATTCTATAAAAGTTCTAAAATAAAAATCTACAGAAATTTACGAAAGACTTTCACTAATTCCATGCAAATCTATAAAAAAAAAATCCACGAAATTCACAAAAGTCGTCGCTTAAAAAAAGTCTATCAAAGTTTTCAAAAGTCCCAATTGAATACATCCCCCTTAATCTCTTAAATTGGTGGGCTTCTAATTAACTTATGGCTTGGGCTTTCATAATCTTAAATGGGCCAGTGTTTTTAGCTCGTTTCTTAAAAGAGATACATCAACCAACTTAAAAATATAAAATTAGGGACCTTAAATCCCTCATACCTTAAAAACGAAATTACCTTAAATTAAACAAATAGTGTAGGATATTTGGCTTTAATTTCTGCTTCTGTTTCCCAAGAGATTTTCTCTATCCCATAATGTCGCCGTTGAACCTTGACTAATGGAATTTCCTTAGTTCTTAATTATTGTACCCTTTCTATCCAAAATATCAATTAGAACTTCTTCATAAGATAAGCATTTTTGAACATCCAATATTTGATAATTCACCACATGACTTGGATTGTGCACAAATTTTCTTATCATGGACACGTGAAACACATCATGCACGATAGAAAGTTCAAGTGGTAGAGCTAAGCGATACGCTATGTTACCTTCTCAAGAATTTCAAAAGGTCTTATACAACGCGGTCTCAACTGGCCTTTCTTACCAAACCTTAGTACATCCTTCATAGGTGTTACTTTCAAGAAGACCATTTCACCAACTTCAAAATTCATATTCTTTGATTGTCTGCATAACTCTTTTGTCAATCATGAGATGCTTTTATGCTATTTTTGATCTCATTGACTGCCAGAACTATTCGCTCGATGATTTCTGGACCTAAAATTCTTTTTTTGCCGACTTTATCTCAATGAACTGGTGATCTACATTTTCTACCATTGAGAGACTCGTATGGTAACATACCAATGGTAGACTGAAAACAGTTCTTATAGACAAATCTACCAAAGACAAGTATGACTCCTAACTTCCTCCGAGATCTAATACTCGAACACGCAACATATTTTCCAATATCTGAATAATTCTTTTGGATTGACCATCTGATTGAGGATAGTAAGCTATACTAAAATTCAATTTTGTTCACATATCTACTTGTAAGCTCTTCCAAAACTTAGACGTAAATCTCGGATCTCTATCAGACATAATGGAGACGGGATTACCATGCAATCTTACAATCTCTCTAATGTACAACTTTGCTAACTTATCTAGACTTAATGTCATTTTTACTGGAAGAAAATGAGCTCACTTTGTTGGACTATCCACTATTACCCATATACCATTATGTTATCTTGCTGACTTCGAAAATCCTACCACAAAGTCCATTGTGATATTCTCCAATTTCCATTATGGTATGTCGAATGGATTTAACAACTCTGCTGGTCTTTGATTTTTACTTTAACTTGTTGACACATTATCCATTTTGCCACAAATAGGCATATACTTCTTTTCATATTCCTCCACCAAAATGTATCTCGAAAATTTCGATATATTTTCGTACCACTAAGATGTGTGGTGTATGGGGTGAAATGAACATCTTCCAATATCTCCTTCCTTAGAACTTCTTCCTTAGGCACACGAATTCTTCATTTAAACATCAATGCCCCATCCGAAGCTATTCCAAAATCATTTATCTTATCAGTACCAATCTCGTTTTTGATGTTCTATAGGAATGGGTCTTTACCCTGTGCTTCTATGATCCAATCCTGAGAGTTGCTAAACGAGCGATGACTTGCTCTGGTATGGTAGCCATTTCATTCGCAAATTCTCCAACTCTTTGATCAACTCCAGCTTAGTAGTAGGTAATGATGCAACTATTCCCATTAACTTTCTAATTAGAGCATCGGCAACAACATTAGCCTTACTAAGATGGTAATGAATAGTACAATCATAATCATTTACTAGCTTCAACCATCGTCTCTATCTCATATTTAATTCCTTATGTATGAAGAAATATTTGACTCTTATGATCCGCGTAAATATCGCATTTCTCTCCATATAAATAATGGCGTCATATCTTTAATGCATGAACTACCGTTGTAAGTTCTAGATCATATGTCGGGTAATTCTGCTTATGTTGCTTCAATTGCCTTGACGCATAAGCAAACACTTTTTCATGATTCATCAGTGCACGTCTCAACTATTGTTTGGATGTATCACTATATATAACAAACCATTTTGAACCTTCGCGTATGGTTAACACGGGTGCTGCAATCAATCTTTGCTTTAGCTCCTGAAAACTTTGCTCACATATGTCCATTGAAACATTACTCCTTTTCTTTTCAATTGTTCCATTGGTCCAACTATTTTGAAGAATCCTTCGATATATCTTCGATAGTACCCGGTCATTCCCAAGAAACTTCGAACTTCACCAGCATTAGTCAATGTCTTCTAATTAGTTACCGTTTCCACTTTTACTAGATCTACTTCAATTCCTTGGGCACTAACTACATGACCGAGGAATCCCAACTCTCTCAAGCTAAAGTTCACACTTTTTAAATTTAGCATATAATTTTTCCTTACGCGGTATTTCTAACGTTATTCTAAGATGTTCCACATGTTGATCTTTACTCTTGGAGTATATCAAACTATCATCGATGAAGACTATGACAAATTGATCAAAATACTGATGAAATACAAGATTCATTAAATCTATGAATACTATTGGGGCATTTGTCAAACCGAACGGCATAACAGTGAACTCGTAATGTCCATAATGAGTTCTGAAATTTGTATTGAGTATATCACTTGCCTTAACCTTCAGTTGATGATATCCAAATTGTAAGTCGATCTTGAAAAATACCTTAGCCCATTTTAATTGATCAAACAAATCCTCAATTCTTGGAAGGGGATATCTATTCTTGATGGTCAAATGGCTCAGTTCCCAATAGTCGATACACATCCTCATATTTCCATCTTTCTTCTTTACGAACAACACTGGTGCACCCCATGGAGATATACTTGGTTGAATAAAGCCAATGTCTAACAATTCTTGTAACTAAATTTTCATTTGAAGCCATTCTGCATGGAGCTTTAGATAATGGTGCCTCTCCGGGAACCAAATCTATAGTGAACTCCACCTGTCTATCTGGTGGAGTACCATGTAGATCTTTTGAAAACACATCTATAAATTTTTGTACCACTAGTACGTCCTCAATATTTATCGTCATCTGTTTTCTCCTGAGATGTTAACTAGAAACTGTTGAATGTTTCTTTTCTCAATATTTTCTCAATTTGCTAGGTGATTATGCCCAAAGAATAATGCAGTGTTGTAATATAGCTTTGGGGGTGTCGTATCCATGGGAAGATGAGAAATTAATTTAAGGGTTCCAAAAATGTTGATTGTTCTCTCAAGATGTATAGGAAATCTCAATGTAGGAAAATTAAGATTAATGCTTGAATTGGTGGAATTAAAATCAATGAATTAAGGCAGTGAAACATCAGAATACCCTCATTTGGATCGGATCATTCAACATCAATCATTCATTTTTATAACATAATTGTAGGCTTTCATCCCGGCACTCTAATCGGAGAATTTATCGTTCAAACCAATTAATTTCAAAAGTAATCCTAAAAATTTGATTTCCTTTAACAATTTCCCACAATTATTTATTGAAATCAGATTACAAATCGATCATATACGTATAGCATAAGACAGTAAATAATCATACCAATAAATCACTAAAATTGAAATTCAATAAGGGTCCGTTTGATTGCAAAGGTGGAATTTGGATGGAAAGAAAACGAATTACAAGAAATTAAATTGCCTAAATTTATTTTAGAGAGAATTGTAATTAATGATGCGCGCACCGGAAGATATTTTAATTTACCGAGACTAAAATCGTCTCACGGTGCGCGCGCGCTAGGAATGCATGTGCTAGCGCGCCGCTTCCCTGCTGGGGCCCTTTTTGTCACTTTCCAAATTTCAGGGGCTTGAGCTACAATTTCTTAATAGAGTTTTAAAACCTAAAATTGGGTCTTTCTGTTGTATTCCGCTTGGTTCTTCTTTCTTTTTTCTCTTTTCATTTTTACTTTTCTTTTTCTTTCTTTTTTCCTTCTTCCTTCTTTCTTCTTCCTTTTTCTTTTCTTTTTATTGGTATATTTTGGAGATACAATCAAAGAGCACAAGGAGTAGCCAAAGGATTTGAGAAATATTTAGGGAAATCAACACCAAGCTACAGAAAGGGGTTTTATCTATAACTTGTATTTTCTCCATTATTTTGTCAAACTTGCAATGTATTATATGAAATATTCTCCTTTGTATCATTTATATAATATGGGTTAATTATGAAATATCCCTCGAGGAATGTTTACTTTAGCCCATATTATATAAATGATACAAATGAGAATATTTCATATAATACATTGCAAGTTTGACAAAATGATGGAGAAAATACAAGTTATAAATAAAACCCATTTTTGTAGCTTGGTGTTGATTTCCTGATGCGAATCCCGCAGCAACGGTGACTACGAAATTTACAGCTAGATTGATGTGGGACTCAATAATACCAATAAAACCCGGGTTGGACTTAAACCCAATAAAGTGAACCAAAAAATCCAACGATGGCAAGATGGAATGAACCCCTTGACTACACAATGAAGAACTCTCGTACCGATGTTGAACACACAAGAATTGATCTTGGAAGTTCGATTTGTTGTTCAATGAAGAACAGAGGAAAAAGCAAATCTTTCAATTCAATTCAATATATCCAAAAGTTGTAAAATAACTAAGTATTTAGGTATTTATACTAAAGCTCTAAATCTAGTAAAAAACATGCATAATGCAACAATTAATGTCAAAATATGGAAAAGAAATAGAATTCTAAGGAAACTTGGTCTCTTGCCAAAAATAAAAAACTCGCTGAATTTTATAACAAGCGGTCGCTTAGTTATATTCCAAGCGGTCACTTGGAAGAACAATTTGACGCCTTTTGAGTTTCGGTACAGGCTGAGCGACCGCTTGCCATTTTATTCTAAGTGGTCGCTTAGATGTTCCGACAGACCTCTTTCTTCGGTTGCTTGTATCGTGTTGATCCACTTGGTTTCCGGCCTCGACCCCAACATGAAACTTGCTCTATTTTGCGTCCCGAACATAGTTTCATCAATAGTGGCTTTGACGAGCATCCCCAACACCTCTTTGACTCGTTTTGCTCTCGATCGCGTCATTGCCCCTTCCTTGATAATCGACGGGTCTCAGTTTGAGCTTGCATTGGACACTCCCGCATCCTGGATCATATCATCCCCTCCCTCTTCAAAAGAATTCGTCCTCAAATATGTATCTGCATCAAACAGAGAGAGATCAACAACATTAAAGGTAGCTGAAATATTATACTCACCTGGGAGATCCACTTTGTATGCATTGTCATTGACCTTCTTGAGGACTTGGTACGGCCCATCTACACGCGGCTGCAACTTAGACTTCCTCTGCTCTGGAAAACGCTCCTTTCTGAGATGCACCCAAATCCAATCTCCTAGTTCAAATATAACGCGCCTCTTTCATTTGTTCGCTTTCTGTGCCACAAGCTTCCCTTTCTTTTTAATCTGTTCCTTGACTTTCTCATGCAGTGACTTGACCAATTCAACTTTTCTTGTACCATCCAAGTTACCCTGTTCATTTACAGACAACGGTAACAAATCCGACAGTATTAGTGGATTAAACCCATAAACAATTTCAAACGGTGAAAATGTAGTAGTAGAGTATACAGCTCATTATAAGCAAATTCAATAAAGGGTAAACACTTCTCCCAATTCTTTAAGTTCTTATTTATCATCGTACTAAGTAATTGAGTCATGGTCTTTTTGACCACTTCAGTTTGCCCATCAGTTTGTAGGTGACAAGTCGTAGAATACAACAGTTTAGTACCTAACTTATTCCACAGAACACGCCAAAAATGATTCAAAAACTTAACATCCCGATCTGACACTATACTCTTAGGACCCCATGCAAACGACTATTTCCCTAAAGAATAAATCTGCAATATTGGTGGCATCATCGGTTTTGTGACATGGTATAAAGTGTGCATTTTACTAAACCTATCTACCACAACAAATATAGAATCCCGACCCCTTTTTGTCCTAGGTAAACCCAACACGAAATCCATAGAAATATTCACCCAAGGTTCACTAGGTACAGGTAAAGGAGTATACGAACCATGAGGTAAAACCTTAAACTTAGCCTTTTTACAAGTTATGCACTTCCCACAAATTTGTTCTACATTACTTCTCATTTTAGGTCAGTAAAAATGTTCCCCTAACATGTCTAAAGTCTTTTGTACCCCAAAATGACTCATTAGGCCCCCACTGTGTGCTTCCCTTACCAACAATTCACGTATGGAGCAATTAGGAACACACAACTTAATTTCCCTAAACAAATAATCTTCATGCTTATAAAACTTATCAATAGCACCTTTATTGCATGACTCGTAAATGTCAGAGAAAGCAGGATCACTTACATACATGCTCTTAATGTATTCAAAGCCAAGTAACCGTGCATGCAGGGAATTTAGCAATACGTACATTCGTGACAACGCATCTGCAACCACATTTTCCTTACCTTGTTTATACCTGATGAAATAGGGAAATGACTTTATGAATTCCACCCACCTTGCGTGTCTTTTGTTCTACTTACCTTGACCCCGTAAGTACTTCAACGACTCGTGATCGGTGTGTATCATGAACTCTTTAGGCCACAAGTAGTGTTGCCAAGTTTTCAATGCCCGAACAAGCGCGTACAGCTCCTTGTCATATGTAGGATAGTTTAAGGCAGCTCCACTCAACTTCTCACTGAAATAAGCTATGGCCCTACGTTCCTGCATTAACACTGCTCCAATACCTATTTCTGATGCATCACACTCAATCTCAAAAGTTTTGTCAAAGTTAGGTAATGCCAAAACATGTGTTTTACACAATCTATCCTTAATAGTATTAAATGCATGTTCTTGTGCATCACCCCATTGAAAGCCTACGCTCTTCTTAACAATTTCAGTGAGTGGTGTAGTGATTGCACTAAAATCCTTCACAAAATGCCTATAAAAACTAGCCAATCTATGGAAACTCCTAACTTCAGTTATGCTTTTTGGTGTTGGTCAATCCTTAATAGCCTTAATTTTCTCTTCATCTACTTCTACCGCATTAACACCCACCACAAATCCTAGAAAGACCAGTTTTTTCATGCAAAATGTACACTTTTTGAAATTAGCATACAACTGTTCTTTCCTAAGTACCACAAGCACACAATTCAAGTGTTCTAGATGCTCATCTAGGTTTGTACTATAGATTAAGATATCATCAAAATAAACAACAACAAACTTCCCTATAAAAGCACGCAAAACATGATTCATTAAACGCATTAAAGTTTTCGGCGCATTAGTGAGACCAAATGGCATAACCACCCACTCATACAACCCATATTTAATTTTAAACGCAGTTTTCCATTCATCACCCTCTCGCATACGAATTTGATGGTACCCACTTTTAAGATCAATCTTACTAAAGATACAAGCACTATATAACTCATCAAGCATATCATCTAACCTAGGTATAGGGTGACGATACTTTTCCGTTATGTTGTTGATAGCTCTGCAGTCCACACACATCCTCCAAGTCCCATCCTTCTTCGGTACCAATAGGACAGGTAAAGTACATGGACTCATGCTCTCCCTCACATATCCTTTGCTCATCAACTCTTCCACTTGCTTTTGAAGCTCCTTTGTCTCCTCGGGATTGCTTCGGTAAGCCGGTCGATTTAGAAGGGCAGCTCCTGGTATGAAGTTAATTGGTGTTCGATGCCTCGAATTGGTGGCAATCCACTTGGCATGTCCTCCAGAAACACATCTTCAAATTCCTGTAACAAAGACTCAACCAAACTAGGGAGGGGTGTGTTAGATTCCTCAAAGTTGAGGAGTGATTCCTTATATACCAACAACAACACTGTTCTTTTATCAATTATAGCCTTTTGCAACTCACCCCCACTAGCAAAGAAATTCGCTTTCGGCTTTTCTCTCCTCTCAATTGGCTCTTTTTCTTTCCTCTCATGTGGCCTCTCTCTCTCTCTCTTCTCCCCACTCTCGACCACCTCTACATTTTCTCTCTTACTCACGAACTCACTATGTTCTTTCCCTTTTTCAGACTTTCTCGTTCGTTTCTCGTCAGATTCTCTCAATTGAATTTGATCTTCATAAACTTGAGTCGGTGTTAAGGGCGCAAGAGTAATAGACATTCCCTCCTTGACAAAGCTATACCTATTTCTATACCCATTATGGTTAACCTTTCTATCATATTGTCATGGCCTACCCAACAAAATATAACCCGCCTGCATATGTACGACATCCCATACAACCTTGTCACTATAGCCCCCAATCGAGAAAGAAATCATCACTTGTCTATTCACCCTAACTTCCCCACTATCATTTAACCATTGTAATTTATAAGGCCTAGGGTGTTTAATTAGTACCAATCTCAATTTCTCAACTAAAGTTGTGCTAGCTACATTTGTACAACTACCTCCATCAATGATCAGACTACATACCTTATCATGGATGTGGCATCGTGTATGAAAAATGTTCTCCCTTTGCTGCTCTGTATCATCTGCCTTGACTTGAGTGTTGAGAGCTCTTATTGTGACCATTAACTTCGCAGCAGAAGCAAATTTCACTGTGTCCCCATGCTCACTAACATCTTCCAAAGGCGGCATGTCTTCAAATTCATCCTCACCGTCAGTCTCTACTTCCCCATTGCGTAGAATCATGGTCTTTTTGTTTGGACATTAAGACGAAATGTGTCCTTCCCCCAAACACCTAAAACACTGGATATCACGATTCCTGGTTGGCTGTAAGTCTGCCTTTGGTGCTGTCCTGCTAGTTGATGTGATCCGGGATAGGCAATCACTTGGCCAAGCTTTGGAGTCCAAAAGGTCGAAATCAACAAGCCAAATACCAAGTTTAGTGAAAGGGTCGAGGGTCGAAAGCAATTGGATCAACACAAAACGGAGGGCCGAATGAGGAAGCCAAACGGACTTCTAAGCGACCGTTTAGAAGAAACAGGCAAGCGGTCGCCCAGCCCCTTACCGAGAATTCAAGGTAGCAAAACTGGAAACCAAGCGACCGCTTGGAAAATAACTAAGCGACCGCTTAGTTCAAAACTGAAGCTGAATTTCCAGATTTTGGCGAGATTGTTTATTTTGATTATAATTCTTATTTTTGGTAATTTCTATATTCTAGGACTCTTAAAATTCATTATTTCCATATTTCCTAGGTTTAGTATAAATAGAGATTTTATTCTCATTGTATGAAGAACCTTTTGATATGAATTAAAATAAAGCTTTTGCTTTTCTCATTTGTTCTTCCATGGACAATCCTTATCGAACTTATCAAAGATGAGTAATCTTTGTGGCGTTCAAAATATCGGGTCGTGGGTTCTTCAATTTGTGAGCAAGGGGTTCATTGCATCATCGTTATCTTTGGGTTACTTGTTTCATCTTGTTGGGTTCAAAATCCAAAACTATCCAGGTGAGATTTCGAGACTTTGTGATCAAGAGGTCGCTAGTTTAATATACTTTCGGTTGCTTGGTTCAACGTTTAGAGGTTAAATCCTAAACCTTGGTCGTACTTGGGCGTTCTTGGGATCCAGTTCATTCTCCTGTGGGTTCGATAGCATTCGTGTTAACCGGGTTCGCGTCAGGTGGTATCAGAGCTTAGGCCCCAAGATCAAGGTTATATCTTTTATTGCTTGAGTCTTGTGTTTTTTTTCCTTTTTTCATTGTTATTCGTGTTCTTATGTCCAGTAAAATTTTAGAGTCTTTGATCCAAAAAATCCCAAAAAAAAATTTCAAAAGTTGTTTTTGTGCTCAATTTGAGTCCAAATCAACTTCTGTTTTCTTTGTCGTTCGTAGTCAAATTTTTGAGTTTTCTAAAAAAAATTCGAAAATTTTACTGTTCATCCGTACGGAGGTACTGTTCACGTCAGGAATAGTAAAAAAATCTTAAAAATTGTTTAATATCCTACTACCTATTCTAAATCCAAAATCAATTTGTGTTCAATCCAATTCAAACTCCAATTCAAGAACCACTTTCTTGACTCTATACAAAAATTCAAACTTCAATTCAAGAACCACTTTCTTGAATTTAAAAAGTCCAATCCAAGTTGTCCAGTTCAAGTTCTTTGAGTCTTTGAGTTAAAATGAGTGATAGGATGGATCGATGGGAAATGATGTTGGTGGATATGGGGAGTATGTTGGATAGGTTGGATGAGAAATCGAATAGAACTTATAGGGATCAATGTGATGATGTGTTTAATGTGAGTAGTCGAAACAGACGGGAACATAGGAATTTTGGTGGAGATGGTGTTAATCGGAGGGAAAGAAGGAATACAAATTATTGTGGATATAGTGTTGATAGGAGTAGGGAAACGACAACTCCAAAATTTAAGGGTAGAAGTGATCCAGATGCGTACATGACGTGGGAAGAAAAGATTAAAGTAACGTTTGAGGGCTATAATTACTCTGAGAAGAAAAAGTTGGAGTTGGTTGTGAGCTCATTCATAGACTATGCTGTGATTTGGTGGGATCAATTGACAATATCTATGTAAAGATGTGGTGAGAGGAGTATTGAAACTTGGGATGAGTTGAGGAGTATTATGAGGAAGCGTTATGCGCGTAATCATTTTTGTAGGATGGATCGGTGTGATCGGGAATGTCAGGATGAGCCTAGAAGATATAGTGGAGTTAGGTATTCGAGGGAAGAGAGAGTATCGTTTATGGAGCATGTTGGTAGTACGTCAAGTAGAATGACTATGTGGGATTATGAGTGTGCCCTTTTAGAGTTTCGTGACTCCATTAGTCAAAGGGATAAACAGAAGAGCTCGAGAGAACATAGTAAGATGGTTGGTTGTGAGAAAAAAAATGAGAGATGCCACAAGAGAGTGAAAATCAGGAAGGAAAGGTGGAGTTGCAAAATGTAACTAAAGAAGAATCGTCGGAGAGAAAGAAGGAGTTGGAAGTGAGTTTAAATGGAAAAGAGCTTGAAGTTGAGGAGGCCGTGGTGAATACTAACAATTCCCTCCCTATTTTGAATTATTCTGTTTTGCAGGTCACCGATGATTCAGTTCCAGAAAATACTTCCATTGAAACACCAACCGACCCAGGGATGGAGCATCAGTTGAAACATGTGGAAGAAACTCACCAACAATACTATCACTTGGTCCTAGCAAACAATCATGTTGACTTACCACCCGTTCCAGGCAATGTTCATCAGTTGGTGTCACAACAGTTGGAAATCTCTTCAATACCAAAAATTGACTTTGTGATTCCCGAAGAGACAACGAAATTTCAGGGGCATTGGAAGGATTTCTTGTGCAATGGGTTGAATTTCTCTTATCTACCAAAGATTAACTTTGTGATTCCCGAGGAGACGATGGGGTTTCAAAGGCACTGGAAGAATCTTATATGCAAAGAGCTGAGTGAAAGAGATGATTAGAATGGTAATAATGGCACATTGGAAGTGATACTAAAACAAACGCATGAGCTAAGTAATGCAAGGAAGATGCATGGATATTCATCAAATGAAGTTGTTCTTGAAGCATTTCAAACTTACAGAATTAAGCAGTTAAGGCGAGAGCACTTTGATCAGTGTGATAGAGATTGGGTTTACAATCGGAGACGGCGTATTCGAGGCCAAAGGAGGTCCAAATTGCATCTAATGGGAGATGGACCATTCCATGTGCTTGAGTTAATTGGAGGCAAGGGCTACAATTTGAGCATTCAAGGTTTGGATTCGAGGACGAATCCTTTCGAAGAGAGAGGGGATGATGTGATCCGGAATAGGCAATCACTTGGCCAAGCTTTGGAGTCCAAAAGTTCGAAATCAACAAGCCAAAGACCAAGTTTGGTGAAGGGGTCGAGGGTCGAAAGCAATTGGATCAACACAAAATGGAGGGTCAAATGAGGAAGCCAAACGGACTTCTAAGTGACCGCTTAGAAGAAACAGGCAAGCGGTTGCCCAGCCCCTTACCGAGAATTCAAGGCAGCAAAACTGGAAACCAAGCGACCATTTGGAAAATAACTAAGCGACCGCTTAGTTCAAAACTGAAGCCGAATTTCCAGATTTTGGCGAGATTGTTTATTTTGATTATAATTCTTATTTTTGGTAATTTCTATATTCTAGGACTCTTAAAATTCGTTATTTCCATATTTCCTAGGTTTAGTATAAATAGAGATTTTGTTCTCATTGTATGAAGAACCTTTTGATATGAATTAAAATAAAGCTTTTGCTTTTCTCCTTTGTTCTTCCATGGACAATCCTTATCGAACTTATCAAAGATGAGTAATCTTTGTGGCGTTCAAAATATCGGGGCGCGGGTTCTTCAATTTGTGAGCAAGGGGTTCATTGCATCATCGTTATCTTTGGGTTACTTGTTTCATCTTGTTGGGTTCAAAATCTAAAACTATCCAGGTGAGATTTCAAGACTTTGTGATCAAGAGGTCGCTGGTTTAATATACTTTCGGTTGCTTGGTTCAACGTTTAGAGGTTAAATCCTAAACCTTGGTCGTATTTGGACGTTCTTGGGATCTGGTTCATTTTCCTGTGGGTTCGATAGCGTTCGTGCTAACCGGGTTCGCGTCACTAGTGCTTTCAGTTCTCCCTTTCGACTCAGTCTCATCCCCTTTGTTATCCCACCTTGGTTTCCAGTTTGAGTTGGTACCCGAATTACCGAATGATTGTCTAGTTGTTTCCTTCCTCTTCAACTGTTTCTCAATTTTCATGGCCACATGCAACATGTCATCCAACTCTACATAATGCTGCAATTCCACCACATTAGCGATCTCTCTGTGCAACCCATTCAAGAACCTAGCCATAGTAGCTTCTTGATCTTCCTCTACATTTGCTCTAATCATCAAAATCTCCATCTCTTTACGGTAGTCTTCCACACTCTTCGTCCCTTGATATAGACTTTGCAGTTTCTAGAGGACTTCCCGGTAATAATGACTAGACACAAACCGTTTTCTCATTACTGCCTTTAGTTCGTCCCAAGTATTGATAGGACTCTCCCGATTCCGATGTCGTGAAGTAACCATTTGATCCCACCAAGTGATGGCGTAGTCAGCGAATTCCAACACCGCAACCTTCACCTTCTTATCCTCATAATAGTTATGACATTCAAAAATCAACTCTATCTTCTTCTCCCAATCTAAATATGCATCGGGATCACTTCTACCCTTAAATTGTGGAATAACCATTTTTACATTTCCCAAACCTCCATCAACGTCACCTCCATAATCATTCCTACCCCGTCGTTCAAACCTATCTCCTCTATGTCTTATTCGTCCCATTTCAACTCTTTCGCCCTCATCTTCTCCCCATTCGCTACCTATCTCATGTTCATCCATCCTAGGAACCCGCCCACCTGCTCCCCTAGCAGGAGGTACTCCCACAGGCTGTTCCCTATTAATATTCATCATCGAAGTACTCAATTTCGCCATCTGCTCCCCCATATCCATCAATAATTGCTCAAACTGATCCATCATATCATTCTGTTTATTGGTTTGATTACCATACCTGCATGAATTTGAACCTTCCATGTCAGACATTCTCTCAATTTCTGCCTCACCAATTTTCGTTCGAAATCACTCAATTGGCTTTTACCCTCTAATAAGCTCACTTTCTGCCTTTTACCACTCAATTGCTTTTCCCAAGTGCTTACAAAGTCAACAAAAAACTTATCGGACCAAATTGTGAATTCAAATCGAATACGAAAAGGAATGTGAATCAAGAGTAGTATGGAAACTAAAATTTGGAATGAAGAATTTTAAGAAACTAGATGAAAGTTTATCTTTGAACTTGGGTACCACTTATATGACAAGATTTAGATAGTGAATCAAAACTTGTAACAAAAATAGGGTGTTGGTAGCAATTCAAACAAACACTCAATATTTTTTTTTAACTGGTACGGATGAACAGTACCGTACGGATGAACAGTGTTTTTTTTTCTTTTTAACACAAGATTAGGCTACCAACAAAGCAAAAAGTGGATCTAAAACCCCAAAAATGAAGAACGACTCAAGAACAAGAAGAAGAATTGGATATAATTTTTTTTTAACTCAACAACGAAAATAAAAGATAGAACCTGATTAAATTGGAGCCAAAGTTCTGATACCAACTAATGCGAACCCCGTAGCAACAGTGACTACGAAACTCACAACTAGATTAATGCGGAACCCAAGAACGCCAATAAAACCCGGGTTGGACTTAAACCCAACAAAGTGAACCAAAAAACCCAACGATAGCAAGATGCGCTGAACCCCTTGACTACACAATGAAGAACTCTCGTACCAATGTTGAACACACAAGAATTGATTTTGGAAGTTCGATTTGTTGTTCAATGAAGAACAGAGGAAAAAGCAAAGCTTTCAGTTTAATTCAATATATCTAAAAGTTGTAAAATAATAAAGTGTTTAGGTATTTATACTAGAGCCCTAAATCTAGTAAAAAAACATGCATAAGGCAACAATTAATGTCAAAATATGGAAAAGATAATTCTAAGGAAACTTGGTCTCTTGCCAAAAATAAAAAAACTCGCTGAATTTCATAACCAAACGGTCACTTGGAAGAACAATTTGACGTCTTTTGAGTTTCGGTACGGGCTGAGCGACGCTTGCCATTTTATTCTAAGCGTTTGCTTAGATGTTCCGGCAGACCTCTTTCTTCGGTTGCTTGTATCGTGTTGATCCACTTGGTTCTCGGCCTCGACCCCAACATGAAACTTGCTCCATTTTACGTAACATAGTTTCATCAATAGTAGCTTTGACGAGCATCTTCAACGCCTCTTTGACTCGTTTTTCTCTCGATCGCGTCATTGCCCCTTCCTCGATAATTAACGGGTCTCGATTTGAGCTTGCATTGGACACTCCCGCATCCTGGATCATATCATTTTCCCAAATATTTATCAAATCCTTTGGTTGTTCCTTATGCTCTTTGATTGTATCTCCAAAATATACCAAGAAAAAGAAAAGAAAAGAAAAATGAAAAATGAAGAAAGAAAAGAAAATCAAAAATGAAAAGAAAAAAAAAGAAAGAAGAACCAGACGGAATACAGCAGAAAGACCTAATTTCAGGTTTTAAACCCTATTAAGAAATTGCAGCTCAAGCCCCTGAAATTTGGAAAGTGACAAAAAGGGCCCAGCAGGGAAGTGGCGCGCAAGCGCAGGCAATCCTAGAGCGTGCGCACCGTGAGACGATTTTAGTCTCGATAAATTAAAACGTCTTCCCGCGCACGTACCATAATAAGCCTACGCGCGAGCGTGGACTTTCTTTATTTTCATTGATCCAAGTTAATCCTCCTTGTAATTGCATATGGAGTAATTGCATATAAGGCCCCTCAACTTTGATCTAGTACATTTTGGTCCTCAAAATTTCACTTTCATTTCCATATTGCCCTACATAAATTGCACTCCAAGTCCTCCAACTCTCTGACTTGTTCATTTTGGTTTCCAACTTCACATTTTTTGTACGCTTTTAGTCCTTTTTCATCCATTTTACCTTGTTTTCATTCCTTGGGTGATTTTTGGCCTACATAAACAAATGTTACGTAATTGTGAGTAGAATTTCATTCATTTCATTAATAATAAACATATTTAAGTATTAAATAAGTGTGCAAAAATACACTTATCAAAGACATTTCATTTTCTCTACAATGAATGGTTGCATAATTACATGTAAACCAAACCATGCCCAAAATCACATCAAAGTCTTTCATCGCTATCAAATACAAATTAGATTCTAATGTTTTTCCCTCAATTTCAAGATTCATCGACCTAGCTAACTGATCTGTATTTAATATTCTACCTGAGGAGAAGCTAACTTCTAGTGTACTCTCTGACTTATCACAAGTAATACTAAATTTAACAATGAAAGTCGTTGATACAAAAGAATGAGTAGCTCCTGAATCAGACAGTACATAAGCAGGTGTATTAGATATCAGTAAAATACCTACTATTACATGTGAGTTATCCTCTGCATCCTTCTTAGTCAGTGTAAAAAATCGTACTTTTCCTTTTTTGTTCTAATCACTTTTATCATCCTTCTTCTTAGTAAATATGGGACAATCTTTAGAAATATGTCTTAGCAAACCACACCGAAAACAAGCATTCTTCACATACAAGCATTCACCACGATGATATTTACCACACTTAGGGCACGACACTACTACAACTACTATGGCCTTACTGGCACTATATCCGATATTAGTTTTCTTATTTTTCCATTTGTCTTTTCCTTTGTCTTGATCATTCCACTTTCTCTTTCTAATTTTCCATTTATCATGTTGGTTATACAATTGATTGTGTTGCTCTGCATTAGCCTTCTAATACCATATAGCGTGAGCTCATTCTAGCATCTCACGATATGATGTGAAACGATGTAACATAAGGATCATGCTTAGGTCTGGTTTTAACCCTTGCTCGAACCTTCGAGTCTTCTTAATTTTCGTATCAAGTAGGCATGGAGCATACCTTGAGAGTTGATCAAACTTGCGCCCATAATCAGTTAGGGACATACTACCTTGGTTGAGCTGAAGGAATTCACTCTCCTTGAAATCTATTAAAGATCGAAAAAAATACTTGTTCATCACTTCCTCATTGAATTGTTCCAAGTTAATGTCAATTGCTGCTCTGAGGTCCTAGTTCGGGACATCAAATCCCACTATTGACTTATATCACTGATAAACATAAACTCTGCACACTGGACTCTTTTGGGAGTCAGTGCCGTCTATGAGTCGAAAAAACTCGTTCTAACTTATGAAGTCATTCCTCAACTACTAGTGAACCAAATGCTCCATCGAATGTAGGAGGCTTATGCTTTCGATATAACTCAACTACCCAGGCATAGGTCGGGAGAGTAATAGGAGCTAGTCGTGTGGCTGGAGCTTGATTCTGATTCAGCTTGCAAAGATCTTGAACCGATTGTAGGAGGTTATGTATCAAATTGTTCTGGTTTACTCGATAGTATCTGTTATTAAATTTGTATATCAATATCAGAATACTTAGAATGAAAGGGCAAAGTTAAATATTTCATGACTTGATCATATGATTGATTTTTTTTTCCAAATAAACGAGAACTCTCCATAATCTGTACTCGTTTCACTCTTGGTGTTTTTCTGGGTCCTCCTCTAGATCTTCTTCTTCATCTTCGTTGGCATTTGCTATAATTGGTGGTGCAACTTCGTCATCTGAAATCATTGTCGATTCGGATCCAGAGTGGGAAATAACATCACCAATCATAGTCTCCCACTTATGGATATTGGCGTTGCAAAAATCCTCAAAATCAAATTCCTTGGGTTCACTTTCCAAAATTTGAGATAACATATTTTCTCGTATAAGCTTTCCAATATGTTGCTCACGAGGTGTGAGAGTTTCTAGCAAATGACCTCTTGTTTGTCAGTCACTAATCCCATAACATGCATTCTTTGCTTTTAGCCAATGTTAAGCGGATGTGATTGTCGAGGTCTAAAAATTTATTTACCTCAAAAGCATGGTATGCTCGAATATCTATCTTTTGTTGACTAATATGATTCTTTCTCCTAGTATTTTGTCTTTCTCTAGCTATCTGTTACTCACAACTTTAATTTCTAGCCAAATACACGTCTTTTAAACAACACATTTTTTTTTTCAAATTACATTTATCTTTGCATATAAGATATACTTAAAGAAAAATGTAAAATGTACCGTAACATGGAAAATATAATAATATTATAATAGGATAATAACGTTTTTCATAATATGAATTTTAACTTTGCAACATACCTGGGTTGTAGGACTAGGTCGACTAACGGATGCGAGATGTCATGGAGTGCCATAATTCTTCATTTTCTCGTTCTAAATTACCTACTTTGTACTTAAAATTTATATATACATATATTTTTTAAAATAAAAACTACGAGTCTACATAATCGACTAAATCTGTGCTCTTATAACACGTTGTAACGGCCCGACCCATATGGATCGAAACGTTACTAGAACAATTGTACCTTAGTCGTAGACTTAGTAATTAACTATAGTTTTAACGAAAAATATAAAGATTTAATTTAACAATTTATTTAAGAATTAAGTTTTTTTTCTTTTAAACAATATATTTTTTTCCATGTATATTACCTATTTTATTACATGGACAATGACGTTTAGCAATTAAATAAAAGGCTTTAAATAATTTTTTCATCTTTAGCATTAAATAAAGTTAAGCTGTTATATTTTTGACAAGGCGAGGGGCTCCTTTCTCAATTTCTGCAGAATTATTGACATAAAATGTTGAGCAACTCTTAATAAAAGTGACATTCTATGTCACTTCTTTAATATTTAATAAAAAAGTGACTTAAATTAAAAAAGTGACATTGTGTCACTTTTTTAATGTCACTTTTGGTGACACTTAATTTTACAAAGTATTTTTTACTTCATAATACATTTCATATGATATTTCAAAAAACCTTTAAATTTAAGGATATTTTTGTAAGTTGTCCTAGTTATAATCAGTAGTAGGGACGACCCTAGGCCCAAGCCAACTAGGCAATGGCCTAGGGCCTCTAATCCTAAGGGGCCTCAAAATGGATGAAACTACATGGCCCAACTAAAAGATGAATTAATTAACATTTCATTTAACTATAATTTCTTTTAGGGAACAATAAATAATTCCTAAATATGGGAACCATATTTCACAACTAACAAACTCCATAAAATATTTCAAAATTTAAAAACTGGAATTAGACCCCAACCCTCCCTTAAAAAAATTTCAAGTAATTGTATGTAACCAAGTCACTAACATGTTATCTGTAATTAAGTTTAACCAAATTTATATTCAGTGTAACTAAGTGTGACCAAATTTATCTTGAGTGTGACTGTGATCAGGTCAATTCTAATTGTGATGGTATGTGGTCAAGTCAAAATCGGTCATAATTAAATTGGTCACACGTAGCCACAATAAACATATATTTGATCACAGAGGGTCACCACAAACAAATCTACATATACAGACCGTACCACAATCCATCGCCATTCACCACCACCGTCACCTCCAATGCACCACTACTACCACCTTCAACTAAAATTCACAATCATAAATACTACCTTCATTGACATGTTTTATCTGTGACTATTTTATGACCAACTTTGTTTTCAGTGTGACTGTATATGACCATATCAGTCTAATTTATAAGTCATAGACAGTCACAGTGAAGATAGATTTAGACACACCTGGTTTTCGTCGACACCACCACTCCCAACAACGTCAAGAACCAAACATGCAGCACCAACACAACAAATCCCAACTACCACCACCACATGTTGATCGCGATGCTCATAGCTGTAAGTAACGGTGTACTACCTTTGAAGCCTCCAATTGTCGACCAACCCTCACCCAAGCTTTCAAACTCCACCACCGGCATAACCACCTCAACCTCTTCTACAAATCCCAACCAACATTCCAGCCTAATAACATTCTAATAGCGCCAAAAATTAGGCCAAAAACCAGTATCTGCAGACTTCTTTTTGGGCGACACCATCTTCTCTGACGATGTCCATATAGATACCACCACATTGGTTGACCATACTCATCAAGGGGGGCTTCTATTCATGGTCTTATATCGTCAAACAACATACACATAATCCAAATTTACAAATATGTTCTTCGCACCCAGCCGAACACGCACATTGCAATCTCAATTTTCGACACCTACAGTGAGCACTACGATCGCGAACTACCTTCTCTGGCATCCCCACACCATGCTGCATCTATTGCTACCGTGGGCTTCCATCAATTTTATCAGAACATAGAGAGTGGTGGGATGGGGTATGGGTGCTTAGAGAGAAAAATGATAACGGTTCCGCTTAGCGTACAGAAACAAGTTTCACAGAGGTTTTACAATCTAACATGGCAATAGTTAAAAAAAAATCATAAAGGAAAATGATTAAATGGAAACGAGGTAGCAATTTTTCTTCTTCTTTCATTTCTACCCAAATTCAAAACCCTTTTCCAACCTCTCTCCACATTTCTCCATTCACGACGGCGAGACTACACTGTCGAAATCACCTCCACTCCAGCTAGCTACAAAATCGGTGAAGAAGAAAGAGTATCAACATTGAAAAAGGTTCGAAACCTGCTCTGATTCCACCGCCGTGAAGTGACCACCACGCCCAACTGAAGACGACACCTACTTCCGTCTATACATTCGAAGTGAGTGTTTGATGTCTAAGTTTTAGTCGGAACCGAAATTTATTTTATAGTCATGAACTCATTGAAATTTCTCCCACAGAAAAATAGTTTGGAAAACTATAATTTGATGGATTTATCTTTAGGATGGTACAAAGTCTCCAAAATGCAGCACGATATGAAAGACACGCAACCATTGCAAGACAAAATAATAAATTTTTGGGTAGTACCCAGGAAAGGAAAATGAGGCACTACTATCTGGGCATAAGAAGGGTATGTCCTCTTATGTGCCTGGGATAACACACAAACAAGCACTCATATGCCGACATCCTCAACCAAAGAATATAAAATAGAAGAAATTGATTTATGGTTTCAATGTTTTGAGGAAACACCTACCCAGAATAGTTGTGATTTCAACAATTAACATTTGCCAGCAGTAAGAGTAAGTTTCATATGATTTACCATTATCTCTTTGTTTGCGTTCCCAACTGAAAGAAAATTATTGTTCACCTGCACCAGTAAAATAGGCAAAAATGATACTATACTGGAATACATTGTAGAACTGTAGTTTGATGTAAATTGAAATGGCAACTGTGGATTTACTTAGAGTGTTAATGTTTCTGTTACTGACAACAGTTTGTTACATGAACTGATCATTTCATGTATGGGGTTCTTTACCATCTCAACACAGCATGAGAGGAAAGAACGTGGGAATATGTCGCAATTGTCGAAGCAAGTGGCACTCATTCGGGGAACGCACGAGAAAACGTCATTGCCCATGGTGTCCACATGGATTTCATAAATGTTTGGAGGTTGAAAAGCAGTCACATAACAAAGGGCGATTAGTAAACACAGGCAATAATAACTGTGGATTTTTTGACCGGGTAGACGAAGGAGAATCAAGTGAACAATGTACTAAAGTGAACGAAGTGATGAATGTTGTGGGAAATGAGGACGATGAAGATTTGCCAAGCATGCTTGAAACTCTTGCCCGAATAACCGAGAAACGAGACTTCGAGGTGTCATTGCAAGTAACATTCCGCAATGGAAAAGGATGTTCGGAATGGAACAGGAAAGAAAAGGGACCAGCTTGATTATTAAGATTTCCGTCGATGAGTTATTCGATTTATTTGTGTAATTGAGAGAATCCTATGTGTTCTATGTATTTTGTATCAAAATGTGCTAGAATTTATGTTAAATGTATCTTATGTTTCTTCGTTACATATTGTGAATTCTATGTGCTTGTTCGTACACGAGGAATGCTACAAATATGATGGCTATTTGAATCAAGATGGTTGCAGTAAAGTTGAAATTAAGAAAGTGGAAAATAGTCAACTAAAGACCAAAGAGACCAACATGAAAACCTGGAAATCTGATCAGTATATTGTCAATTATATTTACATCAAAAAATTCACATATACTGGTTTACATGCAACCAAAAGTTGATCAACAAGAATTTTTTTTTTACACAACTTCAAGTCTAATAAACAAAGATATAATGGATGTCACCAAAAATGGCAAACCTTCATAGCGTCTCTTACACTAATCCATATTCTTCCAGTGTCTTCTCCGGCCAAAATTCAAGTTGCTCTTCAACAAAACATTACAATGATGTCTCCAAAAGGCACACTTCAAATAAATTTACCTCGTATACAAAGCTGTTGTTAATGCGATAGGCGGCCTGGTCTAGGATGAAGCACCTCTGGTGGCGCACTCATGTGACCTTACGTGTACAAACTAGCATAAAAAAAATGTAGGACCAACACTCTCTCTATGCTACTAGGCAATCTCTCTAGCAATCGTTTGAACAATCGCGCTATATGGCCAGGGTTAGTAACAGGGGGAAAATCCAGATCCACGTGGCATTTAAAAGGACCATGAAATAAAACAAAAAAAACCGGCCAAGTCCAAACAAATAGAAGTCACTT
Organism: Osmanthus fragrans; assembly: GCA_019395295.1. Lineage (NCBI taxonomy): Eukaryota > Viridiplantae > Streptophyta > Magnoliopsida > Lamiales > Oleaceae > Osmanthus > Osmanthus fragrans. The sequence goes on from CM033361.1 coordinate 13,679,063, forward strand.
GCCTACCGAATTTTCCCCAAATTTGGAATCCACCTGCAAGCAAAACCCTTGTCCATTCGATCGAAGGCTTGTCACCGGACGCCTCACCGTCTCCCGCCACTCAACATCGCTGGCCACCATCGGAACTCCCAAGAATATCGCTATTTTTTGAAGTCACTGTGGTACCAAACTTCGGGCGATGCTAATATGTGAAGGCTTCGAAGGCTTAACCGATTTATCGCTGCCGGCACCACACTCGTCTCTAAATCTATTTTCATTTCTTTGTTGTGCTCCAGTTGAGAGAGAGGCTGCCAACGGTTATCCTTTTGTTGTAAAGTTCATGGTTATTGTTGAATGCAGTGATGCGTTCTTGATGGTCGAACTTGAATTTTCACTCTTTTGATGTAATGTAAATGGTTAATGTCGAATGCACTGAGAACACTTCTCTTCCTCCTTTCAGAAAACTGTCTCTTTTGATGTCGTAAAGTTCATGGTTATTGTCACAGAAAATGCGTTCAACTTGAATCTGGAAATGGCCTAAGGAACAACTATATATAATGAACAAAATAGAATGCCAAATTAATGAATCTAAGTTCAAATGACTCAAAAGCAGTTAGCTTCTCCATTGATAATGAACAAAATACAAGGCCAAAATAATGATTGTAAGTTCAAATGACTCAAAAGAAGCCAGCTTCTCCATTGATAATGAACAACATACAGTGCCAAAATAATGCTTGTAAGTTCAAATGACTGAAACGCAGCTAGCTCTCCATTGACAATGAACAAAATACAATGCCAAAATAATGATTCTAAGTTTAAATGACGCAAACACAGCTAGCTTCTCCGCAAACGGCAGCCATGTACTTGCCCTGATGCTCTGCCACGACCAGCTCCATTTCACTTGCTTCCCTTGAATGGAGACCCCCTCTAATTTGAGAGAATGACTTGAACATACCAGCACCAAAAAGTATAACCGGTTTGAGGCGTAAATGGATGGACTCCTATGGATTGGTCAGAGTTCGATGCCCAGAAACGGTCACAGTTCGACGAACCAGAGGTCACCGTTCCTGGGCTTTATCCTTCAAGAACAAGAGTGGTTGAGGGATTTGCGTGCGACAATGGAAATTAATTTTTGGCGTTCGACGAACCGGAGGTCACCGTTTCTGGGCTTTGTTGGTCGAGAGTTGGAGATGTAGCGTTTTCCTTCCTTCAATTTGGGAGAGTATACCGAGGGAAATTCTAAGAATGGAAATTAATTTTCCCACCAATCCTCTTCTTCGTTCCCTCCAATTTCCTCTACCACTTCAGCTCACTTAAAATCCTGTCACCAAAAATTGTCACTGAGCCTGGTCGTTTAGCGTTTTCCTCGTTTGAATTGCCTGCAAACAGAATTACAATACCACGGAAAAGGAAAGGAGAAACAAGTAAGCCACAATATCCCAGGACTCACCATAATTTCATCTTAGTATATATTAACCCATCATCAAACTACTGACACTTGGATTGAAGAATATAAATTCAAGGACTGAAGAAAAGGCCTCCAAAACAAATAGCTACAAATAAGTGGGTAACTAGTGACCAAAGCCAATAGGGGGAGGGATCTGCCACCCGGAAAGATGCACTAGAAATGAGATTTAAATAACTCCAAGCAAAACTAAATAAACAATAACCTTCAAGACAAGAACCAATGACCAAAACTTGATCAGACGAGAAGACCAACATATGTCAAGGTCACATATTCAATAGTCCATTGTCCCCCTTTTTCAAGTTTCTTCTCCGAACTGGAAAACCAACATCATGCGCATATCTCATGTAGAAGTCAAACACTTCTTTCTCGTCGTTGAACATCATACCCACCTCAAACACAATCGGCCCATTGTGTCCTAATGTTTCTTCTTCCACCCTACTGTCATTCTCTGCAACTTTGTCATTATCGAATTCTGAAAAAACTTCATCATTCACATATTCCATAATTTCCTATGCTGCAAGAAAATGTAAATTCAATTTCACAATCCATATATACTTATCAAACAAAGAAGCACCTAATATAGAAAATGTTACATTCCAAATGTGAATAGGGTGTATCCCATTTTCTCGACCTTCTTTAAGGCATATTCAAGCAACTTTGCAGAGCTAAAAACTAAAGGCCATAAGACAACTGCTAGTTGGGGGTACATATTTTTACTTCTCCTGTATTAACGGAAATGTTAGGGTACATCCTCTTGACTTTTTTTCTTTTACTAGCAAGGTAACTAGTTAATTAGGCCAATATGACAATCAAGACTTGAAATTTATCCTAATTTGTTGACATATTATACTGTTAAGACAAATACATGGAAAAACACAAACTCCGATTACAAATCACAAATTTAGAGCTAAATAAGACATACGTAGAAAATCACCAAGGAAATCTGGAGTTTGGGATGGAGGAGAACAGAAAATCACATAAGAAATACACTCGATATCAACCCAGCAAAGCCTCAAAAAACCTGATTCCAGTAGACTTCCTTCATTTCTCCGTTAATAGATCGGCATCGCGATGCGGCCGGAGGTGTAGGTACAACGCCGATTGTCTTGCCGTTGAGGGTTTCGATGGGTGTCACCGCTTTCCGTCAATGGGCGAGAGTGGAATGAAATATTTGGAAGAAATGAGGATGGTTTCCCGCTTTTTGTCCATCCCCTGTTTCGATGTTTTCGTTTCATTTTTTGATTTTTTACTTCCTTATCCACCTCAGCATTTTTTAGCTTTTTCTGTAAAGACCCTGTGAACCACTTATGAGGCTTTATTCAAATAATAAACTGTAGTCCGTAGGTATATAATATGTATGTGTAAATTATATTTATATAAATATATATTATATTATTAAGAAATAATTAGGACCTGATTATTGAAAACAAAACCATTAAAATTTGATTTTTGAATTGAAACTTTCGATGTGGGATTTGAGGTAATTTTTCCTTCCTTTTATTAATTTTAACTTAGTTCAAGCTTATTCAAAATTACTTTTTTTCGAACTTAATGTACATGATTAATTATGAGCTATCAAATGAGCTCAATATTGTTACGGTGATATAGTTTAATTTGAAACTACATATTAAGTACTTTATTTTAATGAACTATAACTACAATTTGATTTATTCAAATTAATTTTTTTCTCGAGTCCATAATGTGCCATTTATTACGAATTTCGAAATGAGTCCAATATTGGTAGGAAAATTTTCGATCCTCCAATAAATACTCATTTTGTATTGTACCAAGTTTTCTTTTAACATATAAAAATATTATTTATTTAAGAGCCTCATAATAATGAATTGCTTAGGGTCTCTAAATTCTAAAGGCCGGCTCTCATCAATATAAGAAGATGAATAAATACAACAGCATATGCAAAATAATACATTGTACTACGATTAATTGTAAAAGTTAATTCACAACTTAAAAAGAGAAATATAACATTATTATCGTAACAAAATATTGTAGTATCACATAAAATGCAATCGCACAATTTCGAAAAGATTCACTGCTGAATACAAAAATTATTTTTGATGAATTTTCTTTTATAATTTGTTGACCTAACTTTAAACGAAATTTGCTAACAGTCATAACACACAGAGAATTTATAAATCAAGTGAGTTATCAAATTAAGTTCATGTTTGGTATGAATTAAAATTTAAATTAAAATTTAAATTAAAGTTAACAATTAATTTTAACCACATATTTCATAGATAACTTTCATATCAAAAACTTTTATTAAAATTTATCCAAAGTCTAGTTTTAAATTTCCACTAAACAGGGGCTAGATGTCATCATAGAATATAAATGTGACGTCATTGTTTTTCCACTTTAAAAAATTCAAGTTATGACTTTGGAATATTTACGAATTGCAAAATTTCTTGCCACGTCCGATCACATATTGCCTGTCCAAAATTATCCGAATCTTTTTTCTTTATCTTATTCTTATATTTTTTTAATTTAAATACGATTTAAAAATAAGATTGAAACTTAAATAATTATAGAAAATGGGCAATAAATGAGAATTATTCAATCCGCTTTTCAAAAATTTCTGACTCCGCTCTTATCATCCCTAAGGGTCTGTTTGATAGACGGAAATTTTTTCGAGAATTTGAAATCGTTTTCCAACTTTCACTTTTGCGTTGTTTGATAGCCTTTATTTTCCATGGAATCGATTTCCAACCTTTTTCAAGGTACAACCACTTGAAACGTGATTCCATGGAATTCAATTCCTTGCTATATGATGGGAATTGGTTAGCACTAGAAACAAATTCTATGATAAAGTGTAAAAAAATTTATCCCTTTAATTGACAAATTTCATGAAAACAAAGCCAAACGTAAAAATAATTTTTTTTTTTTTTTTTTTTTTTTTTTGCAATCTAAACATATTTTGTCCCCAATGGTAAAAAATTTTATCCATTTAATTGACAATTTGTATGAAAAACAAAGCCAAACGTATTATAATAAAAAAGTGGAAAATTATACCAATCAAACACCTTTAATTCAATTCTCGGTAAAACAATTCCAGGCAATTCAATTCCTTTCCACCCATTTTCCACCCTTGCAATCAAACGGACCCTAAGAATATTTGTTTTATCGGAGCTTATGCTAGGATAACATGGTTGCACTTTGAAGTTTATGGTGAAGTGAATTGTCAATTCAAAGATTCCTTTGTAGATGAGCATATAAATTAATGTAGAAAATGTCATAAAATCATATACAAGATGGCAAGAAGATGAGGAAACACTTGTTGAACTCATGACTTGCATTTGTCGTCGACTTGAAAGTCTCAAAAATGGTACACGAATGGCTTCGTCCATTTACATCACGAGACATTAACCAACAAGGGAGTTATGCGACTCTAGTATTCTAGCCCCTACGCGGACAACCAATCCAAGGCATAAAAATAGGGCTCGACTCTTAGGATCGCAAATTTTCTTGGTCAATCGTCATGATATGCAACATAGTTTCTAATACTAGTGATCCTCAGAAGAGATAATAGTAGAGCATACTCTGGTACCTGCTTAAGTAGTTGATTTACATGATTTATTCAAAACTAATATATCAGAATTCTGGATGCTAACGAGAAAATAGAGAAAAACTTACAAACTCATGGATAAAGGACAGTAATTGTGAACTTTCCAGGAAGATCAATGACTACATTTTTTAATTTGAGCATTCTTAATTGGTTGGTTGCAAATAACCTCACGATTATAGACAAAGGATTATCCCAGTTCTACTCCAGTTATAATCAAATCTCGCAAAACAAAATCATATACAGGAAGCCCGATAGTCCTTTTCAAAATCCACTATATAAGCTACTTATAAGCTCACCCAAACATGCACAAAGAGCTGTGGGATTTGAAGTTCATCAATAGCATACGCAAACTTGAACAGACGTAACATTACAGGGCTCCTGCCCATGTTAAACCAAGGTAAAACGAAATGCAAAAACCTGCTCTATTTTATTTATAGTCAAATATGAAAACAAAAAAATGTACCTCTGCCAGTTGAGTTTATCAGAAACTAGCCCATTGTTGTCCATCCACTAAATAGTGACAGAAAAGAAATCATACATTACCAAAAGCACCTACATTTTCTGTACACTTTTATTATGCAATACTGAATCTCTTGTATACAATCTCACAGTACAGAACTTAATAGATGGTAAATTTTCTAACATCGGGGGATGCATTGTCCCAACAGGTTTCATACATCAATATCACCTTTTCTCAGCTTTCCTTGGCACTCGTCTCCTGTCTAATTCAATTATCATCTGCATAGACATAAGCTAAACTAGTACGGTGAATAAATAGCAAAATTGCGATAAAATTATTTGGACAAGTTCGAAATGGAATGAAGCATCCTACAAAACAGAACATGGTAAGGCGCACAAAGTTTGGAGGCTGGGCTCGAAATCTGCTGACAAAAAGAGAATGCCAAATTTCTGTCTGCAAAGGCAAAATATATTAAGAAGAATCAGCAAAAATGGTGGATTGTACGTTATTCCTGCAAAATTCCAGAAAAATAATCAGTTCAAAGATATCCAATGTCATCATCTCAAATTTGTTCCACAACCAGACACTTGGTTGAAGAAAGACGACAAAACACTAAAACTTATAGTAAATAAGCATCAATAAAATTCAACAAGTCCAGTTTATAAGGAAACCCTCAAACATTGTCCTCTGAAAGTGAGGTAAACCTCAATCAGCTTACATTATTACCCTTTTTGTGCTCCCAGGTGTTGAATCATGCATGATAATATATATTGCAATTTCCGAAAATTCAAGTTCAAATTACGCCAATCCCATCTGACCTGAATGGAGCATGGCCTGGGAACATGGTTCCTTTCCTGAATCTCATTTTTATGTTTTTTAAATGTAAATCACATTTAAACAATAAAAAATAACATTAAAAAAGGTTCATCAAGTGGTAAATGTGGTACCATTCCATTACAGCTAAAGGTACATGGTCTACCGCTAGGCTGATTGTCTATTAATTCTTACCATATTTAAGGATAAAAACAGGTGTTTTCTAAAGGTTGGCCTTTTATGAATCCCAATCAAACATTTTCGAACATTTCCATGTACTGTGGACACCCATGTCATGAAGAGGCCAAAAGTGTAATACATTGATCCAAGAACATGTACATGGGTGTATATTTCAGGCAAATGATAGCATGTGAGTTAGTTAACTTTTGTCCCCTTCATTTTCTGATCCACTGGCTGATCACCGTAGATGCAGATATAACATCACAATAAGTCATCCTTCTAACCTTCCGCCGGTCTAGAGTACTTGATACTAGTCATTAAAAATATGCAGTTTACTACTTTGATGTCACTCCTTTCATTTTGATCAGCCAATTCACCCAAGATATAATTGATTACAAATACACCTTTCCAATATCTCAACCAAAAAATGATTTTATTTCAATAGGGAGCAGATCCTGCTCAAAAGGTTTGCCTCCAAAAATATAATATTAAAGACGTTGTAAACGGGAACTCGTGATAAATTGTTTATCAAGAATAAATTATTTACGAAAGATGCAACAAAAAAGCAACTAAGCAAGTTGAATATGCTCTATGTTTTGCGCCTAAATAAAAATTCCAAGCCCCTCATTTGATATCTAACCACGCAGTTTCTCTTGTCAATTTGAGAAACTTCATACAGAGGATGCTAATTTGCCAAACCTTTTTAGTTAATGTAATATTTTATACAACTAATTTCAGTCCCTCATCTCAATCTCAATACCATTTAATTCAAAAAGAAAATTTAATATTCAAGCCCATAGTACAATATTCAAATATCCCAATCTATGGCATCTAGTACGTATATTTTGCTACATAATTCACAAAATTGGAAGGGCAGCAATTGGAATGCGAACTACAAATATTACATCTACACTTATTTACGTCATACTATTCCATAATTTAAGAAATTCCAAAATGGGACAATATTCTTTGAGGGATTTGTTGCATATTGTATAAATAAATGTCAACCGACAGCATAATATAAGTCTTTTCTGAAGTAAAATGAAAATATATAACTATAGTAAGTATGAATCATAACATTTGTTGTATAATCTATACAAAGATGTATGATTCAATTTTCTATTTTTTTCTAAAATAAAAAGTAAGGTTCTAATGTTTTCGAATTTTTTCTGTAATTATTCCAAATCATATGGAGAACTATTTACAAAAGATTCAAGTGCATCCTTACTCCTGAAAAATTAATTTAATAGTTAATGAGAATGAAATACTATCAATTTGAATCAATAAATATATTATTTGACATGTTCACCACAGCGTTTCTACTTTAATGTGTTATTATGTTCAGAGAGGAGATAGAATTGCAAGCATAGGTGTTTAAGAATGTAAGCTTATAGCATTCCATCTTAATTATATGGTCAAATTGTTTATTGGGTACCTATTCTAAAAAAAAGAAACCTAGAACTGTTTTTCTTGCTTAATTTATCTGAAAATGTATTATTTTTCTTAACTTACTAATAATCTAATGAATTTTTTTAAAAGTTTCAAAATAAACTAGAGTTATCTCAAGTGTTTACTAAGTCATCAAAAGTACTATATTTGATGCCATGTTTGGAATTGGGACAAAAGAGACTTCTCATTTAACTTCTCTAAGGTTGGCCATTTACCATAGAAATTACTCGATTTAATACCTTATCTTTAATCAAGCTGGGACCAACTGTAGACTACAATTATTTTCATCATTGGCAACATCTTTGTATTCAGAAAATTATATTAACAAAATTTATCAGATTCAGGATGTTCAGCCATTAGCATATGCACAACATGTCAAGGTTTCCCTCTACTAAGTCCATGTTTGTATAAATTATTCAATGAAAATGAGTTTCAGAATAGTGAATTTTTCGAGAATGTGCGGTTAAAAGATAAAAGAAAGTTTTGGGTTTACTCTGGATGATTGGATAATTGGAAATCCCTCTGCCGTTGGATGTAGGGCTTGATGATCCCATATAAAAGGAGAGAGACGGTTCATCTCATTCATTCTGCTTCTGCCTTTCGTGTGAGAGAGTTTGAGAGTTTGAAATACTCTCTGTGATTTAAGGTTTCTGATTTCTCTCCCTTTAGTCGAATTTCTCACTCGATCTTTAAGGGTCACTGTTTAGCATAGAATATATGTGTTTTCTTGGGTGAAAATCTGTAAGAACAATTGTGTTCTTGTGAGTTGAAATCCGAAGTCGATCTGTGAAGTCTTGAGTGGTTTTGAGGCAGATCTGGTGGTTTCTTAAAGAGATAAGTCTCTCCCTTTATATATTCTTGTGTTGGCTGAACTGTGTACTCTTCGTTGCCAGTTTTGGTGGTTATAGTGCAATCGAGCAATATCCTCTCTTTGAGTGAATGCTCAACAGGGGATTAAATGGGCGTTCTCTTCGTGTTTCAGTTTTGTGTTTTGAGTTTTGAATTCGTATTGTGTTTTGTATTTTGGGTGTCCGTTTTGAGATTGTTGAAAACTCGTTCTTTTTGTCGTTTTGAAAAAATATTTCTCAACCCGTGTTTTTTGAGTTTTGACAGATTTGTGAAGAAAACAGTCAAAACGTAAAAAAGTTATTTTCTGTTTTCTTCACAAAATTTTCAGCCATTTTCAAAAACTCGTTTTCGAAAATGGGAAAGAGAACGCGTTTTCAATATTTTGGAAAATCGAAAACAGAAAAGAGAACGCCCCCTAAGTGGTTTACACCGAACCTCTGCGGCTATGGCGAAAAATCTGTTGTGTTAATATTTTACTTTACTGCAAGTTTACATTACTGTTTTCATAGATCGATTGTATCTTGTTTAATCGCGTGGGTTCTTTTGGCCCCCTTTCAGTGCAAAATATTTTATTATGAGAATGTGTGATTGAAAATGAATTTAAGAAAAAAGAGTTTTGAAATAATGGTAAGACAAACAGGGACTAGATCTCCAATTATTCCAATTTTCTAGTAAATTTCCTATCAAAAATTTATTTAATGGGATTCCAACTTCTTGATTGACTGTTTGAGTCTTATCGAGTACAGAGGGATTATTTTGCTCCAAGGATTTGGCATCATGGCTGAGTGGTGGGAAGCAGATATAGTTTTGTACAGGTTCTTTAGCGCTGCTGACATTGGACCAGTCAATTATGTCTCTCTCCATAGCTCTACTATTTCATCACCTCAAAGTTGTTTTATCAAAAAATGAGAACCAACTTTGTAGAAGGAAAAGGCACAAACCAAGGTGTTATTGAGCCCAGTGCAGGAATTTTCTTCTCCAATCTTGAACATAGTCATTTTTATTACAATAAATTGAGTGGAAAATAAGGGAAACAGATCTAATATTAGAGTTTCAGACAATGACGGCAACACTTCACTGAATATTTATCATGCACTGAAAAGAAATTAAGTATCTATTGTTCTAGCATGCTATAGCCTGTTCTGGAAAGCATGATTCTTTCAAATATTATGGTGAAATGCTTTTATGATAACTTCATTGAAGACTATATAATGGGCAGATAAATTTTCCCCATCAATCCAAGGACAGATTTGTATAAACAGAATTAAGTAAACGTATTAGCTTGTGAAATAAAATTTCTTGTATGCATATAAGGAATTAAATAACATAAAGAAAATGTAATATAGATAAGAGAAAGGCAATTAGAAACTTTTGGTAGACCTTGACAGGCATTCACATGACCATTAAACTTTAGGTCCAGTCGAGAGGGTACATAAGCATAAGAAAATAGAGGGGTCTCGTAGGTTCCCACAGAAGTAACATGAAAGGGAACCACATGTCCAAGGAACCATGAGGGCACCCATAAATCCTTGGTTGATCAGCAATTAATGTAGAGGGACAAAGTGACAGAGATGATACTTCATTGAAGACATGAAAATTATAAGCACTTGTTTTAGGCTTAAAAAGAAAGTAGATTCTGGTTCTTGTAGCAATTTAACAGCAAATAGGAGTAGTATTTCTGAATAATGTAGAAAATTGTTCTAGTATTCAGTTGATACCTACAAATAGATAACATAACAGTTGATAGAATACTAGTTAAACAGGACAGAGGATGCACATCAACCAAAACAAATTTACATTCAAAGGAACAAGTGATATGCAAATCTATAATTCAACAACAAAAGGTACTCATTATTAAAATATGGATTTTACCTTAGCATATATCTTGTCCCAGAAAGCTGCCCAGCACAACAATTGAAATCGTATCAACACATCAAAAAATTCTAGTTGCAGATAGAAAGCTTCCCCCTCCATTCATCAGCAATCCCATAATCAAGACTAAGCTCCCTCATGGGAGGGATATTCTCCACAGCGAACAGCATGAGGTGAGGGAAAGATATATTTTTGTGATCAAACAGCACAAGCTGCACCATAACATTTGGGCAGGAGCTATGGCTCATGTAACAGGCCACATTCCTCATTCTTGATACATCCATGGCAAAATCCAAAGGAGGGATTGATGGATACACAGGGCAAACATAGTCAGAGAATATCTGTGATAAATCACCCCATTCAGCCCATCTATCAGGAAATCGACTCGGGTACACCAAACTATCACCATTCATCGTGAAAATCTGGGCTTGCTCGTGTGTTAGAACAATCCCTGTGAATTCGCAAATAAAAGAGCCTGCCTGGATCAAGTCCAGCGACCTCACTCCCCAACCAGTCTCACTGGACCTAAATACTTCAAGTCGATGCCTTAGGCCCTTTTGGCTAACACGATTCCTGCAAGTAGGAGGGCATTGACAATGGGGACCACACTCAAAAATCAAGGGTTTCCCCCGCACCAAAAAATCCCATTCAGATCATATGCAAACTCGCTTCCATTTTTATTTGCACATGAGCAAATATCTGAACACCCGCCAATGCAATCACAGCCAATCCCCTTTGCACCATGATCATACACATGTAGAGGGAATCGTGTGCTGGTAAGATACTCGTAGTAAAGCGGCTCATGATCCTCATCAATGTCATTAAAAAAAAACACGGGCACATTTTCCTTTTTACTCGACAAATCAAGTGAAACATAACCTTTTGGCCAAGCGTCCAACTGCAGCGTCCTAAGACTCTCCGCAAACTTCAACACAACACTTCCCATTCGACCCTGATTTTCCAACCTAACAAGCTTGAACTTATAAACCCCAAACCCCGACTTCCCCACATCAAACCAAGTATCAGTTACCCGATACAAGCCATCATAAACATATACTTTACCATGAGTACTACCTTCATATTTAAGACCTCGAACAACTCTCACCTCAATGCCATAATGCATGCTCCTCTCCAAGGCCAAGTTACCACATTCCAATTTCTGATGCACAACCTGCCTGCTATGCTTATCCTGCCCTCCATGCCCAGTGTAAATTATCACGTCCCCCAGCATCCTCATCATCTTCATAACCCCCTGATACAACTATGCTTGTGGCAACAGGTTCACCATTTGAGCTCTGACTCGCAGGGACATAATCAATCCCGGCCTGTGCCTGGCCGTGCAATCCAACCACACACAGTTCCATCCTGAAAAAGAAAACATCACCAATGGAAACTCCGGGAATAGCACCCACAATCCTCTTGTCTCGATATAACCAAAGACCTTGATTCTTCATAAGCTGTGCTACCTTCAAATCCACTCTTAACCGTCTCCGAGGGGTCAAAGAATTACGGCCTTTCTCAATCTGTGCAACCAAGAAGGCACGCAGGGAGTCAAATAGCAACCGGGTCCGACGAATTCTGCCCCGAAAACAACGATGGTCCTCGGGTCTAAGATCCGTAACCCGGACGAGCTCCGACGAACGCTGGTCATGTTTTCGGCCAACACGCGGCGATATAACTGCATTAGCAACCTGGGCTTCAGGATTGTTGTAAGGAACTATAGCGCCCAAATTTGGGTCTACGTCAGGAAGCATAGCTACCTCACAGTTCTTCTGGAGTCGTTTGGCGAAGGTGGTGCGAAACAACTCCGAAATGCGGTTGAATTCCGACGAGACGTCGAGTTCGGACGGCGGAGGAACAGAGGGGATTTTATGGGTAGTAGGGTGTAGAAATGGTGGGGATTCGTCAATGGCTTCGATTTTGGGGATGATTTTTTTTGGGATGTCGGTAGATGAACAAGAATTGGGTTCAGTGTACAGATTCAGGTCTAAACATGGTACAATCGAATCCATTTTCTGCAACTTTTCTCGGGATTTTGTCAGGAAAGAAATCCGAGAGAAGTTAGTGGTTGTGTGCAGTTGTTTTGCAGTCGAAGGTTTTGCTGCTGAGAGATTTTCGAATTGGGAGAAATTGAAATGGCTAAACACAATTGGTGTGTTAGAAAGCTTTGCGCTTTCTTACAACGACTGTGCTAGGAATACAAAACTTTTGACAAAATCGATAAGTGGCGCTTCCAGCTGCCCCTCCAATAAGGGCCATCATCGGTCAAATTTTTTATAATCTATTTTGTACAAATAAATTAATCCTTCTTATAAATACTTACGAGTATTCCGTTAAAAGAATTAGGTTACAACTTTGATCAACTTATAAATAAGGTTTATTAGGACAAAATGTCCTGCAAAGCATCTTAACATTTCAAATTTTTTGTATTTGAATTTTTATTTTCACGATTCATTATGAGAAATGTCATTTTCATCAATTATTATCAAGTTCTCAATTAAAAATTATACAATAATAAATATATCATCATATTTAAATAAAACAAAAAAAAAATAAAGAACAAATTACAATAGCACTCTAATTTTTTTTATTTTTAAAAAAAGATAAATCTCGAATAAATTAAATTAAAAATTAAAAAAGAAAAGAAAAATCATATGCTTCCCCCCCCCCCCCCCCCACCCCCCCCCCCCCCCCTTTTCTCACTTTCCCACCATCCATCCATAACCCTCACCTTACACAAAACGAAACCAGAAAATGGAACCACCTTCAATGCTAATAACAGTATAGTCATCAGTCACCACCAAACCCATAGCCACTACCACCTCCCGCACCATTTTCTTATCCAAAATTCCTCCCATTTTACTTCAACAAACAATAATAAAATGGTTTATCCCATAAAACCCAACAATTCTTCTCACTGGAAAGAAACAAGAATTGATCAGCTGCAGCACCCTCCACCCCATTTGTTGTTTCAGACTCCATGATAATTTCATCAGCAAAACCACCCTTTCTGACTTCCATCATATCAGAAACAATAGCATTCTAGTCCCGTCTGTCTAATTCGAGAACAATAACATCATTTATCTTCAACTGGTCGGTTTCCAACCTCCATTGGTACCGTAAACTTGTACCTGTTTCAAGATTCATTTTTTTTGTAACTTCATTCCTTGAGTTTGATTTTTCCTTCACCTCATTAGATATATTAGAATTGTCTATTACCCCATTTTCGATCATATTACCCTTTTGGGAACTCTCCTCTTAATTATTTTCTTCAACACCCTCACTGTCTTCTTCATGATCTTCTTTTTCATTTTTACAGGCTCTGTCATACCTCCGGTCACCCCATCTTTGGACCTAATCGAACAATTTCCTGCACGAGAGAGTTCAATACCGATACACTAGGTACAACCCGTTAAAAATGTTTTTCTTGTCTGTTGAAATAAAATGGGAGGAATTTTGGAGAAGAAAATGGTGATGGAGGTGGTAGTGGCTGTGGGTTTGGTGGCGGTTGGTGGCTTTCCTCGTATTAGCGTCGGTGGGCTTCCATTTTTTGGTTTCGTTTTGCGGCGAGGAGAGGGGTAAGGGTCGGTGAGGGGTTGGGGATGGAGACGGGGATGGGGATGGGGATGGGGATGGGGATGGCGATGGGGTTGGGGATGGGGTGGCAGAGAGAGAAGGGGAGAGGTGAAGATGATTTTTCTTTTCTTTTTTGATTTTTTAATTTAATTTATTTGGGATTTGTTTTTACTTATTTGAAAAAATTGGGAGTACGATTATAATTTGTTCTTTATTTTTTTTTCTTTTTTTTTTTTCTATTTAAATAGAATGATATATTTGTCATTATTTTTAATTAAAAATTTGAATAGAAATTGATGAAAATGACATTTTCTACAATGAAACCTGAAAATATGGGTGAAAATGAAAAAATTTAAACGTAGGGACGTTTATCACACTAAAGGACAAACGTAGGAACATTTTGTGCTAATAATACTATAAATAATTATAAGTTTCGATAAATATGCACTTATCGTAAAAGGTAAAATAGCATATAACGTCTTTATCTTTCGCTATTATTGCAGAAAAATGTCTTTACCTTTCATTATTTTTGCATTTTCGTCATTATTTCCACATGTCATTGTGCAAAATGTCATTTTCTTCCATTTTCACAATTAAAAGCTATAAAATATGAAAGAAAATAACATTTTGCGCAATGAAATGTGAAAATAATGATGAAAATACCCAAAAATAAAAGGTAAGAATGTTCCCCCACAATAATAATGAAAGGTAATGCTAATTGGGTACCCTTATAGTAAATAATATAACTATTAATGAATGACAATTGCACATCTATAGCTCTAATTTCTATTATCATTATAACTCTAATTATTCCCTACAAATATGAGGCTTTCATTCTCAATACAAGACACAATTCTATTTACTTCTCCATTTTGTTCTCTTTTTATCTATAATTTGTAATACATTATCAATAAGATTCTCTCAAAATTAAAGTGAATTAGTTAGGAAGAAATAATTTTTATAATTTTAATTATCTGTCACGTGTACTAAAATCAATGTTATGACATGTGATTTTTTATATATATATACATAGGCATTAATTCTCTTTTTTTTTTTTTTTTTTTTTTTTTATAAAAGTACTAATTTTTTATTTTTTTTAATTCTACCGCAATCATTGCCTTTTGACTCATGCCTTCTGATATGTGAAATTCATGTCTTTAATTATGTATACAACAATGCTGCAAGTACAATATTAGTTGACAACAATTATTAATAATCACTCACATGAGAGGGGGCCCACGATGAATAAAAAAATCGTGGGTCCTCCTTCATGTGAGATGATTGTCAACCAATATTGTATAATTAGCAAATTTCTTTTGTATATGTGGAATTCATTTTGAAGTTATTCGTTCATTTCATTTCTGTATATGTGAAATTCATGTGGATGTTTGGTATCTTTTGCATGTTGGCAAAAGATTTAGTCAATCAAAAATTTAGCAAATTCTGTTAACTTTTGCAAATGAAGATTTATTTCCTAATGTATGTTTGATAATTAATTTATATATATAAATTTATATTATATCTGTTTGGTAATTAATTTTTATATCATACCTTATCTGTATGATAATTAATATTTTTAACGTAATTAAATATTTTTAGATGTTCCTTATAATCTTTAAATTGAAAAAATATCTTGTTGTTGCCTATGAAGTAGCACTATATTATAATTAATAATCCATAAGAATATTATTTGCCCAAAAAATATGAATTATAATATTCAATATTCCCAAAAAAAATTAAAAAAAAAATTGGCATTTTTCTCTTGAAGAAGAATTGGTTAAACTTTCAACATTTTATAATCTCATTAATATTCTTGTTAGATTTTGCTTGATCTCAAAAAGCATAATAATAAAATATTTAACATAAATTATATTTTTTACTCTTAAAAAGTAAATTCTTGCTAATTTATTACTCTAAATAATTATATGTTATTGCTTTTGAAGAACGTGATATTATTGTTATTCTAGAACAAAATACAATTCAGGCAATTAAATATATCAAAAGAATATTGTAGAATTGCTTGAATCAATTAATACAAATTAGTATTTTAGAAGAATAATGTGTTGCTATGAAAGAATCACAATTTTATATTTATCAATATCCTTGAAAAATATTATGTGGTTATTTTTTAAGAATCAAAATTTAGACATTTCAATGTAAATATTGCATTGATCCTTTAGAATTGTAATTTTAATTAAATTGCTTCTAAAGAAGCAATAGTTTATTTATATCAATATTCCTGAAAAATATTGTTTTGAGACTCCACAAGAGTCAATATTGTGTGATATGAAGTGATAAACTTACTATTACTAGTAATTTGTTCTCCACTAAATAAAAGAGAAACATACGAAATTTTTAATAGTGTCTCTTAATTAAAAAACTATACTAAACTATAGCGATCATTTTGATAAATATTGTATTGAACCAAAAATCACTACGACAAAAGTTACATTTTACGGCGTGCAACCGCACACCGTATAAAGTCACGCCGTAAAAAATCTCACATTTTACGGCGTGCGGCCGCACACTATATAAAGTCATGCCGTAAAAAAATCTCACCTTTTATGGCGTGCAATACACACCGTAAAAGAACGCCGTTGTTAATTCTACGGCGTGCATAATAAGCACGTTGTATATGCTCCAATTTACAGCATGCATTTTGCACGCCTCATAAGCGTGTTTTTTACAACGTGCGTTTTGCACGCCTTAAGTTGTTTACGGCGTGCATGCACATGCCATATATGCTCCAATTTACGGCGTGCATTATGCACACCGTAAATTTTAATTTCATTTAAAAAAAAAACATCTAAATAAATTTACCAGTAGACCTGTACTCTACTCATAAACAGCAATAGTAATTTAGCTCAATAATGCACAAATAATTAATTTAGCTCTCACAAACAAAGATGCAAAAGTAAGCAATTTATATAATAGAACCCATGCAAAAAGTAAGTAATTTAGAAGTATCCAAACTGAAATCACTGAGGTACAATATATGTTGACTACCCCCTCACAAACTATAGACATTTGAAGTTCAATTGATCAACCTAGATTCTGTAATACCATCTACGTATATCTTCAGGAAGAGCTGAGTGTATCTCTTCACTTTCTATTCTTGCTCTCCTCCCTCAAATTCTCATGTTTCTTATACAACTTCTCAAATTGTCGTTTTGTTTCATAGTTGGGGAAGTTTGTCAAATCATAGTAATGAGGGATTGTGTCAATCAACCTGTAGATAAATTTAAAAAACAGCAAAAATAATTTTAATGTGCAATTAACACTTAGTTTGTTGTTTTTGTATTTAATGTGCAATTAACCTGTAAAAAAAGGGTTTCGTGTAGCTAACCAACAATTATTGGGAATTAACACTTAGTTTGTCGCTTTTGTATTTTTTTTTTTTTTTTGGTTTGTAATGTGCAATGTGTCATTTGATTATCAAGAACTTGTAATTTCTTTATGTTTTTGTGTTTTCTTCTGTTTAGGCACGACGATTTGGACAAAGTTTTATGCTAGATGTCAACCAACCCAACAGGGCAGCGAGTAATGGTTTAGTCATGTAAAAGTTGACTTGTTGGTCTGGTGTAGCCAACAACAAACAATATTCCACTGAGTTTTCACAAACTGCATTTGTTAGAACAGTAATTAATATGTAACTGATGTGTTGTCCACTTTCTTTTAGATTGCTAGCTCCGTTGAGTATGTGCTTGCAATCAACATCAACTCAAATAAGTCCCATGCTGGTTGAAATGTGATGAAAAAATTTACTTGGGATATAAATATGGGTGAAAGTGCAGCAGAGAAGTACTGCATCGATTGACCCGTGATTTTGGCATTTCTTTAACAACTCCTTAAATCTATGTGATAGGTTTCCGCATCAAGGTGCTATAATATAGGATTTTCAGCTTCATTTTTGCTAATGAAAAATATTTGTTGCAAAATTTTCTTACCAAATCATCCCAAGTAATGATGTTCTGAAATATGCTAACTCCCAATGTATAAGACTGTGTTATCGAAGTTTGATTGTATAATCATTTATCTTTGTGGGTTGGAAGTTTGATCCTAAGTTATTGCTTTGAATAAAGCTTATCCAAATTGAAGAAATGTACTAGTTTCAAAACATTCATATTTGACCTCTACAAAAATTTACCCATTTTTAAGCAGAGTCATGTAATATAAAACTTAATTAATAAAAAATATATTAATTTAATCTTCAACAAATAACATTACAAATTGGACGTTTGGTTTCAGATAGTTATCGAGCTTAAATCTCCCAATATTAAAAAAAAAAATTCCTTACATTTTAATTTTTAGTATCTGTTCCAAATTAATTGTCCTAAATACTATTGCCATTCAGAGTAAAATACACCAAAACTATTTTTTCTAACTTTTTTCTCTATATAATTTTTCCTACTTTCAATTTTTGTACTTTTCTCGAAAATCCAACACCATTTGACACATAGTAAAGATCACAATGCTAACAGCATATTACTTCATTTTATAATTAGCTTATGGTCATAGACTGATTTTTCCATATAATTATTTTGATAGTGAGTGTATGTACAATTGATCTATCATAATGCACAAAAATGGAAAGTAAAGAATGTTGAGAATAAATACGTAATTTGAACCATTATCTCAAACAGGTAATATTGATAATACGATTTTGCTAATTATAAATTTCATTGGACAATTCTCTCAGTATTAGAGGAATAAATTAAGAAGCTGAAAATTATGCAAATTGATCAATATATTATCTAGATCCTCGTAAGAAATAATGCGAACCAGAAGTTCGAAAAATAATTCACCACTGCATTTACTAACAAAATAGATCAACGATCTTTCATACACCAACTTTAAATGTTCCAACTTGAATTAATGCCATGGAGGATAATTTGTTAAAATTATATATGATAAATTTATAATACAGTAGAAGAGTGGTGATATTCGATTCCAATACAAAAATCTTCAAACGAAAATGGAACAATTAACAAAAATTATCCCATTAATGAGGCTTATACTCTTGATGAGTATTTAAATATAACAAATTATTAAAATTCAGAAGAGGTTCACGTATATAATGTGTTAAAAATTAAGATTTATGCAAATTGGTCAATATATTATCGAGATCCTCGTAAAAAATAATGTGAACCAGAAGTTCGAAAAATAATTCACCTAATCTGCATTTACTAACAAAATAGATCAACGATCTTTCATACACCAACTTTAAATGTTCCAACTTGACTTAATGCCATGGAGGATAATTAGTTAAATTTATATATGATAAATTTATAATACAGTAGAAGAGTGATGATATTCGATTCCAATATAAAAATCTTCAAACGAAAATGGAGCAATTAACAAAAATTATCCCATTAATGAGGCTTATACTCTTGATGAGTATTTAAATATAACAAATTATTAAAATGCAGAAGAGGTTCACGTATATAATGTGTTAAAAATTAAGATTTATGCAAATTGATCAATATATTATCTAGATCCTCGTAAAAAATAATGCGAACCAGATGTTCGAAAAATAATTCACTTAATCTGCATTTACTAACAAAATATATCAACGATCTTTCATACACCAACTTTAAATGTTCCAACTTGAATTAATGCCATGGAGGATAATTAGTTAAAATTATATATGATAAATTTATAGTACAGTAGAAGAGTGATGATATTCGATTCCAATACAAAAATCTTCAAACGAAAATGGAGCAATTAACCAAAATTATCCCATTAATGAGGCTTATACTCATGATGAGTATTTAAATATAACAAATTATTAAAATTCAGAAGAGGTTCACGTATATAATGTGTTAAAAATTAAGATATCTCAATAAGTTATGCATTATGAGAAAAGAAATAGAATCGAAAAAGAAAATGTTGTCGACAACATTTTTACATATAATGTACTACATCATATTTTGAATAGCAAGAAATCAAAATAAATTCTTCATAACATGTCAATCGAGGTAGTGATTAACCAAAATAAACGACGCAATCCTAACAAATTGAATTTACTAAAATAAACTTGAAGTTTCTGGATCGGTAGTATGAAAATCAAAAGATGTATACTTGTATGAAATGTAAATGAGAAAACAAAGTCATAACATGTAATGCATGACTCTTAAAATAATATATTCCGTAAGGACCGTAGTGGATGCAATCATGAGTGCGTGCATGCATGAAATTTGAAATACAGTTATAGTCAACTCATCGGCATAATTATTAACGTTATCACTTAAGGATTTAATATATTTGAAGCATAATTTAAGTGATATTGTTATGAGGGAGAGTAAATATATATTGTACTTTTTTTCTTGACAAAGATTTTGATCCATTGGATTTTTTATTAAGGTTTTTAACATGAGAATTTTTGTAGCATACTCAAAAGAAATTGTACTCATTTTTCTCCATTAGGATTTTTTTCACATGATTTTCCTAATAAGGTTTAATGATGTATGTTCTTTGTATAATGAATGTCCAACTGTAAGACATTTACCCTCAAAATAATATTATGATACGTATGAGACTCCCGAAGAGATTAACATATGCTATTTTTCAAATCGTTCTGTAATTTATGTTATTGCAGTTATCAAATGTTGATAAATATATCTTGTATGAATGTAGTGTTATTTAATACATTGACGTACAAGACAAGGATGAATTGAAATCAGGAGGAGTAGCCGTATTATTTTTTCTTAATTCAAGTTTTGTCCAATTGAATTTTCTTAATAAAGTTTTAACAAGACAGATGTTTTGTAATGTGTCATTTAAAAGTGAGTGTTTTAAATAATATGATTAGTGAATGACAATTATACATCTACAATCCTAAATTTTATTATCATTATATCCCAAATTCTTCTTTATAAATATGGAGCTTTAATTCTCAATATAATATACACAAATCTATTTACTTTTCTCTTCTGTTCTTTTTTTTTTCTCTAATTTATAAGAGCACTCGATTTCTATTAATTTGCACATTTTGTATGTGACAGTAGTTTTTGTCCAAATATTCTGTTAATTAATTTAAAGTGAATGACAATTGACAAATAAAACGTAACATTTTTGTTTTAACATTTCATTTAATAGTGATTGAGGATTCCGCTAAATTTAACAATAATAGCTCCATTGAAAGACGTCCTTAACTTTTAGATATTTTGCATCTTTATCTCGAACATTTGATTATTAATAGTGTTATACTTAACAATTAATTTATTAGTAATTCTCGTATTATTTAAGGGATTTTGTTCAATTTAGCTTTATTGTAGGTTCGTCCTGGCTTTTATACAATTTTCAACTTTCTCTCAAACATTTGTTTCTTGATATCATTATTCTTAATGTTTCATTTATTAGATTATCTTCTTAACTAATGCATTCCGTTTCAATTTAATAATAATAGCTTTATTATAGGATGTTCCTAACTTTTATGCTTTTGTACACGTATTGTTCACAAAGAATTGAATTGTCCAAAACTTGTTTTATTGAGAATTGTTGATTAATTGTATTTGATTAACATAATTTTTCACCTGAAAAAATTTAAAAATTTGATTCTTAATATCGTTCTTCTTAACATTTTATTTATTGGTAATTGTCTTCTTGATTAAGATATTTCGTTCAATTCAATAATAGTAGCTTTATTGTGAGACATCCCTAACTTTTATACCCTTTCTACCTTTATCTTGAATTTTTGTTTCTAAGTGGTTTTATCATTAAGCGTGCGTTTGATTATAAGAGTGGAATTTGGTGAAAGAAAACGAATTACATGAAATTGAATTGTTTAAAATTTGTTTCAGAGGGAATTGTAATTAATGATGTTTGTTTGGTATAATTTTTCACATAATACGTTTGACTTTATTTTTTATGCAAATTGTTACTTTTTGAGATAAATTTTTTTACAATCTGTATTAAAATTTGTTTGAATGGCCAAAAAGTAAAAAAAAAAAAAAAAAAAAAACAATTAAAAAATATTAATTTTTGAAATTTTTTTTTGTATTCGTTTGGCTTTATTTTTCATGTAAATTGTCAATTAAATGGATAAATTTTTTTACCATTGGATTTAGAATATGTTTTCATTGCCAAAAAGTTAAAAAAAAAAAAAAAAAAGTTGGAAAATACTTTTTCATCAAAACCATGGAAAAATAAAAAGTGGAAAATGTGTTTTAAATTGTTGTACCTAAAAAATGGATGAAAATGAATTACATGAAAAAATTATACAATCAAACACAAAAATTAAGCATGGAAAAGAAATTGATTTTTCTTTTCCGCCTTTTTCCAGCCTAATCAAACAGGGCCTCACATTTTATTTGTTAGTGATTGTCGTCTTGAATCTTGATTAAAGGATTCCATTCGATTTAATAAAATTAACTCCATTGGAGGACCTTTCAACTTTTATATATTTTCCACCTTTATCTCAAACATGTATATCTTAATAACATTATTCTTAACATTTCATTTATAGATTTTCGTCATAATTAAGGGATCTCGTTCAATATATCAATATATATTTTATTGTAGAATGTTCCTAATTTTATACCTTTTGCAACTTTATTTTTAATCTTCAATACTTAATAACATTATTCTTGTTCTTTCATTTATTTGTGATTGTCATTTTTATTAAGGGGCTCCGTTAAATTTGATAATATTATATTTATTGCATGACGTTCCTAACTTCTATTTTTTCTTTTGGGCATTTATCTCGAAACTTTAATTCTTAATAGCAATATCCTTAACATTTAATTTATGATTGATTTTCGTCTTAATTAAGAAATCTATTCAATTTATTAATATTAGCTATATTGAATGATGTCCTTATCTTTTATACCTTCTGCACCTACCTGGAATCTTCGTTTCTTAATACTATTGTTCTTAACATTTCATTCATCAGTAATTGTCATTTTAATTAAACGATTCCATTCAAATTTAATATTATTAGTTTCATTCAAGGATAATTACACCATCGTCCCTAACTTTATACTTTTTTCGCACCCTAGTTGAACCTCCGTTTCTTAATAGCATGGTCTTAACATTCCACTTATTAGTTATTGACGTCTTAATTAAACGATTCTGTTAAAATATAATAATATTAGGCCCTGTTTGATTGGCCAAGTTTTTCGTGGAAGGTGGAAAACGTTTTCCTACTTTTTACTATTCACCTGTTTGATTGCACTAATTTTTCAGGGAAAACGTTTTCCAACGTTTTCCAAGGTACAAGCGGTTGATGCACAAAAGCTAAAAAACGTTTTTTCACCATAGTGGTGGGAAAACGTTTTCCAACTTTTTGAAATTTTTTTTTTTTTTTAATTTTTTTTAGCAATTGGAACACATTCCAAAGTCAATGGTAAAAAAAATTATCCATTTAATTGACAATATGTGTAAAAAACAAAATCAAACGAAAAATTTACCAGGTGAAAAATTATATCAATCAAATACCATTAATTACAATTCCTTGTAAACGTTTTCTAGACAATTCAATTCCTTGTCATTCATTTTTTTTTCACCCGTTTTCCACCCTTGCAATCAAACAGACCCTTAGTTTCATTTTAGGACAATTCGAGTTGTTGACCTAAACTTTGTATAACTTTTTGCACCTTTATCCATAACGTTTGTTTCATAATGACGTTATTGCTAACATTTTCTAGTGATTGACATCTTAAATAAGGAATTCCGTTTGAATTTAACAATATTAGGTTTATGAAAAAAATGAATTGAAATCTCAAATATTGCAAAACAGTACAATGGATTCCCAAGTCTTCTATTTTTGCCATTAACGTTTCAAAAAACATTTGCAATATTAATCAACCATAAGGCCCTTTGGATGCAATTTGTCCAAAGTTATATTAATTGACCAAATATGCACCCATGAACTTTCATTTGATCATTTTTCAAGAAGGGCAAAATGATCTCTTCATATATTTTTTTAGGAGTGGGTGGAGGGAAGGATAGTGGAGGACTGGAGAGGAGAAAAGCTTCGATAGGACGATTTCATAAGCCTATGTGAGTTTACTCATTTAAACAATAATACAAGTCATTTATGATATATTTTAGGGGAATTTGCATAGATGTCACAAAATTTGTACATATTTCAAAAGTTCTCACCATTAACAATGCTGCACAAGAACGTCATTTTTTTTTTGTGTGAATTGTCCAAATCACTCTTGGAGATACATTTTTGGGTGCATTTAATGCTCTAATGTCCATGCTTTTAATACACACTAATGCCACGATTTGATGATTAGACTAGTGTAAGGAAAATCATTGAATATAAATAAAAAATAAAAAATATAACAACAACAATTCATATCAATGTAAGCACCGATTTTCACACTCCTTTCAATTCCACCCCAACTTTCTTAACATCTTCTCCATTCTAATATTAAGAAAAAAGTACTGTTCGATTAATTTTCAAGAGGTTAGCATTTACAAATTATTTAATGTTTTTATCTTATATCTTACTATTTAATAACTATTAAATACAACAAGCTCATATTAATTTTGCAATTTTGCTAATTATTATTCATTTATTTGGTTTGATTTTACAAATATGTTTGAATAAAGATAATAATGTCCTCCATGATATGTTGTGAGAGGTTATCTAGTTAACAAAGCATCGGATAAGTTATTTGTCAAGATTTTGTCGTTTGGTAGTTGAGCATTGATGAACATACTTAATGCTGTGAAAAATGTACTCTAATCACACCACTTAAATACTAATCCTTATGTGGTAATCGTAACTATCAACAGTTAAACTATCAAATAAAATTGTTGAGACTGATAGTTAAAATGTTGAATTCGACACTTAGGCCCTGTTTGATACACATTTTTTGTAAAATGAGAATGAAAAATATAGTCGTTATGGGTCCCACACAAGAGATGTAAAGTCAAATATGATGGCTGGATGTGATGGATAACGGTCATATTTTTCATTTTTATGGTGAAAAAATGGGAACCAAACATGGGCTTAGTGATTGTTGAGAAAGATATTTAAACTGTCGTTTTCATCAGTTTGCTATTATTTGATATAATTTATTCGTAGGTGTCACTTGCATGTTAATAGATTTTTATATGTTAATTGTGTCAAATGCTTATCATTACTATCTTCTCTGTATGCATGCCAGTCACATGCTTGGTACAACTATGCGGTTGCATAGTTGTATTCCTCCGTCTATTGCTTGAATTGAGTTGATCAATCGTATTTCTTCTTCCATTCCCAACATTAGACTTGTCATTTTGCTTGTTGTAATCGATGTTTCATTCACTATAGCTTGAATAAGTAATCACATGGTTTCTTTGATCTTTTTTGCTCTTGACCTAATCATTGATCCTTCCACCATGATCAATGGATCCTTATCTTTGCTAACTTTCATACCATCGATCTCATCATTGTGCTTATATATTGTGTTTATATTGGTGTTGGTATTGAAGTGTTAGATAGCCTTGTCGGTTTTTGATGATTTGATGTGATGTTTTGTTATTAATTCATAAGTTATGCCCAACCATGCTATTTGTCTCAATCGTGAAAATTTGCTTGTCTATATGAGATCTTATGTTACTTTGAGCACATTAGTCGTGACTGATTGTTTTCTGGAAGTGGAAATGGTTGATTAATGGAAAAAAATTTGAATTTGAAGAACTAGGTTGTGAGTTATATATAAACTTCTATTCTCTACCACTCCACCATTTTATGATATAAGTTTGGGGAGTCGAGCCGATAAAAAATACTATCTAGAAGTGTGTTGATTCTATGCATGTGAAAATAACTGTGTTGAGTTTCTTTTGCCAAGTCTTTTGATAATTACCATATGCTAGGAATTTAATCCCCATTTTGTTTTGTTGTGCTTAAAATAATGATATTGCACTTGTTAAATTTTAAACCTTACTTCGTAGTAGTGGTGTCAAATCAGCTAGCCGGCTCGGGCAACCCGGAAAAACCCCAAGTCGGCTCGACTGGTGGCTTGAAGAAAACGTGCCTAGGCTCGGGCCGAGCCCCGTTTTGGGACATTGGCTCGAACCTGAGCCGGCCCGGTATTATTTTTAAAAAAGTGAAAAAAAATATAAAAAAATATGTGTTGCTGTCAGCAACACAACTACCTGTTGCAGGTGGCGTAGCTGCCTGTTAGAAGACAACTTTAAGACATTCAAAATTAGAAATTTTGAAATGCTTTAAGGCATTCAAATTGTGTAGTTGCCATTCATTTTGAAATTCAAATTTTGTTAAATTAAATTTTTTGCTATAAATATGGGATAAAATTTTGAATTTCATATTAATTTGCTTCAATCAATTTTTTTTTTTTTAAATTAATTAATTGTAGCAGATCCAAATTTAGGATGTTGACATATTGTAAATTTTTAAAAAAAAAATATGTAATTTTTAAATTTATTTTGTTTCAAGAAAAATTGTACACGAAATATTTTATTTCTGTACAATTTTAACTCCGCCTATATTGATTATAGCCGGTCCCAACTCCCAAGTTCGAAAAAGGAGAAGGTTGTAAGTTGTAACTTTTATTTAATTTATAATTCATATAAATTACACAATTTTTAAATTATTTAAAACATGTTAGATTTGTTAATAAATAAATAAATAAATCGAGCCAGCTTGGCTCCATAAAAACCCGAGCTAAAAGCTTGGGTCAAGTCTAGTTTTTCGGCTGAGGTTTTGCTCGGTTCAGCTCGGGCAAAAAAAGCCGTATCATTTTACTCGAGCCCAAACCCGAGCCTCGAGTTTCGACTTGACTCGTTGATATCCCCACTTCGTAGCCTTTTTTCTTCAAGTTACTAAATCCGTAGGAATATCTCAAAATTCGGTACCTTTAAGTCTAAACAACCGAGGAGTTATCGACATAAAACTCTCTACAAGAGTAAAAAAGAAAGCTTAAGGGAGAGGTAAACCATGAGATTTGATTGTAAAAAGAAAAGAAAAGAAACTGATTTGATGCAATTGTATTTGATATTTGAGCTTAAATAACTAGTGAGTTTGAATTATTTAATATGAGTTTGAATGTGAAAGTACTCATTAGTGGAAAATCATCACATAACTAGAGTTAAAATTTTTGTTTTTCTACCAAACCAAATTCAAGCGAGAAAAGAAAATAGTGATGTAAAAACAACCTTTGGATTTACACCTGGGAAAAGAAAGAAAATTGCTATGTTGTGGTGTGAATTTCATAAGTGAGAAAGGAAATATTTGACCACAAAGGATCGGGTTGGAGCGCTAAGTTGAAAACTTTTTTCGTCTTGATAATTGTTTCCTAATTTTGATGATGATTAAAATTGACTATGAACACACATACACCGATCAAACATTGGACAAATTTATATTGTTTTTGGTAGCATGATTCGGAAGCATATGCCTGAATTGATTACACAATTTTATACTCATGAATACCTTGACCAGCTATCTAACATTGTTGGTTCTTAGCATGTATTTCATGATTGTATTAGAAGTTAATCTTACTCGAGGCGAGAAAAAATTTAAGTTTGGGGGTATTTGATCAGTGTGTTTTTATACACTTATTAGGTATTTTAATGAGCTGATTATTGATGAAATTGAGTAAATTCCTATTCATAATTGTGTAATTATGATTTTTGTATGCCAAGATCCCAATGTGCTTGGGAGGTGCAAATCATGGACCGAAATGTGCTTCGAACCTTGAACTTGTGTGCAAGCGCGACCTGCGTACACGAATGTCGAACCGAAATGAGCAAAAATTGGCCCCTTAGGAGTGTTCACATTTTGCTACAATTTTTTTCTTTTCTTCAAGTGACTTTTCAATTTTGAAACTGTTGAAACTCCTATTGTAATTGGCACTAAGTAAATGGACAAGTTACACTCAAGAGCCAAGTTTATAAACTGACTCGTTTTCCACATTTCAACACACGAATTCATCTTAAAAATCATCTGCATATCGCATACAAACCTTGTCTATCTGCATATTTGTTTAAGGTCTTGTTGAGATGGTGATATTGTTCAGGCACTAAATCAGTTCGCCAAAGTAGTCTATATGGTGCTCAGAAACTACTGGTTCTACCGTTATATCCTGAGAAACGGACGCTCGATTTAAATCTCAAGTACAGACGGTGAGAGAGCTAATCTGTTTTAAGGAAACTGTGTGTAACACAAGCCCCGGGTTAAAATTTTTCTTGTTTTATTAGTTCTGCAATTATTTGGTCTATTACTCGTTTTGCAGATTTAAATTTTGCAGTTTAACTTACAGTTTTACATTACTTGATTTTGCTATATTATTAAATCTGTTTTATACATACATATATATATATATATATATATATATATATATATATATAACAGATTTAATCAACACATAAATCCGATATTTCATCAATAAATCCAGTATTCAGTTTCGTGAAGCTTATCGAACAGTTTATCCTCCTTGTGAACCATGTCTTGTTAAACATGAGAAATATTCACATGGCTTCATTACCCTTGGAAGACTCTTTATTTTTTGGATCACTTCCACTTGCTAGAAAACTTATAGGTTGTGCATGGGGCTGTTTTAAACCAACCGATCTACTACTTTGCCTATTTACCTAGTTGCAATTAACCACATCGTGTCCATGCAACTTGCATTGTACATAGTACTTCAGAGTTCCTTCATTATGAACTTCTGGCCAGAATCCTAATCCAGATTTAGTACTAGTGCCAATCTAAATATCATGCTCGAGTTTCTTTGTAAGATCCATCTCCCCACAAACCCGTGTGTAGCTAGGTCTTGTGAAAGTTACAGTGGGCAGATCAACATTCCAAAATCTTCCCAGTGGCTTCACTATTTCCTTCAAGTATGATAGGATGCAAAAGATTAATAGCAGAAATGGCAACCGAATCCAAATCGGAGCCACTGGAGATTCCTCATTGGCTTTAAAATCTCTTGACTATTTAAACAACGAAATATGGATCTCTCCACCGCATGGACGTGAACGCGTCCAGGTTTTGTTGAGATCCTCTTCATTATGAAGTTTAATTAGCACATGTCGTTGACCTATAAAACTTACAATCAGAACAGTTGAAAGAGCCCACTTGGTGCTAATATGATGGCGAATGACATCCATTCTTGGCCACGATTTTGAGAACTTTGCGATAAGTGCGTAATAGAGCAAGGTTTCCAACCGTTGTAGCTCGAGATGAGAGAAAACGACGGCAGGTTTTCCATCATTGAATTGCAGTTGTCTCAGAGGGACTGATACATCTTCAATAGGGATCATTGATAAATCATAGCGGATAAGAGTCAAAGCAACGACAGCCGCATACGAGATCGGAGCCGTAGGAGATTATTAAGTCCAATGTTCAATATTCTAGTTAAGGGTTTTGCTTTTGTGACACTTGTCATTAATTCGTTATGTTCACAATGCATTAAAGTTTATATTGAGTTGATTGTGTTAGGGTTCACACTTAAATGGAGCCTATATCCGAGGTCGAGCTGATGCCTTTAAAGACATTGTTTCGGGCAAAGCTTCAAAGTTTCTATTAGCTAAGTAATTTATGGCATACATTCCTTTGATAAGCAGGGCCTCAGTGGTCAATGTGTATTTTTGGTCCAATACGCTTTGAAGCTAAGGTGTATATATTCTTTTTTTACATGCGGGTATGCAATGAGTCTTTTTGACTGACATGGAGCCTGGATGGACAATAATTATCTGATCTCAACATGTAGTTGGAGAAAAAGATACAAATACGTTAATGTCCCGCCTCCTGCAAACCTTGTAAAAATTGTCCTTAAAAAAAGGTAATTAATTGCGAATAACAAGAAGAATCGATGGGGGTTTAAAGTTTGACATCAATGTAAGGTTGATGTTCATGGGTACGTAAAGCCAAAGAGTGGTGTGAACTATACAAGTTACCAATAACATTGATGAAATGAAGTAAAGACTCTGGTGTATAGAGAAGACCTCACCGTTTAAGAAGTAACCATAGAAACGATGGAATCTCAAAGTTATTAATAGAAAATAGACCATGAGGAATCCAATAATTATAGATTAATCTAGAAAAAAGAATTTAATTATGTGAACCAAAAATTTAACATTGCTACCACAAGAATTGCAAAACCTTATGGAAACCCTAATATTCTTGCAAAATTTATAGCCCCTAGTGGGAGGCTCGCACGACATGCTATTAGCTCAGTGGTAGAGCACCCCCCTGAAAATTGCGTCGTTGTACCTGGGTTGTGAGGGCTCTTAGCAAGATTTCCCTTTTTTGTGGAAAAGGCCCGTATCTGCAATTATGATTTTACGTATGGACAATTCCGCGGCCAAATGTTACACTAAAAGGATTGAGCCGAATACAAAGATTTTATTGCATGTATTTTGGCTTTACATGCTTCTCCAGATATACAAGATTTGAAATACAAAATCTAAGACTAAATCCAAATCGAAGACTCAAATGTTTTGCAAAGATTGATGTATTTCATGAAGAGTTAAGGTCGAAACACCTGGAACAAGTCACGTTTGGAAGTTTCTCAAGGCCAGCCAATTGTCCACAATGAAGTTATTAGTTTTAAGACTCACCCAAGTACATGAAATTGCTAGTTGGCTTTGGCAATTTCGAATTCTTCAACAGAGAAGATGAAGATTTCAACTATAATAATGCTATCTATCACTAGTAGTAGTTATAGAAATTGATCAATGCTACTAGTAGTTAATATCAGATTGGAAAGGAGGTAGATGACGTGTATATGGGAAAAGAAAGGATTTTGTGACTGAGAAAGAATATGAGAGATCTTGATGAGAGAGATGCAAATTATTTTGAGAGAAGATTATTATGGAGTGACAGATACAATTAGCGATTTAATTTTTTTTAAATACCAGTATTTGCCATAATAAGTTAGTTCTGTAGTTAAAAAACTCCAATACATTTCAGAAAATGAAAATTGACTCTCTCCCTCTCCCTCTCTCCCTTAATTTTCATTTGAAAGAATTGGCTAACATCCAAACCCACGTCCAAATGACAACCCAACCACAAAATCCATCTTCTTCACAATTTAAAAGTTGTCTTCTCCAATTCGGCAAAAACCCACACTCTAGAGCAACGACAAAATGGATTTTTTTTCCTCTTGCATGTCTATATGCTCATGATATGCTTGCAAAATGAATTGTGTTTTCGTATATTTGTAAGTTATATAAATTCATTATTTATTGTACTTTTCCTTTCCATCGTTGTGAAATTGATTTCCCGCCTCTTGATCAGCAGTGAAAAGTTTTTATCCAGAGATCATAGTTGTCAATTGTTGAGTTTTGAGTTTATAGATTTACTTTTGAAAAACTTATAAAGAAAAAAAATTTAAATGCACAATACAATTTGAGGTCCCAACTTTTAAAGTTCAACTCAGGTATGGAGAATCTAAAGTCCATCCCTAAGTAGATGCATCTTGTAATATAATTTCAGTCGACACGAGTTTGAACTTTGAAGGCGAGTTCATTTCTTTTGGTAAAAAATGAAGCACACTTCTATCATCATTAGGGATGTAAGTCATTGGACTTGGTCAACTTTTGATAGATTTTCAAACAAAATCGTTTTAAATGATATGAAATAAATCCAAACGTAAATCAAATAATTTAAAATAGTTTGAGATTTTCTCAAATATAAACTTAATGGTTTGGTCGAATTTAAATCGCATCTTGACCGTATATTTTTCTTTAATGTCACCTTATGATCACTAATTCGGTAATTTAAAATTATTTTTATACTTCATTGAGAATAAAAATAAATTGTATATATCAAAGTATAAACCTAAACTGGAGCGTCCAATGGAAGAATATTTTTTACAAAGATATTTGACAAATGTGTTAGAATAATTCTATATGTGGGCTTCCCATTTGATTGTAAATTTTACGGGTTAGACATATGGCTCTGAATGATACTGTGATTGGTCCCAATATTTTAAGTGATCACTCGGGTCGATGTACACCTTACGGGCTATATTTTATTTAATGTGGTTATTTAATTATGTGGGTCGGAAATATGTAAACCCTAATTAGAGTTTAAGTCGTTAATATGACGACTCTATTTGATTCCAATATAAAGGCTAGGTCCCCTCTCCTCTCCGGATGTTGATTATTGATTGGTCTGCCCTATTGACGACTAATATTTTGTGAAGAGCAAGGAGGGGAAGATCTAGCTGCTATTATTCATATCAACGATATCTTCCGCATGTATGAATTCGATTAATTAGTTAATATTCTGTAATTCTTATTCTTAGAATGATTAAATAAATTTATAACAATTGGTATCAGAGTTACATGCTAAGATTTAAATCCTTAATAAAGTAGCTTTATTTTTTTAATTCATACCCTGAATTATTAAACACCCAAATTTCCGCAGCCACGCCACATTGAAATTTTCCTTCTTTTGTGTATGAATTACCCATGTTTTTAACTTGTGTAATGTATTTTTAAACTCTGCATAAACCAAATAATAATCCAGACCCAGGCCACTATTTTCCCCTTCTCGTCGCGTATACCATCTGCACCAATTAAAATCATTCAGCATTTTGGCAAAATTCAACAACTAGGCTGCCTATTTCTTCCTTGTATTACTTCTGGATGGCGTATATATATATATATATATATATATATATATATATATATGACCTGAATTTGAATCTGTATATCTATTGGGGTTTTCTAAGAGTATGAATATGTATATATATGTATATATAATTGTTCTACGCTTTCAAATTTCTCGTTGCTATGAAACTTAATGATTGATGTTGTTGAAGAAGAAAAGGGAACGATTATTACCCAATTTGATGAGTAATTGGATTGAATTTATACCCACGTTACCCGCCGTCGTCGCAGGCGGTGCGACGAAGCAGCAAGGTCGCTGCCTTGCGGCGATCGCGCACGGGCCCTGGGACAGCAGCGTTGGACGCTGCTGCAGGGCTTGCAATGGCAGCCCTGGCCGGCGCCGCATCTTTGCATGTCGGAGAAGGATATTGTCGTGTAATGATTGAAACTCAGCTTCAACCAAACCAGATAAATATGTAGCTTCAATCAACACAATAAGAGAACAAATCTGCTGGGATCAACAACCCAAGCTGGAAATCTATTAATTAAACTAGAATTTTCACAGAAATTAACAAAACAGAGAGAGAGAATAGAAGGAGGAAAGAACGAGAAAAGAAGAGGATTCTGAGAAGAAGGTTCACGACAATTCCATTCGCGCCCTCTTTTCCCTCCATTTCATCCTATTATAACCAAAATAGAAGGAGAATCGTGTTTATGAAAATGCTATGAACAAAACGCATTTCTATTATATTCAACACTATTGACTTCAAAACGGCACCGTTTCTTTTATTTGAAACGACGCCGTCACTTGATTTCAAAAACCAGCGGCTGACTTGTCTTCTTCCTGGTGTTCCTCTTGCCTTTGTCTCTCCATTTCAGCTTACTTGTTCCTCCATAACATCCCTCCCCCTCAGCTACACCTTGTCCCCAAGGTTGAAAGGATGGAAAGAGTGCATGTATGTTCTCAGCATTCTCCCAGGTTGCCTCGTCTGGATTGGAGCCCTTCCACTAAACTAGCCATTATGTTACATCTACTCCATTCTGATTGACCTGTCGAATAGACAACACCCGAAGGGTTGAGTGTGCTTTCCATATCCATGGTCCTGATATGGGAGTGTACGAATATGAACTTTTTTCTCCCCAATCTTCTTCTTGAGTAATGAAACGTGGAAGACTAGGTGAATCACGACTGTAGAAGGTAAGTCCAGCTTGTAAGCCACTGATCCCATCCTCTGAATTATCTGATATGGGCCATAATACCTTGCAGAGAGTTTGTTGTTGGTTCTTCTAGCCACTGTTTGTTGAGCATATGGATGTAACTTAAGATAAACCCAATCTCCCACCTGAAATTCTCTTTCATTCCTGTGTTTATCCGCATAATGTTTCATCCTAGCTCTTGCTTGTGCCAGATTTTCTTTCAGTAGCTGATCCATTTTGTGTCTTTCGTGAAGTATTTCCTCTACTGCTGCAATGTTACTCTGCTGGTATGGACCCAAAGCCAGCTGGGGTGGTTTAAGACCGTATAATGCCTCAAAGGGGGTCATTTTAATGGCTGTGTGCAGAGTGGTATTATACCACCATTCAGCCAAGCTAACCCATTTACTCCATTGTTTAGGCTGCCTATAAACCATGCATCGAAGGTACATTTCCAAACACTGATTTAGCCTCTCTATTTGCCCGTCTGTTTGACCCCCAAATGTTTGAACAGTTCTTGCCAAAACCCACTGGTAAATATTTTATCCCTCTCCGTCACGATGCTCTGTGGCGTACCATGTAACTTGTAGATGTGATCCAAGAACATCCTTGCAATAGATGAAGCCGAGAATGGATGAGCCAGGGTGATGAAATGTGCATACTTAGTAAACCGGTCTACCACTACTAATATCACATTCTTCGCACCAGAAGTTGGTAGACCCTCAATGAAATCCATGGAGATATGACTCCATGCATACTCTGGTTCAGGTAAGGGTTATAGGAGCCCGGGATATGCCACATGTTCATTCTTGCACCTCTGACATGTATCACATCCTAAAACTTCTTGCTTGATCTCTTTACTCATCCCCGACCAGAAGAAGTACTGTTTTACTCTGTGAATGCTAGTTTGAACCCCTGAATGACCTCCTTCTTGTGAAGCATGAATTGCTGCAATCAGCTTCTTCCTCACTCCTCTATTAGTCCCAATATATATTTTGGATTTGTATTTAAGTAGCCCATTTAAGTATTGATAATCTGGGTCAGCCTGACCATCAAGCAACAGGGCCTTAATTTTATATTTCGCAATCTCATCCCCTTCATAGCTGGCTATCACTTCTTCTATCCACTGGGGTGTCACCGCAGTGATAGCTAGGCATTCCGTCTCCCTTCTGGATAAGGCATCTGCTGCCTTCTTATCTAAACCCTTCTTGTAATGAATCTCATAGCTCAGTCCCAATAACTTAGATAGCCATTTTTGTTGCAATGGGGTCGTGATTTTTTGCTCCAGCAGATACTTAAGTGATTGATGGTCAGTCTTGATGATGAAGTGATGACCCTCTAGATAGTGCCTCCACCTCCCAACGACAATTACTAGTGCTAGGAGCTCCTTCTCATAGATTGATAATCCCAAATTCCTGCTACAAATGCCCTTGCTCAGGTAGGCTATAGGCCTTCTGTTTTACATCAAGACAGCCCCCAATCCACCATAACAAGCATCAGTTTCTATGATAAACGGTATAGAAAAATCTGGCAACGCTAGAACTGGTGTAGTACTCATGGTCCCTTTCAACTCCTGGAATGCCAATTCAGCACTTTCATTCCAATGGAAGCTATCTTTCTTAAGTAGGTCAGTTAGAGGCCTAGCAATAGCTCCATACCCCCTTACAAATTTTCTATAGTACCCCGTTAGGCCAAGGAACCCCCTCAGCTGCTTAACATTGACTGGTGTAGGCCACCCTTGCATTGAAGTGATTTTAGAAGGATTAGCTGATACCCCTTCTGCCGAAATAATATGGCCTAGGTACTCAATCTGAGATTGTCCAAAGGAACACTTACTTTCCTTTGCATAGAGTTGATGGTTTTTGAGAATTTCCAGTACCATAGTAACATGTTCGCAGTGAGATTTCAGGTCAGCACTATACACCAAAATGCCATCAAAGAACACTAAGATGAACTTCCTGAGGTGCTTCTTGAATACCTCGTTCATTAGGTATTGAAATGTAGCCGGAGCATTCGTCAACCCGAATGGCATAACTCTGAATTCATAAAGTCCTTCATGAGTTTTGAAGGCTGTTTTATGGACATCTTTTGTGGCTACTCTAATTTGATGATAGCCAGCCCTCAAATCAATCTTTGTAAACCACTTGGCTCCCTTCAACTCGTCCAGCAATTCATCTATCAATGGCATGGGATACTTGTCTTTGATTGTGAGATTATTAAGCTGTCTATAATCTACGCAGAATCGCCAAGTACCATCTTTCTTTTTTACCAACAACACAGGTGAAGCGAAGGGACTATTACTTGGTTGAATGATGCCATTTTCTCTCATTTCTTTAACCATCCTCTCTATTTCTGCCTTTTGTATGTATGGGCATCTATACGGCCTCATCTTGAACGGTTGTGCCCCCTCCTTTAGAGGTATATGGTGATCATTGAATCTTGGTGGAGGTAAGCCTTTTGGCTCCAAAAACACCATTGGAAATTGCTGCACTATCGCTTCTAATTCTACAGGGATAGATTTTTGTTCTCCTTCAGTGATGGTAGCAATCTGTGCCATTATTCCATAAGTTTGACCCCCATACCACCCTTTTTCTTTATTGTCAACCAACATTTGAAATTCTTCCCTAATAGTTTCATTTTGAAGTTCCCTTTTGGCTCCTTCATAGCTGAAGGTAATGCTTCCCTTTATGAAATCAAATAATACAGGGCTGAATTGACTTAGCCAGTCCACCCCTAGTATCATATCACTGCCCCCTAATTTGAGAACTCTCAATTTGTATTGGAACTCCAGATCTTGCATCTTCCAAGTAAATGGGTTGCAAATAGCTTTGCTAACTAGTTTCCCTCCTCCTGCTACAGTCACGAGGTGGGTTTGGCTATCTGTAGGCTGCAATTGATGCTACTGACCAACTGCTCATCAATAAAGCTATGAGTGCTACCACTATCTATCAGAATAGACACCCCTTTTCCTTTAATCAACCCAAGTAACTTGATAGTTTTACCCTTGTTACTGACCACTAATGCATATAGTGAAATCCCCATCGGTTCATCCACGTCTCCTTTATCTATTTTCTCACCTTCATCTCCAGGTGGTTCCTCCTCCACCTCATCCTCCTCTTCATCTATTAAGATAAAATTGAGCATCCTGTTTTTGCAAATGTGATCTCTTGTGTACTTCTCATCACACTTATAGCATAATCCCAGCTCTCTTTTTGCCTGAAAGTCATAGGAGGTGATAGCTTTGAATTTAAGGGTATTAGTGGGGTTTTTTGGTTCAGTGTAGGGTGTGGATTTGGGAGTGGGTTCATTTAGTTTAGAGGTTTGATTGGTCCATTTATTTGTTGTGTACGGTTTGAATGTTTTAGAGCCCCTGTTGAGGGCTGCAATGGTATTTTCTTGTAGAATGGCAACTTCGAAGGCTTTGGCTAGTGTTTGGGGTTGAATGATTTTAACCATTGGTTTGATCTCATCCTTCAGGCCACTAGTGAAGATAGAGATATAGTAGGACTCTGGCAAGTGTGGCAAGGAAATCATCACTTGAGATTTCAATTCTTCAAATTGCTCCTGGTATTCAATCATAGAACCCTTGTCTTAGTTTACTGAAGACTTCTATTACTTCCTCCGCTATGTTCTCAGCAAACCTCCTGCAAATTTCCCTCGAGAACATGTCCCAATCAGCGCGAGGTTGGCTGGAATTGAATCCATGGAACCATATGTCAGCCTTCCCCTTAAGGTACATTTCGGCAATTCCTACCCTCAACTCATCTTCTATTTGATGAACCTGGAAATACTTCTTCGCGTTTCGCAACCACTCCCTAGGCCCATCTCCTCCAAAATAAGGAAAGTCTATCTTGGGTAATTTGGAATTCATCCTAAATTCTTTGTTTCCACTGGAGTTACCTGCATGGTACTCACTTCCACGATTGCTATCACTGATGATTTGGAATGGTACTGCATTTTCTTCGAATTGTTTCTCCTTACAGTCGGATTTACCCCCATTTATCGGGGCTAATATCGCGACAATAGATTCATATTTTTGGTTCATCTCACCCATTAATTGCTCCATTCTATCCTACTTTGTACTCATCACCTTCAGCATTTGATCTGAGGATTTAACGGCTATCCCCAAATCAGTAACCTCCTTTTCCAAACGTTTCAGGTGCTCCTCGTTCGACTTGCTTCGCGTCTCAGACATCCCAATTCACGTTGCTGCTCTGATACCAATTGTAATGGTTGAAACTCAGCTTCAACCAAACCAGATAAATATGTAGCTTCAATCAACAGAATAAGAGAACAAATCTGCTGGGATCAACAACCCAAGCTGGAAATCTATTAATTAAACTGGAATTTTCACAGAAATTAACAAAACAGAGAGAGAGAATAGAAGGAGGAAAGAATGAGAAAAGAAGAGGATTCTGAGAAGAAGGTTCACGACAATTCCATTCGCGCCCTCTTTTCCCTCCATTTCATCCTATTATAACCAAAATAGAAGGAGAATCGTGTTTATGAAAATGCTATGAACAAAACGCATTTCTATTATATTCAACACTATTGACTTCAAAACGGCACCGTTTCTTTTATTTGAAACGACGCCGTCACTTGATTTCAAAAACCAGCGGCTGACTTGTCTTCTTCCTGGTGTTCCTCTTGCCTTTGTCTCCCCATTTCAGCTTACTTGTTCTTTCATAACATGTCGGTGCCGGTGGGAGAAGGATGTGGTAGTTGATTTTAGGGTCTCAATCAGTTTTTGGGTATATTGAAGATGGGGGCCTGTGTTGCAATTTGAGAAATTGCAGGCCTCTGCTTGCAATATGATTTGGGGTTGATTTTGTAAATAATGAAAAGGGGGCCTGTTTGTAAATTGAGAAGTTTGGAGGACCCGTTTTTATTTTAAATCTAGGGTCAAAGTGCAATTTTTGAAAATGATTAAGTTTTAAATTTTAAAAGGATTTGACTTACACTCTAATTTTTTACCGGTTTAAGAAAAATAATAATAATTTAAAATTGACGACTTTTATATTTTCGTTGAAATGGCTGTCCACTTAAATGTTATTATTATTATTTGTCCATTTAAATTTCAATCTCCAACATATTGAAATCATGTTACCAATTATGTTTCTTAATCACATATGAATTTCACGGTTTGTCGATTGATAATTATGATTTATTACTTAATTATTATTTCAGTGATTGAATTCTTCATGGACTTTAAGACGATCCTTATTTTCCCACTAAGAGAAATATTTTGAAATAAAAATGGGTGGTAGCTACCATAGTGGCACACTCATTGTTATTTATTCGATTTTCTCTATCGAACAAATTTTTTTTTTTAACTTAAATTACATTAAAAGGCGTTAGCGTCTCATTTTGAATTATAGCATATAGTATTTTGCCCAAAGGTGTTATTATATGCGATGTTTTGAAAATTGGCATAAGGAAGTTAACGATTTTATTTTGGTTTAAAAATCTCCTTCTACCCAAAAGTGTTGGGGTTTCGAAAATCAATGTGTTTTGTTAATATGCTTCCTGGTGTATTTTAAGAGTACCTTACAACATATTATATTGTTAGCCCAAAGGTAACTTTATAACGATGCACCTAGGCTCTTACCGTAATGAGTTTCATGAGTTTGACTTTAATTACGGATTATCTAATTAATAGCCCATGTTAATTAAATGAATATCTTATCATCCGTTGACTGCATGCATTATGTTTGGATGATATTATATGTTTCCACAATTTTAAATGCCTCATCTTTTTCGAGTCAACCGTCTGCTATTAAAACCTTGACTAGAAATAACTATGTGAGATGGAAACGAGACATAGGAATAACACTTGGTATGATAAGAATGCAAAGGTTTTATGGATGCCAAAGGTGAGAGATTTGTTGAGTATGATAAAGTTGAAACTAGAGATCTGATGAACAAATTAATGAATATGAGATATGATGGTACAAGTAGTGTTAGGGAGCATGTTATGAAGATAAATATATCATCTAAGCTAAAGGCTCTTAACATTCCCATTGCGGAGCTTTTCCTAGTCTATCATGCTTTAAATACCTTTCCTAATCAGTTCAATCAGTTTTAAAGTCGCATACAATGCTTAGTGGGATAAATGTAATTCAAATGACCTTATTGCAGTGTGTGCCCAAGAAGAGTGTAGGATGCGGCATGAGACAGTTGAAACTGTGCAATTGGCTTTTCAGCCATCACAGAACAATGGGTCTTCTCATAACCATAAGTCTAAGTTCAGCAAGGAAAATAAGTCACACCACAATCAGCAAAGTAAAAATTTTGATGGTCAGACTTCTGGTGGTCCCAAAGGAACTATAAAGAAAAATGATCAATGTAAGTGCTACAAAGGAAAAGGTCTCTAATCCGTTAACCATCCTCTATGTTGTGGCATAAGCGACTGGGTCACATTTTAAGGGATAAAATGGAAAGATGTGTAAAAGTTGAGATACTTCCCTCTCTAAATTTCTCTGATTTTGAGACTTGTGTGGATTGTATAATAGGAAAACTTACTAAGTCTACAAGGAAAGGTTTCACTAGGAGCAGTAGTATTTTGGACTTGATACATAGTGATATTAGTAGACCTTTACCTTCTACCATATGTGGGAACAAATATTTCATAGCTTTTATTAACGATTTTTCACGATATGGATATGTTTACCTCATTGACGACAAATCTCATGCACTTGAGAAATTCAAGATTTTCAAAATGGAAGTAGAGAAACAGTGTGGAAAATGTATTAAGTTGTAAATCTGACCATGGTGGTAAGTACTATGACAAGTATGACGAGTTTGGTCAAAACATTGGTGATTTTGCAAAGTTTTTTATAAAGTTGTGGGATAGTGCCTCAATACACTATGCTAGAGACACCTGAGCAGAATGACGTTTTTGAAAGATGAAATTGAACTCCAAAAGATATGGTCAAGAGCATGATGAGCAGAACGAATTTTGCCAAAATGCCTATGGGGTGAAGCTTTGAAATTGTTATGTATATCTTGAACAGAGTTCCAAGTAAAGCTATTGCAAAGACACCTTTTGAATTATGGATGGGACGTAAGTCAAGTTTGACTCATTTCAAAGTTTGGAGATGTCCAACCGAGGTTAGGATTTATAATCCTTTAGGAAAGAAATTGGACCTGAAATCTACTCCATGCTATTTTAATGGGTACCCAGACAGATTAAAATGATATAAATTCTACTATCCAAATCGTGGTACTAGAATTGTTGAGTCAATCACTACTAAATATCTAGAAAACAATTTGGGTGATAGTGGGAGTTCTACATTGAAGGAATTTTTCGTTGAACCGAGTACAGTTGTTGTTCAGTCCCTGTTATACTGAAAAAAGTTATATCTCAGTCACTTGAAATTGTTAATAAAGAACCTGGGCACCA
This sequence comes from Osmanthus fragrans, assembly GCA_019395295.1. Taxonomy (NCBI): domain Eukaryota; kingdom Viridiplantae; phylum Streptophyta; class Magnoliopsida; order Lamiales; family Oleaceae; genus Osmanthus; species Osmanthus fragrans. Next base: position 13,720,407 of record CM033361.1, read on the forward strand.
AGAGGAACTTCAGGTTCCTCCACCAACAACGATTGAGTCACTTTCTGAGCCACAAGTTAGGAGATCACAAAGGGAAATGAGATATGCATTGTTCAGTGACTACATTACGTATCTATTGGAGAGTGGTTTTAATATTGGACATATTGTTGATCATGTTACTTGTAATCAAGCATTGACAAGTCCTAAGTCAGATAAATAGATAAATTCTATGAAAGATGAATTGAATTCTATAGAACAGAATAAAGTTTGGGAACTTGTTGGAATTTCCCCAGATGCTAAAGTTATAGATAACAAGTGAATTTTCAAAAGGTAACTGGATTCGAAAGGGAATGTTGAATGAAAGAAGGCAAGATTGGTTGCAAAAGGGTTCACTCAACGAGAGGGCATTGATTATAATGAAACCTTCTCACATGTTTCGTCCAAAGATTATTTTCGAATTATCATGGCACTTGTGGCACACTATAATTTGGAGCTTCATCAAATGGACGTTAGGACAACCTTTTTGAATGAAGATCTTTTAGAAAGGGTTTATATGAGACAACATGAAAGTTTTGTTGTGAAGGGAAAATAAAATTTGGTGTGTAAGTTGAACATATACGATGTGTTCTAGAAAGGTTCAATATGCAGAACTGTGCACCTGGTGATGTACCTATCATAAAAGGGGATAAGTTTAACAAAACTCAATGTCCAAGGAATGAGCTTGAAAGAGAATCTATGAAGACAATACCATATACTAGTGTTGTGGGGAGTTTGATGTATGCTCAAATTTGCACTAGACCGGATATAGCCTTTGCAGTCAGTGTACTAAGTAGGTTTCAATCAAATCCAAGACAAGATCATTGGAAAGCAGCTAAAAAAAAAGTTATGAGATACTTAAAGAAAAATGAAAGTTATATGCTTACCTTCCAGCGTTCAAATCACATTGAGGTGGTAGGCTACTCATATTCTGATTTTGCTGGATGTCAAGATGATTTGAAATCGATCTCAAGTTACATTTTCATGTTAGTCGGTGGTGATATCTCTTGGAAAAGTGTTAAACAGACTCTAGTGGCATCCTCTACTATGCAGGCTGAATTTGTAGCATGTTATGAGCTACAATCCAAGCCGTTTGGTTAAGAAATTTCATTTCTGGATTGAAGGTTGTTGATTCCATCTCGAGACGAATGACTATTTATTGTGACAACAGTGCATCAGTATTCTTTTCAAGAAATAATAAAAGTTCTGGTGGGTCAAAGCATATTGACATCAAATATTTGGTGATTAGAGACAGAGTCAAGGAAGGGCAGACAAAAATAGAGCATATCAATATAGAAGAAATGATTACGAATCCTTTGACTAAGGGACTCGCTCCCAAAGTTTTTAAAATACATGTTACTAATATGGGTATTGTGGAAACTTTTGATATTTTTGGTTAGTGAGAGTTATTTATGTAAAGAACTACGTTTTGGCTTGATCCCTACAAGAAATACGTAGGAAATCCATATGTTTTTCGGGTGCAGCCCCTTCTAATAATAAAATATATATTCCCCCTATCCATAAATTATTTTGAGCATGCATTTGAGTTATGTCTTTCATTATGATATTATTATGATCTCGAGATATACTGAATAAAGACATAAGATGGATCTCTTTTAGAGACATGTTGCTTCATTTTGATTAGAAGCATTATGAGGACCGATATGAATTAACACAATTTTTTTTTATCATTTGGTGCTAAGTTCGTACCACATACTACTATATTGGTTGGAGGATGGTGATCCATATCGATAAGGATGTTGACATTTGTAGCTGTGGAATGATCTTACATCGTTTAATTGGTGTAATGATTTCCATGTTCGGTGTTAATATTCTTATTGGACCGGATCATGATGCGTAAGGTGTTATCATTTGAGCTATATTTTTGTGGCCACATATGTAGTCTAACTCAGATGTCAAAAGTTTTGTTATAGCAATCAAATGTTTGTCCAAGTGGGAGAATGTTAGAATAATTCTATATGTGGGCTTCCCATTTCATTGTGAATTTTACGGGTTAGACATATGGCTCTGAATGATACTGTGATTAGGTCTAATATGTTAAGTGATCACTTTGGTCGATGTACACCTTACGGGCTATATTTTATTTAATGTGGTTATTTAATTATGTGAGTCGGAAATATGTAAACCCTAATTAGGGTTTAAGTCGTTAATGAGACGACTCTATTTGATTCCTATATAAAGGCTAGGTCCCCTCTCCTCTTCGGTTGTTGATTATTGATTGGTCTGCCCCATTGACGGCTAATACTTTGTGAGGAGCAAGGAGGAGAAGATCTAGCTGCTATTATTCATATCAACGATGTCTTCCGCATGTATGAATTCGATTAATTAGTTATTCTGTGATTCTTATTCTTAGCATGATTAAATAAACTTATAACAAAATAATCCCGACCATTTAACAATGTAGATCTAACATTAAAAAAATGAAATAAAATTAATCATCTCTTTACCCTACCCTCATCCAACAGAATTCTCCTCCAAAATTCCCAGTTAACAAGGGGTGATTTCCCCTTGCGAATTTAGGGGGATTAATTCTTCCTCTAAAAAAGACTCTTCTTTGCTGGAGTTATGACTCCCTTGTCCCTTGAACGAAGCTCAAACTTAAATATCAAATAAAAGTCTCAACAATGGAGTTATGAAGATAGGATAATTAATTTTAATTATTAGTATTTGGTAGTTAAAATTATAAGTTTATAAAGTTAGAGATTGCAAGTCTGGCTAAAAAATGATACCAGATGATATATTTTATTGAGTATATATAATGGTTACAAGGTTGGAAAGAATCCAAATACGTAACAAACTAGATTACATTTGTAACAGATAAAATACAATGACCTCGGTAGCTATCCTTCAGTGGAATGGATAATGTTGGACTCTTTTGTATTTTGAATTGATTGGTTAACTATCCCCTTCAAGCTGATGATGAGAGGTCGAACCATTAGCTTGTCTTTAAGCATACTGAATCTGCCTGTGGATAGTCCCTTTGTGAAAATATCTGATGGTTGAGAGTTGAAATGTAACAAGCAATAATATCTCTGTTAAAATTTTTCTCTCGGATGAAATGGTAATCAACATCAATGTGTTTGGTCCTTGCATGAAACACAGGATTAGAGGATAATGAAAGAGCTCCAATGTTATCAACCCATAAGCAAGGAGGTGAATGAAGAGGAAAACCAAGCTCCTTAAAAAGCATTCGAATCCAATATAACTCAGTAACAGTGTGGGCCATTGATCGATACTCCGCCTCAATGCTTAATCTAGCAATAACAGGCTACTTCTTTGCCATCCAAGAAATTAAGCATGGACCCAGAAAAATACAATAGCCCATTGTAGACTTGCGATCATCAGGGCTACCAGCTCAATCTGAGTCACAAAAACCATGTAAAGATAAAGATCCTTTGCTGTAATGAAGTCCATGATCAATGGTTCCTTTTAAACATCGAAGCACTCTCTTTGCTGCCATGAGATGGACTGTAGTTGGACAATGAAGAAACTGACATAGTTGGTTAACACTGTAGGCAATATCAGGCCTAGTCAATGTACAATATTGGAGAGCTCCCACAATATGTTTGTAAGTGGATGGATCCGAAAGAGGGTCACCAGTGTGTTTGGACAATTTTCCACCAGAGGTGCAAGGAGTTGAAATTGGTTTAGTTCCCATCATTTTAGTGTCATGCAGCAAGTCTAAAATTTATTTACCTTGATGAGGATGAAGAGAATCTGATGTTTGAGAGACTTGAATGCCAAGAAAGTATGATAAAGTCCCCAAGTTCTTGATTGCAAAGTCTTGGCTGAGTTGAAGAAGAGCAGCAACTGCATTGGAGGAATTACTCACCACTAATATATCATCAACATATATTACAATAAGGATAGTGTTAGTAGATCGATGGAGATAAAACAAAGAAGTATCAACAGATGATCCAGTAAATCCAAGTTCCAAGAGACTGTGAGATAATCTCCTAAACCAAGCTCTTGGGGCTTGTTTCAGCCCATAGAGAGACTTGTGAAGTCGACAGACATGTGATGGAAAATTGTTATCTTCAAACCCTTTAGGTTGTTCCATAAATACTTCTTCCTCAAGGTAGCCATGCAAGAAAGCATTAGATATATCCAGTTGCTAGATAACCCAGTTGTGGTGGACTACCAAAGCAAGCACAAGTCTAATAGTGGCAGGTTTTATGACTTGACTAAAAGTTTCATGGAAATCAATACCATGTTCTTGCTCAAAACCTTTAGCTACAAGCCTTGCTTGGTACTATCAATGGTGCCATATGTCTTTTGTTTGAGTTTAAAGACCCATTTATTTCGGATGACATGCTTATCAGAGGGTCTAGGACATAAGGTCCAAGTTTTATTGGCAATGAGGGCATTAAACTCAAGTTGCATGGTTGCTTGCCAATTGGGATCTTTAGATGCTTAGTTATAGGTACGTGGTTCAGATGGAAGCATGATTGGGGAGAGAGCTTGAATTGGATGTTTAGTAGAGGAATAGAGTTGATAATTAGGAAATTGTTTGGGTTTGAGAGAATTGGTTTGGGTTCTGGTAACTATCTGTCTTGAAGGGGGGAATTGTACATAGATATGGGTGAAATTAGAGTTGAGAGGTCTTGTGTTTGAGCATTGTCAAGGAGAGACATATCTGCAAGAGTTGTATCAACAGAGTCAGTAAAATCAGAAGTGTTTGTTGGTGAGATAGATGGAGACATACCTGTTGTGACTGGAGCAGCAGTATCCAATGGAATATCCTCCAAGATGGGAGTAATAGCATGAAGAATAGGTGTGGAAATGGAATTGGTGGTGAAAGATGATGTATTGGCAGGAGATATGGAATTGGAAATGGAGTTTGCAGCAGGAAAAGTAATTTCATCAAAGACTACATGACGGGAGATGTAGATGCGACCAGATTGGACATCATAGCATCTATATCCTTTCTGATTTATAGCATAGCCAAGAAAGATGCACTTTTTGCTTCTATATGACAATTTATGAGCAAAGTAAGGTCGTAGAAGAGGGTAACAAGCACAACCAAATGTTTTGAGAAGGGTGTAGTCTGGCTGTTTATGAAATAAGAGAAAATATAGTGAATGATTGTCAAGAACAGGTGATGGCATTCTATTTATAAGGTAAGTGGCTGTAAGAAAAGCATATACCCAATGTTCAGATGGAAGATGTGACTGAGCTAGAAGTGCAAGACCTGTCTCTGTTATATGTCGATGCTTTCGTTCAGAAATGTCATTTTGCTCAGAGGTATGAGGGCATGTTAGCCTATGCAAAATGCCATTGTTCGTTAGAAAAGTTTTAAAAGAGTTGAAAAGTTATTCTCCTCCATTATCTGTTTGAAACTGTTTAATTTTAGCGGAGAATAAGTTCTCAACAAGACATTTAAATTTAATAAAGCGGAAGGCAACATCTGATTTTTGCTTTAAAGGAAACATCCATGAGAACCGAGAGTAATCATCAATGAATATAACATAAAATTTACAGCCACTTATTGAAAAAATAGGAGAAGTCCAGACATCAGAGTGAATAAGGTCTAAGGGATGACTTGACTGATGAACAAAAGTAGTAAAGGGAAGTTTATGACTTTTAGCCATTTGACAAAATTCACAAATTTGTTTCAGCTTGTGAGAACCAGAAACTGAAATAAGAGCATCATGATGGAAATGTTGCAAAACTGAGGTGGATGGATGACCTAATCTTGCATGCCAAGTCTGGACAGGGGCTGTGAATCCTAGAAAAACAGTAAATGAAGAGGTGGTGGTGGATCTTTGCTGCCACTTATTTGACTGGAAATTGACTGGATAGAGGCCTGCTCTACTCGGACCTTGGAGGAGGATTCTATTGGTTTGCAGATCCTTCACAACAAAATATGAGGCAGTTAGCACAAAATAACAATTAGTATCTTGGCAAAGTTGTTGGATTGAAAGGAGATTAGAAGAGGCCTGTAGACAATGTAAAATATTAGATAAAAACAAGGAACTATTTTTTGTTTGAAGAATAGAGGAACCAGTGTTATTTATGATCAAACCTCCCCCGTTTCCAACAGTTACTTGAGTTGGACCCTGGTATGGTTGTTGATCGATGGTGAGATTCTCCAACGCAGATGTAACATGGTTATTAGCACCACTATCTAGGAACCAAGGTTGATCATCTTCTGGTGGGACATGTGTATGAGCAGCCATAGCAGCCAGCTGAGCAGATGGGGTGTCTTCCTTGATAAGAGTAGTCCATCCTATGGTAACAATCAAGAGCTTGATGGCTTGTTTGACCACAAATTTGACAAGGAGGTTTGGAATTTTTAAAGAAGTGACTGGAAGTGGAGTTCTGATTTTTGTCGGAAGGATAGGGACGGTTAGGAGGCCTGGAACTAGAGGGTTTATTGGAGGGGAATCGTTTGTTGAATCTTTTGTGGTGGTAATTGGGTTTGGTTTTCTGAGTAAAGAAGGCAATGGAGGTATTATCTAGTGGTATGGAGTTATGTTGGGTTTCTAGTAATTGCTCATAGTTGAGCAACTCGGTTTGAAAATCATCAAAGATAATTGAGGATTCTCGAGTGGCAAAGTTCAGAGAGGTGATAAATGGATGATATGAGTGATTGAGGCCTCCAACAACATATGAGATTAGATCATCATTATCAACAGATTTCCCTACAGCTGTAAGTTGATCTGACCAGTTTTTGGCATCAAAAAGATAGTCAGTGCATGACTTGGATCCTTGGTGGAGAGTTTGTAGTTGTCTCTTGAGGTGGGAAATTCTGGATCTTGAATGTGGGGCAAATCTGTTAGACAGGGTGGTCCATACCTGTCCAGAAGTTATTTGTCCATAAACAGTAGACAAAACTTTCTCTGTGAGAGTGGCATTTATCCATGTCAAAATGAATTGGTCCTTTTTTCTGCCATAGCATATAATCAGCAGCAATGGTAGAGGTAAGTTTGCCTTCAGCATCAGTGACAAACTTAGGAGGACATGGCTCAGACCCATCTACAATGCCAAAGAGATCATGGCTTCGTAGAAGAGGAATGAATTGGGTGGTCCAATTCAGATAGTTGGCTCCATCAAGTCTGTCAGAGACCAAGTGAGTGATATTGGGAAAGATAAAAGCAGCAGGATCTCTGGGTAGCGCCATTAGGATCGAAAGGAAAGGTCTTAGCCTAGTCTTGCTCTGATACCAAGTTAGAGATTGCAAGTCTGGCTCAAAGTGATACCAGATGATATGTTTTATTGAGAATATATAATGGTTACAAGGTTGGAAAGAATCCAAATACGTAACAAACTAGATTACATTTGTAACAGATAAAATACAATGACCTCGGTAGCTATCCTTCAGTGGAGTGGATAATATTAGTTGGACTCTTTTGTATTTTGAATTGATTGGTTAACTTATAAGTCTAATTTTTGAAAAATAAGAAGTTAATTTTTTTTTTTTTAAATGGTTCGATATGATTTCAAATCACTTTTATTTATGAAACTTAATCCAAATCTTTCTAATTTGGCTTGTTTTAAAATAGATTCAGTAATGGGCTCAAGTGGCACAAAAAAGATGGTTTCAAAGAGCAATGTTCGTTTGGTTTGATGTATAAATGTTCTTCTGTGGTTTGACTTGTGAAAAATTGGATGGAACCACCCAAAGAGGATGTAAGTCGATAATGGAATAAGCTCGTAACTGCCAGGGGCAATTTATTCAACCCCTTATTAGCAATTTTTTTTTCCGTCAACCTTTAATGAAAATTGATCAAGTGTGTATCTGTACAAAACACTGTCCAAAAAAAAAAAGATAAGTTCCTATTTGGTAATATATTAACATCAAATTTTTAGTACAGTTTGATAAAAGTTGATGAAATGTATGTTAAAAAATTGTGGGTCTAATAATATGATTAAGATTAATAATTAATTTTGACTTAATTTTAATTCAAATTTTAATCTACACCAAAAAGGGTGTAAGAACAAAATTGCAAAAGTTGAAAATATTTGCTAATTTACCCTAACCAAAATTATTAGTTTCCCATCTGCGCTGCACCAATGTGACAGGTGCAAGTCAAAACTTCTTTCCAAAAGCAATGAATTTTAATGAAAACATGACTGAAAGATCACTCTCACGAGCTGCATAGTGGGTTTTTCACTGCGTCCAAATTCACACATTAATGACTATTAATTTCACGGGATCCCTTTTTCTCTCCCAAATAATGTGTCTTACTTGTCCACTTCCCCAAAATGGTGAAACAAAAGAAAATGATGCATCAATTGTGTATCCTCTTCTTACTATCCCTACCTTTCTTGCAGACCCATATGAAATTTTGTGATGGGCTGTCAATTTCGGAGGTGAATTTACTGAAAACAAATGAATTGGATGCAATGGTGAAAAGGGTTTGTGGAAGAAAGGTCAGTGATTGCTTAGAAAGGGCAGATGAAGAGGATCAGATGAATTCTGAGAGTAATAGAAGGATTCTGGCGTTTCATAAAAGGTATATAAGTTATGATACTTTGAAGAGGGATACTGTGCCATGTTCAATGCCTGGGGCTTCTTATTATAACTGTAAGGGTGTGGCCAATTCTTATAGAAGAGGATGTGAGCTCATTACTAGGTGTGCGAGGGGAGATTAGTTGCTTCATTTGGATTTTGACATTGGAAAGTGCAGCTGTAGAAGAATGCAATGGTTTGGTAAATTTTAACTTCGTTTCTTTGGATTAAATGTTTACAATTTTGTGTTTTGTGGCTATCTTTGGATAAGTTTCTGAGATGCGTTTATCCTTTATGATATAAATGTAAGTTGTGTTTCACTTAATTAGTAGGTGATCTAGGATTTCTTGAAGAACATGGAAGATCAGTTATTGCCTTTTCGTATTTCTAAGATGCTGTAGTTATATATGGTATTTTACCAGATAATCTCAATAGTTCAAGTCTAAAGGTGCATGTCTGCACGTGAGGGGCTTCGTCCCTAATAGTTTAAGCTTTTAGAGGACGTGGAGAAATGTTGTGAAATTGCCATATGACTTCCTTACTATCGTCAGCTGTGACGCCTTGTCAACTACCCTCAAACAAACCATTTTATAACGGTTCTATTTCTATTGGAAGAGTAATTGATCAAATTTGTAGAAGTTTCCTCTGAAGAAACACTTGTGATACTAGAAACTCAAGCCTTCTAGAGCATGTTATCACATTTTTAAATTGGTTCGTTCTGAAGTTTCAAATTCCGGTTACAATATGGTTTAAACAAAGCCAATTTAGTCATCTGCAACACGAAGTCAATGAGATCTTTACGGCGAAGAACAGGCTATCAAAGATAATGAGGACCTTATTCAGACACACGAGCTCTTTTGATAGGAATACAGCCAATGACCTCAATACGGTGATTTTGGCTCCTATTATCATTGTCCATATTTCTTAATTCTGCCACATTATAGTTAATAGGTATGTTCTAATAATTCATCTATTTGAACACATTTAGCAGGAAAAAATCAGCTGTTGATCATTTTAAAGCATACATAACATCCTATAAAACCATTAATTAAATGTTTGTTTGTGTGAAAACTTATTCTGTTTCTGATTCAGCTTCAGAAGCACAAGGTAGACCAGAGATAGTTATGCAGAAGCTGATTCTCCTCAGGGTTATGATGTTGGGCTTATGATGTTGCCTTTAGTAAATAGAGATAAGCAACTTGAAGCGTTGTAGCTGATAATGGCATATGTATTTCTACACTGTAATTCGTATTATTTATTTCTGGGAATATATTACTTGGCGCCATAAAGTTTTCATCAATTAGTCTTTTTTTTTTCTAACTCATCAATTAGTCAATTCTTTGTTATCCTATAGGCTTATTCCGCTTGCAATTTTAACTTGCTGATAGTTGATACACCTCGTTAAATGACCGGTAGGCGGTAGTAGCAAATCCTTAAGTAAAAATAGCACTTGAACTGATTATTGTGCTTAAAGAAGGTTCCGGACAACAATAATCCTCTTTTAGTCTTTTGTGTGTAGTGAAAGACATAATGTTGAATTCAGTAGCAGGGGTTTAGCCGACAAATCTTCCAGTGAGTAAAAATGTTGCCCCTGTAAAGGTGGGCATGATCAGTTTCGAAGAGAACTGAACTGAGAACAGATGTATTTAATAAGTAAATACGAATGAATGGGTAAGCAGCTCATGACCCTTCTATGGGAGGCTGAAAATGTGCGAGGCTAGAAAATATTATAAGCCCAAGAGCTCGCAAACGAGAAGGGCAAATGGCCCAATAATGTTTCACAGCGGTAGGTGTTTAAAGCTTGACCTCGAAATCAATGAACGAAGAATACGTAAGTTAAAAACGTAAACACATAATAAAATTAGTTAAAAATCCACCATTGAACGGTGAAAGTAATTTGTTGATCGTGATTTTATGATCAACAAATTGGCATCATTTATGAAAAATTAGAGCAAAGATAACCACGAATTCTTTAATTGAAGCAGAAAAATCACTAGAATCCACAAAAAAAAAAAAAAAAAAAAAAAAATAAAAAAATCTCGAGGCAAATCAGGAAGAAGTGAATGCGCTAGAAATCAAAATTGAGGAGCATAGTGATGAACTAGTTAACAACAACATAGATTCGAAACAATAGCCGAAAGAGACTCCAATGAAGTCGCAAGGCGATCTATCTCCAACGGAAGAAAATGTCGATGGCAAAGACTATACTAGAGATGGCGGAAAGCCTCCAAGTATTGACGACCGAAAAAGCTTCTTTGCATGCGAAAGTAGAGAACCTGGTCAAAACGGCGTAAAATGTGTAACAAGTTTCTTTCGTGAGAATAGCAGCAACGTATAAGTGTCAAAAAGATCACTGAATGAATATATCTACTGCATTTGGTAGACTCATGGAGGAAATCAATTATCATGACAAAAAGCATAGCCAACACTACCGTTGTGAAGGTAGAAAATGTTAAGACTTGATGTAAAAGGTCAACATTGTTAAGAGGAGTGACTCAAAGCTTTATTAGTTGGTCTATGTTCCCATCTTTATTTGATATGAGATTTTATCCCTTAACATGCCCCTACAAGATGGTGGCTCGTTTGAGCAGACCAATCTTGAAATTCGTATGTTCATTTTTTGAGTTTTGATCAGATCGAATAACTCATTAGAGTTTAATGGGCTCTGATACCATGTTAAGATTTGGGGGGTTCATCTTAGAAGGTCAACTTTGTTAAGAGGAGTAGCTCAAAACTTTATTAGTTGGTCTATGTTTCTATCTTTATTCGATATGAAATTTTATCCCTTAACAGAAAAGCGAAAAGTTTGATCAACTCTTCATATTCTACTCCTCTATCTAAGGAATATGAAGATCATCTCGCAAGGTCATACAAGTTAGATGACGATGACAAAAGTTTATCGTTCTTGGAAGAGATTAAGAAAGTTCCAATTTCGAATAATTTCATGTGCCCCGTCATAGAGACGTGTAGCGGAAACGGTGATCTGATGTACCATCTATTCAAGTACATGACTCAGATGAGATTAAAGAAGGAAAGTCTCACACTTAAATGTTAAGGTTTCCATTTAACACTGGACGGACCTACAAAGAGAAGGCATAGCAAGTTACCGTAGGGCCGCACGTTTGAGGAATCCCTCAAGAGCTACTTTGCACGTTTCAGTTGCTGAACTCATAGCTTTCAGAACCATATTAGATGAGAAGGCTAGGGATGCCTTATGGAATGGTTGATGATGAAGACAAAAACCTGGCCAATTAACATCAATTAGTAAATCTGATACTAAATGAGATCCAAGAGATTATGTACAACGTACAATGTTAACTGAATATTTTCATATGAATTCTACAAATGAAAAAGCTAAAACATTATTGTATAGAGATTTTCCTATTTATTTTATTTGGGATGCTCAATCTAAAATTTGGAGTCCAAGAAAAAGCAAAAATGTAATTGTTCGAATCATTACTGCGAATCCATGTGAAGGTAAAAGATATTACTTACGACTTCTACTAAATCATATTAGAGGTTCAACGTCTTTTAAAATCTTGTAAACAGTTAACAATGTTAACGTATCATCTTTTCGAGAATCAACTCTATTACATGGCTTGTTGAATGCAGATAATAATTGTGAGCTTTGTTTAGCTGAAGCAATAGTTTATCAAATGCCAAATTCTTTACGGAGATTGTTTTCCACTATATTAACTTTATGTGCCCCTAAAAATTCATCAACTCTTTGGTCTAAATTTAAAACATACATGTTTGAAGATTATGTTCAAAAAGGCATTTCTTGCGAAAATGCTGAATTGAAAGCATTACAATATATAAATAGTGTTCTTGAACCAATTGGAAAAAACATAAATGAATATAAATTGGTTCCATTTGAAATAAACATAGATGAAAATGAAAGGTTAGAAAATATGATTGCTGAAGAGATGAGAGATAGCTTCATTGACATTGAAACTACTTCGTCAGTTGTATTAAATAAAGAACAGCAAGCTGCGTATGATGCAATTCTACATAGAGTTTCACTAATGGAATAGGGTTGTTTTTTTTAGATGGCCCAGGAGGAACAGGGAAAACATTCTTGTACAAAGCATTGTTAAGAGCAGTTAGAGCAAGAAATTTAATTGCATTGGCTACAGCTTCTTCAGGTGTAGCAGCATCATTATTACCCGGTGGTCGCACTGCACATTCACGTTTTAAAATCCCATTAGAATTAAATACAAGTATAAGTTGCTCTGTTAGTAAACAATCAGCCTTAGGAAATTTGTTACGAATGACAAAATTGATTATATGGGATGAAGCTCCTATGACACATCGTTACGCTATAGAAGCTTTGGATAGAATGCTTAAAGATATTCATGAATGTGATACACCTTTTGGTGGAAAGATAATAGTTCTAGGTGGAGATTTCCGTCAAATATTACCAGTTATCCCCAATGGTAATAAGACAGATATAATGCAAGCAAGTTTAGTGTTTTCTTATCTATGGCCTTCATTTATTCGTTTACATTTGATTCAAAATATGAGAGCCCAGTTAGATCCAGTGTATTGTAAATATTTACTTTTCATAGGTAATGGACTTGAAGATACCCATTCTTGTGGTATGATTGAGCTTCCATCTAATTTAACATTAGCTTACAATGATGAATTACTTTCCTTGAAATCATTAATTGACGTTGTATTCCCAAATTTACAAACATATGGTGCCGCCTTAGATACCATGATTAATAGAGTTATCTTAACTCCAAAAAATGAATCAGTTGATGAAATTAACAATATGTTACTAAAACAAATTCCCAGTAAAAACTTTACATATTACAGTTTTGATGAAACAATTGATAAAACTGAACAAGGTATTCAAGAAGATTTCTTAAACACATTAACTCCAAATGGTATACCACCACATGAACTTATATTGAAAGAAAATTGTCCTGTTATATTACGTCGAAACATAAATCCTTCAGAAGGTCTATGCAATGGTACAAGATTAATTTGTAGAAAATTTGAAAACAATGTTATCGATGCTGAAATTGCTGTTGGAGAATATCGTGGAAAACATATTTTTTTACCTAGAATTCCATTCATTCCATTAGAAAGTGAAAGAGGTTCAGTTCCATTCAAACGAACTCAATTTCCAATACGTCCATGCTTTGCAATGACTATTAACAAAGCTCAAGGTCAAACTTTAGATTTTGTGGACTTTATCTTCCTGAACCAGTATTTTCGCATGGTCAGTTGTACGTTGTATTGTCAAGAGCGAAAACAAGTGATAGTATCAAAATCCTGGTTAAACCAACAAATATACATTCGTTATTACATAACAAATGTACAAACAATGTTGTTTACAGTGAAATCCTTCAATTAGTAAATTTATCGTAACATTTTTATTTTGTGAATGAAACTCATGTTATTTTTCTTTATTATTTAATCAATAGTAGATCACGTTGATTGTTTTAATTACATGCAAATTTATTTCATTGTTATAATTGTTGCCTCGATGGCAGTTATGTTCTCTGACCAGTTATGTTCTCTGACGTAGATAGTCTTTCCATCCTTTATAACATATGTTTATATTTAAATTCATTACTGTCTGTTTTCTTTATCTAAAATTTTTTTTTCCGTTAATTGTATTTATTATATGTTTTTCTTAACCATCATGAATGCTTGTCAATATATTTGCGATTGATTTAATTTACAAGAGATAGTTATATTTGCTGAAGACCTGATCCTTTATTTTAGTGTTTACTTCACTAATTCATTCATCAATGTTTTAGATTTTTGGGACTGTTTGAAAAATTCTGTATCGAATGAACTTTGTTGGTTCTTGATAGATAAATACGTATTGCAACTGTTTGTAAAGTTTTATTTCTCCATAAATACTTCTGTTTGATTGGATTCATTTGTTTTCTTATTTTTTTTTCTGTGCATGTGTATGTGGTGCTAAATGCTTGTTTTAATGAAAAACAAATACAGGGCAAAATCTCACTCAAATGTTTATTTTATTTATTTGCACACTGCAGCAACAGGTTTTAATTTTTTTACTTTAATTTTTCATTTATCTTATATTTTTCTTCGTAGTTCATAGCTGAAGAATTTTGTTACAACTTAAATTTTATAGTTAGTGTGACTTCACAAGTCTAATCAATTATATTGACTTACTAATCAAGTTATACTGGATATTCTTTAAGCATGTTATGATGTTAAAAGTAATCTAAATTACAGAGCTTACTCTCATTCTCTTGTGATTGATTCTCATGCTTTAACATGTGATAGTTGATATATGATGTGAACAGCTTGGAACAGCTTAACTATGTCTGGTTTATTTACCTGCTATTTCAATGGTGAATTTATTTTCAAATAATCTATTATTAGTATAACAAAAACTTATAAAATTGGAAGAAAAGTATTCTGAAGAATTTTTATTTTCAATTTTTATGTTATCCTTATTCATTGAATGGAACGAATTAATGTTATCTCTTTGACACATCTTTAACACAGGTGCACTCATTCAATCACTATCAACGAATCTTGAATTTCCTAGAGTCAGCATGTGAAGCACTATTAATATGTTTTCCTATTCATGTTGTACCATACTGCATGTTTATGTTGGATAGTGTGATGAACTTCATTCGACTGTTTAAATGTTCGCCTTATTATTTAGGGGTGTACAAATACATTACACACCAATTGTACCGAAAACTAATCAATTTATTTGATACTTTATACAAAGAAGCTAATGTTTCTCTCATTTCATTGTTAATATAAGTGTGGTAGTTAAACAATTTATCTATGTTGAGCCTAATATTGCATGTGTTTTGTAATTGTACATCAGTCCAACTACAGTATAATGGCAATATCTCCAACTAACGAACATATTGGAAAATAAAATACTATTAAGCTTGTAAAGGAAGTCCATCTGTCAGGTATGCTTCTTTTAATATTCAAAACAAATATGAGCTCCATATGTTTTTTGCCTCTCATGTTGCACTTATGTTGGATCATCATTTCCTATTCATTAATGCATTTCCTCTCGCATATCACTGTTTCATGTGAGAAGAAAAATGTATTTTTCATTCATTCATGATACTATTTCTCTTTTCCATTTTACCTTTCAATGCTTGTGCTATATAATGCGATAAGAAAGAATGAATGTGGCTTCAGACTGGATTCAGATACTTACCATTCAAAAAAGAATGATAGTGGCTTCAAACTGAATTCGAATTTTATTTTTTTGTTTATTCTCAAGGTGTGTATATTTCTGATTTAATTAGGTGAAGTGCCAGGTATTGATAAAAGACAACCGGGGTAAGTGGTGTCTCAAACTTAGCGTTTTTACTTCATTTATACTTTGCATCTTTTGTCTAAGATGTAATAGAATATCTAGAATTCAACTAGCAATAAATGTTCTAATTCCAGCTGATTTTAGCGGCCTTGAAGGAAAGGCAGTTTATATAGGTACATGTATGGTTGCTAGCATCTGTCTTCTGTTTTTTCTCTGACGTTCAAGTTACAGCACCGAATAAATCTGGTTGTCAAAATCAGTTTTCAATTTCCTTCAAGAAGCTGTTAAATCATAATTCTAAATTTGTAAAATCAAATCCTTCAGTCACTTTCTTCATCATATTGTTTCTTTTTCTTTATTGACAGTAAAAAAAGACTTTTTGCTTCTTCATAATTTTGATGAATGTTACGAGGGGGTGTAGGATATGTGGATAACTGATAAAAGACCAATACTTCTCTATTTTGTTATTTTTTACATTTAATTGCTTTGTGCGTGGTTATTTATGACGTTTTTGTAAATTTGCAAATTTGTGTAGTTGCCTTTTTTTCTTATTTAAATTAAATTGATAATTGAAGAGTTGCATTTTAAAAAATTCAACTAGACTTCTTCAGGTATTTGTGGTCGAGAGGCACCGTGCACTCAAGCACGGTGCCAACGGTGCCTCTCGTGAGGCACCGTGCACTCTCGCACGGTGCGAACGGTGCCTCACGAGAGGCACCGTGCGAGATTTCTGAAGAGGGAAAAAACCCTTTTTATTTGCTCCGTCACTTTTTTTATTTTTTTAATAAAATAACGTGTTCATAAAAAAAAAAAATTGTATTTAATATATATGTGTTATTGCATGTATTCTCGATTTTTTTTATTACTTATTATAATATAAAATATAAGATAAAATAAAATACGAATAAACCAGTGAGCTTTAATTACTACTGTAGTTACAGTTTTATTAGCTACGTGGTTTTTGATATTTTACTTGCAAAACATTACTTTTTATCAGTAGACCTCACATTTACCACTCATATCAGATTTGAAAGACATAAAGTAAGTCTGTGTTTCACCTTACCATTGCCCTTGTCCATTGTTATCTGATGTGGTTATCATCATATTACAACTGTTTATTTTAATCAGAGAGTATGGTGCTAAATTTGAAAAACATAAAGTAAGTCTGTGGTTCACCTTACCATTGTCATTGCCCGTTCTAATCTGATGTGGTTATCATCATATTACCACTGTTGATTAAACTGTTTATTGTAATCAGAGTATGGGGCTAATTTTTTATACAAAAAAAAAAAAAAACACATGGAGCACATACTCATTATCTTCTTGTCATCTTCCTGCTTATATATATATCTAGCACTAGATCTTCTCAAATAAAAAATAAAATAAAAATACTAACACATCAGAAACTTCTTCTTCAGCCAGTTTCTTCAACATCTTCCCAGTTGTGTATATTTCAGGTTATCTTTCTGTAGCCATTTATTGCCATTTATTTCAAATTTCTCTAAGTTTTTTCAATATCAAAACACAACTGTCTTTACATTTATTATCTCTGTCTTCTTTTTTAGTAGTTGCTATCACAGAGAACCAATGGGAAAAGAATACAGTCTGATAACAGATATCTCTCTTGGTCAAAGAAATTGGACAGCAAAAATATTTGTTGCTGAAAAGGGACCAGCAAGGACAGCTCAACACAGCCCTTCAAAATACCAGAACTTCGTACTTATGGACGAAAAGGTATGACAATAGTTATAGTTAACATAAATTTCATTTACTTATTGTTATGCCATTTTAATGTACAGAGATCTTTTTTCTCATATAATCTTTAATATAATACACCTTATATAGAGACTGACTTACCATTTTGTTATACTTCAAATTTCAGGGAAATAAAGTTCATGCCACAATTTGGGACAGTAATATTTCAGCTTTTGAAAATGAATTAACTCTTGGAAAAACATATTTGATCTCAAATGCATTTGTAAGACATCCAAAAAGTGATTATAAACAGTTTGGTGATGTACAGTGGACTATTTCTGGAACAACTAGGATTGAGGAAATACAAGAAAACAATAATGCACTATTATTTTCAACATTCCACATCACTCCATTTGAAGAGTTTGAAAAATATATGGACATGGATACTGACATAGGTATCCTCATTATTTATTTGACATGTTTTGCTTCCTTTTTCTTATTTCTTTTCATAGATGTTTCATACTAATATATTTTTCTATTGTAGTTGTGCTTGCAATTGCTATTGACATACGACCCAAGAGACTCATACATACACGAGGTGGCTCACAAGTATATGTTCAAGACATTGTTCTTATGGACAAAAGGTTAATGTGTATTTTTGTTATACTTTAAATCTAGCTTATTTATGCTGTGATGTGATTTCATTTTTTAAAGTGTATGCCAGATTTGAAACAGTAGTTCTAACAATGTGGGATGCTTTCGTCGAGCGAGAATGCATTCTTATTGCAAACAATATAGCTAAAAAACCGATCATTGTTGGAAATCATTTGAAAGTTTCATCTTTCAACGGTTTGTTTGCTGAAACTTTTCCTTAATATATATATTTGGATATATCAGTTTACTTTATTACAGTAAAAATTTAATGTTTACATGACAGTTGCATGAATATATATATATAAAATAACCTAAAAAATCATTTATACTTTCCTTCATCTATGTAGGCATGTCTCTATCTACAAAGATCAATAGTTGTTTCTTCATTGACTATCCATTTGATGAAGTTGCAGAGTTCAAGTCATGGTATAATTGTCCCTTTCTTAGTCCATCCTTGCACTTTAATATAGATTTAAATAACTGTTAATATGCTTTTCTGAAACCTGTTGTAGCATTCCAGTTTAAATTGATCCATTAGAAAGATAAACTGCCTTCTACTAAACTTGTAACTTTTTTACTATCATTCACTGAAAAACATATACTAACCTGATTATGACTATATATTTCAATACATGTAGACTGCTGATTATAAGTCTTTAGATTTTCAAATGAACCATTCCATAATTAGCCACTTTTCATTCCATAATTCTTGAGCATGTTGAATTTGTTTACTCATTTCTTTCAGAATTAAAAACTGTTTCATTGGATGTTTTCAAGTAATATTCCACTTTCTTACATGTTTAAATTTAGCTTCCATTCTAATAAAGTAAAGATAATAAACTAAAGATTACATAATTTTTTTTCCCAAAAACTAACTTTGTATTTAATCCAATAATATAATCTGCAAGGATTGCTGAAAACTTGGACGATTTGAATGAAATCGCATTGATGAAACCATATCTGGCAGTTACACCATCAAAGTTATCACTTCCATCTGAGGATAATTACACTGATATTAGAGATATTCAAACTCTGTTAAATCTGGTAAATCATTTCAAGCTTCTTTTGAATTAGTTTTTCTACGAATTTACAATCCATTTATTTACTTTGTATTTTATATTTATATATTATTTAATTATTTAATCTGATGCTTCATTTACAGCTAAAATATTTCTGGATAAAAGCAACCGCAGATATTGAAATGAAAAAAACCTCTTTTTGGTACCTATCCTGTAATAACTGTAACAGAGTTTCGAATGCTACTAAGGCCAGTGAGACATACTGCTGCAGGTTCTGTAAGTGTCAAACTTCCACAGCAGTGCCAAGGTAAAATAAAACGTCAAACTAAAATTTACACACCTGGCACATTAGTTTCACTTTCATAGTGATACAGACTTTAGTTGTCCAAACCAAAACTATTTCTAAATCCTTCATTATACTAATAATGCTATCCCTTAATTCTTTTAGGGCACGAGTAGATGTTCGACTACATGATTCAACTGGAACTCTTACTGCATCAGCTATGGGCGAAACAGCTGAAAATATTCTACAGTGTCCTGTTGAGGTTTTAATGGAGAAAACAGCATCTGTAAGAAAAAAAAATTTAAAAAATTACTGAAAATTTTACTTTAATCACTACTCACACAGCTGTAACATCTCCAGGAAACTGCACCAAATCTTAGTGAGATTATTCGTGCAAAAATTGATACAAACCATGCATTCTATATCAAGGCAATATTGTTGGTACCAAATCCTACTGAATTCAGTGCTACCGTCCAGAACAGTCAAGCTCAACAGACCATAAGTATGAAATCATCTTTATGCTCGATTCAACTGCAAAACAACCGGCTATTGAAGACTCAAAAAAACCAATCGAAGACTCAGACAACAGAAAAAATACAAGTCCAGTACTTAAAATCAAAAATGCAGATTCAACAACACTTCTTCCAACCTCATCTCCTCGTGCAAAGAGGTCACTTTTCCATAAATCTGTTGACCCAGCTCCTGCCAACAAAAAAATGGACAAATGCACTACCAACAATGAAGACAATCAGGCATCCATTAAAAAAATGCAATAGGGCATTTCTTTGTTCTTTTGTCTGAAATTATCTTTTGTTTTGTCGAATGATGGGATAATTTTGCACCAAAGAACCAGTGACAGTAGTAGTTTTTTGAAGGCTATAGTAGATGTCATTTGTAGTCTTTTTTTTGCTCTTGCACATGCACCAATTCTCAAAATCTCAAATGTTGATGTATCAACAGTTTAAATGTGGAGATTTGTGGAAGTATCTCTGAATAAAAATATTATTGTTGCTGTGTTATTTTTTGTATCTATAGCATCTTGTCATTGTGTTTTTATTTTTCTCATTGTTTACATATATTACTCTTCCTATAGTATCTAATCAACCATGTTGTGCAGTCATATAATTTACAATTTACAATTCATTCTCATCTCTGTTTATTTATAAACTTAGTAAAATATATTATTTATAATGAAATAACCTTTTAAAGAAATTTGATGTTGATGAGGAGAAATATTTTCTCATACTACTATAACATGAATTATTATGAAGTCCATAGGAATCACATTGCCTTATCCTCTTGATATTGAAAAATAAAAATTATATCATGTCAAATTCTATTGGATTGCTTCTCACTAATCCTAACAATATCAAAAGAATTAGTTTTTTTCCGTATAATTGTCAAATTTCCCATTTGTTTTTCACACTATCTTTTAATAAATATTCAATTATAACTAATTGTGATTTTTACTTATGCTTAAGTAAGACAATAACTATTATCTTTGCTTATGTTTAAGTAAGACAATAACTATTTATTTTTTCTTATACTTAACTAACAATATGATTTTTGCTTAACTAACAATAAAACTTTATTTAGTTTTGTCTTTTTACTATCTTCTTTTATCTTATATAAATTAAATTCTATTAAAAACTTAAGAAAAACAAATCGTCATTACAAAAATTTAATTACAGACCAATACGTCCATTACTTCTAATCTCTTCTGTGCAAAAGGGAAAAAGTCCCTGTGCAAAGAGACGTTATCTTCTATAGCAAAACGTTCAAATGCAAGGTACACCAACTGTGCACCGTGCGAAGTACAAGATGCTGGTTGCGAAGCACCGTGCGTCTCGTACGATGTGAAATTGTGCATGGTGCGTGCCTGCACCGTGCACGTGCAGTTCTCGCACGGTGCGAGATTTGCACGGCAAATCTCGCACGGTACCTCTCGAGAGGCACCGTGCGTGCATATCTCGCACGGTGCGAGAACTGCACGTGCAGATCTCACACCGTGCGAGATCGTTGCGCACTGTGCCTCTCGAGAGCCACCGTGCGTGCAGCTCTCGCACGGACTCAAACTCACCTGCTTAAGCTGATATTTTTTTTTTCTTAATTTGGTACCTTGCAAAAATGTTATATAAAACTACAACCTAACCAATGGAAAATCATTTATTCTCTCATCTTCTATGTTATCCAAATGTCACAATCAAGATGAACGATGGAGGTTGTTTTAATTTACATTGACACTGTTAACATTCCAATTACTGTATCAACTATTAGGTAGGGGTGTAAGCGGTCCGATTTTACCGGTTTTTGACAGATTTTCAAACCAAACCGTTCACACCGATTTGAAAAAAACTCAAACCTAAACCAAACCATTTTGAACGGTTTGAAAAAAACTCAAACCTAAACCTAACGGTTTGGTCCGATTTTAAACCGCCGGTTTCTCCGTATATTTTTTTTTGCCCCTCGTCCGATTTTAAACCACCAATTTCGCCGTATTTTTTTTTTCTACTTTTATGCCATTAATTTAGGAGTGGACAATTTTTCAAGAACCGGTGGAACCGGACTAGAACCATTTAGAAAAATAATTTAATTTTGGGACAAATTATTAAGAACCAACCAGTTTCGGTCCAGTTCTCGGTTCTAGTATGGGAACTGCTGGGAACCGGATGATTCTCATAGGTTTTTTTTTTTTTTTTGTAAAATATATGATTCAATCTCCAATCACTTTTATAAAAAATAATAAGATTCTTTCTTCATTTTAGACCTCAATACTTTCCTTTTTCTCTTTGATTCTTTTCTTCTCCCTTCTTATAATTATTTGATTAATTGATTCTCAAGCCAAATTAGAATATTGGGTAAATCTATACCTAAATAAATTTATTTACAATATATAATTTTATTTCTAAGATCCGAAATTTTTATTTTGTTTTCACTTTGATTACATAGTTATTGATCCGATCAAAACTTTTCATTTAGATTTCTACAAATTATAATCGATAGAACTAGAAGTTGCAATAATTTTTAAAAGGATATCAAATTCAATGTAGGATTTTGATTTTGATTTTGATTTTGATTGAAGTTTATTTAATCATTGGAGTACTATGCAGTTTATATAAGTTGATGATTGTTTATGATAGTAATTTATATGGAATATAACGTGGGATTGTTTGATGAATCATTTCAGACTTTTAGTTTAAAAGTTTATGGAATATATGAACCTCATTTAAAAATAAATAAAAAGTCCAACACAAAAGTCTTACAAGTTACAATTTAGAAAATTTCATTTTTTTAATTTTTTAATTATTATATATTTTTTCACCGGTCCGGTTTGGTTTTAAACCGCAATAAAATTTCTCAAACCTAAACCAACCGTTTTTGACCGGTTTGGTTTGGTTCAAAACCATTTCGTTGACGGGTCCACGTGGCACCAAACCGACGGTTTCCAAAATGCGGTTTCGATTTGGTTTTCCGGTTTGGCGGTTTTTGCTTACAGCCCTACTATTAGGCATATTAACCATAAACAAACATAAACATATTAACCATAAACAAACACATTAAACAAGCAATTCTGCAATTCCAACCAATCTAAAGACTTTTAACATCACCATCCAAACAAACAAAATGTGATATCAGAAACAATAGCATGTTGCCTTAAAACAAACCAAATAAATAAAAATGAAGTAAACTACTTTCAACTGATGAATTCAAACAAAAGAAACCATAAAAAGTTAACTATTTCCTATTGAATGATTCCATTTTTCATGAAGAAAGGCTTACCCTCAACAACTCAGTTGATATGAAAATGAAAGTTAAGTAGTGTGATTCACAAGCTTTCACTTCAACAATAACAAGTGTACTTTACTTAACCATCAAAGAAACAGAAGATGGTGGCAACCAACATTGTTGGAGAAGTTGTTGGAAACAGCAGTGGCAATCAAACTGACAAATAGATGTCCAGATATCAACCAGTTCAAGTTGACATTAGAAATAAAGTTTTTTGATATTTTGTTTTGATATTTTGTTGAAAACGAAGATGGATGGTAGTATGTATGGTAGTGTAAAGCATTTCAGCTTGGTGGTTGTTAGTAATGTTGTCATAAACGTCTATGTTCACCTTTTGTGTAAATATAATAAATAAGCTTGTCTTCATTTCAACTTTTTTTCAATTTTAACTATTCCCAAATATTCATTTATTTAATAAAAAAATGTTTTATTTTTTAACTCTCTCTGGATGACTGAATGAATGGCATTGGAGACTTGATTGTAGGTGAAAAATCAATGAAATTACAAAAGTAAGTTACTGTTAATATACCCAATGTATTAGAGTATTAGATTGCAAATTACTATATGATGATAACAAAATTCTTCAATAGCTTTCTTAACCTCAGCGAAGTACAGTCAAGTGTTGAAAGGCAGCTAAGACCTAAGTCTTGAAAGTCAGCTTTTTATGTCTTTTCAAAATACATATGGAAATATATAGACTTATGTTACACACTTTTTTCACATTTCTTTCAGATACAATTTTAAAGTTCAAGATTAGGGATAATGCGACTTCATTCTTCATAATAAATATGTTAAACTGCTTGATTTGATTGCTAAATGTTGATGGAACAACAATGAACAAACAAGCTGTGAAACAATGCCTCAGAGACGCCCTTTGGCACGCCATGGAGGCACGGCCCATGGCGCAAAGAGACACGGAGCCATGGAGGCATGGCCGTGCCTCCATGCGCCATGGAAGCATGGCGGTGCCTCCATGCGCCACGGAGACACGGGCGTTCCTCCGTGCGCCATGGAGGCATGTGCCTCCATGGAACACGGAGGCACGGCCTTCCGTGCGCAATAGAGACAGGGGAGTGGATACATGAACAACATGCTACTACTTTAAAATATTACTAGAAAAATCAGATAACTGCTGTAAAAAAATAAATTTACTATTCATATGTTTTTGGTTTTTTTTATAATGAAAGATAGTATGAAATCGAAATTTTTACAAATTTTATGACTTTGGAAAATACAAAATTTGCAAATTCACCATTTGCAAATTTATAGAAGAGTTAAACTTCCATTAGGATGTTTTTTATAGATTCTAAACATTAACATTGGAGATTGATTATTCATTAATTCAAACACACATACATCGCCCATTTGTAAGTTTTTTTCTCTAGCATAATCTGCCCAACCAATAGTAAGACGTATTATACCGTTTGGTCGTAAATTTGTGTGAATATTCCAGTTGCGGTGTGAAGCATCAAGAATCTAAATATTCTGCACAAACTTTGGTAGATGTTGTCTGGCAAAACTTCCAGGTATATTCTGGAGAGTAAAATAACAAAAATAACAAATTAGAGAAAGAAATGTATAACATGAATCATAAATAATTTAAGTTATAGAGAATTACAATTTTGCGATGATTGTCGTTGTTAGCATTGAGTCTCACTTCAAAAGCAGGATTCTCTATTTGTAAAATTCCATCTTCTTCTTCATCAGAAATAGGATTATCCTCAGCAATCCTCTCTAACCCAAATTCGTTGAATATTTTTTACATCAAATGTGGTATTCCCATCGTATTCAAATATTAAAACATAACCATCCATTAAACTATGATGATCATAAAATTGTGGCCATCCACCAATAAAATAGATTTCTTCTCCTACCCTTTGTAACTGTATTATGACATTTATACCATCGTAACCAATTAAACGCACTGCATCACTAAGCTGATGTCGCCAATTATTCACAAAATGGTTAGGAAGCATCTATAAGAAAAATATATAACCAAATTATAACTGTCAGCTTAATAAATGCTTTTTAATATAACTGACCAGCCGTATGTTATGATTTGAGGAAGCAAAGATAATTGTGAAGAAACTGCGTGGCATATCCATTTGAAGAAACTGGTGATGTTTTTATTTTTAAATTGGTGTTTTGGTGTGTTAAGGCTTGCAAATAAATAGATGGAAAGGTTTGATTCTACTGTTTTGAAGATTTGACACAACATTCACAAGAAAACAAAGCAAGATTTGACAAAAGAGGAAAAAAAACAATCTGACAAAATTTTCTAATTTTCACGTGATACACAAGACAGGAAAAGGAAAAAACAAGATGTTACACTATTTTTTTGGATAAAACAAAAAAATAAAAATTGCAGTCATATAAATTAATATTTTTTACCAGGTTACTTTTTTAGTAATTGCACTCAAACCACCGGATACTACCAAACCAAAGCACATGCGTGAAAAGCAGTCTACTCACCAACAATAAAATCGCCGAAATCTACATGAAGGTAAAAATAACTAACATATAATAAATATACAATTCATCAAAAAAAAATCAAATATTTCCTCAAAAATTAATTATAAAATCGGCGAAAACTAAATTAAAATGAATTTTAAAAAAATCAAAAACTTCGCACGCTAATAAATATACAATTCACAAAAAAAAACGCCGTTTTCGACATTGAACTATAAGCCGAAAATTAAATTAAGATGATTTCAAAAAAATTAAAATCTTCGCGCTTATAAAAATAACTAATATATATTAAATATACAATTCAACAAAAAAATATCAAATATTTTCTAAAGATTCAACTATAACAACGACGAAAACTAAATTAAGGTGATTTACAAAAAAATTGAAATCTTCACGCTAATAAAAATATCTAATATATAATAAGCAAAAAAGAATTTATCAAATTTTCCAAAATATTGAAACATAAATTAAGCTGATTTAAAATAAATACAAATCGTAGCGTTAATAAAATTATCTAATGTATAATAAATATACAATTCGAAAAAAAAATATCAAAATTTCCAAAATATTGAAGTATGCCGAAAACTAAATTAAGCTGATTTTACAAAAATAAAAATCTTAGCGCTAATAAAAATATCTAATATATAATAAATATCGACAAAAAAAAATATATCCAATTTTCCAAAATATTGAAATATAACAACAGCAAAAATTAAATTAAGCTAATTAAAAAGAAATAAAATCTTCGCGCTAATAAAAATAACTAATGCATAATAAATATACAATTTAGCGGAAAAAAAATCAAAATTTCCAAAATATTGAAGTATAACAGCGGCGAAAATTAAAGTAAGCTCATTTAAAAAAATTTAAAATTTTCGCTCTAATAAAAATAACTAATACATAATAAATATACAGTTAAGCAAAAAAAAAATTATCAATTAATTCCTAAATATTAAATTATAACATCACCGAAAAGTAAATTAATATATTTTACAAACATTACACTCTTAAGTTAATAAAAATATATAACATATAATACATATACAATTCGGGGAAAAAAATATCAAATTTTCCAAAATATTGAAGTATAACAACGCCGAAAACTAAATTAAGCTGATTTAAAAAAAAAATCTTAACGCTAATAAAAATATCTAATATATACTAAATATACAATTCAGTAAAAAAAAATATCAAATTTTCTAAAATATTAAACTATAACAACGCTGAAAACTTTAATAAGCTCAGTTAAACCGAAAACTTAAATAATCTAAGTTAAAAAAATTAAAATCTTCGTGCTAATAATAATAATTAACATATATAAGAAATATACAATTCAACAAAAATTTTGTTATCAACTATTTCCTATAAATATTTAATTATAACGGCGAAAACTAAATAAAGATATTTTACAAAAATATAACTTGAGTTAATAAAAAAATCTAATATATAATAACTATAAATTCAGCAAAAAAAATATCAAATATTTCCTAAATAATATTTAAAATTATGAAATGGCCGAGAAGTAAATTAGTATATTATAAAAAATTTAAGTAAATTAGGATATTATAAAAAATTTACAATTTTCCCCTAATAACAATATATAATATATAATATAATAATAATAAATATAAATGAAGCAAAAAATAATTAAAATAACATTTTTAGATTGTCCACATCTCACACCGTGCGAGACACACGGTGCCTTTGTCAAAGGCACCGTGACTCTCGCACGGTGCGAGATCTACACTGGTGCACATCTCGCACCGTGCGAGACGCACTGCGCCTTGCGAAAGGCACCGTCACTCTCGCATGGTGCGAGATCTACACAGGTGCAGATCTCGCACCATGCGAGATGCACAATGCCACAATGAAACCCATGTGTCTCGCACGTTTACATCTCCCATAAGTAAAATGTCTCATTTCTCTTAACTCCATTCATTACATCCCTTC
This sequence comes from Osmanthus fragrans, assembly GCA_019395295.1. NCBI lineage: Eukaryota > Viridiplantae > Streptophyta > Magnoliopsida > Lamiales > Oleaceae > Osmanthus > Osmanthus fragrans. The sequence continues at coordinate 13,748,033 of CM033361.1, forward strand.
ATTTTCCACTTGTTTCTTCGTCTACGTTTTCCCGCCTCAAAGAATCGACTTCTTCTATTCGTAGATTCAATATTCTGGCGATTCATTTTTAAATCATTCTCCAGCAAACATTCTCTATTTGCATTTCTTCTGTAACTAATTACAAAAGACAAGATAGTGGTTTAAAACCAAAGGGAGATCCAGCAGGAAAACCAACAATTATAAACTCCACTCTAATTCGTGCAGGCCTGGTTTTTTGTATTTCTATCAACCAGGTAAAACATTTTTAACTCTTTTCTTCAATCTGTGTTTATTTTGCATCAAAAATTGGATGATTTAATGAAGTACTAAATGGAGTACGGGATGTTGAAGTGTTGGGTTTATATTTGTTGAGCTGAATTAAAGCAAAAACTAGCTTCATTTACACCACTAATTTCGTAATTTTCATCCAAACATAATACCTACAAACTGTTTGTTAAATTGTGTGTATGAAACTAGATAAACATTGTGTTGCTTATGGAAATTTCTTTGTTCCTCTTTATTTTTAATGTTGAAATATTAAAAAGATGACTAGGATATACTTCAGTGCTGAAAAGGAACGTGGTGCGAAAGTTAAATTACACATCCCTCAGATTAAGTCACATTTGAGCATTTTTTTTAGAACAAATTTCATTCTGTATGATATTTATGAAAGGTTGGTTCTGCAATACAGATAGAGATACATCCATAGCTAAGCATGGAAAGATGGACGAATAGACAGTTTAAAGTTAGTTTGAGATTAACAATCATAAATACATACCAATAAGATATTTCATAAATAACCTTTAAAAATAAGTACAATTTAGAGTTATTGACAGTTTCACCTTTTAAACACACTTCAAACCAAGGTTAACCAGTTATGTTTGGACTTTAAGCTTTAATTCAATTATGCACTGAAAGAGTAACATATCCTACATAAACTATGAAGTGAACTTAATTACAAATTTCTGCATATATGATAAATGTGCTAATTTTATCTTTCTGATTGAACAATGTAATTAGGATATTAGAACTTTCCAGTTTCAGCACATGTAGATAAATGTAAAATACTTATGAAAAAAATTAATACACAGATTTATGGATTCTCATGAAGCATAATGTATAATTCTAACCTTCCCATCTCCATACTTAATAGAGACACTGGGATTCTCCATTAAGCAGGGAGACACTTCCCATGTCTCTACACACAGATTCAAATGTAAGCCTCGCCTGTAATCTTGCATTACGTTTTATCAAACAACAATAGCATAGTAATAAAAATCTGAATAATTCTAAGGCACACAACTCTAAAACCAACCAAAATAACCAACAAAAATTACCTATACCTGATAGACAAAACATATACCTCAAGTTCAGACGCACCTCAATTTTACTTTTTTCTCCAACTTTATATTATTAGTCGACAATAATCAAATTCGTAGTTTGAATAGCCATATTATATTTTCATTCTTAATAAATTTAATTCTAATTAATGGCTTTTGTAGATGTCTTTGGAATATATACTCTCTCCAAACCAATGGTGTTTGGCTACCATCACACAGTATCCACATCATCAATTTATCAAAGATTTCCTGGAATTTATAACTGCTAAACAACAAGCTTCTTTATTCAGGAGTAATTTCTATGGATTTCTATATGGTATTATTTACAGAGGAGAAGAACAACAGTTTACCGGCAAGTTAGTGCATGAATTCATAATGAGGTTTGTAAACTGTAGTAAGAAGAATGAGATGTGGGTACAGTTAAACAATCAATTTGCCCGTTTTGGTATGCAAGAATTTTGTCTGATTACTGGATTGTCATGTCATGAGTCTAATGTCAATCTTCAGTTGAATAATTCTAGGCTTAGAAATCAATATTTTGATGGTACAAAAGTGATTACTATGAGAAAGCTTTTTGAAGCATTCCACCTTTGCCAAGATGAAGATGATAAATTCAAACTAGGATTGGTTATGTTAGTAGAATGTGTGTTGAAACCAACCCGAAGAATTATTGATTACAAGTGTCTTAGCATGGTTGAGAATGTTGATGACTTTCTTGCATATCCTTGGGGTCGAAAAGCATATTTCATTCTGTAACACTCATTGCAAGAACGGGTGCAGAGAATGCAACATAATGAACAAACTGATTGTAAATATTCATTGCACGGATATCCACTTGCATTTCAGGAATATTTTTTGTTTATAAAGTCTTAAACTATTTGTAGAAGAATTATTTATGACTAATACTTAAATCTCCTATTATTGTAGTTTTGGATTTACGAAGCATTTCCTGAAATTGGAGAAACATTTAGTCGACGTAGATATAAAACTTTGCAAACTCCAGGGATGCATAGGTGGAAGCCGAGCAAAAAATTATCAGCAGAAACTATTAGACACTTTTTGGCCACTGAAGAGGTATTCTTTTATCAACCTACATCTATATTTAACAATTCTATCATGTTTGTTTATTCTATTTAACAAAAACTTACAAATATATATTTAGGTACACTTAGTCACAGTATTACACCCAACAGAAGAAGAATTACAAACACCATGGTACATGGGTCTTTCACTACCATTGGACAATGAAAACAATGTATTAAATTCCATACATGTTAACCAATCACATAACGTACCGGATACACCAGGAAAATACCTCAGGCAGATATTCCAGATACTTCTCCTACTGTCAGATCCAACTACGTAACTAAAGAACAAATGGAAGAAGTGTTCAGCATGTATAGGCAGCATGTAGTATCAGATATGTCAACTTTGTACAATAACTTAAAGACAGACATGCTTGAAGAAGCAAAAAAACAACAGTCTGACTATCTTGAAAACCAAAAATGCCTATTTGAAGAACATGAAAAAAGAAGACAGGAAGAGATGCAGTCTTACCAAAGACAGCTATCTGAACAATATGAAAAAAGAAGATATCAAGACTATTAGGAGATGCAACGTTATCAAAGAGAACTGTATGAAGAACCTGAAAAGAGGCAACAGGTTCAGTATCAGGAGATTCAATCTTCCATGCACTCCTATGTAGATGCCAGTATAAATTCACTGAAAGACTCAATACAATCATATATTGCTGAAAGTAATATGAATTGGCTCAACGAATTATCTGACTGGAAATCAAATGTAGAAGCCATTATCGCTTCATTACAGCAAGATGTTGTCAACAAGAATCCAGTCCAAAGTGACCAAGGTGAGCCCTCAACATCTCGCCACACTCAAACAACTCAACATATTCAAACATTTCAATCAACTCCAATTGAGACAATTCAACAAGTTCAAAGGCCAACAACAAAAAAGACAAGCGAAAGAGAGAAGATTCGGTCTGAGCAAAATCTCTTGGAAGACTATAATATGCAAAAGTACACAACCATTAGAGATTGGATCACAAAAAATCCATCTGGGTAACAAATCTATTTCTTTTTTATGAAGTTGAATATTACAATTATCGTTTGATTTATCTACAATTAATAGTAATCTGTTTATTACATAGTTATTGGAATGATGGAAGTAGCAAGCGCTATGACAGAAACCATTTAAAATTTTTACTGGATAAAAATCAAGAAATCGCTACATCAGTAAGTCATATTCACTCATATTTAGTCATCGTACTAAATCGTCATAATTAGTTTCATTCTATAATCATGCATCTAATTACATGTCTATCATTTTGTTAGGCTATTGATATATAATTAAATTTGTTGAGAAGGCGAATCCGTGATTGTTGCACCCGTTGTTCACAAGAATATGCTATTATGGACTTCAAATTTGAAAACAACTGTCATCACTATATGCAGCAAGAACTAAGTGTAGAGCAAAAACCAAAAGTCAACTGCCCAATTTTCTTACAAGACTATCTACTTGGCAATTCGCCACCTTGTGGTCTTCCATGGATAAAGTGTAACTATCTACTAATTCCATGCAACTATCCAGGAAATCTTTGGTATCTCTTTTTAGTTGATTTACGTGAATGGAAATTAGCAATATATAATTGTAGCAACGTATGTCAAACATTAGAAGAAACCAGCGCATATGCAAGACCAACATGGACTCTACTCCACAAATTATTGAAGCAACCTGATTTCTTGCATAGAGAAGATTTCAAGAAGCATAAAAACAAGCAAATGGACATAGAGCTTATACCATACCAGCCTTCTGCAAATAACGGGTAACAATTTACTTTCATAGTTACTCTACTACTTAATTTTGTTCGTCATTTATCTTATTTAATTGTATATGCTAATTGAGTCTAACATTGACTATTTCAGGCCAAACTGTGGAATTTTTGTGCTAAAATAGTAAAATATATAGAATGCTTCATTCTAGGTCCAATAGAAATAGTTCAATCAGATAGAATGACTATATATAGACGGAAAATTGCAGTGGACATTTGTCACAATGAATATTTTCTCAATCCCAGGTTTGTCTATATTATTTATTCAAAACTTTTATATGTACTCTGTAAAAAAAAATTATTTTTTAAATTAAAAATTACACCCAACAATTTTATAAAATTGTTTAATTGCACATTTTTAATTTTCCATATTTCAAGTAAATCAATTACTGAATCCACTAATGCTAATTTTTTCCTAAATTTTAGGTAACAACATCCATTTAAGCAAAAATTCCACCAAGCACTACCACAACCACAATCATACCACCAGGTAAATAACTTACATTTTCATAACATAAAGTGACTGCATTGAACTAAACCTATGATTTACTATAAGAGAAACAAAAAAAAAAAAATTAAATGAAATCATCGTTAATAATAAATTATCTAAATTTCATGTTTATAATTAAATTTCCATTTCTTAAAAATGTTTTCAGTAAATTTTGCTGTTGAAATTTAATTGCTCAATTACCATCCATAAATTAGTCTGATTACCTGCCAACTATCTTATTAACTCATATTTTTATTAGACAAAATGATAGTGCTGGAAAATACCTAAAGACGCAACAACAAAGTCCGCTAGCATTCAAGAAAGCATGTGGAAGGCCAAACTGGAGTAACAACCATACTTTTTAAGTAGCAATCATGCCTTTCTGGTGAAACAAGAGTGACAACCATACTTCACTTCATCGTGAGGTTAAAGACGACGCGACATACTTCTCACTTGTCTTTTGAAAGTAGTGACCATACTTCTCCTCTAACGACTATACTTCTATTCGGAAAAGTAGCGACTTCTTCCATCAAATGACCATCATACTTCACTGAAAGAAATAGTGTTCTATATAACTGTACAACTTATATAAATTTCCTATATATAAGTCTACTTTCATATTTGTTTACCATCTTCTTCTTCTTTCTTGTTATTATAAACTGTGTTTGTTTGTGGTGCCATAGGTATAATTTCAACATTTTTTTTTAACCTAAAATTCTATACAAAATTTATGTTTTTCCCCGCAAATTCTTCATCTTAATATCTCTCTACGTCAAAATTTTAATTTTTGCATAATAATCACTAATATTGGTCTTAAATTTCCCAGAGGAAAGGAGAATGAGTGAAAAATATAAGCTAATCCGAAGCAAACATGTTTGACTACAAAGTCATATTGGCTAAGAAAAGCGCACAAGAAACTGCTCAAAAAAGTGGTTCTAAATACTTAAAAATATTTTTCGTAGAAGTATATTTCTATAAACAACCTATAATTTTTCCTGCTTTATATTTTATTATACTGCATATTATTAGCAAACAAAAAATTCTTAACCTTCCAAACCATTTACACAATCATAACTATTGTTTACGTTGTTATGTATCAAGGAAACAAGATACATGCTACAATATTCAATTCAAATATAGCAACCTTAGAACATCAGTTAATGATGTCGACCAACATACCATATCAAAGCCTCAATACCCTCTTCAAAACCCACCCAACCACTCGCCATAACCCTGTCGGAATTTTATGAAAAATTGAGCAAAAGTCAGCTACTAAAAATCCCTAAAAATCAATCCAAGCAGCCACTTTTGGACGAACAAAACTCTAATATCCAACAACCTTAACTACCACCCGATGTACCATTTTGAAGCTTGAAATGCCTCCTCACATCCCATCCAACGTTTGGCTGTAACAACGTCAGAATTTATCCAAAATTTACGACAAAATTTAAATACCCATGCACAGTGAACTCCCTATGGCAGCATAAACAAATTTGGCTCAATTTTTCGACAAATTCTAACAGCATTATGGTCAACAGTTAACTGGGGTGTAAAGAGGGCATTGCGAGCTTCAAAATGATATGTTTAGCAAACGCGAACGTGGTCGAATGTTAGAGTTATGGTAGTCCTAAAATAACTGCTTGGAAAATGCCGACGGGTCCGCCAATGTTTAGGTGGGTGCGAAGAGTACAACCAAAAAACCGTTTTCTTTTTTGTTTTTCATAAAAGCTAAAATTAACCCAGTATATACTGCCTTTCTATGTAAATTAGTTCAGCACTTCGTCTTTTGGACACAACTAAGACACCACCATCACATCTCCTGCCAGCCTTGCTCGACACTCACGACCTGTACCAGCAGTCCCACGAAGCAAACGTCCACAACTGAGCGCTCACTTAACAACACACTGGACAAACATCAATCTGCACACATGAGTTAAGCATAACGCCCAATTCATCTTCATTGTCTTCAAAGGTAAAATTTCGACCATCTCAAGCGTAATATTTCAACATGTCTTCTACCCTGTTCTATGTTCTATGGTGTTGAAGAATTAAATTGTTGGGAAGTTGAGTATAGATAGTTGTGAATTCTTTGAATAGTTACTATATTAAAGTTAGTTAGATTAATGTTCTGTTAGGTGTCAAAACTCCAACCCCAATACTATGCCTGCAAGATGTTCGAGAAATTGCCTTAATGATTTTCCCTTAGTCATGCTTGGTGTATGACGAATCTTTATTACCCAAACAACCTTAAATCACGCCTTAGTCATGCTTCGTATTTGAGGAATCTACCTTTGCCAAGCACCCGATAGTTTAAATGCATGCAATACAAGTCTTCTATTCATCTGGTTCAATCCATAGACTACTTTTCATAAAATTTCACGTATTCAACTAACAAGCAACAAAAACATAACTGACTATGAATGCTCTTCCTAATGTCAATCCAGACTACTAGGAAACTTCTCAACACTGCTCTGGAACTTAACCAAATAAAACATAAGTTAGAGCTTCAAAGAGCTGCTTCACAACACTAATTTACTTCCATCTTATCTACAACAAAATTTCTTTCATAAACTATCAAACTTAGACAAGATAAATATAAGAAACAACAATAAACATCCAGAAAACTTCTAAAAATTAAAACACTAATTTAACAAATAAAACTATCTGAACCATTAAAAAACCATAAAATTTTGATGAGCCAAGTCTTTTCTCACACAAATTTAATGTTTCAAATTGTTGTCAATGGACGCAAATCTTAGAAATTTCTTGCAAATTCCACAAGAATCCTAAAGCCTACATGTCATGCTTGATTTGATAGAATAATTTTAATGTATTAACATTTTAAATTTTTGATGAACATTTTATTTAATCAAAACAATTGAAAAGCATTATGCGCTGAAATTGTTAATGCTAATCACAGGATTTAAATTTCATTTCATAATTATTTGCAGATGTCTTTGCAGTATAAATTATCATCGGATGAATGGTTTTCTGCCACAATCACTCAGTTTCCAAATTACCAATTTCTTAAAGATTTTATAGAAATCATTGATGCAGATAAGCAAGCGTTATTATTGTGTAGCAATTTTCATGGATTTATATATGGAATGATTTATAGAGCCGAGGAAAAACAACATTTTAGTAGTAAATTACTTCATGAATTCATTCTGAGACTTGTACATTGTGGCAAAAACAATGAAATTTGGGTCAAATTGAAATTGAAAGACAAGTTGGCACGTTTCGGTTTGCAAGAGTTTTGTCTTATCACGGACTTACCTTGTCACGAGATATCACTTCATCTCAACTGCAACAACAATAGGCTTCAAAATCAATATTTTAATGGCACAAAAAAAATTACCATGGCAATGCTTTTTCAAGCATTTCATCTCTGTGATCACAGAGAAGACAAATTTAAGCTGGGATTGGTTATGTTTGTAGAATGCGTGTTGAAACCTACAGGAATAACTATTGATTATAAAACTCTAAGCATGGTTGAAGATGTTAACAACTTCATACAGTATCCTTGGGGTCGTACAGCCTACTTTGTTTTACTACACTTACTACAACAATCCCAAATCGAAAGACTGCACAGACTGCAACAAAATCACGAACATGAATGTAAATATGCATTGCATGGATATCCACTTGCCTTCCAGGTATTTTCTATTTTTTTCCTATGGACTTAGACCTTTGTTTTGTAAATTTATATATAATATATAATATTTATATTCTTTTAGTATTGGATATATGAAGCCTTCCCACAAATTGGAGCAAAATTTGGTCACCGTAGATACAAAACAGCACAAGTTCCAAGAATGCATAGATGGAAGCCCAATAAATTTTTAACCGAAAAAATATTTAAACAATTTTTAGCAACCAAGAAGGTAATTTTTTTTTTTTTTATAATTATTTATTTATAAATTGCATATATTTTTTACATTCTTTTCGAATAAAACCACAGATTGAAGTGATTCCAATCTTAGACGCCAACGAAGAAAAGATGCACCAACCGTGGTATACATCTCTTGTATTAGCACATGACAATGAGCATAGCATACTCGATAGCATTGTAAGGGGAGAAATCAGCAATCATCTACAAGAAACTGTCAGTGACACTCATCCTATTACATATACTTCGGTTCCAGTTGACTCAAGGTGTTCTTCCAGTTATGTAAGAAAAGAAAAAATTGAAGAGATGTTGAATATACATAGACAACATGCTAGAGAAGACATGGAGAAAATGCTTAACATACACAGGCAACATGTTAGAGAAGACACAGAAAAAATGCTCAACATACACAAGCAACGTGTGAGGTCAGATATATCAAATTTGTGCAATACCTTTAAAACTGAAGCAAGAAATCACTACCAAGCAATTCAGGAATTATCTAAGCACAACTCTCAACAAGAAAACCTTCAACAATCGCAAGAATACTATGAAAACATACTATCAACCATAGAAGAGTTGAAGTACAATTTGACTTCTCTAACATCATATATCGGTGAAGAAAATTGTAGTATAATCAATAAGTTGTCAGAATCGCAATCGAACATTCAAAATGCTATAGCTTCTCTTCATGAAGATATTTGTCTCCATAAAACTTCACCATCTGAACATGTTCAAAGTGTTGAAAAGTTCCAAAAAGATAAGGGAACTATAGCAACAACAACACATTTTTCAAAGGGCTTTCCTTTAGAAGACTTTCCTATGTTGAGATATGAAGAAATTAAAGATTGGATATCGAAAAATTCCCAGGTAAATAATTTACATAACTTCATTATTTTCATTTTAGTTCATGTGAAACTAATTGTAATTATATTATGCAGTAACTATTGGAATGCTGGAGATGGCGATTATTACACAAAAGATACATTACAGAGTATAATGGATACAACAAAAGACATCAGTATTAAAGTTAGTATGCACCCTACTTCATATATTTCATTTACATAATTCCTATATCTAATTTGTGTTTATTTATCAGCATCTCGAAGTGGAATTAACACTGTTGAGAAAGTGCGATCGTGTTTCGAAAGAGTATGCAATTCTTGATTTTAGCTTTGACGAATTTTGCATTGAGCATTTCAACAAAAAACAATGCATAAAAGCAGGAGTTTAAAGCAAAGATCAACATTTTCTTGATGCTTCTATTTTCGACGAATATGTACTTGGCAAAATACCAATGGCTGGTCGTCCATGGGTCGACTGCAATTCTCTGCTAATACCATCTTCTGCACATGGCACTGACTGGTATCTTTTTCACGTAAATTTACGCGAGTGAAAATTTAGGATATATGATTGTAGCCACACTACACATATGCCACAAGAAATCTTGAAACGCGCAAATCCTGCAGCAGATGTTGTCCGATATTTGTTACTATATTCACCATTTTTCATCGGCACAGATATAAGGAAAAATAAGAACAAGAAGATACAAGTAGAAATCATGCCTTCTATTCAACAAGCAAATACTGGGTAAGTAATAAATCAATTATTTATTACAATATTTCAAACGTTTGCTACTTACATTCTAATTTATAATTTTTTTTCATAGGCCAAATTCAGCAATTTTCTTGCTGAAGTATATAGAGTGCTTCGTTCTTGGATATCCAATAGAATCAATTTCTTCGGACAGAATGACAATATATAGACGAAAAATTACGGTGGATATCTGTTGTAATAAATACTTTATATCATAACGCTTTCGTACCATGATGCTTTTGAATGTAAATTTTTAGACATGATTGTGAAATGAAGCGATGATATAATTTTAAATTTAATATATGCATAATCGATAAGATTATAAGTGATTGTCATTTTTTTCAATTTATTAAATCTGATTATGACTTTCACTTCTATCGTTGCTTCAAAAATTAAAAATAGTTATATTTTTTTCCTTCTGTTATAAATGATTTTTTATAAAAATTGCTATTCACTTATAAATAATTTTATAAGTTTTTATAAGTTTACTTATAACTAATGAATTTTTTGCACAATAAAACTTTACGTGGAAAAGTAAAAAAATGTAGCCTTCTTGACATTAATTATTCATTTAACATAAATTTCAACTTCATTTACATTTACGTAAATTTCAACTTTATTTATATTTACATTTTAAATTTCAACTTCGTTTACATTTATATTTAATGTAAATTTCAACTTCATTTAAATATACATTTACATTTAACGTAAATTTCAACTTCATTTACATTTACATTTACATTACATTTCCATTTCAACGTAAATTTGCACGCCATTTCAGTTTGTATTTCCATTTGCATTTCTTCATTTACTCTACAGCACAGCCGAAAAATAACATTCTTTTTTGCTCTCTCAATCTTTCTTCTCCTTCATATACAGACGTACGCCTATCATTCTATTTGCACTATTTTTGTTTTTATTACTATTTTTTACATATATTACCTTTTGCTTATCATTGCGCCAAGGTCTTGATAGTCGTCTCAATTTATTGGCAACGAATGGGTGATGGATGCTTACTTGTTTTCTGCAAAGGGCTTCTAGAAATTTTCTTGATCAACCTTCATTTATTGGATTCCTATTGCTGGAAATGTGAATTTCATACAAAACTATCATTTTCTTTCCAGTCATACAAATATTCACCATATATAGTTTGTTGTGAGAGTAAACGTAAGAGCCAGTCAGAGAAAAGAAAATTCCAACTTTCGTCAATCTTCAATCATCAATCATCCCCCAAACTGAAGAAAGTAGCAATTCACATGATTGTATGAGAATTTTTTTTTCTTTTTTTTTTTCCAAATAACTCTACTAGAAATTCTAATGCTGTTGGAATTATTGGAAGTGTGATGGTCAATTCGACTTTGAATTTTGTTCAGAAGTTGAATTTGCAGGATGAAGAAAATGGTCTTCCTTTGTCCTTTGTTTGGATCGCATCCTAAGTAAGGAGCTTTTAGACCTTGATAGAAGTTTTTTTTTCCCTGGTACAAACAAGTACGCACGCATTGATCAAAGCTCGATTGTACAAAATTTAAAGGAAAAAAGAATGTTTCTTCAAAAGTCAAGAGTTTATTGTATTTCATTTCCATGTATTTATTGTAGTATACATATGCAGTCCAACGCTAATATGTACAAGGACAAAAATGCATGCACGTGCATCGCACGTGCGTTCACTAGTAGTTGTAAAAGCAGTACGTAGGCAGCGAGGGCAAAAAATGCCCCGCCTCGCGCTTTTTCACTTTTTTATTTGTTTTTGCGTCTAGCGTGCACTATTTTTACACTTTTACGCTGTTTAACGCTTTTTATGTTTTTTTTCTTTAATTATTGAATAATTTTTAGATTGATTTAAATTTTTAAATTAATAATAAAATAAGATTTTTTTTTTTTTTTTATGTCTAGACTCATCGCGACAAAAGTTTGGCCTCCAAGCTTCACCACGTTTTACGCTTTTTAGAATAATGTATAAAGTAGTAACTTGTGGCTTTGTAAACCTAAATTAAAATCTTAGATATCATATTTCCGATTTTTCACTTTAGTACATTAGTCCTTAGTCTTTAGTACCTATAACAAATACTTACTCAACCTTTATAATTAGACTTTGCAATCTCCAACATTTAATTCCATTTGCATAGATTGTCCTTTATATAGAATTTCTCAACTTCTTTTCTTTTCATTTTTTGTCCGCAAAGATAGCTTTCATAATTAAGCACCAATGGGACCATTATAGATTTACAAAATTATATAAAATAAAATAAAAGGTTGTGGACATATTTGGTTCATGATTTGTTTGACTTAATTCAACTTTTCAAAGTGATGAAACAAATCAAAATAAGTCATAATGCTTAAAGAGATTATGATGAATTTTTATTATTTGTTTATCTCAGCATAAAATAGTAGGCTATTTAAATTATATTCTATATATTTTCTTTATTAAAAAAGAGACATTTTTCCAACGGGGATGAATGCTCCTACATCTAAAGATCCATCCAAAAATCTTCGATGGCTTTGCCCCCAGAATAAAAAATCCTGGCTCCGCTAATAAATTCGAAATTAAGTTGAGCCAAAATAGAGTGGTCTCATTGGCACACTCATAGCTCACAAACCACAATAAATATGTCGAGCTTTTAGCTGATAACAAAATGCGTACACAAAGTACTTTTTTCAACGTATATTTCTCTAAAAATTATTCAAAAAAGAGTACATTGTACAAATGAGTACTAAAGATTGATTCCGTCTATTTTGTGTGCATTTGCCCAAAATTATCCTATCTACTATGAAAAGATAGTTTGCTCGTTGTGCCAATATGTGCAAAGGGACACAGTAGTTGGGTTATTTGTTTTAGCCTAGGAAAGGGGCATGGTTAGTGTTGAGTTTTGATACTCAATAAATCTCAAACAATGATGTTAAACAGTGTCGAATTATATTTCATAGGCTTCGACCGATGAGTGAATTAAATATCAATCAGTCAATCCATCTGGTTGACCCGAAAGCAACGTGGGTCATTAGTAGCAACTTAATTGTATTAATATTTTCTTGACCCAAATTCACTTATAAGATGGCTTTCTTATGTCTTGATCCATTTACTTTGTGTTAGCCCATTTGTTGGACATTGGCTCAAGTTTGGAAACCTAAATCCCCTATATAAATATCCCTTTTTTTGGTCTCATTGTGTGCATGTGTATTTGCTCTTTTTGAGAGAAACGGCTGCCTCCTCTTTCCACGGTCTCTGTTGGTTTCTCTTTGTCTTAGTGGCTTTGCAAATCACCACCAAACATTGTCCCTTTGTGGGTGTGAGAAGAAGAAAGCAACCAAAGGTGAATATTGTTGTGGGTTGGAATATTGGTTGATTGGTTGGTAAGTTTAGTCTCAGCCCAAAATCCACAATTGAAGATCTATTCCGCTACAGTTAGATATTGAATATAGATCAAGGGAGACCTAACTACAATAAATTTAATAGATTTGTCCCCATTGTTGAATCTTATACCACCATGTCGAATAGAACAAGCAATAGACTCACGGTTATTAAATCTAACTCAGATATCGAATGGAACAAGAAGTGGATTATCAAATCACAATTCAATCGATGACCCAACAATTAAAATGAGGGTCAATTAAGACTTCAATTATTTCTATTGCATCACATAATAGTGATTGGTTTGATTATAAACACTATCATATTTTTAATGCACATTTAGAACATCTTCAATGCTATCATAGATTGTGAGAGAAAAAGCACGTAAGCAAAATAGACATTGTTATTTAAAAGAGAGAGAGAGAGAGAGAGAGAGAGAGAGAGAGCGCGTGCTACACGTAAAAGAAAAAGTACACATTGTAAATACATGGCAAAAATGCTAAACTCACTTGGATGACCACTTGCTTGACCACACCCTCACATGGGTGTGTGGGTCTTGCGGAAATAAAATAATATTTTTCCCCCCAATGTGTATGGGTGTAGTCATCCAAGTGGTCAAGCAAGCGGACACTATAGCACGACTCAATATATGGAGCAGGTGTCCCCTGCATTGACCCTGTGAAATTTCCCCTGTAAGTGGGGCAATTTCCTTCAAAAAAAAGAAAAAGAAAGACAAAGCTTTACGTACTGAAAAGTTTTGACAGAATTATTACAAGACACACACATGCAAGGGTGGTGGTATTTCCTTGTCAATTTTTTATTCACATGGGGTATATCCCCATGTGAGAGTCTGTAATGTGTCTCTGTAAAAAAATTCCCAATACTTACGGATTAATCCAAAAAAAAAAAAAAAAAATCTACATTGATACAATTTAAGTGGATTCTATCTAGTGAGTAGTGGGGGGGAATAGTCATTATGAAGAAAACCATTTAGACAGAAACTTTGTTAGATAGGATGAATCCGCAAAATTTAAATGCTCTCTCCTTTTCTCTTCTATTTTTATTTCTTTCCCCTATTTATATTTTCTCTCATATTAAATATACATTTGATGGAATTTGAATTATAAACAAAATTCATTAGAGAGGAAATTTGATCTCCCTCATCTATTCAATAGACGTTAATGTTATTTTGGATTACGCGTCATTACTCGTACCCACACCTGTCCGCCTCTAGGCCTTGGTGTGAGAGTAAATCGAGGGATATGTCCAAGTTGGCCAAGGTCTGAGTGCGTTTCTACTGAACTACCCCAAATTCTCCTCCTTAAGATTCGAACTCGGGACGTGTCAGCTACGTAACTTTTTTCTTTATCATCCTTTGCCAACTTGGATGTGTGTCCAGTGCCAATAGACTTTAATGTTACGTGCACTAGAAGTATTAATATTTGTTCTCTGCGAAAACTGCAATCCATAAATGCCTGAACTTTCAATTGCATTTCAGTTTGGTTACCATACTTCAATTTGTCTCAAATCATTACTTAATGCAATTTTGTTTCCTACCCTCACTCTATTCGGCTATTTTTTTTTTAAAAAAACGATAAATATACTGACAAACATAGTAAATGACAGATCAACGAAATGCATAGTGACTATTATTTTAGTCCAATAAGAGCATCTCAATGCATTCTCTATATATTTTTACACGAGTTTATTGTTTACACGACATTGATATCTGATGAATAGATCGCCAAACTCAAAATCATACTTTTGAATCTAAGCAGGGCTAGTCACAATATCTATTTTCGAAACCTTACTCCTTCTGGGTTAAATGATAAAAAAATTCAAAGTTAATGCTTCAATTTCACAAAAGGCCGAGAGTTTGATGGTTCAAATTGCAAACCAATCTAACAAAGTCATCGGGCCTGATTAGATATAAAGTTCAAGTTTCCAGTCGAACCAACCAACTAAATCCAGTCCAATCCGAGATTAATAACATCAAAACGAATTGTGAAAAGCTGTAAACATATTCTTTTCATTTTCTTGTAACCAAATGTTAACCAGAAGAAATAAAACCTAATTAACTAAATTTCCATATCACACAGCCCTTGATCAACCTTATTGTACCATATATTTTGGTCTTCCGATAAAGACCATTTCTTTCCAAACACACCAACTCCCAAAACTCCCTCAAGAAAACTACAATCTAACATGAAAACACAATGTTGAAAAAGAAACAATCACGGTGACAAAAGAACGTATCCTGGAAATCAGAGTCTGCTTTCCACTTAGTACCTGTAATGAGGAGGCTTGTAAGGACCCTCGACTGGTATGCTAATGTAATCAGCCTGTTCCTTTGAAAGCTTAGTGAGCTTAGCACCAAGCTTCCCAAGGTGAAGAGCAGCAACCTTCTCATCAAGGTGCTTGGGCAAGACATAAACCTTCTTCTCATACTTGCCAGTTTTCCTCTCATTCCAGAGCTCAAGTTGTGCAATCACTTGGTTGGTAAAAGAGCACGACATCACGAAGCTAGGGTGACCGGTGGCACATCCCAAGTTCATGAGGCGACCCTCTGCCAAGACTATAATACCAGATTTTGTTTCAGGGAATACCCATCTATCTGTTTGTGGCTTGATGGTGATTCTCTTAACCCCAGGGTAGGTCTCGAGACCGTGCATGTCAATTTCATTGTCAAAGTGACCGATGTTGCAAACAATGGCATTGTTCTTCATCTTTTTCATGTGGTCAACCATGATGATGTCTTTGTTACCAGTGGTGGTGACGAAGATATCAGCTTCAGAGACAACATCCTCGAGGGTTAGAACCTGGAGACCTTCCATGAGAGCCTGGAGAGCACAAATGGGGTCAATCTCAGTCACAATCACACGAGCACCTGCTTGCTTCAAGGCAGCAGCACAGCCCTTGCCAACATCTCCGTAACCAGCGACAACAGCAACCTTTCCAGCAATCATCACATCGGTGGCCCTCATCAGTCCATCCGGTAGAGAGTGGCGGCATCCATACAAGTTATCAAACTGATCAAACCAAAAAGTTCAGGCATCACTGTCAGTGCATAATCTAGTAAGGAAATGCAGTAACATGAATTAAACTGGAAGAACAATTACATGATATTTCAAACAATTACATGTAATATTTAAAAACACTATTGTATGTTTCTAAGAATAATCACAAAGCAATACAACTTATGTTAATATTCACAAAGCCAAATGCAGAAGATACTAAGAATATGTTTCCAAGCTCCATTCTTGGAATAACTAACCGGCACGAAATAAATAGCACTTATATCCAAATATTCAGTGCAAGCAATTATTTCAACCCAATGACAGTATCCATTATGCATTAATTGATCAGAAAACATAGAGGCAAATGAAATGATTTATTTCCTTATAGAGCATATTTGGCTAGACTTAAAAGTAATCAAACTTATTTATCAGTTACTCTTTTAGCTAAACAGGATTTCCAAATTGTAAAACTTGCTATCCTTACTATCAAGTAAAGTAACTCTTAAGCACATCCAAAGAATCACCATAACTCAACCAAGAAAATACTAAAGAATATGTTTCTAAGCTCCTTTCTAGGAATAACTGACACAAAATAAATAGCATTTTTCTCCAATTACACAATACAAGCAATCATTTCAAATAATTGACAGTACAGATGGACTAAAAGTAATCAAACTACCAGTTGCTCGTGTTAAAAATGATTTTCAAAGTTATAAAATTTGCTTTCCTTACCATCAAGAAAAGTAACTTTTAAGCATGACTCACATCCAAATAATCACTTACTCAATCAAGAAACATGAATGTCACAATAAATAACAATAATATATCAGATCCAGCAAAAAAAAATTCGTGATCAGATCCAAAATTTTCAATACAGGGTATTGCAAAATTAAGCTAGATCTGAGGGAACCCCTAAAACACAGACATTACAGTTAAATGAAGATTCAGATCTGAACCCTAAGAATTATATAATCATATAAAATTGATAATAACTTCAGATCTAATTCATCAAAGAGATATATCATAGTATAACTTCAGATCTATACCTTGCTCTTGGTGACAGAGTCATTGACATTAATAGCAGGGAAAAGCAGAGTTCCATTAGCCTGCATCTGGTAAAGCCTCTTCACTCCAGTGGTAGTTTCCTCAGAGACACCAACAAGCCTCTCCTTCATTCTGGTGTACTTCTTCGGATCCGACTTCAGTCCATCTCGGATAATCGTAAGCACGATCTGGAACTCCGCATTGTCAGTCGAATTTGGGTCGGGCACCTTCCCAGTTTTTTCATACTCCTCCTCAGCCTTGACCCCTTCATGGATCAAGAGAGTTGCATCTCCTCCATCATCAACAATCAGATCAGGTCCTCCATCTGGGCCCCAATCAAGTGCCCTTTCAGTGCACCACCAGTACTCCTGGAGGGTCTCCCCCTTCCACGCAAACACGGCGGCGCTGTCACGAGCAGTGGCGGCGGCGGCGTGGTCCTGAGTGGAAAAAATATTGCAAGAACACCATCTCACCTCGGCACCCAAAGCAGTCAAGGTTTCGATCAAAACAGCGGTTTGAATGGTCATGTGAAGGCTGCCAGTGATCTTAGCTCCCTTGAAGGGCTGTGAGGGGCCAAATTCGGTACGGCAAGACATGAGCCCAGGCATTTCGACCTCGGCTAGCTCGATCTCGAGCCGGCCGAAATCAGCCTGGGACATGTCCTTGACCTTGTACTCGCGGCCAGAGGTGGTTTTCTCAACAAAAAGTGCCATTGATTCTCTTCTTTTGGGATTTGGCAAGAAAAGAACTTAATAAGCGGGCAATGGTGTCTGGGTCTGATGGGGATATAAATAGTGTTGAAATGGTAAAATGGACGGTTGAGATTTTGAGGGTTTGGTGGATCTGGGATTTGGTAAAGATGGCGTGGGTGGAGGAGGCGGCAGGGGTGGTAGACCACCCTATCTACATAAGGTATGATTGGGGAGATGCGGCAACCCAAAACCGTGATTAGTAACTGTTATATAAAAAAAAAAAAAAAAAAGGTTGAACCCCAACCTTGAGGGCCCTCCACCGACCCTGCCCTGAGCCATTGTGAAGGAGGTAAATCGCAAGATGTGCCTCCAAGGAGCCAGAGTGGAGAGCTTATGGTTAGGCCAGGGCTATTAACCCAATGGTAACTCTCGCTTGCAACAAAGTCAATTTTCTTGCGGGGAATCGAACTCTGCACACTAACGCGCTGAGCCCTAACCGTCCTCCCCTGTTATATAGTTTGAGGCAAGGTTGGTCTACATTTTCAGCCAGTATACGTATACACGCGATATGATATCAAATTAAGATATATGTTGTTGAGGATGAACAAACGAATTCGACGTCTAAGCAATCATTTTTTTTGGGTTCAAAATTTGAAATATCTTAATTTTAATTGAAGATCCACATGGGTATATAGAATCGTCCTACTGAAATATTTTTTCATTTAGAAGTATAGACGAATCGATTTGCCTAATCGATCTATTATATTTCTAGCGATGAGATATCTTTTTGTTTGTAGCAAGTTATAATCACTTATAAATGTGGTCATTAACTGTCAAATCTTATATTAGAATCCATCGGTTCAATCTGCCGAATAGTGGTCCAATTCAGGTACATTAATTATTCAAATCAGTAAAGGAATCGACCAAGAACCAATTAGATCACTCAATAACTGTTCTGTTCGAACGGGTTGAGAGGGAATTGAAACCGGTTCAAATGTGGACTAAGCAATCATTTTTTTATGGTTCAAGATTTGAAATATCTTAATTTGAATTGAAGATCATTCCACATGTGCATATTGAATTGTCCTGAAATTTTTTTCCATTTAGAAGTATAGATGAATCGATTTGCCTGGTCGATCTACTATTTTTCTAGCGATGAGGTATCTTTTTTGTTTGTAGCAAGTTATAATCACTTATAAATGTGGTCATTAACTCTCAAGCATAGATATATCGATCGGTTCAATTTGTTGAATAGTGGTCCAATTCAAGTACATTAATTATTCAAATCAGTAAAGGAACCGGCCAAGAACCAATTAGATCACTCAATCACTGTTCAATTTGAACGAGTTTAAGAGGAATCGAAATTGGTTCAAATGTGGACCGGTCGTTACCAAAGTGGAGTGCAAAATTTTAACTTCAATTTGCAATTGTTAGGATTAGAACCGTGCCTTCGTGGTTGTAACATCAATTATCTTACCATTACGACGCGAGTAGGTTCATTGTAAATATTGTAATGGAAATATATATATATATATATATATATATTTATATTTATATTTATATTTTGCAAAATGGTTGTCATTTTGTTTTAAAAATATATTTTTAATTAAATTACGATCTAACAATAATCCACCGATTGAACCAGTGACCCATTGGTTGAATCACCGATCCGTGAACTAATGAGTTTTCCAAGTCGATAATAGATAAGTGACTATGGCCATTTACTAGTTTGATATTTATAAGAGAAAATGTGTGATAGAGAAAATTAAGAGTGAGAGAGTAAGGGAGTTGTGGATTGGGGGAGAAGAAATGTAAATGTTTTTTAGAATGGAGCCACGTGAATCATCTTTGATCATTTAAAGTTTAGAACACGTGATTTATGAAGCTCATGCAGATATTTTGGATGGAAGGTTCAAATATTAAAAATCGAAGGAGATTTCAATAATTAGGTTACGATGGCACGACCACAACACCGAAGAGTTCACTGAGAGAGAAGATGAGGCTAGAGCCAAGTATTTATAGCTTTCTAACTTTATTAATGATTTTTTTATGGAAATTATTTTGATCTTGATATTTTATGCTAATTATTTATTTATCACATTTCAATCATGGTTTTATAAGGGCGATTAATAATTTAGAATGGCCATTTATTGTTGGGATAGTTAAAGTTCGAATTGGAAAGAGTCTATTTCTAGACAAATTGTAGCTCTTTGCGTTAGCTTTGCAACACACTTTGAATCCACTAAATCGGACATCGGGAACAAAAGTTATGATCAAATTACTAAAAATTGTCCGACGGAAAAAAAAATGCTATAACTATGCGGTCGCATAGTGTTAATTCTTTGCGACCGCACAAACCACTTCCGAGAGTTTGAGGGCTGAATTTATTTGTTCTATAAGACAGCATGACGTTCTACCATGCGGTCGCATAGAAGACTTTCAAGATGAATTTTCTGATTTCATAATTCCAATCAAACACTTATAGAAACAAATCTTTCTACACTTTATAAACCCTAGAAGACGTCCAGAACGATACATAACGCCTACTAACTATTTTTTCTCTTTTGTTCTTAGATTTATTATGTGTAACTAAGTCTTTGTGCTTGATCAAAGGATACTGAAACCTTGGAAACATTATAACTGTGAGATCCGTCTAGTTTCATTGTTTAATTTATATTTTTAGTATTGAATGTTCTTCTGCGCGTAATTATATGGTTGTCATGCTTGATTGCTAAAATTGCCTATTAGTTTCTCATGTATTGTAATCTATAGCTAAGTTAAATTTCAAATCCGTAATTGTTTGATTTCTTTAACTTGTGAAGCACTAAGATTTGATGATTTTTACGATAGAGGTTATTGAATTTTAAGAAGAATGTTTAAATAGATTGAATGCAACCGCTGATTTTTGTGTTATCTAGTTCATCGATTTCTCTATTGTGTAAAGCTGTTATTAAATTAAATCTTAAGCGCTGGTTTGAGGTTATTTAATAATTATGGTTAATTAAAATGTTGATTTCTAACTAACTAAAATTAAGGAGAAACAATAATTAATTTCAATGGTGAATATTAAAAATGTGGATTGATTATTATCTGTGGATCGCTGATTGGTTATAAATCTCCAACGATAGAAGTTGACTTAGATCAAGGTTCGTTTTATTTATTCAATACATCTCATTAATTTACATTGCTATTAGTAATAAGATTGATTTCATTACAAACAAAATCCCCCTTCCCCCCCCCCCCCTCCAAATTTCGTTAATATAGCATAAATAGTAAACTAAACACTCTTCGTGAGATTGACCATTGCTTCCATTACTACATTAGTTTTTAGAAGTAAATGTATTATTTTTGGGTGCCTACGACAGCACACCGATTGCATTGAAAATGAAGTATGTGAACTCATACATCGTAAGAAAAAGACTCGTAAAACAAAAAATCTTGACTCAATCAAGATATTAAGCAATTGAGATTTGAAATTTTGTTAGATTGAAATTTTTTTTATTACTTTTTCTGAAAACCTCATCATTTTATTCAAACCTAGGATCAGCAGCTAAATTTTCGAATAGAGAGTTAAAAATTGTACACGAACATGTTGTTATGTGTACAATTTTAAAAAATAAAAATATTGTTAAAAAGATTTTAAAAAAAAAGTTTGATTTTATGACAAAATCAAATATCATTTACCTGATTAAATTTAATTTCCTCAAACTTATATTGTATTAAAAAATGTGCGTCTTTCTAATCATTTTCACACATCAATGCTTCCAAAATATTTTCTTTTGGTCTATTCCTGACCTCGGATAGAGTTCTTTTACCTGTAGTAGACTCTGAAACTACAGTGCTAATCGGAGGTGTTAGTAGATATTTATCGATTGCAGAAATAAATGGTATTGTCGTTCATTCTTTCGCCAAAATTTAAGTAAATCAAAAGAAATAGCATCAACGGGTTTTACTCTCTTAAGTATTTGATGATTAAAAATATCTAAATAATTCAACAGGCATTCTAGTAGAACTTGTGTCCAATGTCAGATTATACACAGGAAACATACTAGAAGAACCTCATGCATCACATCTTTCATCCCTAATATCTATAAATAAATTCAATAGTTCGGCATCATCTTCTTCAAGATTAGAAGAAGGTGTTGGGGTGGAGGATGTCCGACTAATATTTTCACCAATCGGGATGCATACAATTCGTACACGAACTTAAAGTGTGTTTTCTAAATTTGAATAAGGATATGTACGTGATCAGTCTAGGCACTATGCGGATCTCTCTGTGTTTCACATAATTCCTCTTAGTCCATAAAAACTAGAATATCAATAGACGAATGGCAATTTGAATGTGGCCACAATGTACGTACTGTTCAAAATAGCGTCATCTTTGGAACCTCTATCTAACTCCCTCAACTGAGCGCATAGGTACCTAAAAAATGTCCCCGAAATACTGCTAAACCTGGTTAGAGATGGAGCTACCTGTAAAAATATGACTGATGGTCTCGATCTTAGAACAACACTCCCAGCGCAGGAAGCCAAGTGACAACTAATCCTCCTCTATATAATAACATCCACTGGATTCCGATCCTATCGTAGTCTCCAGCAGAAGAATGAAATAGTAGTAGGTATAATGGTGTTCCTTAGTAAGTGTTGACCCAAGCGGACTAAATGCCATACTAACTTGGTAACAAAGCAACCATTTGGTGTGTCTCTCCAAACAATACAATTTGAAACCATTTCACATGAAGGAATAATTCTGATATGTATCGCCATAAGAGGTGGAAGAGCACATAGATGTGTACTGCTTGTGTGGAAATAAGAATGTCAACGTAATCATGGCCCCACATGGGGCCATGTGGGCTCAATTGACCCCACAATTTTATTTATTTTTGGTTTGATTTTGTTTTTTGTTTTTTTTTTCCAAACAAACATGTTGCAAAACAGCCCAAACCCTTTTGGTTAATATGTAAATGAATCTTGCACAAGCCCAATTGCACAAAACCTTAAACCTTACCATTTTCTGTCAGTTCTCATTATTTCCCTTTGTTGCCGGTTTGCCCTAAACTAAAAACTCCCACACATCACTAATATCGTATGCCAAGTTTTTGAGAAGTGAGAACTGAACATTGTTTCATCATTCATCATCTTCGAAGGGCTTAGAAAGAATGATAAATCGCTGCAAATTGCAATGTCTTTAGACTTGAGGTTTGGCCCCTTGTCAAAGATTTCATTTTTTTCATCATTTTCGATTTTTTCGTACATTTACTTATTTACAGAACTTATTGTCTTCTTGATTACCATGATTCTAGTAATCTTAGGAATTGTATCTTTATATTTGTCGTTGATTTTAGGCTTTTTAGCAATTTAGATGAAATTTTGAACTTTGCCCATTTTGATTTTACGTTGGACTATAGATGGAATTTACCAGCAATTAGATGGAATTTTAATTGGTTCACAAGTCACAAATGATTTCTTATTGTGGTGGTGTGACTGGCGTTTGTTCTTTTGGAGTGGAAATTGAATGAATTTTGTTCATATGCTTGAGTTCATTAATGATATCTTCATTTAAAAATAAAAATAAAAATTGTATTTCAATTTTTGACCCCACAAACCAAACATCTGGCTCCGTCCCTAAACGTAATGTCGTCCATCCAACAATCATGCCAGAAGAATATATGTCCGGCTATTTAAACATTTATATGTTAGTTAATAGGTTCATCTTTAACTGCTATACGATATGCAAGACTTGCTTTGTTTATGCATACAACAATCTTGAATTCAATTGCTCGTTTAAATTTTGATGTATCAAATTAGTTATTTGAACTTGTTGAATTCTGATACTATATTGAGACTCGAAATTCTATCATAAATGTTCTTTGTTTTTAAGAGTAACAAAATACTTATATATTGGTCAATGCTTTCAAATCTAATTCACGTTGAATTTATATTTAACAATGGTACTTGGTGACAAAGTAAAATCTTTGTGATTTTGACATTATTCTTAAATTTTCATGTCTCTAATGATATTTTTAGGATATGGTTGGTGAAACTTATTGACTGCATCCACAAAGACTGTTAACCAACCATGTACTAAATGAACCCTTTCACATTGAAGTTTTAATTAAGGATTAGAGGAAAATGAAATGAGACTGAATTAGTAAAGATAATATCTCATTCAATCATATTTAATTAATTAAAAGTAAATCTATCTTCTTTGTTTAATTTTGGTTGGGTCCAATTGAGTTAATAATTTTGGTTTAAGTACGAAAAAATAAGGTAATTTGTTTCTCCCTAGTTATTAACTTCAAAGTAAGAATAAATTGACATTTTATTTTGAAAAATTACAGCAGGGAAAAATATGCTTATTTTACCTCTTACTTCAATGATCCTTATATAGATTTATGTCATACAGATCCCACGAACTCTCAAAGCATCTCCAATGCATTTTTTGATCGGAGTGGCAAATTAATCGTTAACTTTTAGTCTACGTGACAATGATATTTAATGAATAAATAGTCAAGTTCAAATTTCATCTCCAATAGATTCTTTTTATAACTCAAATTTCATCTCCAATCTATATTTAATAGGAGGAAGAAGACAGAAAATTTAGAGGAGACAGAAAAAAATAACAAATAGGGGAGAGAGAGAGAGAGAGAGAGAGAGAGAGAGAGAGAGAGAGAGAGAATTTTGCAATGTCTAATTTTATTTATTTATATTTTATTTTTTCCCATTTTTGCTAGACATAGTCTCACTTAAGTTGCATTGTAAGACATTATATATTTTTCTTATATAGCAATTTTTTTTTTATACAAACCACATTAGCATTCGAAATACTCTACGTACCTTTTAGAATTTAGCCCCTATCTGTGAGGATTAAAATTAAATTTTTAATAGAATTTGATAAAAGTTGATAAAATGTGTAGTTGAAAGTTGTGGATTTTATGAAATATGTGGTTAAAATTAATTTTTAACTTTGATTTAGATTTAAATTTTAATCTCTGCCGGCTTAATATGAACCAAACTATTTAGAGCATGTTTAATTAGCTAAAGAAAACTTAATGGAATTGAGAAAGAAACATATTTAATAAAATCTTTTAATATCATATTTTATCTACTCAATGGATCTATACAACATAGTTGATCCCCTTAATTCTTTACATTCCATATAAACATACAATTCGAAATACTTAACATTTTTTTTTTTATAAATGCTCGAAACATCAGAATTTTAATTCAAGCACGAGTCTCGAGAAGGAATTCAAACTCCTTAACACCATTATCTGGAGCCATATGTCCGTTTGATTGCAAGATGAAATTTGAGTGAAAAGAAAACGAATTACAGTAAATTGAATTGTCTAGACTTATTTTATCGGGAATTGTCGATTAATTGTGTTTGATTGATATAATTTTTCACTTGAAAAAATTGAAAATTTGAATATTTTGATATTCGTTTGGTTTTGTTTTTCATTATTAAAGGGATAAAATTTGTTACAATTGGGGATATAATTTGTTCCAATTGTCAAAAAAAAAAGGAAAAAAATCGAATATCATTCGTTTGATTTTGCTATTCTATGGAAATTGGAAATTGAAGAGATAAATTTTTTTATTATTTTTTTATTTTTTATAATTGGGGTTAAAATTTGTTCCAATTGTTATTAAAAAAAAAAAAAAACTGTAATTGTTTTTCCCACCATAGTGGTGGGAAAGTCAATTCTATGAAAAACTAAGGGTCCGTTTGATTGCAAGGGTGAAAAGAAAATAAATGACAGGGAATTGAATTGAATTGAATATAATTTGTTTGCGAGGGAATTATAATTAATAGTGTTTGATTGGTATAATTTTTCACCTAATTCGTTTGACTTTATTTTTTTATGCAAATTGTTATCTTTTGGGATAAATTTTTTCACAATCTGTATTAAAATTTGTTTGAATTGCAAAAAAGTAAAAAATAATTAAAAATAATAATTTTTGAAATTTTTTTTGTGTTCGTTTGGCTTTATTTTTCATGCAAATTGTCAATAAAATGGATAATTTTTTTTACCATTGGATTTAGAATATGTTTCCATTGTCAAAAAGTAAAAAAAAAAAAAGGAAAAAGGAAAAAGACACCCAACAAGGTGGAAAACATTTTCCCAGCATACACATAGGAAAATATTTTCCTACTTTTGTGCTTCAAGAGGTTGTACCTAGAATTCCATGGAAAACATTTTCCAGGAAAAATAAAGACAATCAAACAGCAAAAAAGTGAGAATTAGGAAAATATTTTCCATTTTCCATGGAAAATTTGGTGAATCAAAAGGACCAGATCAAAAAGTGGAATTCCAATTGTCAAATTCCAACTTCCATGAAAAATTTTACCCAATCAAACATGTCCTAATTATTTTACCTTTTCTTTATCAATTTGCCAAGGAATACCAAGAAATTCTTTTACCTCTCTCTGGATAAAGTTGGCCAATTTCTAACTCAGTCATTTTCCTTAATGAAAGTGAATGATATGTGGAGCACATTCAGCGATTGTTTGGTATAATTTATCTGAAAATTATTTTTATCCGGACATTCTCTCTATAAAATAATTTTGCATGTTGACCCATAAATTTTCCTTATTTAATTATACATTCTTTCAAAAAATCATTTGTACATCAAAAAAAATTCTTCCAAACAAGCTAGAGTAGAACGAATGAGCGACTTTTTTATTCTTTTAATTAACCTCAGCAGCAATAGGTTTTAGATCTTTTAGATCTTAGATTTAAACCTTCCGAACAATGTTGAATACAACATTGGGAAAAAAAAAAAGAGTCAATTTTTTGTTAAATATAATCATTCAATCATGCAAAATGATAATAATGTGATTTTATTAAATGTTGTCTAACAAATTACAAAAAAAAAATCATTTTGTAATTATTAATGACCTAATAAATATGCAATTAAATCATTTGTCCACACAAAATATCTTTGGCGTGTGCTTAAATATCTGTGGTTGTGAAACTTTGAATGACATCTTTGTCAACTCTATGAGCTAAACCAACCATTTTAATGAACGTTTGATTGTTTGAATATTGAATCATAACACGGTCCAAAAATACTCTAATGCTTCAATTAGATGAGAATTTGAATTTGAGATACAACATAAATACATATGAAATGAATATCTTGTATAGTATTTTTACCCTTGTACTTATAAGAGAAGTGATTTTGGAGACACCAGTGAGTTCGAGAAGACAACTTGTCCCTTTCATTTTCAATTGTACTTTGATAAAAATGTTGCTTGCACCTTTGATAAAAGTTGAATTCAATAAATACGTAATCGTTACATGATACATTAGAAACAAAAAGTAATTAAAGAGTTATGACAATATTTTTATGAGTAATGATATTCAGAGTCAACGATTATAGTATAACTCTTATGTGACATTTTGTTATTTGAACCAACGAAATTATAGAAATTTAATTTATCAAATAATAAATTGTCAGAATAAAATGATTATTACAATCGCTAACTATGACCAAAATTATTTCATTTTTATATTTAAAAGAAAAGTGTTTGTTTATTTGAACATTTTTATGTATAGTATAATGGTAAATGACTTACCACGAAGCAGTTATTGTATAAAAATTTCGTTATGATGCGATTGTCAATTAAAGGATTTAATCATTTTGGGATATGTTAGGTGACAAATTAGTGATATTTGAAAATAAAACTGAAGTTCAACAGTTTTATTAAAATTAAATTGAAATTTTAGTGACATGAAAGTGGTAGGTTAGAAAACTAAAATTAAATGAATCTAGTCGATCCCTGTAGTATGATATTCTTTTGTCGGAATTTGGTGAATTGAGTCAATTTACGATGTCAAAATCAGGGGTTGGTGATTTCAAATTACCAAATTGCCCCTCAACAACTCTTTATTCGTCTTGACTCAACAACTTTTTACCAACCCACTGACGCAACTCCGAAAGTCGGAAAAATAGAAAAGAGAAACGATTTTCTACGAAATTTTTGTTTGGTATAAAAACAAATACAACAAAGGTTCTTAATCTTTTAGAAAATACGGAAATACATCCTCTATAGTCAAATCTTGGGCCATGTTGGATGAAATTCATTCAAATGGACGTCTTTAAAACTATGAAAGGATCTAAAAAAGTGGGAGTCATTAACAAGGACAAGTTTTAAATTTTACGAGTTTAGATGAAGTTTATAAATAATAAGATATTTTAATATTTTATTATTATTCTAATTAATCTAAGACGATTAATAATTATTTTTATTATTTAAAAGAGACCATTAATAATTATTTCTTTCATTTAAGTTGGAGATAATTACAGCAGAAACCCCAAACCTTTTAAACAGTAAAAAGTTACAATTTTACCTCCACTTAATTGGTCATAAAAGTTAGATTTTATTAACTTGGTAACTAATGGCAAATTGGACGGATTCCATGCAAAAGGCCCCCAGATGCAACGTTTTAAAAGATTTTGGGTGATGACTACAATAAATGAAAGATTAAAAGAAAGTCTGCTAGTAATTAAAAGGTTTAGAGTTTCTGTTGCAATTATCCATTTAATTAGCTTATTTGACCTATAAAAAAAATTGACAAGAAATTAAAAAAAAAAAAAAGTGTGCGCCTTTTTAGCACTTATGTATGCTAATTGCTAAAATCCTGCAAATGATGATTTCGTAATCTAGTAATAAAGTATGAATAAGATATTATTTCTTTGAAGATTGAGTACTTAATCTAGTTATAATTAATATTAACTCTAATTCATATGGATATCTGTGAGCAGGCCCGGTTTTGTGATGAGGCAAATGAGGCTTGGGTCTCAGGCCCAAAATTGAAGGGGGCCTCATTTTTTTGGTCCAGATTTTTTTTTTTTAATTATTTTTGTAATATAAATATTAAACATGATAGACCAATCTTCTCAATCCTTCATAGCCGCTCCATTCTTCATTCCGAGGAAAACCCATAGCAAAAATTCTCAATCTACGACTCTGAGAAAATTTTCAATTTGAATCGTTTAGCAGTGGATTCCCATGAGCTTAAAAGAAAAGATCTACAGGCTCTCTGCGACTACAAGAAGAACAAGATGCCGACTACTGTATTAATTCCTGAAAGTGTTAGTTGTTTATAGTGCAAATCAATTTTGGTCAGTGTTGGTTTTCTCCCTTTTTCCTCCCTTTTTTCCTCTCTAATCTATCTCTTTTGAAATGAACGGCATTTGTAAGATTTTAAGTTTTTTACCTTTTATTTTTAATAAAAATCTGGTCAACAGCTTGTTTGCTAAATGGGTCGAGGCACCCGGCCATTTGTCCTTATTTCTTCTTCTTGTTTAGGTAGTCCTACAAGTGATTCTTATAGCACAGTCGAATCGAGATGGTATGCACTTAATATGGCCGATGACATTGATGTAATAATTTATTTAACAAGACAACTCATTTGATGTACATTGCCAAGAAATAGAATCAGTTGCTTTATATGATTATATCTCCCAGGACCCAGTTGACATATAAATGAATAGAACGGGAAGAAATATTCATGTAGCAGACCAGTCACTGCTATTAGTCTGTTAGGTTATTACTTATTAATTCCATGTGATTTCTCTTCAATTTCCAATTCTTTTCCTTTCAAGTTATTTGATTACCCACCGTGAAAAATGAGAAAAAAGTTTCGAAGTTTTGTAAAAAAAAAATAAATTAATTTATGTTGATTTGGGGCTTGGGGGGCCTAATTTATGGACTTCGTCTCAGACCCCGACAATCACAGAACCAGCCCTATCTGTGAGTTATTAATACCTTTCGACTTCTTCAAATGGCCAAAAATCATTTATAACGTTCATAAATAATTTTTCTCGCTGTGGCTACATGTATCTCATTCATGAGAAATTCAAATCACTAGACGTGTTCAAAGTTTACAAGATTGAGGTTGAAAATCAACCAGTAAAAAAAAATAAAACACATCGGATTTGATCGTGGTGGTGAATATTGTGGCAGATATGACGAATCAGAAAAACAATGTTCAGGACCTTTTGCTAAATTCTTAAATGAATGTGGAATTGTCCCATAAAACACCATGTCAGGATCACCTAACATGAATGGTGTTGCTGAGATACGAAACAGAACTCTTAAGGACACAATGAATATGACTAATCGTTCCACTTTAGTGGAATCTCTCTAGGGAGAAGCTCTGAAGACTGTTGCTTATATTCTTAACAGAGTTCCCAAGTAAAGCAGCGTTTAAACTCCCTTATGAGTTTTGGATAGGTAAGACCTTATAGGCCTAATGAAAAGAAACTGGTCTTCAAAACTATTAGTTGTTATTTTATTGGATATTCTGAGAGGTTAAGGGGTTACAAATTTTATGATCCCATTAAAAAGTCAATTTTCGAAAAGAGAAATTCTTGATTCTTTGAGAATGTGGAGTTTGTGGAGGGAGATATTGTTAGTGATTTTGTCTTTGAAAGGGAATATGTAACTATTCTTTTTATTGTCATTGACAATGATAGTATCAGGGACAAATTTTTGTTCCAAGTCTTATTCAAGAAGCAATTCCAGATCAAAATAATATTTCAAAACCCTCTATACACAATCAAGTGGTTATTCTAGAAGAACAAACCCAACAACCTCAATAAATGAGAAAGGCAATTTCGAATGATTTTATAATCTTCTTGTAAGAAAATAAGGATGGCATTGAATTGGTGAAAGAAGATCCAAACAATTTTGATCAAGCTATGCAAAGAAATAATTCTCAAAATTGGATTGATACCATGAATGGGGAGATAAAGTCAATGAAAGACAATGACGTTTGGAAACTCATCCCATAGTCTGAAGGTACGGAATCTATTGGTTGCAAATAAATATTTAAAATCAAGAAGGATTCAAAGGGTGATGTGGAAAGATACTCGTCTTATTGCAAAGGGCTTTACTCAAAGGAAATGCATTGATTACAAAGAGACTTTCTCTCTGATTTGAACGAAACACTCTTTGAGGACGATTATAAAACTTGTGGCACATTTTGATCTGAGCTATACAGGTGGACGTAAAGATGGCATTTCTTAATGGTAAAATGATGAGACGATATATATGATGCAACTGAAAAAAAATTATGTCAGGAGATCCAAAGAAGATGGTATGCAAATTATAAAAATCTATCTATGGGCTTAACCAGGTTTCTCATCAATAGTATCACAAATTTCATCAAATAATTATCTCGCTCAATTTTGATATGAATGCAGCTGATGATTGTGTATGCCACAAGTTCAATAGGAATAAGCATATTTTTTTGTATATTGTATGTTGATCATATACTACTTATCTGCAATGATATAGACTTAATGTACGAAATCAAAATATTTCTATCAAAGAATTTTAAAATAAAAAAATTTGGTGCCACCTCTTTTGTATTAGGGATGTAGATACAGATACAAATACACCAAGATCTTTCTCAGTGTATTCTTGGATTATCACAAAAGAGCTATATTGATACGATTCTTAAGAGATTTGTGATGTAGGATTGTAAATCAAGTGATACCATGTTGTTAAGGGAGACAAGTATAGTATCAATAAATGCTCTAAGAATAACCTTGAAGAGAAGGAAATCCAAAAAATTCCCTATGATTTAGCAGTTGGAGTTTAATGCATGCTCGGGTTTGCACACGTCTAGAAATAGCATTCATTGTTGGAATGCAAGGCGTATATTTAAGTACCTAGAAAAGTGCCAAGCTGATACTTGTAACTTCTTCAACCATGGCAGCGAAGTTTATAGCATATTATTAGACATCCAATCAAGAAATATGGCTATGAAACTTTGTCATTGGACTGTGTATTTGGATGGAATT
The DNA here is from genome assembly GCA_019395295.1 of Osmanthus fragrans. Classification (NCBI taxonomy): domain Eukaryota; kingdom Viridiplantae; phylum Streptophyta; class Magnoliopsida; order Lamiales; family Oleaceae; genus Osmanthus; species Osmanthus fragrans. The sequence continues at coordinate 13,780,113 of CM033361.1, forward strand.
GAAAGATAACTCAAGTTATTTTGTAACAATAAGTTAGGAATCATGTATTTAAACAACAATAAGAGTTCAACAAAATCTAAATTTATAGACATCAAATTCATAGTTGTAAAGGAAAGAGTTCAAAGTGGTTAGATTTTTATAGAACATATTGGGACAAACTCTTTGATAATAGATTCATTTACTAAAAGGCTACCACCCAAGGTGTTTCATGGAGTTAATTGTTTCATTAGCCACTGTACTTTGAACATCGTCACGGATTAGCCAATGAACTTAATGATGCTTCCTAATGGCCACTGAACTTACTTTCATTTCGCTAAAATGACCACTGGATGGATTTCGTTGCGTACACGTGGATGACGGAAACATGACATGGAGGTTAAAATTAACCACATATTAAGTGAGTTGCACATGTGGATGCCAAATCACCCAAACAAACCCTAACAAAAATTAAAAATTAAAAAATTGAAATCAAACCCCCACAACTGTTCCTCATTTGCCTTCTCCCAAAATCAAATTGACGTCCAAATTGAAACCCACAGAAACGGGAAAACGTTCCCCCGACCTCACCATCTCTGGCCACACTTCAAACGACGGTGCCGTCTCCGCTCAGGCCTTCTCCAACCTCACCATTTGTGGGCCAGAGTTTAGAAAAAGGTTGTCGTCACTCCGGGTCACCTCCGTCGAAGTATCACCGTCATCCCAGATCACCATCACCGACCGACAGTGAAGGTTATGCGTAAGTCATTTCCTGGTTTTGCAAATTTGGAGTGTGACTAACATAATCCATTTTCTTCTCTCCGCCCTTTTACCATATCTTTATTAGGCCGTTGGAAACTCAAATCTTTTAAAGATACAACTTCTTTCAAGAAATTTTCCAGAAAATTAGATTGCTAAAGCTTCAAAAATCCTCCATCAATGGCAGAGATTAATGACTTTCTTCTTCAACGAAACTATATTCTACAATACATCGTTGTTCACTCCAAATCACTGCTCCTCTCCCAATTTTCTGATTCTAACCAACCGCGTCTACTGCAACTCACAATTGACAGCCTCATTATGGAGAGAGGTCCCAGATATAAAGAATACTCGGATCTCAGATAAAAAAGGCTAAGAAAAGTTATTTATGCCAGTCAAAGATGCTGTTTTTAATATTTACAAAATGTTCCTTAATTGTTTTTCTTCTTTCTTCAGTGATTTCCCTTTGTTTCCAACATATGTTGAAAAAGTGAAGCTGGGTCTAAACTGTGATGAAGTTTGACAGAGAAAGAAAATAAATAAATTAGGTAGTAGTTGTAGACTTGTAGTTACTCTTTGTTTGGGTGATTTGGCATCCACATGTGCAACTCACTTAATATGTGGTCAATTTTAACTGCCACGACATGTTTCCATCATCCACGTCTACGCAATGATGAATGAAATCCATCCAGTGGCCGTTTTAGTGAAATAGAAGGAAGTTCAGTGGTCATTGAGAAGCATCATTAAGTTCAGTGGTTAATAAAACAATTAACTCGTGTTTCATGAATACACTGCTCATATGGGTGTTGCACCTTTAGATGACATGATAGTTTACTAAGAGTTTGTATTTTGATATTTTCTACTTTGGACACATTTTTTCCATGGATATTCAATTTGTTTTAGTAATAAAGTATTCAGTTCAATTTTTACTCTGACTAAAATTTTTGGTTTGATGTCATTAAAGAATAAAGTAGAACCAGTTGGAAATAGAAATGTTTGGATCACATTGTATGTAATTTCCATACTTCATTATGTCATTTAATTGTATCGATATACATTGCCATTGATGGGTTTAATTATGAGACTTGTAATGAATACTGCTTGGATCTTATATTGACATAATTAATGGACAGGTTGTTCGAATATGCTTTTGATTATGATAGCAAAATTTTGAGCTTGTATGGATATGTACATTTATAAGGTAACATATGTGTCCCAAATAGGAAATTGTTGGATTTTAATTTGTCATGTAAACCTACATTTATAATTAATTGTGTGTTAAATGCTATCTTAAGATTAAGACTATTTAAAGTGATCTAATAAAGAATTAAAGTTATTGAATCTTAGGCATCTAATATTGTATGGACCTAAATATGTGTAGAGATCAAATTCATTTGGGTTGTATTTCATGATGGACCGAAATACATATAGGGTTATGATCCCCCAATTCATACATAATATTCTCATTCTTTGTGTCATCCCATTAGTACAAAAATATCAAGAGAAAGTGTAATGAAAAGGAAGATTCAAAACCCGCAAATTAAGAATCAAGAACTTACAGTTGATCTTCAATATTCAATATAATGGATCAAGGTAAGTTCTGCATTTTATAATTTTCTTGGTGATTTGATATGAAAGATCTTGACAATATAGAAAAGAGCTTTATGTGCTTAAAATCCACAAGTTTCTATTATATTATATTCTTATTTAGGACCATGATACATGTACCGAATTTTTTTTTACCTAATCCCTTGTTGACTACTCACAATAGGAGGGTGGGGATCACATTTTGGGATTTTTAATTCAGGCAGGTCTCATGTGCATGTGAGAGGGGGTAAACAATTCGGTACACTTTTGAGTATACAAATAGAATTATTCTCTTATTTAACCTGTGAGTGTAAAATAAATAGTTATCCTATTAGAAGTGTTACCTCTCTGTCTCTTAGGGAGTCTCAAAACATAAAAGCTTTCGTGCATCATTAGATTACGATTCTTTGGAATTCTTTTAAGCTATTGTCATTTTAATGAATCATTTTTTCTTCGTAGGTCCATTTGTCTCTCATAAGCTTTGATTATAAAGCCCATCTTTACAAGGTAGCTAGGGACCAAATGGAGCAAAAGTACTTATTATTTAATAAGTTAATCTCTTATCTTAAAGGAAAAGTGAAAAACGAAATATAAAATTACAGAATCTGCAATACACTTCTTAACAAAGTGGCAAGCTAAGCTACAATCAGTTCATTTTATAGCTGGTGACTCATGAAATACACGAGTTGAATTATGTATTGAAGAAAAATGAAATGACTGATTATTATAGATGAGTACTTTGAATGAGAAAATTAGCATCTACAACGGAGTCGTTTCAATAAAATCTGCTGAATTCCTTAGAGAGAATTATCTCGCAAGTATTCTCTACCTACTCACTCGTGTCGATTTTGGGTACATGTACCCACTACACCATAAACTGCCTTTTACAACGGTCGAAAAACGTTGTCATAGGCTTTTTGCAACGTTCGAGTGTATTTTGCAAATTTTGATGTTGCCATAGACTTCCAACTTTTTCGCAACGTTCGCTGAACGTTGCAAAAAACACCTACGACAACGTTCGTTGCATGTTGCAAAAAACCCTTACGACAGCATTCACTGACCGCTGCAAAAAAGTTTTTTCGCAACGTTCAGCGAACATTGCCGTAGGAATTTTCCGCAATATTTGCTAAACGTTGCCGTAGGATTTTTTTTGCAATATTCTTTGAACGTTGTGAAAAGTCTTTTTTTTTTTACACGAATATAAATTTTTATATTAAATGTTTTTCTTGAGAACTAAATATATTAAAATTTAATTTTAAAAAATAAAATAAAAATTGCTAACATTCAAATTTTGATGTAAAAACTAACAACGTACATAAAATTGCAAATATATTCCTTTATTTCCTTGATAAAATACAACTAAATTACAAAAATAGTTGGTCCAACTATTGGATACTATTCCACGAATTAAGTACCATTCACATGGACAAAGAAAAAAAAATTTAACATATCAGGAAGCTACATGACCATTATGGTCGACCCCTGAGATGGTCGGGCTATTCAAAAGCGTTGTCATCTTGTAAGGTAGAGCGGCCAAGGTTCATCAGCTGTATTCTGCTCACCACTTCCACCAATTTCTTCTAAATTAACAAATTACTCAATCAATCAATATTAATAGAAATGTTTTCTCAGATATAAAGTAAAATGAAATTGGGAAAATAAGTAATATTGGAATTGAAATTGAAATTGAATTTTAAGCTATGAATTATTGAATCAGACCTTGTGACACTGCATCTTGTGAAGCCATGCATGCCAAAGATCTGTAAACTTGAAGCAACAAACCAAATTAACCGAAAACTTGAAATAAATTCATACACGCAATTAATTCCAATAATGTAACATCACAAATTTTGAATGAACGCAAAAAAGAAAGTTTTGAAATAAATAAACCTGCGTGAGGTTCAGATCTGCAAAATGAGTGCACAACTCCTCTTATGGATGCACATTATTAATAATCATGCGCGCACAAAAGAAAAAATGGTGGAACTTGCATTTAATTGGATCCTAGCCCAAGCCAATTTCATTGACTATTTACAACATTGTCCAAGTCACATTACGAAACATATTATATGAGATACGATCAAATAGTAAATAAACATTTTTTATATTCTTCATCAATAGTATGCAATACTATCCAAACATGCATTGTATTGAACAAAATCAAACAGTACAATGAACAAAAAGATTTAGTAAGTCGGACATATTTTGACCATTAAGAGGGAATATCAGCTTGTAAGCCTCGGTATTCACTAAAATTACTATCTAAAAGAACACGTTTTTTCACTATTTTTTCAAATGAAGAATGAGTCTATAAAGTCTGAGCATCAAAAATTTGTATTCCTCACAGAATATAGAATCCTCATTTTGATGAACTTCATCAAACAATTAGACAGCAAAAACATAGCTATACATGTCTAGCAACAAGTTCCTAATTTGGTAACCAAACATTTGCAGAACTTTACCTACATCGAAGGTGAGCTGGTTCTTCCTATTCTACGTTTTGCTTTGAGCAGCCACTTACAATTTGCAACTTCTGCCTTTTCGCCATTTCTTCATTTTGCCACTGTTGCTGTCTTTTCTTCTTTGTTTGAAACTCGTGTGAGGATTCATACTTAGGCAAACTGTGTATTCGAGGAACAGTTGGTCACATAAATGAAGAAAAAATATCTAGCAATTTTTTCGTGCAAATACAATAGCTGTATTTCTAGAGAAGCTTAGGAAGTTTTCGCTAAAAACAATATGAATGTGAAGACAAAACAAATAACCAAACTCCAAAGGCCAACCAAATGGACGATTAATACGGAAATGCCATCTACCCTAGACTATAGGATGTAAAGAAATAATTTGGGATATTATTACCACACATAATTAAAACAAGCAAATACCAAAGCTAAACATTTTATTTACACACACAATTGTGCACGGATACACATAAAGAAGCAACTAAAAAAGAAATGTCTTTATCAAGGAGGCCCCATTTGTGGTTCTCCTTCAGAAATGAAAGCTTAAATTCTAGCTAAACTAAAATAGTACACTCCAATTCAATTTTTTTTATATTACTAAAACTAGATTATTATAGTTAGTGAAAAAAAAAAAAGTAAAACAACCCGATTCCCCCCTCTGCAGAAGGGTAAATTGACCCCCCCCCCCCCCCCCCCCCCCCCACCAAATGAAACTTCAAACAGCAGTTAATCCAACTTTTGCTGGATTTGAGCTCAATTTCATCGAATTGATGACTGATGAGCCTACATTAAAAGAAAAAAACCAACAAAGATTATGCATCTTTATATATGATTTGACAAATAAATAAAATCAACACCATTCATCTAGTCCAACCCCATTGATGTTCGAATCTTCTACTCATATGAAGGTTAATTCAGTTAAATTTAAGATCTTTCAAGTTCCTAAGAAACTTAAAACCGAAAACTGAGGCAGACTAACATAAATTAATTTACATAAGTCGGTAAGCCTACCCTTTAAGGACAAGTGATGTTGTTGTCTCTGTATCAGAAATCAAGGCGGGCAGGCCAAAATTTGGAAGATAATCCGCATATTCCAGAAACTGCTTCTCATCATTTCTGTCAATTAGATCAGCTTCATCCTGGATCATAAGAATGACACATCCTTCAAATTTATAATAAAAAATAATGCTGAAGGAAAGATAGGACATAGCCACAAAAATGCAACCCTGACCCAGCTCGATCCCACTGATACCACTACTTCAAGATAAGCAATTCTATAAAATAAGCAAAACTGAAATGCAAGAGGAGATGTTGTGAATTATTGGTTTACCTGGTGATGGGCTGTTATAGCAGATAAACCTGTAAACCTTAGTTGGAGAAACTGGCACATAACCAGCACACAAAAGGAATGAGAAAACACAGAGAAAATTAAATGGGAGAGGATGAGAGAAATTGAAGGGATTTTCTTTCTCTTTTATACCACTACAAAATAGAGATTAATATTGTTTGACGATTGGAGAATAACCACAAATCTTTTCAATATTTTTCTTTCCTCGTCAAATTTAATTCAACCCTTTTTCAGGAAAACTCGGACAACTCTGAAATCAAAGAACCCAACAAAATTTATAAACAAAATAGTCAAGAAAAAAAATCTGTGAGAGAGAAAAAGTAAAAGCAAAGAAAATGAATAAAAACTTCGAGCATCTCCATAAAATTAGGTTTATTCAGCATTGGCCAAATAAACAGCACAGTAGTTTTACCAATAACCCAATTTATGCTTCACATTATTTCACAGCAAATTGATAGCAAGAATAAAAAAAAAATCCACAATAAACGATACCTGAAAGCTATCCCTGTGCTGTTCGACCTTCAGGTTTGCATTCTCCTACGGTTGTTGGCTGATTTTGGGGGAGACACGACGGTATGGTCGACAGAGCAGGAACATCGAAGCAAGAGAAAGAACCTACTACGAATTCAAAGGAAAATACAAGAAAAGAAAAAAGGAGAGAATGCAAATTGGTAGCTGAGGCGCGGATGAAGTAGTGGCGGAGAGGATGGCTGTGAATCGAGAGGTGAAGGAGACTGTCTTCGATTGCGGAAAAGGGGAACGGGAGAACGGTGTCAACTTAGGGCTTTCTAATGAATTAATATGTGGGCAGAAATAAAAAATCAGGGAAGAAAAAGAGAGAAATTTTTTTTCCCCTTTTGCATCGTTCAAAAGAGTGTTGTCAATACTATTTTTCGCAACGTTCAATAAAGGGGAAGTTTTCGCAATGTTCGCAACGTTATGAAAATTTTCACTTTTTGTAACGTTCAATGAATGTTCCGAAAACTTCCCCTTTTAGCAACGTCAATGGACGTTACAAAAAGTAGCATTCGCAACGTTCATTCAAATGTTGCAAAAAGTGAAATTTTTCGCAACGTGCAATCAACGTTGCGAAAAGTAGCATTGACAACATTCTTTAAAAGAATGTTGCTAAATCTCAATAAAATTAACCAATTGCAGCATTCATTTATTAGAATGTTGTCATAGATTTTTTTAGCAACATTCATTGATTGAATGTTGCTTTTTGAGTGTTGTAAAAAGGTTTTTTTGTTGTAGTGACCCTTTTGTTTAAAGGTAGTTCGAGCTTTTTCTAGGAGTATATCATGGGTTATTTTAGTGTCGTAGCACCTAGTGCTTGAACATTGGCTCGAGGCATTTTCTCAACTTTTTCTTACCCTGAAAAAACAAAGTTCAGTAGACTGATTCAATAAATGTATATGTGTTGACTATACAAACGAGAATTAGAAAAAAAAAATGAAATAATCTAAATATAGCTTAAATAAAATCATTTTAATTTTATTGGAGTTTAATTTTATAGACAAATTTATATATTTATTCTGTGTAATAAAAACTAGTTGTATATTATTCATCATTAAAATAGAAGTCCTACATTTGAAGTCATAGACTCATAGGAGAAACAAAGGAGAAACCAATCAATCTTTTAGGGTTCTTTTACAGCAAGATTTGGCCCATAATACTTGAGTAATATTGCTGATTACAATGACAAAGTAGGTGTAAAGTTCTTTAAGAATTAAATTTATTTAAGTTTCCTCAACTACTTTCAAATTTTCTTTACCAAAAAGTGTTCAATTTTCCACCAAAATTGCACTTTTCCTTTGTTATTCTTCTTCTTTTGTTTCAAGACTTTTTCACTTAAATGAGTGAAAAATAACTAACTGAAACGATATGTTATCGTATTGAATAAGGTGAGTTATCGCAATAGAAAAAGAAACGAAGAGTGGAAGGATTTCAATTGGAAGAAATTTTAGATATAAAAATTTTGGTTTTAATTCCACCGAACTCAGAATTCATCAAGTCAAGTATGAGCATCTCCAAGAGGTTCTTTAAAAGTGAAATGCTCTCTATTTTAAAGAATCAATTTTTAAAATTTTAATCCAACAGACTATTCAATTTAACATTTTAAAATAGAGAGTGGGTTTGACTCTCCAAATTTGGAGAGCTAAACCCACATTTCTATAATTTAATGTTTCAAAAATTTCAACTTTCAATGCACAGTTTATTGACTTAATTAAATAAATATACTTGAATAATGATATAATTATTAGAGGAAAGATAGTAAAAAAAAAATAATGAAAAAAAAAAACTATAAATACATATTGGGAGTGATAAAATTAAATGTTAAAAATAAAGAGGCTATTGGAGCATTTTAAAAATTTTGCTCTTTAAATTTATAGATACTCTTTAAATTGTAGAATATGCTCTTTAAAAATAGAGAGGCTCTTGGAGATACTCTTAAGGGGACAAATTCTCTAAACTCTTTAACTCGCCTAAAAATATATCTAAAACTGCTCTTCATTTTACTAATTATATATTATAATTACAAAGATCATCTTTAAAAACTTTTATACTATATTGGTTTTATATTTTCCTTTTTTTATATAAACAATTATGGCTAGCTTTCCACTTTATTTTATTTTATCATTTTCCGTCCATTTACGATTCTAAATGACGGGGATACATAGAAAGTTTTGAAGTAATAAATGAAAGTGTTCAAAGTATTACATAGAAAGAGTGTTTGGCTCTTGACTATATAGAAAGTCAAATTCATTATCTGTATAAATTTTGGGTGCCCTTCTTTACATTTACAATTATTATATGTTCATTTCACTCTATTTCCATCCCTGTTAGAATATTAAAATTTTTTAAAAATTACTATTTTATCCCCGTCAAATTTCAATATTCTCCTCATTAAATTAATTCATTTAAACACTACACATCCACCGAAATTTTATATATTTATCCCACTTTAAATACATCCTAGTACAATTTCAAAATTTTGAAAAACAACTATATTCCAAATGACTCATTGCACTTCTCTAAGAACTCAATAGCCTTTGACTGAAGAATAGATGCAACAGAAGATGGAGCTGGGAGTGGCAGATTCCTTCTAAATCCAACGCTTAAACTTAGTAACTGATCTAGGTTCTCAACAAGAAGTGTTCTAAAAAGCTTTGACCTCATGAAGAGTTCATCTATTATGAGAAGTGCAAGGTATCGTAACTGCAAAATAAGATAAAGCAAACAATTCACTTCAATCAGGGAATACTAAAAAATACAAAAATTTCCCAGGCAAATTGACAAAAATTCAAACAGAAACATCTATTGTCAATCTTTTGAAAAATGGAAACTTGGATTTTTAAGAGTCTGCTTCAACAATAAGCAAATATGCATGCACGTCGTTACCAGCTTTAAACCCTGCTTAGTTCTAGTTTGAGAAAGCAGAAGACACCGTTGAGATTGGTTGCTTCAATAACAGTACCATGACTTCTTCATATAAGTCAAAAGGGCAAGGCATAGATAACAATGAAGCATTATTAATGAAACTCTCTGGCATCCAGAACCCGCAGAGATTCTCTAATCTTCCTATAGGTAAAAACGCATTTTGTAACGACACAACCCTCGAAAACCAGTTTTTATCACCACCCAGCATGACACTTCCATTGTTGGTTTATTTTCAGTTGAAGAGAATATTTTATGATAATTACATTTTACGATTTTAGTTGAAGATGATAATTCATGATTGTTAGTATTTTAGCTAAATACAAATTCTAGAATAATATAAAAAGGTTCAAATGAAACTGATGAAAATAAATATTAGTTTATGAATTTAGAATTATATATTTTTATTTAATTTATATATGTCTATTTAGGTAAATTTATATAAGATTAAAAATATAATATATTTATCTTCTTAAAAGTGGATATATATAAAAAAGAAATATTTTTCTCTTGAGAGAATTAAGAATTCTATCAAAAGTTAATATGATGATACTATTCCATATTCAGATCTTACTTATGGAGAACAAATCAATTTTATCAAAAAAGAAGGTCTAGCACTTCGTAATCACCTCAAACTCAAAGCCAAATTAAAATCAGAAAATTTGAAAATATGGAGACAGTAGAATTTGAAATTTTAAAACGCTATAAATGAGTTGAAGAAAATATTTTATTAAAACGAGTAATTGAATTACAAGATTGAAACTATCTTTGATGTTTTTATCTCTCTAAAAACACTTGCTTGAATGCTTGGGGTTGCATCTCCTTTTGTACTTGAAACTGCGGACTTGAAAAATTCTTGAATTTGGTTGACGAGTCTTGAAGGAGGACAATAGCCAATAATGTTTGTCCTTATGTCTGTCATTTTCTTTTGCTTTGTTGTCATCTTTTCAACATTTGGAATAACGAATCTCATTTAATAAAACTTCTTTATTAAAGTTGTGTCCTTTTGAGTGTCAGTGATGTTAGCAAAAACAACTTTTAAGGTGACAGACACATTTGAAACAACACATTTCTTGAATTATGGACATGGTATTTATGATATTTATCTAAATAATTCGATACACATAGTTATTTTGAATGCTTTTGAGTATCTTGGGTAATTAGATCATCAATGTTTAACCCATAGCAATCGTCTTCGTTGCTTTGAGCATAATATATTTCTGAGTCTGACTGAGAAGAATCGTCTGTTAATTTTGATCTTTTTGACGAGACTTCTGCTAAATTAGCAATTTTCTCCAAAATGATAATTCTGAAGTTTTGTATTAATTTAGCATAGCAAATAATATTGAGTTCTCTGTGAGAAAATCGGCATGTTTTTCTCAATCTTTCTTGGAAATTTTTGGAATGCAAATGTTTCTCTGTTCTTGAATCCATGAGTTAAAAGCTTTGGGATAGCAATTCATTTCATGAAATTTTGACCACCATTTGATTTTGAATCTTTGAACAATCTTTTTGACATTGAATTCAGAGTTTGTATTTTGAATTGTATGGAAATCCTAGCAGAAAATCCATGAGACCTTGAGATTGAGTGCAAATTCAAATAAAAGAATTTCTTGAGGCTTCAAAATTGTTTTTGCCTTATTTTTGAAGTGTTTGAATCCTTGAAGAGAAAGACTAGGTAAAATCATTTCGTCAAGACTAAAATAATCAAACCAAGTTTGAAATCATTTTGAAAAAATTGTGTTACAAGCCTGATGAAAAAGAATAAACCAGGAATGGATCACTCGTCTAAAATAAAATACATTGAACCAAACATCTTTGTGATCAAGATAATTGAAACGAGATTCGAATGTATCATCTTTTGATAATTTCATTCTCTTCTCTTTCCTTCCCTTCCCTTCCCTTCCCATGGTTGTTGTCCTTGGTCTTCGTAAGACAAAACTCTTTGAATTGATATTTTAGAAAAATCAATTTGCTTTGAATTTTGAGGATTTGGGGTATGAGTTATTATGGTTGATCCTGATTTTATTAGGATAGCTATTTTTTAAAATTGAACTTTAGAATTAAAAAAGGCCCAATTCTTTAATTTTTTAATATTAAAAAATGATTTTACGCCCAAAGCTTCACATCTTCAAATTTCTCCAAAATTGATCAAGTTTCCTCCATGAATCTTCTATTATTTTTTTAAGGATTACTTCACACACATTTTTTGATAATATTTGAACCAAAACTCATTAGATTTGGACCATTTTCACCTACTCCACAATCACGCATGTGCAGCTCCGATCTCTGGCTGGTGTGCATTACCGTACCACCACCCCTAAATTTCAAGTATAATTTCAATTTTCTTGGTTCTTCGAATTTTTGCAATTAATTTCTTAATTTTTTTTTATTTTTTATTTTCGCTTATTTGCTATTGCATATATGGTTCATTTTTAACTATATGTTTTGTTCTATTAACTATATGCTTATTGGCTATTTTAACTATAAGAAATTAAATTAACTATACGTCTGTTCTTTACCTTAGCTAGTTACCACTTCCCTGTATTACCCTGTTGTTTATTTTCATAGTTTAGCTCTGTTTTCTTTTTTCATTTTACAAATATATATCCAATTCTTGAAGAAGTTGATGAATCATTCCAATGGAGGATGACACTAAAGATATGAAAATTGATGGAAAAGGCAAGTAGGGAAACAAAAGATCCAATGTGCAGGATCATTTTAAAATTCACGGAGGTGACAATTATGCAAGAAGTATCCATGTAAGGTTCAAGACAAAAGGCAAAAGAGAATGATTGGATATAGTATGTATAAACTGGTGAGCTTTCTAAGGATATTGGTGGCCATAAAAAACCTGTCAAGTTTGTACAGAAAGAAGTTAGATAATAGTTACAAAGTACTTCATATTGTTCCAATTATTATCAAATGAGATGTTAGAAGGCAATTTTTATACTCATGTACTTTTAATTTCTTTCATAAAAATTGACGGTTTTCTGAAATTGTTCAAGAAATGGTTTGAAGTTCAATATGAAAGAAAGGAAATACAAGTGTCACAATTCATCTGAACAATTTAATTAAAATTTAAAACATGAACACACAGATTCATTACAGTATAATTATTTGAACTGATAATGTACTTTCCCTTAAGATCATATCAATTAAAGCGAAAAGAAAATTTAGTATTCAAAGCATACTAAAAATTGAGTTCAACTCAATCCAATTCTCCCTACCAAGCAAGCAAAAAGATTCGAAACGCACATCCAAACACAAAGCATGCATCTCGACTTGGAAAATAAAGAAACTTGTCACTGACTATACAGACAATGAGAGTCCTTCAATATCCGTCATTCGCCCCATTACCAAATCCACCACGGAAACCTCCTCCAGAATTACCACCGAAGTTATTGCGAGGTGGTCTCTCATTGGCTTGACTAACTCGGATATTCCTTCCATTCAGTTCCTGCAGTGAGGAAAGGGTAAAGTTACACTGAAAATAACATTCAAGAGACTGAGATTCGTCTCACCTGTCCATCCATGGCCGATAGTGCTGAATTAGCACATTCTTCACTTGAGTAGTTCACGAACCCAAATCCCCTTGACCTTCCAGTGTCTCGATCAGTAATGACTCTAGCTGTTCAACAAAAGGTACAATGTTTTGAGGACACCAATTATCAAATCCAAGTGCATGATTAATTCTAACATAGAAAAGATCCACCAACATAACTTTACGGAAAGAAAAAAGATGAAATGCAATAAATTACCTATGGTGATGCAATAGAGTAAACCAAAATTCCAATTATCAGGCAGTTAAGTTTCTCGTTAACTTGTTGAGTGTGCCATAAAACAAAACAAACCCATGTTATTTCGTATGAATTTGGAATATAAATTGAGAGAGAAGTCTCAAAGATGATTATTCAATATTTAATAATTAGATGGCATTTTTAAAATTCTATCAAAAACCCTGATGAGATACTTGCCCTACGGTGATTATAGTTCTAGAAAGAAAAGAAATCAAGGCATTAACCATAAACATCTCATAAAATCGAGAAAACTAATATTTTTTCATCAGTAAGCTATAAAATCAAATCTTAAATGCTTTCGTGAACAAATACAAGTAAATGGTACTCTTCAGATAAGAGGCACCCAAAAGGATCAATGTGAGTAACATACAGATGCCAAACAGGACCTTTATTCATATAACTTAGCACGTCAAATGCTACATATAAGCCAGCATCAACAACAAAGAGCATATAGATAAATCAATCTCAAAGCGAGAAACTAAGAGAAACCAGTTCGATAAAGTTTCCTAACATTAGATTCTAATGAAAGTATCAGCTGTTCTCTTTTCAACATGTACAGACACATTATCTGTAATATACACACAGGACATGTACGTGTTCAAACATTTGAATGCGTGTGTATTTAATATATTACTCGATTAGCCCCTATTTGACAACCATTATTTCAAAAAAATAGAGTTTGAATAGTAATTTTTAGGAGATTTCGTGGCTAGAATGTAGACAAAACTTTTGGGTTTGCGTGTAGAGTTTTTTATCGTGTGAATGCATGATTGAAAATGAGTATGTGGGGAAAAAATTGAAAATAATAGTTGTCAAACAGAGGCTTATATTCATATTGCATATAAAATAATGTAGGAGTTGATATTCTTGATATTCTAATTCTACTAGGAAAATTGACAAATATCTAAATTAATTTCCACTAGGCCAAAACTAACACCATTTTCATCTCGACATCAAATTGCAAGAAATGACAAGTAACTAACCTTCAACAACATCACCAAAGCTAGAAAATGCATCCCTAAGGGATTGGTCATCAGTTCCATATGAAAGCCCTATTAAAAGAAAAGTTGTAATGTTTAACAGAGCACAAAACAAATCTGTTGCAGAATACTGATAAATAACTCGAAAAAGGTACTTGAGGCACATACCGCCAATAAAAAGTTTTGTAGACATGCAGCGAATGGCATTAATCATCGGCACCTGCCCATGCAATGTACTGTTCAAAGAGATGCTCTGCCTCAACAAGGTTCCAACTTTGTTGTAGAATGCCATTTGCACAATAAACTGCAAGAATAAATTCAGAAGTCTAAGCATTTAAATCAGTTTGCAAGAAAAAAGAAATAGCAAAAATCTAGCTGGGCAGAAAAAAACAATAATGCATCAACCCTCCCAATCCAGATAATCTTACAATGAGTAAATGCTCCCAACAATAACAACAATGGTGTCCAAATAGAAAATGCTAATTTCATTGGTGAATGAACAAAATCAGACGTGTATAAAAATGTTACTTTTAGTTGCTTTGATCCCTGTTTCCATCTATAATATAATGTGATAGCGTGCCTAAAATGAAATACAATTTCATCCCTTCTTTATTAGTAATCAAGTACCTTTAACCAGATTAAATCCAAACGTAAAGTCCAAAACCTAAATTAGATAAACAAAACGTGCATACACAGATTAGTCGAGCCATATATTTCACAACAAAGGGTGAATTCACGGGTTAAACAAATTTATGTATAACCTTTCACCTTAGTCAAATCAAGAAAGCTAACATCAACATCATCAAGCAACAAACTAAATAATCTTCATCACAAAATCACTAAACCTAAAAAACACTACACAATTTTTAAATTGGGAGAACAAGCACATGAGCTAGTGCATGCAGACAACAATACACGCTGAAACAGAAAAAATAGAAAACTAAAAAATTATTTTTCTACATCAAACCATAGAAATATAAAGATAACTCAAATAATATCTTAGAAGATTCAAAGTAATTAGATACATTAAACCCTCAAATTTAAATCAATTTCTAATGAAACTAAACGATTACAAGAAGAGAACCCAAGAAAAGACTCCGGATAAAAAAAAACATAAATACTGAAAAGTGGTACAAAAACACAGTTGGGGGGAAACAAAAGGAAAAATGAAGAAATTAACTCAGAATAAAACCCAAACAAACATATACATACAGAAAAAATACAAGAAGAGAAACCGAAAATCATAAAGGTCACTAATAGAACTTAGATTTATGGAGTTTTAAGGAAAAAGAAGGACCTTATAAAAGAGAAGGGTTTAAGGAGAGCGGCTAGGGCTTATGCCACTCTTGTTGAGTCTGTAGATTTGCAGATACACTGACGCAAGTGAAATATCTGTTTGACATTTTATAGTGGGTTAATTTTACAAGTGGGTACTGAACTTTGAACATAGTGTCATCTTGGCGTATTGAACTTTAATTTGTTTCAAACTCATTAATATTTCATTTAAACCATTGAAGCAATTTGGCGTCCATTTTTTAATTGAATATTCCGCGTGAATGTGTCAAGTCATATGAGTTTTTTTGTGTTGTTTTTCTCAAGATGTTTTATATTATTTTCTTAGAACGAGGAACTTGTATGTTAGCACATGTTTGTCATCATTTACTTTACATTCTTTCTCATTATTTTTTCTACAGTACTCATTTTTAATAACACATCTTCATTAAAATAATATTACATGCAAATAAAAAAAAAAATTTAATCACACATTTTTTATCAATCATTATTTCATAATACATTTCTTCAAATTAATGGGGCTCAAACAGGGCCTTAATTGGTGTAAATTCCCATCAACAACGTCCGGGGGTGGGGGGGGGGGGGGTACAAGGTGAATACTTATTGATTGAAAAAAGTTTGAACTGAAGCCTTTATTTTGCTACCAATCTCATACTCATTTTCTCCATGTTTCTTTTTACTTTTTCCATACTTCTTTCAATACTAATTTTCGGTCATGCAACGCATGACTTGACTTTTATTGAAAGATTTGACGAGCAATTACTCGAGAACTTAGCTGCAATAAATGAAAACAAAAAGAGAAAATTAAATTAAAAAAAAAAAGTCCGTGACACGGAGACAATGTGTCTCTCCATGACACGCCTCGTGACACGGAGAGTTGTATTTTTTTTTTTTTAATTGCCAAGTTGAGATATTTCTGAAAGTTCAGACACCGCATATGAAATTTACCGATGTTCAAAAAATAGTATTTTTCTCAGCATGTAATACATAGCGGCGAGCTCTCATTTCAAATTGGGAGCGCGCAAAAAGAAACATGAACCATAAATCACTTCAATCTACTTCACTACTTACCTCAAAATGTTTACCATTACATCGTCAACAAACCGAAGATTGTGCAGATACATTATTTCAAGCCCCGCTCTTTGTTCACTCATTGAAGCCTCTGTAATTCACTCATTCTCACCCTGTCAACGTCCCATTCTTGCTACTTTTGATCACCATAAAACAACGCAATATATAACCTTAACCCATAATGAACCAACTGGATTTTATTCCCCAAAACCTGAGATTTCCCTTTATGAAAAATGTGATTTTTTGATTGAAAATTACCGATTATCTTGTTCCACTTTCGATGGCGAGCGGCTCCATTTAGAAATAATCAAGAATGGGTTGGTTAATCACTTGTTTCTATGCAACACTCTAATTAATGTATACGTGAGGAATGCTGATTTGATCTAGGCTAATAAAGTGTTCGATGAAATGCCTGACAAGAATTTGGTCACGCAGGATTGCTTGATTTCTAGTTATACCCAAAATGAAATGCCCTATGATGCGTGTGCTATGTTTGGAAGAATGGTATCTTCGAGATTCATTCCCAATCATTATGCTATTGGAAGTGCTCCGAGGGCTTATCAGAGTTTGGGAGTTAATTCATTTCCAACACTATTTTTTTTTTTTTAAAGTTTAATAGTCTCCGTTATACGGAGAGTTTTTTTTTTTTTTTTTTTGGGGGCGTTGTCCCCGAGCCCCCACGACGGACACTGCCCCCTCGGCCTCTGCGATCTCACGTTTTTTTTCAATTCTACCATGTTGCCTCTAAATATGTTATTTATTTTGTAGATATACTTACAATTATTGACTTTATAGTCTATCCTGAATGAGGTCAAAAAGGCAAATGATAACTCTGGATCACATACAAAATATACATAACTAATTTAAGTAGTAAATACTAACAAAAACTCACAATTATTCAAATTTAATATTTCAAGTAAGTGCAAAAACTCACACTTATCCTAACATTTTCAAGAATTTTTTTTTTTACTGCGGGTTTGATTATTTGTATTAACTAATTATTGTAAATGTAATTTTATTATTATTATTAAATGTTGTTATTTAATTAGTAGGAATTTAACTTTAAAACTCACAAACAAAAAGAAATAATGAATCCAAACCAATTCCAGGAAGTCAAATATGAACTGTTCAAATTAACCGGATTTCACATATTTCATTAACTTATTAATGTTATAACATTTTAACTTTAACATTAAGACACAAAAAAAAAAACAAATAATTAAACCAAACCAGTTTGAAAAGTCAAGAAGAAATCCAATTGTTGCCAACAATTTTGTGTGAGAAGGAAGTCAACTATAATGGCTTGTGGGTTCCATTAAGTTGGATAAAAAAACAAAATGATGGATAAAATGGGAAAACAAAATACGCTCTAAATGAATAGTAAATGAGGGATTGTCTTTTTTTTTTAATAGAAGAGGGATTCAAGATTTCATTAGACAACGAGTCCAAAGAAATTAAAAGTATAAAAAAAATTGATGGTGTATATAAGCCTGGGTTTCAATTGGGTCGGTCAAGATATTTTAATACTCGAAATTAGTTATTATATTTCGAGTATTTCATAAATGGAATAATCTGAGTTCGTGTAATTATCAGTCCAAAAACTCAAGCTCTAATTGTTTCCGGTTTAGTTTTACCCATAACATTTTTTAAAAAAAAATTATGAATTGACAATAAAAAAATGCATTTTTGATTCTAGAGGCAGGAGGTATGCATAGTTCCAATTCAAGAACCAGATAATTGACCCAAACCTAATCGATTTTTTATTCTAGATTTCGATTCGTAATTTTTTTTTTTGGACCAGGACCGAAACATTCGATTCTAATTAAAATATCCACAAGTAAGGGTATATTTGCACCCACCAAAAGAACAAACACCAAATAAGCACCACAACAACTCTACTCCTAGCAAACAAAATAATTTGATCCTCTTGACTAATAAAAAGGTGTAAATGTAGCAGAAGTCCCAAAGCTATCAAACATCTGCAAATTTTCCATTAATCTTTTAATTGTTGCAGTTATTATCCCTAACCTCTCAAATTGTAGTACCAGAGGTTCCAAATGATGGAAAACTTCCAATTTACCGTTAGTTGACCAAAAAATTGAGTTTGACCATATTTTAAATATTATCATAAAGGGCAAAGTAGTAACTTTCTAATTACTAAAATAAACAACTAATATATTTAAGGCACAAGGAAATTGGCCACGTCCACCGACAATGAGCCACTAACCACCGACACCTACCCCACAAAATCAAATTTGTAGATGTTAATCACATTAGCCAATGTTCTTGTCCATAAAATCCACCGATCATCAGCACCCACCTTTGCCTCCTGAACCAGTGCACAAATAACCCCCCTCCTCAATCATAAATACATGAATTTTGCATCTATAGTCATTGTAGAAACTGAGCCTTACTTTCTCCTCGTAGTTGACTCTTGCCCTGCAATACCTATATTACAGCTATTCCGAACCCAAAAAAATTATAGGTATATTCAAAACAATCTGTTCCAAAGTAGCAAATCGCTAGTTTTTTTGTCGAAAATTCAGTGCGGTGGCCATATATTGTTTGTATGATAGGCGTTGTTGAGTCGATTTTTTGCGTAATATCTTACTTGGAAAATGCTCATGGAAATGCTTGGTTTAGCTCCTCCCAAGTCTTGAGAAAGCCTGAGCTTTTGTCAATTGGGACCGATGTGCGGACCCTTTTCCCCTAGAGGAATAGGTGGCAAATAGCCGGTTAACTCATACACTTTTCCAAAATAGCCATTGACCAAATTTTTCATTACTAACTACCTAAAATACCCCTAAATATAAAAATTGCACCTATTGTCATCTTATTATAAAATATTTTCAATTTAGTCCTCAAACTATTTTTTATCTATATTAACGCTTTCACCTTTTTACAAAATTGGTATCAGAGCCTAGTAACGAACCTGAAGAAAATTTTTAGAACATTAGAAATATTTTCTAGAATGGATAGAAAAGATAAACTAATTTTAGAAGAATTACAGAATGTTGTTATTTTAACTAATACTAATAGAATTAAATTACAAGAGTTAGCGACAAATTTAAGTAGTAAATTTAAATCTCTAAGTGTAGAGATAAAACAAATAAATAATTCTCAACAATTAACTGAAGTAAAAAATAAAGCATTACAAATTTTAGTGGATGAATCTCTCGAATATGAAGAAGAAGATATTATTATAAATCAATTTTTAGAACAATATGATAATTATGCGTTACCTTTTGAAAAAATCGATATGATGATCAAGACATTATGACTCATGTGAAAAATATTGAATCAAATTTAGAAATTGTAAATGATAATATTAAGATTGGACCAAAAATCCTATATAAACAAATTGAATCAAAATTTAAAGAATTAAAACTTAAAAATAATTCTTATACTTCAATCGAACCACCTTTACCAGCATACGTTATACAAGAATTAGAAAATAAATTCTTTGAAGCTACTGAAGAGGAATTAGAAGCTTATAAACAAAGTCTAGAACAATTGGCTATCCAAACTGAGAATATATATATGAATGATCCTCCACCTAAAGAGGAGACTACTGAAATTAATACTCCACCTCTAAATGAACAAGTTGAGCCGTTAGTTGGAGAAACTAGTGGAACTGATGTCACTACTGATTGGGAATCTAATGACTGGAATTTGGAATGGATAAAAGAGCATGGAATAACTAATGAGCAAGCAGGTTATAATTTTAGAAAAGGTCCAAAAACTATTGCAACCAAGTCTATACATTTTAGGGATAATAATCATGTTAGATTATTTACTGAACCCATTCCTACAACTGGAATATGGTTGGATATCGATGATAGCAATAATAAAAGCGAAGTTATTGATTCTTGGGCAAAAGCTACTGATTTAGCCGTTGCTTTTCATAGATGGAATACCACTCAAGCTTATAACTTTATAATCCACACCTTTGGAGGAATTACTTCAGACATCTGGAGAAGAACTTCTGAAGAAACCAAAAATCAAATCAAATCTGGAGAAAAATCTACAACTACTATAGATAGTAATGAAAGTTTAGATGCTGAAAATTTTAAAGAGATTTTAAAACGAATAGAAAATTTCTTTAGACATCTACTCTTAGGAGAAGTCATACCTAAAACTAAAATTGATATGATTACTTAAGAAACCTTACAAGCGGAAAGAGAAATTGAATTATTAAAAATCTGTGATATGTGTGAATTAAATGAATATACTAAGAAATTCGAAAAAATATATATCAAAACATCCAAATCCATAAAAGAATGGAATATATCTGAAGAGGATAAAAAATTATTAAATAGATATTTCCTTAAACTACCCTGGCCATGGGGTCAAAAATTATTTGAGGAGTACCAAATTTATTGGAAGAAAATAGAATGGGAAGATCCTAATCAAAAGACTGATACTCTAGGAATGAGAACTTCATTCGCTAAGAGAAAAATATCTGAATGGTGCAAAAAATTTATGTACCAACACCTATTTAGAAAACATGGTAAGAAAGCTCGTTTATGCTGTTATGGAGAAATAGCAGTAGTACCACAATTTGGTTGTCACAAACCACCCAAGAAACCATATTATAAAAAGAAATTTAAGAAATTTCTTAAACCTTGGAGGAAAAATAGAGGATTTTAGAGCAACAAGAAATATTTTAAGAAGAAAAAACCTTGAAAAAGGAATTTAACCAACATAAGAAACCCCAGAAAAAATCTAAGGAGGTATTTTATAAAAAATGTAAATGTTTTACATGTAACGAAATAGGACATATATCTCCCAATTGTCCTAATAAAAATAGAAGAGAAAATGTTAAGTCCATTAGATTAATGGAAGAAATAGAATCTGACTCAGAATATGAAATAATTGAAGATTTAGATGAATTATCTGAAACTGATTCAATCTATGAACTAGATATAGAAGAAATTGAAGAACCTAAATATGAACAGATTTATATGAATCAAGAAATTATTGATACTATTGAGACCAACGTAGATAATGAAGAATGAACTTCTCAAACTATTGTGTTTGATGAAGAAAGATATGGAACTATAAAAGAAAAACAAATATCTTTAAGAGATAAAGATATTTTTATAAGACCTATACTATCTTGATTTAACAAAACAATATACATTGCCAAGTATGATGAAGTACCTATTAATATCGAAAATATTAAAGGTAATACTGCTATACCTCTTATAACAAGAGAATGGGTTAATAGAGAATTAGCAAATATTAAAAAATCTACTAGAGATAGATTAAAGAATATTGTTATTGGAGGGATCCAAATTATGATCAAAGGATATTTTAGAGAAGGAATGGATATTCCTATATTGATATACTTGATGGATAATAGAATACTTCATGATCCTATGGATGCTCTATTAGGAATGGTCTCTGGAAATCTTGTTTATAAGAAAATTATATTTACTATAAGACCTGGATTTGCCATGTCTTTATCAGATGAAAACTTAAGTCTAGGACTAAATTTATATCACAAAATCGATAGATTAATGATGCCACCAAGGAGTAAAGCTGTAACTTTACATTGTAAAGCTTTATATGCTTTTACTACTACACACCAAAAGGAAATCAATAAAATTTCAGGGGAATTTATAGAAATTCATGAAGACTTTAGAAACCTAGCACAATTTACTCCCCCAAGAATGTTAAGTGATAATAATATTTTCTTACCACAAGACATATTGCTTGATTTTCATCAACGAGCTAGAAGAATTGACAGTAATGTAGGAAATCAAGGATTAGCTACTTTGAGTAACTCTGGACAACTTATAGTTAGAACGCCTAGTAGAAGAATCGAAAGATGTATCAGTACTAGAGAACTCGTAAGTTCTAGCAGACCATCTACAAGTAAAAACTACTCAACATTACCTAGAAATAATATTGATATTGACCTAAGAAAGTGTGAGGAAGATAACTTCTTTATCTTAACAGAATATATCAATAATCAAAATAACTACGAAGAAATCATAGCCCTTGTCAATACAGGAGCTAGTACCAGCCATATAAGAGCAGACTTAGTTGATCATTTATCTGAAGAAAACCTACCACAAGGAATAACTCTTACAGATTATCATGGAATTAAATATGAAATCAAAACATTTGTTAATCTTGAACTAAGTTTTACTGATATAGAAGGAGAACAATTTAAATTAAACCTTAAAATTCATAAAGATTATAGGAAAGGAAAAGATACTAGCCCAATATTACTTGGAATGAATTTTCTTGAAAAGGTATCACCATATGTTATCCAGAAAAACACCCTACAAATAACTATAGAAAATAAACAGAAAATACTTCCTAAAGTTAATAAAACTAAAGAACCAATTTATATGATACAAGGAATTAGATCAATCAAAACTAGTATACTTAGTCCATATATTGAGATAACTCTTAATTTACCAGACTATTGTATGATAAAATTTTATGCTATACTTGATACTGGATCTGGAATTTGCCTATGTAAAAGAAATGTATTTCCTGAACATTATTATAAAAGAGACTATAAGAAAACGACTTATGGCCAAACTGCCAGTGATATTGTTGAAATCTATAGAAATTTTGTAGAAAATGTTCCTATAGTTATAGGAAATAGAGAATATTTTATTCCTAGAATATATGCAACCGATAAAATTGGATGTGATATCCTTTTAGGAGAAAATTTTCTCTATACATATAGCCCATTTACACAATATAAGGATAGTTTTGAATTCACTGCACCTTGTAATCACAAAATTAAAACACCAAGAATTTATAAAGCCATTGGAATTGCACATCAACCAATACACCATAAGCCTAGACATCAAAGTTCTGCAGGTAATCGTGGTGAATGTTATACCGAAATCAATCATAAACAAAAAAAATCCCTGTATTAAGAATTGACAATTTAGAAGAAGAGTTAAAAAAAATTAAACTAGAATTAAAATAATGTTATCATGAACATCCCTTAGCCAATTGGGACAAAGATAAACCTATTGCAACCATTGAACTAAAAAGTCCAGATACTAAGATATCTGGAAAACAATTTCCATATAGCGAAGAAAATAAAAAAGAATTTAAAATACAAATTAAAGAACTCTTAGAATTAGAAGTGATAAGAGAATCAACTAGTACATATAATAGTCCTGCATTTATGGTAAGAAACCATAATAAAATTAAAAGAGGAAAAGCTAGAATGGTAATTGATTATAGAGACTTAAATTCTAAAACTATACCTAATAGCTATAAATTACCAATAAAAGATTTGTTAATAAAACAAATACAAGGAAGTAAAATATACTCTAAATTTGATTGTAAATTAGGATATTGGCAAATAAAACTAGATGAAGCATCTAAACCTTTAACTAGTTTTACAACCCCTAAT
Organism: Osmanthus fragrans; assembly: GCA_019395295.1. Lineage (NCBI taxonomy): Eukaryota > Viridiplantae > Streptophyta > Magnoliopsida > Lamiales > Oleaceae > Osmanthus > Osmanthus fragrans. Next base: position 13,804,220 of record CM033361.1, read on the forward strand.
CCATTAGGAGAATTTGAGTGGAATGTTATGCCATTTGGATTAATGAATGCTCCAACAATATTTCAACAAAGAATGGATAAGATCATCAGACCAATACAAACTTTCTGCATTGCTTATGTACATGATATCCTTATCCATAGTAAAAATCTAAAAGAACATATCGAACATCTTAAGAAGTTCAATTATATTGCCAAAAAATATGGTTTAACCCTATCTGAAAGAAAAGCAGAAATAGCTAAAACTGAAATCGAATTCTTAGGATATATTTTTACAGAAGAAAAAATACTTCAACAACCTCATATTAGTAAGAAGATTATCGAATTTTCAGAAGTAATTAAAGATAAAAAAGAGTTGCAAAGTTTTATTGGATTATTAAATTACTCTGAAAAGTTTATCAAAAATTGCTCTAAATACAAAGTCCACTTTACCAAAAAACTTAGAAAAGGTGTTGATTGTGAATGGACAGAAGAAGGTATCGAAATGATAAACAAAATAAAGAAAGTATGTGAAAATCTACCCGAATTAAATATTCCTAATGATGATGATTTCTTTATTTTAGAAACTGATGCATCTCTATTACACTGGGGAGCAATCCTCAAAAGAAAAGAGAATCATAGAGAATTTCTTTGTAATCCATTGTGTAAATGTCCGGAAGAGCTTGTTTCTTATACTTCAGGGGCTTTTAAGGATGCAGAAACTAGATATGATATTAATCGAAAAGAATGTTTAGCTGTCAAGAAAGGAGTAGCAAAATTTGAACCTTATTTGTTACCTAAAAAGTTTCTTATTAGAACGGATAATACTCAGGTAAAACCATTGTTAACTAATAAACTTGGAACAAGTGCAGCTGAAATGCCACTTATTAGAATGCAAATGTGGTTTGCGCATTTAATTTTGATATTGTTCATATTAAAGGGAAAGACAATTTTATTCCAGATTTTTTAACCAGGAATGGAGCAAATCAAGAAGGAACTTGAAACATTGAAATTCGAGATGAGTGTGAAAGTTGCTGCAATAGAATCCAAGATAGCGATGATGGAGATGGCTGTTGCTAAGCCAATATCGGAAAAGGTCAACAAGGCTATATTATGTGAAGGCCCTAGTGCCAATAAATTTGAAGGCTCTAACGCCAATATTGAACAAGAAGCATTAAAGCTTCATAAATTAACGGTCATAGAGTATACTACTTCGTCTCCCTCACAGGAGAAAAAACTTACGAAGGAAAGTATCTCTATACCAGAAGTTAATCGCTCAAATATTATTAAGGCCTGTAACACTCCTAGTGTTATGGATATAAAAAATAAAAACGATTTTATTCTGGCATACGTATTGTTCAATCTTGTCTGCTGCTGGTATACTAGTATTGGAGGATGGATGAAAACTCTAACGTATGGAACATATAACAAAGTTAATATCTATCCAGGAGCTCCAGCTTATTGGGTTCGTGCTATATATGAAATGGGAAATATACTCTGTATTTACCCATCAGAATCCTTAAAAGAAATTTCTATGCTACCAAAAGATGTAGTCCGTGCTATTGAAAGATATTGTCAAGTTCTTAAACATAAGAACATTTATATCAGATTTTTCACTGCAAGTCCTAAATGGGATGATGAAGAAAATAGGATGCTTCCAGCAAGCCATGTCATCAGAATGGCTACTACTACCAAACATCTTCAGCCTGAAAAGAGTGAAATTATTGAATCCACACCAGAAGATATTATCAAGATGATAACTTTTCGTAGAGCCAAGTGATACAAAGAGCAGTTTGAGCATATCCAAAAAATTATTGAAGAAACACAAAACATATGGGTGTACGAGTCACAAGATCACATGATTTACAGTAAAGCTGTGGCACCCACTAAACAAGAAGATTAACACTATCTTGACATATTGAATGATCATATCTTTGAAGAACTAGTTAGTGGAACACAGAAGACAAGAGAGGAGCTGTGTAAACAATTTTGGCGTTATCCAAAACATAAGTGCGAATGCTGTTGCACTGAAGGTGACATCTCACCAATTTTTCTAGATCTAGATGAATTTCCGGATGAGTGGTTTGAGTCACATATGGAAAAGTAGAATGGACCCCTTTATCACTACTTTATCAGAAAGATTCTGGTAAAGAAAAACTGTGGGTTTACCCCAATAATTTCCATATTATGACTTTAACTTTATGCTACAGTAAGATTCTCAAAGGATCCAAATAAAAGAACTTTATTCTTAAGACCCTACACAATTAAAACAACAATAATGAAAGATAACTGTAGAAGCTTTTTGAAGTCTATAAATTGAAGACGAATTCTCAGAAGAAGGCATCCAAGTCTTAAGCAAAAGATATCTCTCTACCTAGTTTTTCATATCTTGTAATATTTTCAGTCTTTCTTCAGTAAGGAGTGTAAAAAGGTAATCTCTATGGAGTTCTAATTTCCTTAGAGAAAGTACCAAGAGTGTAGCCGAAATATGTATGTGTACTCTTATGTAAGAGATATTAGTGTGATGTGTTTATGAAATCAAAGTTGTTTCAAAACATTTCTTTTTCATCCTTATTATTTTCTCGAAAACTCTTATCTTACTTACACTCCAACGGTGAAAGCCTTGATGGTTTATGCATTTTCTCGTTGATGTGTTGCCGTTTTTGGCGTTGTTAGAGAAAGCCATTTGAACCATGTTACCATTCGTGGTGATGTTTTAACAAGGAGTTGAAAGGAAAACTGTGATTCCGTAAGATCCATTATGAGGTATGCAAAAGAGTCAGAGAGAAAACCAGTGAGTGTGCGGAAGTCGTGTTGGACCATAACCCACTTTCTTAAATTCAAATAACACCGATCACTTATATCTGAGTATACAAATATATGGGTGCAAGCTCGAGGGAAATCTCGTTGATATTAATCTGTTTTTACCTTCTGCTCTAATACTGTAAGATCTTTCTTATTTATGTTATATTATTGCATTAATAATTGTTTTCTGCTATTTATAATGTTTTAATGACTGTTATTAGAAGTTTAAAATCGCTAAGATTATTTGTTGTTTGATGCCTGGATATACTATTGAAGGATTAGATAATTTATTAGAAAAACTGTTAGATAAAATAAATAACATTACTTCTCAATTAGAAAATATTAATACATTATCAGAAAAATATAATAGACTTAAAGAAAAGTATGAACAATATGTTAAAGATTATTCTAATTTATTAGATCAAAGAATAGATTTATATTTTGAAATTCAAGATAGAAGATAAGAACTAGATTGTAAACCGATTATAAAAGATAGGATATATTTTGCAATATTCAATTCATTTCATTAAGGGTAATATTGTCTTTTTATCTTTTGGCCATCTTTGAAAGTTTGATTGGGCTAAACTTAAAAGTACCCCTTTCCCCTATCCATATTTTTTTTTTGCTTGAGAGGCGTTTGGGGCATAGGAGATCACTTTATTGAATCCAATTTGGATTTACTCAACCATATCAAATGACTTCACCTTGTAATCCAAAACTGCAAGAGTTCATCAACACCACCTGCATCTTGTGTTGAGAATTTACTTAAACACGCACAGCGAAAAATAACATAATTTCAATTCCCACCAAGGATCTGCTTTGTGTTTAGATAGAAAATGTGATAGAAATTGTACCTTTCTTTGGATCTGCAAACTTTTTGCTATTCCTTTTACTCCAGCAATCCTAATCTGCCTCCTACAGCTATTCAATTGTCCAGCCTCCAATGGTATCCACACAGAGGACAAGATTAAGAGAGAAAACTAGGATTTTTTTTCTTGTGCTAACAAGAATAATGAAAATTCATAACTATTTTAAACCCTAGAAGCTTATTTATATAAGCTCATACGAGCTTGGCCCGTTTCTTAAAATTAACCCGATCCAACATTTAATTAATTCAATTAATTAAATGCGGTTCATGAATTAATTAATTTGGGTCTATTAATAAGCAACTCAATTAATTAATTATCCAACAATTATCAATTAATTAATTGGTAACTCTCATTCTTCTAACTCTCATTTTATGTGTGACTCATTAGGTTCTCAATCACAATACCTAATGACGTGAATTATTATTTTAATCTAATTAAAATCGATAGATTAAAACACTTTTTTGATTTATCACCAATTCACATCCAATTCCCACATTGACATCTAAGAATGAGCCAGTGCAATATATGGGACGAGAAATGTCACGTGGTATGACAAAATCAAACTCGTTCGTTTATCGTGAAACTATAATCCATTCGCCAGTATGAACCGATCAATCACGAGATATGGATAAGTGTCAATCTCAATTATCGATCATATCTTTCATTCCACTATTAAGTCAATGTAAGTCGAAAACTCCTTTTCGATTTATGAGTACACTTTGGCCAAGGATTTCATTTTCAACTTAACTGGATGAAATGTAGATCACAATCTTTTACTATCTAAGAGTGACGAATCATCTATTGATCATTCACAACCTTCATATGATTCTTGACATACCCGAACAATGTCGTATTAACGGTCATTGGCAGAGCAACATCCAACATCACCAAAGTATAACTGTCCTCATATAAGGTACTATGATGACCTCAAATCGAAGGATCAATTTCACTACCGAACGTCAGAGATTAACCACTGACACCCAAATAGTTATCCATGTGGAATCTCCCAGTGGGTCTCCAATGTTTTGTTCTATAACAAAACATTCGTGTGTTCATTTAAGTGTCACTACACTTTAGTTTGTGAAATCAGCTACTTACTTCACAAGTAAAGAATGACCCACGTGATGGCCTATCCGTAATAACGATATCCGTATCTCGTTATTACTTACGACCACGGATGATTTAAGATTCAATCATATATAATTTGTATCTCACAATCACAACTCCTTGTGATTAATAAATTACCAAAATTTGAATCTATGGATTCTATTATTTAATTTAATTGAGTATTAATCAAATAATAGATTTGTCATATAATTGCATCAACTATATATTAAAAGTGCTTATACCCAAAGTTGATTGAATTTAGGGCATAACACTTACATCTTGTTCTTCACAACACATCTTGCCCTTGTTCGATGAACTAGAAGTCGCAACATTTTTTTGATTCGGATTATACCTCTTCATGATTTTCTTTGATGTGGTTTATCTTTTGCACACAAACTAAAGGAAAAATGAATTATTTTGACCATGACATTGAGGATGGGTGGCGGCGGAGTTGGGTGGCAATTGCAGTTGTCGGTGGTCGGCGGCATGCCGATTTTATGATTTTCAATTTTGGGGTGGGGGTGGGGGTGGTGAGGGAAAGAGATACATATTTCTTTTATTTTATTATTATTTTTTTGTTGGTTTTTAATTTAATTGTTTAATTTTGGTAAGTAGAAAGTTATTATTTTGCCCTTTATAAAAATATTTAAAATGTGGTTAAACTCAATTTTTTTGCTCAAATAACGGTAAAATTGATGTTTTCCATACATTGGAACCTCTAGTGCTACGGTTCGAAAGGTTATCGGTGACGGATGCAACGATTGAAAAGTTAGGAGAAAGTCTGCAAGTGATAGAAAGGTTTGGGGCTTTTGGTGCAATTATCCCTAATAAAAATAAAGAAAATCAAATCTAATGATAACTGGAATTAGGGCTGGGCATATCTCCCGAACCGAACTGAACCGAACCGGACCCGAACCAAACCGAGCGGTTCTTCGTAAGTGAAATACCCGAACGAGTATTTGAATCGAGAACCGACGGATTCGGTTCGGTTCTCGGTTCTAGACCTAGAACCGAATAAGAACTGAATTTTTTTTAATTTTTATGTATGAGAAAGATTAAATTATTTTAACTTTTTAAAAATAAATTAGCAAAGATAGAGTTTGTATTGAAGACACTGAATTCTATGAGTGCATTGAGACAAGTAATAAAATATATATTAATTTTTTCTTATTAAATCTTATTAGTTGAACAATTTTTAGTTTATTTATGTTAGTTAATTGTAATTTTTCAATTTTTCTCTTAGAGTTTCTTAGTATCTAGTATGACAGTCAAGTAATTGATGGTTAAATCAAATAGTTGGTAAGTACTACTGTATTAGCAATATTTTAAAATATTTTATCTCTACGAGTCTATGACTTCTAATTTATATGGATCACCGATGTTTTAGTATTACTAATTTACTATCTACTTTTTGTTATTTGTATACATTGATAAATTAATTTTATTGGACAACTTGTTATATATATTATTAAATTGGAATACGTTAATTTGTAAAAGTTAAGATTAAACATGTCAGACTGTAGTGTTGTTATAAATGTTAAAAAAATTAATTATATTATGGAACCGAACAGACCCGAACCGAACCGAACTGAATCGAATGGAACCGAACCCGAACGGTTCCGTTTACTCACTACCCGAAAATTTTCGGTTCGGTTCGGTTCTCTTTAGAATCGAACTGAACCGGACCGTGCCCAAGCCTGACTGGAATTCATGTTAGAAAATCGGCCTATTTCAAAATATGTATTAAACTTAAAATCAGTAGACTGGTGAAAGAACAAATCTTACTCCAACATCATACTTTTCCCTTATGTCATTTTTTAGTTAATTAAATGAATGGTTTTTCAACTTATTCCTAGGTTCCATCAAAGGATTGAAATTTGTTACTTGCACTTGACAGGAATTGTCACATGTCCAATGAAAATCGGATGTTACACGTTGAAAACGTTAAATTGTCGAGTTACTTAAATAAATTCTCATTAAAATTATTCTTAAATTACTAATTGCTCAGCTCACTCATATATTCATACTATAACTAGAGTGAAACTGTTGATGTTTCCATAAGTAGCTGACTTTTTTTTTTTTAAAACGTGTAATATATACTTTAGACTATGGAGATAGATGTTCTAGAGTATGGGTGGTTTATCCTAAGCATATGTATGCATATCTTACATTATAGATATAGATACACATACCATAACTGCTTAGGGTCATGTGAAGCTATTTCTACTGTAACGACTTTTCACTATTACTTTAAGAAAATTTTAACTATGTTATTATTTTTCCGTCGGTCCCATTTGACAACAATTTATATTTAACAAATTCGATCGTGAAAACATAAAATGAAAAAAAAAAAAAAAAAAAAAAATTGCTTTATGAGTGCAAATACGCTAAGATATGAGTATATCTACTCTAGAAAAATAGAGTTTGCATGTATCTTAATACCTTGACAAAAAGGCATAAATTGTTTTTGACAGTTTGAGTTCGTCTTTTGGAATCTTTAGAAAATACTAATAATGAAATGGATACTAATATTAAGGAAACATGCATCAAGATGATGAAAAGATAAAATTTCGTACAGTAATCTAAACACAAATATCAATTATGTTAACATATAGATAACTATACAGAAATTATTTATTACAAAATAGAAAACCAAGAAGAAATAATATGTTAAATATCTAGAATAAAGTCAACCAAAATTATTAAATTACCCAAAGGTGTGTGATACATATAAATCCTCTACAATATATAAAAGAGGAGAGTTATATCCTGTTCATAACACGTCATGATGACGTATGCTGGCGCATATAATTTTTTTTTTTTTTTTTTCTCTTTTCCCCAATCTTTATCTCTCTTATTCATTCATTCACTTCCTCCCTCTCGCGACGTCGCCTCCCCTTTTGAAACCCTAACAATCGCCTCCCTTTTAAAACCTGATGGGTACTCTCCCTCTCCTTCCTTGCCGCGATTTTGCTTTCCCCTGGACAAAGTTTACATATTTTATCTGTCCCTCTCTCTCGCGCCTCCCCTTTTGAAATCCTAACAAATTCCACAGATTTCTTCCATCGTAAGTGTGTGGTAAGACGTTGTAAAATCAACAATATATCACGGAAAAAGGAGGGGTGAAGCTCAATGGAGATTTGGTGTTGGTGTTGTAACGACGTCGATGGCGCATGAGAAAGCAAACAAAGTTTAGCATAAATTCTCTTCTTTTTTTTTCTCTACTTTTGTTCTCTAGCGAACCGTTCCCGTTGTGCTCTTTCTTCCCAACCCATTTTGCTCTTTCTTCCCAGGATAAAATTGGCTGCGTGCAATTTATTGTTGTTAATTAGATTCCTCAAGTGTCTTAAGGGTTCACTGCTGTCCTTCTTGAATTTTCTGCTATGTGACACTAAAATTGTGTTAACTTTCTTGTGATGAATGTGTGAATCGTTGTGCTTTTGGTAAAGGAGAAATGGGAAATCGGGTGGGCTATAGTTGAGTAACGCTATAGTACATGGTTGCGTGTCAAAGTGAATAAATAATGGAGAGACAGCAGTGTGAAAGTGAATAAATAATGGAGACATGGCTGTCTCTCCATGCTTGATGGAGACACGCATGGAGACGCAGTGTGTCTCCATCAAGCATGGAGACACCGCTCGTGCCTCCATGCTTCATGGAGACACCGCCATGTCTCCATGAAGCATGGAGAGGGCTGTGTCTCTAGAAAGCATGGAGACTCTCCATGATTTGTGTGATGTGTCTCCATCAAGCATGGAGGCACCGTAGTGTCTCCATCAACCTTGTGTACATCAAACATGGAGACAACGCCGTGTCTCCATGCTTGATGGAGACACCGTTGTGGCAAGATCTTGCGACACGGAGACACCGTGTCTCCCCCATCATGCGGCGTCTCCCCCCATCATATTAAGCCTCATGGATTTGAAATGAAAATGAGGAAAAACCTTGTAGTTGTCAGCGTGCTCTGTAAAATTTAAAGATGAAGAACAAGTTAAAGGATTACATCTTTCATTGAAAAATTACCTTTTAAAACGAGACTAAAAACTTTTAAATGTTGTGTATACTTTTTAGATTTTATTTTGTTCTAGATATGCTACAGTGATATATTGAAGTTCAGCTTCATGGTTTTGAAATAGACGAAAAACCTTGTAATTCTCAATGTGACCTGTAAAATTTGAACATGAACATGAAGAGCAAGTTAAAGGATTACATGTTTCATTTAGAAATTACCTTTTGTTGCACCAACACATTATCTTCAACACATTGTTTATTAATGAGCTAAATATGGTTTTTTTTTATATGATAATTGCAAGGAGTTTATGGAAGAAAATATTTATTCTCAAAATTGTGGGCCTGGGCCATCGGTTATATCATCCAGTCGAAGTAAGTTCTTTTTATTGAATGATGAGATTACCTATAGTCCAATCACCGCTTCTGCAGGTTAGTAACTATATCTAGAGTTTATCCATTATGTTGATTCATTTGAGATATATATATATATATTTTAAAATTTTATGTTGTTGGTTTAATTGTATGGATTATAAATTATATTTTTGTGATTTACATATTTATTTTCATTCCTAATATTTGGAACTCTTTTGAAGGTGAAGAGTCAGATGCTTCAGTGCTGCCTAAATGTCGTAGGAAACGAGCACGAAAGATTAATAATTTAACAGAGAATACATGCGATGAACAAGGGAAAGAAAAAAGAGTCAAAAAAGAGACCAATCTCGTGCGAATTGTTCTATAATGTTTCATTTTATTACTCCTGGTCTTGTTTTATTTATTATGGTAGAATTGGTTGAACATAATAGTATTTATTTGAAGCATGAAATATTTGAGATTCTTTTTTTTTTTTTTTTTTTGGTTATTAGGTTGTTCAAATTTGAGGCAATTTGATGATAATATTTTCTCAGAAACTTATGTGCTACCTGAAACAACTATCTGTGATCGATCGTTGTGGGGCTGTGAAATTTTTTAAGAGAAACAAAGAGATTTTGTTGTTTAAATGGAGAAATTGTTTTAAAAACAAATGATGTGCCTTTAGATTTATATATATTGTTTACTTCAAATTATGAAGTCTTTAAACTTTCGAAAAATGGTGCGAAGTTATAATTGTAATTTTTCGACGACGTCGTTTGGTGTGAATTATGATAAAAAAACTATGTACAAACTATAACGGTATTTATACCTTTAGAATTCAGGGTCAGATATACCATTTTATGAATGAAATTATTCCAAGAGACAACCATCCTTGTCATTTGCAGCTTTACTTTTTTGATACCGATAATGAAGTGCAAAATAGATTAAATCTTAGTGAATGGTTAGTTGAATCTGTTGTTGTTAAGTTGATGAAAATTATAGAGAATAATCCTTACACAACCTTTTTTCGAAGTTTGGGAACTGTTCCAAATCTACAAAATCATTCCATTAGTCTCCGATGTAATCCAACTACTCATTAGAGAACATTTAATGCACCTAATGCTTCACAAGTTGCTGCTATTTGGGTAAGTCAAAATCACAGTGATAGAGTGTTAAGTTACAAATTGACTACATTGGTTTTCTCAAGCATGTGAAATATTTTTCTGTTTTCACTTTGATGCTTACGTTTGTGAATCTCTATTTATTGATTGTATTGTTATCCGTTGATCCCTTGGATGCAAATTAGATGTCATGTTTAATTTCTCAAAGTTTTTACTTCTAAGATTTATTATTATTATTTTTTTATTTTTTGGTTTCACTATGTCTTTTATGCTCTATTTTGGTTTTTACTTTTAGGTGCTCCTGATAGCTATAGATTTCCTTTAATTTAGAGCTATGCATGAGCATTAGAAAAAGATATTGATGCCTAAACTGTGATTGTTGTGCTTATATTTGATTTGTTGCTTAAATGAGCTATGCAACAATACTTTGTTGGGTTTGTAACATTTTCTTTAGACACCTCCTGAGGATGTTGGTTTTTCCATTACTGTTTAGATGATAGCATTATCCTAATTGCTTATGGTTTGGATGCAGTATTTGAGAAGATTAAAAAGTCGTGTAAAATATCAATCTATCTCATGAATTGGAGTTGTGGTAAGTTATTTGCTTGTGGTTTTTTTCCCGTGTTTTTTTATTTTCTTTCTTACCGTCAATTTCAATTAGATTGATAACAATTTTATTAAATTGTTAAAAAGTTAAGTAGCTGACAAATGAAGTGTCAATTTACCAAGTGAAGTGTCAAAAATTGATTCGCTTTGCGAAAGGAGCCATCATAGGGTTCAAAATAAATGCCGATGTTCCCTTTTTGTTCGCATTTTCTGCATCGTGTACCATTCACCTATGTGATAGATTTGTTGTGATTCTAATTTACTGATTGAAAGAAATTACTACTTCATAATATTTAGCCAACAATTACGGTGAAAATGGGGTTAGAGTGTTAATGTAGCAGATCACTTTCACTTAAAGCACACACCATTTTGACATATATGTAACTAAATATTTGTGTGAGTTGTACTTTATATTAAGTATTTAAGTTGCATGAAAATGAAAATGAAAATGAAAAACGCGATATGAAAATGGAAATGAAATGTTTTCCTAACAGAAAATAAGAATACAAATGTTGAGAAAAGGATTTTCTTATCATTTTTCTAAATTCAAAATTTTTTCTGGAGAAGGCGTTTTTCACTTTGGATAGTTTCAGTTATGTATTAAGTTAATCCACATGGTTCAGGTACTAATGTTACAATTCGTAGCTCAATTGATATTTTTTTTGTTCCTTTCTTTCATGATGATACAAAATGGAAAGAAAGATTAAGAATATTATCATTTTCAAATATTTTATTGTTGTTGAAAAAAATTAGGGCCAATTGGTGATCATCATGTTGATGTCAACTTCAATTACTGTGTGACGATCTTTACCTTCAATTTTGAACAGGATCTAGTTTTATATTCGTCACTTTCTATTTTGAAGATTGCAATATTGCTTTGCTGATCAATTTGGTTTTCTCTACTTCTTCATTTCTTCGAATGACCAAGACTTGATCTCTGAAAATCGAATTGATATTCAAGCAATAGAGCAACATGTTCAAAGGGAAAAAAAGGTTTGATTATTTTCACTATGCTCTTTACTTTTGTGGATATCTTGGTAGCGACCACGTGGGAGTGAATGGGTGTCCATTTTACTGAAAGACTATTGATTTTGTTTGAATTGGTTTATCATTTCCGTTATTGTCTTTGTCTGTTTTTGTGTGCTGACTCTCATAATGTTTTTATTTTTCTATTAATTTTGTTGTTGTCTCTTGGAAACTGAAACCACAACACTTATTTGATGTATCATTGATATCTTTCTTTCATTTGATGGATCATATGCGAATTTTTGATAATATTTTAAATAGCTCTTTGGTTTATTACTTTCGGAACTGAATTTGACGTTTTGTTAGGATGATTTAGCTTTTAATAATTTCCCTCATCCCATTTAGTTGAAAAAGAAATATTTGTTGTTTTCCTACCCTTATTTTCAAATAATACTTTAAATCACGGTACTTTTATTGAGTCAATATCGTTCTCGTCCTTGTTTTTCTACATAGTCAGGTTGGGAAAATCAATAATGGAGACACGGCAATGTCTCCATGTGAAATGGAGACACAGCCGTCCGTGTCTCCATGTAAAATGGAGACACGGAGGATATTTCCATTTCACATGGAGACATGGACGGTGTCTCCATTTCATCCTAATGGAGACATGACTGTGTACCCATGTGAAATGGAGATACGGACGGTGTCTCCATTTCACATGGAGACACGGACTGTGTCTCCATTTCACATGGAGACAGGTCGTGTCTCCCGAGTGTAATTGCATTCAGTCCTTCAACTTTCATCTCAAACATTTTAGTGCTCGAATTTTGAATTTTCTTTCAATTATGTCCTTCAAAAATTACAACCTTAGGTCTTTCAACTTTTGACCCTTGTACACTTTAATCCCCAAGTTAAATTTTTGTACACTTTTTGTCATTTTTCCTTTCTTCATCTGTTTTCTAGAAGAATTATTTAAGTTGTTTTCATTGGGGTACATTTAGGAAAGGTTGGGGCACATTTAGGAAAGATTGCATTTGTTGAAATATGTACAATTGCATATATACGGTCATGATTATATGATTCTGTCGGCCACGAAGATTATTACATCTACAGGTATCAATTTTGCAAAAAAGTTGTTTTGATGCCTGCTTCTAGATTGTTGGAGCTTGTCGATATAGTTACTCTATAATGGAGAAAAAATTTCAATTTTCGAATTGGTGATAATGGGTGGAAATTTTCGATACTTAATGCTTTACTTTTTGTATGATTTTTCATGTTTGATCGTGATGGGGGTAGAGGAGAAGGCTTGAACTATTAAGTTGGTGAAGTGCAATAACAAAGTGTGATAGTTCATGCAACTTCAGTTTGAAATGAGGGAGACTAGGCTGAGGTTTACAGATACTAGCATGTCAAGTTGTTACTCGCATAAAGATGTACGTCTTGCCGGTCTTGCCGGCTCAAGAGTTCTGGATCTATTTTCATTTAGTTAATTAGTTTGTTAAATAACGCGACATTTTGTAGCATTTGCAAAAGAAGAGGTGGAAGCGATAGTAGAACTTTGGCCCATAAGACAAACTCATTTGTTTCTATTATTGACGTTATATAACTAAATGTTTATATGTTCTAAAATATATTGTTGTTACAACAAATCTCTTAAAAAATTATAACAATTATCGTGCAACGCACGATCGCCACTAGTATGAACAAAAAGAATATTTTAATTTCTTTATTTGTTTTCAAGCAACTATCAGTTATGCATTTTATGGTTGCACTAATAATTGTTCCTTTTATTCCTATTACTGATTCTACATCTTTCTAATGTTATCATTCCATGGAGAACAATCTTTCAATATATCTCCTATTTGCATAGTTATTAGACTCGACTCAATCGTTGCCCCAGACAAATCATCGGGTCATTGGGTCAATGATTCAACCAGTGGGTCATTGTTAGGTCGAAGTTTAGTTAAAAAAAAAAATTTTAGAACAAACTATAATGAAATATATATATTTCACACACATTTATCACAAAAGATTTTGTAGTTGCCATAGTGACTCATATTTCTCACAAGAAACGAAGGTTCAAATCTCCTGCAGTGCAACTTTGATATTAATTTTTGCTATGGATTGATTTGGTGAGAATCAGTTTAGATTGACTCGCATCCAGTTTCACATTAAACCTGCCCCGTTCGAACAATAGTGAGCCTGTTTGAGTGGTTTATGACTGAGTCCTTTAACACTGGACCAATTATTGTTAAAAAATAATTTTTCCTTAAACTCATTTATAACAACACATTCTCCCAATAAAGTAATTTTTGCAAGTAAACTCAAATTTTTTTTCTATTTTTTAACCACAAATTCTCTAAAAATTCACTATTACAAAATATATTATCCTCCAAAAAATGGGGCTCTCAAACATAGCCATAATCTAAAACGTATAGGTACGTCGAATGTTAATCCTACTGCACTAACTAGTATTTCAAAATCTAATAAAAACGATTTTATATACTTCATGCTGCTTATAGATAATTTTTCTAATTCTTCTAAAACTTTATTTTGTTCATAAGAATTATCTCCATCCGGTCGGATCATATAATTACTTTTTTAATAAAGCCAGTAAAATGTTTTGGATTTTCTCCTCCGGTCATTCTTAACGCCTATTTGAGCCTCATTTTATGTTAAAAATGCATTTTGGAATAACATATATGATGGAGAATGTGTAATTAAAAAATAGAAAAAAATTGAATTTACATGTAATATTATTTTATTGATGAATGTGTAGTTAAAAAGAATGGAGTGAAAAATGTATTTTAAAAATAATGGGGATCAAATAATGGCTTAATCTAATTTCTTCGAGCTTTAGTCTTTTCATTGTAACATACATGTCTAATGATGTCTTTCCTAAATAAGTTTCTAAAAAAGTCCACATTTCTTTTACAGTCATTATATGGATACACTATTAATTGCTCAAATTGCTGAATTTTCCCATTTAGTTATCGTACAAGGTCTATCTTAAGGTTTGTAGTTATTTATTTCTAAAATTAATCCTCTACCACCTGTTATCGGTAAACTACATCCTTCTTCCACCTGTCTTTTTCCTAAACGTTTACATATTTTTGTTTTCTCATTCATATAATCTTGCAAGGAAAAGGTAACTATTTACCAATATTATATTCTTTCCTATTCATAGCTAATTGTTGACGAAATGAGTTGATTTTTACTCATAATTGTGCAATTGTTACTTACTTATATATGTTGAAAATCACCCATTGGAAGAGAACAAGCAAAGAAAGAAGAGAAAAAATGATTGAAATTGTACAAAAATCTAAAGTTGGGTACTAAAGTGCACGAGGATCGAAAGTTAAGTGACATTATATGCAATTTATGAAAGCATGATTGAAATGAAAAGTCAAAATTCGTGAACCAAATTGTACAAGGCAAAGTTTGAGGGACTTGATGTGCAATTAAACTAATTGCTTGACTGCAAATCTAGAAGAAAAAGCCAGCACAACTCATGAGACTAAAATTGGGGTGCACCGCGCACGTGGTCGGCGCCTAACCCCCAAGAGAAAAACTCTCTAACGATGCGTGTGAAGTGTAAAGCACACATCAGGATACACTCCGCGTGCGCCGTTCATTTTCGGCTAGCACCATTTTATTTATTTCTGAAAATTTTGGGGGCTCTTTTGTAATTTTGGGGGTACATTTTTTAGGGCATTTAAAAGGCAAAATTCAGCACTTGAGCCCCATCCTCTTTTCATTATTCATTCTTCTTTTTCCTTTCATTTTAGATACACTAGGGTATATTGACCATAAACATAAAAATATAAGGGTAAAATGAAAAATTAAAGATATAAAAATAAATGAGGGTATATTGGACATATAGCTAAATATGTAAGGATAAATTTGGTAATCAAAAGTTTCTCCTCAATTCACACTTTTAATATATAATAATAATAATAATAGATAGATATTTTGGGGGAGAAAAGACCAAGAACAAGGGCATGAAAGAGGAGAAAAGCTCAAAGGAATTAAGAAAAAATTTGGGAAAAACTCAACATTAAGCCATGGCAACCTTCGAGAATCCGTTATCTTTAATCTTGTATTTATTTCATTATTTTATCCTATTTGTGATGTATTGTATGAATCTTCTCCTCTTTTTATATCATACTAGTGGAAGGCATGTGCAAGGCATGTGCTGTAGTGTAGTTGGCTATATATTAGCGTCGGTAATTTTGCGTTATTTTACACAAATTAATTTTTTACTGTAGAAAAAATTTTGTGTATTAATCACAAAAGTTGAGAGAAATAATTTTTAGAAATAATTTAGTTTTCGGTGTTTTTATAATTAAATATTTAGGAAATATTTGATATTTGGTTTGTCGAATTGTATATTTATTATATATTAAATATTTTTAGGATTATGATACGATATATATAGTAGGTTTAACAGTAATTGTGAGACGCAAAAAATATTTATATTAGCGTGAAGATTTTAATTTTTTTTAAATTTTTTAATTTAGTTTTCGGTATTTTTATAATTGAATATTTAAGAAATATCTGATATTTTTTTTTACGAATGGTATATTTATTATTTATTAAATATTTTTATTAGTGTGAAGATTTTAAATTTTAAAATTATTTTAATTTAATTTTTGGTGTTGTTATAATTGAATATTTAAAAAATATTTGATATTTTTTTTTGTCAAATTATATATTTATTATATATTTTTAGAATTAGGATAATATATATAATAACAAGAAAAAAAAAACAAAAAAAAGAAAAAAAAGTAGTGCGAGACATGAAGTGCATGTCTCGCACTGTGCGAGACGTGCACTTGCCGCAACTTGCCGCAAGTGCACGTCTAGCATAGTGCGAGACCTGCAATCCTTTTCATTTTTTTTTCATTTTCCCCTTTATTTGAACCTTAATTCGGGATATCAAACGAGTCGAAATATTACATTCTTAATATCATTTTGAATAACTCACGGCCTAATATTTTACGATGTTGATGGTGTGTGAAACGGCCAATCGTAGCGAAAGTTACGTTACGTCAAAGTACGCTGTTCCAAACTAATATTTCGAAAATTTTCGATAACAAACTAACTTTAAAAATTTTTCGACGATTCTACGCTAGCCGAATCCATAAATCTTCAATATCCTCTCGAAACTCATTTCGAGAACTATATTATAGATATATCGAACGATCTAAATAAATATCGAAAATAGTTAAACGAACATCAAACGGACATTTAACTAATCTTTTTATAAAAAAAAATTTGACGTTAAAATTTTTTATATTTTTTGACACTTAATAGTTTTTTTTTTATACAAATTGTCGATACGTGGCAAAAAAAACTCACGCAAAAAATTATCTCAAAACGACGCCGTATTATTTTTTTTTACGAATGATATATTTATTATATATTAAATATTTTTATTAGTGTGAAGATTTTAAATTTTAAAATTATTTTAATTTAATTTTTGGTGTTTATTTATATTTATTATATATTTTTAGAATTAGAATAATATATATATATATATATATATATATATATAATAACAAGAAAATAAAAAAATAAAAAATAAATAAAAAAATAGAGTCACGGAGATGGTCTAGTCATTTCCGAGATCGTGTCACGGAGATGGCCTAGGAGATGGCTAGGCCATCTCCATGAACAGAGGGAATTATTTTTTTTTTCCTAAAAAATTAATATTTTCGCCTTGATTTACGGGTTTAATTCGGGATATCAAATAAAGTTGAAATATTACATTCTTAATATCATTTTGAAGAACTCAATGCCTAATATTTCACGACATTGATGGTGTGTGAAACGACCAATCGTAGCGAAAGTTACGTTACGTCAAAGTACGCGGTTTCAAACAAATATTTCGAAAATTTCGATAACAAGCTAACTTTAAAAATTCTTCGACGATTGTACGCTACCCGAATCCATAAATCTTCTATATCATCTCGAAGCTCATTTCGAGAACTATATCGTAGATATATCGAATGATCTAAATGAATATCGAAAATAGTCAAACGGACGTCAAACGCGTGTATTAAAAAAGACGTATAACTCGTCTTTTTATTGAAATTACTTGTTTTTTGTCTCAATTTTTGGGCTCAATTAAGGATATCAAACGAAATCGAAATATTACATTCTTAATATCATTTTGAAGTACTCACGCCCTAATATTTCACGACGTTAATGATGTGCGAAACGGCCAATCGTAGCAAAAGTTACGGTGCGTCAAAGTAGGTCATTCCAAACTAATATTTCAAAAATTTCGATAACAAACTAACTTTAAATTTTTTTCTACGATTGTACGCTAGTCGAATCCATAAATCTTCTATATCCTCTCGAAACTCATTTCGAGAACTATATTATAGATATATCGAACGATCTAAATAAATATCGAAAATAGTTAAACGAACATCAAACGGACATATAACTAATCTTTTTATAAAAAAAAAAAAAAAATTGACGTTTTTACGTTAAAATTTTTTATATTTTTTGACACTTATAGTTTTTTTTATACAAATTGTCGATACGTGGCAAAAAAAAACTCACGCAAGAAATTATCTCAAAACGACGTCGTATTATTTTTTTTTACGAATGATATATTTATTATATATTAAATATTTTTATTAGTGTGAAGATTTTAAATTTTAAAATTATTTTAATTTAATTTTTGGTGTTGTTATAATTGAATATTTAAAAATTATTTGATATTTTTTTTGTCAAATTATATATTTATTATATATTTTTAGAATTAGGATAATATAAATATATATATATATATATATATAATAAAAAAAAAAAAAAAAAAAAAATTAGGCAGTCACGGAGATGGCTAGCCATCTCCGTGAAAGTGTCACGGCTTCAAAATTAATACACATTTTTTTTTTTCTAAAAAACTTATGTTTTCGCCTTGATTTACGGGTTTAATTCGGGATATCAAACGAAGTCGAAATATTACATTCTTAATATCATTTTGAAGAACTTAAGGCCTAATATTTCACGACATTAATGGTGTGTGAAACGGCCAATCGTAGCGAAAGTTACGTTACGTCAAAGTACGCGGTTTCAAACTAATATTTCGAAAATTTCGATAACAAGCTAACTTTAAAAATTCTTCGACGATTGTACGCTACCCGAATCCATAAATCTTCTATATCATCTCGAAAATCATTTCGAGAACTATATCATAGATATATCGAATGATCTAAATGAATATCGAAAATAGTCAAACGGACGTCAAACGCGTGTGTTAAAAAAGACGTATAACTCGTTTTTTTATTGAAATTACTTGTTTTTTGTCTCAATTTTCGAGCTCAATTCGGGATATCAAACGAAATCAAAATATTACATTCTTAATATCATTTTGAATTACTCACGGCCTAGTATTTCACGACGTTAATGGTGTGCGAAACGACCAATCGCACCAAAAGTTACGGCGCGTCAAAATAGAATTAATATTTCGAGAATTTCGATAACAAGCTAACTTTAAAAATTCCTAAATGATTGTACGCTGATCAAATCGATAAATTTTCTATATCATTTGGACTTCGTTTGATATTAAGAATATAATATTTCGACTTCGTTTGAATTTTTAAAGTTAGATAGATTGTTATCAAAATTTTGAGACGCAAAAAATATATATATATTAGCGTGAAGATTTTAATTTTTTTAAAATTTTTTAATTTAGTTTTCGGTATTTTTATAATTGAATATTTAGAAAATATCTGATATTTTTTATTATTATATATTAAATATTTTTATTAGTGTGAAGATTTTAAATTTTAAAATTATTTTAATTTAATTTTTGGTGTTGTTATAATTGAATATTTAAAAAATATTTGATATTTTTTTTGTCAAATTATATATATTTATTATATATTTTTAGAATTAGGATAATATATATATATATATATATATATATATATATATATATAATAACATGAAAAAAAAAAAGAACGCATCTCAAAACGACGTCGTATTAAAAAACGACACAAAATTCTGACACGTAGCAAAAAAAAACTGACTCTTTTATTGTATAAGGATAAGGATAAGGATAAGGATAAGGATATATAAAATATGCTAAGTTCTTGATATTAGGATGATTGATTTAGCTAAACCTAACTTTATTGATTTTAATACTTGCTCTTTGATGTTAATTTTTTTTTTCATGTGTATTTACTACTGTTTTTCAAGCTATTCATTTATTTGGCCAATAAATGTTTTTGTGAAGTGATTTGTTTATCGTTTGATAGAATATTGTATATTTTAGACCCAAAAGTAAATACCATGGGTTCTTGTGGGAATACAGATATACCACCAACCCTAAATGACCCGTTGAACTATTTTTTCACAAAGATTTAATGCTATTTTTTGAATTTTAATCGATATGAAAATATAATATGTTAAATCAATCAATTAGGGTTAATTTCACTCGAGATGGATAATTAGTTAAAATTGAAAAATCAAGTCTAATATACAAAATGAATAATTTGTTAATTTTGCTTGTTAATAAATTAATTAGGTGACGATTAAAGTGAAATCATGAATCCCAACTATGTTATCCTTGGGAATTCCCACAATTTATGTTTTGTTCCTTCTGTAAAGTTTTCAATTATTTTTCTCATTTTCAAAATCAAAATCCACGAAATTGTGTGTTGCTTTGTTAGAATTAAATTGACTAGAGTAGTGTAATTATAAGTAAATATTCATTTAGGGATCGACTTGGACTTATTGTCTATTTTATTATTTGAACGCGATCCATATACTTTGGCTCTTAACTTCTTCTGGTGTAGTCCTTTTACTCCTACTATTATCAATCATACGAGTTCTGTTGAAAAATTTTATTGACAATTTTTTATAAGATTCATTTTATATATGATCTAAAAAAAATACGAATTGGTTTTCATGTGTACATGAAACATATATTTCTCCATAATGTTGATATATTAATAATTTGCTAAAGATATTTCATTTTTTGGATATGTTTAGGGCTTTTACTAGTTTTAATTTATTTTGTATAAAAGATTTTATTTGTTCTTCAACGTCTATTAAAGACTCTAATCTTGTTTTTTATTAATGATCTTATTAAAGGATTACCTAACATTCTATTACCACACAAACTACAATTTGCTTTCCTCTGCCCATTACGTATGAATTCACTTAGTCTTTTTAAATTTATTAGATTTTTTTAGTTTTTCTATGTTTAAATTTTCTAGCTTAATCATTAAGATGTCCAAGTCGAATCTATTGCCTCTTCTTTTTGTAATGTTTAGTATTCTGTTTTCTAACTTCATTTTTAATATTTCATTATTTTGGGTTTTAATGTATTTTAAATAAATTTCTAAGATTTTTATACTTTTACTTATATTTTCTAATATAGTTTCTACATTTTTATTAGTTGTTGAGAATAAATCAAATTTCTACATTATTACGGTTAATATTACTTATATTTTCTAATAAATCAAAATAATCTTTACCACTTTGTTATAAAACTCAAATTCAGGAGAATACTTACCTTTCTTTTAACGAATAGAAGAGTTTCTTTATGAACTCAATTGGTTAAAATTTCGTATCTTTGCTTGAAAGGAAGAGAAATTGTTTTTCCTACCTTAACTTGGTTAGAGATTCGTGAATAAAAAGAAGAATAAATTTTGCCAACTTCGTGCTGATAACATGTTATAAACTAGAGATAAGAAAATAAAGAAGTAAATAGACTTTTGTGTATGTTTAAATTAGAACCAATACCCATATTTATATGTTATAATTAGGGTTAAGGGGATACAATAATCATAATAATTAGGGCTACAATAATATAATGATCATTCACTAACTAGTATATAATTTACAAAAAAAAAAAAAAAAATTATATAATGACAATAATAATACAACAACGTCATTATAATTAAGTGTATATCGACACAATCTTTAAAAATTCATTTTTTCAATCACACGTTTTCAATCAAATAAGTTTACACGTGAGCAAATTTTTTTAACAACACATTCTTAAAAACTCACAATTATAGAAATTTGTTTTTTTTTTTTTAAATGGAGGTCAAACAAATCCTTTATATTACAACAAGCAATGGGAGTCACCCTACGGAAAAAGGATCCCTTATAACATGCTTCAGGTTCTCATTTCATAACTTGGGTACCATATTTTCTAAACTTCTAAAAGATCAAGTGAGTTTGGATTGAACGAGTTCATCGATTTTAATTAAAACCTGAGGTTCCAATGTGAATTGGTACCACTGTATTTAGTTGAATTAGGTCAAAGTATGATTTACTCAAAATTTAACTAGCCCAACTCGAATTTATTAATTATCAATTATACTATCGAGACAAAGTACATAGGGTTTGACAATCGAGAGATGGTCGAAACAAGGACCATGTTTCCTATCCCTCATCCCATCTACAAAATGGGACGAACTCCGCCTTTTGAGATGAAATAATGCGAGGCTTGCCACTATTGGAAAATTTTGCGATCTTAATTTTTTGTTTGGGCTCCTTGAAAATGAGATTTTGGGGGAAATTTATTTTGGAATAGTGATTTTTTTTGAGAATATGTGGTTAAAAAATAAATTTATGTATCATATTATTTTATAAAATAATGTGTAATTAAAAATAAGTTTTAAAAAATGCATTTTTTTTTTAAAAATGAACCCCAAATTAGACAAATGAGAGGAATATTAATTTCTTAGAAAATGTGTGGTTAAAAAAAAAAAAAAAATTTGAGTTTACATATAATATTATTTTATTGAAAAATTTATGATTAATAAAAAATTAAAAATAAAAATAAATTATAATTTAATGAAGAATAACGAGACAGAGCTCTTCCCATGGATCATGGATGGACATTTTGTGTGGGACATTTGAACACGTGTACACACAGATGTTCCTAGAGCCGTGCAAATACAAACCATTTGCTGAGGGAACCAGCCCATATGTGCTGCTGTTGCTGCTTGTACGAATGACTTTAATACTGCTTTTCCCAACAT
Organism: Osmanthus fragrans; assembly: GCA_019395295.1. Lineage (NCBI taxonomy): Eukaryota > Viridiplantae > Streptophyta > Magnoliopsida > Lamiales > Oleaceae > Osmanthus > Osmanthus fragrans. The sequence goes on from CM033361.1 coordinate 13,827,049, forward strand.
TCTCATACTCTCACGCCCCTGCCTTGATGCGTGCCACACAATTTAAGTTAGGATTCGTTTGATAGAAAGATAAAAAATGAATGATAAATAAAATATTTGACAAAAAAGTAATTTGTCTGAAATTTTTTTGAGAGATAAAAGTGTTTGATTGGTATAATTTTTCACCTGATAAATTTTTCGTTTGATTTTATTTTTTTTACGTAAATTGTCAATTAAATGGATAAATTTTTTTACTATTGACTTTGGAATGTATTCCAATTACTATAAAAAAATTGGTCAAAAAGTTGGAAAATATTTTTTTACCATTTTGGTGGAAAAAATATTTTCCAACTTTTGTGTATAAACAACTTGTACTTTGGAAAATTTGAAAAAAAATTTGTCTTAAAAAATTTGTGCAATCAAACAAGTGAATAATAAAAAAAATAGAATTTTTTTTCCTAAATCCATAACAAATTTGTGCAATCAAACAGGACCGTAGAATTCTTCTTTGGATTCCAGTGAACCGGCTACAAAATATGGTCAATTAGGAATGTATTTGAAAAGGGGAAAGTCACTTGAACAACTCATGTCACGATAAAAATTGTAAATCACGTGAAATGTGTACTTAAAAATAAGTTTAATGAAAAAATAAATAAATTTTAAGAAACAAGGGTCAAACAGTTGTTAAAATTTTAAATAAAAGCTCAAAGTTTCAACTTAAAGTGTGAATATAGATCAACTAATCCGTATTATCTTCAACTAAAGTTAGATTTAGAATTCTAATTATATTTAAATGAGTTTGTTGAATGAGATTCATGTTGAACATTGGATTGATTTCGAATACAATCCTATTTATGATGCAACTTTTCCTAAAAATAATAGTAATTGAGAGATAAATGGTAAGCATTGAATTTAATTGTGTTTAATGTATTTTATCATCTATGAAAAAAAAAGTAAAGAGAAAAAGGATTCATTTCACATGGGGACTTAGTCAAGTTCAAATGATGAAATTAAATCATAATCATTCCAAAATCATAAATGATTCAGTTCATGTTCGACTCTCCATTTTCTAAAATTTATTTTTCTCATTTTATGAGACCCACAATTTTATCAATTTTTTAATTATAAAATTTTCCAACATTTATTAAAACATACTAAAAATTTAATTTTTAGCTAAACCAAATAGGACCTTATTTTATATTACTCCTTTTATCCCATAAATTAAGAAAATGTAATTAATATAACTGAAAATATATATATTTTTTATATTTTTCATAAAATACCCTACAATATTAAATAATAATTTAATAGAAGTAATTCATATTTGTTAATAACAATATACATTAATATAGGAGCACATTATAAATTTTAAAAATTAACTATACCCTCAACAAGAAAAGTGATCTACAATTTGAAATAAGGGTCCATTTGATAGAAAGATAGAATTTGGGTGAAAATAAAATGAATTACACGAAATTAAATTGTCTAGAATTTGTTTTACTAAGAATTGTAATTAAAGGTGTTTGATTGGTATAATTTTTCACCTGAAAAATATAATATTTTTGATTTTCATTTGACTTTATTTTTCATGAAAATTGTCAATTAAAAGAATAAATTTTCTTACCATTGATGACAAAATTTGTTTAGATTGCCAAAAAATTTAAAAAATAATTTGGAAAAATTTTGGTGTTCGTTTGAATTTATTTTAAATGGAATTTGTCAATTAAAGAGATACATTTTTTTTACACTTCATCTTAGAATTTATTTTTATTGCTAAAAGAAAAGGTGGAATTTCAATTCCCACCAAAGGAGTAGGAAAATGAATTTCTTGAAATTAAAGAAAATTTTAAAAGTTGGAAAACATTTTCCATGAAAAAATTGGTTAATCAAACAAGCCAAAAGTGAAAGTTGGATCAAAATCCAACTTTCAGTGAAAATAAGGGTCTATCAAACGGACCCTAAACAAAAAATGAAAGCAAATCTATCTTTAGGGGACGGGGGAAATATTTTATAATTATTAATTGACAACGACATATCTGGAGTGTGAGGATAAAATTGACATTATTAAGTGTGATTTGAAGATGCTAATTCAAAAACATCATTTCTCTTAGGTTTGTGAGTGGATCCCATAAACAATATGTAGGTGAAATTTCAATAATAAAAAAATGGAATTACAAAATGAATAAAAAGATAACGAAATCAGAAGGACTGATGTGCGGATAACTTGCTCTCTTTAAGGAGATTCAAGCTTTTGCGGTTGAAAAAACATAAAACAGCCCGACTATTCGTCATATGTCTCAAACAAACTCTACACAAATAGTTGAATTCAAAGCTCCACTAAAAGAAACACCATTCTTTGCTCAATAATCTCTCAAGAAAAATGAGTGAGAATGCAAGGAGGAAATAACAAAAATTGTGATTGTTGTGGTGTGTTAATGAATGACCAAGAAATGACCCTATTCATAGGTAAAAATAGGCCAGCCAAAATAAAGAGACGTCGTAAACACACGAACATTTTTACTTTTCATTTTTCAAACCTTCAACCTCTTCACTTTCCTAACTCCCCAAACTTACAAACTTATTAAAGAAAATATAATGAATGGATTTTTTTAGTATTAAAATGCACCAACATTTCCCTACTCATTTTAATCTAAAATAGACTGAAAGATTATTAGGCAAAGAAGGACTATTATGCATCATGAATGTGTGCTCTGTATTGAATCTTCACTTAGTGAAGCAAAAAATTCACCCAGACACAATAGTGTGCTCAACATTGAACTATAATTGCTTAAGGAAAATAAAGAATTACTGCCCACATATAAAAATCCAAGTGTTGACATGAACTTTAATAGCCAGCACATTATGGTCTTGTGCTAATCCCATTTTCGTGAGCTTATTTGAGAATAAGTCAAATTTTCATAAAAAAAACAACCCCACCTCCACACTCACATATGTGAAATCTATTAAGAGTGCTACTGTAATATTAGCACCCCACACATAAGAGCTATAGATCTCATTAAGAGTTTTTTTTTTTTAAAAAGAAAACTCAACCTCCAAAATCATTATAAGATAAATGCACTCACACCATAACGACGATAATAATAAGATAAATAAAATAGATAGTTCATTTCTTGGGACCACCATATGAGTTGTTTTTCCCATTGAACTCAGTCTCAAGATCTGTAGTCCCCAGGTTGGATGTTTTCATACCTAGCTCTTGTTTATATGGGCTTCAATCTCATCCCACTCGATGTGCTTCAAACCCTTTCTCTTGACAAGACCTTTGTTAATGGATCTGTAAGATTATTACAAGATTTCACGTAATCTACATTTATGATAACATTATTTAGAAAAGATCTCACAGTACAATGTTTTCTCCTGATAGGTCTATATTTACCGTTATAATAACAATTTTGAACTCTACCAATTGTTGTAGTCCTATTACAATGAATTAATTCAGATTGAACCGGTTTTTCCCACAAAGAAATTTTTCATAATAAATCTCTTATCCAATTTGCTTCATCATTTGCTGATGCCAAAGCTCTATCTCAGCTTCCATGGTTGAGTTAGCAATAATGATTTGTTTATTAGATTTCGAACATATAGCACCACCACCCAATGTAAAAATATAACTAGCGATAGAGAGAAAATCTCCTGACAAAGTATTCCTATTGGCATCACTGAATCCTTCAATTACAGATGGATTCTTACTATAAAACAAGTCATAATTTTTTATACCAGATAAATATTCCATTAAACGCATAGCATGCCAATGATCTCTTCCTGGATTGCTAGTAAATCTGCTAAGTATTCCTACTGCATATGCAATATCATGTCTATTACAATCAGTTACAAAATGCAAGCTTCCAATTATGCTAGCATATTCCTTTTGATTAATCACATCATTTTCATTATTTATAGGAAATAAGTGAACACTAGAATCAAAAGGAGTAGCGACATGCTTGCAATCATAATAATTATATTTATCCAACATTTTGTCAACATAATGCGACTGATCAAGAAATATCTCATCACATGTTTTTGTGATTTTCATACTCAAAATGAAATTAGCATCTCCAAGATCTTTCATATCAAAATGGTTCCAAAGCTTGCCTTTTGTCTCATTTATAACATGTAAATTTGAACCAAATATCAACAAATCATCCACATAGAAACTAATAATGACAAGTAAATTTTTAGAAGATTTGTAATATATGCACTTATCACACTCGTTGGTTTTAAAACTATTTTTGATCATGCACGAGTCAAACTTTTCAGCTTACACATTTTGGTTTCTTGTCTAGACTCTACAAAGCCTCCGGGTTGATCCATATAAATTTATACACTAGATTCCCATTCAAAAATACAGTTTTTACATTCATTTGATGAATTTCAAGATTATAATTTTTTTAAGCAAATACCACCAGTGTGGCTTATTTTATATCATAAAAAGCGATAATACAAATAAAGGAGAGGGACATAGATCCAATAGTAAATGAACCATGACCAAAAACTAAGGAAGAATACTCAAGGGTACTCCCGAGGGTAAACCTTTGGGTGGTAGTACATAGACATCGATCGGGTCATGCATTTGGTTTGGAACACTTCTAGGTCATAGTAGTCTGTGTAGTTGGCCTTGCTCATTGGGGTGGGGTCCCGCTTACGAGAAGGGGCCCGTCTCGGTGAGTAGTATTGTTCGGGTAATGGTGCACTTAATGGTAGGCGAAAAGCAGGTGCATCTGATCTCATGGTGCTAGTCGCAGGTACGTCTGTTCTCATGGTGCTATGTGTTGCAACATCTAAAGCGTGCGAGAGTGACTCGCTGACTGTAGGTACATCATCCTCCGCGTTTTATGCATAGTCTCCAAAGTCCATGCCATCCATGTCTCTCTCTATATATGTTCATTTACCTTATGCCGTGTAGGAGCTGTGATAGAAGGACTAGGTGAATGTGTATGTTTAGGAGTCTTACACACTGTAGGTCTCTTACCAAAGAGCTTGATAACCAAGTCCTCAATGACAAGTCTCATGATAGATTCAACATTCATGCCATGGTCCTTCTTAAAGTGATCAATCAACGTATGCTTGATACCGTGCCGCTCTACGTAGATCTTAGCCTTCAGTCCCCTGTGCAATAGTGGTATGAGGAACAGTCCCTATACCTGATCCATGTACTGATTGGTACTATCTGTATGTGTCTTCACTAGTGGTGAACTAATTTGTTTTAGCTCAGGGGTAGTAGTAGGGGTGAGAATATGAGCTAAGGTAGTTATAATAGGAAAAGTGGGTACCTCGACATGAGCTTCTGGAGTAGGCTCAACAATTGAATGAATAAATGATGGTACCTCCGGATCAACTATCCTTGTACTGATCGGTAAGGTAGATCATGATCCTTGTGATGACTGAGTACCCTCTGTATGTGTTTTCAAAGAGAGAGAATTGATATGTGTCGGCTAAGTCGGTGCCTCAGTAGTAGTGCGAAGAGTAACAATTGTAGCAGTAAAATAGGGGGATGGGGTACTTTGATAGGAGCCTCTGGTGTAGGCTCAGTAATTGAAAGAAAACAGAAACTTCCAAGGCCTTTGACTCTAGAAATATTTCTTGATTTATATATTAGTTTGTGTTCGCTTCTATATATAGCTTAGCTATTTTTGAGTTTTTCCATGTGATCTTAAGTGGCTTGATGCATTATATGGTAGTTTGAAAACAAATTTGTGGAGCCTAACATTCAGCCATGGTTTGTTTGATGCAATACATTTTTTGTTGTGTAGGAAAGAACAAAGAAATTTACTATAGTTGTAGGCAGAAAATGTACAAATTTTGGTGCCCAGAAAAGCAACGATTTCCAAATTGTGTTCCAGGCTTTCTAAAATAGATGGAAGTAGAAAAAAAAAAGACTGCAAACATATGTTGATTATTCTTTTGTTGCACTAGCGATTGCAGGTTTTTCATGTAGAGTGTCATTTCGCCCGATATCTGAATATCATTCCAAGATGAAGGTTATTTTAGTGATGTGAAAGACGAACGTGGATCAAGATGCATTTGTTTGGTAATATCTAATCCTAAACCTCCAACTGAAGATTTGTCGAGTATGTATGAACAATTTGCTCGAATTTATGAAAAAGGGACGTCGAGATATCCTTCAATATAATCATGCGCAGAGGAAAAGGAAATACCTAAAAGAATGGTAAACAAAAGGACCATGATTCATGAATGTATGCTACATGCGTACTTGATGAGAAGAAGTAGCTTTTAATTCCATGTTTACGTAATATGAACTAGACTTAATTTAAGTTGTGCCAATGTAACTGTAGGTAGCTTTAATTTTGTAAACTACTAATCTCATTTCGTCAAGTCATTCATTCTTGATTAGAATTTGTTGAGCTGATTTTTTGTATTCAGACTTTTGTATTGACCATTCCGTCCATTTTCATTGTATATATAGTATTCTGTCTTTGATATATATAGGTATTGTAAGGCTAGTGCGGTAAGTGGTGGCCTTGAGTTGGTGAAGTTGTTGTTTATTCTGTCTTTATTATTTATCTTTTCAAACAATTCGTGTACATGTACCTTATACAAAATCTATGTTCCACCTCTGGAAATAATTCATCAATGATATTACTTAAGCCCTTATGCCTATCTATCATCATAGTCAATCGATTCCATTTTCCATCTGAATATCCTCAGCCAGATATCTCATAAACCATCTCAAGGTAATCGTGTTCTCTTTCTGGATAATGGCATAAGCAACCAGATAGATGTAGTCATTCGCATCTAAGACAACTACAGTAAGCATTATATCCCCAAACTCCCCGAAGGTGACACCCATCTATTCCAATAATCTTTCTATACTTATGTTTAAACCTTGATTTGCAAGTACTGAAACAAATATATATACCTTGAAATACCTAACCATTAAATGCTATCATCATTGTGGATCCTGGATTAGATCTCATGACCTCCGTAACATACGACCTCAGTGCCATAAATTGTTCTTCGATAGTCCCATTATCACCTGCTTCACCTATATTCTTACCTTCCAATTGACATTTCTAGTCATATTTATCTTCAGGTCATCTTTCACGGTTGCTTGCATACTCTTTGTTTTCCACATCAGATTCGTCTTCAAATTGCTCAATGTATTGATGTACTATACAAATGTAGATTCAATGACAATTATACTGATCCTCACTGCACGTGTGTTGAGGCGTTTATGACTTCACTTACATTGTATCAAAATTATTCATCTCGGAAGCCCATATTCTCCATTTGCACTTTAATTTTCATATGCCTTGGACTCTTCTTTTATCATTCTCCTTACACTTCACATTATATACATTTATTACACCATAAGTCCAAATCACCTTCCTAAATCCTTGTATAGAACTTAACAATTGTCCCACCTAAAAATATGGATCCTGCAAATCCATTTTTGCCTCAAGCTCTGGAAATCGATATCCAACCTCATAGTCAGACGACATATCAGAAAATAGTTCTTCAGATGATGGACATTCCAAAACATCGACCTCATGGTCTTCGTCGTGTATTACTATCACCTAATCCTTTTCTTCTTGTTCGGTTGCCCCCCATCAAAGCCTAACTCAATTTCCTTTGTCACATTTTTCTCGAACATCAAGTCATCTTCACCAAATGATATATCATTATTTAAATTATTGAAGTCCGAGTCATCCTCCACATGTGTCACAGTAACATTAAATTAATTTAATTCAACAATTAGTACCAGACCACAGTAATCAAAATATGTAACTTTTAACAAGAACTACACCGTGCCAAATTTATCAATTGAGTCCAGTTTTCAACTTATTGATAGAGAAACCAACCATTATCAGTACCTTATAGAATCAATTATCAATAGTCACCTACTAATTTGATCTAAACTTTCTTAGGATTCTAGGTTAACCACTTAGGTTTCACACATGCATGCTTCTCAACAGAAAGGTAATTTTCTTCAAAGTAATCTCAGAAAATACCATATTGTTGGCTCTTAACATTTGGCAGCGTCTCAAAATAATCTCTAAATCTAAAAGCATATATATGAATCTTCAAAACTACAAGATTTGTGGTTGGGGTAGGTCCTTCGAAGACGACGAAAGCTCAATTTCTGGTTAGGATTGACAACTCTTTGTGAATGTAAGTTTCGAGAGCTTGAAATGGGTGAGGAGATTTGGGAGGTTGAAGCGGGTGAGGCGATTTAGGAGGTTCATGACTTTTTTTGATTTTGGATAAGGCGTGTTTGGAAAAATGACATGGCATTTAACAGTTAGTTGTACAAACCTCTTCCATGTGGACATGTGTTAGTGTTGGGAGTAAATTAGTGAGCAATGGAGTGCAACGATATAAAGTTAAGTGAGTAACGTAGTGCAAGTTGAAGCACAATGAGTGAAATGTGATGCTACCAAAAGTTTGGCGAGTACTCAAACAATTAATTCACCATCATTCAATAACGAATGATCTCCATTTTTAGCTCCATCACACAGTGGCCAAGGAAAAAAAAAACAGCGCATGTTTCAAAAATATTATAATTTATTTAAAAGTTAATGGTTAAAGTCAAACATTAACTAGAATCACATATTTCGTGCAATCTACATCCTTCATTCACTTCTATCATATTAATATTTTAATATTTTATAGTTTTATCTAAACAAGAACTAAAATTTGTCTTTTTATTTAGTACAACTTAATCTAAAGTATTAAGTGCTTGTTTGACATGACTTTAGAGAAGGCAAAATGAATTTTTGAGGTTCAAAATTTTCATTTGACTAGTTTTATGAAACTGTTCTTCTAATTAGAAGAACATTTAGAAGAAATTGATTCAATGTAACTTTCTTTAAAAATACTTTAGAAATATGAAGATTTTTAAAAGTTAATTTTCAAATAAAAATTAAGGTAGCATTCTCATAAAACCCTTTTATGAAAAGCAAAAGTAAAAATCATGTCAAACGGACTCCAATTTTAATAGTTAAAGTGTTCATTTCACTAACAATCATGAAAAATGGGGCTACATATTCTTTTTCGACTATATATTTTATTTTTTAATAATATAGTTTTGACAATTACATTTTTTTTTTATATATATAGAATTTTATGGATAATATAAGTTATCAACATTTTTTAAAAATGTAAAACTATGCAAAATGCCACTAGCAGTCTAGCACTCCATTTAAATAGTCACTGTCACATTTAAAAGACGCACTATGAGAATGAACTTATTAATGGTCGAAATGAATAAGTGCATCATTTTATATTTTTATGTCATACTCGCCAACATGTTATAATTTGGAATTTCAAAAAATTAACACATAAATAATCCCGATAAATTTCTCTATCCACCAAAAATTGATATACAAGTAAGAATGATTGAAAGGCAGAAAAATTCTCTTAACTGTTCTGTGTAAGCTTCCACTTGAACATCTAAGTGATCTAACCAATTTAGGACATCCATTAACGCACATTGTTATGACTTTCAAGGATCTAGGGGAGTTCGTAGCATAGCTAAGATTAGAGCATGTTGAATTTTATGCACGATAATAAAGAGATGAAAGAAAGAAATCAATCAATACAAATATTTATGTGGTTTGGCGATATGCCTACATCCACGATGAGCAAAACAGATATATTCAGTAAATATGTGTTCACTCTATATGAGCCACATACACAGAAGAGCAAGTTCTGATCAGACATTCAATAGACAATCTCACATCTTAGCACTCAAGCCCAAATGTTGGTAATACACACTCGGTCTAGTTGGAAGGTGGTAGGGAAACGATGAGAAATTGGGCGAGGTCCATCGACAATGAATTACGATATAAATAGATGTGCCTATCAATAAGATATTTCATAGAATTTTTTGGTCTGATTTAGACATTTTTTTATATTTTATTTTAAAGAATCAAGTGTTTAAGAGAAGGTTTTGCAAACCCCTACTCATTTATTTTATTCAACTCTCCTTAGTTCAATGTTCGAGTGAAGTTTATCGAAACAAACTCGAGCCATAATAATTACAAGATAAATTCAATTTGTAACTAAAAACCCAACTTTATAATGTCACTATCTACCTCATCCCTTACTCTATCATTATTTCCTCGCCTTGCATCTTTCCTTCTCTCTAGCCGTGTCCCCCACTTCCTAGCTCTTGCTTAATGATAGTAACTCGAGAGACTCTCGAGCTACTTTCAAGTATGTAGTAAGGGAGGTGATGAATAATGAGAAGGCACATAACATAGAAAATGGGCGGGATGTCTTGGGGAAAAAAGAAGGACGACGACACATGTATGTAAACGAGGCTATAAGAAAAAGAAAAGAATGACACCAAAAATAAACTAGAGATTATTTGCAAGGCAACTTGCGTTGTAACTATATCAACATCCAAATAGCGTTAAAGTGCTGAGTTGTTAAAATCACAAATCTCGGCTTTCTAAAATTTCGATGGAATATATAACATGGAATTGTTTGTTAAAGCATGTTTGGAAATTGTTTATCTATTTTTCTAAGTTTATAGATAAAGTATTTACTCTATTTGGTAGAAATAAAAAGTTCGATTTCAATCCAAGTCAAAATCAATAATTAATTTTATTTATATATTTTACGAAATTCACATTTTTTTAATCTCATATTTTTTTTAAACTTTATTAAAATCTACTAAATATCTTATTTTAATCGGAGCTTGTAAACCGTTTTATAAAAATGAGTCATGTTATAGTGCCGTTTATTTGATCGTTTAAATGATCACACCTACATACATTGGGAGAAAAAATATTATTTTATTTTCGCATGATCCACACATCCATATGAGAATGTGGTCAAGCAAGTAAACATTCTAGGATTGTTTAGCATTTTTGTATAAAAATTAGCCAAATGTATGTCCAGAGAGCCTCAAACGGACGCTACTAGGAGCGTAGGCCTTCTACCATTTCTACTCTCTCCCCCTCTCATTTGTTGTTGTTTCCCTATCCAATTTCTCCTAAATAAACCCTCCAGCTTCTCTCTATCTCCCTATATACACGCATTAAGGAGAAAACAGCAAAGATTTATGAGAGCAAACACCAATTATATGTGTACATATAGATATAATTCTATCCGGAAAAAAAGTGGGTTCGAGGATTTTATGATTTAGTTGATATTATTGTCAAGAACAAACTGAGATCTTGCCCCTTCCTACAAATACACTCCAATTTGTAGCGGGCAAGGTAATAAGATGAATTTAATGTGTTTTAGTTTTTAACTTAATTTAATTTGACCAAGCTTCAATTATTGATTTGTCTTTACTCTGATTTTCTGAGCTTTGGACATGGATTTTATTTCAAAAGGATTTTTTTTCCCCTGGAGATTTGCTAAAAAGTTGCTTAACCGCTATTTTATTCCGCCAAATTAGCTACTTCTAATCGAGGCGGATTTTCATTTCCTCCCTTTTTCTGGGTATGTTTTGATTTTGGGGTTTTCGGTACTGAGAACTTGTTGTGCTGATGGTGGATTATATCTAGGATTTTCAATTGACATTCCGAAATCTGAGGACTTTTCCAGAGAGAACACTACTCTCAAGATTGCAAAATTAAAGCGATTTGCCTTTTATCTTCTGATTAACCAAGCTTCAAATACGCTTTGACTTCCAGCATTGCAATTGCATGAATAGTTGTTTTCTAAAGGGAATGAAAGAGGACTGTTTATATAATTTTAAGGCAGCGATCGAGGTGGGAAAGAGAAAAAGAAAGAGAGGAAATATGGTAATTTCGAGTTGAAGTACGATTTAGGGTTTCCACCATTATGTTGCAGTTTGATCGAATTGGGGAATATTTTGGGGTTAAATTTTGGTGATAAAGTGGACAAGTTGAAGATAGTGATTATTCAGTGTCATTGGCTTGGTAGACTGACCCAATCAATTATTAGTGATTCGTTTTCCTTTGTCAAGAAACCTTTAGGATTAACTTAGTTTCTAGGGACGGTTTTGCTGCAATTTAAATTTCTTGTAACTGGTGATAGGTTAAACTAGTGTTAATTTTATTGCTACTTATTTTGTCTTGGGAATTGCTGTTGAGTTTGATCAGTTCTTTGACACGGCAATTGCATATTGGAGCTAAGATTGAGGTGTATATAAGTCAGTGTGGTATTGTGGCATGCATTTGGTGTGAAAGACGAGATAAAAGAAGTGGGTTTTGGGGGCTTGCCAGTAGAGAGAAGATAATAGTATTGAAGCTTGAACTCAATGTGGTGTCATGGTGCATAGAGCGGAACATAATTGTTGTTCCATTCCCATATTGGAACAATACTATTGTGAGAAAATAATTCATTCATATTGCTTTCACAATAGTAATTATTTTGCTTGTTGTAGGGTTGCGTGCAATGTCTCGCTGCTTTCCATTTCCACCACCAGGATATGAAAGAAAGCATCAATCAGAAGATTTGGACGTACTGAGAGAGGTTTGTTTAGTTTTTTCCTGCCATTATACTTTCGGAACATTTCCATCACAGCTTCTAGATATGTTTGAATGCAACATATATAAGTATATAAGAATTTCCAGAGTTTTGTTACTGTTGTTGTCATCTCTAAGTTGTACCCATTTCAATTTTCACTCTCCAGATGTTAGTGGCTTAAAGCTATAGATAATTAAGTCTATTTCCCCCTAATTTTTAGATTATGTGTTAGTTCACTACCTAACACTATTGCACCTTCTTTTTGATGTTTTGATTATAGTGAGCCACAAGCGGTTATTGAGTGAGTGAGTGAGTTTGGATGGATGGATGGATGCTTCCAGGTTATTGACCATTACATTTTTACTTAGTTGGATAGATATGTCCATCAGTCCATGAATGATTGCCTACACTGTGCAGATGGAACTTTATTTTATTACTAATTTTGCTGGGTGAATGTAGCTCAGATCATGTTATAGCTCTCGTATTTTTCATGCTGCTTCATTTAATCATGCAAATGCTTCCCCCTGCCTACTTTCTCTCCCCAGGGATTTGTAGCAAGCCTAACATAACAAGAAAACGGAAGCAAATATATTACTCTGTCTTTGATGAATGCCTCAACTCTTGTTTGTTAAATTCTAGTATGTCCTCTTGCTGGTGTATTGTGTTAATCTTTGCCCTTCAGTCTGACATTTATATTGGCCTGAATGTTGAGCTGGCATGAAACTGTGGACGAGGTTGGAAGAAAACTTTTTAGATGGGTATTTACAACCAAAATAATTTAAAAGAAACAAAGAAAGATGATGAGTTTCAACTTTCAAGTGCTATTTCGGGTGCTGTGGACATGTAAATTTTGCTATGGATTCTTAGAACAACTGCGAGTTCGGGATTACGAGCTTAGAAAAGGATGGTTGAAGTAGGTGAATTGAGCTACAATTTAGCATTTATGGAGTACCTGAGCTTTATTATAGACTTCATGATACCTAAATCCAGATGGGTTAAGAACTTGCAATTTGAATGTAACTAACAATGAACTGTCTCTAAAAATTCATAGACAAAAAGAGAAGGTTCCAGAGCAGAGTGCCGGGGAAATGACATTATTATAGTTATATATTCTGAGATACTCGTGAGCCCCAAAAACTGACAACAGAGCTTAAAATCTAGGACCAACAAAAATTTCAGAAGGCAGTGGGACTCATAAACTAATTGGTCAAATGGAGCAGTTTAATGTATGCATTTGGTCAACTGAAGTTACTGAAAAAAAGGTTTTCTTGTGTTAAAATGTTGCTCTTTATGGTCCCATAGGGCTGTAAATATTATGCAAGACTCAAGCTTCGTTTATGAGTATAGAAAGATCCGACCTTGAATATATTTTGCAACCCTTAGCTTGTATATACCTAAGCAAATTGTGGAAAATAGTTTTATTCCTATATTGTATAGTTGATCTCTTAGCGTATATATAGGAGAAAGATTATGGCATTAGAGGAGATGTTAGTGTATAATTATAGGAGAAATGTTAAGAAGTTTTTAGGCTTTCTTTAGAATTGTTCAATGAAATATATTTGTTACTGTAGCTTTTTAGAATTTTTCAATGGAATATATGAAATATATTTGTTAGTGTAGCCTTTAGGATTGTTCAATGAAATATATGAAACTTTACAACATTCATCATGGTATCATAGCATGCCTCCTTAATTTCTTTTGTGGCCCAAACTGTGAAAATTTTCCTCTCAAGGCTGTCTTATGCCAGAATTTTGTTCTTTGTGGCCTTAAAAGCTGAAAAGAAGTTTCGATATTATAGAGTAGTCCACTTGCATAACAGTTTCGCAATCCGCTTCAACCTATTTCCTGTCTGATTCAAATGGTTTTTAGGTTAGTTTCGATGTATTTCAGTCTTGTTCAATTGTTTTTGGCTCTATTTATACCAGCTCAATGCTGGTTTCTTCTCCCATTTTTTGCACAAATGTAGAATATTTCTTAACTCTTTCAAGCGTATTTCGGACAATGTAATTGAACTATCATCTGTCATCTGATTCTTATTATCAATCACCTTCTAAACTAGTCGTGCTTCCTTTTTTGTCAGCATCACCAAGTGAATATCTCGTCCTTTAATGCACATGCTCACTCGACTTGCTTAAATGACACTAGCTATTCAAGTCATTCTTGGGTCATTTGATTCCACAGAGTCATATATCACACGACTACTCATACAAATTTGTTTGTTTTTCCTTTACCCTTTGTTCAAGCAGACGAAAAGTTAAATTTGCAAATGGTTCACTATCATCTTTTGCCTTTGTTAGAAAAATAAGACAATCTTCAGTTTTGGTCTGGTGGGACTGGTGGATTGTCATTATTTATTTCACATTGTGATGTGGTTGAAGGGGACGGTGCTTGTAGTGGCATCATAGAAAAGAAAAATAGTTATTTCTTATAGTGGTTCTAACTGAACAAACTTTAACCGACAAATAATTGAAGAAATTGAAATTGAAGTAAATGCTAGAGATATAGTTCTTTAAACTTAAATCTCTGCAAACTGGAATTCATTGGACTGAGAAATAAAGCTTTTCAATTGTTATTTTTCTGGAACAATATGGCCTGTCAAATCTTAAGACTCAAAATTCCTATTCTAACTTAAGTTGAAACGAAAGTAATCCTAGTAATATTTGGAACCTAAAAGAGATACTTAAAAGAGTCCAAATAAAGCCTAATAGCTAACTAATTTTAATCAAGTGTAATATGAATAAGAATACTAGTCCAAGAAGAATTTAGAAAATCAAACTCTTGCTTCTGCATCAATTCCTTGAGGGTGAATATATCTCCCTCCAACAAGAAAACTTGCATATATCGCTTGGTGGCAGGATCAAATCACTTGAGCTCTTCGCCTGATATCTAAGTTCATTTTGTAGAAACTTCTTCCCATTTAATTACCTCACCGAAATAAAAACCCTCTTCATATTGATTCTTAAACTCGTCAAATCCTATTATTCGAGCATGCCTTGTAGTTGGCAAGTAACTACATTGCTAAGTGCATCGACTACTTTGTTACTTTCTTTGGCTTTATTCGTTCAATGAGAATAAAAATTGAGAATTCCATTCGTCATTTTTTTTATTATTTTATTTTATTTTTTTTTCCTTTTTTGTAAACTCATACACCCTAGTGTCACATGATTGGTACCAACAGAAAATCCCAAAGCAACCAATAGTGTACCAATATTGAAGAGCTCAAACCTAGGCATGGAAGTCCAAATCATACATTGACCAATAGTATGTGACAAATCATTTCCCAAATGCATAATATGCATTGACCACTTTTCAATGAGAATGAAGATTGTCAGAGAAAAAAATTCCATTTGGCTTGTTTTATATTGAATTTGTTTTGTAAACTCATATAGTCATATACCCAAGTGCCACATGATTGGTACAAACAAAAAATCCCAATTAACAAATAGTAAACCAATATTGAGCTCAAGCCTAGGCATGAAAGTCCAAATCATATGTTGACTAATAATGTGTGAAAAATTTTAAGGAGAGAGAGAGCCATATGTTTTCCTTCTTGACTTACAACACCCCCAATCCCCACATCCTCACACTCAATGACAAAAAGTGTATCAAAATCTGACATAAATTGGAGCTTGTGTCATAACTCTCTTCAATTGTGCAAAGTCTCTTTAAATCCTCGTTGATATGGCTCATTATTGCACCCCCACTTAAATACGTTGATCTTATCTTTATATGGCTTTAAGCCTTAAAATGAAATTCAAAACCACTTCATTGCTGATGAAAGAACACTTCTTCAAGTTATCATAAAACTTCTCACGTCTCATAACATCTAGGACTTGTCTGATATGATTTGTATGCTCATCTTTGCCATGATTGTAAATTTTTATATGTAGTCAACATAAACCACAAAAGCTCCAATGAAAGTTCATAATACCCTGTCATCACTCCCATGAAAGTGTTGGGTGCACTGGAAAGACCAAAATCATCACAAGTAATTCAAATAGTCCATCTGGAACGTAGTTTTTACCCGTTTCCACTTCTAAGTCGAATTTGGTGATAACCACATCTTAAACCTAGCTGGAAAATAATGTTGAGCCAACTAGTTGGTCGAGCATCTCATCTAGCCGTGGAATTGGAATCCAGTGCTTAAGAGTAATCTGTTTAATTGTGTGGTCATCTACACCCATTCTCCATGACCTAGCCTTTCTTATGTGTGAGTATGTAGCTGGTTTTTGGCCTACTTTTGAATTCATTGGCTGATAAATGAATACTGCAGCTTACATGTGGGAAGTGGTCATTGGAACTGTACAAGGGGGAGGGAGGGAGCATCTCTTCTTTGTTGTCTCAAGAATTTGCATTAGTCTTTTGAAGTTTGTTGATTGGAGTGATTTGCATTTGGAGTACATGTATGAAAATTTTAAGATTTTCTGTAATAGACAATGTATTTGACTTATGATTGGGAGTTTAAAACTCACCTTAAGAATCTCTTCCCGTATAATTCCTGTTGAGTGATCATGCTCATTAGGCATTTATCTTCAACTATGATTTATATGATTTTGTCTTCTAATATCAGATGCTATTTTGATTATAGTTGTTTTATTTAGTAAATTTTGAGATGATTTTGAGTAGGATGTATTGATGCATATTCAGGAGAAGCACAAGGAGAAAAAGCATAAGAAGGAAAAGAGGGACAAGGAAAACAGAGAAGGTAAAGAGAAAAGGGAGAAGGATAGAAGTGAAGGGAAGCACAAAGAAAAAAGAAGCCGAAAAGAAAAACACAAAGACAAGAAGGATAAACACAGGAACAAGAAGAAGGATGAGGAGGACCAAGGCAAAGATAAAGAGAAAAGCAGCATCTCTGAGGAGTCGACAACTGCTGGGAAAATTGAGGGAAAAATTGAAGAGAGGCTTCGACCAACAGTGCATAACGAAGCTACAGGAACTTCCTTGGATGAAGTGAAACATGCTACACAGTTTCAGGTTCAGAATGGAGGGAAACCTATTCAAAACAACCTTGTTTCCATGGAGCTCAAGGAATCAAAGTTTGCATTGGAGCCGAACAGTAGGATCAGAAATCATGAGAACGAATTAGTGAGTCAGTTACTTGAGAGGGTCTCAGGGGTGTGCAAAAGGGATCAAGGTGCAGAAAGAGCTACTGTGAGAGATTCTTCAGGATTATTGGCAGACGACAAAGGACAGAACAAAGATAATGGAGTTCACAGAAAAACTAGTGTGCCAATATGGAACCTTGCTGGAATGGCCAAATATAAAGTTGGAGGGATGCCCAGACTGGTGGAGGAAGAGGGTGACCAGAGATTTGAAGGGAAAGAGAAATCTAAAGAAAAGGGTGATGATCCCAGACTGGTGGAGGAACACGGTCACCAGAGATTGGAAGGGAAAGAGAATTCTAAAGAAAAAGGTGATATTAAGAGGGGAGATAGTCGTAAGGATAAAGAAAGAGAGAAACATAGCCATAGAAAGGACAAAAACAAGGAGAAGGAGAAAGAAAAGAAAAAGGTGAAGGTGAAGGAAAAAAGTGAAGATAAGAAAACCGAGCAGGATGTATCGAAACATCAACACATGAATGACCTCATTGGTGTTACTAGTTATAAGAGCACGTATTTGTTGAAAGACTTCAACAGCAATGCTGTTAATGAGGGAAATATGAGGAAAAGAAAAGATTTGGGTAGCAATGGTTTTCTCCATGGTGAGTCCTATCTTACAATGAAAAGAATTAACATGATTGCAAATATTTCAAAAAATATTTGATGTTTATTTCCTACTATCAAGAAAAAATAATGGGAAAGCTCTGGGTGGGTACTGCCCGATATACTAGGTATCTTTAGAATGCTTTGGTCGAGCCTGTCTTGAGCACAGTTTACTTTGTTACAATTCAGTGTTGCAATACAAGATTGTCGACTCTAATTTAACCTTTTTATTGGCTGATAGTGTTACTTGTTTCACAGAGAGTGCAGTCAGTCCTAATAAATTGCTGAAGGAAGCTTCTCATCAGTTGACAGAGAATGGAAGATTGGACACTGCCCGAACTCCCAACCTGTCTACTTCTGATAAGCAGCAAGGAATTCCTGACAACATTCGACTGGGTAAAAAGGACCAGAGGGTAAATGGTATAATTGAAGCCCAGAAATTCTCTGTTTCCAAACCAACGACTTCTACTGCAACTATTATTACTAATCAAATTGCTGAAGCATCAAAAAAACCTCCTGACTCTGAAAAGTGTAAAAGCAAGGCACTCACAGTTCCCAAGGTGAAGGATCAAATTGCTGAAGCATCAAGGAAACCTCCCCATCCAGATTCCAAGTATCTGAGTGTGGTACTTACAGTACCCGAGATGGAGTGGTCTGAATTTGACGACCAGGACTGGTTGTTTAGCGGGAAAGATCTTCCGTCAGAGAAGCCTGAGGTGGGTTCTGATCAGATGAATCAGGAGCAATGTGTGTGGTCTGAAGCCATACATGTGGAGTCAACCGATGTTTATGCAATGCCATATGTCATTCCTTACTAATTTGTGTTCATCCAGCAATACCTGACAGCAATTCCTCTCTGTTGAGAGGCAGAGCCTGTTGATTGTGTAGCAGCATCTGGCAATTGAGACGGACTCTGGTGTAATTGCTGGATCCTTTGCTTATCACACACCCCAAGGGTGCAGTAGTTGCTTGCTCATGCATTCTGGAATTGTTTCTTTCAACTGGGTTCAATTGCATACCAGTTAGTGGCAGTAATGCTGTGCATCTCCTCATCCCTACGCTACCGACTGTGTGACTTTTCAGCTCAAGTTGAAGATCTAATTGATTCTAACAGAAACTATAACAAGGTCCGAGATGAAAATTGAAGAGTGGTGAAATGGTAGTGCATAAGGTTCTGCAATTTGTTTTATTGCTTTAAGCTGATATGCTCTTCGTTTCTAATTGAGTGTAAGAGTAGATGTAGTTTCACTTCATCACCACAATTTTGTTTTGTAATATATAACATCTTTTACATGTAATGTAAGATAGAGGGAAAGAAAAGGATAATTCCATTCACCTATTTAACTTCAGATGTGATGGTTTATAATCACTTTCAGGTTTACTAGTCCTTGACACGTGACATTCCTTGACACGTGACAATCTTAAATATTGTCTAAAAACGAAGTTAGCATTATGAAATGTTATAAGCTTCCATATGGGTATATTTGATAAGATGGAGAATATATTATTGGACGTTATCAACCAAAAAATTTATTGGCTTCAAATGGTTGAAACACACTAACATGAGTTGCCTAAATTTATACAAAACACAGAGACCATAATGGACTGTTCTTTGTGATGTTTTTGAGAAAGCGGGCTTTAAAGATCCTGAAAGGGGAAGCTCCCATTTTTATCGAGCGTGTTCCTTTCTTGTTATGACTCTGTTCGCTTGCATGACTGACACGATGCATTCTAGCTCGTTTACTGGTCTTTGTCGTGTTGAGTGTCTTGGTGTTACATGAATCATACTTTCTAATTTGAACTCGAGTATCTTGTCACATCAACCTATCATCAATTTGACCTTCCATCGCTAGGGTCGGGCTTTCTAGCTCAGTAAACCCTTTCTCACCTTGGATGCGATGTGCTGTGCAGCTGCCTTTCATAGCCATGTGGCTGTGGAGTGAGCTAAGGCAACACTTTGGACGCACATTCTTCACATTTGATGTGCAATCACAGACTCCATTAATTTACATGTCAGTATCAATTCCATCTATCATTTGTCATCATCATATCCACACATTTCAACATGTTGAGTGGATGGATGGTTGAGATATTTCTGGTGGTGCTGAAAGTAACCAAACTATGAATTGACTCCAAACTCCAAGTTATAGCCACTCAATTTTCAGGTCCCATCCATATTTTAGCCACTCACTTTTCAGGTCACATCAGTCAAACACAAATTGCCTCCTAAACCCAACCTCTAGGCTCTAGCCAATCAATTTCAAGTCCCACCAATCAACACATTACAAATTGCAAATTACAAGTAGAGATGGGCGTGAATTGAGTCGATTTTTCTCTCAATCCAAACACAATCCATGTAAAAATTGAAACCCAATCCAACCCAACCAAATATCGATCGAATTGGGTTGGGTTGGGTTGGATTGGATTGGTCGGTTCTGGGGTCCCTCAAATTTATATAGCGTTGCAAAGGGGTTGGTCGATTCGAAATCAAAAAAATTAAAAAAGAGAGAACTGAAAATTCAAGTAGTCAATGAGGGGTGAACGGATTCCAACATACTGACTTTGTTAATAGAAAGTTGCTTTGGTTGTTTTTAAGTTACCCTCTTTATCAAATGCCTTCTCTGTTGAAATACAAATCCATGCACATTGCAAAGTGAAGTATTCAATTAACAAAAAAAAAAAAAAAAAAATCCTACAGAACCTTATTTCCCGGTGCAAACATCAAACAAGAGGCAAAAAAAAAAAAAAAAAAACCTTCATCAATCATAATTAGCAATTTAACACAAAGAAATTTACAGTAACTTTGAATTTTTTAACGACTGATTCAGCGTAAATAGTACCTTCAAAGAAAAACGAAATCGTCTCAGTTCTCAGCACTCTCAAAGATGTATTCATCATAATTTCTGCTAAACCAAGAACAAAAAGGATGTAACAAAAATTAATAGAACTCAAAATTCTAAGAAATTCTCCCAACAATTTAAATATTGGATCTATATAAACAATAAAAAATGTTAGATCTTTACTTGGTTCGTGGTTAAAAAAATTGAAAAACTCATGACTGTGGACTATCAATGACCGGCGTCGGCATGAGAAAATATGAGAAGTGGCGCCGGCAAGTTCTTGAGAGCGAGAGAGAGAGAGAGAGATGTAAGATCATTACAGGGGGAGAGTGAGATATTTAGAGTGAGAGAGAAAGGGAAGGTTAGGGTTGTGTTTTGTCTGTGTCTCTCGTGACTTTTGACTAAATTTTGAGTTTTTTTTTTTTTTAACCAAGCGGGTTGGGTCAAGTCGGTTTTAATCGGTTTTCATGGATTGACCCGACTCGACCCGCCTTCTTCATCAAAAACCCGAACCCAACTAGAAAATTAAAAAAAAAACCCACCCAAATCGGTCGATTTGGACGGTTTAGGCGGGTTGGTTTGGGTTTTGCCCCCACCTAATTACAAGTCACAAATAAGTAGATGGAGGAGAAGAGGTTCCATAACAAACTTAGAAACAAAATTGAGAGCATAAATAGACCAAGCTCAGTCAAAATATATACGATATTCCCAAAAAATAATAAAATTCAAATGGAATACGAATATAAATTCAGTAGCCCAAACAAGATGTCCAAATAAGAACATCCATGCCAAACCGATAAATCATTCATACCAGAAGGATTATATCCCTTGATGAGTTGTGAAAAGTTTAACCACGAATAATCTCTTAATCAACCCATCAAGTGAAGATTCAGTAAATTGTAAAACGTTACCCTGCCATAATGTAAAGTGCTTCCAATGCCAATAAGCATTTAACATCCAAAAAACTGCCAAACAAAATGAGTCCATGCCTAAATATCACAAGTACTGCCTCATCCCCGGCCATCGCATGGATATCTTGGTTTGATTCCAAAAACCACAATCTCGCACCACTAAAGTTCATTTAGGAGAAACCAAAAGCTCAAGTATGCAAAAAAGTGTGTTTAAATACACACACACACATATATATATATCTTGCTTATAACATGCTTGGCATATATAGACTGTATACGAAGGTAATCTCTAATATAGTTCTATTTCACTATATTTTCCAACAAGAATGTAACTGTAAAGCTATATACATTGATAACAAAAACATTAGGTGTCTTTGGTGCGTAGTTTTCAATGGTAGTGGAATGTACAATGAACAAATTTTAACTTATTTTTCCTCGCTAATACTATTCAACACTGTCCCTACCTTATCAAATATGACATAGCAGTTCTTAAGATGATTCATTCCTCTGCCTGCGCATTTTTGCTCCCCAAGACATATTATCACCAGAGTCCTTGTACATGCTTCTTTTCTTGAGATGGGAAAGTTGCAACTGCCAACGGCTCTTCCATTCACTTTTGTCCTCCATTTGCTGAGTGCAATGAAGAGAATTTAGAAAGACAAGCAGCCAAAACTAGAAATTGCAATGCTTTAAAAACCAGTTAGGGCATCTACTAGGAAAAACAAAAGGGTTGAAGCAAGGTCGAACCGGGATTAAAAACATATAAATAAAAATTAATTTTTCAAACAGTAAACAAGAATTAGATAATACTACTAATTGAGAACAATTTTTTTTTCCCAATATGCAAAAACATTTACACGAAGTATCAATATGATGAAAAGAGAGAGCCTTTTAAATTTTAATTCCCATAAAGTGACAATGTTGAGAAATGGAAAATAACATCCAAGACGTATAAGCTTGGTTGTACGTTTAATGAATCCCACATCCAAACTTTAAGATTGGAATGAGAGAACTAATGGTTATAAAATTGCATGTCATAGGTATAATGGTTGTGCATTGAAAACTACGCGTACAAAATCCCTGGAGTAATTTTGTTCAAAAGGTTGACCCTTCAATCTGAGGAAATCAGCTCCGGTTCATTGGTTTCCTTGGAACCCATTGGTTTTGTGGTTTTAAAGCCAGTTTCTATTTAAATGGTTTTTAGAGGTTAACCGACCCAGTCCTTGAACTGGGCGCTCCGGAATGGTTTTGATAACATTGAGAAATTGGTAATTAACAAACCAAAATCAGAAGCCCAGTTATCTTTTGTGTGGATATCCTTAAAAGCAGCATGCCTATGATGAAGATAAGAAATCAGCTTGAGTAACATATAAATGAATTATAACTAAGGAACAAAATATTGGCACTCCACAAAAAGATTACACAATCATATGATTTACCATCCATGATATCCTAAATCAAGCAAACAACAACTGTTCTTTGTCCTCTCTTACAAATAGACAAATGTACTTTTTTATTAAGAAACACAATGGAGAGTGTTAAAGTCCATTTATAGTGTCAACATCACTGCTCAAAGTAAAACTTTCAACCATAAATAACCAAACATATTATTTTTCGTCTGAAGATACAAGAAATCAAGTTGTCATCTTATGGGAACATCCTTAGTTCCTCAATTATGTAAATATGATTCGTAACATCTATTTTGTGGTTGTATTTTCTACTTTCAGACTTAGTTTGGAGTATAAATTTGTGTAACTTGAGAGCAATGTGTTTCAAATACTAACAGTGTGAGGGAAGAATAACATACAATTTGAAAGCTATTGAAAGTAAAAGTATTAGATTCTGTATAGCTCCAAAGAATCGAAAGAGCATTCACAAGACAAAGTTCTCATCCACCTCGAATTGGATGCCTCAGGAAGAATGATACGAATTGGAGATCTTTAGCACAAAAGGTCCTATAAGAAACTAAAATTTAAAATAGATCGATTTTTTTAACCATTCTATCCAAAAACTTAAGGTTTTATTTAGGACATGTATTCATTTTAAATATTTTTTTCAATGTGCCGCAAAGAGGCAACGTGTATTTATTTTATATATTGCGCCTAGCACAATTTTCATAAATGGATAACATAAGCTCGTTTCCTATTAGTAATAATCTATCCTGCATAAAAATAGACTTGTTTCTATTTTCACGTATATTAAGAAAATTTAATCAATATAGTTGAAAAAATAATTTTTTCTTTCAAATTTTTTTCCCTAATATACCCCTATACTAAATAATAATTTAAATAGTAATAGTTCACATTTGTTGATAAAAATGTACATTAACGAAAAAAGAAAGTGACCTATTGGGATAAACGAAAAAAGAAACCAAACAAGTGAGTATCATGTAAACCATCGCGTCTAAAAATCTTAAGAAGAACCAAAATATCATAACATTAACAAAACCTAAAAATTCGGGAAAAAAAACCACGAACCTCATCGAATTCGAAAAGCTTAGCCATGTCCCGATCATACAAAGCTCTTCTCCTAGGATCCGACAGCGTTTCATATGCCTCCTGGACCCGTATAAACATCTTGGTATACTCCTCGACCTGATCGGGTGGCGAAACATCCGGGTGGTACTTCCGCGCTAGCTGCTTGTACGCTTGTTTAATTTCCAAAAGGGTACCAGTTTCGGGTATGCCCAGTAAATCATATAAACTAGCAGGATCAGAGCCAGAGAACTGAACGGTGTCGTTTGGGATGGACTTGGATGGTCCATGAGGGAAAACGGGTCTGATCCGGAACGATACCGAGGCTGGAAAGGAAATTATGTCGCGTCGGGTTGGCAAGAAGGAGAAGCATGGGTCGGGTCTGGGGATTATGATTATCACAGCAGAGCTGCAGCACATTTTCAGTGTGTGATTTTCTCTTTCTTGGGATGGATTTTGTTACTTTGTTAGTTTGTTTTAAAGGGAAAGCCTAGGTTATTTGGCGGCGGGCTTTAACGTAGGACAAATAGTTTAGTATTTTATTATTATTTTATTTTAGAAAAAAGCGCAATGATAGGAGATCGATGGTGATCGAACGATGATCGATCCTCTCACTGTGCATGAGACCCGCATGAATATAATATTGTATGAGCCCCACCCTATGTGAGGGGTCGGGCACCGTTCGATCACCAAATCCCCTGAGCGAAATAAAGTTTGTAATACAATCAAAATTCAATAGTGGGAGATTGAGTGCAGCACAACGAAAGAATCGATGAAATAAGATGATCCATCTTATCTCATTTTGTGACAAAGTTCTCGAAGAAGAGCTTCTAACATTTTTTTTTTCTTGTCAAGAAATTTCAAGATGTCATTCAATAGTGGGGCTTTGGGCATCTACTTTCTCATCCAATAGAAGAAAGAAACAAAAATTGAAAAAGAATTTTGGTACAATAATTTCTATCCTTACGTGTACAAAACGGGGAGAAAATGACAAGTAGAACACGATAAGATTAGTCCATCAAAATCATGATTCTGAGTAATATTTGATATTTTGCTTATTCGTGTATAATTGACCTGTCAATTTTAAAGAATGGAACAAGATACCAGAAAAAAAAAATCTTAATCACACGCATCAACCTGATGTTCATACAGCTTCTCCTCCTCCATTAACCACGGTGCTGACAAGAGAAACCTATAAAGAAGCGGAAGGGCTTTTCTCCCTCGTGACCATTCTGGCATAAGGGCATCTCCAACATGGCCCCATTGCACCATAATTCTCCAAATTGCACCAAATTTTTTGTGCAAATCACATCCAACCCATTGCACCAAAATGGTGCAAATGAATAGTGTTGCAACAAATATTTTGGTGCAAAATGGTGTAAATAAATAGTGTACATTTGTAATAAATTTTAGTAATTTAATCAATAATAATTAGTTGTGAATGCTATTTCAATTTTGTAATATAATGATATTATGATTCGAAAAGTATTACACTCTTTTTTAGTATTATGATTTAATATTTTCTTAGTTGTATTTCTATTTATACTTAAATTTATTAATGAATTCAATATTTTTGTTAACTAAACGTAATTATTTATATAATAATTTATATAGTAATAAAATAAATTAATATTTTTTTAGATAAATAAATTATTAAGAATTAAAAAATGAAGAGAATTACTAAATACTATTCATTTGGTGCAACTTTTAGTGTAATGGGTTGTAGATGATTTCCTGTTTAGTGTAAGATTTGATGTAAAATTGTGCAAATTTTGATGCAAGGTTGGAGATGGTCTAAGAATTAGTAGGATAAGAAGATTGAATATGTGGTATGATAGTGACTATGTATTTTAGTGCATTATACTTATGACCATTGAGACATTTTGTGGACTATCATATACAAGAAATTTGCCTATAAATGTACCAAATACACTTTTTTGGATGAAGTTTCAACTTATACCTGCGGACGACATCTAAGGCCTCCTAGTGGTCGTCCACAGGATCCACTATTGCTATACTTGTCACCACTATGTCATTTAAGTACCAATGATACCATAAAAAAACTCGGTTAATCATCGACGACATCTAAGGCCTCCTAGTGGTCGTCCACATGATCTACTGCGCTATACTTGTCACAACCATGTCATTTAAGTAAGCTTCCACAGTTTGACAGATGATACCATAAAAAAAACCCAGCTAATCATTCTCCAATACATAGGGGTGGCAATGGGTCGAGTCAACTCGGCCCATCTATTCATGAGCTCGGCTCGTCAAAGTGACATGCCGAACTCAAGCTCATTCAAACACGAGCTGAGCCAAGCTTGGGCTCGATTTGTGTTCAAGTGCTTAGCTTGGCTCTGCAACTCATGAACTCACGAGCTCAATTTTTCTTCCTTTTTTTCTATTTTTTTAAAAAAAAATTGACTTCTTTCTTCACATTTTTTACGAGTCCATGAGCGGAGCTCGTGAGCTCTTGAACGGCCCACGAGCTACTCGACGAGCTGAGCAAGGCTCGACTACTGCTCGGCTTGGGTTCGGGCTTGTCCCAAACAAGGGAACGAGTCCGAGCCGCCCATGGGCCGAGTTTGACGAGTCAAGTCGACGAGCCTCTCGACCTTTTGCCACCCCTATCAATACATAACAAATTTTTTAACCCTAAAGGCATAGCTGTTTAACAAAATGTTCCCACATCTATGAAGAAATATGCCTTTTCTTGATCACAACCTGCCATTGATATCTGATGGTGTACAAGAACGGCATTTAAGAAATTGAGACTTTTGTGTCCAGTAGCAACATCCACAAGATGAACTATTTGTCGGGGTAGAGTAATTAGGGCATGCCTTGTTCAAATCCCTTAGTCCATATACTTTCTCCACTCCCTGTTGGACTTCTTAACCAATACAACATTTGCTGGCCATAGGTACTGCACCTCTAGGATAAACGTACACCTAGTAGCCACCTTCGTGGATATCATGGCCTTGACTTTCAGAACTTAGCCCTCTACTATCCCATCTTCAGTTAACTTCGGTTGCTCGATTCGTCCTTTTGGTTGCTCCAGATCGAGCACCATCAAATACATGTATGATGTCAACCTTTGATATAACCAACCCTATGAATGGTTTGGAATTTCACCGTCTAATGGTAGGTTGACCCTACTACTTTTGCTGCATTCAACAATGGACCATAGATAGCATTTGTATGCCATACAGGCCTTGACTATCCAATTTTTTTCATGATCACAAAGTTGCTGGACAGATGCCCATGGTAACTGGCAGCTCGATCGTTCATTCAGGTATAATAGTTCCTTTTGTAAATCCTTGCAGAGGAGTACTGGCCGACCAAATCTTGCTTAGTCATATTGTTGGGTTTTGTTGATACACAATAAGTTCGGGCAATGATGTTTAAATGTTTTGGATTAATTTCATAGGCTTCGACCAATAATTGAAATATTTATCAACACCTCGACCTGGAAATAAATTGGGTCATTAAAAGTAACTATTAATTTTTGTTTCTCGTGGCCCGTTCATTAGTTAGACGGATCTTTAATTTGTTAGCACACTTTGCCTTTTGTTGGCCCATCTTATGTGAGCCCATTTCTCCATTGTTGGCCCATGTGTTTTAGACCCAACACTACCACGAGGAATTAGTGGTCAAGAGCCGGTTGACCCGGCCAATTTTCCAAAATGGTCTTTGACCATATAAAAAAAAAAAGATAAAATGGTTAAATATGTACAAAAATCATCATTCCCATTTATACCATTGTATTTGAAAAGTTCCTTGAGCCTACAGTCGACCCATCCGCCACCGACCACCACCGCCCAGCCGATCCAGATGCCGCCAACGCCCTCTTTATCTTCTATCTTGAAGAAGGTGGGTTTTCAAACCATTAAATACATATAATTTTTGGAATAAAGTGAGATTAGGAAGTAGATTTGTTGATTATGCTATGCCAAAATTGTTTGAATATGTGATGTTTAGCATTTGGGTTGTGAAAATGAGAGTTTTTTGGTGTGAAAATTGCCGGAAATCGATTGAAGCAGTGACGCGGATCCAGCCGATCGGGGCCCTGTGGCCCGGATGGCCCAACTCATCCGGCTTGCAATTTTTTTTCTAAATTTAAAAATAATATTTTATATAATATATGATTAAATGTATATTTTCTTCATTTAATTAATTATATTAATTGTTTGTTTATATTTTAATTACTATAATTTAGTTATATTATGTTTAATTTCTTATTTGTTGAATATTTATTTATTTATTCATTTGGTAATTATTTAAAGTAGTTTTTTAAATATAATTGTGTATTTAATTATTTAATTTCTTATTTTAATTACGTATTAATATTTTAGTTGATATTTTAATTAATTATTTGTTGAATATTTATTTATTTATTCGTCTGTTAATTAAGATATGAACTCAAATATTAAATACGTAATTAAAATAAGAAATTAAATAATTATTTATTTATTCGTCTGTTTAATATTTAATATAATCATTTAGTTAAATATTTCATTAATTGCTGTAAATAAATATGTAATTAATTGTTTGTTGAATATTTATTTATTTATTCGTCTGTTAATTATTTAATTTCTTATTTTAATTATGTATTTAATATTTGAGTTGATATTTTATTCTAATAAATATTTCATTAAATAATTAGTTTAATCAGTTATTTAAATCTTAATTACTTTTTTTAATCGTCTGTTAATTTTTAATGTAATTATTTAATTTTAATTTAATTACTAATTAGTTAGTTTAAATATTAATTACTCATTAATTGCTGCAATTGTGTATGTACAATATTTAATTTCTTTATTTAATTTTAATCGCATGTCTATCTATTCATTATCGTTATTTCTTGCGTATAGTAGTTACTTGTCAGTTAGTTTAATTTTTTTGTATGATGATTCATCCATTATCTGTTGCACAAGATTTTAACAGTTGAAATTTAAAAATGTTGCAGAATAGAATATCATTTGGACGACGCCGTTCGAAAGGTCCCCGGCAAAGTTGCGGCGAATTGTAACTTTGCTACCTTTACGATGGTAGAAGATATGCTTGATGAGGAGCATGCAGACATGTTGCGTTGGTCCTGCTTATAGCCCATGCGGACGTTGCGAGACATACAGTTTTCTGGGCAGCTGCTCGATGCATTGTTATGTCGGCTACTTAAGCCAGTAGACGGAGATGTCCTCAGATTTGATATTGGGGGTAAGATAGGGACATTTTCTATTTTTGAATTTGCACTCATTACTAGATTGAGATGTACGGGGGTAGAAGCAGCAAAAGCCCGTATTCCGAAGAATAGGAGGCTGTTGATTGAATATTTTCATGGGCAACCGACAGTGACACTGGGGCAGTTAGGAGACGCATTCAGGGACTGCGCTCAGATGTCTGACAAGTTCAAGCTTGGCTTGGTGCTTATTTTGGAGAGCGTACTTAAATATCATCACAGAAAGACATCGATTGACGTTTTTCATTTGGAGGTTGTTGATGACTTCAATACCTTCAACAACTACCCATGGGGTCAGAGCTGTTTCATGGATACCTTACGTCACTTCAAGATGGGGTATTCATTGCCTAAGGGCGCAAATATGATGCATACGGCATGTCGTTGGCTGTACAAGTAAAATGTCTAAAATAATGAATTATCTATTTTGTTATTTAATTTAAATATAATTATTGTAATTATTGCAGATATGGGTATACGAGACTATCCCCATTTTAGCTTCCCGGTATGCGAGGAAAGGAGAGACACGCTTCCCTCGAATGCATCACTGGCGAGCACAAGCCGCTCGCCAAACACTTATCAGCTCTCCTCGACAATCCTCAGGTACTAATTATACATTTACGATTTATGTTGTCTTTTCGATTTCTCGATTAATTGTGAGTAACCTGTGTGAAATTTCAATATGTCAGCTTGAAGCCATTACTAAGTTGACACCGTCAACCGAGGAGGAGGGTCAAATTTATCTCCGCGGCTTGTCTGGGTCAGCCGCGACAGACGATAATGTGCCCGAGCACATTATCGATCGACATAGTGTATGTTTATTGAAAATCATTTTTATTTATTGTCGTTTTGTTTTTTTAAAATTATGTTATTCATTTGTTATCTTTAATTTTATAAGAGTATCAGCCATTATCACCTCCGTCGAGGATATCATCCCCACCTAGGGTATCATCCCCGCCGAGGGAATCACCCCCACCGATGAGATCACCTCCGCCGAGAAGATCACCGCCGCCGAGGAGATCTCCTCTTGCACGTAGTCGCAGTGCTTCTAGGGATGATTTGTTCGAACTTTTCACTACATTTATGGGGGAGATAAGAGAAGAAGTAGCGGAGATACGAGTAGAGTTACGAGCCCTTCGTACTGAGGTCAAAGGGTTACAAGGCAATATAGTAGCCTCGCGAGAGACTCGTGACTCTTGGGATGGAGCAGGCGACGGAGGGACTGGTCGTGGCGATTATCATGATAGAGGAGGTGACGGAGAGCATGACAGTTTTCAGGGAAGAAGATGAGGGCTTCAAATGGGTATGATGATCCGTCGTGGTCGTCAGAAGGTGCATTCGACGCATTTTTTGCAGACACGCGCCATACACGACCGTGGATGTAGTCCTCGTGGCGGAGGGGGTGACGGTGGTCAGGAGGGGGCAAAAGCGTACTGATGGCGTGCCAGATCTGGTAGTGGGTAAGAGGCAGAGATTGTCGTCACGGTATCTCGTTTCGCCCTTCACGGTTGAGGCGAAGAGAAGAACGTTCATGGACGAGACGTTTCCCAATCTCTTCGCGAGGTCGACCCCATTAGGCACAAAGCGTTCGATGAGTGGTTCAAATCCCTTAAACCCAAGTAAGTATTTTATGATTTCACTTAATTGTCCTTATGAAATTATCTATGATTTTTGTAACATTTCATTTTTATCGCGTCATTTTTTCAGAGATAGCCACATCATCGGGCAGAGGACGATATCGAATGCGAGACGGTTGTTTGAAGATGTTTTAAGGTCTGGAGCTTAGCTCGCAGACGATGTAAGTGTATTCTCGTTGTCATTTATTTTCATTACGTAATTTTTTGTTTTATTTAATTAAACATCCACAATCTTATTTTTTTTACTGTAGCATTTTGACGTGGCCATGGAAATGTTGCGCGATCAGGCTCGGTTTTTTACTTTCCTGGCCGAGTCATCCTCAACTCCGGGTTTGCACGTATCGTTGATATTGAGTATAGCACGCTTCTATTACAGGAGAACGAATATGTGCTGCCTGAGTACATGTTGGAGCGGGTCACTGGGCTAGAGCCGACATATGGAAAGCCGTGGGCGGATTGTACACATTTATACGTGCCCATTGTTGCGAACTCGCACTGTTTTGTAGTTGAGATTATTTTTGCTGATTCTACTATATATGTGTACGATTCAGATCATAACTGTGTGACACAAGAACAATTGTAGCAAATACTGGAGCCGATGTGTTTGATCGTTCACATGATAGCTAGACATGCAATGATTAGAGTAAATGATAGACTAGTCATTGTACAGGTCACGACGACACCGAGACAAGGGCTGTCGTAAGTATTTACAAGTTTTTAATTTGAAAAATTAATTTTTAGCTATATGTTATCGATCTAATATATTATTATTTACTTGCAGGGCGATTGTGGTATGTTTACAATAAAGTATATAGAATTTTTTAGTATTGGTCGACAGGTTGATATAATAACTCAATCGTGGATAGATATGTGGCAGTTGAAGTTAGCATGCGATATGTATGAAAACAATTGTGATCCTTAGTGTATTGTGTGATATTTTATTTAACAATTGTAAATATTATTTTTTTAATTGTGACTCGTGTTCTAACTCAAACATATAAATATATGAAATGGTAAATAGATATAACTAATTTAAATAACCAACAAATAACAAACAAATTAATATATGAGAATAACATAGTAAATAGTAAATAACAAACAGATTAAAACATAGTAAAAATTAAATAACGGGCAGAATGTGTAAACAGTACATAAAAATTAAATTTTATTCAACATTCGTTGCATTGTTATGTAAAAGAATCCGACTTGGACAAACTCTTCTAGTATGCCATGTTGCACCGCATGTACTGCACTTACGAGGTTGGAGAAATTCTCTGGTAGATGGTATTCTAGACGTATGTCTACATCCAGGAGTACGCGCTCTGACGTCGGGTGGCAACAAATTATTCAACGGAAGAATGTGATCAGAAACTTCCCACTCGACTTCATTTGGTACAGGAAATATAGTTTCAGCATATGATGCTCTCCAATAATCAGCTATATAATAATGAGTGCTTAAACTGTGTGGTGGAATTTCCCTATGCTTAGCCACATCGACTGCATGAGCACATGGAAAACTCTCCAACTAAAACTGTCTACATGTGCATGTGTTATCAATCAAACTCACCATGTATCCAATATTACGTCCGCATCTCACGGAGAAGCGAAATTGATCCAGCGGTTCCACACTTAGCTTTCTCGCCACCTCCAAAGTTTATCTTCCTGAGCCGGGGTCAACGTACTTGTGCAGTTATGTGATTCCTCACGTCGGTCATAGAACCACATCTGCAGCTTTTGCCGAATATTCTCAAGCATTACGAGAATTGGTAACTCTCGATCCTTCTTGAATAATGAATTGAGCGACTCCGCATTGTTCGACGTCATCATGTTGTATCGACGTGCTGGAAAATATGACCGTGCCCAATGTTCAACCCCCATCTCCGTTAAATATTCCCATGCACCGTGTGATTTATGTTCTATTTCGACCATGAACTTATCGAACTCTTCAAAACTATAAGCTTCTGCAGCTTTCCTGAACAATGCAACGATACCACTACCCCGATACTTAGTCTTCAGATTATCTTGTATATGGTACATACAATAACCATGATGTGCGTCCGAAAAAACTTCAGCTATACCATTTATTATTTACTGCCCCCGATCAGTCACAAATGCAAGATTCTCGACGTCCCCGATAACTTCTCTTAGTTTCCTGAAGAACCAACGCATCGCTATATCATTTTCTCCATCGACTATGCCGAACGCAAGAGGGTAAATTTGGATGTTGGCATCTTGACTTGTAGCAATAATCAACTTCCCTTCATATCTAGCTTTCAGGGTTGTACCATCAATTAGAATTAGAGGCCGCATCGCATTTCGAAATCCTCTAATACATTGTCCGAGAGCCATAAACAAGTACTTGAAGCGATTCTGGTCATCGCTCTCAATAACAAACGTCGAGTCAAGATTAGTTTTCCCCATATTATGGCAATACCTGGCCAATTTGGCATAACTCTCCTTGGTTGATCCCATTAAATCCCCCAATGCACATTCTTTAGCCTTCCAGGCCTTTTGATAGCTCATCACCACCCCCAAACTCCCGATGCATGTCATTGATGATATCTGCGGGTTTGTAAATAGTTTGTGGGTCCTGAAACCTGTGCATTATCTCTCGTCCAATAAACCATGAGCGAGCTTGCCTGTGATCATTTTGACGAATACCCACTTCACTAGTGTGTTCTCGTGCATACTTACGAACTATAAAGCACCCATTTGTTTCCATCTTGGTCACTCTCAAACGCCAACTGCAATTATCGTCCATACAAATAATTGTGTACGTAGATTTGTTTAATTTTTTAACTTTGAACTCAAAATTATGTTTTATTGCAATCCGGTGCACAACATCCTGTAAATCTCTTTTCGATTGGAACAGTTGATCCACATACAAATTTTCATCTTCAGGAACCACGCATGAACAATTAGAAGAGTGTGTACTCGACCCAACATGTGAACTCCCACCAGACTCATGTCTTTGTCTGGATACAGCAAGCAAATCATCATTCGTAAATTGCCTTCCAAACTCGTTGTCTTGAACTTCATCGTGAATTCTGTGTGTAACAGTGAGACCGTGGTGAGTAGCAACTGTCTCGGAAATAACCACATCATCCTCACAAGCAATCTCAACTGTATCTCAAAAATCATTTGCATTACCACCCTCTCCATCGAAGACTTCGTGATCACCCTCGGGGACATTCTTTCTCGATAAAGTTACGCCAATAGGAGTCGACTTTCGGCCTTAGTTCAATTTAATTAGATGCTTCATTTGCACTTCAGAAATAACTTTCATATGTGGAATACTCATGGTTGAATGCTTCTGAAATAAAAATGTCAATTTCATATCGTACTGAAAGGGATCAACGTTAAATTTGTTTTGTATTTCTTGATACATTTCCGTAAACGATGTATTCTTTGTTATATATATTGCATTAACCCCATCTCCTTCACTTGTCCATTTCCATTCCCATTGGCCACTTTGCTTCTTTTCAAATTCACCGAAATAACAAATTGGGACACATGCTGATGCCATGGATCTGTATTATGAATTAAATACCAGAACTTTACATTAAATATAAGAAATTATAAGGACAAATAAAGAAAAAAAATGTACTGAAAAAAGCACGTGCGGGTCGTGCGGATCCACACTACCCGCACGCGTGCAGATCCGCACGTGAGGGTCGTGCGAATCCATACCGTCTGGATCTAAACCGTGTGGTACGTAGGGAAAACTAACGATTTTATATCTGTTTGCTTAGAAAAATTATAGATACAGATTGTAAAACTTTATCTATCAACGTAAAAATAACAAATCAATTTACTGATTTAACGAAATCGAAATTAAAAATACGTAATATATACTTACCGATTCCAATTGATAGCTCTGTAACTGTATTTTTTGTGAAGTGTTTGATAAGTTTATGAATTTTCGAGTTTGCAGTAGATTAAAAATGGAACAATTTTCAACTGTGTTGGAGTAAACAGATGAACAAAACGTTTTGGTCTTCAAAATTTACGTGAAAAGTGTTTGGGTGAGATTTTTTATAGTTTAAATAAGGGTATTATTGTCTTTTAAACAATAACCCAATCTTATAAATGTATAACATGTTTAAGGGTAAAATAGTCTGTTACGCATAGAAAGGCCATTGTGGTAAATGTTTCAATTTTTTTGATTAAAGTGAAAAATTGGCCATTTGACTTGCCTAAACTTAAAAGTACCCCACACTACCACCCTTGGTTGAGAAAAAAAACATGTGATTCAGTTGGAGAGAAAAAAAGGACAGTCGCTTTCTTCATTTTTTTAAGTGAAATTTTGACTAAATTGCTACATTTTCTTCATCTTTGTGATATTGCAGCCAACGTTTTTATCATTTGTGGGTTTACATCATTGGGCAACCACTGTGAAGGATTTGTGGGTTGAGAAATCAATTGACAGGTGTTTGATTTGATTTTAGTAAATTGAGCTTTGATTGCATGAAATTGGAGTCCTTGAGTTGTATTTTCAGGAAAATGGTATCAGAGCCATAGGTTATGCAAAATCAGAGTTGAAACTAGGCAAAAAAAAGTAGAAACTCAACTGTGCAGAAATGAAGAAAACCAGTGCATGAAAATTGTTGAAAAATCAAACTGATCGCAACTTTAATCCCATTTTTGGCCAAACTAGGCGTCATTGAGTGATGGGGACCATATCCTTACACCAAACAACGAGGCAAACCCAACTGTTCGACGCGTACAACACGTGGACCACCAGGGATGGAAATGCATAAGCCCACACATAGAAGTAGAGGAGGTACGTGACGATGCATGGGTGATTTTTTGACGATGGTCCAAAAAGACAGTTTCGTTTTTTTAATTTCGGGCAGTACAGTGATTTTGAACTATTTTCCCTTGGGCGTTCATGTTTTGAGTTTTGGTTGATTGTGCTACTACAATTACTGAAATTTTAAGGCAAATAGTGGTGGCTCTAAGCTGTAAATTTCACATCTCTACTTATTTACGGACCGACAGATTGGCCCGCTCTGTAAATTGGCTTATAACTTTTAAATTTCCATACTAGCTGACCATCGTGTAGGTTGGCCATTAAGTTTGTGGTTATTTGTCGGGTAACCATTGCTTGTTGCCATTCCTATGTTATTATTTACTAATTTGTACCTTAAATTCTTTGTGATCGTGGGGTAACCATCGAAGATAATTTTTTACGAATTTGGTGAAATGTTTGTTGTCCATTATGCTAAGTGGCAACTCAACATCAGCTACGAACTTAACCATTCCTTCACGACATCTTTCTTGTGAATAAATTCATGTGTTGAGTTAGCACCAAGAGAAGGAGAACCAAAATGGAATTGTGTTTGTGTTTGACCCATAACATGTTTAGCCGAACATTTATTGTAACATCGATTTAGGTAGATAGTTCCATAACCTTTCTTCCATGCCAATTTCATTTGGTAATACTTACATACTACTTAGGATTATCGTTTTCCATCTAACAGACGACTCATGGATACTAATTTGAAGTAGCGATGTCAACGAGTCGAGTCAGCTCGTGAGCCCAAATTCAAAGTTCGAGTAGAGCTAAAACTCGGCCCAAATTTTCAGTCTTACGGGCCGAGCCGACCGGCTCGGGTTTTTTAAATATTTTTTATTTTGAAGGTAGAATTTTTCAGAAAATTTAATTTTTTTTTTAAAAATACGAGCGGCACCCAAAAATGGGACTCAGCCAGAGCTTCGGCTCTGTTCCATCAAGCCGGAGCCAAGCCCGACTCGGTCTTTTTCTCGGGCCGAGCCCGAGCCGCCTAAGCCGCTGAGCTTTTTTGCCATGCTTAATTTAAAGCGTTCTCAACATTTGACAATTTATATTGTTTTTTGTTTACTCT
Source organism: Osmanthus fragrans (assembly GCA_019395295.1). Lineage (NCBI taxonomy): Eukaryota > Viridiplantae > Streptophyta > Magnoliopsida > Lamiales > Oleaceae > Osmanthus > Osmanthus fragrans. The sequence continues at coordinate 13,864,124 of CM033361.1, forward strand.
TGCACATTCTTCTTCTTCATTAATGTTATCAAATCAATTGGATTATTACTTTCATGCAAATCTTCAACCCTCAAATCATCAGAAATTAGGATGTTATTAACATCTGTAAAATCATTATCTAACGTATGAGACGCACTTTGTGGTTTCAATAGTGTGTTACCACCACCAAACATAACCTCAACATAATTACTGGGATTCTTTAGTAGAAAAATGAATTGAAAAGTAGAAATATAAAATAATAGATGAAGACTTGAAGTTGAAGTGAACAAATACGAAAAAAATATATATAAATTGATTGTGTATAGCTTTTGTTTGTATGGGTAATAAGAAATTGATTTGAAAATTGAGAATTTACACTGTAGAGAATTTGTGTGAAAAATGAATTAAAAGGGTGGATTTAATAATAATAATAATAATAAGTGAAAATTACATAGAGACGTGTTTTTTAAGTTTCAACTCCAAAAATCACGTTTTAAGGTGTGTTTATACAAAAACCAAGTGATAATTTAACTTTTTAATATTAAGTAATAATATTATAAAATATAATTAATATACGCACCCTCAAATCAAAATTTCACTAAAACCATATCATCTTCATTCTCTCTCTCTACTCGTTTCCCCTCTCTCCCTCTCTCTCTTTCTCTCTCTCTCTCTCTCTCTCTCTCTCTCTCTCTCTATTCTCTTTCCATCGGTTCTACACCACAGTGCAAAGCAACATCGTGTGCAGCGACGCTCAGAGTGAGAGCCTACAGTGGCAATACTAGCATCGCTACGCATTGAGCAGCACAGTGCTCATCGCCTCTGCTACGTATGCTAGGTTGCATTCGAGGCTCGTCATTGCAGCTCAAAAAGGAATTTTGTGGTGGTGATTTAGGGATTTCCATGGGGGGAGTTTATTGTGCGATAAATGAGGGTTGTGGTGTGGAAATGGGTAGAGGTAGTGAAGTGGTGGTGGCAATAGGTAGTTTTGGTCGTTTTCAGGCACCGATGGATCGAGAACAACCTGCAGATCTGGTATTCGATTCTTTCGATCTGATCTCACGAAGGCCATGACATTGAGGTTGTGGCGTCAAAGTATCGTCACATCTATTTTCTACTTCTTTCTTCATTTTTATTTTTACCTTTGTTGCTAGCGATGGTGGGTTTGGATTTGATGTAAAGGTGGTGATGGTTGTTGTGGTATAGGCAGTATTCTCATTTGCCTCATTTTCTCCTCCTAAATCTTCCCTAAATCCTTCTGTTGGGTATGCGATCAAAGTCCTACATCGGATAAAAATGGGGAGGATCATGAGTTTATAAGTGTGGAAATATATCTCCATTGGTATGAGGCCTTTTGGGTAAGTCAAAAGCAAATCCATGAGAGCCTAGGCCCAAAGTGGACAATATCATACCAATATGGAGATATGTATAAGCCCATACTTATAATAAGTAGGATATGTGGTGTTACATATTCTTAACAGTGGTATCAGAGCCAAGCCCCAAAATTGGCCATGTGGATGAATCCTTGGAATGCCGAACAAAGGTGGTGCCTCGGTTAGCTCGCGATGGGATCCGTTGATGAGCTCTATTGGACAGATGGTGTGTTCCGGATGCTTTACGTAAGGCGTGTGCTCGAACGCAGTGGAGAGGAGTTGATCTGGATAGAGCAAACTCTTGGTGAGGAAGATGGACGGATAGATGATCGTTTGAGGGGAAGCTCGGTGGTCCTTTGTTCGAGGGGAGAATTGTTGGGTATGCGACCAAAGTCCCACATCGGATAAAAATGGGGAGGATCATGAGTTTATAAGTGTGGAAATATATCTCCATTGGTATGAGGCCTTTTGGGTAAGTCCAAAAGCAAATCCATGAGGGCCTAGGCCTAAAGTGGACAATATCATACCAATGTGGAGATATGTGTGAGCCCATGCTTATAACAAGTGGGATATGTGGTGTTGCATATTCCTAACACCTTCATTTCTTCATCTCCAATCCTCAAATAAACCCCAAAATCAAACTACCCATCACTTTTACATCTCCAATCTCTCCAAATTTCAAAATTTCAAAATTTCATCCACTAACATTTCAATTTCTCCAAAATCCGAACTCTAGCCCCTCTTCTCTTTCTTTTCATTTTTGTCAACTATGAATCTCCAAATCCTTCCTCTGATGAAGAGTTTGACATGGATCCCGAGGTATCAGCCAACCTTTTTTCAAAATCTACAATTTTAATATGTAAAAATGTTGATTTTGCCAATTTTACTATTGAAGCACCCGCATTTCACATTGATGAATATTTCAAAAATATGGATTGGATGTCAATTGCTACTTTAGAATAACATGCATATCCACGTCTGATGAAAGAATTTTATAAAAACATGGTTATTGCTCCTTGCTTGAATTAAAATTTATGTTTGCTTAAAAATACTCGTATTACCATCAATAGAGCTCTTATCTATATACTTAGTTATTTTTTCTTTTTTTTTTGTGTTTGCTCGAGGACTAGCAAACTGTTAAGTTTGGAGGGTACTTGACGAGTGTGTTTTACTCACGAGTTTTATTCCATTTTAAACTTGAATATGAGTTAGATTTTATGAGTAGTGAACATTTTTAATTTGTTTATTAGTATTGTTTTGTCGAAGTGGTGAGATGGTGCAAATCAAGGAAAGAAATAATAAAACAAAGCTATTGACATGGATCGAGGAGAAAAGATGAACGAAAATGGCAAAAGAGTCAAATCACGAAGTAAAGAAATGAAGCAGGCTCCTAGGCGTCACCAAGATAGAGGTGTGGCACCAAGGCACCACAAACTAGGAAAAGGACCAGAGGTGTGCAGTGGCGGATCTAGGATTCGAGTCCAGCTAGAGCGGATATTGATCGTTGACTATTGACCTCAAAAGTCAATATTCGTAATAGTAGGGTCGTTTATTGATATTTAATTAAAAAATATTCAATCCATAAGTAAATAAACTAAGATGTAAAAATCACATATACATGAAAATATAATTCAATATAACCTATAATAAAAAAAAAAAATACATGCGACAATCTTATTCCGTAACTGTAAACTTAGACAACTGCAAGGAGAAATTATTATCATCAAGAAGTTTTTTAAGAGGTGTCTATAGCTAATCTTGGTTCAATTCACCATTTCATTTTATATTAGTCTATCTATAATCTTGACCTCTTTAAACATTTCTTGCCAGAGGATCCACACCAGTTTTATCAGCCTTTGATAAAACAAGCCTAATAGACCTTATTTTGAATTTGCAAGTAAGCAGTTAATTAGTCTCATAAGAAACATATCTCCAAATCAATTCTACAACACCCATTTTCTTGTTTTAGCGGCAATCAATTGCAGACCAGATCAAAACACCAAGAGGAGAACAAAAACGATTTTGCAGTCAATTCATATAACAGACTAACAGCCATAACTAAAACCATTATAAGAGATTCATAACTCCAATAATCTCCAAAATATATATGTTCGAATTGATCATAACTCCAATTAATCATAATATATATATATATATATATATATATATATATATATATATATATATATATATATATATATATATATATATATATTCAAATTACTGAAAAAGAAATTAAGAAATCAATTAGCCTTGCTTTACAGCCAATCGGGCCCAGAATCATTGAAAACTATATCCAGCTAGTCCAGAACTTTTAGGCTTTAGCAACAATATGCTACCAAAATATGGCAATCGGTATCAACATTCAACAATATGTTACCAAAATATACTCAAAGCAAATAACATAGATTTTACAAATACAAAAAAGGAGCAAGTCACAGACTCACTGATCGTAACGAACGAACTGGCCACCGCAATCGCAAAGGCTGAGTTCGTAGTTTGCAAGACTCACACAACTCAGTCACAAGGCTCACAAATCACGAGTGAATCGAATCAATCAACTGAAAATTGCAAAATTAAATTAACGTTGAAGAATGAAAAGTGAAGACAGAGTCACAGAAATAAACCGAACTTACCTCCTAAGTCGAAGTCGTGGCGAAGTGTGGTGACTGGCGAAGACGCGAAGTCCGATTGTCCAAAGTAACACAGGCATAGTCGCGCTGCACTGTACACACGCAGCGAGACGCAAGTGAACTCCAAGTCCACTCTCCAAGTCTCCAACCAATTAACCAAAGCGGATTTTTGCTTCTGCCTTCGACTTCGACAGTTCATCTGGAATTCTGGAAATTTGGAAAAGGGTTTGGAGAATCTCGGTCTCTCCTCTTCTCCTCTCAATCGTGGCCGTGGGGTTAGCAATTGGGATTTGGGAGGGAATGAAATTGGTTTGGGTTGGGGGTCACTTAACTTAAGGGAATGAAATTGGGCCTAGACTTGGACCTAAATGATATGGGCCATTTTTTTTTTTAAAACACGGCCCGCCACCACCAGCCAGCAGCAGTGCTTCGCTCCCATCTTTCCCAGAAACCAGAACCAGTTCTTCCCTTCACCAGTTCATCTCCGATCTCCCTCTGTCCATCCCCTGCCTATCGGCGCTCCACAGGAGCCCAAAATTTCGGCGAATCCAGCTAGAGCGCCCGCTCTAGCTCGCCACTAGTTGGATCCGCCCCTGGAGGTGTGGTATCGCGGTGCCACACATTAGGCGTTGCAGTGCCACTAGAAAGTTTGACGCGGTGCCTCAACCAACCGCAGCCTAAAGACATCAAGGTTACATTTTTTAGCCCATTTGAAGCCAAAAAAAAAAAAAACCTCTATTTTTGACCCAAACTTGGGAAAGAATAAGTATAAATACAAGATATTGGCACTTTTATGGGAGTTCTACACATTGAGAGATAGATAATACAATTAGAGATTGAAGAGCGCAATTCAACGTTAAAACAACAAAAAAAAAAAAAAACAAGTTTTGAAGCATTGATTGAAAGAGGAAGAAAATCTTGATGCAAGATTAATCTCTTTTTCTACATCTTTATTCAAAATTCGGTGATGTATTCAATAATAACCTCTTGTTTTTTTCCTTTTTAATTATAATAGCTAAATTTCATATTAGAGCGAATAATATAATATACTTGAGACCCTTAATTTCTTTTATTCAAGATTCTTGTTATTTTATCATACATGTGTTAATTTTGCTATGAGATTAATGCATTGAATTATTTGATCACTAATTTGATGATTTTGTAAATCTTTTACGAATCGAGATGTGAGTTTGAAATTTAAAACATATAATAAAATTCAGTAAATTAGTCTAACGTGTAGAAATATCTATACTATTATTGCAATCAGTATATGAATTCTTAACTAGTATTTCGTTTAACTAAAATTGATTCGCATAGAGATATGAGATTAAATTAATTAAATAAGTTCAATGAGAACTTAAGAGAGGTAAATTGAATATAATAATAGAATTCGATTGAACACTAAATTAAACTTTTTAATCTTGAATTGAGATTTAAATGTGATCGATAGATGAAATTGTTCTGTCCTAATATTCGTTCATTATTTAAATTCTAAATCAATCTTTGTTTGCATCCACATATTTTTAATGAATCACTATTTTTATTTGTTTCCATTAAATAGGAGTTAGAAATAATAAATTAAATATTAAAGTCTAGTCCTCTTGAAAACGTTAAATCAAACTTATATGTACACTATATTACTTGTTACGATATTGTACACTTGCAATAGTAAAAACGCAACAATGATTTTTATAAGATTGTAGTGGTGCAAGTTTATGGTGGGGTCAAGTGGGAAGAAGAGCCTTTGTGACCAATTATTTAGTTAGTTTGTGACTTTAAAATAAGTTGCGACTTATAAAATTTGTGATTTATAACCCAAAAATAATACGTGACATTTATTTAAGAATATATGATCGATAAAAAAATTGTGATCTATTAAATTTGTAATTTTTTATTGAAAAATAATACGTGACATATTAATTTGATCATATGTGACGAAAACAAAAATTGTGTCATAAAATTTGTAATTTGTGATTGAGAAATAATGTGACCCATTAATTTAATAATTTGTGATCAATAAATAAATTATCACTTATAAAATTTCTAATTTGTAACTGACATCTATAATTGTAACTAGTATATAATTATGATCATAAATTGTATAATACTGTGACCTTAGTATATAGTTAATTAATTAAAAAATAAAATTAATTATTTAATTAATAGAATTTAATTAAGACCTGATTTCTGAAATAATAAATCTAATTTCTTAATTCTGAAATTGTATTTTACAACCATCTTATATATGTAATAATGTCCTCTAATAATAATAATAAAAGTCAATATGACAGTTGGAAACCCCAACGGTTGAAAAAATAAATAAATAACAAAACACGTGCCAAAAGCTTGTGGGCTGGTGGCTTGTATACTATTTTCCAGCGGTGAGTGAGTCGAGCCAATTGGGCTCGTCCAAATTTTTCGTGGCTCTATTGAATCCAAACGATTGCCACTCCTAACTCCACTAAAGAGTTGGGTTTTAGCAAGTGGGGCCAAAAGAAATTCCATTTTTGTACCTTATTTTTTTTATATTCCAATTTACCTTTCAGCTTATTTTTCTAAATACCCTAATTTTAAGAATATTTGTCTAAAGGCCCCTAAAAAGAATTGGATTAAGATAATTTAAAACAAAATTTGAATTTAACTTTCGACCAACTATACTAATCGGGGAAAGGCTAGACACCGTGAAGCTCAGGTTTCTCGGTCAATTTGCCATCCCTAATACAAAGGGCTAACAGCATCTAGATTTACCCCTAATCACCATGTGATGCTCAGGCTGGCAACAAGCTTAAATTTAGAGCTGGATTAGTGATACTAAAGATACTACTATTTTAATGAAAATGAAAATCCGAAATGTATAAAATTGAAGTAAAAAAAAAATGAAAAATGCCTCGAATAAATAGTAAAGTGAGTTGACCAATTATAAACCAGTACCAAACAAGCATCAAGGCTTCCTTGAATATCTTAGGAAGACCTTCCACGTCTATTTTTGAGAGGTGAGAGTCGAAATATGGAGTCCTAAACTTCTTCTCCTTTCTAATACATGTTTTACACCTCAAAAAATCATCTCACGTTAACTGAAAAACAACACATCTTCCAATACCTTGATGTCTTTCTATTTTTTAAGAGATGATGTAATAAGATGGCCATGGCAGATGCAATGACCGCATATCATATCGATGCATGTGTATTAGATTTTTTACCTACTCTGCTCGTTTTTCCTTTTTTTATTTTTTAATGAATTTTAATGAGAGTATTTTGACCTTTATTAAAAGGCAATGTGTAGTGTAGCCACTGGATTTAAGCCTTAGATGATTAGTCAGGGACAATATCACAATTTTCATGTAATGTTGGGGAGTAAATATGCAAATTCACCCTTCATTCTATTATGATCAAAGTTGGAAAATGTGTATAATCTAGTATAAATCAGTAATAGATATAGTTCAAAATTTCGGGGAAAAAAGCCACAATTAATTTATGTTGGGATTTTCCAACATAAATTAGACGTAATTAGAGGTCAATGGGGGAGAAATGGAAACAGTCCTTAATATAGTATTTGAGCATCTCATAGCACTTGGTTCCAAGTTGTGACTTTTGGCCACAAACAGGGCAAGAATCCCCATAACTGCTCAGCACATCCTCTTGACCAATTCTCCTAAAAAAAAAAAAAAAATTGGAGGAAGAAGAAGAAAACAGAGGAGGTGAAAGACAATTAAAGAACAAAGAGAGAATGAAGGAGTTAAAATCCACCATATCCAGGTTGGGAACAAGATTCAGCTCTGCTCTCTTTAGTCTATATTTACATAATCAGGATAGGATGGGAGGGGGCAGAGACGGGACAGTTGTAAAGAGAACAGCATAGAAATGATGTGGGGAGGGGAGAGAGGTTACAGACTCAAAACAGGAGAAACAACTAGGGGAAGAAGATTGTGTAAACACCAACATAATAATTCCAGAAATTAGTAGAAAAGTAGACAAATTTATTACTTCAAGATCCAAATGCACAAATGTCATTACTTCACACAGCAGAATTGAAGGCTAACTATGCATTTCCTCAAACAAAATAGTGTATTAGACTTTCACAAAAGTTGGAACTATGCAAATGAAGAAGAAATAATTCCAGATTGACAGATTATGATTAACTACATCTGACTATATTCCAGATTAGAAACTATTTATTAAATTATAAACACTGAGCATTAGCAAAATTTTCAAGTACACATACTGAGCGTTGAAAATTCTCAAGTACATGTACTGAGCATTAGCAACTACTTATTTTCAAGTTTCATGTTTCTCACCAAACTGAATTTTGTTCCACAGTTAACACTTATGTTTGCCTTCTGTTTCAGTTTAGTCAGTCAATTAAAACCCATTAGTTTTCCTTTTTTTTTTACAGAATGTTCAATGTGGAAGACAGCAATCTAGTGTGGCATCAACAGGTCTTCCACAGAGGACATTCCCTTTAAAAAAACTATGGAGTTTAACCGAGTGAACAAACTCAAACAAAAAGCAAACTTCAGTTACCACTTCAGTACAAAATTAAGTTAGGTGACTAACATGAAACTTCGCCATAAGTTGATTAATTACCATTGTTTTTAACCCTTTACTTATTTAGTACAGAACATAGTTGATTCTGAGAACTTATTATTTACCAGAGAAGCTTAGCTTATTGCTCAAGTATTCAATATTTTTGGCGCACCCACCTTTAATGGGAAGCAGGTAAAGCCAAAAGTGAAATAACAATCTTCAAAAATCATAACACTGGGAATCACCATCTTTGTTTAGGCTAATTTTCCATAATTCTCATAACATAAATGCTCTCACATGCTATCCAGTCAAAAGGGAACAAAAAGCATAGTTTCAACCACATGTAGCTGATTATTGAGGCTGGAAGTTCAACTGTACATTCTCGATGCAAACCAACCCACCCTTTTACATAGGCAGGATCACAGAAAATGATGAAGCTGAGAAATCACATAGATAAACTAGCGTTCACTAGTACTAAAAATAATAGCTATTTTTATGAATGAGACCTAATCAAGAGGATCCGTTGTTTTTGTAAAACTGTTTTCAACAAAAAGCCCAAAAACCAATGCTTAAACAAAAAATTACCTGTGTACGAACAACAAATTACTTTGACCAAGAAATTAAACACAGTAAGTTAGCCATTCTGCTCACACTCAACATGGAGAAAAAATGATGCTAAACCGTCTCAGGAACATCTGGCTGCAGTCAGCTTTAAGGGAAGCTTGCCTAAACCAAACAACTTCCAAGAAGAAAAAAGAATAGAGAATGGAGGTGGGGAAAAAAAAAAAAGAAAGAAAAAAAAAAGAGAGAGAAACGAAACATAGAAGATGAGGAAGAGAGCAAGGAAAATATTTACAAATATTAACAAGCTTAAACTCTCTCAAATAATTTCTTTTAATCCAACATTTTCAGCTTACACTCCTAAATCAAGTATTCATTGAAAAGCATAACAAAAGATCCTGTTGATTAACTTCTAAAATCTACTGCTGCATACCTTTTATGAACTATCAGTTAAAATTTGACCCAGCCAATTCATCTGATTGAGACACCAGCCTAAACACCTGCATCTTCGTGGAATGTAACAGGCCAACCAAAACCATTAAATGCAAACTGGAAGTGGAACCTATGTTAACCACACCACTAATCCAGAAGTAATCATCCACTAGGTAATAATTGAGGGGTAGGAACCATTGAAGGAACTATTTGACACAAGGGAATAAATGCATCCAGATAAATTTCAGTTTAGCATTAGTTAAGCTCGCATAATCTTCTTCCTTCAAAGTTCAGGTTATTCAAGAATAGTGTAAAAACAGAAAGAAAGAAAGGTATTGAGAATTTTAAGGAGATAAATCATTATATCATGTCAACAACGTCCAGCTCAAGGGAGAAGGTGGAATTCCAAGCAGAATTAAAAATCACATAATAACAGAACATGCAGTCATATAAGTTCTTAACTAGACTGACAAATAAGAAAACATCTACCTACTGATAGAGAGGTTATAATCCAGCATACATCAAGCTCATTAAGAAGTTTGCAAAAAACAGTGCACAGTTGGATCTGAGGTTGGATGTTTTAACCATATCAAGTACAGCTTCAAACTTTGCCACCCATAGGACCTGCAAAAGAAACAAATACAAGAATGCTTTCATCATTTGAACAGCGGCAAACCATTTAATCATCTTGATTGCCAAAAGAGAGCGAGCAATTCTTAAGAAACAGTTTTCTTCCAGAAACTGGGATCACAAATTGACCATCCCAAACCATAGACCTCTAAAAGCACAGATGCATATATTTCTTCAGTGCAACTTCATTCCATCACAGGGGGTATCAGTTCTCTCAAAGTCGCTGTCAATTTCTCTGGAATTCTTCTGAAGACCTCCATCACGTCCATCCTCATCAACCTTCACAGTCATGGAATTCTTCAAGTTAGCATCACTTTCCACATGGACATCTTCAGATTTGACAGGTGTCTCACTTAGATCTTCATCTTTACTTACCCCAAGACCAATATAATTCGTATTACGATTATTTTCTGCAGATTTTGACCTAGAGCGCTTTCGGTGCTTGGATTTACGATCATCAGAGCGTTTTGGAGATATCTTACTAGCTTTATGTCGCTTTCCTTCGTTGGACCTTGACCTGGATCTCCTTCTTTCATGGTGTCTCAATTTCTCTTCTCTCCTCCGATCCAATTTATCAGTAGAGCGATATTTATTCTCGGCAGATCTAGATCTGGAGCGTCTTTTGTGTTTCGATTTTCTTTCATCTGAAGCACTTCCAGATAATTTACCTTGTCCGTGACTTTGATCCTCTTTCGAAGCTGACCTGTGCCGCCTCCAATCCTGATGCTTGGATTTTTCTTTTCTGCCATCATTTATCTTATCACTAGAGTGATGCTTAACTTCGACAGACCTTGACCTAGAGCGTGTTCTATGTTTTGGTCTGTTTACATCATCTCTTGGGGATGGTGACCTTCTCTTGTGATGTCGAGGAGATCTTGAATCAGCACGAGCTGATTTCCTTGTCCTCTCTGTCGGACTTTCTCGACGGCGTGGTGGTGAGACTGAATCATCTCGATATGCCTTCTTAGTTCGAGGGCTCACACTCCTACTCCTATATCTCCTGGAAACAGGAGAGCGGCGATCGTACAATCTACCTGATTCATGCCGCTTCCTTCTATCACTGCCATCCCTACCATCCCTGAAGAATCTCCTATCTTTTTCATAGCTAGAGTAATGGTGAGATCTTACTGGTGATCTGGATCTATAATCTCTGGCTCGGTGGGGTGGTGGTGAGAAAGAGCGTGACCTCCGTCTCCTATGATTACCAACTGGAGATCTTGACTTGGATCTTGACCTTGCATGATCAGCAGACGGTGACCTAATAAATTGTCAGTAACCACTTTTAGAGTAAATTTATAGTCGAACTAGCTGAAGAAAACACTATAATGACTGAGACCTGATCGTTGTCAAAAAGACATCTAGGAAAGTTAACAGCTGCTTGAATAGATGTCTGACTTTACTGTAAAGTAGCAGATTTAAAACAGGTGAGAGCAACAATCCCCCCCCCCCCCCCCAACAACAACACACCGCCAACCCCAAAAAGTGATCAACAGAGGGAAAAGAAAAAAGGCATGCAAAGAAAGAAAAACATTGTCTAGTCCAGTCTCATCTGGTGAAGAGATCTGGACAGTTTGCAGATTTAAATATATGTACATTTCAAGCCAAGAATAACAAAAAAAGGAAGCTCCAACTGGAATCAAGAAACAGAAATTGCAGCATTAAGGTAATAAAGGAAAAGATCTTGGAAACAAAAGCAGCTGCCAGCAAGCACAAGAAAAAGCCTCCACTCTTTTTTGTCTAATTGAAGCATGTATGCATCTTTTGTTTTCTTTCCTACTTTTGCACGGGTCTCAGGATAGTTGGTTCTCTCTTTCTTTGTAGAAAGGCAAGCGTGGAGGAATGTGGCTGTTGCTGTTTACAATAGAATTAATAAAATTGCAACATTACGCGAATTGAGCATACGATTTACAGTATATAGCAACAGAAAATAGGCCAAGCAATGCTAATTCAGTTTGTTCACTAAATTAAAATCTAACAAGGAACCTCCAAAATCTTATGTGGAGCTTTCAAAATTAACAAAGATAACAACCAATTTTTTGTTATTATAATACCTCTTCAGGTCTGAGTAATAATGCCAAATAAACTACTTTAAAACAGCACTAGACAGAGCCAGAATTAATGGTCCCCTAAATGATGGGCTTGTAAAAAAAATTTAGCTCCCGTTTGGTTCCTATTTTTTCATCATAAAAATAAAAAATATGACCGTTATTCATCACATTCAGCCACCATATTTGACTTTACATCTCTTGTGTGGGGCCCATAACGACTATATTTTTCATTCTCATTTTACAAAAAATGTGTATCAAACAGGGCCTTAATGGTTCCTTGAAGAAACATTCTTAGCTCATACCTAATCAAAATTCCCAAAAGAGGAGGAGCAGAGTCAGGGATACAGGAGAAGGTTATTGTTCGGCTGCAAGTGTCTAACCATACTTTATGGAATTACAAAAAAAATCCACAGATTCAAGGTTCATATAACTATTAACAAATTTTGGTACCTCCAGAACTGTCCCGCATTCCGTACTTAAGTTAGAAACTAAATTAAGTTGACAACTCAAACAACAAAATCGTGAAACATCTGATTTTTATTCCAAAAGGGAAAGTGTTGTAAGCAAATGAGTATTCCTGGAACTAGTCTAAACGTAGGGGAAATAATCTAGGGCACACCTGGGAGTATTTCAGGACATTAGAACATAAAGTGGTTCACAAAAAGTCAGAAAAATAATATCATACTCTTATAACACGTGGGTCCACAGTTTGGTAACGTTTGCGCCATTTCAAAAATATTTGCAGCAGAATTATAGTACTTGTTAGTTGTTACTGAATAAACCAAATACAATCTTCTGTTTTCAACACTATTCATGTTTTTTGAGCAAAAAAATGATAAAAATTGGGCATGCAAATGCTCTCTTTGTTGTTTTTCAACAGGTCCATGCATCAGAAAGCAAAGAAAAAATGCTTGAAAATAAGACTTGAATGGCAGTATATAACATGAAGACGGATACAAATAACTATGAGAAAAAATAGCAGATGCTAAAAAAACTCAAATTTGAGAAGTCTCCCACAAGATAGCATTAGTGCAATGAAATATGGTTTTAAATATTTATTATCCATACTTAAATGGAAGTACCATAAGTACATATAAGATCAAATGTCATTGGACATTTTCTTTTTAGATGAGTAATTTCTTACCATATTACAGCATTTACTTCAAAGAAACAAGAGTGTTACCAAATGTTCTTTTTCTAACTTTCACACATACATACCACACAACTATATTTTTCCAATATAGCAATTAATGTCCTTTTTTTTTCTTTTTTACATATAATAAATACGCTGGAGAAAATACATGTGAGAATCTGCGGATGACAACAGCTTTGAGCATGCACAGTCGTATCATACTATCATCATAACAGGACACAACAAATCATAATTCATACAAACTTTAGGAATTTTAATAATTTTGTATTACAAGGGGATTCTCTTCAGGCCATAAGTGGACGATACAGTCAAATAGAAAACAAGCAGAAATTGAATGTGATCATTAACTATTCAAGTTGAAAGCCGAGAAAATGGTATGGTGAACAGTTATTTTTCTTTGTATGCATAATCGCTCGAGCAGAAACTCTAATAGGTAAAACATTTTTCAAAATTATGTTGGAAAACTACCAGACAGCCTCATTTTGGTCTAAGCATATTGCAAAAACCTGACATTATAACAAATTGTTTCAAAATTTTAAGTGCTGCATTGATCAAATTCCCATCAAAGATGGCAAGGAAAAAACTTTTAGATTACACCACTTGAATAAACATCTCCGGAGACAGTAAAAACAGCATACCTAGATTTTCGATCTGATTCCTTGTCCTCGGCAACAATTCCATCCGGTTGCAAATTCTTACTTATTTCTGCAGCCCTAGCTGCTGCTAAATCGGTTGCAGACTTCATGGTTGCTGCTCGATTAGCTGCCTGCTGCGCAGTCAAGGTCTGCTGCATTAATAATGCTTGCTGAAATTGCATCTGTTGCATGGCAACAGCTTGCTGCATCACCATAGGCAAAGATGATTGCGAATTTATAACAGGCTTTGGAGGAAGCGATTTTGCCATTTCAACATTCAATGGACGTCCCCCAACTTCTATATTGTTCAATGCCAAAGCAGCAGTTGCTTCTTCTGGTTTTGAGTATTCTATGTAAGCAAAATGTTTTGAATCAGTGATAGTACAGTCAACAACTGTGCCAGAAAAACCAAAAAGCTGTTTCAACTGATCCACTGTTAGAAGTGGGCTGAGATTGCTAACTTGCACAGTTTTTTTCAAAGATTCAGCCTTTTCCTCCTTGTCAGCTGACCCTGATAGAAGAAAGGTATAATAGTTAAGAATACCAAATGTTCTAATGAATCAAGAACACAAACCATCAAATGGAAACCCAAATATAAAAATGCTTTCAGGAAAAAAATGAAAAGATCCAAAATGTCAAGTGTTAAGTACTATAATTGGATGCAACAACCATTTCCAGTACCAGATGAAAAGAAAGAACCAAAGAGAAGTTGAGAAAACAACCTCCAACTAACCCTTATTCCCAATAACATTGGGATCAGCTACAAGAATCATTTTTTAGAATTTGTTCTGTTCACTGCTACATCCATACAAAAACTTTGATATATGATATATAACAACAAAAACGATATTTGCATTTAAAAAAGAAAAGCTTCCAATATTGATTACTACGAGCCATCATTATCAAGGTAGAGGTACCAAATTTGGGGAAAAAAAATGATGGCTGACCTACCAGCAGAGCCTTTTGTGGACTGAGCTTGAGCGTGGGCCTGAGCAGCATGGGCTTGAAGGGCTTGAGCAGCAACAATTGCCTGAGCAGCAGCCATTGCAGCAGCAGAAGGTGCCATAGGCACTTGGCTGAGAGTTCCCATCGTGGTGGTCGCAGCTAATGCAGTCATCAGCAGATTGTGAGGGGGGTGATTGAACTTACAATCAGTTTTAGCACACTGTCCATTAAGGTACTCTCGACAAACTTCCCCCAGAGATGCTCCAATTCCAGGCAGAACAGCACACACCTGAAGCTCCAGTAACAACACCAGGAATCATTCCAAGCAATCCAGGAAAAGCACCAGACACAGAACCCAAATAATTTGGCATGTTCGGCATTGTTTGATTAACTAAATTTGGAAATGAAGCTGCTGGAGCCATGCCCAGAAGCCCTCCTGTGGGAGTTCCTACATTTCAAAAAGGCAAAATATCAAATTTTCACAGCAACTTATTATTATTTACATTAAAAAACAATCCGGGTCTATAGCAGTAAAAAAATGTGATCGAAGGGAAGAACGTGATAAAATTACATTTCATCATCAGTCAACAAATGCTACCTTCAAGTAAAGTAGGCAAGGACAAAAAAGAGAAGTATATTTTTCTCCAAAATAACCAGAAAAATATATATGCTCTACAAAGGAATGACAGGTTATTCAATCAACTGAGTAACTGATTTTCTCTATAATGGGTATTTATTAAAATAAATAAAATTAGAATAACAGGCTAAAGACCAAATCAATCTTTATAATTGCTAGAGAAAAAGCTTTTGCAATAATTATGAGATATAAAGCATGATACATTGAAAACGTTGTAAAACCTGAATAGTCACAAACTAGTAACACTATGAGAATAAATATATTAGAAACAGCAACTCAACATATGCCACTTAAAGTGTGTTTGGAAGGGCCTTCCAAAGCCAAAACGCACTTCCTGGATGTCAAAAGCTCTTTTATTTAAAATATTAGTTGTTTGGCTAAAGTCAAAAGTACTTTTGGAAAAGAAAAGAAAACTACTTAGAAAAGTTGTTTTTGAGTTTTTCTAAAAAGCTCAAATTGGCTTTTACAGGAAGCTGTAACTTATATTTAATGAAGCTTTAAAATTAACAAATGGAAATTATTATATCAAAAACAACTTTCCAACTTCAAACCCGGTTAAATAAATATAAAGATTATACTAAAGCACTTTTATGGTTATACGGCCGAACAGTCAATTTAATATACAGCACTTTTTGGATTCACTACCAAGCTACTGCTAAAAGCTCTACTCAAAACAACTGTGCCAAACAAACCATTAAGAAGTCATGAAGGTACGTTTAAATAAGGCCAAAGAAAGCAAACCACTGTGAATATACTGTATAACATGTGGATAAAGATCCAGGAAACCAAATTTAAGATTATTACCTTAAAATTATTTGACAATCTCTAGCATCATAATTTATAGACATGGTAAATTACAAAACATTCAAAACAAAAATTGCTTTGCTTGAAGACATTATTAGTTTACATAAACATGCACGTATATACACACACTAAATTAATTGATCAACCACAAATCATTACAATGTATAGAAGATTTAAAAGTGTGAAGGACTTCAACGGCCAGAAGTTTTCAAACGTAATCAATTAACCAATATAAGGAAATTCCTACATGCATGAAATATGCTAATAGTTACAAATGTTTCCACAAAAATCTTTTTCATTCAGAAGGCCATTACTCGATACCAGTAATAAAAAAACTATTTCTAGCAAACCATAAAAATAATAGATATTCTCTAGACAAGATATCTGATTAATTGGAAAAATACTATTGAATCTTCACAAACCATCTATGTACGCACATAGGATTGGACAAGTGATAATGGATATACAACCCTTACATTTACATATGGGCATTACATTTTCCTTTCCTCGTCCATAACATAACCAATGTAAAAATACACTTAAAAATTTCTTGTATACTAACTGGGAAGAGCTATGCACCCACAATGCATGAATCGTGTATGCATATGAATATATTTATGTACATAAACAAACAAGATAACCACACGAATGCATCTACATAGCAAACTTCAGACCTTAAAATTTTCTAAACTGAACCTACTTAAAGAGTACCCGAGGTTTAAAACTTAAAAAATTATCACCAACGATCAACTAGACAAACAATATCACCTAAAAATGTAGCAAAATGGGTAAATTCCTCCATAAGTCGCCAACCTTTTAACATGTATGCGGTATCCCCATTTCATGAAAATGTCTATTTGACGTTAAATGGCCACGCAATATGCATATGCTTAGTCTATTTGGAGACCCTGGAGGAATTTACCCTAACAAAATTTATGCATATGCTTAGTCTCGAATGCACATAGGTATATTAGAGATCGGCATCCAATAATCAATCCATCAAAAAATAGTAACAGACTAGAAACACAAATTAATATGAACATTAGCCCATACTACATTGTGTATAATGAGTGAGGGGGAAACCTGAGCTGAAGAAGACAGGAAAAGGGCTGCCCATGATAGCTTTCCCGTTGCACTCCACATTCACCATGTAATTCCCTCTCTTCGACACCACATAAGTGGCAGTGTAAGTCCCATCTCCCATATCCTTCACAATCCCGTCCTGCTCCGAACCCCCAACTCCAACCCCGGGCACTACCAGCACCTTCACCTGTGCCCCGCCCCTCGTCACCTTCCTTCCCTCCGCATCCTTCGTTACCACAATAAAAGTGGCTCCCACACAAGCCGACCCGCCTGCAATACCCGCACCTTGCGCCGTACACTTCGCAGGGTCCACCGGTCCCGCCGGCCGGTTATTATCCTGAGATATTTCCTCCGAATCCGAATCAGACGAAGACACAGCGGAAGGTAATTGTGGATGCTCGGTTTGTTGGGAATTTTTGTTGAAGGTGGCTTCGAAAGCGGCTTTCGCGGCTGCCGCTTTCTCGGCTTCATTCTTCAGCTTGGCTTCTTCGGCTTGTTTCATCCATATCGGTTTGACTACGGCAGCCGCCGGGTTGCTGTTATTGCTATTGCTGGTCCGATCTGCCATGGATGATAACGAAAGGAGCTTCCTTTGTGGGGGAAATTACAGGAATTGGGGGAAAATTAACAAGGA
Organism: Osmanthus fragrans; assembly: GCA_019395295.1. NCBI lineage: Eukaryota > Viridiplantae > Streptophyta > Magnoliopsida > Lamiales > Oleaceae > Osmanthus > Osmanthus fragrans. The sequence continues at coordinate 13,882,195 of CM033361.1, forward strand.
ACCCTAAAGGGTATATTATTATTAGTATACTATTTTGGGGACATTGTGGTATAAACTAGGGGTTTTTGACCCAGTCCAACTACTCAAATTTCATTTTGACTTAAAAAGATTTTTCACAATGACCTTTATGACGTAAAAAGATAAAAAAATCTTTAAGTATATAAAACAATTACTAAATATTGATTTATTTAAAGATAATAATACTTTTTATTTCACAAATAAAAATCAAATACTACGTAAATTTCAAACTTGATTGCTTTTTCTCTCAACTTTCATCAGCCTCAACAATAAAATCTGGGAAATCGATGAACGTTAAAAGCCGAAATTTTTTTATATTAATCACTATAATGACGATCTACAAACCTTCGGACATTAGGAACGACTTTCATAGAGATTACAAAGTGGTCTTGAGCTACCAAAAAGCTTGGAAGGCTAAAGAATGCGCATTTGAAGATTTAATGGGATTGGCTGAGGAGAGTTATGCTAAATTGGCCAAGTACTGTCACAACATGGAGAGAAGTAATCCTGGATCGGCATATTTTATTGACGGAGGGCGATAATTGCTTCAAATTTTTCTTCATGGCTCTTGGACAATGCATTCGGGGATTTCGAAATGCCATGCGACCCATAATTCTAGTTGATGGCACAACTCTGAAATCTAAATACAAAGACAAGTTGATTATTACTACATGTTAGGATGCCAATATCCAAATTTACCCTCTTGCATTCGGCATAGTCGATAGTGAGAATGATTTGTCGATGCGTTGGTTTTTTACAAAGTTGAGAGAAGTAATCGGGGAAGTCGAAGAGCTTGCATTTGTAACTGATCGGGGACAGTCTTTGATAAATGGTATCGCTGAAGTTTTTTCCAAGGCACATCATGGTTATTGTATGTACCATATACAAGGCAACCTGAAGACCAGGTATCGGGCAAAGGCATCGTTTCATTGTTCAGAAGACCGGCCGAAGCATACAGTGTTGAAGAGTGTAACTCGTTCATGGAAGAAATAGGAAAGAAATCATTCGAAACTTGGGAGTATCTAACCAAAATGGAGATTGAACATTGGGCTCGTTCACACTTTCCAGATCGTCGATACAATATGATGACATCGAACAACGCGGAGTCTCTTAATGCATTATTCAAGAAGGATCGAGAGTTACCAATCATTGCATTGATTGAGAACATTCGTAACAAGCTGCAGCAGTGGTTTCACAATCGACGTGTAGAATCACATAATTGTTCGAGCATGCTAACCCCTGCTCAAGAGCAGATTCTCTGTAAATCTGCAAATGTTGCGAGGAAGTTGAATGTGGAACCCCTGGATGATTGCGATGCTTTATGAGATGTACACGTACTGCGGGATATATGGTTGACTTGAGTGAGAATAGATGCAGTTGCAGTCGATTTCAGTTGGAGAGTTTTCCATGTGATCATGCGGTCGTGGTGGCTATATATCGAGGATTTGCACCGAGAACATTATGCTCTCCTTATTACACGGACGACTCTTGGAGAGCAGCGTACGCAGAGATTATATTTCCTCTATCTAATGAAATTGAGTGGGAAGTTCCCGACAACATTATCCACCTTAATACTGTTTTACCACTAGAAGTTCAACCGCGTGGTCCTGGACGTCCACGTACGTCTAGAATACCATCTATCGGAGAGTTTCATCAACCGCGTAGGTGTGGCAGGTGCAGAGCCGTAGGCCATACTCGTCAAAATTGTAACAGTCATGTTCCCCTAAGTGACATGTAAGCGGATGTATGAAATGAATAAGATTTTTAATATTTATGTTATTAAAAATTCAATATTTAATTTTAGTCATCATCAAATTTAAAATTATTATTCTCGGTGTTCGTTAAATAATATATTCTATGGTAATATTAATTAAAAATCGGTAAGTAAATATTAATTAAAAATGATTTATATTCTTTAATTTATATTTGATTATTTATAATGTGTAATTGTTAATATATTTATATAAATAAATAAAGAATTTAATTTTTTTATATAAATAATATATTTATTATTTAAATATACCAAGTTTAATTTTAAATTACAATCAAAAAATATTTTAATTATATAAAGAATTTAAATTTACATTAGTAACATAAAAATGAAAAATTACAAATGATTACAATGTACATAAATAACAAAATTTTAATTAAACAATAGTTACAAAATTACAAAGAATAAAAAAAAATTTATGGGTCGCAGTTAAATTCTCATAAATCTGCTGCTAATTTATTTCTTCAGTTCTGAATCCATGACTGATTGATAAAATCAACCTTGTGAGCTATACTAAAAAACTCTATATACTTGATAATGTACATGCCGCAATCACCGCTGCAATTAAACAATAATTGGTTAGTGATAATAAATAAACATAAGAAGAAAGTCTTAAAGTTTAAAAAACTAACAAACACTTACGATATGGTCTGTCTCGCTGTAGTCATGTCTCGCACGATGGCTAGTCTGTCCTGCACGCAAATATCCACTAGTCTAGCCATCCGGGGAACGATCACAGCCACCGGCTCACAGATCTGCTCGAGTTGTATCTGTGTCAAGCACGAGTGATCGGGGTCATGCACATACACCTTCGACAGGAGTAGTGAAATTGCCTCGGCCTTGGCAGAATAATTTCGACAAGACGTTGTCCTTTAGTTGATGGCGTCCTTCTTGGTGAGGGACATCAGACAAGGCGAATTTTGGACCCTCCTTGCTGTCTTTTTCTAAGTGTCTTCTTATGGAGCCTCCACGTGTTCGTTAAATAACTATCTCACTTTAATGGAATAACAATAATCATGTGTAGAATGATATAATACTTCTAAACAACTGTACTGGTGCAAAATGACAGAGGAACCTTCAGTCAGTGCTCAAGTACTGAAGATAATTGTCATTGAGAAATTATCTCAATTGGGTTCAACCATGAACCATGAACTAAGTATTGACTTAGTTTTGTAATCTCTGTTAGGGAGTTATTCATAGCTAATTATGAATTTTGATATGAATAAACTCAAGTGCACATTCATTGAGTTGCTGAACATACTTAAAATTGTTAAGCTCAATATCAAAGTTAGTATTGGACAAGCAATTGATTCCTTTAAGGATATTAAGAGGAAGTTTACATGGGCTTTGTGAAAGCATCGAAGATGGCAAGGACAGTAAAAGTAAATAAGGACATTATCAAATCTACTAGGATAAGACTTATATCTACTTCACTAGTTTCTTGGGTATTAGATACAAGATATGGATCTCATATTTGTATAAATATGCAGAAACTAAATAGAAGTAGACCACTGCAAAAAGAAGAAGTTGACCTGCACATTGAAAATGAGCAAATGTTGCTGCATTGCCTATAGAAGCATACTTCTTGTCATTGCCTTCAAACTTAGTATTGGAATTAGAGAAATGTTAGTTTGAACCCACCAATATAACACCCCAATTTTTGCAAAACATTTTTTGAGGTGTTACCAAAATAATTTCATTTATTTAAAATGCGGAACGATAAAATTATATTCAGAACATTCATAAATAATCATAAATCGTGTCTTTAAAAAAGAAAACTTAACATTCTCAACCAAACTAAAAAATGCAGTAAAAATTAGAAACTTTATTTTTTGGAAATCTCTTTTCTTCGATTACCTTGGCAGTCCGCTGCCACCATCCCGCCACTGTTCCAATCGACCCGAATTAACCTGTAAAATTTGTAAGAGTAAATATTTTAAAAATACCCAGTAAGATACGTGCGATTTCCACAAGCAATTATTTCGCAATAATATAAACAATTCATACCACATTCTCTTTAGTAGGTATATCGGTGACCAATCGAGATACCCATCATTTCTCATTTTGAATTCCCAAAGGATTTCACATTTCTCATTTGGGTCGAACTCGAAGGCTCACGGGCAATCCATTCATATATTATTGAACATAAACACATATGAAAATATAACACTTGCACATACGTATCTTATCTTGTTAAAAATAAATTTTGAATGCTCGTGAAAATATCGTCCTCTGCTTTGGTGAAAGTACCCTGACTCACAATAACAATGTATGCACTTTTGACTTTCACTCTTTTCCTTGTACAACAGCCTTTCTCTCTATCTCCTTTACTCTTTTTTTTTTCTCTCTCTCTTTTCTGATTTTCAAATGGTGATTAAAATAATGCAAACCACAAGCTATTATATAGTAGTTATTGGATAGGGATGACTTACAAGATTCCAATCAAAATTCTTATCAAAAAAAATCATCTTATCAAGAAAATTCGAATTTAAAGATATCTTATACCAATTTCAAACTTCGTTTTTATTTAAAAATAATAATAATACCCAATCAAAATTTACAGTTAACAATTATTCTAATAAAAATAGGAATTAAAATTTATCTATTAATCTTTAAAACTCAGTTATATAGGATAATCATTATCACTTCATGGTTGAAACTATATCCAATAATACAAAAGTTTATTTTGAAACTCCAACCAAGTAAATTCTTTAAATAAAGGAAAATGTCTTATCACAATGAATTGCTACACGTGAAAATCTTTTGTCTTAAGTTAGGATTCCACTTTGAAATGCAAAATTTTTAATTAATAAACAAAGTACAATAGGCTTGTACTATATCTAGTTAAATAGGGTAAATATAAAAGACGAAAGATAAATAGTGTACAGTCCTAGTGAAATATAGGTACATCTATCATAGCCAAAAGTAAACAACTAAATATAATACTATTTAATTACCATTTCTTACACGTGGCTGGCAAGTCTCCAAAAGTATTTAAGTTTCAATATAATTTGGAAAAGGCCAAACATACAAATCTTATTCAAACCTATCAAGTTTCACGTGACCAAGTTTTCATAAAAAAGGTAATAAATAATATAAAATTCTATTTATCTTGTTTTCCTTCAAATGGGTCTAATCTAACGTGGGTTTTTTTAAAACCAGCTTTTCTCGAGCCTAAAATTCATTATTAAAAACGAGCTAACCAACTAGTCCAATATTGACATGTAAAATCTCTTTTTATCAAAATCTAAATATTTGGCCCAATTAAAATAGGAATTTAAAATCCATCAATTTCTCAAAAATAGTATAAAAAATAAGTAGATTTAATTTTTAATTTTAATTTTTTTTCAAAATTTCGGGGTGTTACAATCTCCCCTTCTTAGAAAAAATTTCGTCCTCGAAATTACCTGCGTTTGGATCTTCCGACGCCCCATCCTGAATTAAAGCAAAAACTCTAGCGTTCCCTTTCCTTTCCTGCTCATTAGTTTTCTTTGGGGGGAGTGTCTAGCAATCTTTAGCAATATGACTCATCTTACCACATTGATAGCATATGTTGCTCCCAAACAGGCATTCACCCCGATGAGTCTTGTCACACTTTGGACGGGGCGAAACGACTCGTCTAGAACTTGGTTCGAAGTTGATTTTCTTGTTCTGTCCTACTCCTTTTTCTTCATTTGACACATTCCATTTCCTCTTTCCTGAATGCTTGGCTCCTTGTTGATAAGTTTGATCAATCTCTAACCTATTTGAGATTGCTTGAGCGGTTTGTAAAACCTGACTATAGGTAGTGAATTGATGGGATGCCATTATTTCACCAATCTCAGGGCGCAATCCCAGTTCGAACCTTCTTGCTTTCTTTGCTTCCGTGTCCACTAGGTGTGGTGCGTACCTAGAGAGTTGTTCGAATTTCCTCTCATAATCCTTAAGCTTCATCCCTCCCTGTTTCAGTTGAAGAAATTCTGTCTCCTTTCGGTCTCTCGGAGCTTGTGGGAAGTATTTTCCCATCACATCGTCCTTGAATTGTGTCCACGTCAGAGCACGTTGTTGAGCTTCTGTTCTAGTGCACGATGCTGACTCCCACCAGTGGCCTGCAGCATCAACCAACATAAATTCTACGCATAATACCTTTTGAGAATCAGTGCAGGAAAGGTGTTTGAAGATTCGCTACATCTCCCTTATCCATTCCCCAGCTGCCAATGGGTCTGCCTTGCCATCGAAAGTTGGGGGTTTATAGCGGCGGAATTGTTCCACAATTGAACTGATGTTGTTAGCATTTGTATCCTGAGGACCAGCTTGTGCTTGTTGTCTACCCAAGTCTTGTATAGCGCTCAACAAATCCCTGATAATCGTTGCTTGATTTTGTTGTTGCCTCGACATTTTCTTAACACAAGTAAAATTTTAAATTTAGAAATGCAAAATTTGATAACGTGGAAATTATTTATTAATGGTAAAAAATTTAAAATTTTTGAATCCTTACATATAGTATCCGATTTTCGAAAGAAGAAAAATTTCAATGAATAAACAAATAAACTTTTGCTAAAATAAAGACTATCTCTAATATTTATAAGTCCTGGAAATCTTCATCATCTGATGTAAGGCATGACTCGGGCTCAGAATCCAAATCCATGAAATTTTGTGGCTCGAGTTCCTGCCCGGGGTCTTCCAGCTCCGGTTCGATTTCCTCCTCTGGGTCCTTTTCAGGCTCTTCCTCTAGCTCAGGTCAGGCTGGGGCTCTAGTGCTAGCTGTTGTTGTCTGTGGTTCCACAAGATTATAATGTCTTCATAGTATCTTCTAAAATTAATCTTGTCCCAATCTTCCTGCAAATGTAGCTCATACTCCATATCTCTTACGAAGTAGGCCACATCTCTCCATTGAGGAAGCATAGTAGTTATCAAGTGATATATTGAGAGGATTGTCCTCTCATTATATCCGAACGATCTTGCTTGCTCCCACTTAAGAAGGAAATCTTCAACATGCTCGGCAAAAATTCGCTCCAATCTCACTTCGTAGTTCATGTATCTCTCGATAGCCAATTCAGCACGTTCTAGGAATGTGAGGCTACATCCAATCATCTTAGTTACTTTTCAAGTCCTAATCATGCGATAAATATAACTTCAATTATGCTTGATCTTTTTAGTGATAGTGTCATTTCATTCTATGTTTACATTTAATATTCTCATATAAATTCGTGAAAGCTTTAACAACTAAAATGCAAAGTAAACATGGTTGTACATAACTCATAAACATGCTAAAATGATAACATTTCTTTTTCATACCTGGATCAATTGGAGAGTGGTCGAGCAGTGAGCGCTACATGCCAAGGATTCTATCCATACATTTTTAAGACTAAAAAAAAAAAAAATCCATCGTTCATAAATTCCTAATGTTTACGAAAACTTTTTTTTAAAACTTTCTAAGATAGGAAAAATGAATTTGCTTAAATTTTTGAAAGATTTGAAGCATTATTTTCATCTCGTTAATTTGGATAATGCGTAATCAAAAAGGCTTCCAGATGAGGAGGGGGGTCACAACGGATCGCTTAAATTTCAAACTCTTCTTAGACAGTTTAGGTCTTTTTGACAAAGACCTTCAATTTTGCAATTACGCAAATCAAATGAAATTCAGACAATAAATCAAACAGGAAATCTCTTAAGATGCAAATTTTCAAATTGACAATTTTTTTTTTTTTTTAAAATAAACGTGCATAGTTTAAGATTTAGTAAAATTTAACAATAAAAAATAAATACTTTCAAAAATGTCTACAGAATCGATTTTATAACTCTGAGCTCTGATACCACACTGTAACACCCCAATTTTTGCAAAACATTTTTTGAGGTGTTACCAAAAATAATTTCATTTACTTAAAATGAGGAACGATAAAATTTTATTCAGAACATTCATAAATAATCATAAATCATGTCTTTAAAAAAGAAAACTTAAGGGTCCGTTTGATAGAAAGATGGAAAATAGATGGCAAATAAAATGTTTGACAGGGAAATGATTTGCCTAGAATTTGTTTTAGAGGGAATTGTAATTAATAGTATAATTTTCTACCTAATCCGTTTGGCTTTGTTTTTCATGCAAATTGTTACTTTTTGGGATAAATTTTTTACAATCTGTATTAAAATTTGTTTGGATTGCCAAAAAGTAAAAAAAAAAAAAATATTTTCATAAAATTTTTATGCTCGTTTGACTTCGTTTTTCATGCAAATTATCAATTAAATAGATAAAAATTTTTACCATTGAATTTAGAATATGTTTCCATTGCCAAAAAGTAAAAAAAAAAAAAAAAAAACCCAACAAGGTGGAAAATAATTTCCCACCAAAATCATAAGAAAATATTTTCCTACTTTTGTGCTTCAAGGGATTGTACATTAGAAATTGGTGGCAAATATTTTTCAGGGCAAATTTGACTAATCAAACAGCCAAAAGAACGAATTAGGAAAATATTTTCCTAATTCCATGACAAATTCCACATATCAAACGGGCCCTAACATTCTCAACCAAACTAATAAATGCAGTAAAAATTAGAAACTTTATTTTTTGGAAATCTCTTTTCTTCGAATACCTTGGCAGTCCGCAGCACCATCCCGCCACTGTTCCAATCGACCCAAACTAACCTGTAAAATTTGTAAGAGTGAGTATTTTAAAAACACCCAGTAAGATATGTGCGATTTTCACAAGCAATTATATCGCAATAATATAAACAATTCATACCACATTCTCTTTAGTAGGTATATCGGTGACCAATCGAGATACCCATCATTTCTCATTTTTAATTCCCGAAGGATTTCACATTTCTCATTTGGGTCGAACCCGAAAATCCACTGACAATCCATGCATATATTATTGAACATAAACACATATGAAAATATAACACTTGCACATATGTATCTTACCTTGTTAAAAATAAATTTTGAATGCACGTGAAAATATCTTCCTCTACTTTGGTGAAATGACCCTGACTCACAATAATAATGCATGCACTTTTGACTTTCACTCTTTTCCTCGTACAGTAGCCTTTCTCTGTCTCCTTTACTCTCTCTCTCTCTCTCTCTTCTGATTTTCAAATGGTGAGTAAAATAATGCAAACCACAAGTTATTATATAGTGGTTATTGGATAGGGATGACTTACAAGACTCCAATCAAAATTCTTATCAAACAAATCATCTTATCAAGAAAATTCGAATTTAAAGATATTTTATACCAATTTCAAACTTCGATTTTATTTAAAAATAATAATAATACCCAATCAAAATTTACAGTTAACAATTATTCTAATAAAAATAGGAATTAAAATTTATCTATTAATCTTTAAAACTCAGTTATATAGGATAATCATTATCACTTCATGGTTGAAACTATATCCAATAATACAAAAGTTTATTTTGAAACTCCAACCAAGTAAATTCTTTAAATAAAGGAAAATGTCTTATCACAATGAATTGCTACACGTGAAAATCTTTTGGCTCAAGTTAGGATTCCACTTTGAAATACAAACTTTTTAATTAATAAACAAAGTACAATAGGCTTGTACTATATCTAGTTAAATAAGGTAAATATAAAAGACGAAAAATAAATAGTGTATAGTCCTAATGAAATATAGGTACATCTATCATAGCCAAAAGTAAACAATTAAATATAATACTATTTAATTACCATTTCTTACACGTGGCTGACAAGTCTCCAAAAGTATTTAAGTTTCAATATAATATGGAAAAGGCCAAACATACAAATCTTATTCAAACCTATCAAGTTTCACGTGACCAAGTTTTCATAAAAAATGTAATAAATAATATAAAATTCTATTTATCTTGTTTTCCTTCAAATGGGTATAATCTAACGTGGGTTTTTTCAAAACCAACTTTTCTCTGGACTAAAATTCATGATTAAAAACGAGCTAACCAACGAGTCCAATATTGATATGTAAAATCTCTTTTTATCAAAATCTAAATATTTGGCCCAATTAAAATAGGAATTTAAAATCCATTAATTTCTCAAAAATAGCATAAGAAATAAGTAGATTTAATTTTTAATTTTTTTTTTCAAAATTTCGGGGTGTTACAACCAATACCAGAACATTATTTGAATTTCATGTTTGGACATGAATTAATTTTTATGTTAAGGACAATTGTTGTTCTTTTTTATCTTGATAAGATTATAATGGTTATGGTGAATTACGAAATGAAATTTATATTCTAAATACTGGGTATTCTATAATAAGTATAGAAATTTAGAGGCATAAAAGTAATAATCTAAATAACACCTAAATCTATCATCGCAGACTTGGTCAAATAAATAAAATGTAATTCCAAAATTACATATAGATGTATGTTTGAGGTCAATTGATTTTGAATCATTTGACAAATATAAATCGTGTATGTTAGACACAATGACCAAATCTCATTTTGTTTTAAAGGTGAAAAGTCTGCACGATTACTGGATATAATACATAACGATGTATATGAATCTATGTCGATTAATGCTAAATGAGTTTATCTTATTTCATCACATTTACTAATAACTATTTCTGAAATAGTCATGTATATTTGATGAAACTCAAGCACGAAACTTGTGAAATGTTCAAGGGATTCAAGTTAGAAGTAGAGAAACAATTAGGTAAAGATATTCTCACACTATGATCCGATCGAGGTGGAGATATTTTAAAGATGAAATTTTAGATTATCTAAAAGAGAATGAGATTCTCATGCAGTGAATACCTCACATACACTACAACATAATAGTGTATCTGAAAGGAAGAATCGTAAACTATTAGATATAGTGCGATTAATAATAAGCCATGCAAACCTCCCAAAAATTATTCGGGGTCATGCATTGATTGCAATGTTCTACACACTAAGTCGTGTCCCATCTATGTCGGCTGACAAAACTCCATATGAGTTATGGAAAGGCAAAAGCCCAAACTTGTCACATATTAAAGTTTGGGATTGCGTCGCTTATATGAAGCGTACTGAATCGAATAAGTTTGAGGTTAAATTCGATAAATATATATTTGTGGGATATCCAAAATAGGTGATTGAATATCAATTCTATAATCTCATTGAGAATAAGATGTTAGTCTTAAGACATGTTAAACTCCTAGAAAAAAGAGTTTATTCTAGGAGAGAACAGTGAGAGTAGAATGAATCTTGAAGGAGTTCAAGAATCACAGATATGGATGACCAATTAGATAAATCTGAGTGTGATCCCACACATGTTGGGGGGGTATACTCTTGATTTGGAAGTAGAGACTTCTGAGGACACATCAGCTCTATGTAAATCTTATAGGATCATTCAACATCTTAAAAGGTATGAGTCCATGATTACTATTCAAGCATTATTAATCGAGGATGATGAACCTATTGGTTACATGACAAGTGTGTGTTACTCACGAGTTTTATCCTACTCTTTTGATTTAATTATAAGCTAGATTTTATGAGAAATGAATGTTTTTTATGTGTTTATTCGTGTTGTTTTGTAAAAGTTTGGAGATAGCATTGAAGCAATGAAGAGACAATAAAATGGAGTGATGACTCAAATAAGGAGAAATATGGACAAAATGGCAAAATGGTCAAAGATTCAGGAGGTGGCGCTGCGGCGCCATGAACCTAAATGACGCGACGGCTGCGGTGCCGCTTGTTACCAGGAAAAGACGAAAATTCTAGATCCAAAAGGTCCACTAAAAAAATCCTATTCTAGCATGGACGTGGGGGAGAGTATAAATAGGAGTCTTGGAGACCCTTTGAAGGGTTACACAATTTGGGGAGGCACAAGAACACTAAGAGAGATCTACAATCAATTGGAGGGTTTGAAAGAGAAGATTAGGAAGAATCAACCAAGGAACTCAAGGAAGGAAACACAATGGACTCATCTTTGAAGAATTGACAAGAATAAGAAGAGATTTTGGTGCAAGATCGACTTTGTTCTTCTAGACCTTTACTTCAAACCCGGTGACGTATTCTATAATTATTATTTCTTTCTCCTTGTATAATATGAATAGCTAAATTCATTGTTAGGGAGAACATGTAAACTATTTGGGGAACATTTATGTTTTTAATTCAAGATTTATGTTTTTTAATTTGTTATGTGTGGTTTTATTTATGTATTAATGTTTTGAATGTTCTGACCAATTATTCAATGATTTAGTGAAAAATAATTGCTTAGAGATGCGGATTATTTGTCTGGACCATATAATAAAATTCGGTAAATTGATATAATGTGTAGAGATACCTATATTGATTATTGCGATCGTGTATGAATTTTCAGAACTTTGTTTCGTTTAATTAAGATTAGTTTGCATAGAGATATGGAATTAACTTAATTAAATAGGCTCAACGAGAACTCGAGAGGTGTAAGTTGAATATATTAGGAGAATTCGACCGAACACTACTTTAGTTCATTAATCTTGATGTAAATCGTAAAGGTGATCCAATAGGTGAAATGTTCCACCCTAACATCCATCTCATTGTTAAACTCCAACGTTTTTTTGTGCACATCACAATTTAATTTTAAGCTCTCATTAGATTACAACATTCTTCACATAAAATTTGAGGTTACATTCATCAAATAGAAATAGAAATTAACTAGATTAGGTATTTAAGTATAGTCCTCGTAGGAACGATTATCCGGACTCTTTGGTCCATTTTATTACTTGTTCGATATCGTACACTTGCGATACAAAATTATCAACATTACACAAAATAAAGTCAAGTGTTGACTCAAAGAGACGGCGAAATGCCATGAAATTCGAGATGAACTCGATGTATGTTTAAACCTTGATCAACTGCCTGATGGGATGAACACATAGATTGTAAATGAGTTTACATAAAAGGGGTCAACATGGATGTAAACATCTATATATACAAAGCTAGGCTAATAGCAAAATATTACAACAAAGACAAGGAGTTGACTTTGATGAATCTTTCTTGCCTATAGCCATGCTAAGGTACATTCGAATTTTGCTTGTAATAGTTACATACCATGACTATGAGTCATAGCAAAAGGATGTCAAAACTATATTCCTTAACAAAAACCTACAAGAGAAAGTGTACATGACACGAATCGAAAGTTTTGAATCCAAATATGCTTACAAGGTATGTTAGCTTGATCAATTCTTGGATGGGTTAAAGCAAGTCTCTTGGAGTTGAAATCTTTGATTTGATAGAAAAATCAAAATTTTTGGTTTTATCAAAAGTGAAGATGAATTGTTTGTTACAAGAAAATAGTTGGAGTATTGTCGCATTCCTAATATTATTAATAGGAAACAACATTCCTACATTTCAATCGTTGAAATTGTGGTTGTTAAAAGATTTCTTCATAAAGATATATGAGAATCAACTTGATCTATAAAGATAGATTTAGAAGACTGCTTAATTCATCGCAATCTACAGAAATAAAACCTTGAGAAGATTTTATATGGAGAAAATGAATTGAGAGTTCATGGACACACTTATGCTAACTTCTAGTCAGACTAGACTGATAGTAAATCTCAATCAAGATATTGATTTACTCTTAAACGGTTTGTTGGAAAGGTTTCAAACAGGAAATCATCATTGATTCAATAGCGAGAGCCTTATATACTATTGCTTTAGAAGCAACAAATGTTGTAGTATGGGTCAAGAAGTTTATTAATGAACTTGGAGTAGTTCCTAACATTGGTGATCATGTACATTTGTATTATGATAACAATGGAGCCATCACGCAAGCGAAGGAACTAAGGTCTCATCGATGATCCAAGCAGGTGATGAGGCGGTACCGTCTCATCAAAGAGATAATACAAAGAAATGACGTAAAGAAAGAACAAATTCTCACAATTGATAATATTGCAGATCCACTAACAAAGAGTGTTACAGTATAAACATGATCGTCATGTGAACTCTTATGATATTAGATACATAAGTGATTGGTTCTAGTGCAAGTGGGAGTTTGTAAGTGTTGTGCCCTAGGTCCAATTAACTTTGGGCATAAGTACTTTTGATATATGTTTAACGCATTTATTTTGGCAAGATCTATTATGATATTAAATAATAGAGCCCGTAGATTCAAGTCTAGGTAATTTGTTAATCACAAGGAGTTGTGATTGTGAGATACAAATTACATATGATTGAATGTTAAATCATCCGTGGTCGTAAGTAGTAACGAGATACGGATTTCGTTATTACGGATAGACCATCACGTGTGACATTGCTTACTTGTGAAGTAAGTAGCTGATCTCACAAGTTAAAGTATAGTGACACTTAAATGAACACGTGAATGTTTTGTTATAAAACAAAACATTCGAGACCCACTGGGAGATTCCAAATGGATAATTATCTGAGTATTAGTGGTTAATCTCTAACGTTCAGTAGTGAAATTGATCCTTCGACTTGAGGTCATCATATCACCTTATGTGGGGACCATCATGCTTTGGTGATACCGGAAGTTGCTTTGTCAAGGGCCGCTAATACGGCATCGTTCGGGTATGTCAAGAATCATATGAAGGTTGTGAATGATCAATAGAGGATTCGTCACTCTTAGATAGTAAGAGTTTATGATCTACATTTCATCCGGTTAAGTTAATAATGAAATCTTTGGCCAAGGTGTACACATAAGTCGAAAATGAGTTTTCGACTTACATTGACTTAATAGTGGAATGAAAGATATGATCAATAATTGAGATTGACACTTATCCATATCTCTTGATTGATCGGATCATATTGATGAAGGGATTATAGTTTCACGATAAACGAACGACTTTGATTTTGTCATACCACGTAACATTTCCTATCACATGTATTAACTTGACACATTACTAGATGTCAATCTAGGACGACGAATGTAAATTAGTGATAAATCAAAAGGGTGTTTTGATTTATCGATTTTGATTAGATCAAAATAATAATTCACGTCGATAGGTATCGTAACTAGGAACCTAATGGGTTACACACAAAAGAGAACTAAAAGATTGAGATCTGCCAATTAATTAATTGACAAGCATTGGATAATTAATTAATTGAATTTCTTCTTAATAGGCTCGAATTAATTAATTCATGGACCAGATTTAATTAATTGAATTAATTAAATATTGGACCGTGTTAAGTTATAAGACGGGCTAGTCCCGTTTGAGTTTATATAAATAAACTGCTAGAATTTGAAAAACGTTGATGGATTTTTATTATTCTTGTTAGTACAAGAAAAATAAACCATAATTCTCTCTCAATCTTGTTCCCTGTGTGGATTTTATTGGAGGCTGGACAATTGGACAGCTATGGGAGGCAGATCAGGATTGTTGGAATTACAGGAATAGCAAAAGAGTTTGCAGATATAAAGAAATGTACAGTTTCTATCTAAACACAAAGCAGATCCTTGGTAAGAATTAAAATTATTATTATTATTTTTCGCTGTGCATATTAAGTAAATTCCCAACAGAGCTGGCAAACGGACTGAGCAGCTTGTAAAAACTCAGTTCGTGGGCTATTTAGGCTCGTCATCCAGTATTTTGGTAAGGGGTGACAAATGGATCGAGCGGCTCGTAAAAACTTGGCTTTGGGCTACTCGGGCTAGTCCACGGAGGAGCCCGAGCCAGCTAGCTCGCCTCGTAGGGGAGCACACGAGCCTCGCTTATGGCTCTCTATCTGCAGTGATCGTTGTCGACAATGGTCATTGAACTATTAAAAGTAGCCGTTTGGCCCTTTATTTCCTTCTTTTTTTTTTACTTTATAAATACCCTAATCCATTTCACAAATTTTTTCACACAACAAGAGCAATTCTTACTCTCTTTCACATTTTACCTTCAATTTCAATACTCTTACAAATTTACAATCTTACTCTCTTCCATACTCTTATTTACTTACTATACAAATTATAATACATTTTCTACATAATATTTTACACACAATGCCATTACAATTTATGTTTCTGCAATTATCAAATTTCTAATTATTCTTTCGTTGTTTCATTAAATTTTAGTTCTTATATTATCAATTTATTAAAATGGATCCACACTCATTTGTTGATGATTTGTTTGGTGTCGGAGGCGAATTACCTATGATGTCATAAAGTTAATTTCACAAAGAATTTGTCGGTCTCAACGACATACTCATTCTCGAAAATATTTTAGTTTTGGATGCTCACGGAAGTAGTAATCCAATTGACTTGCTAAAATTATATTTTCTATGGAATTAAAGTTTGAAAAATATTGGGAAGTTTTGCCTATGTTATTTCGTTTGGTATGCATCATGGACTCTCGATACAATTTATCAGGTACTAAATGTGTAATTGATCAAATTTTAAGATTTTTAACTTTTAACACACCAATCACCTATAGAAAATTAGAACAAAGTTTATGAGAAATTGATGAATTATATGCACAACAACTATGTGGAAATATTAGTTAGACATTTTCTTCACCTACTCCTCCTACTACTCTTGAAGAAGATGAAGCTGAAATACGAAATTTATTTGAAGACATTAACACGCTTAGATATGATGCAATAGATTTATCTAGTATGTCTGTAGCATGTAATCAGACATTGGACGCAAGTCCAAATCCATTGCCTGCTAAATTATTTATTTTCTTTAATTATCATATACCTAGTAATGCATCAATTAGAAAAAGTTTATAAGAACTAATTGACTTTTGGCAAAAAGTACGAATGACGATGGCCAGTGGTATCTGCAATTGCAAAAAAAAAAATACTAATACCTCCAGTTAGCCCTATGCTTTTAAGTCCATTTTTAATGCATGTAAGAAGGATTTATCCGAGTCGAGCCGACTGAAAGAAGATGTTTTGGAATCATTAATGTGCGTGAGTGATTGACCCATCAAAGGATTGATTGCTACTGATATCATCATCGCTGAGAGAGAGAGAGACCTTGATGCCACGCCTCAAGTGCAATAGGCGATGCCGCGCCTCAGATCTGCTCACAGGCACAGCTGCTGTCGAAGAAGAGAGAGGAGGTTGCTGGCCTTCTTGGCGTCGGAGATTTTGGGGGTGGGTATAGAGAGTGGACGCTAGAGATTACGAGGGTGAGTATAGAGAGAGGCCGCCGAAGAGAGTAGAGTGAGAGATTGTAGAGATATGAAGTGAAGACGTGAGATATAGAGAGAGATGAGGAAGAGTAAATTGATAAGGGTTTAGAATAATTAAGATGAATAATTATTATATTGACACCTAACTCATGTATTATGAAATTTCAACTCTGATTTTTTTAAAAGTGATTTTTAAAGGTCTAGAATTGTGTAATTTCCACTTTAAAAAAGGCCCACGAACCGATCGACTCAATTCTGCCCATTGCCACTTCCATATTTTGGTTCCCGAGGAATTTTTCTAAGGGTCCGTTTGATACGCCATTATTTTTCCTAGAAGTTGGAATTCAAATTCAAACTTTCACTTTTGGCTTGTTTGATTGACCAAATTTTCCATGGAATTCGAATTCTAACTTTACATATTTTCCTTAAATTTCAATTCCCACCTATATGGTGGGAATTGAAATTCTACTTTTTTTAATTTTTTTTTCTATTTTTTATTTTTTAACAATAGAAACAAATTCTAAAATGAAGTGTAAAAAAAAAATTCATTTAATTGACAAATTCCATGTAAAACAAAACCAAACGAATATTAAAAAATTTCAAATATTATTATTAATTAATTAATTTTTTTTTTTACAATCTAAACAAATTTTGTTCCCAATGGTAAATTTTTTTTTTTTCATTTAATTGACAATTTTGATGAAAAACAAAGCCAAACATACTATATTTTTCCGGTGGAAATTATACAAATCAAATACCTTTAATTACAATTACCAGTAAAACAAATTTTAGGCAATATAATTCTCTGTAATTCATTTTCTTTCCACCTAAATTCTATCTTTGAATCAAACGAACCCTAACATAAATAGACATGTGGAAATTACATAAAAATGAGGTACCAAGTTTAATTAATCACAAATCAGGTATGACAAACCCTAATAAATTCATTTTATCACTCTCGCACTCGATCCATCTCTTCTCACTCTCGCACTCCATTTCTCTCCTTCCACCACCACCTCTCGCCGTCCCCTGCTGCGATCAGCAGCGTGACGCTGCTTTGGGTGTGCAGCGTCGTGACACTGTGTGGCTGTGGTGGGCGATGGAGGTGTTGTGGGTTTTCGATGTGGTGGTGTGTGCGATGGAGGTCTTTGCCCGACAGAGAACAAACAGACTGTGGGTTTTCGATGCGGTGGTGTGGGCTGTAGAGGTGCTGTGGGTCTTCGAATTTTTGGTTGTGATTTTGTGGTGGTTTCTTGGTTGTGGTGTGGCTGTGGCGGGCGGATCTCTTTGTGTGGCTGTTGTTGGTGGTTGGTTGTCGGTGATGTTATTGTTGGTCGGTGGTTGGGACGATAGAGGTGGCGGTGGCGTCAAGCGGATAGGATGAAGAGTTTCTGTGACCAACTATTTGGTCGATCTGTGACAAAGTATTGGTGGTGTTTTGGGATTGGGGGGACGGGTGTTTGGGTGTATGTGACTAACTATATTGATCTGTGACCAAATATTGGTGGTATTGTGAGATTGGGGGACAGAGATTTTGGTGTACGTGACTAACTACATAGGTATTTGTGAAGTTTGTTAATTTGTGACTCAAAATATAATATGTGACCAACAAATTTGGAAATATGTAACCAACAAATTTTCTTAACCTGTGACCAACTAAAAATTTGTGACCTATAAATTTTTTCATTTGTGACCTCAAAATAATGTGACTAATTAATTTAAATGTTGTGACCGAAAATTAAATTTTTAACTACTTAATAAGATATCTGTGACCTTGAAATCGGAGCAGTTATCGAAATTAAGCTATGGCCAACGATCGCCGAAAATAAGCGCGGCTGGAGAATAATCGCTGGAGTAGTCGTCGATCACTGAAATAGTTGCCGGAGCAGTGGAAGTAGTGTAGTGTGGTGTAGTGTGGTGTGGGGTGGGGTGCAGTGGGGTGGCGTGGGGCGGATGAATTATATTATATTCAAAAAGTAAAAATTTAATTTTTACATTTGGACAACTTGAAACATGAAAATTGAAGCATGCAGAGTTAATCCGTTACTTTTGAATTCTTCCCTTAGAACGAAGTATTTTTCTTAATTGGGCTTAAAATCTGACTAAAGCCCTTAATTTAACGCCTGAACCCTTCGTCATTCCGACTTCCTGCCGGATTCTAACAAATCCTATTTATTCCTCCTCTCTCAAAATTCCAATTCAAGAGGAAACACAGATAATTCTTTAGAACTCGACAATGGCTACAACTTCAGATAGTCATGCAGTAAAATCTTTGATACGGGTTCTGGTCGACGTCGCTTCATTGTAAGCCCCTTAATGAATTATACAATTTTTCGGGTTATGATTGAAAATCGAGATTATCAAATATTTTATTCTATTTTATTTTTTTGGATGCAGTTCAAGTCTTTTTCGCAAAGAATTGAGGAAATTGACATTGATGTGTACCGAAGTCTCGTCCCATTGAAATCCGAGCCCTCTGAAGGCTCCTCCTTTTTCCATGACTGTATCATAGAATATAGAGTACGTATATATAGTAATTCCGTACGAATAATTGTTTTTTTCACTTAAATTATGATTTTATTTGAGCTGTTTGGTTATTGGTTTCCTGAAATTGTTGAACATAAGCCAATTGTCGTGTTGCTTGAATGTGCAAGCGGAATTATGAGCAATGCTAGTCGTTTGTGTAATTCTTTGTTAGTTAAGAATGGAGAAAGTTTGGGTCTTAGCGAGGACATTGTTTAAATTGTTATAAAGTTGGTAGTTAGGATTACTGTGAAACTTTAAATGCACTCGTTGGTGTCTTGGCCTATTCACCAGGCTTGTGCATACAGTCAGCCTAATATAATTCCTCTGTAATTCTCACGTTCTGTCCTTTCCAAAGTACATATATATGCAGACTGAACTTGTTGAATGGGAAATGCAATCGGGTTTGGATGGGATCATGTAATCCATGCATCTAAAACATTGGTCTGGCATCAATTGTTTGGCTATCTAGATGTGTATCGTTTGGTGGATATACGGACCTACGGGGGGACTGTAATTGCTAATTACGTCCTTCTATTCTTAAGTTTTTTAGTACAGAATGACAAATTGGAACACCTTTAATGGCATCATAGAGTATCTAGGTATCCACTGATAAGCTCTAAAGTATAATGACAAGATAGTTCCTCATCTTGCCAGTTTTTTCTTTTTGCAGCAGTAATTTTCTTCAGTTTCTATACTTTATATTCCCTCGTTTCCCTTATTCTTTGAATTATTACTGCACTTCTTAACTATCATGCTTGTTATATTTATATCACAGCCATGTCTTACTGCACTTATAAACTCTGTTATGACATGCTACTTGTGGCTATGTCATAGAAATGTCTTAGAGTGTCTTCCTGCACTTATGAACTATATGTTCTGACATGCTACTTGTGTCGACGTGTCTTAGAGTCTGGCTCAGACAGCCCACAATTAAATTCTAAAGGGACATCACATGTATCATTTGAACTTGGCAAATACATACATTTGCTTTGGATGCCGAACAGAACTATAATGATCATGTACTAACTGTTTATATATACTGAAATTGCATTTGCATGTTTAAATATTTTGCATTTTCAGTTCGAAAATTTTCTTTCTCATGCAATTTTGTTATTGGGTGGACTGCAGGAATTAAACACTGCCGAGGATTTTATTTCATTTTATGAAGAAATGTTTCCCTTGGTACAAACATTGCCACAAATTATATTGCAGAAGGAATTGATACTCTCGTGTCTTCTTTCCAGATTGAAAATGAGAGGGAGATTATCACTTGAACCCATACTAAGGTATTGTAGCAAATTAGGAAACAATTAAATGCTGTGCTATAATTTCTATTTGGCTGAATTAATATAGGAAGCCTAATGAGTAATGAGGCATATTCTTCTATTGCTTCATAAATTATTGATGCTCTCTCCCTGTGGTCTCATATGTTAATTTATTGCGAGATCTTAAGGATGCCTTTTTGCATGCTTGCTGACTCTATGACATATGTAAGCATGATCTATGTAATTCATACTGGAAACTTCTTAGTCAATCTAGTAAGTAGACTTCAAGTTTCTAGGAATTATGATTAGTTTTGTTACTTTTTTTTCTTATCCAACTGGGTGCCTTCTGAATTATGATGCATTTGGAAGTCTTCGGTGCATTCAACTGGGGGACAACACTGATATCTATGACTGCTACATGCCTCTTAGTGTTTCTAGGTTAGAATTGTGTTAGCGGCCATTTCTTTTGGATTTGTCATGTAATTTGGCATCTTGTGCCGCCGTATTCTTGATCGATAACAAGAGAAGACTAGAGAGTATTAACTGTCCATTGCTTCTTCAAACAAACTTTCCATCGCTTCTTGGTCACACTTTGTTTGAATTCTCAGATATTGCATTCTGAAGAATTTATTGTTGAATCTAACAGTGTTTCACCATTTTGATATTGATATCAGAGATATTGGTAGCTACAATCATTGAGGATGTCACATGTCAAATATTTTTAGAAAGTTATGTATAAAAGTTGGAATTCCATGGGCTTACGCTGATATACATCTCATTACACGCGTGCAATGGGATTTTGTTTCTTTAATTTTGGGAGTCGGGGACGAGGGAACAGTATGGGAAATATGGAAGCTGTTGAATTACCTAAATCTATGATATTGTTCCTAAAAGCCAATCTGCATTCCCTAGCCAAGTGAACATTTAACTGCTTCCATGCTTAATTCTAGCCTTTGTATAGTTGTCGACTTTTGGCAACATAGATTACAATAATATTGGATAAATAATTTAATTCTAATTTCACCAATTTGTGTTTATTATAATTCTGCAACATCCTATTATCTATTTTATATTCTTTTGTGTTTGTTTATTCCTTAAAACCATGGTATTTATGGGCGTAGGTTAATTGCTGCTTTAACTCGAGATCTTCTCGAAGATTTTATACCGTAAGTCCCTTCTCTCTGGATGATTATTTCTTATCTTTTTTATTGCATTTTCATTTTCTTTATAAATAATGTTTCTTTTTCCTTTTGTTACTTTTTCTTGCAAATTAATCATCTTTTTTGTACTTTTTCTTTCCTTCTATTCTCAAATTTAAAGCGCTGTCGCATTTTATCTGTGCTTGTATGATTACAATTCTTGAACAGTTTTTAAAGGTGAGGTAAAAGTGTAAGTGGAATTTGAGCACCCTACCTTTCTTTTTACGTATGTAAAATCTCAAAGATCCGGATATATAGGCACAATATAACATATTAAACTAATTTCCACTGACAAAGAAGAGTATAATATCCCAAAATGAAGCGTTACTGCATTAGTTAATGAAGTTCAACGATATTCCAATCTTAAGCGAGGGAAAACATAGAAATACCAAAAGATGCTTTGATATCAAGGGTAAAGGATTTTTATGTCCCGCCCTCCTCTTTGACTTTACTGCCCTGCCTTCATTTTTTTTTATCAAGGGGCTTATGCCTCAGATTTGTGACCTTAAAGGAGTTGGAGGGTTTCCTGAGGTCTAGAAATGGCTCCTCCTGATAATTATACTTCTTCACCTATAGCTATACCCTTCTATTCTTTTCCTTTTGGCTTTCAGTTTATTTCTTCATGAAATATGATTTGTACATATAATTCTATTTTCTTGATAAAATTACCTTTTTGTCCCCAATAATTTACCCAACGTGGTCCATATTTCAATTCAATGTTGCTGGTGAAGTGGGTAGGCATCAAGATTTCTTTGAAGTTGAAACAAGAAACAATGTCTACACCTCCAAATTAGGCTTCATATATAGTGTATAGTACTAGAAAATTAAAATGATACCTTCAAAATTATTTTTTACACTACTTTTTCATTAATTTGATTTTTCTTATGCCTTTTGACCTACAGCTTTCTTCAAAGGATTGCCGATTCTTATACATCTCTTCTTGAAAGTGGTGCTGATAGAGAACCGGAAATCATTGAGCAGGTCCTGGATGACACCTCATTGGAATGTGTTTCTGTTTGTGATAGATTATTCAAAACCTTATGAATTCTAAAGCTGTTATTTTTTGCAGATATTCACATCATGGTCCTATATTTTGATGTACCTGCAAAAGTATCTCACGAGACATGTTGCTCATGTCTTAAGGTAATTATTTTTGTTTGTGCTTTTCTTGTTTATCCGTAAAAAAGAAACGCAACCTTGTTAGGCAAACCATAGTATGTTTGCTATGAACTTCAAGTTTTTGCCGCGTTTTTATTTGGCAAACGTCGAGCAACAACACTGGAGGAGAGAGAAAATCACTGTATTAATTTTTATAGGAGGTCGTACACTGAGAATATGGATTGAATGTCCTGGAGTTCAATCTTATAAATCTCTTTGCTTTTTTAATCTTTGAAATAATATAAGAACATTTCTTGGTATACAATTTGTAACATTTCTTGTTTATCAGTAAAAAAGAAATGCAACCTTGTTAGGCAAACCATAGTATGTTTAATATGAACTTCAAGTTTTTGCCGCGTTTTTATTTGGCAAGCATCGAGCAACAACACTGGAGGAGAGAGAAAATCACTGTATTAATTTTTATAGGAGGTCGTACACTGAGAATATGGATTGAATGTCCTGGAGTTCAATCTTATAAATCTCTTTGCTTTTTATTCTTTGAAATAATATAAGAACATTTCTTGGTATACAATTTGTAACTTCAATGCTACTTCTCTGGTTTGAAGGGTTTAAGGCAAAAAGAGAAATGTTTTGCTTTCTTTTCTTTCAAGAAAGTACCACTAATTTGAAGTTGAAGCCATTTCGCTATCCGATTTTAGTGTTTGTATTACCTTTTTTTTTTTATAGGGTCAGATAATTTTATTAATCAAAAGGGAATACACGGAATGTGTATTATCAATTTAAGAAAGAAAGAAACAACATGAAATTAGGCAGCTCTTCTATAGGATTAGTAGCCGCGGCATTAAACTAAGTATACAAAGGTAGATAAAATAGTTCTCTAATCTGTTCTGTCGTCCGCGTTTATTCTTCAAAACAGCAGTTGTTCTTTTCTCTCTACACACCATATAATGCATTCCGGGATAAGATCCCATATAAATTTGCCATCCTTATCATGAAGTTTTCTTCTCCATGACCGCAACATGTCCCCTATACGCTGATAGAACCTGATTAATCACATAGGTAATTAGTGCACACAGTTACGAATTAAGCTCAGAAATAGTTGAATTATAAATACATAGGAATGGCTTAAACGGAGATGGATCAATTGAACGTAAAAACACAGTAACTGAATATGAACTGTTTGATTGAATGAATAAAATGCTACAACTCGAAATGGAAAGAACAACTGTAAATGAAAAGAACACGCAAGCTGAAATGAAAGAGTAACAAGGCAAGTTTCGAGAGTTGCCCCCTCTCCTATTGATCCAGATTTCCCTTGATTTCTGAATGCCTTTTCTAGACTCTACTATCCACTATTTATTAACACTATGACCTCAGCATAACCAATTAGTTGCTCAACAAATCTAACAACTAATATTCCCTCACATGCTTATCACCCCTCTTTCTTGTGACACCTTGGATACGTAGTATGGGAGGTTTATCAATACCCGCCGCCAATGAAAGCACCTTGTCCCCAAGGTGGAATTCCAGAAACTCGAGTTGATAAATGGTTCCCAAGATGCTTCAACGGAGGGTAGATCCGGCTCACTAGCTGGGCTCATTCCCAACATCCCAGCAAGTTGTACCGTCCATTCCAGATCAAAGCTGAGTAGTGCAGGAAGGGTTGGATGGAACTTGGAAGTGGTAGAACCTACAGCCTTCCACAATTGGGACACATGGAACACCGGATGAGTACTCGTCTCAGCTGGCAATTGGAGTTTGTAAGCCACATCACCTATTTTTAGAAGCACATCATAGGGCCCAAAAAGTCTAGGTGACAACTTCTCGTTAGCCCGCTTAGCTAAGGAGCGTTGATGGTAGAGTTTCAGATAAACTAGATTCCCCACATCAAACTGTACTTCCCTTCTTCCAGAATCTGCCACTTTCTTCATTCGGTTTTGAGCCCTTTCCAATTGCAACTTCAAGGTAGTAATAATTTCATCATGCTGTTGAAGCAACTGATCAAGGCCTGCCACCGGTGTGTGCTGAGTCCCATAATGTGTGACCGGAGGTGGATCCTTCCGTAAACGACTTTAAAAGGAGTGGTCTTTGTGGAAGTGTGAAAAGATGAGTTATACCACAATTCAGCCCAAGGAATCCGGTTAGACCAAGAACGAGGGTGGCTGTTCGCAAAACACCAAAGATATGTTTCCAGATGACGATCCACCACCTCTGTTTGCCCTCCGATTTGTGGGTGATATGACGTGCTTCTCCGAAGGTGAGTACCTTGAAGACGAAAAAACTCAGTCCAGAATAGACTGGGAAAGACCATGTCACAGTCCGGCACAAGGTGGAAGCTTATGAGCTTATCATACAACCACACAATTTCGTTTGCAAAAACTCCGGTCATGATCACTGCAGAAACGAAACGTTTTTTCCCTTTGAAATGAACCGACTTACTCCATCGAGCTACTATCGCAAGTATAGTATTCACGGCAATCCCATAGCCAGTTGCCCATACCCTTAGGATCTTATTAGAATGTTTTCCCTTGCTTGAATCTAAGTTCCAGTAATTCCACCTTAATGATTTGGTTTCAGACTTCTTAACAGCATTTCCCCTCCGGCATTGCTTTTTTGACTCAGGAATTTCATCAAACACAACATATTCATCATAAATGGGTCCACTAAATTCACCCCACCCCAAGTCAGAATGCTCTCTTTGTAATAGTTACCTCGCTTGAATACGAATAAGGATCTGTAAGTAAAATTAATATGGCTAACCTTGGGATAATTCCCCCTGAACCCAGGCTCCTTCATCTTCCCCATAATTTCAGTTTTGCAGTGACGAGATTCAGTCAACAGAAATTGTTTTTCTTCAATACTTGCAGAAAATTTGGTTGACGTTTTCTTACCAACGAACCCATTTTCCGCTTGTGCTACTCTTTTATTCTTATCTTCTTGAAGCATAAGACCCTTGTTGATTGGGGAGTTCCCTTCCGAGTAATTACTGCCACAACCCAAGTTCTCTCCATGTTTACCTGACTGACC
Source organism: Osmanthus fragrans (assembly GCA_019395295.1). Taxonomy (NCBI): domain Eukaryota; kingdom Viridiplantae; phylum Streptophyta; class Magnoliopsida; order Lamiales; family Oleaceae; genus Osmanthus; species Osmanthus fragrans. The sequence continues at coordinate 13,908,131 of CM033361.1, forward strand.
TTCTCCAGAAACTTCATATGGGACCTTAAGCTGTCTGCCAATAGTCCATATAAGCCTGATATTTTCTCCTTGGGTTGGTTTTAATTGTAAATTGCCTTCTACATAATGGCCAAGCCCAAGCCCACATATTTTTCTTTATTAATTACCGCCCTAGTTTGTAGCCCAATTTCCTCCTGATTCTTAATCATCGTGGTCTCCTTCTCTTCTCGATTCTTCCAGCTCTCCCTGTTCTCCTCCTCTGGCGACGGTGATGGTAGCACGTGCAATTTGCCCATCAGCCTCTCACTCTCCAATTCCAGGCCCTTTTCTACTGTCTCTAATCTCTGCTCCATCACAGATTTCTTCTCATCATCCCCCGGTGATAATTGTTCCTTCTCAGATATTACAGGCTCCACTTCGGTCAGTTTTTCTATGGAGGTAGTCGACTTCATCATACTTCCCTTCCTTTCACGTTCCTCCTCCGGTGCCGACGCCAGAGACACCTTACACTGATTCTGCTGTTCCTTGATCGTTACCTCCAATTTTACCACATCCCCATGCTTCCCCGCTGGAATTTCTTCACCAATGGAGATCCTCTTCACACGAAATTGATCGAGCATCAATTTCTTCAATTCTTCCCAGGTTTCTACCGGAGCAACCTGCTGAAACCAATTCCATGTTTGCCAGTCAAAACATGCTATTGCAGCCTCTATTTTCTCGACTTCCGACAGCCGATTTTTAGAAAAAATCTGGTCCGCTTTTAACACCCACTCGGATGTGTCTTCCCCATAGAATATCGATGTGTTGAGCCGGCCCCATGAATCCAGCCCCAAATCACTATCTCGATCTCCTTTCAGTTGTCTTATCATCTTTTCCAATTGATTCAATATCGAGCTGCAACTCTGTTTCATTTCCTTGCTGAAACTTGTTGTCATTGCCCTAAGATCGTTGCTCTGATACCAAATGATAGAACCTGATTAATCACATAGGTAATTAGTGCTCACAGTTATGAACTAAGCTCAGAAACAGCTGAATTATAAATACACAGGAATGACTTAAACGGAGATGGATCAATTGAACGTAAAAACACAGTAACTGAATATGAACTGTTTGATTGAATGAATAAAATGCTACAACTCGAAATGGAAAGAACAACTGTAAATGAAAAGAACACGCAAGCTGAAATGAAAGAGTAACAAGGCAAGTTTCGAGAGTTGCCCCCTCTCCTATTGATCCAGATTTCCCTTGATTTCTGAATGCCTTTTCTAGACTCTACTATCCACTATTTATTAACACTATGACCTCAGCATATCCAATTAGTTGCTCAACAAATCTAACAACTAATATTCCCTCACATGCTTATTACACCTCTTTCTTGTGACACCTTGGATACGTAGTATGGGAGACTTATCATACGCCTAGGCAATATCCAATCTATATGTTGAGAAGCCAGAATATTGTTCCACAGCCAACGAACACCATCACAATGAATGAACAAGTAATCATTCATTTCCGTATCCCTTTTACACACAACATCACTCGGTTACGTAAAAACCTTTCTTCGAAGATTATTTACCATCAACATTTACCCTTTTACAACTGTCCATAATAAAATGATATTCGTGGAGGCAATTTACATTGCCACACCATCTTTCAGGGGAATGAACTTTTCACAGGTTCCAAAAGGGATTTAAAATAAGTGCGAATTGAAAAAATATCATCCCGTGCCAAAATCCACCTGCTACGATCACCCTCTCCTGCCTGGATTTGCATCTCATGCAAGGAGGTTAAAAATAGCGCATAATCATCCAATTTCCAATCCTGTAGACCCTTCCTAAAAATAATATTCCAGTTGTAACTCCCATTGTGAATTACTAATATATCATGCACCATAGCAGATGACACTAGAGCAGCGATGGAAGGAAACCCCATCTTTAGTGGTTGATCTCCGCACCAACAATCATCCCAAAATCTAATACTATTACCATTCTCCACCACAAAAATCAATCTATCTCGAAAGTTTCTCCATCTTCGTCATATATACCTCCACAAACTCATTCCATAAGAACCACGACCTTCGACCAAGCACCAACCCTTCCATCTCACCATACTTCACCTCTATGATTTCTCTACAAAAACTTTCCATCTCTGCTCCAAATTGCCACAACTACTTGCCCAATAAGGTATTATTAAACAAAACAAGGCTCTTCAATCCAAGGCCCCCATCCTCATAGGAAAGCAAACAGCATCTCAATTGACCAAATGAAGTTTCCTCTCCTCCCCCAATCCTGCCCGAAGAAATTCCTTTTGAATCATCTGTAATCTATTTGTCACTACAACAGAAATAGGAAACAATGGTAAAAAATAAAAAGGGAGATTAGAAAGAGTGGATTTAATAAAAGTAAGTTGGCCTCCCTCTGAAAGGTACATAAACCTATCTCGCTAACCTCTTCTCCACCCTTTCCTCAATACCATTTTAAATACGTATACTTTTAAACCGTGCTCCTAAAGGGAGTCCTAGATATGACATAGGCAACTGCATAACCTTATACCCCAATATATTAGCTAACTCCTTCACGTTGGTAGCCTCTCCTACTGGAATATCCTCATATTTATCTTCAATCCAGACACAGTTTCAAAGCATAGGAGCAAGTGGCGCAATTTCCTGAATTGCTCATCTTCATCACAAAAGATCTGCATGTTATTTGCAAATAATAAGTGGGACACCTGCAAGTGACCAATTGTGAAAACCCTTATCAAACCCTCCCCCACAGCTTTCTCAATTATCGTACTGAAAACCTCCATTACAATAACAAATAGCAATCGATACAAATGATCCCCTTGGTTCAAGCTTCTGTTGCTTCGAAAATAACCCTTAGGGGTACTGTTGACCAAAACTGAGAACGAAACCGTATAGATACGAAATTGAATTCACTTACACCACTTATTCCCAAAGTTACATTACCTGAGCATATACAAAAGGAACCCCTAGCTCACGCTCATGTGATCATAAGCTTTCTGAATATCTAGCTTACATAGCATCCTTAGAGAGGCACAATTTTGAGTCAATACATTCATTCACTATAAGTATAGAATCCAAAATCTGATGCCCTTTAACAAAAGCATTTTGAAACTTATATACCACTTTCCCTAACACCTCTTTTAATCTATTCGCTGAAACTTTTGCAATAATCTTGTACACCTCACTGACTAAGCTAATAGGGTGAAAATCTTTAATATCAGTCGCTCCCGCATTCTTAGGAATCAGCAAAATAAATGTAGCATTAGAACTTCTCAAGAACCTGTCACACTAAAAAAAATAAGTTATCCATAATGTCCTGTTGCACCACCTCCCAACAAGCCTTATAAAATGAGAACAAGAAACCGTCAGGTCCTGGAGCCTTATCGCCATTCATACTAAACACCACTTCCTTAATTTTATTCTCCTCGAATGGTCTCTCTAACCAACCAGCATCCTCTCCCGTGATAGTAGAAAAATTCAATCCTTCCAACTCTGGCATCCACTCAGACTGTTCACGATAGAGATTATGATAGAATCTTACCATTTGGGTCCTAATATTGTGTGGGTCCTCATTTCCTTACTTTTGTGAAATTTATCGTTTAAGTAGTAATGTGGTAAGTAAGGGTCATTCTCGAGGAGGATTGCTTTCAATCACGTCAATTGCAACTTAGAAAATAAAATGCGAAAGCAATTAAATGGGGGGGTTGGTTGGATTGTTAAACTAAAGAGGCGATAAAAGTAAAAATGGAAAAGAACTAAAATAACAAAGACATAAAGTAGTGGAAATGTGATCGAGTGGTATCTCTTTAGCACTAGAATAATTTTCTTATCAAAGTTCGCAAAAGATTTTCGTTCTTAAGATTAACAACAATTCGAGAATAATCAAAAGCTCAATTACCTCAATCTCTTCTTACATTTTAGTTGAATAAGATAAGCTCGTTATCCAACCCTTTTCATTAAACAATTTAGGATAAGTTCACTAGATTTAATTCAACAAAAGCATTACGACGAAAGAGACGAATTAAATTAAGCGCAAACTCGCAAGCTTGGTTTACTAACTTAAGTGTTAATCCACATACATTCAATCAAATAGCGATTACGTACTACGATTAATTGAAATGTACTTGTTACTAGGTTTTAGAATAAATAGCGATTACGTACTATAAATCTCAAAATAGCATTCATTGCATCCACATAATCATTTAGTTGTACTTCCCAAATAATCAAGAAGAGCAATACCAACATTTAAAACACAATGGATTAAACACATCAATCTCAAGAAAATATTAAGTCACAAATCATTAGAAAAATCATTCTAGGGTTCCAAAATAATCCCCAATCACATAAATGTTTAGTTATTCATGAAAAATACATAAATAACCAAAAAAATACTACACAATGATGAAAACGAGATTAAGGAAGAGGAAAGCTTATTGCTAAAGAGATGGAAAGATGAAGTCTTCAATATCAATGCATTCTTCTTCTTCTTTACCCAAAAATCGCAATTGTTGATGGAGGGGAGAGCTCCCAAATTTTAGTTCTATTTTGGTCGGCTCCTCCCTCTTTTCTTGCCTTAGAAATGAGCCCCAAGACTTGTATTTATGTTGTGGAGAAGAATAGGAGTCGGGTTGAAGTGAAATGGGCCGAGAAATAAATCAAAAATCGGGTTTTCGCGCTACCCGGAAAATCCTCTAGAATTGTACCATGCGTACGCATGACTTTGACCATGCGTATGCATGGTAGAAGCCATTTAGCCTCAAGAGCTGGTTTTGCCAAGCGTGCGTACGCACGCCTCTGCAGATTGTGCGTATGCACAACCTTCGATTTCTGCACTTCAACACTTTTCTTGTGCCAGCTTCATTTCTTCCTATTTTTGCACCTATTTCACCTCCTCAAGCCACATTTCTTCATAGAAAAATTGATGGTTTTGTTCGCCGAACTTTGGAATATTTTATCTTCAATTCTATTGGCTCAATTCACGCTTGAAATCCTTCCAAACATCCAGCAACCGGGGTATTAACCTAAATAACAAAAGTAACAAAGTAAGGTATAAACCAATATGTGAAAACTAACAACTAAATAAGTTTAACGGCCTAAATGAGTGCGAAATCCGCACTTATTAGTCGGGTTAATGAAATGGGCTCAAGATGTGGAGGCCCAGTAAGAGAGAAATAGATTTTCATAGAAGATTAGGATAAAGTTTCCCTAGGTATTGTTTGGGCTCAGGATAGGAGGCCCATTATTATAAAAAGAGACCTAAATCTAGGCCACTGTTCAGAATATAATTAATCTAAAAAAAATTTTAAGTATCTTTCTTGGTATCTATGGATACAAAAAAAATTTGAAATTTGAAAAACGTACCCACGTACTCGTGTCTAGAATTTGGACTCTTTTTAGCCATGCCTCAGTATCCTAAATTTTAAAAAATAAAAGATCCGACACTTGGATATGTATCCGTATCCGATACCCGTACTCGAGTCTGAGCATCATAGGATGAGACTACTACATGGAGGAGCTATAATTAGAAGTTACAGGAAACAAACAGAATCAAATAAATCATAATCTACTGGTCTCAGTTTATCGTGTACCTTTATGTTGGTAGCAAGTAGAAGAGATCTCCTTATTGGATGCAGCTCTCTAAGAGCCACATTACCGTGCCTTAACCATAAATATCAGAGAATGTTTGAGAACGGGTGCTTTTATTTGTTTGTTTAGTTCTGTTTAATTGCTATATTTGCTTGTATATTTCTTTCTTTAGAGAACCTCAGATTGATTTTTGAGGACCATCCTCTTCCCCATTTTCTGGTGAAATGCAGATTTAAAAATGTTGGACTACTTTCAAAAGAAAGGTTGGGAACTTTAACATAGGAAGGTGTTTCCAATGCTTTCTAATTTTGCATTTATTTTAAATATTTTGCTACAATAAACTTCTTTTGTGGATATGAACAAGCTACAGACAATTTAATTCCTTTTAACAGATTATGATAGACTAATCATATCTGCATTCTGAAAAGTAAGTTTTACCTAGGATTTACTTTCTCTGTTTACACTTATATTACAGGCATTTTCTTATGAGTTGCTTCATTATGTCTTCACAGGTTCTGGGTTTACTGGTCGAAGTAATGAGTAAGGGTTTTGAAAAACACCTAAATAGTGTACTGCAAGCTATGAGAAGGATTTTGCAGTCTGCTGTCTCTGCTATTACATGTGAACAAGATCTGTCTGATGAAGTAGTGATTACGTGGTGGAAGGAGGCATATTATTCACTGATTATGTTTGAGAAGATCCTAGATAAATTCAAATTTCATAACTTGTGCTTTGACAGAGATCTGGAGGTACTGATCTGTTGCTTCTATTGGTGAATGCATAGTTGTGCATGATCAATTGTTCTAGCTGTGCATTTTTTGATTTCTGTTCTAAACTTGTCCAACATGAACAATATTTCTTCTTGCAGAAAGGGTTGGTGGGACATAGTTTTTAGGTTATCAAAGTCATAAATGCACATAAAAATTGGAATAAATCATTATCGGTTGGTTACTTCCTGTAATATAATCTAGCTAGCCATTTCTGCTTCATCATGTAGTGTGTTGGAATTTAATTTTTGCTTCCTATTTCGAATGACTGAATGGGACCCTGTTTTGCAAGAACAGGTGTTTATTTTCTGCTCTGTTATATAACAATTATGATCCCTCATTTAAAACTTTTCCCAAATTATCAGGTTTTGTTCTTGGAAGCATTATTGTAAATTGAGTAGATCTCATTCTTTTGTGCATTGGTTGACTTATACCTTTATTACCTTCTTCTTCTACCTTCCATCCTTTCTCCCTTTGTATTGAGTTTAGTAAGTTCCTTTGACTTCATACAGGATATATGGGAAACTATGTGTGTTCCTATTGCACCCACACTTGTGGTTGCGCAATATATCAAATCGCCTCGTGTCTTTCTACTTTAAAGTGGTTACTGAGACTTGCAACAAGAACAAGGAATTGTCACCTGAAACATTTATTCTAATGAGACCAAGGAGACTTTTCTCAATAGCTGCTTCTCTTTGCTGCCAACTGAAGGTGCCTCTGATTGATGATATGGCTGGCGATTTAATCGAGAGAAATCTTGTGTTTTCAATTTGCGGGTTGCATTCCTTTCTGGGAAAGAGTGATTACATGAATCTTCCAGATTTCTGGTCCAACCTCGAACACAATTAGAAAGACCGTTTTCTTGAAGCTTTTCATGCTCTTGACTCAAGGAAGGGTAGAAGCACGCTTTTATCAATTTCTTGTAGGCTTATTGTTCAGCACGATACAAAGAATGATGATTATCATCAGCATCTATTTGTTTCTTATTTGCTTCAGAGGATGGGAAAGATTTCCCTTCAGATGGAGGACAGACAGGTGCATTTCTAAGAATACTACATTAAAGAATTTTTATATTTTATTATTTTCAAGGAAACTAGTCCAATTTCCACACTTCATGCTTATTAGATCACTTGTTAAAAGAATGATTATGCTGTAACTTAATAGAGTTGTAACCAACTCAAGGAGCTCTTTTGAGCCCTTTGGGGAAGTTTTTTGAGTTTGAATCATGTTAATTATTATTATCTTAGCCTTTGACCTTTGCTCTTTATGTTAGGTGTGGCTTGTACTAAGCTCATGTCTTGATTCATTATACAACCCTAGCTTCAGTTCATTTTTATTATAAATGCTTTTGAAAGTCCCATAATACTGATATCATATAATTTCCTTATTGCAGATGAAGATTGTCTTCAGTTGTTTCAAATTAATTTCTCCAAAACTTCTCAACTTCTATAAAATGTTAACACCGGTTGGCAAAGATGATTTCCATGATTATGCATTTCAAATGCTGTTTCCTTTGTACAAAGTCTGTGAAGGGTTTACTGGAACAGTTATTTCGGGTTAGTACTGTTACTTCAAACTTCGAATTATATATTTAGATTTCCATATTCCTTTCCCTTTTAAATTTTTTATAGCTTCAGCATCGTGGTTGTATTTGTTGGCTCAATCAAAGATGATAATGAGCTCAATACAAGACTTGCAATATCCTTTGCAAGATGAAATGGATCAAAAACAATCCTTTTATTTTTAAGATAAAATCTGATGAACTCGAGCTGAGGAAGAAGGAAAGAAGGAGAGATAATACAATGCTGAAATTGAGGAGAGAAAATCTATCTTTGATACAACCCCATACTCCACACCATACACTAGATTATATGATGATGGTTGATAGATTACAATATAATATTAAAATAGAGAACTGACATCACTACAGTGAACATAAGCAAGTTGCAAGCAAATACATTTAAAATAAAATACAATATAAAGTGTGACAATTGAAATGGATGCTTCACACGTTTTATCCTTCAGTATTCGCATGTTATGCTGTATGTTGAATTTATTTACAAAGTAGCACAAGTAATTATCGTGTTCCTGAATTGAAGACAATGTGCTTTTCAAAAGTAGCTGTATTTTTCAAAAGGGTGATAGATATTCATAATGGTGGAAAAGTCTTGCCTCATGGGTATTAGAAATACCATTATATCTTTTGAAATTCTCCATAATATTTTAAGCGTAATGGTAGACCATCTATTCTGGTTGCTTTAGATCTCCCATAGATGTAGCCATGAACCAGATAGAGTGACAAATAAGAATTCATGCAGCGGACTCCATATTGGAAATAAGGCTTGGTTTGCTGTATTTTAAACGTGTAGCCTAGATAAGCAGACTTAGTAACAAACATGTAGTCTACTATGGATTCTCCTATATGATTCTCTGCATGGGACCAGTGGCTTTTTCCTGTTCTTAATTGGGTCAGTATTTATCTTCTTAATGTCATATTATGTAAAAGGTCATTTGCCAATGGTTGCTGGTACAGAGTCGGTCTATAATTTGCTTTTTCATCTTTGTCTTTGACAAGCTTATTGATTTTCTATTTAGTTGATGACGAAATTGTAAACTCTGTTTCCAAAACCAGATGATGTGAAACAACTAGCACAAGAGATTCGTGACAGCATAAGAGATAAACTAGATAAACCAGGAACTCAGAATTTTGTTCAAATGTACAATCAGATAAGGAAAATTCTCAAAGGAAAGCGGGACAAGAGGAAGCACGAAGAAAAGGTGATGGCTGTGGTAAATCCTATGAAAAATGCCAAGAGGAAGCTGAGATTTGCAGCTAAGCATCGGGCCAACAAAAAAGGGAAAATTATGACCATGAAGATGGGAAACTGGATGCATTGAAGTCCAAGCAGTGCCATCTTTTAGTGATTGTGACTGATGGACTGCCAATAAGCATGTTGCGTCTTCAAATACCGGAGAATCCAGTGAAACGGCATTTAAACCTGGTAGCATATGGGCTCGTACCTGTAGAAATTTTGCACCTCGACCACAATGCCAACAATTGGAGCCTCAGGGTCGCTTGATGGACGAGGGATTGTGCTTCGTCGAAGATTTTGATATCTATTGTACTAAAGGGAGTGATCCCAGTTATATTCAACACATTACTATATGCTGCAGAACTGCTTTCAGTACCAACGGAGCTTGCTCCCTTATTTTAAGCCAATGTCTAACTATATATATATCATGTAAATGTCTTAATTTATTGGAGCTTTGAGCTTTTAATCACGTGTTTGCACGAATTATGCGTAATTAATTGTTAAAAACATTGATCTTTTTCTCAGGTGTTTGCACAAATTGTACGTAAATCTTCTTGATCGTCGAAATGAGGTTGCTCCTCAATAAAGGATTTCGTTCAAGAGAAAATTGACAAACTAATCTAATTAATAAATTAACTAATTAGTTGGTAGGGAAGCATTTATGAAATTCAAGTAATTGAGTAAACGATAAGCTCCCGTATATTCTTAGATTCTTTTATTTTAATATTAGTTTCGCAAGTTTGACAACTTTATTTGGAGATCAATGTTACTATCTCGTTCAATAATTTCCCTCGAGTATAATCAAAGCTATCTTCGCACGTGACTCGGTAGTATCCCTATTCCTAATGCAAACGTTTGAAGATGCATTAAATTACAAGACATTCAATTGAATCATGTAAAACATAGACAATAATTCCTAACGTTTATGGAACCTCACAATGATTGCTACTTGTCCTAGCTAAACTTCTATTCTTCCCTCCAATGACGAAATAAATCATATACCAATTCAATTATTGGTCATCAAATATCTAGAATCATTAAAATCCATATTATCTAAATTTCAAAATTCAGAATCTAATATAAAAACATCAAAACATAGTGTTCAACGTTATTTTAGCTTCTATACAATTAGCCAAGAATTATATGATTATAACAACACAAATTAGATACAATGTCACTTGGTATTAAAAATGTGAGAAGAAAGACGAAAACAATCTAGAGTTCCTTCAATAGTTTTTGAGTTATCTCCTTGGATGTCTCCTTAGTCTTATTCTTAATCTTCTTCTTCAACTGCAAGTAGGGGTGGACATTTTTTTAGAATTGGTGTAATAGAACAAGAACCAGATAGAATTGGCCTGTTCAATTTCGATTTCTCCGCTAAATGGGTTGATTTTGGGACCACGCATCGAGAATCGATTGGTTTAGATCCGATTCTTGATACTTTCTTGAGAATCAATAGTGAATTCAGTTATCTCGAATTTTCCTTTTTATTCGTGCATTGGACTAACAAGTACCATATTTTTGAACATTAGACCACAAAAATTATCTCACATCAAAATTCTATTTTTCAAACGCTTCTTTTTCTTTCTGCAACAAAATGTAATAGGTTGTCAAAATTCAATTTTAAATAATTTTATGAGTCTACAAATTCTTAGTTTTAATGCAACACACTATGAAAAATATATACTTTTAGTTCAAATTTCATAAGAGCTCAAATTTCTGTTTCTTTTGAAAGGTTGGCCAATCGAGAAACAATATCGTTGAGGATTACTAAATAATAAAGATAATCAAGTTAGAAATACTACATATATTTTTAATATATATTGTTGTATGGATTTCAATTTGTTATCTTGTTTAATTGATTGATTGATTTTTATTTATTTTTAATTTGACAAGTAGTTTTATATTTTATTTTTATAACTTTTTAGTATAAAGAATCGGACAATATTTAAATCGGTTGATTCGGTTCTGATTCCATTTTATAGTTCGATATGGAACCAATGGTTCCATTTCTATAATTCCTATCGGTATTTGATTTGATTTGATTCCCTTCAATTGGACCGATCCAAACCATACTCGTTTCTCACGGTAAGCAATAATGTATGAAATTATGATACGAAATTATATTGTATTATGTTAAGAAAGGAGTGAAAGGAGAAAATTAGATTGAATTGTTCACCGTTTCGTATTAAGCTTTTCAAATAAATAGATGTACAATGAGTTATGTAAGGAAAGTTTATACAAAAGGAAAATATACTAATGTGATGGAGTCCTATAATTAAGCTAATTACAAAAATTGTGCAAGTCTTGATATGGTAAGGAATCTGTCAATACTCCCCCTCAAGTTGGCGCATGGAGATCCATAATGCCCAACTTGCGCGAGAAATGATGAAAAAATTCATTTCTCAAAGATTTGGTGAAGATATCTACAAGTTGCTCCTTTGAAGAAGTGTGGACAACTTTGAGGAGACCTGACCGAATTTTGTCTCAAATGATATGTCAATCAATCTCAATGTGTTTGGTACGCTCATGAAATACAGGGTTGTGTGCAATATACAAAGCATATTGATTGTCACAATGGAAAGTAAAAAGCTCGGGATGTGGAACACCAAGATCAATGAAAAGCTGTTTTAACCAAGTGAGTTCACAGGTGGTGACGGCCATGGCACGATACTCAGCTTCAACAGAAGAACGAGAAACTATACTTTCTTTCTTGGTGCGGCATGAGATCGGACTGGTGCCTAACTGAATAAAGTAGCCAGTGGTGAAGCGGCGGGTGGTGGGGGTAGCTGGCCCTGTCAGAATCTGTATAAGCTGAAACATAAGTATTGTTGGAGGAAGGGAAGAAGATGCATTGGCCCGAACAACCTTTGATGTAGCGGAGAACTCTGGTTGCGATAGTCATGTGGGGAACTCGAGAGCATGCATGCATTGACTGAGTGCGTTGACTGTATAAACAATGTTCGGTCTGGTGATGGTCACATAGATGAGGCGACCAACAAGGCGATGATAAATGGTAGGATCAGGGAGGAGGTCACCGTCTTGGGTAGTAAGTTTCAAATGTTACTCCGTAGGAAAAGGAGCAGTCCGTGCACCAAGTTGTCCGCTGTCAGACAGAATGTCGAGGGCATATTTGCGCTGATTAAGAAAGATGTCTGTGGGAGAGCGAGCAACTTTGAGTCCAAGGAAGTACTTTATGGAACCGAGGTCCTTTGTCTTGAAATGAGTTGAGATGATATTTTTGAAAAACTCAATTTGAGAGGTCGTTACAGCCACTAGGATGTCATCAACATAAATAAGAACAAAAACGATGTTGGTGGAAGTGGTGAGAGTAAATAAAGAATGATCTGCCTGATACGAGTGAAAACCCGCATTAAGAAACACAAAGCTTAGTTTAAAAAACAGTTGTGGGAAGCTTGTTTTAGGCCATAGAGGGATTTGCCGAGGCCATAAACACAGGTCCCCCTTAGGGCAATAGTCGGGTGGTGGGGTTATGTAGACTTCTTCATCAAGATCGTCGTGTAAGAAGACATTATTGACGTCGAGCTGATAAATGATCCAATTTTTTATAGCTGCAACTGCTAATAAGCATCGGACCGTAGTCATTTTGGCGACTCGAGCAAAAGTCTCATGGTAGTCAATGCCTTCAACATAAGTGTATCCTTTGACAATAAGCCGAGCTTTGTGTCTCTCATGGATCTGTCGGCTTTGAGTTTGGTTTTTAAAACCCGTTTGCACCCAATGGGTTTCTTTCCAGGAGTAAGAGGCGCAAGAGCCTAGGTGGAATTATCCTCTAAAGTACGAAGCTCAGCAATCATTGCCTCACGCGCAGTGAGAATGGCGGATAGCATTAATATAGCAAGAGGGTTCAGTACAAGATGTAAGAGCATTCAAATAAGTAATATGTGAGGGGAAAAATAGAAATATGAAAGAAAAGCAGACAAATGATGAGCAGTACCTGAAGCTGGTGAAGCAGGTGTAGATGCTGTGGGCTCCGGATGTAAGGTGGGACAAACATAGTCTTGAAAATAGGTAGGTCGAGTAATAGTGTGGCGAGGGCGAGGAGCTGGTGGAGAGGGATTGGGTATTGTAGCGGGGGTCGGGGAAGTACGAAAGACATGAGAGTCAAAAGAGGATGGAGGGTCAGGAGACACAATTGGGTCAGGAACGGGAAGATGAATGGTAGGGGGTAGGGAGAGGTGTAGTGTCACGAAGTTCTTGGAAAGGGAATGTGTGTTCGTGAAATGTGACGTCTTGGGAGTAGAAGATGGACTGAGTCTGGAGATTGTAGAGCTTGTAGGCTTTGTGTGTGCTCGGGTAGCCAAGAAAGACACATTTAGTGGCACGGAGAGACAACTTGTCGCGATGAGCGCTGAGAGTATGTGCATAGCAAAAATAACTGAATATACGAAGATAGTCATAATTGTGAATTTTATTGAACAGAGTTTTAAAAGGGGATTTATTTTGGAGAATGCGGCTAGGGGTGCGGCTGTTGAGGTAGGCTGCGGTGAGCACACAATCACCTCCAAAAGGTTAGAGGTAAGTATGCTTGAAAACGCAAACTGCGGGCAACATTGAGAAGGTGCCGATGTTTACGCTCTGCAACGCCATTTTGTTGGGGAGTTTCGACACAGGTAGGTTCATGGATGATGTCGTGTGTGTGCAGGTATGTTTGAAATTGATTGGACAGAAATTCTTGTCCATTATCAGTTCTAATAATTTTTACGATAGTGTTAAATTGATTGTGGACAAGAGCGAAGAAGTGCGTTAAATGTGTGTAAGCTTCAGATTTAAAGCGCATAAAATATATCCATGTGATGCGAGAAAAATCATCAACGACTGTGAGAAAATAATGAGTACTACATAAGGATACCGAGCGATAACCACCCCAAATATCACAAAAATGCGATTAAAACGAGAATAACTTTTATTAGCATAATTGGAAAAAGGTAATCTAGTGTGTTTAGAACGAGCACAAACATCACATTTAGAAATAGTACATGGGGAATTAAAAATACTGGGAATGGTAAAATTGGAGGGATCACCTAGACGTTGATGCCATAAGGTCTTATTAGCAGTAGTTTGAGCAGCAAAAATGACGAAAGTTTCGGGACGGTATTGCAAAGATCACCCGCTCCAATCGGCTTCATCAATTGAGAGTCTTGAAATAAACAAGAAGCAGAAGAAAAAGTAATAAAACAAGAATTATGGAGGACAATATGGGAAATTGAAAGTAAATTAAAGGACATAAGTGGAACAAAAAAATTATGAAATGTGAGGAGAGGCAAGGGGCTTCAAATCGGCAAGGGCATCACGTTGGTAACAGATGTGGTGGCTCGCACCACTGTCCACCACCCAATGGAGGTGCCGATTGAAGGTAAAATCAGACGGAGAGAAGAGATTACCAGCAAATGCGGTAGGTGATGGGTCAATTGGTGCAAGCGACGAAGCTAGGAGGTTGAGGAGCTTCTGATACATCTATGGAGGAAAGGAAATGAGGTTTGCAGTCAACCGAGAAGGGTGGGAGACCAGATTTGCAGCCGACAGAAGTAGGCCTAAGATGGACGACCTTGATTTCTTAGTGCCGGGCTCTCGGCCTGGGGATTACCCGATAAAGTCCAACAACGATCTCGCTTGTGGTCATCTTTGCCGCAAGCGGTGCACATCAGAGGATGACGTGGGCGAGTGGTGGTGCGGATAGCCATGGCCATGGTCTCAAATGATTGCGGGTAGAGATTGAGAAGCCTTTGTTGGTCTTCTTGAAACAGGATGGAGAAAACTTTGTCGATGGAGGGAAGCGGGTCCATGGCCAGAATTTGGGTGCGAAGAGGAGCAAAGGAATCATTAAGCCCAAGGAGAAATAGGAAAACACGTTCATCATCAGCTTGTTTTTGCATCTCTTTGAAGTCAGTTGCGATTTGGAGATGGCTAATTTCATCCTACAGTTGTTTGATTTGGTTGAAATATGTAAGTATTATGCCCTAGGTCCAATCAACTTTGGGCATAAGTACTTTTGATATATGTTTAATGCATTTGTTATGGCAAGATCTATTATATTAAATAATAGAGTCCGTAGATTCAAGTCTCGGTAATTTGTTAATCACAAGGAGTTGTGATTGTGAGATACAAATTACATATGATTGAATCTTAAATCATCCGTGGTCGTAAGTAATAATGAGATACGGATATCGTTATTACGGATAGACCACCACGTGTGACATTCCTTACTTGTGAAGTAAGTAGCTGATCTCACAAGCTAAAGTGTAGCGACACTTAAATGAACACGTGAATGTTTTGTTATAGAACAAAACATTGGAGACCCGCTGAGAGATTCCACATGGATAACTATCTGAGTGTCAGTGGTTAATCTCTAATGTTCGGTAGTGGAATTGATCCTTCGACTTGAGATCATCATAGTACCTTATGTGGGGACAGTCATGCTTTGGTGATACTGGAAGTTGCTCTGTCAAGGGCCGCTAATACGGTATCGTTCGGGTATGTCAAGAATCATATGAAGGTTGTGAATGATCAATAGATGATTCGTCACATTTAGATAGTAAGAGTTTATGATCTACATTTCATCCAGTTAAGTTGATAACGAAATCCTTGGCCAAGGTGTACCTATAAGTCGAAAACGAGTTTTCGACTTACATTGACTTAATAAGTGGAATGAAAGATATGATCGATAATCGAGATTGACACAATCCATATCTCGTAATTGATCGGATCATATTGACGAAGGGATTATAGTTTCACGATAAACGAACGAATTTAGTTTTGTCATACCACATGACATTTCCCGTCACATGTATTGCCCTGACACATTGCTAGATGTCAATCTGGGACAACGGATGTGAATTAGAGATAAATCAAAATGGTGTTTTGATTTATCTATTTTGATTAGATCAAAATAATAATTTACGTCGTTAGGCATCGTGATTGGAAACCTAATGGGTCACACACAAAAGGAGAACTAGAAGATTGAGATCCGTCAAATAATTAATTGACAAGTGTTGTGTAATTAATTAATTGGATTGCTTATTAATATGCCCGAATTAATTAATTAGATTAATTAATTCATGGACCGGATTTGATTAATTGGATTAATTAAATATTGGGCCAGGTTAAGTTGTAGGACGGGCCAAACTCTTTTGGGCTTATATAAATAAGCTGCTAGGGTTTGTAAACAGGAGATGGATTTTCATTATTCTTGCTAGCACAAGAAAAGTAAAACCCTAATTCTCTCAATCTTGTTCCCTGTGTGGATTCCATTGGAGGCTGGACAATTGAACAGCTGTGGGAGGCAGATCGAGATTGCTGGAACTACAGGAATAGCAAAGGAGTTTGCAGATCTGGTAAAAGGTACGATTCTTATCACAGTTTCTATCTAAACACAAAGCAGATCCTTGGTGGGAATTGAAATTTATTTAATTTTTCGTTGTGCATGATAAGTAAATTCCCAACAGTGGTATCAGAGCCTACTTTGTGTTTCTTAGAAATTGTTTTGCATGATTGAACAGTCAAAAGTTGATTGTTCATATTTGTTTATTGAATATAGCAATTTTGAAAATTATTATTTTTATTCATAATCTGATTTTGAATATAAAATAATTTATAATAAAAAAAAAAAAAGGGAGGTGAACGACAAGGGAAGGAGTGGCCGGCGACAACATCACTGCCGGCGAGGGTAGCGCCCAACGGCGTTGGACGCCAGCGAGAGCAGCGGCGTACGACGCTGCCAGGCAGCTCCCAGCCGGGGTCTGCTGTTGCGACAGCAGCAACCCTGGCTGCTGGGACAGCAGCGTGCGACGCTGCTGCGTGCAGCGTCGCACGTTGCAGCTTGCGGTGCACCGCTTCTTCAGATGCTGTGGCGCCGGAGAGTGAGTCGGCGAGAAGAGGAAAATTGGGTGAAAATTACTTAGGAATTTCAGATTGGGCCGTTGGAGGCGGGGGCTTGTCTTGCAATTTTTGAAATCGTAAGCCCCGTCTGCAATTAGAGTTATAAAAGGGGTCAGTTTGCAAATTTTTAAAAGAGGACCTGTTATGCAAATTTAGATATTGTGAGGGTCTGGTTATTAAATTGGAAGGGGCCAGAATGCAATATTTCTCAAAAGGGTTTTTATTGCAATTTTTAAAAGTGTTTTAAAATTGATTTTAAAAGTTTTGACCCTAAAATTTCAATTTTGACTGAATTAAAATTTTATTTAAAATTAACGACTTTTATATTTTTGTTAAAATTAGATTTTAACTTAAATATTAAGTTTTGACCCTTAATTGAATTTTATTTTATTTTGGAGTTTTATCCTAAATTAAAATATTAATTCAATTTAAATTAGAGTTTGACTTTAATTTAATATTTAATTAAAATTTGATTTTAATTAAATAATTCTCCCCATGTACTCTTCAAAATAGAATTTGATTCTAATTTGACATTTAATTAGAATTAGATTTTAATTAAATTGTCTCGCCCTAAAATTTATTCTTTGAATTATATTTTGACTCTAATTTAGTATTTGATTAAAATATGATTTTAATTAAATAATTCGCCTTAATTTGTTCTTGAAATTAGAATTGGATTCTAATTTGACGTTTAATTAAAATTAGATTTTAATTAAATCGTTTCGCCCTAAATTTCTTCTTGGAATTAGAGTTGGACTCTAACTTGGTATTGATTAAAATTTGATTTTAATTAAATGCGTTCACTCTAAATCGTTGAATTAGAGTTGGACTCTAATTTTGTTGTTTAATTAAAATTTGATTTTAATTAAATAATTTCGCCTCATATTTTGAAATTAAAGTTGGACTTTATTTCAGTGTTTAATTAAAATTTGATTTTAATTAAATGAACCCGCTAATTAAATTAATTGATTAATATGATTAATTAATTAATTAATTATTTTCGATCCATTTGTCTAAATAGTTTAGACGACTTTTAATTGCTAGATTCTTGAAACATACTTGCATATAATATTAGATATTATATAGGAAACATTTATATGATGAATGTTTATTAGTGGATGATTATGGACTCGACCATATGGATGTGTTGAATGAATGGTTTAATTCCTATTGTTTTATGGGTCTGCGAGCTCTTAATTGTTTTGGGCCTGCGAGCCCGTTACTATTGTTATTATTATAGGGTCTACGAGCTCTCAATTGTTTTGGACCTGCGAGTCCGTTATTATTATTGTGGATCTGCGAGTCCAATTCTCATTTAGGCCTGCGTGCCAACTAGTATAGGATTCAAGTTGTAGCTGATCTAATTGAAGATGCAAGAAGAGGAGGAAGCCATGGAGATGGAGCATTGATATTGATTCAATGCAATACCCCTAGGAATTGACCAACTAGTTTTCCTTTTGGCTCAGGAAGACTAGATAGATTTAGTCCATAATCATCCACACTATTATATGTATGTTTTTTTTGCATGTTTGATGCATGATTATAAATATATATATATAATTATTATATTGATGAGACCTATGCATGATAAATCCCTCACTAAAATATTAAGTTGTTTAATAATTAGCCTTCCATCATTATAGTGAAAAACGAGAGTCCTAAATCGTCTCAACTTGTTGAGTATACTCAAGGCTGGTCTATTAGGGATATGTTTGACACTATGAAATATTCGATATTTCTGAATGATGGGTTCGACTTAATTAAAATTATCTTTTGTTGAGTACACTCAAGGAGATAAATTTTAGAGGCATGTTAAGCTAACACATAAGATGTGTGAAGACAAGGAGTTGTCAGCTTAATGATCTGGGAGTTGTATGGAGATACAATTGATAACAGTATCTACTCAAATGTTTTATTAAGGTTTGTTGAGTACACTCAAGGTCTTAATATAACAAATGAGATCCCAGCCCACTAGGAGTCAAGTATGGATTCCATAAATTTATGCGAGAGGGTCATAAATTTGAGTTAAATAGTGGGAGCACAATTAATTTGATAAAAGACCATATTAAATTAATTGATGCATTTTATATATTATTCTTTTACTTTTCGTCATTTATTGAATCATGAATAACCATATGTGGCATACTAGATGTCAACAACCAAACCAAGTTTTCTTGATTGACACTGCAATCTGAGAATTGTTCTCACGCATGAGAAAATTGGTTATGTCCTTAAGTAACCTTTTCTAGAGACACTTGTTGATGACTCAACTAAGGAAGAGGTGGCTGTTATAATAAACACGAAGATGACGATAGTACTGCAACATGTGTGATGCTTGCGACTATGTCACCTGAATTACAAAAGCAACACAAGAGTATAGATGCTAACATATGATTTTTCATTTCAAATAGTTGTATGATAATAATCATGTGTGGAAGGATATGAGACTTCCAAACAACTACACCAGTGCAAAATGACAGAGGAATCTTCAGTCGGTGCTTGAGTGCTGAAGATTATTGCAATTGAGAAATTGTCTCGATTGGGTTCATTCATGAACCATGAACCAAGTGTTGACTTAGTTCTATAATTTCTGTCAGAGAGTTATTTATACCGAATTATGAATTTTGTTATTAATAAACTCAAGTGCACACTTATTGAGTTGCTGAAGATGCTTAAGACTGTTATGCCCAATATTAAAGTTATGATTGGGCAAGCCATTAATTCCTCAAAGGATATTAAGAGGAAGTCTAAAGGGGCTTTGGAAAAGCATTTAAGATGGCTAAGATAGTCAAAGTAAATAAGGACATTATCAAATCCACTTGGGTAAGGCCTATATCTACTTCACTAGTCTCTTGGGTATTAGATACCAGATATGGATATCATATTTGTATAAGTATGCAGAAACTAAATGGAAGTAGACCACTGCACAAAAAGGAAGTTGGCCTACACGTTGAAAATGAGCAAATGTTGTTGCATTATCTGTAGAAGCATACTTCCTACCGTTGCCTTTAAACTGAGTATTTGAATTAGAGAAATGTTAGTTTGGACTCACCAATACCAGAACATTAGTTGAATTTCATGTTTGGACATGAACGATATTAATGTTAAGGACAATTGTTGTTCTCTCTTATCTTAATGGTTATGGTGAATTACAAAATAACATTTATATTCTAAATACTGAGTATTCTATAGTAAGTATAGAAATTTAGAGGCATAAAAGTCATAATCTGAATAACGCCTAAATCTAGCATTGTAGACTCGGTCAACTAATTACATATAGATGTTTATTTGGGGTCAATTGATTTTGAATCATTTGACAAATGTGATTGTGGCTATTAGGCACAATGACCAAATCTCCTTTTACTTGAAAGGTGAAAAGTCTGCACAATTGCTGGATCTAATACATAGTGATGTGTGTGGATCCATGCCGATTAATGCTAGATGAGTTTCTCTTATCACACTTACTAATAACTATTTTAGAAATAGTCATGTATGTTTGATAAAACTTAAACATGAAACTCTTGAAATGTTCAAGGGATTCAAGTTAGAAGTAGAGAAACAATTAGTAAAGATATTCTCACACTAAGATCCGATCGAGGTGGAGATATCTTAAAGATAAATTTAGATTATCTAAAAGAGAATGTGATTCTCTTGCAGTGAATTCCTTATATACACTACAAAATAATAGTGTGTCTGAAAGGGGAATCGCAAACTATTAGATATAGTGCGATTAATTAATAGGTCGTGCAAACATTCCAAAAGGTTTTGGGGTCATGCATTGATTGCAATGTTCTACACACTAAGTCATGTCTCATCTATGTCGGTTGACAAAACTCCATACGAGTTATGGAAAAGCAAAATGCCCAACTTGTCAAATATGAGAGTCTGGGGCTGTGACGCTTATGAAGCGCATTGATTCGGATAAGTTTAAAGCTAAATTCGATAAATAAATATTTGTGGGATATCCAAAAGATAAAATTGGATATCAATTCTATAATCTCATTGAGAAGAAGATGTTCTTCTCAAAATATGTTAAACTCCTAGAGAAAGAGTTTATTCTAGGAGAGGACAGTGAGAGTAGAATGGATCTTGAAGGAGTTCAAGAATCCACAGATATGGTTGACCAAATAGATAAATCTGAGTGTGATCTCACACCTGATGAGGGACATACTCTTGATTTGGAAGTAGAGACTTCTGAGAACAGATCAGCTCTGTGTAAATCTTATAGGATCATTCAACCTCTTAGAATGTATGAATCCATGATTACTAATCAAGTATTATTAATTGAGGATGATGAACCTATTGGTTACACAAAATAAAGTCAAGTGTTGACTCAAGGAGATGGCGAAAGGCCATGAAATTCGAGATGGACTCGATGTATGTAAACAAGGTTTAAACCTTGATCGACCGCCTGATGGGATAAAACCCATAGGTTGTAAATGAGTTTATGTAAAAGGGGTCAACACGGATGTAAACATACATACAAAGCGAAGCTAATAGCAAGATATTACAACAAAGACAAAGACAACACTTTGATGAATTTTTCTTGTCTATAGCCATGATAAGGTCCATTCGAATTTTACCTGCGATAGCTACATACCATGACTATGAGTTATGGTAAAAGGATGTCAAAACTATATTCCTTAACAGGAACCTGCAAGAGAAAATGTGCATGACACGACTCGAAAGTTTTGAATCCAAATATGCTTACAAAGTATGTTAGCTTAATCAATTCTTGTATAAATTGAAGCAGGCCTCTTGGAGCTGAAATCTTCGATTTGATAGAAAAATCAAAATGTTTGATTTTATCAAAAGTGAAGAGTTGTGTGTTTACAAGAAAATAGTGGGAGAGTTGTCGCATTTCTGATATTATTAATAGGAATGGCATTCCTACATTTCAATCGTTGAAGCTGTGGTTATTAAAAGATTTCTTCATAAAGATATATGAGAAGCAACTTGATCTATAGAGATGATCTAGAAGATTGCTTAATTTATCGCAATCTACAAAAATAAAATCTTGAGAAAATTTATATAGAGAAAATGAACTGAGAGTTCATGAATACACTGATGCTAACTTCTAGTCAGACTAGAAAGATAGCAAATCTCAATTAGGATATTGATTTACTCTTAAACGGTGTATTGGAAAGGTTCCAAACAGGAAACCACCGTTGATTCAATAGCGAGAGTCTTATACACTATTATTTTAGAAGCAACAAAGGTTGTGGTATGGGTCAAGAAGTTCATTAATGAACTTGGAATAGTTCCTAGCATTGTTGGAACTAAGGTCTCATCGATGATCCAAACAAGTGTTGAGGCGGTACCATCTCATCAAAGAGATAGTACAAAGAGATGATGTAAAAGAAAGAACAAATTCTCACAATTGATAATATTGCAGATCCACTGGCAAGGAGTTGTCGCAGTATAAACATGATCGTCATGTGAGCTCTTATGATATTAGATACATAAGTGATTGGATCTAGTGCAAGTGGGAGTTTGTAAGTATTATGTCCTAGGTCCAATCAACTTTGGGCATAAGTACTTTTGATATATGTTTAATGCATTTGTTATGGCAAGATCTATTATATTAAATAATAGAGTCCGTAGATTCAAGTCTCGGTAATTTGTTACAAGGAGTTGTGATTGTGAGATACAAATTACATATGATTGAATCTTAAATCATCCGTGGTCGTAAGTAATAATGAGATACAGATATCGTTATTACGGATAGACCACCACGTGTGACATTCCTTACTTGTAAAGTAAGTAGCTGATCTCACAAGCTAAAGTGTAGTGACACTTAAATGAACACGTGAATGTTTTGTTATAGAACAAAACATTGGAGACCCGCTGAGAGATTCCACATGGATAACTATCTGAGTGTCAGTGGTTAATCTCTAATGTTCGGTAGTGGAATTGATCCTTCGACTTGAGATCATCATAGTACCTTATGTGGGGACAGTCATGCTTTGGTGATACTGAAAGTTGCTCTGTCAAGGGCCGCTAATACGGTATCGTTCGGGTATGTCAAGAATCATATGAAGGTTGTGAATGATCAATAGATGATTCGTCACATTTAGATAGTAAGAGTTTATGATCTACATTTCATCCAGTTAAGTTGATAACGAAATCCTTGGCCAAGGTGTACCTATAAGTCGAAAAGGAGTTTTCGACTTACATTGACTTAATAAGTGGAATGAAAGATATGATCGATAATCGAGATTGACACAATCCATATCTCGTAATTGATCGGATCATATTGACGAAGGGATTATAGTTTCACGATAAACGAACGAATTTAGTTTTGTCATACCACATGACATTTCCCGTCACATGTATTGCCCTGACACATTGCTAGATGTCAATCTGGGACGACGGATGTGAATTAGAGATAAATCAAAAAGGTGTTTTGATTTATCGATTTTGATTAGATCAAAATAATAATTTACGTCGTTAGGCATCGTGATTGGAAACCTAATGGGTCACACACAAAAGGAGAACTAGAAGATTGAGATCCGCCAATTAATTAATTGACAAGTGTTGTGTAATTAATTAATTGGATTGCTTATTAATAGGCCCGAATTAATTAATTAGATTAATTAATTCATGGACCGGATTTGATTAATTGGATTAATTAAATATTGGGCCAGGTTAAGTTGTAGGACGGGCCAAGCTCTTTTGAGCTTATATAAATAAGCTGCTAGGGTTTGTAAACAGGAGATGGATTTTCATTATTCTTGCTAGCACAAGAAAAGTAAAACCCTAATTCTCTCAATCTTGTTCTCTGTGTGGATTCCATTGGAGGCTGGACAATTGGACAGCTGTGGGAGGCAGATCGAGATTGCTGGAACTACAGGAATAACAAAGGAGTTTGCAGATCTGGTAAAAGGTACGATTCCTATCACAGTTTCTATCTAAACACAAAGCAGATCCTTGGTGGGAATTGAAATTTATTTAATTTTTCGCTGTGCATGATAAGTAAATTCCCAACAAAATAGTCATGGACGGAGTTTGTGGTTTGGTTCAGGGAGGAGAGAGTTCGTTTAAGGTGATAAATGCGGGCATTGTTTCAATGGAAAAAGCCAGAAACGGGAAGAGGGGTTGAGCCAGACATCGCGAGGATCGGTACAATATTCGAGAGAATTGGCGAGGGAAGGGCTGATGGAGTTGAGGAGCTAGGTAAGAACCATATCCTTCGTTTGGTTCCACTGAGTATATTCTGGTTTGGTAGGTTCAAGAGGTTTGAGGGTGCCATTGATAAAGCCAAGTTTATTCTTGGCATTGAGGGCTCTGGTCATGGCTTTTTGCCATTTGGGGTAGTTGTCGCCTGTGAGTAGGCCATTGACGAGGATTAAATTGGGAGAATCGAAGGGGTGGAGAAGATAAGAGGAGGAAATCGATGGGGTGTTGGTCTCAGCCATGGTAGAATGGTAGGATCATTTTTTTTTTTTTTTTTTTTTAGGCTGATACCATGTTAAGAAAGGAGTGAAAGGAGAAAATTAGATTGAATTGTTCACTGTTTCGTATTAAGCTTTTCAAATAAATAGATGTACAATGAGCTATGTAAGGAAAGTTTGTACAGAAGGAAAATATACTAATGTGATGGAGTCCTATAATTAACCTAATTACAAAAATTGTGCAAGTCTTAATATGGTAAGGAATCTGTCAATAGAGAGCTGTCAATATGTTCCAAGCTTCTTCAAAACTTTAGAAGAAATATAGTATTTTTTTCCCTCAATGACTTCTTTCTCTATGGAATATGTATTTTTATGTGCCAGAGCCTGCTAGCTTCCTTTCTTTGGAATTGAGGGTCAAAGAATATATTTATAGCCCAAGAAGTAGGTCAGAAATCGTGCTCTAACTGCTTTTCAAGAAGATAATAAGGAAACAAAAAATTGATGCCAGGAAGACTTGTGCGATGACGAAGGCCAGCAATTTTGCTCTGCGCGCTTATAACTTTTGCCTCCATTACATTTTGATCTCAACTTTTTTCCTTCATTCCGTTTGAGCCCTTTCTTATTTGTACATTTAATTCATCTTAAAATCTTCATAATTTGATCATCCATATTCCTCAAAAACTTTAATCCAATGCAAGTTTTAAAATTTTATAATGAAGTCCACAAACTTTCCAAATGATGATTAGCTCCGGAAACTTGTGAATGTCTTCTAATTGCTCCATTAATGCTTTCAATCGATCATATTCAATTTGATTGGTCGTTAATTGCTTTGAATTAACTCCAATTTAGCTTCAAAAATGCCTATTTCTTCACGAGAATTACAACTAAATGCATTCAAATCGGAGATTAACCTCAATTTCCGTATTCACATCTAAATTAGGTAAATATCCATACAATTAATAATAAATAAATAAGTTAGAACTTCAAATAAGTGCATAAACTATACTTATCAACATCAATAATTTTTCTTCTTCACTATATAAACCCTAATTAAGGAATCAAAATCTAGACGCACAATGAATATCTCTAAATCGGTTTCTCATATCAGGATTCTTATTGCTGCATGCAAGACTGACATATTGCTTCCGGTAAGACTGGTAATTCAATCATCAATTCACCGCTTTAGCGATTCTCGTTAACAACACAGTAATGTTGTTGATGACACTTTTATAATTTAAAATTTTCAATTTCTATTTAATTTTTATAGATTTTTTAATTTATTATTGACAAAATTTTATTTGGTAGACTAATTTTGTTAAACTTTTATGCTTTTGATGTTAATAACTAAATTTTTTATTCGTAATCATTTTTTTCAATGTTATTAATACGGACAAATTTTCAAAAGAAAAACAAGTTTTAGAAGTTTTGGACCTCAATAAATCAGAAGCCTTTAAGCGATTGCTACGGTGATCGAGGAGGCAAGTGAAATCGATGTTTTGGTGGAGGGCATAGTTTGAACAGTCCAACCATCTAGTTTTGAGTATGAATATGGCAAATATAGCATTTGCACATTTTCGTTAATCCATGAACAAAATTTATATCTCTCGATCGACAAATAATCGAATCTATTCTAACTCTCAATGTATTCCTAGAATTTTAGGTGGGAAGATGATAACTACAGCTCATTAGTAATCAAACATAATTATTTTAAGCTACATAAATTGTGACAATAAGATTGAACGTCAGTGAGTGCATAAAATAGGCTGTCAATTATAAAGTTAGTATTTTTAAGGTTGTATCTCTTTCAATCCAGCTAAAGAAAAAGAACAAATGAAAATACAGAAGAAAAGAGCAACTATTGTCTACTGAACTAGAGAATTTAATCAATGGTCACTTAACTTTGTTATAGGTCACTCACTACTTGTTCATTGATCTTTAAAATTACTGAACTTTATTATATGTTACTATTTGATCAACGAAATTTAAAAGATTACTCGTTCACTTAAATGAAATTACCCATCATTCACCCATATTATTTCCGTGAGTGTTATGTACAGTAAAATTTAATGAGGAACAAGTTACTTTGTTCGAATTTAAGTGAGCAATGAATAACCTTTTAAATTTCGGTGAGCAAGTAGTAACATATAACAAAATTCAGTGAGCAAAAAATATTTTTTAAAATTTTAGTGAGCAAATAGTAATCTATAACAAAGTTCACCGACCATTGATTAAATTAACTCATTGAACTATTTGTCCACCTCACCTCTGCCGCTAACTTCTCCCTTGTCCTCACCATTTTTGCAAAGTGACGGAGTCAAAATTTTCATGTAATGTGGACAAAAATAAGTAGGGGGAACAAAAATTATATTTATTGTGTATAATATATATATATATATATGTTGAGGGGGAAAGTAGCCACCTCTGCCCCCGTTCCTCAGCCACCAGGCAGGGCCAACTCGACCCAATGTGGCTAGATTCTCCAGGAAATAGTACTGATCTCGAGTCCTCTGTCATAAGGTTAAATTGTGACAAAACTACAAGTAAAACTAAACATTCTCCATAGCCTGCATCATCTCCCCGAATGTAGAAAATTACAGAGACCAAAAATTAACAACAATGTACCCAAAAAATCCTCTTCCATTAACACAACTTTGTCAAAAAATCATTCAATAGACAAATTTCTTAAGAAAGTAATATTGGAAACATGAAACTAGAAGCTCGTTTCACATGGTTCTGTAGTCAAAATGAACTATTAGCCAATCACCACGTCTCAGTGGAGAGATGGGAAGAAAATTTCGTGGAAGGTAATTGCCTAGATTCAGACACCCCCTCCACGTAGAGAAACAAAACAAAGTTCCCTCAAAACCAAGTTCTTAAAATGTTGAGTTCAAATGGTGAAATGCCGATGGAAACCAATGAAGAAATATCAACCTGCCAAGAAGCACATCTCGACCTGAAGATGTAAGATAGAAGCTCAGATAAATGAAGAATCGTCACTTCACACCTTGAGATATCCTGCACCAAGAAGGGGTTGGTGAATTTTGCTCAATTATTATCTCAACCAAAACCCAAATCCAAGAACAGATAAAGGTAACTGGATTTCAATATTCAGAAAATCACCACATTGAAAAATATAATTCAAGAAATTTGAGGGCGCACACACAGAATTCGGCACCATGGGCATAGAGTCCAATTATTGAGTATTCGGAAGGTAGATCCTGACAACGTCTTTCTTTTTAAGTTTCTGCCTACAGGTGGGACATTTGTGCTGAATTTTAATTGCAGCAGTAATACACTTTTTACAGAAGATGTGGCCACACTTGGTTGACGTTTCTTCAACAACTGGTTCCCTGCAAACTGGGCAACTAAATGTGGGTGATTTTTGCTGTGGAACAGGCTGGGATAACTGAGGCATCACAATTTGATGAATTAAGTGTCAGGAAGGAATAATAAACGAATCAAGGAAAAGAACAGCATTGAGTCAGACAAAAACACGTGTAGATGCCTAACAAAGGTTTAAATTCCTGGAGCTGGATGTACCAATGAATTTAAAAATCAAACATGCCCACATGGCGTGCACAAATAATCAATAAACAATTTAAGAATTATATGAGCTCAAACAATTTAATGTTATTCAATTATAAAACCATATCATCTAATACAATCAAACAATGTAATGCTATATTAAACATTATCCCACAAGAGAAAGAGAGCCCATAAAATATTACTAATTATAGCCAACTTCTAACGAGCTTTCCAGAAAACAGAATGATCTCAGCAAGACATGGAGCAAAGCTTAGGTACAGTGACAAAGAGGACCATTATCCAAAATGTTTAAAGTTGATTAAAAGTAGTTTGAACACTAATATATAAGTTCTTTGAGTTGGTAGGTTTATCACCGTTATTCTCAGCCTCCAAATGCAATATGGACGAGATCAATTCAACACATTCTAGGTGGGACAACCTCTGACAATGGCTTGGATAGAAAAAAGTTCCTAAGCAAAATATTAAGAGGAATAATTATAAGTAGCATTTTATAGAAATGGAAGGAAAGTGTTTGGAAAGGCGGATATATAGGGCAGAGGAAGATCTTCTCAGTAGCAAAACAGCTGTGTTTCCTATTGCAGGCGAATATTTGTTCTGCTGTTTAGAGATTGAGATCTAGCAAAAGAAACTCCAAGGGAGTGGGTTTAATGCTCATGGCATTCTACAACTTGGGTCAGATTTTATCGCTTCAACATGCACACATGCACAATTGACAGGTAGTTTATTCGATCTTTCACCCCCTTCTGAATTATAGGACAAAACAATTCTGCACCTATCATAGTGAAGAATTAATTCAAATGTACGGAAGGATTAAAACATCAACCGTTTTAAAATTCATTTAAAAAGGAAAAATATTTAATTCATAAGAAATCACTTATATCATCTAAGAAATAAAAAAAATAAAAAATAAAAAACTAAGGATAGATGAGCTCTTGACCAATGAAAAATGGCAACATGAGCATTAGTAATGAAGGTATAATGAGAGACGTCTAGAAAGCACAAAAAGAAACATCCTTCACTTCGAGTGAAAGGAATAATTGGTTCAAATCAAGAAGCCCTGATTTTAAATTCCAGTATGAATGAAATATTACAAGCTAAAAACAAAACTTAAACCCAAATAAAAAAAGGGACAACAAATGTAAATAATTGCAATGATACTGTATGAATAAGGTCATCCAATAGTTCTAAAGGTAGTTGTACCTCCACTAAATCTTGGTCCTCCCAGTGCACACTGGAATTAACCCCACCTCCTCTCTGTCTTGCAGAAATTCTTGGGTGCTTGTTTCCATCACCAGACCGTCTCACTGTAGTATATGAATAGTGTCATGAGTCCGAAATGCAAAAGAAATCAACCTCCAATAGTGTACAACTACTACAGCTGAGTATGTGTATAATCCATTCAAGCAATTCACAATATGTATTGACACTAGGGAAGGAATCATTATTGATAGCCACATGATGCAATTTGGAAAGTGTTATATCACAATTAAATGTTCCATAATTATTCATATAACTATTGACAAACTTAAGTTATGCACATAGTACATCAAATGGTCAAGGACTACAGTAAAGTAGGTACATTTTTAAAGCATCTTTGTTCAAAAATTTACCGAAGATTGCCAAACTTATAAAATTGCAAAGTTTATTTGATTAAGAAAATCATCATAGGGAATTGAAAAATCGTAAAATTTCAGTTCAAGGCCGAATTAATAGAGTCTTTCAATCGACTTGCATGTAATTCTCTATATATTTTTAAGTAATAGTACCTAAAAAGCCTGCATCGAATATTTGAAAGTTAGTCTGCTCTTTTTGTTTTATAAATTTCTGGATAAGAAAGTTCAGTCAATGTAATCATCAAACCGAGATACAAGAGAGAGGTTTGAATGCAGTGTTCTGCCACAAAGTGCATCTAGACTTTAATGTCACGAGATTATGATATAAAATTACACAAGCAACTAGAAGTTTTCCATTTAAATTCATAGTAATTGAAGAGATAAAAGAAATTCTTTAAAATCTCTGGACTCTATATCAATAAAAAGAGAACTTGGTTAAAATAGCAGAAACCTGAGATGCCTCTCTGGGATTCAGTTTCATCATCAACCACCTCTATTACCCTATGATTCCTTTTGGAATTGTTGACTGCCTATAATAAAATTGTGGATCAATAAACAACTTGCAAGTTGCAACTTCACAAAAATGTTTAAAAGGAATTAATAGAAATTCTTACCTCAGTGAAGCTCCTAGGAGAGCAAATTATTACGTCATCATCATCAGGCTCATAAGATGTCCTTACTTGTGCATAAGGAAGTCCAAGCTCCAACGTCGTATTGACATTCATGGAAGAATCCTCATCATGCGGTGGACAATTGAGGTCCAAATTGTGTACCATCTACATGATAAAATAAGTAATTCAGGGGATTAATAAGGATAAGTGAGGTAATTTTGCAACAATAACATGCAGTAAAACATAAAATCTTTCAATTGATGGAACACCCGTGGATACTTAAACACATTTTGACGTATGTCACGTG
The DNA here is from genome assembly GCA_019395295.1 of Osmanthus fragrans. NCBI lineage: Eukaryota > Viridiplantae > Streptophyta > Magnoliopsida > Lamiales > Oleaceae > Osmanthus > Osmanthus fragrans. The sequence continues at coordinate 13,938,668 of CM033361.1, forward strand.
GATATCAGGTTATGCAATCAAATATGCATAAACTGAAAGGCACATTCTGTATTCCAAATAAACAAATAAATGCTTAATTTTGCAAACCCTTCACCTTCTAAGACCGCCAGTTTAATTTAGCTAAAAATTAGATTCTTCGTAGATTTTAATAAAAGTTGATAAATATGTGGTTGAAAAGTTGACAAAAGTCAAAGGTCCCTTGAAATGTGTGGTTGAAAATGAGGAAAATGAATCTTAGAAAATGGGGGCCAAACCGGGCTTAGTGTCACATAATCAAAAGAAGAAAAAATCAACCGGAGATAAAGGAAATTTGATCAAAGACTTTTCATCGCATTAATGAATTTGACAAAAAGGACAAATCGTGCTTATTTTTCTTCTTCAATACAAACAACCACCTAATCAAAATGCTTTCAAACCTTCAAAATAAAACATGGCAAATACATGAAGAGAATTTATATGACTACAACCAATCACATGCATTATTGATAGTTTAAGATCTCAAGATCAAGGGATATTACTTCTACACATACAAATTGTTCTTGGATAATAGAATTACGTTACAGAATCTTCACAGATGGGCACTAGAGTACAGGTTTTGGCAAATTGATCCAACCTATAGCACAATGCATTTTCACAGCACACAGTAATTTAATCCCCTGTTTTGACAACCATTAAAAGAAAACTATTGTTTTCTCATACTTATTTTCAACTACACATTCTCACAATAAAATAATCAAACTAGCTTAGCTTACAAAGCTAGCTTACTAAGGCAAAGGAATTTGTCGTTGATTGCACGAGCTAGACAACAAACCCCCCTTACTCATCTCTCTCTCTCTAAAAAAGCCATTTCTCCCCCAACAAAGCCAATTTAGTAATTAGTAAGGCCGAAGTTAATGAGAGTACTATTGTGAAGAAATTCAAACCTCAAGCTCAAGGATGTTGTTATCCGATAAAAAGACCTACCTGTCATATAACTATTATAGTAAAAGATATATCTTTACATGATGAATATGGACAGATATATCTACACGTAAATCTATTTTTTTTTCTACTTTTTATCAACACATTCTCCAAAAAAATCACTATTCCAAAACTCATTTTCCTCGAGAACTCATTTTAATGGTTGTGAAATAGGGGCTAAATTTATAACTACAATATGATTATTAAATTTTCTACTCTGTGAATAAAAGGTAGATTTTTTTTGTAATTTTGGGGGATGCTACAAGGTCGATTATCAAATTAGGAAAGACTTATACAACGTAAGCAATCTTATTATTTAGTAATAAGTATTAAGAAATATCAAAGATGTATAAATATGAAAATATCTAAATAAATTGAAAGACAAAAAATTGTTGAACGATGCCACCTATCAATAATGGAACTTAGATCAATATAAAAGTGGTATCCCTAAGTTCACCTTCACCAAATGTCCATTCTACAAGTTCAAAGTCCCTTTTCAATGGGCACTAATAAACTTCCACATAACTTCATTCAGCTTGACCCACCCTCCCCTCAAAATGTACTATAGCAGACAAAATTAATTTTAAAAAGTCCATTGACGGATATGATTTCCTTTTGATAAATTTTAACCGATTTATAGTTTCCATATAGAAATAGTTTATGCATTAAGCTTATAAGAAACCCAATAAAAAGGAATAAATACAAGCAAAAAGATACATTTATTTGAGTTATCTCTATCTAGGAAATCAAACAGCATTAATATTTGAAACCCTAACACATTGTCATAACAACAAAAAATATATAGATACATTAACATACAATAAACACAGAGAAACACGTGTGTGTGTGTGTGTGTGTGTGTGTGTGTGTGTAATCAATGATATTGTTGCCACGTCAATTTTAAATAAAAATAAAATAAACATTACATGATTCTAAAACAAACAAGAAATCAAGAAATCAAAGAGTAAGTAAAAGGAAGACCTATTTCTTAAAATCAATAAAGAAACCAATTCAAAGTAGCATGATCACCAAAAATCACTGCTCAAACCATACATTCCAACCAAAAAAAAAAAAAGAAGAAGCAAAAATTCCGAAAGAAACAGTAAAATTCAACAAAAAATGGAACCAACTTTATTTCTTGAAAGAACGAACCCAACTTGAAATTTTTTTAAAAGCATATCTTAAAAAGAGAAAAAGAAGGACAAGGCCACACCTTTCGATTTGGGCCAGTGAGGAAGAACGACGGATGAATAATTTAGGAGAAACAAAAATTAATAAGAAATATATATTTATGAGGATTATATGTAATCAACTTTGAAGATTTTGTCTAGTTGGGAAAAAAATTTTAAGCGAGAAGGAGTATTTACCATTTCTCAATAAGAATGTTTCTCACTCATACGTTTGAATAAATGCAGCAATTTGCATCATTAATCCTTTTTTCTTTCTTTTTGTGGGAAGGGAATTCAAATCAAATGAGTGCCTAGCGGCAGGTCTAAGTTTTTTCTTATTCTTTTGATTTTTTTTATTATCTCTATACTTTAAATTAGGGGTGTAAGCGGTCCGATTTTACCGATTTTTGACAGATTTTCAAACCAAATCGTTTACACCGGTTTGAGAAAAACTCAAACCTAAACCAAACCATTTTGAACGGTTTGAAAAAAACTCAAACCTAAACCTAACGGTTTGGTCCGGTTTTAAACCGCCGGTTTCACCGTATATTTTTTTTTTGCCCGTCGTCCTATTTTAAACCACCGATTTCGTCGTATATTTTTTTGTCTATCTACTTTTATGCCATTAGTTTAGGAGTGGACAATTTTTCAAATGCCGGTGGAACTAGACCGGAAGCATTTAGAAAAATAATTTAATTTTGGGACAAATTATTAAGAACCAACCAGTTTCGGTCCAGTTCTCGGTTTTAGTAATGGGAACTGCTGGGAACCGGATGATTTTCATATGATTTTTTTTTATTTTTTTGGTAAAATATATGATTCAATCTCCAATCACTTTTATAAAAAATAATAAGATTCCTTCTTCATTTTAGACCTTAACAATTTCCTCTTCTCTTTGATTCTTATCTTCTCCCTTTTTATAATTATTTGATTAATTGATTCTCAAGCCAAATTAGAATATTGGGTAAATCTATACCTAAATAAATTTATTTACAATATATAATTTCATTTCTAAGATCCGAAATTTTTATTTTGTTTTTACTTTGATTACATAGTTGTTGATCCGATCAAAACTTTTCATTTAGAATTCTACAAATTATAATCGACGGAACCAGAAGTTGCAATAATTTTTAAAAGGATATCCAATTCAATGTAGGATTTTGATTTTGATTTTGATTGAAGTTTATTTAATCATTGGAGTACTATGCAGTTTATATAAGTTGATGATTGTTTATGATAATAATTTATATGGAATATAACGTGGGATTGCTTGATGAATCGTTTCAGACTTTTAGTTTAAAAGCCTATGAAATATATGAATCTCATTTAAAAATAAATAAAAAGTCCAACACAAAAGTCTTAAAAGTTACAATTTAGAAAATTTCATTTTTTTTAATTTTTTAATTTTTATATATTTTTCACCGGTCCGGTTTGGTTTTAAACCGCCGTAAAATTTCTCAAACCTAAACCAAACCCTTTTTGACCGGTTTGGTTTAGTTCAAAACCATTTCGTTGACGGGTCCACGTGGCACCAAACCGACGGTTTCCAAAATGCGGTTTCGGTTTGGTTTTCCGGTTTGGCGGTTTTTGCTTACAGCCCTACTTTAAATTGATTAGCGCATGTAGTGATGACAATTGAATCGAGTCGTTCGTGAACTCGTGGGTTCGTGGGCTCGGCTCATTTAAAACGAGTCGTGAATCACTCGAGTTCGTAAAAAATGAGTCCGAGCAACGAGCCGAGCTCGACTCGACTCGTCAGATAGACAAGTCGCTCGTGAACGAGCTCGCGAGCTCGCTCGTGACTCGTCCAAATGTGAGCCACGAGCCCGAGCTCGTAGCTCGTATTTGACGAGCCACGAGCCGAGCCGAGCCGGCTCGTGAGCACGCCAAACCAAAAAAAAAAAAAAAAATTAAAAATTTGCAGAGTGACCAGAACGGTCACTGAAAAATTTTGTCAAAATTTTTTTTTTTTTTTTTTAAATTTCATTTTTTTCCTATAAATACCCTTCAATTACAACATTTTTTCTCACCAAATTTACTATCAATCTCTTATTCTCTACTATACTCTCTACAAATCATATATAATCAATATTATTCATTCATTCTTATTTCTATACTCTTCTACATTTTATATTCATATCATTAAATTATAATCTTGATTTTACAATATATTTTCTACACTACTACATAATATTCATTCATTCATTCACTTTTCAATTCTACTTCACTTCTTCTTTTTCAATATTCAATTTCAATTATTCACAAATGGATCCACGCTCATTTATTGAAAACTTGTTCGATGTCGGAGTCGAGAATGTAGTACATGTGCCCCAAAATCAATTTGGGAATGAGTTCGTCGGTTTAGATGAAGTACCCATTCCAGAAAATATTGAAGATTACAATGTTCATGAAAGCAGTCATCCAATTGATTTGGATGACGTTGATGTCGATGCTCCAATTGATTTGGAACAGGATGATGAACCTGTTATTAAAATTCCCGATGCAAGAGAGAAGAGAAAGGGGAAGAAGCAGGCAAAATGTTGGGACCATTTTAAATTGGTTCAAACTGGTCGTGTGATCGATGGAATTCAAGAAACCAAAGCAGTATGTAAATACTGTCAACAACGATTAATCCATCAAAAAGGCATGGGAACCACCCACCTCAACCGTCACTACAAATCATGTGCGTCCAAACATGATCTTCTTCCTGCTGGTCAAACGCAACTACAATTTGGTAGTCCAGGCAGCGGTGCTACTACTACGCCACTTAGTACGTGGATGTATTCGACGGAAAGAACTCGAACAGGAATGGTGAAATACCTTGCCGGATCTGAGTTGCCACTAGCACAAACGGACAACCAACATTTCGTTACCTTTGTGCAAGAATGTCTTCAACCGAGGTACGTTGGGTTAAGTCGAAATACTGTTCGTTCTGATACAATAGAATATTTTGAAACTGCAAAGAAAACATTGATTGTCGATTTAGAAAAATATGGGGGTGTGATATCTTTAACTTCGGATTTATGGGAAGGGATTAATAAAAGAGGTTATATTTCTGCAACTGCACATTATATAAACCCACTTTGGATCATGCATAAAAGAATAATTGCTTTTAAAATTATTGAGTACCCGCACAATGCTCCCAATATATTTAGTGCTATTATGAACATTATCAGAGAATATAAATGCGAGAGTAAAATTCGTTCTTTTACGTTCGACAACGCTAGTGTAAATAAGGTTGTTATCGAGAAATTGAAAAGAGTATTTCAACCCGAATTCGGTGGTTATTTATTTCATATTCGATGTGTATGCCATATTTTAAATTTAATAGTACAAGATGGTTTAAAATATGTTAATGATGAAATTCAACGAATTAAGAATACACTAACTTATATCACTATTACACCTAGTAGAAAACAAGCGTTTGAGGATTTTTGTGCCGAAAATGGGGTGTCGCATTCAAAAACTTTTACTAATGACGTAGCGCATAGATGGAACTCCACATATTTATTATTAAAATCATGTGAAGGTTTCGAACATTTAATTACTGAATTTTATAACAATAGGCATATAAGGAACGACGACGAAAATATTTTGAATGAATTCGATTGGGCTTTAGTTATTAAAATTAAAGCTTTTTTGAAATATTTTTATGATTCTACAAATATTTTATCTGGTGTTTATTATCCTACTAGTTGTATGGTCCTTCAACGTCTTTATCTAATTTCTAGGGCTTTTGATAGATATAAAGATGACCCCGATTTTAGTTCAATTATAATTGTCATGGAATTAAAGTTTAGAAAATATTGGGAAGACTTGCCCATGTTATTTCCATTAGCATGCGTCATGGACCCCCAATATAATTTATCGGGTACTAAATTTATAATTGAACGAATGTCAAAATCTTTAACTTTTAACGTACCTATTACTTATAGGAATTTGGAAGTAACTTTATCTGAAATGTATGTAACATATGCTTCACGAATGGGTACACATGTTACTCGTGTACCCTTCAACTCTATAAGTACTCCTCCCACTAATTTAGGAGATGACGATGCTGAAATTTTAAATTTATTTGAAGGCATGAACTCATATAGATATGGTCAAACTGGATATGCATATGGTTCATCCAGTCATAGTAGTTTGTCTTCCACTGCATACACTCAAACATCGAGTAACAGTCCCAATGCAATGCCTTCTGAATTACTTGATTACTTTAATCATAATTGGCCTAATAATAATGCACTAAGGAAAAATTCAGAAGAAGTAGTTGACTTCTGGCGAAAGTATGAACGTCGATGGCCAATAGTTTCTGCAATGGCAAAAGATCTACTAACACCTCCGGTTAGCACGTAGCTTTGGAATCTGCTTTTAGTACAGGGTCTAGGGTTCTCTCTGAAGTTAGGAATTGACTAAAAGAAGATATTTTAGAAGCATTAATGTGCGTGAAGGACTAGCAAGACGCTCATTTTCGACTGCAAGATAAATATGCCGAAATTGCATGTAGTCAAGTAAGTAATATTTAGTTTAATCATATTTATGACGAATTTTTATTTTAATACCTTTATAATTTTTTTAAAAAAATTGTATACGTAACAAGTTGTTCGTGTATAATTTTTAACTCCGCCTACTCGAAATTGAACTATTGAAGTAGCCGGTCCCAAACCCGGATAAAGGTGGAGGGTTTATATTTTAATATTTTATTATTTTTAAAATGAAAAATATTTTGAAAAATTATTTGATAATTTCTCATATTTTTTTTAATTTTATCATTTATAAAATAATTATTTTCAATTAATATATTTTCTTCAATACAAACTTGAAAATGAAAATATATTAATTAAAAATTTTTATAAGTAAAAAAATTAAATTGTAATTACAAAAAACTTATAAATATTATTTATAAGATAAATTCCTAAAAAAATATACTTTATCAAAATCTAAATAAATTGTTTACAAAATAAAAATACTTATAAAATAAAATTTTACCGAAAATCTATTTTTTTAAAACAAAATTTAGGAAAGAAACGTGTATTAAAAAAAAAAAAAAATTGGAGACGAGCTCACGAGCCGAGCTCGTGAGCTCGGCTCGTCAAAGCCCATGAGCCACGAGCTCGTGGGCCGAGCCGAGCGCCTTTATTTTTTGACGAGCCGAGCCGATTGCCCACGAGCTCATTGAGCAACGAGCCCGAGCTCGTAAGGTAACAAGCCGAGCCGACTCGACTCGGCCCATTACCTCACTAAGCCATGCTATTTGTACTTGTTCATTTACCTGTTAATTTACTTAGTCCCACTGTCTCTCTCACATTAGGAACGGATGTAGCACCTTTGTCGGAAGTGGGTTCCAACCCCATGCGGGAGCACAAATGAGTTGGATAAACGAGTAGGTAAGGAATCGGGTACAAATGACTTTACCCTTATTTAATTTCCTAATTTCTTGAGAATAGGTGTATTGATATGTAATATTGGTAAGAGAAAGAGAAAACAACGGAAATACTTCATGATATATAATTTGTGATCATAGTTATAATATACTTAACAAGATTGAGTAACTCAATACTTGACGATTATTAAAATGAAACAGATCATATGTAAATTATTAAAACCAAAGCCATTGTCATCTTAACCTAATAAAGACTAGCAAACCTTAAATTAGAGCATATTTGATTCTTATTAATTGCAAAAAATTGAGTTTTGGATAGTATTTTTAGAAGAATGTGTAGTTAAAAAATAGAAAAAATATAGTATAAGTGTAGAATTTTATTGTGTGAATGTGTGGTTTAAAATAATCTTGTAATAAACCATATAATAAATTAATAGGTGTCAAATAGACACTTATAATTTAAGTTGGTCGAATATATTTTTAATATATCCCTATAATAAGACCTACAATTTATTATCCATTTATTATAGACGCATTTCACAAGACCTAAGTTTTATAAACATTTAAAAGCATGACCATGTATGGTAAAGATGTACTTTTGACCAGGGACAGATCGAGCCTAGTCCCTCCCCCAACCCATTAAGGCAAAAAAAAAAAAAAAAAAAAAATAAAAATAAATTTATGCATAATATTTTTTTTCACTTATTAGTCTGGTCTCAGATCCAATCCTGAATCCGTCCCTACTTTTGACTTTTTAGTGATGACAATGGCCGAGACGACCATCTTCGTCATCATCTCATCTAGTGGTGACAAAAAAGCTTGCAAGCTTGGTGGAATCGAGCTAGGCTCGGGTCGAGCCCTCGTTTAGGACAATGGGTCGAGCCTAGCTCGGCTCGCGAGCTCGAAAATATATAAAACTTAAAAAAAAAAATTGGTAGGAAGAGAGAAATAGCGGGTCGAGTCGAGCCTCTTTCCCTGGCCGAGCAAAAGCTCGGCTCAGCTCAACTCGTAAAAAACCAGCACCTCGAGCCCGAGCCTAGCCCAAACCTCAAATTTTGACCCGCGAGCTGGCTCAACTCAACTCGTTGACACCCCTAATCCCATCAAGAATTTCTGGGAGAGAAGGTCAAGATGGGAATTGGAATGAAGGTCGGATTAAAATATTCTCTTATTTATTTGAAATAGTAGATGTTTTTCTAAAACGTTTACATTACAACAAAATACTAGTTGTTGATGGAAAATAAATGTGTTTGACAGTATAACTCGAATTATTTCGTTTGTTACTAGTTTCTTTGGACCAATATTGTAGCACTATATGTAGTATTTAGCCTTTGTTTGACAAAGGGTAATTGGCGCAAAACGTCTCTACCTTTCACTTTCTTGGAGCAAAACGTCATTTTGACCAATTTTTAACTTAAAATGACTAATATACCCTTCTATTTAAGTAGAACAAAAAAGAAAAGAAAAGAAAAATCAAGAATAAATTGCAATCTTACTTCTAAACTTTCTAAAAAATGCAAATCAATCCAAAACTTATAAAAATATGAAGAACAAAAAAAATCTCTTGCCCCTTTTCAACCGAATGCATGAGCTCATTTTCCGGCGACTTCCGGCTGCCCAAACTTTTAATAGTTGGTCCCAACATGTTCTCCTCATTACCCTCTACAACTATATACCAAGAAATCCCCATAACTCATTGTAATTTGGCCTGAAATCAAATTCAAAAATTGCAGCCTGAAAATCGGTCAAACACCCACAACTCGCCGTCTGGCCACCTAATCGGCCGGAATCCACCACTGGTGGACTCCCCTCATCAAGTCGAAGCTACCTATGTAAATAATTTCCTCCAACAACCACCAATTTCAAAGAAAAAAAAATCCAATCGCTTGCGCTCGCGAAAATGCCACAGAAACGGCCAGATTCCGACGCCCTCCAGACGACCCATGGTGGAGAACGACCTGGGCTGGGTTCACCTTCACTTGGCGCACTTAGCCCAACCATGGGTCAGGGTCAAATGCACCTGGAACCCGTTCAATTTATGGAAGCCTTAAAGAACTGGTGCGAAGGATACGGGTTCAGCAATTTTGATGTTTCAGGCTGTTGTGTTTTTTTTTGGGGTAGATTGGTTCCATCGTTGAGGTCGTCTGGTTGTAGGCTGTCGACCGATGGTGAGTTCCAATCGTGGGGGGTGGCCGGAGATGATGTTTCAGGCGATTTTCAAAATTTTTGGCAGCGAACTTTGAGCATTAATTCCGGCCAAAATATTTGATGAAGTTGGGAGAGGTTGGATGAGAGTTGAAGAGGAAGTTAAGGGCTATCGACCGGTGTCCAAGTCCGGCAGCTTTGACGGCTGTAGGTGGGCCAGCAGGTGACGGTGGGGTGGGGGTAAGGTGGGGGAAGAATTTGAAGTTTGGAGGGTTATTTGCACTTTTTAAAACGTTTGGACCTATATTTGAAATTTGTTCTTTATTTTCCTTTTCTTATTTTTTTTTGTTCTATTTAAAAGGAAGGGTATATTGGTCATTTTAAGTTAAAAATTGGTCAAAATGGCGTTTTGCGCCAAGAAAGTGAAAGGTATGGACGCTTTGCGCCAATTACCCGTTTGACAAACATTATTAGACAACTTTTTTTTCTTTATATATTCATTTTCAAGCACACATTCAAATAATAAAATATTCTACACGTAAACCCAATTATTATTATTATTATTTTTAACTTTTTAACCATACATTCCCTTAAAAATCATTATTCAAAACATTGTTTTTGAAGGAAAAATGGCCATCAAACGGGGATTTAATAATATGATTCTTGTAGCAAGATTTTGAATCTTGATTAACTAACTCGTAAGAAATAACCATTTACCTCTTTTGGTGTGAGTCGAATTTCATTGGAAAATCACACATGAATTCCCTACTACAATGTCTGGATGTATTTTTTTTTTATTTTTTATTTAAGACTAGTGTGGATCGTGCGTTGCACGATACCCGTTATAATTTTTGTAATTCAAGAATTGAATAATAGCAAAAATAATATGAAAGTTAAGCACATTTAAATTACACCATTTACAATTATGTCATCTTATCTTATAGTTTAAATTTTCGTATACATTCACACCTTCAGAAACACCATTTTACTCACACAATACTATTTAATACTACACATCCATTGTGGAGCCAGCTTCATGACTTAGATTTGATTAGTCAATAAACATCAACATGACTCATGTCCGAGAATAAAGAACTTAATTATTTTAACTATTTTCAAGCCATCCAAAAATAAGCATGACTATCGAATAATCAATTCCAAGGGATAATTTACTCTTAGCATAGACAAGTCACTTTCCACAAGCGGTACACAACTTTTGCGGCACTGTCAAAAACTCAAAAACTGCCTCACAAATACCATATTCATTTCTAAATTACAAACCTAGAAATAGTCAAACCCAAACTATATTAGATGGTATGCATGTAAGGATTAATTTTGATGTCAGAAACAATCTAATCAAACGCTTCATCAACAGTGTATGTATATTAAAATCAAATTAAATCTATATTTTCTAACAAAATTTTTGCTGCTTCACATAATAATAAGTTTAGAAAGAACCTATTGTCACACATCAAGATTTGTAATAGAATAAAAGCGTAGCCCTTGTTTCATCAATAGGAGCATCAAGACGCCTTTGGGTCTAATAAATTATTTATTCATAAAATCATGTACTAAATAACTTTTCTTAAAAAATATTTTCACTCATCAATTCTCTGAATGGAACCAATGGAAAAAAAATATATTTATTGTAAAAATATATTTTCGATACAATAAAACCAAGATAAATGGAAGGTCAGAAGCATAGAGTTCTAAGCAAAGATGCCAGGAGAGCCTAGACTTGAGGCAACTCAATTTTAGTGAATAAAGATACAATTAGAGGAATTGTGTATTCCATAAATAAACCAAACATCATCATTTTATAATATCGCAAATTTGAAATTAAGCCAGGTCTTCCTAGGTGAAACAGGAGATATGTCAGACATTTTGTTGGTTGAACAAAAAAGGGAACCTAGCCATTCAAAATCCGTGCTTTACTTTAACAACTATCATCCTCAAGTTAAACTAACAGAAGAATGAATGCATAACAACTGGAGTTTAAAGAACAAACCTTCTTATTTCTTGCTATTCGGAGTCCCTTGATTGTACCAAATTGGTTAAAGAAACCAGCAAAAACGAATCTTTTTACCATCATATGTGCACACAAATGCACATGTAAATTTGAAATTCGAAAAAATACGCCAAACCTCTATTCCATTCTCATAAAATCAATGTGGGATTCTTCCAATATATAACATAATTGCTTTACACTCTCTTTTTTCACAATTACTTTATACACTTTTTTTTTTTTCACGCCAGCGCGCACAAAAAATGATGATTAACATACAAATATATGAATGATTATTAAAAATCCTAAGAAGTTTCAAATAGAAGATGGCGATTAGAGTCTCTTCAGAGTTTGGGATCAAGTTTTGTGGGAAGGACCTGTACCAATTGTTCACTTTATGTCATGGTTGTCTTTATTACAAAATTTAGTAGATTGTAGGTCAGTTTTTTATAGAAGAAATAATGATGACAGATTAGTTATATAATTCAAGTTTCAATGAAACTCCATTCACTGTAGAGGAACAAAAATGTTTATAGCGTGAAGCAATACGCCTGAACTGATTGTTCCTGTAATTTTCGCTGAAAGCTTCTTTTACCTCCTCCATTAAGCTTGAACCACTATCTGTGTTAATTACTTCTGTAAATATGTAGCTTCTCTATGTTGATTGTTTTGCTATGCGTTTTCAAATTGATGATTGACTTGAATGGAAGTAAAGAAGAAATATTCATGTTGCTTGTATTCGTGTTGATATAAATTATGTGTTTTGTGTATGCTTCTTGTCTCATTCACAAGATATTTTTGGGAATTTTACTCTCGCGCCGTGTACCATTAAGAATGGAGATAGCCATGCTATCTCCATTAAGCATGGAGATAGGCAATGAGACAAGAAGCATACACAAAACACATAATTTATATCAACACGAATACAAGCAACATGAATATTTCTTCTTTACTTCCATGCAAGTCAATCATCAATTTGAAAACGCATAGCAAAACAATCAACATAGAGAAGCTACATATTTACAGAAGTAATTAACACAGATAGTGGTTCAAGCTTAATGGAGGAGGTAAAAGAAGCTTTCAGCGAAAATTACAGGAACAATCAGTTCAGGCGTATTGCTTCACGCTATAAACATTTTTGTTCCTCTACAGTGATTGGAGTTTCATTGAAACTTGAATTATATAACTAATCTGTAATCATTATTTCTTCTATAAAAAACTGACCTCCAATAGCCATGCTATCTCCATTAAGCATGGAGATAGGCCCCTATCATGGCTATCTCCATGCTTAATGGAGGCATGGAAACAGGGCGTCTCACACTGTACGAGATCTGAACCAGTGCAGATCGACCTATCTCCATTCTTAATGGAGATAGCATGGCTATCTCCATGCTTAATGGAGGCATGGAAACAGGGAAAGCCACGGCAAGACACCGTGCATCTCGCACGGTGCGAGATCTGAACCAGTGCAGATTTCGCACTATGCGAGAGTCATGGTGCCTTTGGCAGGACATTGTGCGTCTTGCACGGTGCGAGATGTGCACCGTTCTCTTCGACCCGGAGAAGTTCTGCTCTCGCACCGTGCGAGAGGCAAGGTTATTTTTGTATGTCAACGTGCGCCTTGCACGCTGCGAGATTTGCACTGTTTTGCTTGACATGGACAACGAACTATTTTAAAAATGACGTAGAGTGTTGTACGTTTAATAAAAAAACAAGGAAATGATTTTCTTATGTTGCCCTGGAAATTTTTATGTTTGCACTTTTAGTATATTTGTTTTGCGGAATTATATATTTATTATATAATAGATATTTTTATTTGTGCGAAGATTTTAATTTTTTTTAAAATCATCTTAATTTAGTTTTTGAAGTTATTATAATTGAATATTTAGGATATATTCGATATTTTTTTTGCTTAATTGTATATTTATTATTATATATTAGATATTTTTATTCGGACGAAGATTTTAATTATTTAAAAATATCTTAATTTAGTTTTCGACGATCTTATAATTGAATATTTAGGAAATATTTGATAATTTTTTTGCCGAATTGTATATTTATTATATATTTGATATTTTTATTACCGCGAAAATTTTAATTTAGTTTTCGACGTTGTTATAATTGAATATTTAGGAAATATTTGATTTTTTTTTTGCCGAACTGTATATTTATTATATATTAAATATTTTTATTAGGCGAAGATTTTAATTTTTTTAAAATCATCTTAATTTAGTTTTCGGCGTTGTTATAAGTTTTGTAATTCTAGAACTGAAGAATGATAAAAAGAATGGTAAAAAGAACCTGAAAGATAATTCACCTAAACATCAGCTCTTAGACCTTAGACATCAGTGTAACAAAGTAACAAAATTATGTAGACAAATAATCTCTTTCAATCACTAAACTAAATCAATACAAAATTTGTCACATAGGTGATTGATACACCATGTAGAAAAAGTTGAAGATTAGTCCAAGTAACATTAAAAGTTGAAGATTAGTCCAATAAAGTAACAATAATGTCCATATCTTCTATCTTCCCCTTCAACGATTAAGCCATCCTCTCTGATTAAGCCTTCAACAACTCCTTCAGGCACTCTAACACGCGCGAATATTTTGATCCTTCCATTAGGCCCTGGTTGATGAAAATGAAGTAAATTTTGTGCACTAAATTGAGGCATCAAGTGAATTGATTGAAGCACGTTAGGTGATGAAAATGCATCTCTGTCATCAATCGGATTCATCCTATTTTGCGAAGCATAAATTGAAGTATCAGCCTGTTCAAAGTGGAAAAATTTAAAGCTGGAACTCCCACAAGGAAATGATTGCTTGCCTGCATATTATTCCTATAAAATTGAGAAATGAAAGCAGAGTTCTCGTAGTTTGATTTAGCAAACAATCCATCAGATCGAACAGGGAACACCAGGATCCAAATTTGTTCGCTTGTAGGCAGAATAATATCTATCCAGTGCCCTTACTTTGACCTTTGACCCTACAAAAAAGAAAGTGGGTGTAAAGCATACAATATCAAGAAGTAATCTCAAGAAAGTGGGTGTAAAGTATACAATAGGAACTTAAAAACATACAGAATTTTTAGGAGACAAAGGGGATTTTGGCGATGATGGGAAATCCTCAAATCCTGAAGGACCACCTGACTCACTACCCTTATTCGAATTAAGAAATGCAACTATAATTAGATTTGGACAAAACTATTTCAGAAAATAATAGAAGGGAAAAAAACTCATGCTCTTCTGGTTCTAAACACACAAACCTTCTCCTTAGATGCATCAAAAATATTTATTTTCTCACATAACTGTGCTTTAAAACATATACAGCCATTATTCTCCTGTTCATTTTTATCGCTATCCCTTTGTAGATTTTTTAACATCCTGCAATGCCAATATACATATGTGCGCATTAGCTTCTAAAAAACGAAGTAAAATAATTACTTGAAGCTTCTAATTTTGACAACTGTTAAATAATCTATATTTATTTCACCTTAAAACTGAGAAAAATAGCACAGATTAAAACCGCAAAATGATATTCAATTCAAGAGAAAGAAACTAAGATAACAAAAGAAAATAAAAATTCATGACGAAAACAACTTACGGATAAAGAAAGGAAAAATGACCAAACGTGCAAAAAAATTAACTTTGGGGATTGAAGTGTATAAGTGTCAGAAGTTGAAGAACCTAGTGTTGCAATTTTTGAAGGACTTAATTGAAAGAAAAGTCAAAATTCGAGGATTAAAATGTTTGAGATGAAAGTTGAAGGAGAAAGCGCAATTACCTCGGGAGACTGTCTTCATTTTTACATGGAGACACCATCCGTGTCTCCATTAGGAATGGAGACATGGATAATGAAAATCTCAAAATATCCACACCTTCAGATATTTCCGTATACATTCACACCTTCAGAAATACCATTATACTCACACAATACTATTTAATACTACACATCCATTGTGGAGCCAGCTTCATGACTTAGATTTGATTAGTCAATAAACATCAACATGACTCATGTCCAAGAATACAGAACTTAACTATTTTCAAGCCATCCAAAAATAAGCATGACTATCGAATAATGAATTCCAAGGGATAATTTACTCTTAGCACAGACAAGTCACTTTCCACAAGTGGTACACAACTTTTGCGGCACTGTAAAAACTCAAAAACTGCCTTACAAATACCATATTCATTTCTAAATTACAAACCTAAAAATAGTCAAACCCAAACTATATTAGATGAATGAGTCACAACAACACAATAAGAAACACAGATAGCCAACACGTGACTGTGAAAACCTGGTAACAGTACATCAGCAGGATGAAGACAACTTCATAGTTTTCAACGAGCCTTTAGGAATTTTACTCAATACCTTGACATTGAATACCATTTGCTCGCATTAGAAAAAGCCAATGATATTTATAATTGCAGAATGAGACTGATAATGAAATAAAAGTTAACGTTACTTACATATGTATAGTAAGGTCAAGTAGTTCCAGTAACTGCCCAGAACTAAAAGTGCCCAGAGGCCAGCAATCACCTTAAAACCAGAAATGAATACTCTTATCAAATGGGCTAGGCATTTAGTAATTTTTTATCTAGGGTTTCAGTTATTTCAAACCAAAAATGACATAATTAATGGCTTGAAACTAACAAATTGTACTGTAACCATAACAGAGCCAGAAGATAGACAAACCGTGAGGAACCTCTTCAGATCTTTCCCAGAGGAGATATCTCAAAGAATTGCAAATGCCCTATTAAATTCGATCCTAAGTGCAGAAGCCACACCCAAGAAAATATCCTCAGGTAGGATGACTTCAGGGATTTGAGGTGGAGACCTAATAGATAAACGGAAACATCAGCTTTCAAGCCAAAAAAATGATAAAAAATACACAACCGTACTTATTGATGAACACGCTCCGAACAAAGCAGATGTACTTGTAACAGATGCTTGTACAATAGGTAGTTATGCATGCATTTTGAAATAACCTTCGTAACTTGCAATTTGAAACAAGGGAAAGAGAAAGTAAAGCATGTTAAGTCAAACATTCCAGGACTCATGAGCTTAATCAACATGCAAAAATACTACCTCAGAAGATTGAATTCAAGAAATCTAAAATGCCTCAATTTTTCTGCCTATCAAATAATAAACTAAACAAATTAATACCATCACAAGGATACCATCGTGACACACTAAAATATCACAGAAAGTTTCTTCATTTTCTGATGAAATGAAGTCATTGAAAGACCACCATGGCACCACCCATGGTATGCATGTAAGGATTAATTTTGATGCCAGAAACAATCTAATCAAACGCTTCATCAATAGTGTATGTATATTAAAATCAAATTAAATCTATATTTTTCAACAAAATTTTTGTTGCTTCACATAATAATAAGTTTAGAAAGAACCTATTGTTACACATCAAAATTACAATGCCGAAAACTAAATTGCGAAGATTTTAAAAAAATTAAAATCTTTGCGGTAATAAAAATATCTAGTATATAATAAATATACAATTCGGTAAAAAAAATATCAAATATTTCCTAAATATTCAATTATAAGATCGCCGAAAACTAAATTAAGATATTTTAAAAAAATTAAAATATTCGCTCTAATAAAAATATCTAATATATAATAATAAATATACAATCAGGCCAAAAAAATATCGAATATTTCCTAAATATTCAATTATAACAACGCCGAAAACTAAATTAAGATGATTTTAAAAAAATTAAAATCTTTGCGCTAATAAAAATAACTAATATATATATATAATAAATATACAATTCGGAAAAAAATATAAAATATTTCCTAAATATTCAATTATTATAAGATCGCCGAAAACTAAATTAAGATATTTTAAAAAAATTAAAATCTTCGCCCTAATAAAAATATCTAATATAAAATAAATATACAATTCGGCAAAAAAAATCAAATATTTACTAAATATTCAATTATAACAACGCCGAAAACTAAATTAAGATGATTTAAAAAAAAATTAAAATCTTTGAGCTAATAAAAATATCTAATATATAATAAATATAAAATTCGGCAAAAAAAAATCAAATATTTCCTAAATATTCAATTATAACAACGCCGAAAACTAAATTAAGATGATTTAAAAAAAAATTAAAATCTTCGCGCTAATAAAAATATCTAATATATAATAAATATACAATTCGGAAAAAAAAATCAAATATTTCCTAAATATTCATCTATAACAACGCTGAAAACTAAATTAAGATGATTTTAAAAAAATTAAAAATTTTCGCGCTAATAAAAATATCTAATATATAATAAATATGCAATTCGTAAAAAAAATATCAAATATTTCCTAAATATTCAATTATAAGATCGTCGAAAACTAAATTAAGATATTTAAAAAAAATTAAAATCTTCGCCCTAATAAAAATATCTAATATATAATAATAAATGTACAATTAAGCACAAAAAATATCGAATATTTCCTAAATATTCAATTATAACAACGCCGAAAACTAAATTAAGATGATTTTAAAAAAATTAAAATCTTCGCGCTAATAAAAATATCTAATATATAATAAATATACAATTCGGCAAAAAAAAAATATCAAATATTTCCTAAATATTCAATTATAAGATCGCTGAAAACTAAATTAAGATATTTTTAAAAAATTAAAATCTTCGCTTTAATAAAAATATCTAATATATAATAATAAATATACAATTAAGCAAAAAAAATATCGAATATATCCTAAATATTCAATTATAACAATGCCAAAAACTAAATTAAGATGATTTAAAAAAAATTAAATTCTTCGCACAAATAAAAATATCTAATATACAATAAATATACAATTCCGCAAAACAAATATACTGAATGTGCAAAAATAAAATTTTTCAGGAGCAACATAAGAAAATCATTTCCTTGTTTTTTATTAAATGTACAACACTCTACGTCATTTTTAAAATAGTTCGTTCTCCATGTCACGCAAAACGGTGCAAATCTTGCACCTGCAAGGTGTACGTTGCCTCGCGAAAATAACTTGCCTCTCGCATGGTGCGAGATTAGAACTTCTCTAGATCGAAGAGAACGGTGCACATCTCGCACCGTGCGAGACGCACGGTGTCTTGCCAAAGGCACCATGACTCTCGCACCGTGCGAGACACACGGTGTCTTGCGAAAGGCACCGTGACTTTCCCTATCTCCATGCTTAATGGAGATAGGGGACTATCTCCATTTTTAATGGAGATAGCATGGCTATCTTCATTAAGCATGGAGATATGCCCCTATCTCCATGCTTAATGGAGATAGTGCAGATCTCGCACTATGAGATGCACGGTGTCTTGTGAAAGGTACTGTGACTTTCCCTATCTTCATGCTTAATGGAGACACTCCAGTGTCTCCATGCCATGAAGACACGTCGTGTCTCCGTGCCAATTTTGCCCAAACTAACAGAAATCATGAAAGTCATACTGAAGAATGAAGAAGACAGGAGAACCTACCTGAGCTTGGTACTCACGCGTCTCCAGTACTCTCAGGAGCCTCTTAGGTACCGCAGTAGCATCACCTCACTACCATTCTGTTGTCTCACTTCCACCTCAACTTCTTCAGTCCTTAATCTATTCCTTAAAGCATTTAACAAAACTTGAGGTGTCATAATCAACACCAGAAATGAAAAACAAAGTAACAACAAGAATGAAAACATTTTATTTTGAGAGAATTTTCAAACTTAACCAACGACGTGGTCAAATGTGTTTTCGAGAGCATTCAAGTAACATGCCCAAAAGATTTAACTTTTTTTTTTCCATAGATGATTTTTTCATTTGAACTTCCATTTGCATTGGTTCCTCTACTAAAGTTTACAAGCAGTGAAGCTAAGTATAGAGGTAATTCTTCAAACACATGAATAAGACATTTCGTCGAACACTTTGTAAGCATAGTATTTGGGTTATGAGATTAACACTAACTTAAGATGAATCTAGCCAAATGAAACATACTCACCAGTCACCACTCAAGTAATCGACTACTATCTATACCCAACTTTCTAAAATCTAATTCTAGTAATTTACCAACTACCTGTAGAATATAGAAGAAAGAGTATGGAAGAGGATGTCGAAACTTACCTTAGAAGAAGATGAAGTTGAATTGGTGTTGTGCAGGTGTCTTAATCAATGTTTGCCCGGTGTATTGTCGAGTGAGCATCGATTGTGGCGTGCTGTCTCGTGTCCGGTTTTTTGACAGGTGAGCAAGCAAGGTATAGTTGATTTTGCCTGGGTTTAGAAATAGACCAAAGTCAATTGATTAGAAGTTATATAAGCAGGATGTTTCGCGTGTCTCCATCAGCAATAATTGCTCACGGAGACACATCGAGAAAAATATATCATTGGCAACCACATGCAGCATCTTCAATAAATGACCACAATAAAATAAATCTATTCATCAAAAACCATATCAACATAATCAACATTCAAGCCACAGAAAATTCAACTATGAATTCAACAATAAAATCATATTTGGAATTACCTCATTGAAGTCAAATTTTTGGTCGTATTATCTCACGGTGGAGCTAAAGTAGAGGGAAGAAAAGAGAATATGGCTGTCTGTTGTTACCTGTCGAGTCTGTGGTATGGTAAAGGAGGGATGGTGATGGCAGAATGAAGTCAGTAGGAGGGATGACGATGGCGATGGCGATGGCGTGTAAAATGGAAGAAAGACAATCGAAAAAAAAAATGATAGCAGCATGACCGCACGATGACGCGTTAGGAACAGTGCAAGCATTCTTCTCTTTTATATATTGTAGAGATTGTTAGCATAGATGCGCAAGTCGAATTTCATTGTACAATCGCACATAAATCTCCTTTACAAATGCATGTCCGAATTTTGTTTTTAAGATTGTTAGTATAGGTGTGTGATCACCTACAATCCAAACCTTCAAATCGAACTTTGAATAGCATGAGGAAATATCACACAACTAAAACAATGAACCCTTGCCTTGATTTTTGGTTGCATGTGTATGTAGCAAGACGAAAGAAAGAGAGCTCAACCATGAGATCATAGGCGATGTTCGACCCCGTCTCCTTTATACACACACGTATTGTAACCCAATCTAGTACCCTTATATATATATATATATATTGGAAGTGTTATCAAAATCATTTTTTTTATCTAATTTATGTGAAACTTATCACTATTGGACAAATCTTAAGATTTGATCGACAGATCGATAAAGTTAATTCAACAATTTAAATGAGAATTTTTCATATAATTAACTATTAAAAACACTACGATGTCAATTGTTACATTTAACATGAAATGTCAAAAAGGTTCAAATACCAAAACTACTAAAATTATGTGCACCTAAATAAACATAAAAATATTCTTAAAATAAAATTTGCCATACATTCTTGCTAAAATTCTTACTTGGCAACCCATAGATATCAACTCGTTCAATCGTTCATGTGTCCAAGACAACTTGTTCTAATATGAAATTGTTTTAAGGTTGAGTATTTTAAAAATACCCAGTAAAAATACATGCAAATTCTTGTTTAATATGATATAAATATAAAAAAAGGGTATTTTTATAAAAGGGGTCAAGCCATTCAAAACTTTTTTGGCCCAACTTACTATAGAAAAGTTTTTGAGGCCTTTTTTGTGTTAAAATGTCCAAATTATCCTTGTACATATTGTTAAAATATCCCAAATGCCCTTAGTATATAATGACCATAATGCTCATTTTTCAAATTATAACCGTTAATTTCATTATTTTGCTCTTTTAGAAATTCCAGCTTTCTTCTTCTCTTCTTCTTTAGTTTATCTATAATATTCTACTTATCTGTCTTCTTTCTTTCTTTTTTTTATCTAGTTTTCATTGAAGTATAAAAAAGCATATTTAAAGAACAAACCATTATATTTCTACATTTTATATTAGTAAGATATTCTTCCCATTTTTAATTGTTTTTTAATCTTGTGTATTTTTATTTGTACATATATTCATTGTCATTTCTGTTTATTTAAGTGTTTGAATTCATTTTTCGATCTCAAGTGACTTGGAAAAGTAGAATCTTGTATATTTTAGTTACAGATTCAGAACATGCGTTTTAAATGACTGTGGTCATTCTAAATGACTCTAGTAATTTAAAACTACTGTGGTCATTTAGTCATTTAAAACAACCATAGAAACGAATGTAATCACTTTAGATTACTATAATTGATTATTTGCTAACTTTCTAAAATCTTACTATTCTAATTACGAATATGGACTCAACAACATGGATTGCTATATTTTATTTTGGTTATTTTATTAATGATGATGAAGGAAAATGGATATGAAAATGAAGCAGGAATGATGAAATGGTGGAAGGAGTTCCAATATTTTCAGATACTTCATATCATGATCTATGTTGTGAAGTGATAAACATTCACAAAGTTGATTAATCTTCAAATGGAATTGAGATGTGATTTTTTTTCTCCCTAAAAATGGACAGTTTTTAGTTCCAATTAAAATTATTTCAGACAGGCAAGTGGAGTGGTTGTTACCTCTCAACAAAAATAATTCTCATTTGTCCAATTTCTGTAACCCTTGTGAGAAAAGATCTAGTTGAACATCCACAAGAAGAAGATAATGATTCATTCTATGTAGTGGAAAACAATAAAGTTCATTGTGAAATGCAAAATGAAGACAACAATCTTCATTGTGAAAATGCAAGTAGATTATGACAATGAACTGGATTGGACTGAGAATATTAATAGGGATGAGTTGGAGATAGCCTAAGACAATATTGTGGATATTACTGAAAATGGTAATACTGTTGTTTTCTCTACACATGGATCTGAGATGCTTCAAAACAATAGAGAAGAATTTTTTTTTCCTAATGAACACCATCTAGCTTCAACTCTTTTGTCACATGTGATTCCCGAAGATCGTCAAATTTTTAACACAAAAAAAGATCTTATGATGGAAGTCCACATGCTTGTAATGAAGCACAACTTTGAATTTAGAGTAAAGAAATGAAATAAGGAAGTCTGTTTGCATAGATGAAAATTGCAAATGGTGTTTGTGACCAACTAAATTCAAAAATTGTGATTACTTTCAAGTTCGCAAGTATGCACATGAACATACTTTCTCTGTGAGTATTCATCGAAATGATCACAGACAGGCAAGATCCTGGGTTGTTGGAAGGCATATAATGCCTAAGTTTCAAAATCTCAAATTTGTATGTAGACCTGCAGACGTCATTAATGACATGCGTCAGGAATTAAAGGTAAAAATGAGTTATCAGAGGGCGCGGAAGTCATAAGAATATGCTTTAGAAGTTTTAAGATGTTCCCTCGAGGGATAGTTATGCATAGTTATGCTAAATTGGGCTTATATTTTCAATATTTGGCTAGAACTATTCCTGGAACAGCATTGTCTTTAGAGATTGATAGTGAGAACCGCTTCAAGTACTTTTTTATGGCTCTCAAACCTTGCATTCAACAATTTCTATCTTCAATGCGAAATGGAATTGTCGTTGATGGAACATTTTTTATTAGGAAATATAAAGGTACGCTGATTGTTGCTACTTGTCAAGATGCAAATATTCAATTTTATCCTCTTGCTTGGGGTATATTTGATTCTGAGAATGATGCATCGTGGACTTGGTTTTTTACGAAGTTGAAAGATGTAAGGGGGATACCGAAGATCTTGTTGTTATATCTGATCGGCATCCAAGTATTATCAATGGAGTTCAAATTGTCTATCAAAATGCCCATTATGTCATTGCATCTATCATACAAAAGGCAACTTAAGGACCGTAACTCTAAAAATTGAGATTTTCCTACTTTTTAAGAAAGCAGCATAGGCATATATACTTTAGAAGAGTTAGGAAATTATATGAGTGAAATTGAGAGAATTGATATTAAAGCTTGGAATTATTTAGTTAAAACATGTTTCCATACTTGGGGACAGGTTACACTTTCAGGGAAACCGTTAAAATATCATGACATCCAACAATGCAGAGTCACTAAATTCGGTGTTCAAGAAAGATCGACAGAATCATATACTTGCATTGATTGAGAGTACTAGGAAAAGATTGTAGAAATGATTTTATGAGAGGCGTGCGAATAAACAGAACTGTACAAGTACTTAACGCCAATAATTGAAGAGAAATTACATAAGAATGCTGATAAAGTCAAGAAATTTGTTGCTGAGCCGATCGATCAGTCTTTTTCATGAAAACAACTACAGTCTTGTTACACGACTCCAGTCATTTACATGAAAATGACTTCAATCATGTTACACAACAGAATCATTTTCTATTATATGCTCATTTTTCTATACATTTTTCTACGAAATAGTCTGAAATCAAACCAAGCACGATTTAAAATGTTATAAATTATGATTTAGCTTATCCAAATCAATTTGCATCTCATCTTTCATTATACTTTATTTTATCTCACATATTTAGAAACTAAATACAGTATATTTGATCATTGTTAGTGGAGCACGATGGATTATATATGATGAAGTTCAACTACCTATACATTTCTAAACGAAATAAATTATAAACAATTGGAGTCTTTTTAAACAACTCTTGTTGTTTACAAAGACGAATAGTCATTTTTATGAAATGACTGTACTCGTTTAAAAAGACTATAGTCGTATTAAGAAAAGGTTATAGTCCTTTTAAATGAATAGTATTTTTGTTAAAAAATGACTGCAGTTGTTTTAAACAATTAAAGTCATTCTTTTTGAAAACAATCAACATTTTTGAAAAAAATTGACATTATCTTCCTTGTAATATAAACTAAATCAACCTTGAAAATAAACTACTATTCATAACACAAACAA
This sequence comes from Osmanthus fragrans, assembly GCA_019395295.1. NCBI lineage: Eukaryota > Viridiplantae > Streptophyta > Magnoliopsida > Lamiales > Oleaceae > Osmanthus > Osmanthus fragrans. The sequence continues at coordinate 13,963,145 of CM033361.1, forward strand.
ACCCCCACATTCAACATACACTATAAAATTATACTTACACTCATAACATATAAACATGCAAATACGGATCATAATCAAGGGAAAAAAATATCGGTAACCATCTTTTCCTTCCATCTATTCATATAGAAGCCATTAACTTGTTCTACTGGTCCGTTGATACTCAAGAATTCTATATATTTTACTATGTACATACCACAATCTCCCCTAAAAGATAATAAATAATGGTAAACAAAGTGAAATAACTAAATTAATATGAACAAGTGAATATTTAATTGTAATAAAAAAACTTACGAAACAACTTGTTTAGAGGTTTTGGTATTCATTTCTATAGTAAGAGTATCGTCTCCAAATCGATGTTGATCTCCTTCAGAAGTAGCGAGACAATGATACTAGCAGCTTTCAAGTCATCTTTGAGTTGATCGCTCGTATGCAACCCTTATCGGGATCATACACAAATATTGTCGCTTTGCAAAAATCAATCTCCACTGCGGGCCAATGTCTGTGAGTACATAATGGAAAATATACATATGTACATTCTTGTCATTTCCTTCCAAATGATGGCCTTGCTCAGGTGATATACTCCATTAGCTCTACTGAAATTCTGAAATGATCTCCTCGTTCACGTCCAAAATAGGTCGCGAACCACCAAATAACTTGAGATATTTTGTTGCCCGAGCTCGCAACAAATGTAATGCCATGTCAATATGCTGAAAGTTGAATATATAGTTATATACAAAATAAATGAATAACACAAATAATGAGCTAACATACTTACTTCATCTACAAACCATCCCCTTGGTTTCAACACATTGTTAAACCATTTTTTCGCATCTTCTGAGTTGATATGACCCAACTCATATGACACTCTGAAGAAAAAAAAATACAAAATTGCAAATTAATACAAGTGATAAGTAAAATAATACCAATACAATGAATTGGTAAAAATGCTTACCCATCACCTAATTTGGAGTGCCATTTAGAGAAATGCTTTTTCTTAATCGGGTCAACATCTTGAAAAAATCAACAATAGTGTTGTCAACATGTCTTCTCCACTTAGCTCCAATTGTTTATGGAAAAAAAAACTAACTTTGAAGCTTTTTTAAGTCTTTTATCTCGCATCGGGGCATCAAATTGTTGATAAGTTTTATTTAAATTTCTCTTTTTGTGAGTAAAAACTTTAGTGTACATACATGTCCTCTCATTAGTCTCCACATCAATGTCAACTACATCCATCTCTCTCTCAATATTCCCTGCTGTAGTCTCTATCACAGCACCTTGTACCTCAGTCTTCCTCTCAATGCTCCCTATAACTGTCTCCCTCCCAGTCTCCCCTGTCTCAGCCTTCTCCCCTATCTCAACCTCCATCCCAGTGCTCCTTGCAACTGTCTCCCTCCCATCCTTCCCCTACCACTGTCTCCATAACAATGCCCTGCCTCAATGATGAGAACTACGTAGCAACGAACACTACGCAACCCCACAACTCGATTGAAAACCCAAGAAAGTCCAAAGATAAAACCTGATTTAGAGATTCAACCAAGAATGTTAAACTCAAGCAACCCAACAAGAACGACGCTTGAAAGACCTCTTGATTACAAAACCCGTGATCTTCACCTGATGTTAAATATCTCAAGAAAATCTTGATAAGTTCGCGATATTCAAAGAAGAACAAGATTTGAAAGCAAATTTGCCTCACAATTGTATTAAATAATTCGTCAAAGGTTCTGAATGTAACAAAAAAGTTTAGTATTTATACTAGATCCCTAATCCTAGTGAAAAATGTGGATAAGGTAATAAATATTACAAAATATGAAAAGAAATAGAATTTTAGTAAAAAAGGAATAAAATCGCGTGAAAACAGGTCGTACCGGACGACCTTTCTGGACGTTCAGTTCTGCTCATCCGGATAGACAGAAGTGCTCTACCAGACGTTCGGTAGAGTGCGTCCGATTGGGGAGTCAGTGTCCGGTTTGGCAGAATTTTTTTCAACCAGCTTTATCACATTGATCCAAATCTTTTTGGCCTTTGACCCCAACATGAAACTTGCTCCATTTTGCGTCCTGAACATGGTTTCATCCATAGTGGCTTTGACGAGCATCCCCAACCCCTCTTTGACTCGTTTTTCTCTTGATCACGTTATTACCCCTTCTTCAATAATCAACGGGTCTCCTGAACTTGTATTTGTGATTCTCGCTTCCTGGATCATATCATCCCCTTCCTCTTCAAAATGATTCGACCTCAAATCTGTACCTACATCGAAAAGAGAGAGATCAGACACATTGAAAGTTGCTGAAACATTATACTCACCTGAAAGGTCCAATTTATATGCATTGTTGTTGACTCTATCCAAAACTTGAAACGGACCATCCTCTCGTGGTTGCAACTTTGATTTCCTTTTCTCTGGAAAGCGCTCCTTTCTGAAGTGTACCCAGACCCAATCTCCAGGTTCAAATGTCACATGTCTTCGACCCTTGTTTGCTTGTGACGCGAAGTGTTTGTTTTTCTTCTCAATTTGCAATCTTACCTTTTCATGAAATGACTTCACCAACTCGGCCTTTCTTTTACCATCTAAGCTACCTTGTTCATTTACAAGTAAATGTACTAAATCCAAAGGTGTTAGTGGATTAAAACCATAAACAATTTCAAATGGTGAAAAAGACGTAGTAGAATGCGTGGCCCTATTATATGAAAACTCTATAAAAGGTAAACACTTCTCCTAACTCTTCAAATTCTTATTAACCATAGTGTGCAAAAGTTGTGTCATAGTCCTATTTACTACCTCAGTTTGATCATCAGTTTGTGGGTGAAAAGTTGTGGAATACATAAGCTTAGTGCCTAACTTACCCCACAAAACCGACCAAAATGACTTAAAAACTTAACATCCCGATCTGATACTATTGTCCTAGGTACCCCATTTAAACGCACAATCTCCCTAAAGAATAACTCCACTATGTTAGTGGCTTCATCAGTTTTATGATATGCAATGAAGTGTGTCATCTTATTAAACCTATCTACCACCACAAAAATTGAATCTCATCCATTCTTAGTCCTAGGTAAACCCCAAACAAAATTCATCAAAATATCAACCCAAGGTTCACTAGGTGTAGGTAATGGTGTGTATAAACCTTGAGGTAAAACCTTAGATTTAGTCTGTTTACAAGTTATGCATCGACTACATATCTTCTCAACATCACTTTTCATCCTAGGCCAATAAAAATGCTCCCCTAACATATCTAAAATCTTTGTAACTCCAAAATGACCCATCAATCCACCACTATGTGTTTCTCTAACTAATACTTCACGCATTGAACAATTAGGAACACAACCTATTTTCCTGAAGTAAATATCCATCCTGCTTAAAATTTTTATCTACAGCACCTTTACCACATGATGAATAAATATCCAAAAAACCTAAATTACTAGCATACATGTCCTTCATATGTTCAAAACCAAGCAATTTAGAACCAAGAGAAGTTAAAAGTGTATACCTTTGAGATAACGCATCCGCCACCACATTTTCCTTACCTTGCTTGTACCGGATGACATAAAGGAATGTCTCCACAAACGCCATCCATCTTGCATGCCTTTTGTTCAACTTACCTTGACCTTGCAAGTGCTTCAATGATTCATGGTCCGTGTGTATCACAAACTCCTTAGGCCACAAGTAGTGATGCTATGTCTTCAAGACTCGAACAAGTGAATATAGCTCATTGTCATATGTGGGATAATTAAGTGCTGCCCCACTTAGTTTCTCACTAAAATAGGCTATAGGCCTCCTATCCTGCATTAAGATTGCTCCAATACCTATTCCTGATACATCACACTCAATCTTGAAAGCTTTATCAAAGTTAGGAAGTGCTAAAACTGGTGCCTTATACAACATATCCTTAATTATATTGAATGCATGCTCTTGTTCATCACCCCAATGAAATCCCACAATCTTTTTACAATTTCTGTAAATGGTGTGGTGATTGTGCTAAAGTCTTTTACAAAACGCCTATAAAAACTAGCCAAACCATGAAAACTCCTAACTTCAGTTATGCTTTTAGGTGTTGGCCATTCTTTAATAGCTTTTATTTTCTCCTTATCCACTTCTACCTCATTAGTACCCACCACAAATCCTAGGAAAACAACATTTTCCATGCAAAATGTACACTTTTTAAAATTATCATAAAGTTGTTCCCTTTTCAAGACCACAAGTACACTCCTAAGATGTTCTACGTGCTCATTTAGGTCCTTGCTATAAATCAAGATGTCATCAAAATACACAACAACAAATTTACCTATAAAAGCTCGTAAAACATGATTCATCAATCGCATGAAAGTTCTCAGTATATTAGTGAGTCCAAATGGCATTACTAACCACTCGTATAGGCCATATTTAGTTTTAAAAGCAGTTTTTCACTCATCACCTTCGCTCATTCGAATTTGGTGGTATCCACTTTTAAGATCGATTTTACTAAACATGCAAGCACCATATAATTCATCCAACATATCATCTAACCTAGGGATAGGATGATGATACTTTGCCGTTATATTGTTGATGACTCTACAATTCACGCACATTCTCCAAGTTCCATCTTTCTTTGGCACAAGTAACCCTGGGACAACATATGAACTCATGCTCTCCTGCACATATCCTTGGCTCATCAACTCCTCCACTTGCTTTTAAAGTTTCTTTGTCTCCTCGGGATTATTTCGATAAATTGGTCGGTTTGGAATAACAGCTTCAGGAACAAAATCAATCTGGTGCTCAATGCCTCGAATGGGTAGTAACCCACTAGGCATGTCCTCCGGAAAGATATCTTCAAATTCCTGCAATAAAGATGTCGCTAAACTGGGGAGAGGTGGGTTAGGTTCCTCAAAGTTGAGGAATGACTCTTTATAGACTATCAAAATCACTTGCCTTTTATCCTCTATCACTCTCCTCAACTCACTCCCATTTGCAAAGAAATTCGCTTTCAACTTTTCTCTCCTCTCAGACACCTCACTTTCTTTTCCCTCATGTGACTCCACTATTTTTTTTCTCTCTACTAGCCACCTCACCATTTTTTCTCACTTTTTCCAACTCTTTCACTCTCTTCTCTTCCGCATTTTTCAATTTGATTTGGTCTTCATACACTTGTGCCGATGTTAATGGCGCAAGGGTAACGAACCTCCCATTCTTAACAAAGCTATACCGGTTCTTGTACCCATCATGAATAACTTTTATATCATATTGTCATGGCCTACCCAGAAAAATATAACCCGCATACATAGGTACCACATCACACATAATTTCATCCCAATAACTACCAATTGAAAATATAATCAACACCCTCTTATTCACCTTAATATCCCCACAATCATTTAACCATTGTAACCTATAGGGTCTAGGGTGTCTTAATAGTGTTAATCCCAATTTTTCCACAAGTGTTGTACTAGCTAAGTTCGTACAACTACCCTCCATCAAGTATTACACTACATACCTTATTGTTGACATAGCATCGTGTATGGAAAATGTTTTCTCGTTGTTGCTCCAAGTCATCTGTCTTGATTTGAGTGTGGAGAGCTCGCCTCGTGATCAATAACTCTCCTCCAACACCAAACTCTAATTTGTCTCCATGATCACTGACCTCCTTCAACTCTGGCATGCCTTCAAATTCATCCTCATCGTCAGTCACCACCTCTCCATTGCGTAAGATCATTGTCCTTTTGTTTGGACATTGGGAAGAGATGTGTCCATTTTCCAAGCACTTGAAGTACTAGATGTCCCGATTTCTGGCTCTCTGTGACTCTATCTTTGGTACGATCCTGCTAGCACTCTCATCCTTCCCCTTTAAAATAGCCCCATCTCATTTGTTATCCCACATCGGTTTCCAATTCAGATTAGAACCCGAAGTACCCAATGATTGCCTAGCTGTCCTCTTCCTTTTCAACTGTTTTTCAACTTTCATGACCACATGTAACATATCTTCAATCTCCATATAGTGCTGCAATTCCACAGTATTAGCAATTTCCCTGTTCATCCCATTCAAGAAACGAGCCATGGTGGCTTCCCGATCCTCCTCCACATTCGTCCTGATCATCAAAATTTCCATTTCCTTATGATAGTCTTCAACACTTTTCGATCCTTGATACAATCCTTTCAATCTTTGATGCAACTCCTTGTAATAGTGACTAGACACGAATCTCTTCCGCATAATAGTTTTCAACTCATCCCAAGTACCAACCGCTTGTTCCTGATTCCTCCGCCTAGATGTAACCACTTGATCCCACCATGTTATGGCATAATCAACAAATTCAAGAATTGCTATTTTTACCTTCTTTTCCTCCGAATAATTATGGCACTCAAATATCGACTCTACCTTTTTCTCCTGCTCTAAATAAGCCTCCGGATCACTCATTCCCTTAAATGGTGGAATTGACATCTTAATGTTGCGCATATTCCCATCTACTTCATCTCCAAAGTTGTTCTTACCCCTTTGTTCAAACCTACCACCTCTATTCTCCATCCTTCCTGTTTCACCCAACATTTATGCATCCTCTCCAAATCACTACCATAATCATAGACATCATGTCACTCCCTCCTAAGCTCTTTCCTACCCAGTCTCCTTGCATTTGAGTGTCCCCTATGACTATTTGACCCTGAATCCTCTAACCTACCAAGCCTTTTAGTCACATCCCCAAGTACTCTCTCAAACCGCCTTATTACATCGTCTCCCATGTTGATTTGATTCGGCTGCCTGATTGAATTTGAACCTTCTTTATCTGACATCCTAATTCTATAGAATTTCAATCTCACAGAGATTCACTCGTGTATCACTCAAATATTGGCTTTTACCCTCTAATAATTTCACCACTATTACCTTTTACCACTCAATGCTTTTGCCCAAGTATCTTCAAGGAACAAGGTGAACTCACAAGTATAATCCCGTGAATCCAATGGAGTTTGATCACGAATTTTGATAGAAGCAAAAGAAAAAGGATGAAAAAAGACTCAACAAGAACCAAGTATGAGAATTGGACTAAAGAATTCGAGAAGAAAGTGTAGGGATTGAATCGAAGTAAATTTTTTTGACTCAAAAATTAAAAATAAATAATGCTGGAAATTCTTGTAACAATAATAATGAATATATATTTTTTTTTACTTGGAAATTTTGAGCAGAAAACCAGTAAAACAAAAGAAACTTAATTCGGACTTTTAAATAGTCCAAAAAACAACTTTGAAATTTTTTTGGAATTTTTTTTTGGATTGAAGACTCAAAAACTGCTACTAGACACAAGAATACGAAGAACAATGAAAGAAAGAAAACACAAGACTCAAAAACAATAAAAGATATAACCTTGATTATTTTGGAGCCAAGCTTTGATACTAACTGATGAGAACCACGTAACAACGAACACTATGCAACCTCGTAACAAGATTGAAAACCCAAGAAAGCCCAAAGATAATCCCAATTTAGAGATTCAACTAAGAATGTTGAACCAAGCAACCTAACAAGAACGATACTTGAAAGACCTCCTGATTAGTAAACTTGTGATCTTCACCCAATGTTGAACGCCTCAAGAAAATCTTGATAAGTTCGCGATATTCAAAGAAGAACAAGATGTGAAAGTAAATTTGCCTCACAATTGTATTGAATAATTCATCAAAGGTTCTGAATGTAATAAAAGAGTTTAGTATTTATACTAGATCCCTAATCCTAAAAAAACGTGCATAAGGTAATAAATATTACAAAATATGGAAAGAAATAGAATTCTAGTAAAAAGGAATAAAATCGCGTGAAAACAAGTCGTATCGAACGACCCTTCCGGACATCCGGTTGGGCTCGTCCGGATGGACAAAAGTGTTATACCGGACATTTGGTAGAGTGCGTTCGGTTGGAGAGTCCGCGTCCGGGTTGGCAGAGGTTTCACAACTTGGTCTACCAGACGTCCGGTAGGCGCGTCTGGTTGTTCCTTGTGCATTCGGTTGGCCAGAACTTTCTTCGGTCAGCTTTATCACATTGATCCAAGTCTTTTTGCCCTTCGACCCCAACATGAAACTTGCTTCATTTTGCGTCCCGAACATGGTTTCATCCATAGTGGCTTTGACGAGCATCCCCAACGCCTCTTTGACTCATTTTGCTCTTGATCGCGTCATTACCCCTTCTTTGATAATCAACGGGTCTCTTGAACTTGCATTTGTGATTCCCGCTTCCTGGATCATATCACTCAAACTCTCCTACAGCGTCCCTTGTCCTAGTCTCTCCTATAGTGTCCCCTTCCTCCATCTCCCACTCAACTTCCTCATAGTTATCTCACTCGGTCCCAAATACTCCATTAGCTACAAATTAATGGTCTCCATCGAGATGTTAGCTCGGTCTCGTCCAATTCATTATATTTTCGACCTTCCTATTTATCTCTTTATATTTATCGGATAACCTCTCCACATGGTACAACAATTGTCTCAACATATTGTTGGGGTCGCAAGAAGCTCGGTGGCTATGTGAAGGTCTTCTACTTGTTGGAACATAATGCTGATGTACACGAGTGACTCTCATTTTGGCACCAATTCATCATACGAAAGATTATAAATTAACATTAAAAATATACATACTTCATCTTCACGTATATTCGGAGAGGCTCTCTCATTTTGGCTATGTGATAGATCTAGATCATCATCTAGTACTGCATCATCAACATTTGGGTATCCTCTATCCTCATAGAGATAAACATCCAAGATTGGATCTTCTTTTCTAATTCCGTGAACGAAGAAATTCACATATTATTTTTCAGTCTCATCGGGAGAAACTGTAAATGAGCAACCGACTTGTAGCTGAATAATTGAAAAACAAATCCTTTTAGCATTATTCGAGGTAACTTGCAAAATTAATTACAATATAGAAGATATACCCACTTGTGGGTCATCCAAGACTTCAGTAATATAATGGGAATTAGGAATAGATGTTGATTTCCAACGACACATTCCCGGCAGCTCGTTAACAGGTAACCTAGCATGATACATGTTTGCTATTCGTGGAATAGACTCAAACACCCACACATCGATCACCGATGTTGTATATGTACACAATCCTACAAGTGGCATGAGAATATTAGTAATGATGACTTCAGTTACTATCAAAAAGTAAATACACAGGTATCAATGTTAATTGTATGGGTTAATCTATTTGTACAAAATAGATTACAAAAAGTTTGACAAAATAGACAAGTGGCGCCCCCTATTGGAGGGGCGGCTGGCTCCAATAGGGGGCGTCACTTGTCGATTTTGTCAAATTTTTTGTCAAAAGTTTTGTGCTTGTAGTATAGTCCTAATTGTATAACCATCATCTTGCAAGTAATGAAGTAACTTCAATCTAGATGTACAAAAAAGGGACAATAGATGTGAATCTCCATACAAGTAATGAAGTAACTTCACTCTAGATGTACTTTGAAATTCTTTTACATGTAATATTGAGAAATGATGTTTCCACATAATGGGTACAAAATTTAATCCTAAAAAGATGCATTCTAATGATAGGAAACAATTAGGAAAAAATATTGTTTCCATGTCTTGTTTTAGTTAGGCTTCGGATCTCCGGCATCACCGATTACGTAAATGTGTTTTTATTCATTTTCTAACCATTCGCAGAGAAAACTGATTTATAGAAAGAGTTAATAGTTTGATACGTTCATACGATTCCATGACACTAAATTCCATTGATTTTAAATACTAATCAATACTTGACTCATATTAAAATCTATTATCATTAAATTTTCTTCTCAACATAATTGCTCATATCTCAACACCATTCATTCAGGATCAAAATGCATGAGCCCCATCCCCTTGTAAACTAAACAATCATAGAGAAAGATCCCAAAATAATCCACCAAATCACTCCCGGTAAAATAGTTAATGACTCAATAACCTTTAGGATCAACGCAGATGAGGCTCCAACATCGAAATAAACACATTAAAGAAGCTATTCTAGCCCCAATTGACTATTTTTATTTTTTTTTGGAACAAATTCTAGCCCCAATTGTAAAAAATATATCCATTCAATTGACAATTTTCATGAAAAATAAAGTCAAACGAATACCAAAAGATTCAATTTTTCAATTTTTTTCGGATAAAAAATTATACCAATCAAATACAATTAATTGACAATTTCCGGTAAAACAACTTAATAACCTGTAATTCGTTTCTTTCCACCCAAATTCCATCTTACAATCAAACGGACCCTAATATTTCTAACAAACATACACGTAACCCCAAGTCAACCAAACGACATTTCAAGTTTAATAATTCAATTTAAACGCATTTGAGGTTAATTAAGAATTTATAAGATTAATTAATTTAGTTATTATCAAAATTAATGAATTAATTATGTTTAATTTATTAAATTATAATATTTCCTTTCAAATTCCAATGTAACCGTACATGAAATGAAATGAAATGAAAGTTCCCTTTTGTTAATTTTATTATTAATAAATTAGAGAATTTGTAATACTTTTCTTTCTACTAAAATAATTCGGACATATCTAGTCCAAAATTATTTATTCTTAAGCCCAATTTATGTTATTTAATACGAGCTACAAAAAAATATAATATTTTATATATTTCATTAACTTCTATAATACTTAAATATTCGATCGAAATAAAATTTATGACAAAGTATATAAAAATAAACATAAGATAATAAATTGTTTATGAAAATAAGTGAGTTAAACTCATCAATTTAACTTTTGAACTTTAGTGTGATAACAAAGGTAAACGTGGATTATTCTATTTTCTGAATGACCAATATTGAATTTAATCTCCTCGTGCAAGTCTATAGTTTGATTTTCTTATTTTCTAAGAGATCTCCGAGGAAACTGGTGAAGTTTTATTTAATCATGACTTAATTCTCAACACTATAGAATGTCCATAATTGGAGACTAGCTTAAAAGATGATTTACCCTCTAATTATACCAAACTCTTAAAAGCAATTATTTTTCGTTTGTAGGATTTCATTTTTGGGGGAAACAATTCCCTAAATATTTTATAGAATCATTGGGATCTTGGATTTACCTGTACCAAAAAGTACTTGAGCGGATATTCATCTCTCAGTACTTTCGACAATTGTAAATTCCGCAGCTTAAATATATATTTTTGCACATCCATTGTCCAAATTCTCATAATAACAAGGTCACATTATAACCATAAGGTCTAAGGTTTGTTTAATACTGAGATTGACTATTTTAGTTGATCGAGTGATATTTGATGACCATAAGAGTATGTCTACTTTCAATAGCATACGTCAAATGCATTCCAAATATACTAATATCGCTAATCATAAATAAAAAAATGACTATTTTTATGATTAGCAAAAGTCATTCACCTAATTGTAAAATATACGAAAACTCCAAAACCTTCCATTCAAGTATAAACAACTGTTATATAAAAATTAGTGCAAAGACAAAAAAATATATACTTATTAATGACTCTGAAAATGCCAAGTATATAAATATACAAATATTGGAGGCCATAGGCCTTAGTTGCCAGTTTAACCACAAAATTGAATGTTCAACCACAAATCACAACGCCACCATGCTAAAAATTGTACAGGAAAAGACAGTGGACGTTAAGAACGGATTCAAGAGGCTTAAGGCTTAGTTTTGCCCCATTATTGGGTTTGTGACCCAAATTCGGTATAGGGTTGTTCGTCTTGGTTATTTGGCCTGAAGATGTCAAAATAGGGTCCAATTGGGAAAAAATCGGATTTACGGCATTGGACGGACACTCGATTATTACTCAAGCGAGAGGAGCACTTTTGGAGCAGAAAAAGTCGTCGCCCACCTATCGCTGAGCTGTAGCTCGAGCAGCATCAAGTGATAGCGCCGCACGAGTTTTTCGTCTTTTTCGATTTTACGTGTATTTTTTACCTAGTTTCCATCTTTTAGGTTATTTTTAGGGTTTGAGACATCCACTATAAATAGGAGACTCTTCTTCCAATTTATGCATTGCTGAAATTGTATTTTTCTCTCTATTGATTGTCAATTAATAAAATACTCAGTTCATCCGCAAGTCTCTCTTCTTGTCTTTAATCTTGTTCTTGCTTATATGATTATATACTTCATATTGTGTTATATTAACCTTCATGTTCCCAACAAGTGGTATTGATTATGATTTTGTTTGAGATTTCTATTATCAATGACAACCATTAATTATCAATGACAACCATGAAGTATAAAATTTCTCTTTTGGATCGCAACACAAGATTTTTGCTGTAACAAGTAAAGATGCAAGCTGTACTGACACTGGTGGATTTGGATGATGCGTCGTTGGGATTTGACAAAATGCCTACAACTTAGACAATAGAGGAGAAACAAAAGAAGGATCGAAAGGAACTTTCATACATTCATCTTCATCTATCTAAGAATATTATTCAGGACATTTTGAAGGAGAAGACAGCTGCTGCATTATGGTTGAAGTTGGAGTAGTTGTGCATGACCAGAAGTCTGACGAGCAAACTGCATCGGAAGTAGATGTTGTATTCTCATCGCATGGTAGAAGAAGGATATTTGGAAGATCATCTGACTGTGTTAAAGGAGATCATTGCTGATTTGGAAACTTTAGAGGTAAAGTACGATGAAGAACATTTGATCTTGATCCTGTTGTGCTCACTGCTTGCTTCGTTTTCTTCGTTCAGGGACACGATTCTGTACGGTCGTTATACACTCACAATTGAAGATGTGTATGATATCTTGTTCTCAAAGGAGAAGGTGAAGCATCTGGTTGGAGCTGAGTTCAGAGGTGAAGAAACTCTTGTGGTTCATGGTGATCAACGAAGGGGGTAAGTCGAGGGTGAATTTCAACAATTAAGTTTGTTTCTATTGCAAGAGGAAATGACACATTAAGAGAAATTGCGAGAAGTTACAGATTAAGGGTAATTTGTCTGCAAGTCATGGGAGTCAATCAGATATTTCAAACGAGATCAATGGAGTCGAGGACTATTTTGGCGATGGAGATGTGTTGACTATTTCTGACGTGGAATCCAAGCATGACGAGGAGTAGATTTTGGACTCAACTTGTACATTCCATATGTGTCCCAATCGGGATTTGTTTGAAGCTAGTATTGGGAGAGTCAAATTGAAGTTGTTGGATGGGAAAATTAGAACATTTGGCCAAGTTCGACATGTTTCATATTTGAAGAAGAATCTTATCTCGCTGACGTTTGGCGTTTGCCTAGGCGCGATGCGTGGCGAAAACACCAAGCCAAGTGGCTTGACACCTTATTTAGCGGTCAACGACAATTGTTGACCGCTAAAGCGTGACTATGCACACCTATCTTTTTTTTTTTTTAACAATTCTTTTAAGTTAAAACTTAAAGTTTGATTTCTTCACTTTGTTGGCCTTATATTCAAAACAGTTGCTTGAAATCTTGAACAAATGAAAACTCCCCAAAATTTCTATTTATTTACTATTTACATTTGAAACTTATCTTTTTGCTGAAAACTTTGAAAAAATGTAAAAAGTTTCTATAAATATGTTTTAGATGTTTGGTAAGTATTATTTTTAATTATTAAATAATTTTTTGATTGATTAAAAATTAAAATAATATTAGAATAAGAAAACACAGTTTTACGCTTTTTTATGCCAATGCCTCGCCTAATCTTGCCTAGCCCATAGCTTGGCTTCCACTCATTACGTCTTTTAGAGAACTGTTCTTTGAAACTTTTGGAACACCAATACTTCTTTACTCTTGAATCCATGAATTAATTGCCTTTGGATAACAATTTGTTTTATGAAATTTTGACCATCATTTTATCTTGAATCTTCGAACTATTCTTTTCAAATTAAATTCAGAGTCTAGTTTTTGAATAATATTGAAATCCCAATAGAATATCCATGAGACTTTGAAATCGAATGCGAATTGGAACAAAAAATTTCCTTGAGGCTTTAAAAATTGCTTTGCCTCAGATTTGAAATATTCAAATCCTTGATGAGTAAGACTATGTAAAATTGTCTCATCAAGTCTAGAATATTTGAACCATGTTTGGAACCTTTTTGGAAAATTTGAAGGACATGCTTGATTAAATAACATAAACCATGAATGTGTCACTGGTCTAAAGTAAATAAAATAAAAATAAAAATTAAACCAGGCATCCTTATAATCAAAATGGTTGAACTGGGATTCGAATGTTTTATCTTTCGATAAAAGCATTCATTTTTCTCCCCATGTGTTATGTTCCCAGTCTTCCTATGACAAAACTCTCTGAATTTTAATTTTTGAAAAACCAATTTGTTTGGATTTTGAGTATGTGTCATGATAGCTGATCCTGTTTTGATGAGGGCAGCTTCATAAAAAGCTCTAGATTTTATGATATTTCGAGTCATAAATTGAAATTGTGGAGGAAATATATTTTGAAAACATTCATTAAGAGACTAATATCTATGTATCCATGAAGTTTCCTTTTCAAAAAATGGGCAAAAAATTGGATAATGTGAAATATTGAAAGTCTTCGGGATGATTTATTTTTGGTAGTTTTCCTGAACTAGTTTGAACAGCCTTTTTGAAATTGTTTTTGAAAGTATATGATCTCTGTTTACTCCCATAGCTTATTATTATTTTTGTTTTATTGTATAGTTGAGAGATTTTTATTGTTAATTCTATCAATGCAACGAATTGCATTTAGGATTGTATTAGATTTGGATGAATTATGGCGTGGATTCTTAAAATGATCTGAATTTAGATGATGATTTTTATGGTTTCCATAGTTTTGTTTACAGTTCTTGTTCAATGTTTTTTTTCGAACTCATTTTCAAGTGGTCTTTGGATCCGTTTGTGTGTGTTTATGTACATGTGATTTCTCATACACTCGTGAGGCTATGGATCCTATAAATTATTTTGTGTGATTGAGTAATGGTTCCAACATTTTGATTGTTCTCTTGGAGTAGTTTTATTTTGAGTGGGTTTTTGGAAAAGGGGTTTTGAGACAATAGTTATTTTTGAGAGGTTGAAGAACTTGGTTCTTCTTTCCTAGATCCTTGAAGGTATTCATCAATTGAAAGGAAAGGTATTGAAGTCTTTTTCTTATTCATCTTTTCAAAAGAAGAATCCATAGTATTGATATTCTCACTATTCACTCAATAAGAGGTTTCTTTTGTACAAACTCCCTTGTTAGGATGTCAGCAAGAATATTTGTTTTTCCTTGTATATATAGTACTTTGATATCAAAATAGAATAAAATAGCCTGGTATCTTGCAAATATTTGTTTTGAAATAAGATTTTTGACATATTTTTGTAAAACATCTTTGGAAGCTTTGCAATCAATTTTCAAAATAAAAATTTTGTTAATTAAATCATTTTGAAATTTCGAAATACATAAAAGTATTGAAAAAATTTCATTTTTGATGTTGAATAGTTCTTTTGAGGGCCACTCCACACTCCTGAATGAAATCTAACTAGCTGTTATTGACTAGACTCTTTTAGAATCTGCTTTGATACTCCACCATACCCAATGTCAGACACGTCAGTCTCAATAATAATAGAGGCAAGAGGGTTGATAATTGAAAGACGTGATGCTTTTGACAACAACTTTTACTTTTTGTATAGCTAAAGTGTGCTTGTGACTCGAAGGTAGTGGATACTTTTGCAGCCTTTGAAAAAGAAGAGCACATAATAGCCTTATATTTTTGAAAAAATTGGCTACGTAATTAACACGGCCTAACCGTTGTAAACTAGTTTTTATCTTAAATTTCATCAGGAAATTGTTCTGCAAATTCAAGTTTTCTTTGAATAGGTGTAAGTGTTCATAGATGTATGTAATATCCTAAGAATATTATACTTGTTTGACAAAGAACAACCTTTTTTTGCTGAAGCAACTAAACCGTTATTCTTAATGACATGTATGAAATTCTTGAGATGTTTAAAATGGTGTTCAAAGATTTCAGAATAAATTAGAGTATCATCAATATTAACAATAATAAAATTTTGATAAGGATTGAAAATATCATTCATAATTTTTTGAAATTCGAAATGAGCATTTTTTGAGGCCGAATGGCATTACATTCCATTCGTATTGACTAAAATGAACATTGAAGACAATTTTGTATTTATCTTCTTCCTTAATGTGAATATGCCAAAAATCAGACTTCATATCAAACTTAGAGAAGATCACAATCTTGAGCAATCTGTTTAACACATCTTTCAAGGCAATGAATATTTGATCCATTGAAGTGCTTAACACCTCATTCAATTTCAGTCGAATTATTGACATAGAATGTAGAACAACTCCATTATGATTTACTTGGTCGAATAAGTCTTTTTTCAAGTAAATCATTGATTTCTTTGATACAATGATCAAGTAATTCTTTGTTCATTTGAATTGGATGAGATTTTGTAGGCATACCTGATTCATGAAAATCGTAATTATAAGGAAGTGAGGCTACATGTTTTTTCGTGTCCCAAAAGGCATTCAAAATAATAGAACATATTTCATTCTCAATTATTTTTTAATATGAAGATTTGTTTTTCTCGATAATTGAAGGATTTTGTAACTTTTCTTCAATTCTTCTAAATCTACTTTCTTCTTTAAGAAATTGAATATGTCTTTTCTTAAGATTAATATTAATGACAATTTTGAAATAGATGCTTCTTTCAAGGAATTAACATCCTTCTAAGGAGGATTTGTAAATTTAAAAAATATCTTGACCAAAAATATTTGTAGCAATACTTTAAAGTCAACTTGAAATGGATAAATTTGGACGATAAATGGAGTTCCAAGTATCACTTCTTGATCTAAGTTTTTGACTAAGTAAAATATATTTTTGAAACATATATTTGAATTGCAAGTATGAGCTTTTGAAAGTTTTTATTGAATATTGAGTTTTTTTTTACCACTAGCACCATAAAGTCACTCAATAGTTTTTCAAAATATTTTGTAGGAATTAATCCTTCGTAATGCAATATTGATTGGCTCCAGAATCAATTAAGACTCTAGAAGTGAATTTGAATTATTTATTGACAACAATAGTCATATTGCTTTACCATTTTATTTTTTATTTTAAGTTGAATACGATTAATGACATTGATATTTCCTTTTTCAGTTTGAAGGGTAAAATGAGAATTACTATCTTTGAAGAAGAGGATTCATTATCAAGAACATATTCTTGTTCTAAATTTTTAGTTTTTAAGAATACGACTTCCATTCGAACTTCTATCATTTGACGTTCAAGAATAGAAATTTGAGATTTCATCTCATTAACTTCTGATCTTAATTCAGAACTAGAAGTTTTTGAAGATGTGGATTCAGTATTAAATCGTTTTAATAAGTCTTTCATATTAAATGGTGTTACCAATGTTTTTTATGTAGATGGTAAAATATGAGAGAACTTTTTCTTTAATTGAGGATCATCAATCTTCTCAAATATTTTGTGAATAAGTTCTTTTTTTGTTAGTAAGAATATTTATAGTTTTACAACCACAAACTTCTTTACCTTGGCTTGAAGTGGAGTCTGAATATGAGTTGGTTTCAACATCAGAGTCTTCATGATGTTGATAAATATGTTCGAAGTCAGAATCACATTCTTCATCTAAGCTAGAATTGAGTAAATTGAGAAGTTCAAGTTTGACATCTTTATCAATTTGAAGATTATTAATTTTTTTTTTCCTTCATGGGACACTTGTTGAAATAATGACCTGTTTGTTTCATTTCCATTTGAAGTTTTAGAAACTCGCTTCTTTGAAAACTTTCGTTTTGAAAATATAGGAGGATAAGAGTGAGAAGGTTTTTGTTTTTGAAAAGATCGTTTTCTAAGGAAAGAAAGAAAATTTTTCTTTTTCATTCTTGAAGGAGGGGTAATTTTCTCAAAACCATTGATCACAAAATGATCCGAGTTCTTTTCGACTCTCAGTTCTTTCTGATTTTAAGTTTTCTTTTTGTTTGAGATCATTACAAAATGCTCGTCCTTCTTTATTGACAAAATTGATAATTTCATCATAAGTTAGAAGAGTATGTGGAAAGGTATTTTGATGTTTAAGTTTGATAGAATTCCTCACCTTTTTTGCAAAAAGCTTTGAAAATTTTGAAATAAATATTTCTTTCCAAAATGATTGATTACAATCTTCTCAAAATATGACTCTAGTAAGGAACATATCCTTATACCATGAAATTTTGGACAAGTGAGATTTAAAAGAATCTCGATGTTCTATCTTGAAGAAGAGAAGGAGTTCCAATAAAATGTTTGAGAATTGAAAATACGAGAGTTTTGAAACTATCATTTAGTTGATGATTATCAGTGGCTATAATAACCTATTGACGATCTTCAATAGTAAGATAATTGTTCCACCAGCTTTTAAGTTGTCCTGTGAAACCACATACTAAATTATGGAAGGTGGTGACAGGATTAATGTCTCGACAAGTATAAGTTGTATAACATATAGCCATAGTTTCTAGCATTTTAAGAATTTAATATTCTATCAATCCATCAAGATTCCATTCAACAATTTCATCGCCAGATAGGAAACTTTAGGTTTTGTCTTCTCCTTATATAACATATCGGGATAAGATTGATGAGAATAGTAATTTGGAAGTTTTGAATTTTGTCCTTTCAATTTATTGATTTGTCATGGTTCATCTTCAATAAATTGAGCTTCAAGTTCTTCTAAATTAATAATTGTATTGATATTTTAGAAGTTCCGAGTTTAGAAATTTGAATTGCGAGTTCTTACAAAATACTGAATTCAGTAGTCAAAGAATTATTTTTCAATCTTGGAGTGAGTTTTGAATCAATAGGTTTAAAAATGGTACCTAGAGGTTTCTTCCCATCTTTTTTTGATGGGGCCTCATACTCAGAATTGACTTCAATACTTGATAATTGAGAACACAAAGATTGAAGACCAATATTAGTATAATTGTTCTGTGATTGAATGTTTTTTATATCCTTAGCTATATTTCTTGCTTCTTTTGGTCTATCGTTGAGTGGTGATGCAATTATGTTAGTGTTTCCAGGAGAAACAACTATTTCTTGCATCGGAGAATGTTCAAATTGCAGCTTTGATTGGAGGGAGTTTTCCATTTTTCTATTAACATGGGTATTTTGAATTTTTTTTTTTGTTTTTTTCGTTTTTTTTGACAATCTTTATACTAAAAGCCTTGAAAAGTGTCCATTCATAAAAACTTAAATGTTTAGGAGAATTATAAAATTCTTCCCATAAAGATTAAATTTCTTGTTTTGAAAGCATCTTCTTGAATGTGACTAAAATGTTTGATAGAAGGAGTTTAATCAGTTTTAAATTCATTTCTTCTATCAATTGTAAAAGAGATAACATTACATTGCTGATCTAATCTTTCAGATGGATTTGACAACATATCTGATAAAGTAGGAGATTCAAGCTATTCTAATTCATTATCTTTATTAGAAGTATTTTGAGTTTTTGGAATGTCTGGAGTGAAATCAACTCCTCTTAACTTACCTAAAGAAGTTGAAAACCTTATCGATTGAAAAAGATTCTCACATCTATTTTCAAATCTAGAGGAAAAGGACCTTCAGAGATTATTCGTTGTAGAGACTCAACCTTTTTTGGGAGATTCCAGCTGCTCTTATTCATTATCTTTATCACAAGATTGAGTTTTTGAAATGTTTGGAGTGAAATCAACTACTTTTAACTTATCAAAAGAATTTGAAAACTTTGCGGATTGAAAAAGATTCTCATATCTATTTTCAGATCTAGAGGAAAAGACCTTCGAAGATGTAGACTCTATCGAAAATCACCTTGATTTGTACATTAGGAAATGAAACAATTTGATATGGAAAAGTTCTAATAGGAACAATAATTGGGTTTTAAGAGTTTTCAAAATCTCATTCAAGCCCTCTAGATCGAAGAGTATCCTTTTAGGAATTATGGTATTTGAATGAAGAGGGTTGACTTTTACCAGAAGGCTTTCATCTTAGGAGATTAGCCAAGAGCTCGAATATTGAGTTGAATATTCATAAGCTCATAATATATTCGATATATTACAACAAATGTTTTTGAACGATCATCAAAATCGAGATTTTTTGTTTGAATTTGAAGAGTAAGAGCATTAAGAATAGCTCCATCATTAAGATTGATAGTGAAACTTGGGTACCAGTTTGTTAAAATTAGACGGCTTTCAAGATTTGACTTTAAAACGGATTATAATGAATTTTCAAATTTGAGAAATCTCTTATATCTAAGAGTTAAAAGAATATGAACGTCTAAACTAAGGGGAGTGTATTCAATTAAGACTTTTAATGACTTTTTGGGATTTAAAAAGTTTAGGTGATTCAATGTAGACTTTTAGAGACTCTCTAAAAGTTATGGTGTATTCAATTGAAACTTTTATAGACTTTTAGAAAGTTTCTAAAAGTCACGATGTAATCAATTAAAACGTTTTAGAAGTCTCTATAACTTTGGGGTATTCAAATTTTAATGACTTCTAGAAACTTTTATAAAAGTCTCTGGAGTACTAATTTTTAAGTAGAAAGTATTCATATAAAATCTCAAAATTTGTCTTTCATTAATCACGAGATTTTGGGAGACTTTTACAAAAAAAAAAAAAAAAAAAAAAAAAAAAAAATTCAATATTTCTTTCATTTTTCCGTCTACAAACATTACATGTATGATTAAATTTTTTTTTCTATTAATTCTCTCTCTCTCTCTGTCTCTCTTATCGTTTATCTATATTTTCTATGAAAAAATTAAATTGGATTCTTGTAACTTTTTTTATTCATTTTTTTTTTGTGAAAAATATCTATTTTTTTATTAAATTATAAAATTTTATATGACAAATTTATTAAATGTAAATATATTGATCTTTATTTATTTTTAAAAGTATATTATATTAATAATATTGAATATTAAATTTATTTTTTTATCATATATATGTATACTTTTGATTATTATTTATTTAATTAAGATCTTAAAATTTTATTCTTTTTAAAATATTTTTTAATTATATGAGGAGGGGAAATAGAAGAAAAATTATGGGAACTACAATCTCATATGTGATAATTTTACATTATTGCATTGAATCCACGCGAATTCTACTTCAAATGAAAGTATTTAAAAAGTCTTTTGAATTCTACAAAAGTTTTAAAATGAAAGTTTACAGAAGTCTACGAAAAATTTCCACTAATTTTATGTAAATCTATGAAAAATCCACGAAATCTATGAAAGCCATCACTTAAAAAAAGTCTATCAAAATTTTCAAAAGTCTAAATTGAATACTCTCCTAAGTCTAAATAAAAGTTTGACAGCTATTTGAATAAGTATCACATAAAGATATTTAAAATTCTTTCTATGGGTTTGAATAGTATCTTTTGAGGATAAATTTATTCGACCTATTTGATTTTTGATTGCAAGCGTTAGTTCAAGAATTTTGATAACATAATTTTGACGAAAATCAAACTTTCTTATTTCATAGATAAAGCTCATCTACTTTTGGAAATAGCCCAGTTATGAAGTTCAATTTGAAGTTCGTGAGAATTAAAATTATCTAATGCACATGCATGTTCTTGATCTAATTCTTCTTCATCATGAAAAGTGTTTGAAAAACTATCAATTTTACTGTTAGTCTCCTAAACCATTTAGAAATTAAAGACATAATTGAAAAAATGTATAATGACATAGCACCATTACAATGTTCTAAAATTTTTATTTTTTACAAAAAAAAATCAAATTGCGGCCAGACAAACTCTAAATAAGGTTGCTGTATCAGAAATGTATAGTTACTTTGCATTAAAAAAAGAGGAAATTACATAAAAATAGACACTTAAACTGTTAAGTTCAAAATCTAGGTGGAAGTTTATTTAATCAAAAATCAGGTATTAATCATATATTTAATTAATTCAATTCCAAACCCTAATTCACTTCTCCATTTCTTCTTTTCATTCTCTCTCTACTCTATCTCCATTCTCTCTGCCTTCTCTCTACGCCGGTGCTGCTAAATCTGACCGTCGCTTGCCTCATCGCGACAAATGCTGGTGCCGCGACTAGCGTCGGGTGTAGGACGAGTGTCGATGCCCCGACGAGTGCCGGTGCCGCGACAAACGTCGATTTGAGCGTCACTACGAGTCAACGTGAGCATCGAAGCCGCGATGTTGTCGCGGCTGTGCTGTGTGGCGACGCTGGTCGGCGGTATTGTAACAGTGTCGCGATACGCAAAAGATAGTTCAGTGTGTGGAAGTGTATTGGTGCGGTGTTTAGGTGTTTTTTGGTTTTTGAAGTGGTGGTGGATGTGGTGGTGGTGCCAGGTGGTAGCGATGGTGGGTTGAATTGGTGGTTGTGGTGGTGTGGACTGCAACGATTATGTGGTGGTGGGGGTGGTGACTGACTGTTGCTAAGGGCCCGTTTGACATATTTTTGTTTTTATTTTTACAACAGCAGGGTCGCAGAGGTCAAAGAGTCCAATGAGGAAGAAAGTGGTGACGACTAAGGCTAGGGTATCTGGTGGATGCGGGTGCAGAAAGTGGCGTTGTGGAGAGGGTGAAGGAAAGAATCTAGTGCTTTTGTTTGCAGTGTTTATGCTTGCCATTGTTGTAGTGTTTTTGAAATTGAATCTAGTGCTTTTCTTTGCAGTGTTTTCTCTATCTATATGTGTGAGTTCTATGGTGGTACTGGAGTTGGGTTTGATTTGTGGAGATGGTCATTGGTTTTTGTAGGTGAGACGTCGGGGTGTTTGTTGGTGGTTGTGGTGGTGTGGTGCAGGAGGCTGTGGTGGTTCTGGTGCGGTAGAGGTGGAGGTGGCGATGATGGTGAACTGTGACCAAAATTTTTTTGAACTGTGACCAATTATTAAACTGTAACCTTAAAATTTAATAATCTGTGATCAATAAGTTTTAAAATCTGTGATTCACAGACAAACTGTGACCTGTAAATTTTGAATTTGTAATTAGTAAAATAAAATTTGACCTATAAAAATTTTAATTTGTAATTTCTAGATAATTTGTGACTTATAAAATTTTTTAATTATGATCTCGAAATAATTTGTGATCAATTAATTTGATAATATGTGATCAGTGAATTAGTTGTGATCTTTAATTATTTAACTGTGATTTTAAAATAATTAATTAATAATTAAATTTTAATTAATTAATGAAAATCTGATTTTTGCATTTTAAAACTATTGGTCTGAAATGTGAAATGGTCATACTTAAAGCCTGATTTATAAATTCTTCCCTTAAAAAAATAAAACCATGTCCCATTACAAAGTTCTAAAAATTGATTTTTCTACCCAAAAAAAAAAAAGAAAAAAAAAATAAAATTACTGCACCTACACAAAAATAAAATAAGGTACGTAATTTTTTTTTTTTTAAAACTAAAATACGGACCTAAAGAAAAATTGACTCAAATATTGACTCAAATTTTTTTATAGGCTATAAAGTATAAAACATGTCGTACAGACCCATTTTTCGCTCGATGTGTCCCTCTCGTGGCTAATTGCATTGTTAACAAGCTCATTTTGATATCTATGCCACAATTGAATATCATTTTGCACAATAAATGTTTCTATTTTGCATACTTATTGTAAATGGACATTCGATCTCCTTGGAGTCATGGTTGATATTTCGATGCTGTGAATATTTAATTGTCTAATATTCATGATCTTTAAAATTTGCGAACTAGCACATAATAAATAAAAAAATATTTCTCCATAATAAGCATTCAGATAATGTTATAGCATCAAATAGGTCTTATTTTTCAAATCTTGTTCTCACCACAACCCATGTAACAAATTAATCTGACTTGCATTTGGATGGATATCTAACCATTATAAATAAATAAATCTTTTTCCCAGTTCAATAACAATTAAATATAAACAAACATGTACATTTTTCTACAATTTCGTAGAATTCTGTATATTTTCATACAATTTTGTATAATCTCGTACAATTTTATTCGATTCCTATAATTTCATATAGGTTCATTTTATTTTCGGGATCATCATGCAACCATTAAGGGGTTAAGATTGAACAGTACATTTTTATACCATTCCATACATTCTCCTACTATTTTGTACATTTTATTACAAAAACCTAAACTACAGTTCTTTGTAAATTGTTTACTCACTTCACAATAAAACTCAATCATCAGATTGAGCCCCTGTTTGATATATAATAAGATAAGATAAAACACATTTCGTGAGACCCACAACTTTTCAACCATATATTTAAAGTGTGTTTGATGTTGATTTTAATGAGAATAAATTTTTTGGAATTGTGATTGATGGAAGAATGTGTGGTGGAAAAATTATGAAAAGTTTTAGATTTGTGTGTAATATTATTTTATTTGAAAAATGTGTGGTTGAAAAGAAGAAAGAGAAAAAAAAATGAGAATGAGAATAAGATGGAATGGGGGCCAAACCGGGCCTTAATACATGTTATAAAAATCTAATTTTAATCTGCAACAAACATGGCCGAAATATCATCACATTAAAGTATAATAGCAAATGCTTGTAATAGACCAAAGTAATATGAATTTGAATCAAATAATCCATCACATAATACAGGGTAAGTAGACTACAAACACTATGCAAATAATTAAATAGGAGAATAGAATGATGTTTTTGTGCAAAATATTTTTCTTTTTTTCCTTCAGCATAAATAAAAAGAAGCAAATATGGCCAACATTTTTACTAGAATGACACGATACAAAACTGAGCCTCAGAGTACTTTTCTACATGCCTTTCTTGCTTGTCATTCATCCACATACAAAGTCAAGGATCATCTTTTTCCCCATGGAAAGCACCAACATCCCTAGGGGAAATAACCAAAAAGAGGAAAATATTGGAAGTTAATAACAAAATTTGAGTAGGTAGAGCATGTTTGGCTAAGTTTTAAAAAATTCTCATATAATTAAATAAGCTTGTTTTAGAAGAGCAACTTATCCACAAATGTTTGGAGACAATAAGCTACTTGTTACTTGTTTTTAAGCATAGACAAAACTTATCCACAAATGTTTGGAGACAATAAGCTACTTGTTGCTTGTTTTTAAGCAGAGACAAACATGTCCAAATAAATAAGCTAAACAGCGCTACTCAAACATGGTTATATAGTTATCTTCTATTATGAGTGAATGGTAGCTGAAAACAAATTTATATACCTTTTGATTTTCATTTACAAATTGTCTTTGAACGTTGGAGTAAGATGTTTCAATTGGCAGGACAGGTACCCTTCCTCCTTCACTCTGTTTCTCTTCTCTTACTCTGGTAAATATGCCACTAAATGCTTCTGCTGATGCAGGATTAGTGTCATCCCAATCGCCGAATTTGGGAACAGCAGGGCTGTTATCCGGCTATAGCATCCGAAAGAGTGTAAAAAATAAGTAACTTATTTTGAGATTTGATTAAAACTAGTTTATTTACTTGTAAATAAAGTTCTTAGACTTTGGAAAACATGCTCTTAGTTGCCAAGATTTCAACTTCTCCGTATGCTAGAATTTGCCATCACCGATATTTGAATGGCAAGAAACTTAGATAAAAATGACTAGAGACCTGAAACTTTATCAGCTCCTTTTTTTGTGTGTGTGTACCCATTGCATAATATGTATGACGAGAGATTAGAGAAAAAGACATTACAGTTTCATCTCCTCGTGTAACTGATCTCAAACGAGATCTTCCGGGAGTGGAGGATTCAATGCCATGGCTACTTTCAAATGTACCCTTTCTATTCCAAGAGGGAGAAGAAACTGCACTGCCTTTTCGTCTGACCCTTGCCTGGGACTGTGGGTGCAATGGAGACTGTTCGATACTACGATCAGATCCTATATTCTGATGTGGGACCCTCATAGGAGCATCACCATAATAATGAAGAGTTGAATTACTTACTATCTGCTCTCTATTTTCATAGGGTAATGGAGAAGACGTAAGTCTATTTATATCACCTTTTGCTTCAACCTCGAGAGTTTCTAGAGGATCATTTTGATTGATCCTGTCACCTTTCTTACCATTCCTCACACTATCAAAATGAGCAGTATTTGGAACACTTTCCTCACTTCCCCAGTTGCCAATTTTAGATACTTGTGAGTGGTGCTGCAAGAACAAGGAAACAGGATCAAGAACGCGTGTATGCAAAATCACAAGAAAAAAAAAATATAAATATATTTATGTACTAAAAAAATTGTCTAAATGAAGATCCAGTATTCAGTTTCTTTTCATGGCACAATTAACTTCAGGGGGTGATGTTATAATATTGGTGCAACCTCATCATCCCAGGTCCATTGCGATGGTTCTGCAAAAGGCAGGGGAGTGTATGGGGTTCTAATGAATCAATGTCACCTCTTATATGAGCAAAATGAATGATTTAAATACTTTTCTTTTTTCTTTCATTGTAAATTTCCTTTCAGAAGGAACAAATAAATCCTAATCCAATAACCTTCTTTTATAATATTTGGCATCCATCAACCAAAATATCACTATTCATCAACTATGCATGTAGCAGAATACAAAAAAATGCCAATTTCAATGTACTATTAATGTGGATTATGGATTTTTTGGGTGAATGTCATACATATTTTTGTTATAATTTGTCATCAGAATCGTCAATGTTTTCTTGCCATTTTATTTTATCCCTCCTCATCGTTCTGTTTTGGTTTGTCTGGCAGTTGGTTGGTATTTATTTGACAAACTGTAGATTGTCCAAGTTAACTTCAACCAGTAAAATGCATAAGGTGATCATAAATGGCTTAGAGAGATCAAGCATCAAGATGTTTAGGCTTTTCTATTTAGAATTGAAGTTTTGCAAGTTCTAGCTCCTATCTATGATTCTCTTAAAACAACTAGTTTCGAATATAGATCAAATATGGAAAAAATTGCTACAAAACTTAAGTTTATTGCATAATTTCTTGAAACATTCGTGAAACAAGAAGTTCACAAAGAATTTTTTACTGCAAAAATATGGTAATTTCAGATCAAAACATGGCAAAGTAAACGAGATTTCTCAATAAGCAATTCATTCCCTTATAACATGTTGCAAAATTAAATGCAGAAGCTTGAAGTAATATATCAGATCTTCCTGTCGCTACCAAACGAATTTCCCTTAGAAACTATGAGAAATATAGAAGTCAAGTTCATACAGAACTCCCACTTTCGAACAATCTAGCTCTGTATCTTTACAACTTATCATATCCTCTTTCATCAGATTTGCACAGTGCCACATAAAGTCTTCATAACTTTATCAGGGATTTGAAGTAAATTGAACTATTCCGTCATAAAAGATCTTCTGCATTTTTTTTTATGTCCTAAAATGTTCTTGTATCAGATGGGAAGCTCATGAAGCAAAATCAATAAATGGCGATATATGAACAAAATATCTGTCTCAAGCAATCTTCAAAGAAAGAAATTATGCCAGGCAGTTGGTAACATAACACTTGTATCCCTTCCACTAAACAAGGTAAATTTAGTATTTTATCAGTTTGTTAAGTCTTGTACTAGACTTATTTGTCAAGAAGTTCCAAACGTTCATAAAATCAAATCTTAAAAACTAAAAGCAGACATCAAATATGGAGGCCATACGTACAAAATAAGGTCCACATAGTTAAAATTAAAGCCAGGAGAGAGACATGCTTCCAGACAGTGAAATAAAAGTTACAGAGTGAATTGCATGAAGAGACAGACAAAAGTAAAAAACCAGAAGGGTCCGTTGGATTCGCAATGTTTTCCATGGAAGGTGGAAAACGTTTTCATTCTTTTTACTATTCACCTGTTTGATTGCACTAATTTTCTAGGGAAAACGTTTTCCAAGTTTTCCAAGGTACAAACTATTGATGCACAAAAGTTAGAAAACGTTTTTTCACCATATTGGTGGAAAAATGTTTTCCACCTTTTTGACCCCTTTTTTTTTAGCAATTGGAACACATTCCAAAGTTAATGGTAAAAAAATTTATCCATTTAATTGACAATTTGCGTAAGAAACAAAGCCAAACGAATACAAAAAATTTCAAAAATTATTTTTAAAATTATTTTTTTTTACTTTTTTGCAACCCAAACAAATTTTAATACAGATTGTAAAAAAATTTATCCCAAAAAGTAACAATTTGTATGAAAAATAAAACTAAACGGATTAGGTGAAAAATTATACCAATCAAACACCATTAATTACAATTCCCTGTAAAACAAATTTTAGGCAATTCAATTCTCTACTATTCATTTTCTTTCCACCTATTTTTCACCATTGCAATCAAACGGACCCTAACAGTTATGGTTCAAACTAAAGCAAACTCAAACCCGGACAGCCAAAATTTGAGCTTGCCAAAATCATTGAATCACAAGCATAAGACTAGTCAAAGGACTTAATAT
This sequence comes from Osmanthus fragrans, assembly GCA_019395295.1. Lineage (NCBI taxonomy): Eukaryota > Viridiplantae > Streptophyta > Magnoliopsida > Lamiales > Oleaceae > Osmanthus > Osmanthus fragrans. The sequence continues at coordinate 13,991,405 of CM033361.1, forward strand.
ACGAACTAATAGACAAGATATCCAAGATGAATTTTAAGTAGTTTCCTTGTAAACCTTTTCGGGTGACTATGATCGTGAAATCTGCCTAATCAAGTGGCAAATGTTGTGGGTTGAAAGCTGTAACAATAACTTCACATGTGAAGAGTGATGAGCACAATATTAGACTGTCTTCATCTAGAACATTTGAATGCCTGCTAAATCTGATTCTAAATGTTAAAATTTGTTAGATTTTACCAGATGTAAATGGATTACAGGTGTAATCTAGTTTGACCCTACCAAAAACAAACAAGAGGGCTGATGTTGTAATCTAGTCTGACCTTGTGGAATAGGCTGTTGCCATTATTGTCCTTTAGTGGAAGAAGTTGAAATCTAAAGAAGTGTCATGCAGTAGTGGACGGAGAAGAAAACACAAAATAAATTTGGTAATTTCACTTGATCAAGAACATGAACAAAGTTAGATACACGGTTTACCAGCGCAGAAGTCAATAATCCCAAGTCATGATCCATAAATAGACAAATTAATAATTAATTACGGAGAATATTAGGAAAGAAGATCAATCCCCCTTAATGTAGCATTTTTGTGAGATCAATGAAACCGAACAGAACATATACTACAAGGAAAATATCAAATTGTGCTTTCTAAGAACACAATTGGATGACTTCAATTTAATCGGAAGTTGGGTGGACTTCAGAGATATCAAGGTTCTTTGATTTGCTGAGTTCATGACAGTGGGAGAAGCTGAATGAAAAGGAGGATTCTTTGTGTTCAAGATCAATTGACTGGAGAACAGCAAGATAGAGAAAATAGATATTTAAAGCTGGATCACAGGAGCTATAACCAGAGTTTTGTGGAATGTTATATCCTTATTAATTATATGGTGCTAGTGCATATACAAGCAACTATTGTCTTATACAAGGAAAGAGAATAAAAGATATACACGAAAAGAATAAATATTGATCCCATGAATTAAGGGAGGCACAATTATATGCCATAAATAGAATGTAAGGTTTCAAGTAATTGTATCTTCTTTCCAAATATTGAAGTACGTCAAAAACTGAGGACTAAAAGTCCCAATTATACCCATTGCTGATGCCAATATGGTTAGCAGTAAACAAAGAACCACCGGATGTTAATTTAACTACAGCAATTAGAAACGAAAACATGACCCTCAGCAGTTACTAGCGAAACAACCAAGCAAGTTAAACCAACAACAATCCAAAAAACTTGCAGAGGTGATGGACCAATTAGATGAAATTGCATCCTATTTTGTTGGAAAGTTTTTTCAGTTGGCAAGGAAATGTCAAATTAAACCCTATAATTCCAGAATCTGCCACGTCCTCTCTTACCATTTTCCTAAATCTCTTGTCCTAACTCACATTGATGCTCCAGGAAAAAGGTAAAAACAAACGATCACAAAGGACTAGGGGTGTAGAAGGTCTCCCATTTGTTGTGACTGTTTAGGAATCTACTTTCGGGAAGATCATAATGTAATCACAGGAACAAAAGAGTTCCACATCCATTGTCAATAATCCAAGCCTACATTGTGGATCAGAACACCATGGTCACCTTTCGGCATGGGGAGTATCTCGTTATATCTTGTACAGATCAACAACACAAACTTTTTACAGTTGCATTGGTTTCACATACTAACTGAGGTTCTTTCGTTGCTGTACTTGAACAATGGAAACAACATCTAGTCCTTCAACTATTTTCCTTTTACTATGGAGCATAAATTCATGTCTCTGGTGCAACTTTTCTAACTCGTTTTATAACTAGTATCTCAATAACCAACACAGGTACAAATTCAAATGTTCTAATTTCATAATTGCAAGTGATTTGGCTGAAGGAAGAGCTCAATAAGCTGATTCTCATAATTTATCTGATGCTCTTCTCAAACTCAGGATCTTGCGAATGTCAGTGGGATCAAACGAACCAATTGAAGCAATAAGGTTTAATTAAGGGTAGAACTCAATACTGATTCTCATCATCTCTCTGATTAAACCCTGGTTCTCCAAAACTTATTCCCAAAGATTAGAGATTGAAAAATATCACTTACAAGATCTCTTAGCAATGCACATGCATGTAGCTCAAGAAGTGGTAATTGGGAACCTGGAGATAATTCTTTATTAGCTTCTAAACTAAATGCATGCCCCCATACACATTCACTGGTTCAAGATACTTTTCAACTCACAATATACAACGAAATTCCAAACCTACATCTTTATAAATTGTTCCATGGAAACTACAAATTTGAATATTTTCCATAACTTTTGACTTAGTTTTGAAATATATTTCACCAACAGAAAATACAATATATTTTTCAACTACTCACAATATATAAAAGAAAAAAAGTTCCAAACTACTATAAATGTTTTATAGAAACTACAAATTTGAATATTGATGTAAACTGTTTAATTGTTTTGGTGAAATACTCGTTACAGAATGTTGTTAGTTATTGCAGAAACTGTTGCCTTTTCTGTGGATCTCATTTATTAATTCATATGTATAATAAATTGGAGTTTTTAAAATATTGCTAGCCGTAAATAAGTTCTTGATAATAATAATTTGGAAAAGACCCGAGAAACCGACCTCCTCAAGAAATAGAAGGAAAATATCTGTGGCGATCGAGAATTTTAAATTTTTTTCTTGAAAAACGTGTCGCTAAGTTCTAACCCCGAGTTTTAAAAAAATAAAAGCGTGTTCGTCTAGCCGTTGTTAAACAAATTTAAATTTATTATAATCGAGTCCAATTTCGAATATTTTAATGTATCAAATTCCTTATCGTTTTAAATACGAAATTTAATAATATTAAATACGATATATTATTATTTCGGGTCCAAAATTTCATTAGTCTAAATATGTTTATTTTAGCCCAATTCACTTTAAGTCCAATCAGGAAAAATTCTTCAAGTCCAAGATTTTGGCCCACTTAGCACCTAGGTTTTTGTGCCCTAGAAATTCACTGTTCATATACCCCTCATTCATCCCACCTCACTGCATCCTCACATCTCACGCGACCAAGCAAAAAAAAATTGGTAAGAATCCATCACTCTCCTCAAAATTTGGAAATCACGTTGATGCTAAAATCCCCATTTCTAGCACCAACAACATTCACACTGGAAACCTGATAATTTCACTCAATCAACACCACCACCTCCTCACTGCAACCTAAAACCGCCTGCCAACCCCACTGTTTTGCCCAATCTAGCCACCATTCGAACCATCCACCAAGAAATCGAGCAAGCAACATTCACACAACCTGCAAGCAGTGACTCAACCTCCAACCCACAGTCAAGCCACCACAAGAACACACACGCCAGAACTCCAAACTCCCCACCAAATCACGCAGCCAACCAATACAACAGCTCCTACCTTGCGCCTTAATCTTTTGTTCAGCTCAACCACAACACCACAAGAACACCCAGCCACTTTCCAGTCACCCCGTTTTCGCCACCACCAAATCGACAGCCTCCATTTCGCCCAAAAAATCAACCCAAAATCGAACAAAAAAAAAAAAAAAAAACCAGGAATAACAAGACCCAAACATTACCTCAACCTCGCAGGAGTATCGCCAAAAGAACGCAAGAAACCGAGCCTCCCAAACTTCGGTTTCACTTGTTTTGAAACACCAAAACCACCCCAATCGCCTCCACCCCGCCGGCGCCACTCCTCGGCAACGGCGCCTCTGACCTTGGCCGTCGAATCGGCCTCTTCCCCGCACCTCCCTCTCCTCTCGATTTCACTGGTTCGAAATTGGAGGAAATACATGAAAATAATCTAAATTTAAACCCATATTTTCAAAGTAACCTAAAAATGAAGCAATATTTTTAAAATGACATTTGACCATTTTAACTACCAAAAATGTAACTTAAAAAATTGCAACCTAGTCCCTATAATACAAGCTATTAAATGAGAAGACCAATAAAAAATAGGTTACCACTAAAATACAAGAAAAAACCTCAAATATACTAGGAACACCAGGAGATATAAATAAATCACAAGAAAAAAATGTTAGGGAAACTAAAAATCGAAAAACTAGAATTAAAAGCAAAATATTTTGAAACTGCAAGAGATGATCAATTACCTAATAATGAAATAGCAATCGAAAGTTTTAATAAAATTATCATTGAAAATAAAGATAAAAAGTGTATATTATCATATTTATTAGAAGTAAAAAATGAGAAAATATAATAGATTTTTAGAATTATTTGATGAACTAAAGAAATTAATAAAAGAATTAATAAATGAAACTAAAGAATTAAAAGATGAAGTAGGAATGTTAAAAGTAGAAATTAGAGAAATGAAGCAAAATATGAAACCAACAGATAAAAAAGTAGATAAAGATAGAATAAAAGGAGAAATGACAAGAATAGGAAAGAAACATGTAGAAACAGAAGGATATTATGAACCTGGAAGTATGGATGATAGATTTAGAAAAGAAATATTACCAATAATCCTAGAACAAGAAAAAGAATTTGAAAAATATGCAGAAAAAAGAGGAAAAAATAAAAAAGATGATAAATAAAGAAATAGATAATCTAATAGAAAACTTTGACCAATTAAGTATAGAAGAATTAGAAAATTATGAAATATTAATGAATAATGGTGGAGGACCAACACCAGCACCAGAAAGTACAAGCAACAATCCAAAATTAAAATTTCCTGAATTAGAAGGAGGATATGCACCAATGCCACATAGACCTTATAGGCTACTAATGATAGAATTATACCACAACATAGAATAGAAAAATGTAAAGATCAATTTACCCCAAACTCAGACTACAATAAATCAATAAATAATGGAGGAGCAAAACTAGATTTAGATTGTAAAATAGATACTAAGAAAGCCTTGTTACAACGGGCAGATGCAATGATATTATTCTTTTTATATAGCCAAGATGATACATGAGAATCTACGGATAGAAAATTGACTATTTAATAGCATCATTTGAAGGAGATGTAAGAAATTGGTGGGAAGGAGTAACTGAAGATACTAAATTATTAATGAGAAGAAATATACAAACAGAAATGCAAAAAATCTCACAAGAGGGAATAAAAAAGTTAGTAGAATATATATCAGATGAATTCTTAGGAGAAAATTGGATAAAAAATTCAGAAGAAGAAGCTAGAAGAGAAAAATTAAAAGCGAGATTAGGATTAATAAACATTATGATATGTGATATGTGTAAAATAAAATAATATACATGTCAATTTAGAAATTTATATTATACCCAATTTTATAGTAACCAAAATCAAGGACCATACTTAGAAATGTATTTTGCTAAATTACCAGGAACGTGGAATATATATTTTAAGATAGAATATGAAAGATATATAAAGGATAATCCTGTACCAGATACATTAGGAAGTAGAATAAAATTCCTATTTGAAAGATTAGCAGAAATATGTAAAAATAGACAACTAATGAAAAAGTCTGAAAAATTAACAAGAATCTGTTGCGAAAAAATAGAGAGACCTATTAATTGGGGATGTGGACCAGAAAGAAAATATAAAAGAAAATTCAAACCAAAAAAGTATAAAAAATATAAATAGTTCAAAAAGAAATATCAAAAACCAAATAGGAGATATTATAAAAGAAAATACCAATAAAAAAGAAAAGAGTTTAAAAAGGATAAAAAACAATGCAAATGCTGGAATTGTGGAGAAATATGACATATAAGCCCTGATTGTACTAAAAAGAAAGTTAGAATTTTACAACAAGAATATGAAGAAATAGAAAGCGATTTAGAAGAAATAATAGATATTAATAAATATGAAGAAGAAGAGGTTTACATATCAGAATCATAATGAATCACGAAATAGAAGAAACGATATTATGGAAGAAGGAAATCATATCATGACCATAGAATATAGAACATTATATACATTTACTAATTCAAACTATGGAAACATTTACTCTAAAAAACCCTATATAGAAATTCACAAAGAATATAAAGACATATTAAATATTGTAGAACCAAACAAACAACTAAACCTATTACCAGAAATATATGAATTAGAAATATCTAAAACAAAACCAGATGTAACAGAAAAAATAAAAAATAATTCTTTAACAGAATTTAAATATGGAAGATTAAGAAGAAATAATAGTACATCTATAATACCAAGAAAAAGCATAAGTCGAGAAATAATGATAAAAATGAATATAGGAAATATGCAAATATATGGAGGATATTTTAATGGAATAGAATATATAAAAGGAAAAAATATCATAATTGATACAGGAGCGGCAAACTGTTATATATCAAGAAATAGAGATAAAGGATTAACAAAAAGAAGGGTAGAACCTTATAAATATATCAATTTTGATGGAAAAACACATACTAGTGAATTAGAAGTAAAGATACCAATAGTTTTAGATGGAGAAGAAATGATAATACCATGTTATGTAGATAATAGTATAGAAGATCATTACCATATATTATTAGGAATGAGTTTTTTACAAGCCTTAAATCATTATAATATTAATAAAGAAGGAATCTGTATAACACATATAACTATTATCAAGACATTTTTCTTAAAAATTGGAACAATGATAATACTATAAAAATAACAGGTGTCACGGGAATATCGACACTCATTACCAAAAATAAAGAAAATGTAGAAATCCTATTAGGAAGTAAAGAAATAACTATCAACAAAGTATATGCATATGATGTATTAGAATGTGATATATTATTAGGAAATGACTTTGTTCAACAATTCCAATATTACCAACAAAATAACTATATAATTATGTTAAAAACACCATGTGGACATCTACTAAAAATTTCAAGAAAATTTAAACCATACAGAGTTCAGCCAGCCCAGCGTGGTGAAAGGACAATAAAAATACCAATAAAAACAATTGTTAAAATACAAAAAATACAAACAACAGAAAAATCAGAATTAATAGAAGAGAATAAAAAAGATAGGAAATATCTATAATGAAAATCCATTAGCTTATTGAAAACCTGAACATCCAAGAGCAAAAATAGAATTAACTGAAAATGTAATAATAAGAGTAAAATCAATGATGAACACTATACAAGATACTCAAGAATTAAAAAAATAAATTGAAAAATTAAAAAATATGAAATTAATTAGAGCTAGCAATGGACCACATAGTAGTCCAGCCTTTATGGTAATGAAGCACTTTGAACAAGTACGAGAAAAATCAAGAATGGTAATAAATTATAAAGAATTAAATAAATACACAAAATTTGATGGATATTTTTTGCCAAATAAAGATGTTTTAATAAACCTTGCAAAAGGAAAAAAATATTATTCAAAATTTGATTGTAAGTTAGGATTTTGGTAAATCAAAATGGAAGAAGAATCAATACCATATACGGCATTTAGCACGCCTCAAGGTAAATATGAATGGATAGTTATGCCATTTAGATTAAAAAATGCACCTCAAATATTTCAAAGAAGAATGGATAATATTTTTAGAAAATATAATGATTTCTTATTAGTATACGTTGATGATATACTAATATGTTTAGAAAATAAAAATGATCATAAAAATCATATTATAAAATTCCTAAAAGAATGTAAAAAAGAAGAAGCAGATGATATAAAAGCTGGGATGGGGGCATTAGCTGAAATCTTAAGTAATAATTTCAACCTATTACTTGAGATCAGTGAATCCCACGTCAAAGTTGCCAATGAAATGAAAGACAAAATTGATGCTCTTGAAGCACAATTGTCTATTGATACAAATAAAGATACAAGGGTTGATGTATTGGCACAATCCTATGATACCAAACAGGAATATCAACAGATACCAAGAAGTGATCCACTATGCGGAAGCAGCAGTGGACCAAAGAAAGATATTATTATCCAAAGTCCCAGAAAGATAAGAATTGGTGATAATCCTAAAAAGATTATTATCAATGAAGAGTATACGAGATCAATTCAGATACAACCAGATGAAGATGAAATCCCTTTGTCTTCAAAAGAAGAAGAATATAAAAAATTTACTAAAATAATTTATGAATTACAAACAAGTGATTCATATTTTATTTCACCTGGTGAACACGTTTATCCGAGAATAGTTATGATAAAAGAATCTGCTCCAGTCATGGTTAAAATGACAGCTGATTATGGATATTTGGATTTAATTTATCAAGATAAATCTCTTAAAGAAATAGATCGATTTGATGACATATTTAAATCTGAAGTCTCAAGATATGTACATGGACGATCTATTTATCTAAAATTTTATACTATCAGTCCAGAAGTCGAAGATGGAATTTTCTATCTAGCAGAACATATAATCTCCATTGGGCATGTTGGAAGAAATTTCAAAATGGATGAAGGGCATATTGATAAACCATTACCAAAGTTTACAAAATCATGGATAAAAAATAGAAGAGTCATTGGATACAAAATCCTTTATAACATAGCAAAAAGTTTTATGATAAATACAGATGCATATGCCAATATAATGGATGGACACTTTTGGCTAATGATGGGAATAAAAAAATCTGAAATTTTAAAAGATTTTATCACCAAGTTTGACACGCATCAGATTTCTGGTTCCATTTCAACATTACAGAGGGCATGTGAAGCCAGAGACTGCCCCACTTGCCGACAGAATTAGAAGAAAAAGATGAAAATGATAAATACATGGAGGAAAGATGTCCAAAATGTTACAGGAGAATCTTACTAGCTGTATGTAAAAACAAGATTTGAAGGACAATTATAGAAGGACTGTGTCCTTTATCAAAGAAAATGTAACAAAACAACAAATGATGGAGGAGCCATGAGGCTCTTGATGAAAAGCACGAGGCAATAAAATATTATTAGTATGATGTAAGCATTGATGTAATTTATCTTCAGATTTGTGTATAAATAGAAGCCTTTGGGCTAATGAAAAAGGCAGAGTTGGTTGAGCACTCAAACTGTGAGATAGCCAAACAATTTCCTGTCTTCCATTATAATCATATTTCAGATTTTAGATATCAATAAAAATTTCAAGTTATTTCATATCCAAAATTGTCTTTAAAAGATATCATGAGTTTCTAAACACTTCATCTCATAGATTCTTGAAAGATTGAAGAAGAATTTCTTTCTTACTTTAACAGAAAGAGAGTTTTCTTTGATTAAGATCTATAATCCGAATTCAAAGAATTGACACAGCGAAGGTGAAAAATTGGAATAGCAATTATCCCGTAAAGGCAGAAGGCAATTGAAGGGAGTCATTTGCAGATCCAGAACCTGAAGGTTACTCAATTCTAAGAATAAAGATTTGAGATCAAAATTAAGGTAAAACTATTATTTTTGTTAAATTTAGAAAGATATTTTCTGAAATCTTAAAGAATCGTTGGGATTACTTATCTGAATATTTGAATGGTTAAATTATCTAAATGTTTGTATTTAATATTTATTTTATTAGCATTATTTATCATGTTAAGATTTATATAAAATGCCAGGATATACAATTGAAGGATTAGATAATTTATTAGAAAAATTATTAGAAAAAATAAATAATATTATCTATCAAATGAAAAGAATAGATCAATCATCGTCTGAGGAATATTATATACTTGGAGAAAATTTTGATAGATATATGGAAGATTATGTCAATCTATTAGATCAAATGATGAATTTATATGCTAAAATTCGAGATAGGAATAATACAGGACAAAATTGAAAAACTATTCTAAGATAGGGATATATCCTGTAATATATAAAAATTTATTTCATTAAGGGTAATATAGACATTTTACCACTTTTTAGTCAAAGAGGTCAATCTTAAAAAATTTCCATTCTATCAGGTCAATTTTAAAAGCACCCCTTCGAAATTGGGAGTGAGAGAGAGAGAGATTAGATACATATATATGTATATAATTCATTTTGGAAATTATGTTAGCCCCAAAGTTTAGAAGTTAGTTAATTTCAGTCCTAAAATTTTAAAGTTATGTATTTTAAGTCCCAAACTATTTAAAAAGTTTATTTCAGTTCTTAAGTTTTAGTTATTTATAATCAGCCCACTAATTTCAAAAAGTCCATTTCAGTCCTTAAACTTTTCAAATTTCAATTTTAAAAAACTTTCAATGAAGTCCCTAAACTTTATTTTTATCGTTTTTAATCTTTAAAAATTTCGAAACACTAATTCAAAGTTTATTTCCTATTTTGGCTAGACGAAACATACGGACGATTGAGGGATTGAGATTTCTTTTCGCTCCACTTTTTACATGAATCGAGATAGATTGAGGTAGACTCGTCCCCATTAATTAGTTTAAATTATAACTGCATGTATTATGTGACTTTATGTGATTTATATGCTTTAATGCATTAGCCGAGAATCTCTTATGAGATAGATTATATTGTTATGCTTGTCATAACTTATATGCTTAATTGCATGAGAAAAAAGAGAATCTCTTATGAGATAAGATGATGTTATGCATAACTTACTTGCTTAAATGCATGAGACGAGACTACCCACACCCTATGATTTTAAAGAGCCTATGATTTTTCAAAGAAAATAAGCATATGATGATGTCACTGTATAGATTGCATAGTTATGTGTTCAATTATTCTGTAAATTAATTATTGCGATGAGTTTACTAAGTATTTCTTCGAAATGCTCATTCCATTATTTTAACAATATTTGCAGATTTTGGAGATGGTCGAGTATGATGGGCAATGGTGGCACGAATGAATAAATGTAGTTAATTGTTGAGACTTAACCCTTATGAACTTACCTTGTCTTTTCAGTTATTTCAAAACTCGAGTTTAAAATTAAATCAATTTTTCTTAAGTTAATTCAAATGAGTTTTATTGCCGTTAAAGTTCACAAATTTTAAATATGATGTTTTAAAAGTTAATTATTTCCGCCAAACTTTTCAGTTAAATTATGGCAAAAGGCGATGACGTGGCACTCCGGGTTTGCGGAACTCAGGGCGTTACAATATCTGTATGAATTTCTATAGCAAGAGCAGCTTTGCGAATTTAATGAACTAAAACACTTAAAACTTGATCATTACTCTCATCAAAACTAAGCGAATTTCCAAAATGGCATCAAATAACTGGAGAGTTGTGTTTGAAAAGAGCATCTATACTCGTGGCCATTTTCTTTCCTAAACCTAATTGCTACATCAAGATTCTACGTAGTAAACATGGTTTGGGAATGAACTCAACCTGTGAACTCTATGGCAATAGATTCACCATACATCTTGAACAAACTAGCTTAATTAAAGTGCAAAGTTAAAGGTTTATGACACTCAAAATACAAATCTACTTATTCAAGATCCGTATAAAACAAATATGTTGTACATCTTAATAATAAGTATTAACTAATTTCACACACACACACACACACACACACACACACACACATTAAATTTGAATCTTTAGTTCAGTATTCCAGACTACCAAGTAACAAGCAAGCCTTCCCAACTAATAGTTGCAATTGTCAAATAAAGAAAGTACTACTACAAGACAGTTCGAAGTATTGGAAAGGAATTTCACCTACACATACCTACTCTCAAGCTGGGTCGTATACATCCATACAAAATGACTCATGCACCAACTATCCAACATATATTCATACAAAAGACATTGACTACAGTTTTCAGACTTCAAATTTCAAAATACTAGAAATATAATCAAACTGAAATAGTAAAAGAAACTAAATGACTTCCATTAGTCTTCAAGCAGATCACCATTGATGCTTTATCACCAACAGGCAGCTCCATTTAACGGTGTTTTTACTCAGATTTGCGATTCTAGAAGTGATGAGAGTTGGGAGGAGAAGAAAGAGATTTGGAATTATTAAAAGAGAGAGGGGATTGATATGGAAATAGTTGAGCTTCATTTTTCCATCTACATCGCTGCTTGTTAATGGTGGGCTAAAGTATCCCCATTACACCGTCAAAATCCTACTCCAAGCTTTTGCAATTAGATCCAAGTATCACCATTACACCTCCAAATCCTACTCCAAACTTTTGCAAATAGAACTAGCCTGATATTTACTCTCATCATCCTAAATCTCATACTCTGACCTGAAAATACAGCTTTTGACTCTCATCTAACCATCCAAACAAAGCCCAAAAGAAGTCCCATTTTATCACATTGCTACTCTCCATCATTTCCCCACCAACCCCCAGCGCTACCATATATCATATATAGATGCAAGATAAATTTATATCCCAAAAATTTCTTCCCTCACTTAATCAAGGAAATATAGGTTAATAATAAGTCCTCCCACAAGCCCAATACTCTATACCCAAGACTAAACTCAAGTTCAATTTTCTGCCACCAAAGCCAGAACAAAATCAAATTTACCTTATTTACACACCCAGAATATGTTTTAGATCTACCAATATAATAAATTAACAGCCAATCATTGATTAAATAGAAACTCATTTAAGATCATAGATTTTACTTTCTAGTAAATCAAGAAGTCAATATAAATAAAACCCATAAATTGAACATAATGTTAGTAACTAACACAATACAAAACATGGATCAAGAACAAATAATAAAGGGTACTCACTTCCATTAAACAAGAATATTCAAGAAAAGTTGTTATTGAGCACAACCCAACAGCTCTCAACGCCACGATAAGAAAGATGCCGACAAAGACCCACCTCTGTGTGTGTGTTAAAAAGGGGGCGGGGGTGGGGGTAGGGGGAGGCGATGGCTGGTTGACTGGAACCACCGATGAAAATTGACAACAACTACAGCAGAAGACAAGTCTGGTGACTTGAGTGCAAGCCCTATTACCCGGTCCCTGCTGTGCTATGTCGGATTCTGAACTGCTTAACTGTTAAATCAATTAAACAAATGATTAATTTGTTTTCTTAAAATGTTGACTATGCAAAACTAGGGAGTTGAAATGTTTCAATAATCATGCAACTTGTAACTCGCCAAATTTTAAAGGGTTTCAAGGCTCTCACTGAATTACACTCCGTCCATCACCCTAAAAAATTTGTTGTCTTATTTGCTGATTTGATTAACGAAAATTCCAAGTAACAAATTATCACTATTAAAAAATTACAACTCAGTCAATCCAATATTTCTTTGCTCATCCAACTTATACTTGATCATAGTTTACTCATGAAATTTCAAAATACTTCACAATAATCACTATTGTACTATATACATTATCCGCCACATTTTGTTCCATTTGTTACTAACGTATCGTGCGAAAATTTCAAATGACAAGTAACGATCGTTAAAATAATGACAACCCGGTTAAATTATCAATTCACCAAAATCATCATACGTGAAATGCAATTTTCATGGCCCTATAAACGTCTTTAAACCCTAACAATGGATCATCAATTTCAGCCCTAAAAAATCCTAGCCTCCAATTCATTCATCTCACCCACGTACAGCTAAATTTTGTAATAGACAAAGTCAATAGTTGAGAAGGATGTGAGAAGTTATTACTTATAAAGTTCTATCTTCCAATTGTACCATCAGCTTGACTTCTCTCTAATTCTAATCTTCCATTTTCGTAGAACTGTGTATCCAACTATTCGAGGAAGGAAATGTCATCGAACTCCGATGGTTGGAATACCTTCTGGGTTGTATTCGTGTTTGTTTTTCTTTGTTCGTCAATTTGGGTGGAGTTCGACGACATATCTTTCCTCAAATTGTTGGACACGAGCCTGCAAAAATGGAAGATTGGAATTAAAGAGACCCCGAGTAGATGGTACATTTGTGGGATATGACTTTATAAGTACTAATTTTTTGCATTATTCTCAACAATTGACTCTATCTTAGTACACAATTTAACTGTATGTGGGTGAGATGAGTGAGCTGGGGGCTAAAGTTTTCTAGGGCTAAAATTGGGGACACATTAATGGAACTTAAAGAAGTTCATGAGGCCATGAAAATCGCTTTCATGCCGCAAGAGAATACACGGTGCACGGGCACAATACAAAAATCTGAAGGTGACTTAATTTTTCCTTTTTCATTTATAACTCTGTTTGTTTGATATTTTCTTGATAATTTACGAGTTATTTAGGGTTTCTTTGTTATTGCCTATATACATGGCCTCAATTCTTTAATTGTAAATTAATTCATTATTGAGAGATTAAATCAAAGTAAGGTTGCTTTCTTTTTGTTCTTAATTGAACTCAATTTTGGATTTATCAAGGATTTTATGTTTGCGGCGTTCAACAATTTCATAGCAAGGTTCATAATTTTTGTGATTAAGGGGTCAAGTTCCTTCATAGCTTTGGTTCTTTGATTCAAAAAATTATTGTGTCAAACTTCAAATCAGGATTTTAGCTTTCATGAGGTTGTGATTCAATCTTTTGTGAGTTTTGGAGCTACTATTGCTATGTAGGTTCACATTAATTAGTATTAGAGTTTTGATTCTAAAATTAAGGTTATATCTTTACCTTTCTGATTTTTTTTTTCTAATTCCCATCTACTTCGTTGAGTCTTCATCATCTTCGTCAAGTCTCCATCGTTTTCTTGAGTTTTCATCATCTTTTTGAATCTTTTACATCAACACAAATACAAAGAACATTCAAGAATTGTTTCGTGCAATTAAACTTAGTGCAGCAATACAATTTTTTTCTTGTCTTTGTTGATTTTTGCATATTTAGTGTCGGAAAAAACGAAAATTCTAGAAAATAATTCCATCAAACTAAAATTGAATTTGATGATGAGAATGAATTAGGTAGTAACAGTGATGATGATCAATTATCGAAGACCAAAGTGATTAGGATGGGAAATAAAGGGGACAGGCATGAAAGAGACGTAGAAGAGATCCTAGAGACTTTGGTAGAGATAGTGTTGATCGGAATTTGGACAGTATTAAGATGAAAAATCTTTCATTCTAAGGTAGAAACGATTCGGAGGTGTATTTAGAGTGGGAAAAGAAGTTGAAGTTGATTTTGATTGGTATAACTATTATGAGGAGAAAATTGTGAAATTGACAGTTATAGAGTTAACTGATTATACAATCATATGGTGGGATCAACTAGTAACAAATAGGATGAGAAATCATAAACGGCCCATAGAAACATGGGGTGAGTTAAACACTATCACGAGGAAGAGATTTGTACCTAATCATTATTATAGGCATCTTTATAAAAAACATAAAAGCTTTAATCAAGGTTCGAGGAGTGTGAAAGATTACCATAAGGTGATAGACATAGCTACGATTATGGCTAATGTTGAGGAAGATCAGGAAGCCACAATGACTAGGTTTTCTTTAATATTTTGAATATGGAGATTGTTACGGGCAATCCCAAAAGGCCCCGCACGCAACACGTGGCCGAACCCAAACTCTGCTTTTTATCCGAACCCGCCATGTCGAACTGACAGGGTCGAACCCACATCATCGAACCTCCATTGATGAACCCCTTGTGACCGAACTCTTGTGTGGTACCGAACTCATGTCACGTAAACAGTAGGCAGTATGGCTCTCCTATAGAAGATCTTGTGGAAAAGATCTTCTGACAGGCGGGTGATGTGACAACACACTGCAATTACAAATGCACCAATCCCGCGTGTCAGAGTTCAAACATAGGAGATCAGAGCATTAAATGCATTGAAGTCTGTGACAAGAAGTTCAGCCACTGCGATAGGGCCACGTGGCCATTCATCCAACGGTTCTTACTCACCTTCCTTTACTATAAAAGCTCACACATTGTGTCATTTCAAGGTAATGCTAAATTAGATTCTTAATATTACTTAGCAACTCTCTCTACATTTTACTGTTCTATTTATCTCCCCAAGGCCGACCCCCCTTATACATTTTGGAGGCTCACGTTTTAGCCTTCCCACACATATATATTTCCACTCCAACTGACTTGATCGTCGGAGTGCGAGCGGCCGGCTCCCCCCTTCTTTGGAGAAGGCCACGTGCAACTGACGGTTTGTCCTAGTGTGCAGGAACAAAGGCTGAACCGGACGTGAGAGGCCCTGGGATCTGTTGACAGCTCATAGGTGCGATTTTTGAGGTCAACAGATTGGCGCCGTCTGTGGGAAACCACACATTATAACCACGAACATCCTAGTGGTGGAAGCCAGTCGAAAGGAAGCAAAAGCCTAACCTTGGAGAAAGGTTGAGGTTTCTTGAAAAAGGAACGAAGGAAAAGCCCATCCATTGGTTTTAACCGCAAGTTTAGAATTTGCCATTGCAATGAGTTCCAGCAATTACGGTTCTCATAGCCAAAGCCACCAACGGGGGGACTCCCGTGGCAGAAGCCGTCAACAGGAGGCCTCTGAAGAAGAGGTCCTCCGAACAAACGTTAACATGCGCAGACCCCATCACCTTCACAGGCGGGGCGGTACAACAGCGCGCCTGGTTAGGGAGGTAGGAGAAATGGCGGCGAACATGAGGAACTTGGCAAAACAAAACGCTGCCATGCAGCAATTGCTTCTACAGATGCATGGACAAGCTGGATACCAACCCCCCCATCATGAGGCCTATCAACAGGATGATGAGGCCGAAATTTTCGCACAACATGCAAGGGAACCGAGCCCCCTGGAAAGGGAGGTAGGCATGGATACATCTTCAGCTCACATCCACACCCACCTCGGCGGAGACCCCCTTCAAGGAGGGGAACTTCCCTCCCGAATACGCACGAAACCCGGAGCCAAGGAGGTCTACCAATGTATTTGATAGAATTGGTACATCAGGGCCTAGGAATAGGCCCCAGCGGCCCCCTCCAAATGTGAGACGATAAGAGCAACAGGAGCCCCAGGAGGTTCGCCAGCCTAGGAATAGGCGTGAAAGAAGGGACGCTGCGAACCAGCAAAACTTGGCAGGAATCGCTCAACCGCCTCGGTATCAGGCGGAAGAAGGGGAATCCAGCAGCCCTTGTAGGTCTTTTGAGCTCGATGATGATGATGACAGCTTGCCATTCTCGCGCGAACTAAGAAATGCACACGTCCCCAACCATTTTGTGCCCCCAAAGATTCCAAAATATGAAGGTAAAGGAGACCCGGCTAAGCACCTCAACAACTACAAAACACACATGGCTCTAAGAGGAGCCACGCCGGCGTTGAAATGTAGAGCATTCCACCTTACTCTCACAGGCTCTGCCGAAATATGGTACAACCGCATACCTGCAGGAAGCATCAGAAGTTGGCCCGACCTCAAGAAAGCCTTCCTAAATCAATACCTGTCTAGTAAAGAAGGAGAGGCTCCTATACAAAGGCTTCAGGACATGAGGCAGCAGGCGGGTGAAACGTTGAAGAGCTATTTGGCTCGTTTCACTGATGAAATGACTTATTGCGAGCAGGTAACGGATAGGGAGGCCCTATCGGCACTCAGAGGCGGACTTAACATGAATACCCTCTACTTATGATGCCCTTGTGGAAATGATGAGGAGCGAAATAGTCAATGAGGAGTTGATTGACCATCGCAACAGGACCTCTTTGGGACTGCCACCCACTCAAAGACAAAGACGAGGCCCTGTATCGCACTTGGTAACCCAGCAATGGACCCAAGCAGGGCAAACTGTGGCATCTACATCAGGCCAAGCACTGGCCACAGCCACTCTAAACGTCGTACCCTCACTGGCATACGAGGAAGTGGGTCCCAGTGGAGATATGCAACCAAGCTCCTTAAGGGGAAGGGGCAGAGGAAGAGGCAACGGACCTAGGAATAGGCCCTATTGCACATATCACAGAACTTTTGGTCACAGCGACAGCAACTGTTTGATGAGGCCCCCGAACCAGGGACAAATGGGTCGGAGCGATGCTAGAGGTCCTGCGAACCAAAATTTGAGGACTGCCAGCAGGGAAAGGAGGGATCCCGAACCCAGAGATGGGGAACAACGAAGGCAAACAAGGGATTGATCGCCTCATCGAAGAGACGACAGGCCTAGGGACCGCCCAAGGAGTTCACAGAGGCAAAGAGAGGCCCATCCCAACGCAGAACTGGACCCCATCAGGGAAATAGATACTATAATCGGAGGACCCCACATTGGGAGAGAGTCTAGGAACGCTCAGAGGAATTATGCCAGGGAAGCCAACGACTCCCCCATGACGAGTTATTCCGTCAACGGGTCCTACCGTGGGACTCACACCCTCCTGCCAATCACATTCACACAAGAAGATACGGTTGATGTCCACTACCCCCATTGCGATGCCTTGGTAGTAAGGGCTATAATAGCCAGAAATGGCTTGAATCGTATGCTTGTGGACAACGGAAGTTTGGTCAACATACTTTTTGGCACCGCATTTGATAAGATGCAGGTCGGTTTCAATCCTACTCCAATGACAGCCCCATTGTACGGATTCACCGGGGATAGCATCATCCCCAGGGGGAGGATCACGTTGACTGTGGAAATGGGAGCACCCCCCTTCACGGCCCACCACCGCATGGAGTTTTTGGTGGTGGACCACAGGTCAGCATATCATCGAGTACTGGGGCGACCCGCGTTAAACGAATTAGGGGCTGTAACATCCATTCACCACATGTGCATGAAGTTCCCCACTGACAGGGGTATTGCTACTCTACGAGGCGACCAGATGGGTTCGAGGAAGTGCTACCTAAACTCCTTGCGAAAATTCGAACCCCGCAGCACAAACATGATATACTTGGATACATAAATGATCGACGCCCCTGCAGAAGGGTCAGCCCCTGAAGAAGGGGAAGACGTCGAAATGATAAGTGCTATCATAGATGAAATCCCCCCTAAACAAGGCAGCGTGGATACCGTTTTGGATCCAAGGATTACGGAATCCAACTCTCAGGCTACCCCAGTCGAAGAACTGGAGCCTTTCCAGGTAGATCCTGACGACCCCAACAGGGTCCTGCAAGTTGGGAAAGAGTTGGGGAGTGAACGGAAGAGGCTATTGAAGAACTTCCTCCTTGCAAACTTGGATGTTTTTGCATGGAAGCATGGAGACATGGTGGGCATCGACCCCAAAGTCAGCTGCCACCACCTCAACATCGACCCCAAATTCACTTCACACCGACAAAAGAGGAGGACGTTGAACCCAGAAAGGTATGAAGCCCTGAAGGAAGAGGTTCATAAGCTGGTAAGCAATGGGTTCATCCGTGAAGCGACCTACCCAAAGTGGGTGTCGAACCCTGTATTGGTAAAGAAGCACAATGGCAAGTGGAGGGTCTGCATAGACTTCTCCAACCTAAATCAGGCTTGCCCAAAGGACAGTTTTCCACTTCCAAGGATTGACCAACTCGTGGATGCCACCGCCGGACACAAACTACTGAGCTTCATGGACACTTATTCTGGATACAACCAGATTCTCATGTACCCACCAGACGAAGAAAACACCTCATTCATTACGGATCGAGGTCTTTATTGCTACCGGGTGATGCCGTTTGGCTTGAAAAACGCAGGGGCCACATACCAGAGGTTAGTGAACCGCATGTTTGCAAATCTTTTAGGCAAAACAGTGGAAGTTTATGTGGATGACATGCTGGTGAAGAGCCTCGAAACTGAAGATCATATTGAACATCTTACCTAAGCCTTCAAAGTTTTGAGAAATTTCAAATGAAGCTGAACCCCCTGAAATGCGCCTTTGGTGTAGCCTCCGGGAAGTTCTTGGGCTACATGGTAAATCAAAGAGGGATCGAGGCTAATCCTGATAAAATTAAGGCCCTGCTAGATATGAGGTCCCCCCACAAACCAAAAGACGTGCAAAGCCTTACAGGTCGGCTCGCTGCGTTAAACCGGTTCATCTCGAAGGCGACGGATAAGTGCCTTCCCTTCTTCAAAGTCCTAAAAGGAGGAAGGAAGTTCCAGTGGAATGAGGAGTGCGAAGCGGCTTTCCAAGGGCTGAAGAAGCACCTTGGGCAAGCCCCCCTCCTCTCCAAGCCCAAAGATGGAGAAGCCCTATCAATATACCTAGCCGTATCAGCTGACGCCGTGAGTTCGGTCCTTTTGAGGGAGGAGGAAGGTACCCAATTACCTGTCTACTATGTAAGCAAGGCTTTCACCCCTGCAGAATCTCGATATTCAGACATGGAAAAGCTCGCCTTTTCACTTATGACCGCCTGCAGAAAGTTGAGGCCTTACTTTCAGGCCCACAGCATCCATGTGTTGATGACCCTCTCCCTCAAACAAATCTTGCAGAAGCTGGACGCCTCTGGAAGGCTAATGAAATGGTCCATCGAGCTGAATGAATTCGACATCTCATACAAACCAAGGGCCTCGGTGAAAGGACAGGCACTGGCAGATTTCATAGTTGAATTCTCTAGACTGCAAGTCGATACAGAAATTGAAGAAGCAGAACCCCCAACTTGGAGCCTCTTCACCGACGGTTCTTCCGGTGAGACCGGCTCGGGAGCAGGGGTTATTTTGTTGAGTCCGGAGGGACACAGGCTATGCAGTGCTATCAGGTTCGGATTCAAGGCTTCGAACAATGCTGTAGAATATGAAGCCCTCCTGGCGGGCTTAAAATTATCAAGGAAAATGCAGATGAAGAGGTTAACCGCCAGTAGTGACTCGCAGCTAGTGGTTAGCCAAGTGAGAGGGGATTATGCGGCAAAGGACAAAAATATGGCTTCTTACCTGAAGAAGGTTAAAGAGCTCATTTCCCACTTTGAAAAATTTAACCTTGCACAAATTCCGATGTCCGAAAACACACATGCGGATGCCCTGTCCAAGCTGGCTAGCAGTAAAGATTCTGAACTTCTTAAGATGGTGCCAATTGAACACCTTGCTCAACCGTCCATAGCCAAGGGAGAAGAAGTCATGTGGATAGAAGGGACCCCTCTCTGGATGCGGCCAATCGTCGCCTTCCTAAAGGATCAAACCCTCCCTGAGGACAAAGAGGAAGCCCAGAAGCTAAGGCGTCGAGCCGCATATTACGTGCTTCAGGACGAAGTGTTGTATAAAAGGGGGTTTTCGACGCCCCTTCTAAGATGCACCGGGGGTGATGAGGCCAACTATGTTCTGAGGGAAGTCCATGAAGGGATCTGCGGGAACCATACCGTCAGTCCGGCCCTAGCCTATAAGATACTCAGACAAGGATACTACTGGCCAACGCTGAAAAAGGATGCCATCCAGTTCGTCCGCGCGTGTGATAAGTGCCAGCGTTTCTCCTCCATTCAACGTCAACCATCTCAAGAGTTGACTGCTGTATCTAGCCCGTGGCCCTTCGCCAAATGGGGCATCGACCTGATAGGTCCGCTCCCCAAAGGAAAGGGAGGTGCTTCACATGCAATTGTGGCTATAGACTATTTCACCAAATGGGTGGAGGCCGAACCTTTGACAAAGATCACCGAAGCAAACACCTCGAAGTTTGTATGGAAGAACATCATATGTCAGTTCGGAATTCCCCATTCATTTGTGTCGGACAATAGGAGGCAGTTCGACAATAAGAAAGTCAGGGAGATGTGCGAGGAGCTCGGAATCAAGAAACATTTTTTTTCTCCACACCACCCCCAAGCAAACGGCCAGGTAGAGGCTGTAAACAAAACAATTAAGCAGATTCTGAAAAAGAAGCTTGATGCATCGAAGGGGGCGTGGGTGGACGAACTATCCCATGTATTATGGGCGATACGTACCACCAGCAAGACTGCAACGGGTGAAACCCCCTTCTCCATGGCATATGGTGCAGAAGCGATGAGCCCCGTTGAGGTAGGGTTGTCATCGCCTCGTCGCTTACAGTTCAATGAGATCTCAAACGAGGAAATCAGACGATGCGAGCTGGACTTTCTTGGGGAAAGAAGGGACGCCTCACAGGTTAGGCTCGCCACTTATCAAAGGAAAATGACGAAGTATTGTAACAAGAAGGTGAAGAAGCGATCTTTCAGAAGGGGCGACCTCGTGTTGAGAAGAGTTTTCCTAAACTCTAAGGAACCCGGCGTCGGAAACCTTGGCCCAAATTGGGAAGGCCCCTACCGCATAACAGAGGAAATCAGGGCAGGGACTTTCAGGATCGAGACTCTGGATGGAAAGTTGCAGCCCCACCCCTAGAATGTTGAACACCTGAGGGTCTACTATCAGTAATTTTCTTCTCTTCACTGTCCAGTTATTGAGGCATAAGTTCGCAGCCTCCTATAGTTTTATGTTTAATTTCTCATATGTGGAATGGGGCTCCGTCGTTATGATTGTTTGAACTGCTTCCGACTCTATTGGACGAACCGTTTCACTTTGTAGCACCTTCTGTTTTAAGAAGTCCGGCATCCTACAAATCCTAAGTAAAAACGGTTCGGCACGGCTTGAGTGTTGTGAACCACACACGGAATTCATCAAGCCTTATTTAAATTGGTTAATAAACAATTTACTGGATGAGCTATTAGACGAACCGTTTCACTTTGTAGCACCTTCTGTTTTAAGAAGTCCGGCATCCTACAAATCTTAAGTAAAAAGGGTTCGGCACGGCTTGAGTGTTGTGAACCACACACGGTATTCATCAAGCCTTATTTAAATTGGTTAATAAATAATTTACTGGATGAGCTATTAGACGAACCGTTTCACTTTGTAGCACCTTCTGTTTTAAGAAGTCCGACATCCTACAAATCCTAAGTAAAAAGGGTTCGGCACGGCTTAAGTGTTGTGAACCACACACGGTATTCATCAAGCCTTATTTAAATTGGTTAATAAACAATTTACTGGATGAGCTATTAGACGAACCGTTTCACTTTGTTGCACCTTCTGTTTTAAGAAGTCCGGCATCCTACAAATCCTAAGTAAAAGCGGTTCGGCACGGCTTGAGTGTTGTGAACCACACACGGTATTCATCAAGCCTTATTTAAATTGGTTAATAAACAATTTACTGGATGAGCTATTAGACGAACCGTTTCACTTTGTAGCACCTTCTGTTTTAATAAGTCCGGCATCCTACAAATCCTAAGTAAAAAGGGTTCGGCACGGCTTGAGTGTTGTGAACCACACACGGTATTCATCAAGCCTTATTTAAATTGGTTAATAAACAATTTACTGGATGAGCTATTAGACGAACCGTTTCACTTTGTAGCACCTTCTGTTTTAAGAAGTCCGGCATCCTACAAATCCTAAGTAAAAACGGTTCGGCACGGCTTGAGTGTTGTGAACCACACACGGTATTCATCAAACCTTATTTAAATTGGTTAATAAACAATTTACTGGATGAGCTATTAGATGAACCGTTTCACTTTGTAGCACCTTCTGTTTTAAGAAGTCCGGCATCCTACAAATCCTAAGTAAAAAGGGTTCGGCACGGCTTGAGTGTTGTGAACCACACACGGTATTCATCAAGCCTTATTTAAATTGGTTAATAAACAATTTACTGGATGAGCTATTAGACGAACCGTTTCACTTTGTAGCACCTTCTGTTTTAAGAAGTCCGACATCCTACAAATCCTAAGTAAAAACGGTTCGGCACGGCTTGAGTGTTGTGAACCACACATGGTATTCATCAAGCCTCATTTAAAGTTGTTAATAACGGCTCGGCACGGATTCTTTATAATATAAGTCAAATTATCTGAGTTATTACCAAGGCGAACCCATGCGATTTTTTGGTAACTTATCTAAGTTGTTACCTCTTCATCAGTTCGAACGCTACTCAACGGGATCGTACATTGCAAAGGTCAAATCAGTCCAACAAAAGATAGGAAGAAATAAAGAATGGCTCCATTAGAAAATACCAAATCCGATTAAGTACAAATACTTTACTTCAAAAACAAAAAAAAAACAAAAACAAAACAAACAAACAACCAAAATTACTTTCCTCCTTCCACAACCTCCACCACCTCTTCAACCACTTCATCAGCAGGAGTGGAGGGTTCGGCCGGAATGAACTCCTCCCTCACTGCAGCAAGGTCCACCTCTAGGTGAAGTTCTACAACCCTTGCAAGAACTTCACCATAGGCAACGTTCCTCCAGTACAAACCGAGGTCATCATACTCTGCAGTTTCATGAAAGTGGGCAACATAATTGTTCATTGCCGCATTCCCCGCCTCAAGCAACTGCTGTTTCAAACTGGCAACTTCAGCAGTCAGGTCGGTCACTTGGGCCCTCAGAGCCGTCCTATCTTCGTTGGCCACCTCCAGTGCTGTCGAAGCAATCTTCTGTAAATTATCCGAGTTCTCCACTCGCTTCGTAAATGCATTAACTTCAGACTTGCACAGGTGAACCTCCTCTTTAAGTTCAGCATTTTCAGAGGAGACTTGCCCAACCTTGGCCTCCAACTCCTCCTGCTTGGCCCTGAAAGCTTCAATGACCTCATCTGCTGTCGAGGCCTCTGCCTTCAATTTTGCAGCCTCCAACTCAGCAGTGGCAGCCCTCTCCTCGAGCTGGCGATTCCGGTCCTGCAGCCTCTTCATATCCATTTGAGCATTAATTATGAAGCCTTGGGACCAAGCCTGCATTGCCAGTCTAGCCTCCAGCATGTCAGTAAATTCGCAGGTCTCAGCATAGGACGCGTACTTATCAGTCCAGTAATTGTAATTGATCCTAGCTGCCACTTGGGCTTCGGCCGGCAGCATCTCCAATGCCTCTGGGGCGATCTCATCAATTCGGCCATCAAGAAAATCTCGAGCCTTAAAATCAGTAGGGCTCTCCATCCTGGCCTGACGCCCCCGCTTCTTCCTAACCAGCCCAGCCTCCTCCTCATTGCCTTCATCGATATTAATAACTGGCAAGGAGTTCAACGGCTTCGCGTTGATGGGCTCTCGCAAGGACTCCTCTAATGAAGTCTGCCGTGATTGGGGAGGAGGACCCTTATTCTTGGTCAAGACCAACCGCCTCTTCTTAGGCACCCCCCGTCAGAAGGTTCAGCCTTATCTTTTCCCTTATCCTCCACTTTCTTTTCGGGGGAGGCGGTGGACGAGCCTTCGACAGGCGGTTGAGTTCGTCCCTTTGGTTCTTGTAGGTGGACGAACTCGAACTCAAAGGTTTTTTGTTTTTCGCCTCGGCCAGACGTCGCATGTGAAACATGTCCGATTTCACATACTCCTTGTTCAAGTGTTGTTCTGTAGCCGAACCACGTGCAAGTTAGTAAAAATTCATCATAATACGGCTCGGAAACAAGAATAGGATCGAAACTTACCACGGGTCGACATCAGCAAGTGTGTCATTAATGGGGCTCGTTTGGCTATGACGTTCTTGAAATCCCTATTCTCCGAAGGCAGTTCGTATATGGCCCTCACAACGGCCCACTCGCAGGGTTCAAGTTCGAACCGATCTGTAGGAACTAAAAAAGTCTGGAATCAGAAACACCACAAAAATGCAAGGTAACAAAACAAATAAGTAACCACGGACTACACTCACTATACTCATGGTAATGGGTCGGCACGGTTATCTCTGGGATTGCATCCCCCTCCACTGTCTGCCAGTGACCCCTTATCCAGAACCAAGAGGACTTCCAGTTCTTTATTGAAGAAGTAGTGCCCCAGATGAAGGGGGAGTGCGAACCCCAGGGGTTAATACAATACCACCCCCTGCACTAATCGCCCCTACTCGAGGCTCGGGGCTGAAAAAGAGTTTGAAAAACGTGGGGAGGCATATCCTCGCCAAGAGTGACCTCCTTCCACAAAAGGAAGGCCCCTGCCATTTGGCTCCATGCATTCGGTACGAGTTAGGTCGGAGCCAGGTTATACTGCCTAAGAATATATCAAAAAAAAGGGTGCAGGGGCAACCTCAACCCCCCCGCCAAGATGGCTTCGCTCACCGCCACACACCCCTCCCTAGGGTAATAGGCCCGTTCATCAGGGGTCGGTACAAACATCTCTATGGTTTCAGGGATCCTATACCTCTCCCTATATGTTTCCAGCTCACTCGCCTCTACATTTGAAGCCCATTCAGATGCCCCCCATTTCATCCTATAATTTACAGGCCCCTCCGGCATCATCGCAACACTATGGGGTCCCCCCATCGCGTCCATTATTCTGGCAGTAGGAATGGGTGGGGACATGCCAACCTCAGCATACAAAGAGGCAATCTCCTCATCTTCCAAAGAACCCCTAACTTCCCTATTTTTCGAAGAAGAGGCCATTTTTTATGTCTTAAAAGAAGGAAGAACTCTAGACGTAACACTTACGTTGACGAAGCTAAGAGAAGAACCGGTTCTGGCAAAGAAGGGCAACGGCCGGGCTAAGAATCGCGAAGGCAGAAAGGCCTTAGCTCCAACACTTCGAAATTTTTTTCTCGCGAAGTGAAAAAGCGAGAAAATGAAGGAGAAAGCCCTTTTTATACGAAATGGAATCTCATCCCAGCCATTGGATTAGCCCTGGCTTTAATCCAAGCCTTACAACTGTCCCTGCATCAGGGACGTTGAAATGAAAAGGCGCTATCACTATTTTTGAATCAAAGGCCATGATCAGCGCGTGCAACGCACATCACAAAGGACTCGAGTCAATACGCCAGCTGTCCCCAATAATCATTATCACGCATTAAATGTTTGCGTAATACGAAAAAGTTAACTGTCCTCGCCGTAATTACCTCAGCACCTTGGGACCCAGCGTCAACGTCAAAATCATACAGGCTCGCCCTCATGGCTTCGCCTCTTCTAAAACAGGCTCGCCTTCATGGCTTCGCCTCGTCAACAATAGGGTCGCCTTCATGGCTTCGCCTCTTCTACAACAGGCTCGCCTTCATGGCTTCGCCTCGTCAACAATAGGGTCGCCTTCATGGCTTCGCCTCGTCTACAACAGGCTCGCTTTCATGGCTTCACCTCGTCAACAATAGGGTCGCCTTCATAGCTTCGCCTCTTCTACAACAGGGTCGCCTTCATGGCTTCGCCTCGTCAACAATAGGGTCGCCTTCATGGCTTCGTCTCTTCTACAACAGGCTCGCCTTCATGGCTTCGCCTCGTCAACAACAGGCTCGCCTTCATGGCTTCATCTCGTCAACAACAGGCTCACTTTCATGGCTTCGCCTCGACAACAACAGGCTCGCCTTCATGGCTTCGCCTCATCAACAACAGGCTCGCCTTCATAGCTTCGCCTCTTCTACAGCAGACACTTCTATTAACATCGCGGTCAGGCCTTCAAGTCCACGCACTATATGAATAATCATACATGGACTTCGGGGACTAGTTGTTACGGCCACCTTTCTTTTCTTTCTTTACTTCAAGTCCACGCACTATATGAATAATCATACATGGACTTCGGGGACTAGTTGTTACGGGCAATCCCAAAAGGCCCCGCACGCAACACGTGGCCGAACCCAAACTCTGCTTTTTATCCGAACCCGCCATGTCGAACTGACAGGGTCGAACCCACAGCATCGAACCTCCATTGATGAACCCCTTGTGACCGAACTCTTGTGTGGTACCGAACTCATGTCACGTTAACAGTAGGCAATATGGCTCTCCTATAGAAGATCTTGTGGAAAAGATCTTCTGACAGGCGGGTGATGTGACAACACGCTGCAATTACGGCTGCACCAATCCTACGTGTCAGAGTTCAAACATAGAAGATCAGAGCATTAAATGCATTGAAGTCTGTGACAAGAAGTTTAGCCACTGCGATAGGGCTACGTGGCCATTCATCCAACGGTTCTTACTCACCTTCTTTTACTATAAAAGCTCACACATTGTGTCATTTGAAGGTAATGCTAAATTAGATTCTCAATATTACTTAGCAACTCTCTCTATATTTTACTGTTCTATTTATCTCCCCAAGGCCGACCCCCCTTATACATTTTGGAGGCTCACGTTTTAGCCTTCCCACACATATATATTTTCACTCCAACTGACTTGATCGTCGGAGTGCGCGCGGCCGGCTCCCCCCCTTCTTTGGAGAAGGCCACGTGCAACTGACGGTTTGTCTTAGTGTGCAGGAACAAAGGCTGAACCGGACGTGAGAGAGGCCCTGGGATCTGTTGACAGCTCATAGGTGCGATTTTTGAGGTCAACAGAGATAGCCAATGTAGTAGAATTATAGCATTATGTGGAGTTGAAAAACATGTTACATGTGGCTATGAAGGTCGAGTGGCAATTAAAAAGAAAATGGGCAGTTAGGCATTCTTTGGGTTCTAATCCTTCTTGGAAAACGAAGTGAGATAGTAATAGAAGTAATGGGGATATTTCAAAGGTTAAGACCGAACCACCAATAGAAAAAGAGGAAGTAGCTAACAAAATAAAACCCAAGGCAGATTCCCAACCTCATAAGAATAGGGATATCAAGGGTTTTATATGCTTGAGTTTAGGGTACATTGCTTCTCAATGTCCAAACAAAATGACAATGATCTTGTGTGATAATGGGAAAGTGATGTGTGATAGTGATAGTGATGAGATGCCTGAATTGGAGAATGCTACAGATGGTGATGGAGTAGAGTGCCCAGTGATAGGTGAAACACTTGTTATGAGGCGTGCTCTCCGTATACAAATTAAGGTGGATGATATGGAGCAGCAAAGGGAGAACATCTTTGATACTAGGTATCATGTCAACAATAAGGTATGTAGTATGATTATTGATGGGAGAGTTGAACCAATGTTTAGGGGAAAATCAGAACCAGTTCAAATGTGAACTTGTTGTTGCCAAGGATTCGAACCCTGGCTTTAAGAAAGCCGTATCACTCTCCTAACCATTATAGCATATGTACTTTCCTTGGATAACTTGTAAGGTGTATTTATATATAGATTTGCAAAATGCTGGTCATTTTGTTTAAAAAATATAATTTAATTAAAACTACGATCTAACAATGACCTACCGGTTGAACCATTAACCCAGAGACCCGATGATTTCTCTGGGTTGACAATTGGGTCGAGTTTGATAACTATGATTAAATTAAAGCAAGGTTGATTTCTACTTGTTCTTCATTAAACTCAATTTCAAACTTATTAAAGATTTCATCTTTGTAGCGTTCAACAATTTCATAGCAAGATTCTTTGTGATTAAGGGGTCACGTTCTTTCTTAATTTTGGTTCTTTGATTCAATATATTATTGGGTCAAGTTTCAAATTAGGATTTTAGCTTTCTAGGGGTTGTGATTCAATTTTTTGTGGGTTTCAGAACTACTATTCCTACGTAAATTTACATCACATTTAACTTCAAATCTATGCAAAATCACTGTAAAAAAGAAATAGAAATTCTAGTTAATTTTGCTTAATTTGATGAGAATATCACAATATTTCAATATTTGCCCAAAAAGGAAGAAAATATGTCTAACTAAACTCAAAACTCTAATGAACTTTGTGTATCGTAGAGCAACTTTAAGAGGAGCAAGTATATAAAGTACTTTTAAATTTTGAGAAAATATTTTTTTATACATTGTAATAATATTTTTTTTACTCTTCATTTTTTTTATCAACAAATATTTATTGAATTTTCCTAGTCTCTTATTTAATATATTTTTTTATGTGTCAATGACCAATCAATTTCAATATAATTTGAATAATTATACGATAGAATATTGAAATCTATAATGCATTTATTATAAAGTAAGAATATAGAGCTACGCATCCACTATCCCATAGTTCAATGTTGAACTTCATTTGTTCCCTGCA
The DNA here is from genome assembly GCA_019395295.1 of Osmanthus fragrans. Lineage (NCBI taxonomy): Eukaryota > Viridiplantae > Streptophyta > Magnoliopsida > Lamiales > Oleaceae > Osmanthus > Osmanthus fragrans. The sequence goes on from CM033361.1 coordinate 14,020,740, forward strand.
TAACACTATGTGCCCACATAGGTTTTTGAACTATGCGACCGCATAGTTCAATTTTTTTTTTTCCCTTCATACAGCTTTCAATATTTTGGTCATATCGTTCTCTCCCGATATCCGATTGAAATGATTCAAAATTCATTCAAAACATAACTCAAAGGGATATATTTCTTCTAGAGATGTTATTTTTCCAATTTAAATTCACTCTTTTTATGGGTTTTCCTTTTGTTTCTTCCAATTCTTTGTTCAACCATTGAGTTTTACCTTCATAATATAAAAATACAACAATTTAGGATATATTTTGTCAAAAGAACTCCTAAATATCACTATTTTAGGCTCATAAAGTATATAAAATAAACTTATCAAATACCCCAGCTTAAACATTTGTTTGTCCTCAAACAAAATCATAACCAAAATAACAATAAACACATAAGCATGCAGACATATATGTTTAGACAATCATGCTTTTTACCTCTGAATTCAAGATTTTAGTGTTAATTCCACAAACGTGCTTCAAAGTCACAATACCAAACCGATATCTACTCTTTTATTACAAAATCGACCTGTGTGTGTAGAATTAAGTAACCACTTATGAATACACAAGTTGTTTCAATTCCCGACCTTCTGTGGTCAAATATATCTTTTCATCTCTCGTACGATTCACACATTCCCAATTGTTTTTTGTTCACTCGTTCCCGATGTGTAATCTAAGGTTGAGTTATTCATCATTATCTTCACCCTCTCTAGTTCAGGTAGACGTTACCAGTTGTAAGTTAACACATCAATTAACAAGGATTCTCCAATTATTTGATTGCTTCGATTTTCAAGATTTAACTAGACTAATTATCATTAATCAAAAGTCAAATTTTCTCAAAAAGTATTTGAAATTTAACCAAGAATGCAGTGCTTCCGCTTTTCTTATGCACTTGCTTTTTCTGATTTTCGAATTTTGTTTTTGAATTCTCTTCCTTAAGCTTTCTAGATGACCAATGTAGAAGGCTTTAGGTTGATAACTCCCAAATCTAACGATTTTAAGGCACCATGTTTTAAAGACCTTTACAAACTTAATAACCCGAGTAAAAAAGGTTTCGAAGAGAACAATATTTTGTTTTGTTTTGTGCAACTTTTACTCTAATTGCTTTCTAAATGACCCTTGTAATGAACTTTAGGCCGATGACTCCCAAATCAGATGACTTTAGGGCACCAAGTTTTAAAATATCCTTACAGATTTAATTACTCGATTCATAAAGGCTTCAAAGAAAAGTTTCTATATAAAAAAATTTATGCATTGATTAGTGCAATGTCCCTTATCAAACACCTATTCAAGAAAATCGACTTCCAAGGAATCCACATTAGCATAATTTTGGGTATGCCATCTATGTTCGATATTTTTAGATATTCTGCATATGAATCAACTTGTTACATCATGATGTAAAACTCAATTTTTGTGATCGTAAAATATCAAATTCTGCAAGGTTAAACATCAATGAAGTTAAGCATGCAACATATCCGCAGTCCATAGATCAATACCAAATCCCAAATTAGACCATCATTGTCGGCCAAACTGTCTAACCTACACAAGCACACAATCTAATAAAAGAATTTCCTATATATATAAAACAAACATACTAAACACAAAAACATAAAAAAAAAAAATCAAGGTTTTTCCCACCCCCAAACATAAAATTAACATTGTCCCCAATGTCATAAGGTATAAGCAAACAAAAAATGGGACGGAGAAGAAATGGAAAATGGTACTCCCCGAATTTTTTTGTTGAATGAGTGAGGCATAATGGGTGAAGGCTAGACAATCTCCTTCATCGTACTTTTTCCTTGGTCTATGTGGGTTGGAGAGTTCCACAATATCATGTTCCTGCACACAACGGTCAAATTAACATTAAAGATCAAATAACCTAGAACATGTGGTACTTAGCCCAAACAATTGAAATAACCAACAATAATCCAAAGACCTAAGTGGAACCATAATAGGATGGTGATATCCTGTAAATTTAAACATGCCTAAGTCTAATGAAACTAATAAATAAAATAAGTCTATATGCAATGTAGTGAAAAATGTAAAATAAATAAAAGAGTTTGGACATTGGGTTGCCTCCCAATAAGCCCTTGGTTTATAGTCTTTAGTTAGACTGTATGGAAGAATTGATCATGGTGGTTTAAATAGATATCTTAAGCCCTTGCATTCCTTGTAATTTTATCCTTGTATCCTTTTTTTCCTTCCTCACCTTAAGCTCTCCATTTTCTTCTCGAGCAAGGCTCCCTAGATGTTTAGGCTTTATCTCCTTCGACCCTTGTTGAATTTTTTCAGCAACATATTTGGCATCCTCCAATAGTAATGGTTGCATCGGTGGATTATGTAGTTTAAAGATCTCATGTGCATCATCTACCCTCATAGTTAGTTATGTGAACCCAACTAAGAACAAGTTTGGGAACCCACGAACAAGATGAATCCAACCCAAAAAAGTTAGAAATCACGCCGCGCAAGGATCAACCCGACCCGTTGTTCAACCAGTACCAAGAACCAAGATTCCACGCAAAAATCTGACCCGTTGATTACCCGAAACAAGAACCGTGAAGTGGAAATGCCACAAAAGGATTGCGAAACCTTTTGATAAGTTCGAAGTTAGAACTTTAAACCACTAAGAACATGCAAAAATTAAAACTCTCAAAGTTGTATAACATCTCTCAAAATAATATCAAAAGTGTTTTACAATGAAGAATAAAATCTATTTATACTAAACTAAGGAAATATGGTAAAAACCAAGTTCTAGAGTCCAAAATTAAGAAAACTTGCCAAAAATAACGAATCCTAGTCAAATATGAAGAAAACACGAAAAATTACGTTTCCACCTGACGACCCTACCAGACATCTGGTATGGCGCGTTCGGACGTTTGGTAGGATGCGTTCGGACGACCAGTTTGGCAGAACTTTTGTTCCTATCTTCGGCTTCATCCGGATGTCTTGTAGGACTCATCTGGACGTCCTATTTGGCAGAGCTTTGCTCCCATCTTCGGCCAGCTTTATCATGTTGATCCAAGTCTTTTCGACCTTTGACCCCGACATAAAACTTTGTCTTTGGCGCGTCACTTCCAACATGTTATGCCCCCGTAACTCGAACAAGCAATTGCACGGCTTTTGTTGAATCCTTGAAGACCCGAACCCGGCTTAAATTTCTTCCGCTCACTCGCCAAACTTTTGCGAGTTTGTGACGCCACCCGGATCACATCATCCCCTCTCTCGTTGAAAGGATTTGACCTCGAATCCAAACCTGCATCAAACGAACCAACATTAGAAACTTCAAAAACATCAACGATCACTAACTTACCTAAAAGGATCAAGCCATATCCATCGATTTTCCGCATAGCAATGATATGGAAATGTTCTCCTCCTCGAGGGTGTAGCCTGGATTTCTTTTAAATTCGCATCTGCATAGTAGGTGTGTTCACCCAACTATTATCACCTGGATCAAATAAGACTCGTCCTGATAGCAAAAGAAACATTTGCTTTTCACCAAGGCTGCTACTAACATCAACAGATGAAGATAATGAATTGAACAATGAGATTAGTGAATAGGACACACTTGCCAAATTAAAAAGCGGGATGGAGTCATTATACCATAAACTCACCTCCAACACATCCCATAAACCCGACCTAAGATAGATAACAACATCCGGATAAAAATTCAAACAAGCTTGCTGACAATTTCCAACAAAACAACCTAATTGCCTAACACAAGTAATTAACTCGGTGTAGCATCCTAGAACTTCACCACGTAGCAAGTGTATGTCATAGACAAGTAAGAAATTCTCACTACACGTATGTGACATCGGACTGACTCTACACATAGAATTATAAATTTCATCACCACTTGCAAGACCACATAATTTATGCAAAATACTACTCCCAAGAATTGTTCCAAATCCTAACTTAGGTGTAGGGTAGGGCTGTAAGCAAAAATCGTTAAACCGAAAAATTCAACCAAAACCGCATTTTAGAAATCGTCAGTTTGATGCCACGTGGACCCGTCAATGATATGGTTTTGAACCAAATCAAATCGGTCAAAAATGGTTTGGTTTAAATTTGATAATTTTAATGACGGTTTTAAACCAAACTGGACCAGGGAAAAAATATTTAAAAATAAAAAATGATTTTTTTTGAGAATTCATCCAAAATTATAAATTATTATTCTTACTCAATAATCACAATTTTTATTTTATATATAAATTATAATAATCCAAATTTTATTTTTCAACCAATAGAAATATGTAATTTTCTAGCCCAACTGCCCAAGCCCAACAGTGAATGGCCCAAAGCCATAAGTCCATAACGACAGAAGTAGATAGCCAGAAAATAGAAAACCCATAACCCATACAATTCCCTTCCCATTTCCGCGCGACGCGACCTCACCTCCGCCTCCTTCGTCCACCCAGGTTGGAGAAAAAAATGATTTGATAGATTACTTGTACAATTGATGTGAAGATTTGATTGTGGAGCCATTCGACATTTTATTGTTGTGGAAAATAAATGCTCATAAGTATACGATTGTCTCTCAAATTGCTAAAGATGTATTAGCAATTTAAATTTCTACAGTTGCTTTTGAGTTTGCATTCTCAACTGGGGGTCAGATACTTGATTTCCTTAGGAGTTCATTAGGTGCAAGGATGGTTGAAGCTTGTATATGCAGAAAGAATTGGTTGCAAACTAAGAAGGAACCTCTTGTGTTGCGTCAATATTTAGATGAAGTGGAAGCATTGGATGATTCAATGAAAGTTGTGGCAGGTGATTTATATTTTCTATTATCATAATTTTGAAGATTCTCTTATCTATCTAGTATCTAATATTATGATGATATAATGAATGCACTTGTTTGACTATGCAAACGATGAATCATGTGTGACACTAATTGATGTTTGAGTATATGTGAGAAATTGAGTTCGTAACAACATACAATGGTAAGCTTGTGTAATCTTTATGTTTAGATATTATAAACAATTATTTTATTATTGTGGTTGGTTATTATCTCTGTCTAATCAGTAACTTTTTATAGATATGATGATCACGAGGTCTTATTGGACATCATTATATTTTTTGGACCTTATATTTAGTTTAATAAACTTGTATTGTAATGTTATCGTAACGTCATTAGTCTAAAAAAGGCGAACAAAAAACTATGTTTTAATTTATTGTGATTTCACTTTGATTTAGTTGTATTTAAATTTATAGTAGATATATTTAGTATGTTTTAGATTTATTGCTAGTAAGTTATAAATTTATATTGAATTCAATGAATTAATGACATAAAAGTAGACAAACAAAAAAATATACGGTGACATCGGCGGTTTAAAACCGGACCAAACCGTTAGGTTTAGGTTTGAGTTTTCTTTCAAACCGTTCAAAATGGTTTGGTTTAGGTTTGGGTTTTTCTCAAACCGGTGTAAACGGTTTGGTTTGAAAATCTGTAAAAAATCGGACCGCTTACACCCTAGTGTAGGGTTGTGATAAGTTACCTTGGCGGGAGTACATCCATTTTCACTGTTACTTACCAATTTTTGCATGTGTCCCGCTTCCAATGGATAGTCAACGTATGACGCCTCGCGAATTATCCCGCCATGTATCACATTTTTGAATTCCTACAAAGGAGAAATATCTAATTTGGGGAATGGATTGTTAGCTCTCACTAAAACCCTCTCACACTCGATTTTTCTCACATAAGCTCACCTTGAAATTTTCTCTCTTCTCTGAATTTTCTCTCGCTCCTCTCTTTTGTGGCTCTACTCCTTTTTTATTCTCACTTTCAGCCACTTTACTTTCTTCTCTCGTGCTCTCATTTTTTCGCTCTTTATTTTTGTTCTCTCGCTCACTTTTCAGTTTTAATTGGTCCTCATGGACCTGCTGTGGTGTCAAAGGAACAAGTATAATAGTTTTCCACCATTCACAAAGTTGTACCTATTTGAAATCCATCACATTCCACCCTCCTATCGTATTTCCATGGCCTACCCAATAAGAAATGCCTTGCATGCATTGGAATCACATCACATAACACATCATCACTATACCGCCCAATGCTAAAGTTCACCAATGCCTTCCTGGTAACCCGAACCTCTCCATTACTATTCATTCATTCCAGTTTATAAGGTTGTAGATGTCTCATGAGAGGTAAACCCAACTCTCCTACAAAGTTCGTGCTAACCACATTCGTACAACTCCCTCCATCTATAATCAAACTGCACACCTTATCCTTAATATGACACCTAGTGTGAAAGAAATTCTCTCATTACTACTCTTCACCATCTACCTTTATTTGCGTAGTAAGAGCACGCATCATTACCAATGATTCCCCAATTGGGTACTCCACACAAGTTTCACCTTTAGTATCCTCCAACCCAGGCATACCGTCACTCTCATTCCCATCATCTGACTCAATCTCTCCATTCTCCCTAAGGGTCATCACCCGTCGATTTGGACATTGTGAAGTAATATGCCCCACACCTAAACACTTAAAACATCTAATATCTTTCGACCTACCAGTTTGAGACTTGATGTTTGGTTTATTTTTATTCACCTCCTCCTTAACTTTAGACACCTCAACCTTTTCCCACGTAGATCATTCCTATCACCTCCAATCCACTTGGGTTCTGCAGTAAGCCTAGCTACCCTTTTTCTCCTAAATTGTCTCTCCACCTTTATAGCTACATGCACTAAGTCATGCAGTTCAACATAGTGTTGCAACTCCACTAAGTTGGCGATATCCCTATTCAATCCATTCAGAAAGCTAGTCATGGTAGCCTCCCGATCCTCCTCTATGTTAGCTCTAATCATTGTCACCTCCATTTCCTTATAGTAATCTTCCACACTCCTAGACCTTTGAGCAATAGTTTGTAATTTTTTATGAAGGTTCCGGTAATAATGTCTCGGTACAAACCGCTTTCTCATACAAGCCTTCGAATTCTCCCCACGTTTCAATTGGCCTATCCAAATTCCTCCCACGACTAGTCATCAACTGATCCCACCAGATAATGGCGCAATCAGTGAACTCCACTATAACTAACTTTAACTTCTTCTCCTCCGAGTAATTATCACAATCAAACACCAATTCCACCTTCTTTTCCCAATCTAAATAAGCCTCAAGATCACTCCTACCTTGGAAAGATGGAATATTCAGTCTGATACTTCCCAAGTTCCTATCAACCCCTCGATCAAACCTATCTCCTCTATTCCTCATTTGTCCCATATCACCTTCCAGATAATAATCATCACTCATTGCATTCACTGCCTCAAATTCCTCATCAAATCCAGCCATAAGATTTCGTCCTCTTATAGCTCCTCTACCCCCACGAGGAATCCTTCAGGGCGTCCTTCGCTGTTGACTATCAATCAAAGTTTCATGCCTAACTATATCACCGCTAATACGTTCAACTGCCCCATCCAATTGGTCAAACCTAAGATTTATAGTTCGCATACTATCCATAAGCTCTACATAAAATCCCTTAGGCACAGCTTCTTCCTCACCTCTATTCACATTTTCATCAATGTATGTATATATATGTTGAAACCAATTAAAAAAAATCTAGAAATTAATAAAAATGAAGAACAAGAAAGTAATAAAATTTACCACACATGTTTGCACTCGTGTATCACTCGAAGTTGGCTTTTACTCGATAATAAGCTCACCACTCTTACCTTTTACCGCTCGTCTTCCTTTCTCAATAGCTTGAGAAATAATTGACCTCAATCAAATGGAGCACAATTTTCGCAGCGATCACCACCACAAGCACAAGTCTCAAATAATCAACACAATTGCACAGATCGAGGTACTGAACTCAATTCAAAAGAAGAAAAACAAAACAAATTACTCAAATTCCTATCTTTTGTTTTGTTGCTTCTAAACATTCAAGAAATATAGAGACTTTTTTTTGTGTCCTTTTTTTTTTTTGAATTCAATAAACCAATTAAACAAAGAATCTAGAGGCAATTAAACAATCATAATTATAGGAAACGGTGATGCTAGACAAGAACAATAAAAAGTAAAAAAAAAATAAAAATTTGGGGATGAACAATGACGTGAATAGTAAAAAAAAGAAAAAATTGGCTAAAAAAGGAAAAATAATAAACCAAAATTAAAAAAAAGGATAGATGACCAGAATTCTAGAACTGTGTTCTGATACCACCTGATATGAATTCGACAAAGAACAAGCTTGAGAACTCATGAACGAGATGAATCCAACCTGCAAATTTAAACATGCCTAAGTCTAGTGAAACTAATAAATAAAATAAGTCTATATGCAATGTAGTGCAAAAAGTAAAATAAATAAAAGAGTTTGGACATTGGGTTGCCTCCCAATAAGCCCTTGGTTTATAGTCTTTAGTTAAACTGTATGGATGAATTGATCATGGTGGTTTAAATAGGTATCAAAAGCCCTTGCATTCCTTGTATCCTTTTTTTCCCTCCTTACCTTGAGCTCTCCATTTTCTTCTCGAGCAAGGCTCCCTAGATGTTTAGGCTTTATCTCCTTCGACCATTGTTGAATTTCTTCGGCAACATATTTGACATCTTCTTCCAATAGTAATGGTTGTTGCGGTGGATTAAGTAGTTTAAAGATCTCATGTGCATCCTCTAGCCTCATAGTTAGTGATGTGAACCCAACTAAGAACAAGTTTGGGAACCTTCGAACAAGATGAATCCAACCTAAGAAAGCTAGAAATCACGTCGTGCAAATATCGACCCGTACCAAGAATCAAGATTCTACACAAGAAATCTGATCTGTTGATTATCCAGAACAAGAACCATGAAGTGGGAACGCCACAAAAAGATTGCGAAACCTTTTGATAAGTTCGAAGTTAGAACTTTAAACCACCAAGAACATTGATGTATTAAAACTCTCAAAGTTGTATAAAATCTTTCAAAATAATGTCAAAAGTGTTTTACAATGAAGAATAAAATCCTATTTATACTAAACTAAGGAAATATGGTAAAAAAATGAGTTCTAGAGTCCAAAATTAAGAAAACTTGTCAAAAATAATGAATCCTAGTAAAATATGAAGAAAACGCGGAAAATTACATTTCCACCGGACGACCCTATCGGACGTCCGGTATAGCACGTCCGGACAACCGGTTTGACAGAACTTTTGCTCTTATCTTCGGCATCATCCGGTAGGACTCGTCCGGACGTCCTGTTTGGCAGAGCTTTGCTCCCATCTTCAACCAACTTTATCATGTTGATCCAAGTCTTTTTGGCGTTCGACCCCCCCATGAAACTTAGTCTTTAGCGCGTCACTTCCAACATATTGTGCCTCGTAACTCGAATAAGCAATTGCACGGCTTTTGTTGAATCCTTGAAGACTTGAACCTGGCTTAAATCTCTTCCGCTCACTCGCCAAACCTTCGTAAGTTTGTGATGCCACTCGGATCACATCAGTTAGCCCACCATTCTCCATGTCAGTCAAGGTTCGACTTGTTGCTAAAAAATGTCGACCTAAGATTATTGACATGTCATGGTCATCTTTGAGGTCCATAATTAGAAAGTCCACATGGAATATCAACTTCTCATGAGCACATCCTTAACCTTTCTCCGTGGGTATCTGATGCTCATTTCTGTCAGCTGTAGCGTCACATTCGATCATTTGACTTTTCCAACTCCTACATTCCTGAAAGTAGACAAAGGCATTAAGTTTACATTTGCACCTATATCACATAAAACATTAAAATAAAATCATTTGCCTAGTGAAATAGGTAAAGTGAAACTCTTTGGGTCTTTGAGTTTTGGTGGCAATTTATTTTGCAGCCTTGCACTGCTCTCTTAGTTCAGTCAATGCCACTTCTTCCCAGTTTGGAAGCTTTCTTTTCTTAGATATCATGTCCTTTAGGAACTTTACATACATTGGGATTTGTCGAATTGCATCGATGAATGAGATGTTGATTTGGAGCTTTTTCAGCATATATAAGAACTTAAATTGATCATTGTGTTTCTCTTTTGCAGTCATTGTGAAAAAAGTAGTGGTGGAACAAATTCTTTAATAGGAGCGGTTTCCTTAACCTTTGGATCATATGATACTCTTTCTATCTCTACTTCTTTGTTCTTCTCAGATTTGTCCAATTGCTTCTCAATCGTTGTATGTACCTTTTCTTTTATAGCAATTGGTCTCTTTACATTAATCTCTGGCAGTTGAACTCCACTATGGGTAATTATTACCTCAATCTGCTCTTCTTTCACAACCTTCACTAACATTACTCGCTGTTTGGGATTTGTCTCTGTATCAGTGAGTAATGGTCCTAGTAGGCTCTCTGAAAGTGTTTAACTTTTTTGTCCCATCTGATTTTCCAAGTTCTTGATGACAACTCCCTGAACTTGCAATATTTTATTTGTTGTTTGCATGTGTTGGGTAGATATCTCTACTATTTTAGCAACAAGATCTTCGAATGAAGATTTTCAGTCTGCTGAAAATGGTGGTGCAGCCTACTGTGGTGCGATCTGAGCCCCTTGATTATTACACCACTAAAAGCCTGGGTGATTTCTGAGCCTGGGTAGTAGGTGTTAGGATTTGGATTGTGTTCTTGTCTTTGAAAATTCTAAGTATAGTTCACATCCCCCAATTTTTGAACAAAAGGAGATCGTACATTACAATAAACACTCTCGTGGCGCCCTCCACAATGTTTGCATCTCTATCCCATTGTTTGGGTTGCGTCCATAAGATCTACTTTTCTATGACAATGATGGCAACTGTGCTGAGATTGCTTACAAAGATCAACTCAGATACCCCATCAACTTTCTTTTTACTTGTCCTTTTAATAGGCCAAAGCGCACTTGTGAATGCTAAATCTTTCATGATTTAGTAGACTTGATCTGCGGTTCTATTTTGATAGAACTATTGTATGCATAGTCTACGTTAGCCCTACTAGTCAGATTCATACCAATGTAAAATTATTGCACCTGGAGTCACTTCTACAATCTGTGTTGTGGGCATTAACACAGTAAATGTATCGTTCCCAAGCCTTTGAATAGCATTTCGAGTCCAGTTGTTGGAAAGTAGTAATCTTATCTCTTAGCTTTATAATCCTTTTTCGACGGGAAATATTTGCTAAGGAATTTCTTACTCAATTGGTTCCATGTTGTGATGATTTGTAGTGGACAAGTGTCTAACCATTCCCTTGCTGAGTCCCTCAATGTGTATGGGAAGAGCCTCAATTTTATTACTTTGGTTGAAACCCCTGGATACTCGATAGTTGCACACATGTCCAAAAATCTCGATATATGAGCGTCGTGATTCTCCGTAGCTCTTCCAAGGAATTGTAGCGCATTTTAGAACATGTTGATAACATCAGTCCTCATGTGGAAGTTTGATTGACCAAATGCCGAATATAAGATGCTAGATTGGTTTTCACGACTGGTAGAACCATATACTATCGTACGAGCCTTGCATTTTCATTAGTTGCATCGATATTCGGTTGTGCCATTCCCATATTAGCCCCGATGGTTATTTGATTTGGATTTTCGTCTGTCATGTCTTCCTCTTTCTATTTTTGGTGTGTTTCCAACTTTTGTCTTCTTCGAAGGCTGAATGTTCGTTCAATCTTTGGGTCAAACTGAGTAAGATCACTGGTTCTCGAACTTCACGTACAAGGTCCTGAAAAAGAAAGCAAGAAACACTGCAAATTTTTTCTAATATAATAAACTAAACTAGAAAAAACAATAAATTCAGATTAAGGCTAAAATTAACTTAAACTAGTAAAAAATAATAGTCCTCGACAACGGTGCAAAAAACTTGGTCGTTTGATTTTCTGCAAGTGAACGAGACCGTGAACACGTAATATAACAGTATGTTATAGTGTCGAACCCATGAGGACTAAGTATTCAATTGAGTTCAAATTAATAACAACCTTAATCGAATAGCAACACGTTTTGAGTTTTCTATACTAATACCTAAGTTATCAATTAAACTAAAAAGCGAATTAACTGGCTTTTTGAATATGTGAAAATATTGCAAAGATGTCGAATCCTCCTTGTTAATCCATTTTAGCCCAACAAATTAAAGTGACAGTTTGTAGTCATTATTGTTGGTCAATATTCCTAATTTAATTGAAAACTTCTCTCGATAATTATCAATTATATTATTCTCATGTGACCTTCCTATCTTTCGATGAAAAATATGAACATGATAAATGCATTAAACAATCTAGAACACCTATGAAAACTATGTAAAACATAGAAGTATATCTTTATCCTCTATTGTATCCTCTATTGAACCTTACAATGTTTATTATTTTTAGCTAAAAACCTATTATCTCTCTCGATAACAATAGATTCCAATAAATCATCTCAATTAGTAGCTAATTAATTGAGAAGTCGGTGAAAACAATAATAAACATCCAAGAAAACATACATACTAAGCGTCAAAATAATTAATTAATACCAAAAACCTCACAACAAGGGTTCATCTCATCCTACCAATGTAAATATCTTGCCAAACATATTGAAATTACAAGAAATCATTATAAGTTTAATAAACATCGCTTGAAGATTAGACAATTGAAGAGAAACGATGGATTCTTGACATCTCTTGAATTTTCCTCCTAATTCTTTTGCCAATCTTCTGGTGTGAAGTCTCCTTGATGATCTTCTTGCAATTCCACAATTGAAATATTTCACAAACATGATTTTTGCTCTCTTTTTTCAATGTAGTTCTCTCAAAATCTTCAAGTTATTGGGTTGTTTTGTTGCATAAAAGAGGCTCTCCAATGTGTATGGGACGTTTTGATATTTACATGGCTCGTATTTAGGTTAAAGATATCGTCCAAACTTTGCTTAGTTGAGTTTTAATCGTATAAGGAAACTTGATATTTGGCCGAAATTTTACACTATGCGACTACATAGTTCTTTTGTATTCGACTACATAGTTCAATGTTGAACTACATTTTTTTCCTGCATAACACTATGCGACCGCATAGGTTTTTGAACTATGGGACTGCATAGTTCAAGTTTTTTCTGTCGACAGCCTTCAATATTTTAGTCATATCTTTCTTTCCCAATATCCAATTGAAGTGATTCAAAGTGAGTTGGAAAGATAACTCATAGGGTTGCAATTATTATAGATATATCATTTTTCCGATTCGAACGTTTTCTATACCAAAAATGGGTCTTAAACAGCAATTGAAAATCTGAAGCATAACCTTTTTCGCCTGAAAGTTGATATGTGATAATATTTCGACTATATTTCACCCCTTTGACATCTTTTCTCATCCGATTGACCCCTAACACTCTCAAATCTTCATCTTAAGGTTCGACACAACTTTTCAATATTTTCACTTTAGTCCTCAAACTTTGATTTGCTTCATTTCAACCCTTTTTCTCTTGCAATCTTGTTCATTTATCTTCCAATTATATCAAATTAAAGCCTTGACATCTTTGATCTTCATTTCATCGCTCGTCTCATCTATGGATTGTTTTCAACTTGGTCCCCATCTTTTAGATTTCACTCTTTTTCTGGGTTTTCCTTTTATTTCTTCCAATTTTCCGTTCGACCATTGAGTTTTACCTTCATACCATAAAATACAATAATTTAGGATATATGTTGTCCAAAAATACCAAATATCACTATTTTAGGCTCATAATAAGTGTATAAAATAAACTTTTCATTATTAGCTACTAATTGTGACTTTGAAACAGTTCTTACTTTGAGATGATCACCAAACTCAATTTTCTACTTTTTTTTATCATTTCAATTTTTGATCGTTGCCCTCGATGAGTCAGATTCTAGCAGTTCTCTATAGCTTTTCTCTTTTGTTGTTTTTCACAATTGGTTAAATTTGAAAATCATGTTTAAAATGGAAACATGTCGTAACTGAATGCTTGATTCTAGGATGGATATTTATTAGAACATAGTTTATATATACTAGTAGTAAGCACGCGCATTTCATATCTTATATATCGAATGAATGATATGTGTGATTTTTCTAAATACTAATATATTTTTAAAGTAGTTGAGATAATTGATATGGTTAAAGAAAAAAGAAAAAATATATATATGAATAAAGGTTTTTATGAAATTATGTATAAAATGTGAAATGTTGAATAAATGTAGATTGTTCTTATTATTTCATTTTAAAGCTGGTATGGTTTTCCTTTCTCAAGCTTGGGAAAGAAATTTCCGATTGTATCCTTAAACAACGTGGCTTGAAAATTACTTCCATGAAAATATTAGAAAAAAATCTATTAGTCAGATAGTGAAACTTCTATAAGAAAAGTATTGGCTAATTCCGACTTTATATAATACCTCTCCATCCCACAAAATACTTAAACGGGATTGCTCTTGTTGCTATAGATATCAATTGAACATTTTCAAAGTATGAGTACTTATTGTCAAATATATTCAATAAAACTCAATAAGACTCGATGCCCCTCAATATGAGAGGTTCTCTCATTATATAGAACCAAATCGAATTAAATATGGTAAAAACAATATATCTATATATGGTACAATTATAATTTTAATATAGTTGTAATCTTCGATGATTTTTGTAATCTTTATTTAACCTCATTAACACACCCTCAAATTGATGCTGGTAAAAGCGTCAATTTGTAATCGTTAACTAGTGACAGTGACAATATTTGTGCTACGAAGAAGAAATCCAAATCAGAGCAACCAACTACGAAAATTAGTAATGACGAGAGGCCAAAAACAACAAAAAATGTATAAACAATCAGGAACTACTCTAAATCCACTACAAGAACACTCCAAAGACACTCCAGAGAGCTCACACACCAAGAAGAATTTTCAAAAAAAATTCACGAAGTGTGCTGAAACATAGTGATCTCTATCTGTCAGGAGAACTCGGTGGAACACATAATTTGTGTTCCGACAAAATTTCTACACCAATGCATTGAGCAAAAATTTAGCAATATATTGCTGACCAAGATTCTGTAATTAAAACAAATTCTAAGGAACAGGCTACACAAAAAAACTCAAAGATGATCCTTGATGTGATCCAAGGAAAAAATGCCACGAATACAAGTCCAGGAAGAGATCTGTTGATTATCGAAGGAGGTCCAATGATGCATTTGAGATATAAGTGAGTCAAAGAGGATATGATATTACTTGTGCAATCAACAATTGATGAAACATCGATCATGGCTCAAGAAGAGGCAAGCTTTGTGTTGGGGTCGAAGGACGAAACGATTTGGATCAATGTGATACAAGTAGTGGAAGCTACAGTTGAAGCGCACCACTATGCAGTGGCATAGTGTAGTGCAGTGGAATACCGAGGCCAAGTTGGAGCTTTCATGGGCTTCTATGCGATCGCAATACAAAGAACCATGCGACCACATGGTTCAAAATTCAGGACGTGATTTTTCCTTTTTGGAAACTTCCTAGTTACCTTAGAATTTTATTTCAATTGGTATTTTTGTAATCTTTTAAGTTATATTCCGTTTTAACTATGTTTTAGGGTTTATTATAAATAGATTTCATTCCATTCATTGTAATAAACTTTTAATCAACTTTGAGAATATAATTCAAGAGGCAAATTTGCTTTCAAACCTTTGTTCTTCATTGAGCAGTTATCGAACTTATCAAGATTATTTCTTTTGATGTTCAAACTTACGGGTGAGATTCATAAGTTTTGAAAGCAAGAAGTCAACACATTGTCGGCAATTGTTGGTTGCTTGGTTCATCATTTTTGGGTTAA
This sequence comes from Osmanthus fragrans, assembly GCA_019395295.1. NCBI lineage: Eukaryota > Viridiplantae > Streptophyta > Magnoliopsida > Lamiales > Oleaceae > Osmanthus > Osmanthus fragrans. The sequence continues at coordinate 14,036,432 of CM033361.1, forward strand.
ATCCAAAACTTGATTCTTTGGCTCTCTTAGGTTGTGAATAAATCTAGTTGTGGGTTTCAAGCAACTATTGCTATGTGGGTTCGCATTAGTTGGTATCAGAGCTTAAGATCCAAAAATCAAGGTTATGTCATTTCTTTTGTTGAGTCTTTTGTTTTCCTTTTCTTCGTGTTCTTCATCTTTTGACTATTCGATCCATAAAAATACCAAAAAAATTCAAAAGTTGTTTTTGGGCTAATTTAGCAACAAAATCAGTTTCTTTCTTTTTCGTTGGTTTCATAGTTGAATTTTCCAACAAAAAAAACCAAATTAAAAAGAAAAAGTACTTCGAAAATTACCAGCAGTAAACAAATTTCAACTCTTCGAGTAAAAAAAAAATTCAAGAACTACTTTTTTGAATTAAAATAGTTCCCATTCAAAATTGTCCAATTATTTCCTTTCTTTCTTGAGTCTTTTAAAGTTACAATTCTCACTCACACCTCGATTTGAATTTTGTGAGAATAGTTCTAGTTGAGTTCAAATTTGCTCTATGAAGCACTTGAGAAAAAATATTGAGTGAAAAAAATGCAAAGTGATGAAACTAATGGAGGGTAAAAGCAAAATTGAGTGATAAACGAGCGTTAACACGTGAGACATATGTTATTTAGATTTAGTATGTTTGATCGGTAAGATTCAACTTCAAGCTGAAACTACAATCAAATAACATGTCGGAAGAGGTGATACGACGATTTGAATGATTGTTCGAAGATATGAGAGACAGACTGGACAGGCACGACACAACGATTACTAATCTTCACATGGGACAATGGGTAGAAGCACCCAATGTAAGGAGACATGGTAGGCGGGAGCCTAAGGTGGAGAATCATGTTGAATATGAAGCAGGTAGTGACAATGATGAGGAGACATTAGTGGATGCCAAGTTAGGAAGAATGAGGAATAGAGGAGTTGTGAATGAAATGAGGGATAGAGATCTTGTGGGAGATGGAGTTGATAGTAGCACGAGAATATAAAAATAACCATTCCTTCATTCTAGGGAATGAGTGATCCAGAGGCATACTTGAAGTGGAAAAAGAAGATAGAATTGATCTTTGATTGTGACAACTACTCGAAGGAAAAAAAGGTAAAGATTGCAATACTTGAGTTCACCGATCATGCTATTACTCGGTGGGATCAAGTAGTCATATCTAGGAGGAGGAATAATGAGAGCCCTATTAGTACTTGGGAAGATTTGAAGGCTATCATGAGGAAGATGTTTGTGCTTAGTCATTATTATAGGGATCTTCATAAAAAATTGCAAAACCTCTACCAAAGGTCTAGGAGTGTGGATGACTGTCATAAGAAGATTGAGTTGTTGATGATTAGAGCAAATGTGGAGGAGGATAGGGAGGCCACTATGGCCTGATTCTTGAATGGATTGAATAGGAAAATAGCCAATGTAGTAGAATTACAGTATTATGTGAAATTGGAAGACACGCTACATGTGGCTATGAAGGTAGAGAGACAATTGAAGAGAAAATTGATAGCTAGATATCCATTGGGTTCTTCAGGTTCTAATCCATCTTGGAAATCGAAGTGGAATAACAATAAGGGAGATGTGGTTGTTTCAAGGGGGCGAATGGAGATATCGAAGGAAAAGGATGAAAGTGCTAGCAAAGTCACATCCAAAGTAGAACCCCAGCCATCTAGGAGCCGAGACATCAAATCCATTAGGTGTTTAGGGCGGGACACATTGCTTCTCAATGTTTCAACAAAAGAGTAATGATTTTGCGAGAAAATGGAGAAGTGGTGAGCGATAGTGAAGAGGACTATAGTGACATGCTGGAATTGAAAAAGCCTAGTGATGGTGAGAAGATGGAGTATGCAGTGGGCAAGCAATTGGTTACAAGCGAGCTCTTAGCACTTAAATCAAGATGGATGACTTGGAGCAACAAAGGGAGAACATATTCCATATGTGGTGCCACATCAATAGCAAAGTATATGTGGTGTCACATCAATAGCAAAGTATGCAGCATGATTATTGACGGGGATAGTGTACTAATGTGGCTAGCACTATACTCGTTGGAAAATTGGGGTTAACATTGTTAAAACATCCTAAACCTTATAAGCTTCAATGGTTGAATAAATGTAGGGAGGTTAAGGTGAATAAGATGGTGTTGGTCAGTTTTTCAATTGGTAGCTATCATGATGAGGTGATGTGTGATGTAGTTCTTATGTATGCCGAGTACATTTTGTTGGGAAGACCATAACAATAAGATAGGAAGGTGATACATGATGAGTATAAAAATAGGTATAACTTTACCAAGTTTAGAAAGTCTACTACCCTTGTGCCATTAACATCGGCACAAGAGAGAAGTGGAGAGCAAGAGAGAAAATAGTATGGTGGCCAGTAGTGAGAAAAAAATGAGAGTTACAAGAGTGAAAAGAAAAAAAGAGTCTTCCGAGGGGAAAGAAAAGTCGAAAGTAAATTTCTTTACAAAAGAGAGTGAGCTGAAAGGGGCAGTAGTTGAGAGTCAACCAGTAATCTTGTTGGTCTATAAAGAGTCACTCCTCAATCTTGAGGAATCTAACACAACCCTTCTTAGTTTGGTTACTTCTTTATTGCAGGAATTTGAAGATGTGTTCCCGAAGGACATGCCTAGTGGGTTACTACCCATTCGAGGCATTGAATATCAAATTGACTTCGTACCTGGAGGAGTCATTCCAAACAGACTGCTTACCAAAGTAACCCCGAGGAGACATAGGAGCTTCAAAGGCAAGTGGATAAATTGATGAGCAAGGGGTGTGTAAAGGAAATTATGAGTCCATGTGTCGTGTCAGTGCTACTTATATCAAAGAAAGATGGAACCTGAAGAATGTGTGTGGACTGCATGGCCATTAACAACATAATGATAAAGTATCGTCACCTTATTCCTAGGTTAGATGATATGTTGGATGAATTACATCAATCATGCATATTTAGTAAAGTTCACTTTAAAAGTGGTAATCATCAAATTAGAATGCGGGAAGGAGATGAATGGAAAATCGCTTTTAAAACTAAATATGGATTGTATGATGGTTAATTATGCCGTTTGGACTTACTAATGTACCTAGCACATTTATCGGATTGATGAATCATGTTTTGCGTGCATTCATAGGTAAATTCGTAGTAGTTTACTTCAATGACATCTTAATTTATAGTAAGGACTTAAATGAGCATATAAATCATGTGAGGTGTGTGCTTGTGGTTTTAAGGCAAGAATAACTTTACACCAATTTTAAAAATTGTACATTTTGCATGAAAAAAATTGTCTTTCTTGGGTATGTGGTTAGTACAAGGGGGATAGAGGTAGATGAGGAGAAAATCAAGGCTATTAAGGAATGGACAACACCTAAAAGCATAATTGAGGTAAGAAGCTTCCATGATTTGGCTAGTTTTTATAGGTGTTTTGTTAAAGATTTTACCACAATTGTCACACCACTCACGAAAGTTGTTAAGAAAAGTGTAGGATTTAAATGGGGCGCTGAGCAAGAGCATTTAATACTATTAAAGATGGGTTGTGTAAGTCACCGATTTTATTGTTTCCTAATTTTGACAAAGCTTTTGAGATTGAATGTGATGCCTCAGGGATATGTATTGGAGTTGTTTTAATGCAGGATAGAAAATCGATAGCTCACTTTAGTGAAAAGCTAAATGGGACAGCTCTCAATTATCCTATATATGAGAAGGAGTTGTATGCACTTGTTAGAGTTTTGGAGACATGGCAACACTACTTATGGCCAAGAGAATTCATGATCCACACCGACCAAGAGTCCTTGAAACATTTGAAAGCTCAAGGTAAGCTAAATAAGAGGCATGCAAGATGGATGGAGTTCATCGATACATTTCCATATCTAATTCGGTATAAACAAGGTGAAAAAAATGTGGTAGCAGATGCATTGTCGCGAATGTATGCATTTTTAACTTCCTTAAGTGCTAATTACTTGGATTTGAGTATGTTAAGAACATGTATGCTAATGACCCGAATTTTTCTAATATTTATGAATCATGTGATAAAGGGGCTGTAGATGGTTTCTTTAGGCATGACGGTTATCTATTTTGGGAAAATAAATTGTGTGTTCCTAATTGTTTATTGAGAGAGTTGTTAGTAAGAGAAGTACATAATGGGGGCTTAATGAGACATGTTGGGGTTAAGAAGACCTTAGAAATGCTAAGTGAACATTTTTATTGGCCTAAGATAAAAATGATGTTGATCGGGTTTGTAGTAGACGCATCACTTGCAAAAAGGCTAAATCTGAGGTTCTACCTCAAGAATTGTACACACCTTTACCCGTTCCTAGTGAACATTGAGTCAATATTTCTATGGACTTCGTATTGGATTTATCTAGGACTAAGAAATGACGAGATTCTATATTTGTGGTGGTAGATAGATTTAGTAAGATGACACATTTCATTCAATGTCATAAAATTGATGATGCCACAAATATAGCGGATCTATTATTTAAGGAAGTAGTGCGCTTACATTGGATTCCTAGGAGTATTATCTCGGATAGGGATTCTTTAGTCATTTTTGGAGAATTTTGTAGAACAAGTTAGGCACTAAGTTATTGTTTTCTACTACTTGTTACCCAGAACCCAATGAACAAATCGAGGTAGTTAATTGGACTATGCTCACTATAGTCAATAAAAACTTAAAAAGGTGGGAATAGTGTTTACATTTCATAGAGTTTGCATATAATAGGGCCACGCATTCTACTGCGTCACTTTCACTGTTTGAAATTGTTTATTGTTTTAATCCACTAACACCTTTAGATTTAATACCTTTGCCTGTGAATGAACGTGGTAGTTTAGATAGAAAGAAGAAGGGCGAATTGGTGAAATCACTCCATGAAAAGGTAAGGGTGCAAATTGAAAAGAAAAATAAGCAATATGTGTCGCAAGCAAACAAGGGCCGAAAGAATGTTACATCATTCGAACTCGGTGATTAGGTTTGGGTATACTTGAGGAAAGAACGTTTTCCAAAATGAAGAAAATCAAAGTTATAGCCACGAGGAGATGGTCCATTTCAAGTATTTGAGAGGATTAATGACAATGCCTACAAGCTAGATCCTCCTAGTGAATATAATGTTTCGGCTACCTTTAATGTGTCTTATCTTTCTCTCTTTGATGTAGGTACATATTCAAGATCAAATCTTTTCGAAGAGGAAGTGGATGATGTGATCTGAGGAACAAATGTCACGAACATAAGTCCGGGAAGAGATCCGTTGATTATCGAAGGAGGTCCAATGATGCGTTTGAGAGTAAAGTGAGTCAAAAAAATGATGGGATTACTTGTACAATAAAAAATTGATGAAACATCGATCGTGGCACAAAAATAGGCAAGTCTCATATTGAGGTCGAAGGATAAAATGATTTGGATCAATGTGATATGAGCAGCCGAAGCTGGAGTTGAAGCATATACCAAGGCCAGGTTGGAGCTTTCATGGGCTTCGATATGATCGCAATACAAAGAACTATGCGACCGCAATGTTCAAAATTTGGGACACAATTTTTCCTTTTTGGAAACTTCTTAGTTAACTTAGAATTTTATTTCAATTGGTATTTTTGTAATCTTTTAAATTATATTCCTTTTTTAACTAGGTTTTAGGGTTTAGTATAAATAGATTTCATTTCATTCATCGTAATCAACTTTTAATCAACTTTGAGAATATAATTCAAGGGACCAATTTGCTTTCAAACCTTTGTTCTTCATTGAGTAATTATCGAACTTATCAAGATTATTTCTTGTGGCGTTCCAACTTTCGGGTGACATTCATAAGTCTTGGAATCAAGAGGTCAACACATTGTCGGCGATTGTTGGTTGCTTGGTTCATTATTTTTGGGTCAAATCCAAAACCTGATTCTTTGGCTTTCTTGGGTTGTGAATCAATCTTGTTGTGGGTCTCGTAACCACTGTTGCTAGGTGGGTTCGCATCAATCCTCCTCTGAAAGTCCAAAACTCTACAATCTGCATTCCCATGTCTCTCTCCCCAACCAAAAACGATTTTTTTTTGGGAAAAAAAATCCATTACTGTGTTGTTGTTCTCCAAACACCAAACCATTACTAGGTTAACCAGCCCATACACAGAAACCTAACAATCAAGCCCACAAAGTAGCCCAATAAAAGCCAACTAAATAATCCAATTCCATGATTTGTGGCTGATCCAAGATGACAAAATTTTAGCCCATTTCCAACCTAACACTCCAATTATCTAACTCAATCCCTTAAACCTAATCAGCCATGTACAACCCAACAGAGCCAAATACTCATCCTAGTATCCATTCCAAGATAAAATAAGATAACAAGCCCAATAAGTTATTGTGCGTACTTTAATCTACCAGATTAACAAATCCCAAGGAATTATTGCAATACCAACACACAAAGCATCCTACACTAAATAGCAAGCCAAAAATTCCTTAGATCCAGATTAAGTCCCAATGGACAGCTAGAAAAAAAGGCCAACCCATCAATGGCCCAACAAACTGGCCAACTAAACTAAAGTTGCCAACACTTTACCTTACAATCGGCCCAAAAATACTCAAACTTCAGCTACTTGGACATTATTTTTGCTTCTCGCGACACTGAGTACACCCTTTTCAATAAAATCTGATGTGATAAAGACATTGATCCTCCCGGATATAGTGACATTGGTTCACAGTCAAATCTCTAAGAATGCCCATCAGCGTAACACAAGTTCCACCACAATGAATGTAGCTTCAAAATTTCTCCATTTGGAGAAAAACTCGATTGCAAGGAATGAACTGAACTCTTCAACAATAACCAATATAACTTCTCCAATAAACTAAAAATTCTCCACCTCTTCTACAATAGCAAAGTTATAGTTTTGAGAGTCTTAACTTGCATTACCTTTGAAATGACACATTGTATGAGTTTTTATAGTAGAATAAGATGAATCTCGGCAGTAGGAGGAAAGTGTACGTAGCCTCATTTGTGCAACTAAGGCTTATTGTCAAAGGTATCAATCAAGTATAAGCATTTTTTGCTGCTAAAAAATCTGTCATAGGGCTTAGACTAGATATGATTAGCTGGATATGGCGACGGTAGTAGTGAATTTTCACATCAAACACGTGGCATTGATTGCATGGAAGATCTTCTACTAGGTCCCCTTTATAGCCTCTATCACATGACCATATCACTCCAATAGCTATGTTTATGAAAATACTATTCGATTTAAAATCATCGCAAGTGTACGGTTCATTACAAGTAATAAAGTGAACTTTTAAAGTCCGGATTGTCGATCCCATAGAGATTGAGTAGTTTAATAATAATTAGCTCGACCTTAACCGAAACAAGATATGTTTTTGAGTGTTTTTATACTAAATTATACCGAGCTAGATAATAAAATCCTACTATAAATGAATTGGCTAAACTAGATGCGAATTATCCTAGAATGCAATATGATATTCAAATGCAAATTGATTTAATTAAGAAGAGAAAAACGCACTAGGATCACAAATCCCCATGCAACAATCCATTTCAATCCTAGATTTATAATTTGATAACACGATTAAATATTGAAGAATCAATATTCCTATTGAATATAACAATATCTTTCGAGTAATGTTAAACCTATCCTATCATGCGATCCGACTATATTTCTATGATGAATACGAATATAAAAGAATGCATGTGCTTTTATGAACGCTTAAAGATTCACACAAAGCATAACAGTATATCTCTATCCCCTATCGGACCCTATGACAATTTATAATACATCGAACCTACTTCCCTTCTTTCGAATGCATAAAATAGATCACCACATTCATATACTTAACGCGCGCACAATAATTATATGAAAGAAATACGTATAAATCATTCAATAATTCAAAAACGTGTTTATAATGTCAAAAATATAAAATTAAATATTAAAATATCATGTTACAAGGTTCATCGATTTCCTAGTACAAGAAAAACTAGCCTAACATGCTAAAGAAAGAAAAACAAAAGAATAGTTGAAGAAATGTCATCACCCGAGTAGATATTCAATTAATTTCTTGAAAGTGCTTGATGAATCTTCGCGTTGTTTCTTGTGTTCTTGCTTTTCAATGTGTCAAAATATCTCTAATCACACGTAGCCATCGTTTCTGGGCGAGATTAGGGCTTTAAAAGGGTCCTAGATACCTTTCCATAAGTAGTTGAAAGAAATAAGGAAAATAAAATTTTCGCTTCAGATTTGTATTATGCGGCCGCAAAGAGTAAATCCATACGGTCACATAGTTATGGAAAAATGGGAGAGGGAAGTCTCTGCCGAATTCTATGTGGTTGCATTGGTGTTACACTATGCGGCCGCATAATGTAACCTACTTTCCAAAACTCACATTTTAGTCCCTGAATTCCGTTCATTCATTCTTGAGCTCCTTTCAACTTTCTTCTTCTTTCTATACCTCGTATCATTACTCAATTTGTCCTTGGCTCTCTTTGATTCTCGATTTACTCTTCAAATCAACTTTTGAATAATTGCACTCAGGTCCCTGAGCTTTCATTTTCTTCCTTTTTGGTCCTTTTTCGCTTACTTTTTGTTCCATCCATCAATGTAGCCTACAAACACAATTTGTATTGAATATATATATATATATTCACAATTTGTCCATGTTTTGTGGCTTAAATAAGTGCGTAAACGCACTTATCAGACCCCCCAAACTTGAACTATTGTTTGTCCTCAAATAAGATGGTGATTTAACTCAACACAAAACATAGTTTAACAACATGCCGTATCTCAGAATTAGAATTCAGTAATCACATAGTGAACAGTTTCAAAAGTGCAAAATAAGATCAATCTCCACTTATCATATGCAAAACTTGACGTGTGTGTGCACTCATGCAAACATACTCCGCTTATGAGGGGTTCAAATCCCGACCTGTAATAGCCAAATTTTTCCTTTCTTCGCTTGAGAGATACACACTCCCAAAATTTATTCTTTTCGCTCAAATATCCCGGGGTGTGTTCTGTAGTAGAGATTTGATTTATTTAGGTTCTTACCCTCTCTTAAGTTGGATAGACCTCGCAATCACAATTTCACAGTTCAACAAGTAGGGATTCTCCTATTTCTTTGATTGGTTCAACCTCTAATACTAAACTAAGTTACTTGTCTTGCATCAAAGATATAATTTCATCAACTAAATATCTTGGGGCTATTTTCTCACTCCATTTTCTTTCTTTTAACATATCTCATTTGCTTTCTATATAACCTATGTATCGAGCTTTAAGCCGATGACTCCCAAATCAGCTGATTTTAGGGCACTAGGTTTCAATCACCCTTGCAGGCTCACTTACTCAAGTTATAAAGACTCGAGAATATGTATTTTCACTCATTTTCTTTTGACTCTTTCCCCCGTGCTTTCTTTATGACCCCGTAGCGAGCTTTAGGCCGATGATTCCCAAGTTAGTTGACTTTAGGGCATTATATTTTTATTCACCCTTACAGGCTTACTTGCTCGGGTCATAAAGGCTTGTAAAGAGTGTTTTCTCACAGAAATTATGCCATGCCCCTATTTTTCTAGACACTTAGTTTCAAAAACTAACCTCTAACTTAAAACTTTCACCTCATTTCATCTTATTGGTCTAAACAATCCGCACAACATAGTTTTCATGTATGTAATCCCTACTCATCTCAATGCTCTCCTGTAATAGCTAAATTATCTCCAAACTACTAAAACAGTGGTTTATCGATAAGTGTAATAGAGGTTTTTCGGTTTAATCTATCATGTTCAATTCTTCTATAAATTATGAACCCAATCACTATCTTAATATGTCCATCATGAGTATCGTGCGCAAGAAGTGTCAAGTTTATACATAGACAAGGATTGATCAACCTAACATGCACAATATCCACTATTCATAGCTCATAATAACTCCACTAATCATATCATTACCGATAAGGCCATTAAACCCACACAAGCACACAAAAACAATACTGAAATAAGCAAAAAATGAAATTTTTTTTATAACACACAGAAAGCAGTAAAAACACACAATAGACAATAAAAACACATAAGGACATCAATGGATAATGAAAGTAATGCGAATGCCAAGTTTATCACTTCAGTTATACAAATTCGACCATCTCCCCAAACTTATACAAACATTGTCCCAATGTGAAAGTGTATGTTTGAAAATATAGAATTTGACAATGCTTATACAAAACAAAATATGGGGATAGAAACTCCATTGATCAAAATAGAGGTGGCGGTGAAGATGGTGGAAATGAGCTGGGCCCTGCAATGCTATCGTCCTGTGTTGGAGGCAGTCGAGCAAGGAGTTGCCGCATCATCTCCAACTGCTCCTGAAGTAAGGTGGATTGTCCTCGAATCAGTGTGGACTGCTCCTCAGCAAAGTAGACTATCCCCTCACATTCGTCTCGAGATTGTCGAGACTGTCCCACATCTCTATGGTCTACAACTGGATACTATCCACTCGGCCTGTATACAAACTAAAGCGGTCACTCACTCTGTCGACTGCCCGATAGATTGCTAAAGTGTTGTTGCTAGTCGTGGAAGCAAAATTTTACGTAGTATGCACGGCTTGTCGTACCTCCTGCATGTCGGTGCGTAGGGTCCCCAGATCCTGCCAGATACCATGTATGTCACGGCCCGTGGTTGTCAAAGTGGCGAACATTTGTCTCAACAACTAAGCGTCTCCCTTAAAAGGTGGTAGCAGTGTGTGTAGCATCTCAACATCCGCCACCTCCTATCCTAGGATAGCCGGCTGCTGTCGTCGGGCTCTCTCGGCCAACTTCTCTTGATGGGGTGCTCGAGCTCTGTCCTGAGTCTCCAAAGTGAAATGCCGAATGGGAACGCTCGATTTCTTAGGAATCTCCCTAGATGGGATGGGAACACCAGCAGCCCTGCAAATACTACTGAGAAGGCTAGGAAAAATCAACGCACTGTGTCTGTCTCCCCACACTCCAAGCATATGAATCTGATTATAGATAAAGGTGGCGAGATCTATCTTATGTCTCCCAACCAAATGATATAGGAAACCAGCCGTGGGATCGGTAAATGTAGTGCGATGTGAGTGGGCTCGATGTTATGGCACATGAAGAGCCACATAATCCCAATGGATGGCGTGAGCTCAATTTGATGCTACTCGATAGTCTGCAATGGCCACGCATTCTCTCGCCCCAGTAAAACTTCAGCGACCTCATTCCATGAAAAGGCCCTAGGGACTGGGGTGATATTATCCCATGTAAGCTGATAGTAATCATGAATAACCTCCGAGGAAAACATGATCCACTCACCCTGAACCCATGTCTGGTACATATGAGCGGAACCCAGCGTGTCGATCTCACTATTAAAATTCGCATAAAACTCCCGCACCAATCCCTTGTATATTGGGTGTGGTCACTCAACTACCTTTTGCCAACCACAATTGTCAATCAACGTGACAATCTCAAACCCCGAGAAGTTATCAAGCTGTACCGGTCGCTCTCCAAGTAGAGCCCATCTGCTGAAAATGTCTGAATGTCGGGTCGAAGAGAACGTGGTCAAGAACCTCCGGAAGCCGTCCTCGAGATCTTGAGAATGGGCAATACCCGAATCAGATGCAACTTTGTCCTTGCCCTTTGATGTTCTTTTCGGTAGCATCTGAAAGAAAACAAATGAAAAATATTAGTGAAGGCATAAAAAATGGCAATGGAACTTCCAAATCCCCTAAACTTTCTCCAATTCATGCATATTGGGTACACTGTAACATGTTTAGCCAAGGAGTTTACCCTCGGACACTGTTGAGAAAACTCAAAATTTTTTAGGCATCCTTCGGGCATATGAAAGTATGCAATGTGCTTTACCACATATCAAAAATTCAGATCATTTGGACTTCATTTGAGTAGTGAAACCGAGGGATGAAGTAGGTAACATGAGTGACGTAAAAGGTGTGAAGTCTAGACATGAAGTGACATGACTTAGTCCCGACCGAGCAAATGTGATAGGACATGTATTTATGGGCATATAAAGTACAATGGATCAAGTACAAACCAAGAATGAAGTCAAGATGTCAATTTTTCAAATTAAGGCATGTGCGACCTAGGATGTTCGACCCTGGACATCGTCGAGAAAAGTAGGAATTTTCCCGAGCAATATCCAGGCATATGAAAGTACTCACATTGAACTACAACATACCAAAAATTTAGGGCATTTGGAAAGACGTTTGGACATGAAACCCGATGACCGAAGTTGGTGACGTGAAGTGAGACGGCCTAGTCTTGTGTGTGTCTAAGTGGGTCAAGTGGTGTTTGTGTGGTAAATGATCCAATTTCACAAGAGAAATAACAAAATACGTGTAGGGATAGCGCCCAATACACAAAAACTTGAAAATACACAAATTACTTCATTTGTGCAATTCATCAAACACCTTGAAGGCAGTGAAGTGGATTCAAAATTTTGTAAGACATTGAGCATTAGATTAAAGCCAAAATTTTCACATCCAACACATCAATCACAACCAATAACTACCTATCCCATATCTCCACAATGTGTAAGAAGTAGTAATTCGAATGATAAATTCTAGAGAATGCCAAAACTTACCTTGAATTGTTGAAGAAGATGGAAGATGAAGTAAATGGATTCAGGTGTGCGTTCAGTGGCGGACGCAGACATTTTGAATTAGTGGGGCACAATCTAATTTACTAAAAGCCAAATTTATAAGATAAATATGAGAATTTTTTAGCACACTTATTTTACTCACATGATAAGTAGAGATGACAAAAAATAAAAAAATTAACACGAGTATGACAATTTCAGTAGAAAACTTAAGACTAACTTGAGCTTCTTGTGTTGAAACATATCTAGTTTTGTGTAGACTAATAACAAGTGGGATTCCAAGAGAAAAATGTAGAAATTCAAGGATCCGCTGCCCAACAAATATCATAAAAAATCTTACTGATAGAGAAATCACCCAATTCCTTTAATAGCAAGCTCCAATCTCGCCAAACCATGTCAAGTCCTTTCCGCTCAATGGTCAGCACCAAACTCAAATTCAAGAACATTCAATGGAAACCAGCACACTGAAAAGATTTTAAAGAATCTCAACAGATACATTAAAAGCTACCTCATAAGGTTTGTCATCCTTAAACTGCACTTTTACTGCTACATATTTCTTCTTCTAGGGTAGTAGCATTCTCTTGTAAAAGTCATCAACGTCAATTTCCAGACACATGTATTTCTTGTTGACTTATGCAAAGAAACAAGAAACACGTATATCGTATCAAGGCAATAGATCCATATTTAGGGATAAACACATCTAGCAAGAAATCAGAAAGAAGCAAAAGTTTATACTTTAAACTCAGATAATTGGGATGAATGCAATTATTCAATTGCACCAAGGTTTCGTTTTAATTGAACTACCTTTATGGTTCATAAAATGGGTTGAAATTGAATAGAATGGGTTTTGATTTTCCAAGGGAAGGGTTTTGATTTTCCAATTTGGACGCCATTAACAGTTTCTTCTTCTGGGTTTTGCAGAGTGTAAAAACTAAAAAGGCAACGGGGAAATTCAAGCGAAAATATAATTTTTGATAAAAAAAAATTTTAAAAACAATTGAAAGTTGGTGGGTCACGTGACCCACCAGGACCCACTGTGGGTCCGCCCCTGTGTGTGTTGTGGAGATATCATGAACAACCTTCGGGAAACACAAGATGGTTGAAGAAGATGAAAACCTAGGGTGTTTCGAGAGTTTGGCCGAGTGTCGTGTGCGAGGAATGTTGGGTGTGTGTGTGTGAAGTGCTACGTTGGAGGGTTCAAAAACTGGGAATTTTTTTTCTTCGTTTGCTCTATGCGGTCTCATAGAGGAAAATGTCAAGGCCATGGCAGGCCCTGACCATTTTAATGCGATTGGTTCAACGTATTCTCTGAGGTCGAATAGACTACCAGAACAGGTTTTGCTGTGTATTTTCGATATTTTGCCGAATTCGAGCATCCCGACACCTAAAACCTCGATATTCGTGCCTAACAAGTTAAATGGAGTATAATGAGTGTATGCAACATGAAAAAGTTGTAAAACGTATTCAATCCCTCGAAAACTTGTTTTTAGTCAATTTTCCCAAAAATTTCAACTTTTTCCAAAATTTTGACTCTTTCGACCTTACACACCCGATATCTCGATTCTCGTGCTTAGCAAGTCAAAGTTAATGTGATGGTTGTATGCACACGTACAAAAATGTACTCGACGCCCTAAAATCTCATTTTTGGCCATTTTACCTCAAAATTTTACCTTTTTTTTTTTTTTCTATAAGTCCATCCGACCACTCGACGCTCCCAAAATTTATCGAAACACATTATTAACTACGGGAAGTGCAAGTAAACTATAAAAACATATTCAAAACCACGTTAAACCAAGAAATCACTTGTTGTTCCAGAAATTGTTTTGAAGAAAAGCTCGTTTGGCCTCGAAATGCGTGATTTCGATCCCAAATATCCCAAACATGATTTTTATACCTCGAAAAGCATGCAAAACACATTTAGAACTTGTGTGAACCATGCATAGAAATTTTGTGAACTACCTAGGTGATCGATGACATAAAAACTACCAAAATGAAAAAAATTATGAAATAAACTAAGTTAATGGATAAAACAAAATTAATAAAAGGGAAGAAATACTGGGTTGCCTCCCAACAAGCAGTACTTTATAGTCGATAGCTCGACTTTACCGTATGGTTGTCATTCTGGTGATTTGAGGTGAACGGTGGATTTGATCTTGGAGAAATCACCGCTCCAACAATGCTTCAACCGTTGTCCATTCACCTTGAAGGTCTCCTTAATTTCATGAGTTATTTCCACAGGTCTGTGTGGAAAAACCTGTGTAATTGTGTATAGACCTGACCATCTTGACCTCAACTTTCCCAGGAACAGCTTGAGTCTAGAATTGTAAAGTAACACAGGTTGCCCAGTTTTAGACATTCTGCGTTGAATAGGCAAGTCATGCCATTTTTTGGTTCGTTCCTTATACAGTTTGACATTCTCATATGCTTTCAGACGAAACTTATCCATTTCATTTAGTTGGAGCAATCTCTTTTCACCGGTTGCCTTCAGATCAAAATTCAGACTTTTGACTGCCCAATAGACTCGATGAATTCAATTGGTAAATGACATGCCTTCCCAAAAACCAAGCGATAGGGAGACATTTCTATCGGTGTTTTGAAGACAATTCTGTAGGCCCATAAGGCATTGTCAAGCTTTTTAGACCAATCTTTTCGAGATGAATTCACTGTGACTTCAAGTATTCTCTTTAGTTCCCAATTAGATACTTCAACTTGCCCACTGGTCTGAGGATGGTAAGGTATGACTATGCGGTGTCGAACGCCATACTTAGCCAATAGTGCCTCAAAGTGACGATTGCAGAAATGTTTGCTACCATCACTTATGATAGCCCAAGGTGTGCCATACCGTGTGAAAATATATTTATTCAAGAATCCAATCACCACCTTAGCATCGTTGGGTGGTAATGCTACTGCTTCTACCCATTTGGACACATAATCCACTGCAACCAAAATGTAATGATTGAAGAAAGAAGGCGGGAATGGTCTCATGAAGTCAAACCCTACACATCAAACAATTCAACCTCAAGAATGCTATTAAGAAGCATCTCATTCCTCCTCGAGATGTTTCCGGTTCGTTGGCACCTATCACACCTTTTCATGAACACAAAGGCGTATCGAAACAATGAAGGCCAGTAGAACCCGGATTGTAAGACCTTAGCTGCTGTCTTCAATGCTCCAAAATGCCCTGCATAAGCTGAGGAGTGACACTGCTCCAAAATTCTAGATACTGCTTCTTCAGGAACACACCGCCTAATAATTTGATCAGCCCCTCGCCTATAGAAAATGGGATTCTCCCAAAAGTAGTACTTCAATTCAGCGAAAAATTTCTTTCTTTGGTGACTTGAATAATTTGTGGAATGATAGACCGTGCTAGATAGTTCACTATGTCTGCATACCACGGTGTCCCTTCCACATGAAAAATCTACTCATCTAGGAAGACCTTGTTAATATCCACTAAGTCTATGTGCTCGTTAAGCTCAAGTCTAGATAAGTGGTCGGTTACCACATTTTCACTCCTTTTCTTATCTCTGATCTCCAAATCAAACTCTTGTAGCAGTAGTACCCAACGAATTAGTCTTGGCTTGGCATCCTTCTTCGTCATCAGATACTTGATAGAAGCGTGATATGTGTACACTATACCCTTCGACCCCACAAGATATGATCAAAATTTGTCGAAGGCATAGACTACAGCTAGAAGCTCCTTCTCGGTAGTGGCATAGTTAAGTTGAGTGTCATTCAAGGTCTTACTGGCATTGTAGATCACGTGAAATACTTTATTCTGGCGTTGTCCCAATATAGCCCCAACTCCATGATCACTAGCATCACACATCAACTCAAACGGTAAGTCCCAATCTGGAGAGATGATCATAGGTTCTGAAATCAATTTCTCTTTCAAAGTATTGAAGGCTGTCAAACATTCATCTGTGAATTTGAAGGTAGCATCTTTCAACAATGGGCTGCATAGTGGCATTGTGATTTTTGAAAATCTTTTATGAATCTCTTGTAGAACCCGGCATACCCAAGGAAGCTACGAACACCCTTTGCTGATGTTGGTGGTGGTAGCTTCTCAATTACCTGAATCTTTGCTCTGTCCACCTCGATCCCATTCGCTAAAATCCTGTGTCCTAACACAATTCCTTCATGTACCATAAAGTGGCATTTTTCCTAGTTCAATACCAATCTTGTTTCTGTACAACGCTGTAGGACCAGACTCAAATGCTCGAGACAGTCATCAAACGAAGAGCCAAATACTGAGAAGTCGTCCATGAACACCTCGATGAACTTCTCATCCATGTCAGAGAAGATAGCCATCACGCAACGCTGAAAAGTGGCAGGTACGTTACATAAATCAAAAGGCGTCCTACGGTATGTAAAGGTAACATATGGACACGTGAAAGTGGTTTTCTCCTGATCTTCCGGTGCCACTGGAATTTGATTGTATCCCGAGTATCCATCCAGAAAACAGTAATGAGAGTGTCCTGCCAGTCTCTCCAACATCTGATCGATGAATGGAAGTGGAAAGTGATCCTTCCGAGTAGCATCGTTGAGTTTACGATAATGGATGCAAACTCTCCATCTAGTTACTGTTCTAGTCGAAATTAGTTCATTTTTCTCATTCTTAACCATTGTGATGCCTCCCTTTTTGGGCATAACCTGTACTAGACTAATCCATGCGCTGTCTGAGATAGGGTATATGATTCCTACATCAAGTAGCTTCAACACCTTAGCCTTTACCACTTCTTTCATGTTTGGATTCAATAGCCGCTGACCATCAACCGTCGGTTTAAAGTCCTCCTCCATAAGTATTTTATGCATGCAGTACGACGGACTAAGACCCTTTATGTTTGCTATGGACCACCCGATGGTTGTTTTATTGTCCCTTAGCACCCGAAGTAACCTCTCCTCATCTACCTCGCTGATAGAATTTGTAATAATCATTGGAAGTGTCGAAGACTCTCCCAGATAGGCATAACAAAGATGAGACGGCAGCTGCTTGAGTTCTAACTTAGGAGGTTGCTGAATAGATGGTAGTATCTCTTTAGTTCCATATTTCAATTCCTCGAAGTAATGTTCGCGCACATAAGGTGGATTAGCTTCTAGAAGCCTTACACACTTCTCAATCTCATTGGAATCAGTGTGGATGGATTGAGAATGAGCAATGCAAGCTTCATATGCATCAGCTAGATGTTGCAGGCAAAAGTTTTTTTCAATCACTCTGTCAATGACATCGATCTGAAAATAGCTATCTGACTCGATCGAAAATCTCATAGCCTTGAACACATTGAATGAAATATGTTCTTCCCCAAGTCTCAAAATAAGCTGACCCTTCTGAACATCAATGATTCCTCTTCCAGTTGCTAAGAAAGGTCGCCCCAATATAAGCGGGAAATCCCTATCTTCTTCCATGTAAAGAATGAGAAAATCGGCAGGGAATATGAATTTATCTACTTTTATCAACACATCTTCAATAATCCCTCGTGGATGAGTAAGGGATCGGTCTGCTAACTGTAGAGTCACCGTAGTTGTTTTTGCTTCTCCCAAACCAAGTTTCCTGAAAATAGAAAGTGGCATTAAATTGTTATTTGCACCTAAATCACATAAAGCTTTATCAAAATGGCAATCGTCAATGGTACAAGGAACATTAAAACTCACTGGATCTTTCAGCTTTGGAGGTAGCTTTTTCTGAATCTTCGCACTGCATTCCTCAGTAAGCATCACCGTTTCGTGTTCTTCCAACTTGCGTTTGTTAGAGAGAATATCTTTGAGAAACTTTGCATAGCTAGGCATCTGAACAATTGCATCGGCAAATGGAATATTGATGTGAAACTTGTTGAAGACCTCAAGAAACTTGCTGTATTGCTGATCCAATTTGTGCTTCTTCAACCTTTGAGGAAACGGAATAGGAGTCTCATGAGGATTGATAGGAACGGTTGCCTTAACTCGTGGTGTATCCGAACTCTTCTTTGCACTTTCTTCTGGTGTTTGATCAGTTTGTTCCACTTGCTCCTCATCTGAAGTAGGTACTATTTCCTTATTAGTGGCCGGCCTTTTGACATGAATCTCCGGTAATTGTACTCCACTTCTAGTTGTTATTTCCTTCGCATGTTCCCTCGGATTGACTTCTATGTTGTTAGGTAGTGTTCTCAGTGCCCTATTTGTCATAGAGAGTGCCATCTGCCCCATTTGAGTTTTCAAATTTTTAATTGCAGAATTTTGTTTTTGGAAAGTGGCTTCTATCTTCTTCATAAATTGGTTGTTGGATTCCATGTACTGATGAGTTGTTTCTATGAATTTTCCAAACATTTCTTCCAACTCTGGCTTCTTCTCCTGCTACTGAAATTGACCATGTGGTTTGTTCTGGTTCTGATTTTGATTTTGATGCTTTCTCCACCCCGGATTATATGTCTCAGAATTCAGGTAGTTCTGCTGGCGTTGACCCCATTGCACATAATCTATATGCTCTACATCCTATGTGAGAATTGAACAGTTTGAAGTATTGTGATCAGCTCTACACTCCCCATAACTTGGTTTCTTGACATTTACTGCATTGGTGGTCTGTGACATGCTTTCAACCTTATGGAATAGTGAATCAATCTTTGCTGACAAAGCTGAATAAGTATCCACCTCGAACAAACCCGATGCCTTCTTCTGAACTACTTATTCTGAAGACCACATGGCTGAAGTAGTAGCTACAGTCTCAAATAGCTTCAGTGCATCATCAATTGTCCTAGTAGACACCAACCCGTTAGATGAAGAATCTATATTATTTTTGAAAGATGGAAGCAGTCCCGTGTAGAAGTATTGAACCTGGAGTCCCTTGCCGATACTATGATGTGGACACTTCCAAAGCATATTCTTGAACCTATTCCAAGCCTCATCAAATGATTCAGAATCCCCTTAATGGAAAATAGAGATATCATGCTTTAGTTTTGCAATCTTGGCTGGTAGAAAGAACTTGGTATAGAACTTTTGAGCAAGATCATTTCATGTGGTAATACTAGCAATCAGTTGAGAATCTAACCATTCAAGTGCTTTGTCACACAATGTGTGTAGAAATAGCCTGAAACGGATGACATCATCTAAGATACCCTGATATCTGAAGTGTTGGCACATCTCCAAGAATCTAGAGACGTGTGTATGTGGGTTTTCCTCAGTTCTACCGTAAAATTGGTGCCCATTCTGAAACAGGTGTATCATGTTGGTCTTCAGTTGAAAATTTGGTTGCCCAAACGGTGGATACACGATGCTGGACTGACTCTGAATGATTTGGTGGATCATGAAATCCCCTACAAACATGTTTCCTTTGTCCATTGCTTCATCCTCGTTAGTCGGAACGACTGGATTTTGTCGTTCGTTAGCCATGTCCTGTCGTTGTGCTGTTCTAGCTTCTCTTTGCAATTGATGAAAAGTATGCTCAATTTTTGGATCAGCTGGAATCAAGTCTCCTCCAGTTGATCTTAGCATGCAAATTTGAAATAACCAAAATTACACAAAAATAAGCAAAAGCCGAAAGAACGAAGTTTAACAAGTCATGTGACTAAAATAAAATCTAAATAAAAGAAAAATGTCCGAATTAGTGTCTAAATAACTGAAATTAAACTAAAACTCAATCCCCGGCAACGGCACCAAAAACTTGTTCACGGAAATACCATTCGATTTAAAACCACCGCAAGTGTACGGTTCGTTACAAGTAATAAAGTGGACTTTTAGAGTCTAGATTGTCGATCCCACAGAGATTGAGTAGTTGAATGATAATTAACTCGACCTTAACCGAAACAAGATATGTTTTTGAGTGTTTTTATACTAAATTATACCGAGCTAGCTAATAAAATCCTACTATAAATGAATTGGCTAAATAAGATGCGAATTATCCTAGAATGCAATATGATATTCAAATGCAAATTGATTTAATTAAGAAGAGAAAAACGTGGTAGGATCACGAATCCCCATGCAACAATCCATTTCAATCATAGTTTTACAATTTGACAACACGATTAAATATTGAAGAATCAATGTTCCTATTGAATTTAAAAATCTCTTTCGAGTAATGTTAAACCTATCCTATCATGCTATCTGACTATATTTCTATGACGAATACGGACATAAAAGAATGTATGAGCTTTTATGAACACTTAAAGATTCACACAAGTCATAGCGGTATATTTTTATCCCCTATCGGACCATATGACAATTTATATTACGTCGAACCTATTTCCCTTATTTCGAATGCATAAAATAGATCACAACATTCATATGATTAACGCGCGCACAATAATTATATGGAAGAAATACGTATAAATCATTTAATAATTCAAAAACGTGTTTATAATGTCAAAAATATAAAATTAAAGATTAAAATATCATGTTACAAGGTTCATCGATCTCCTAGTACAAGAAAAACTAGCCTAACATGCTAAAGAAAGAAAAATAAAAAAATAGTTGAAGAAACGTCATCACCCAAGTAGATATTCAATTAATTTCTTGAAAGTGCTTGATGAATCTTCGCATTGTTCCTTGTGTTCTTGCTTTTCAATGTGTCAAAATATCTCTAATAATGCGTAGCCGTCATTTCTGGGCGAGATTAGGGCTTTAAAAGGGTCCTAGATACCTTTCCATAAGTTATTGAAAGAAATAAGGAAAGCAGAATTTTCGCTTTAGATTTGTACTATGCTGCCGCATAGAGTAAATCCATGTGATCGCATAGTTATGGAAAAGTGGGAGAAGGAAGTTTCTACCTAATTCTATGTGGTCGCATAGGTGTTACACTATGTGGCCGCATAGTGTAAACTACTTCCAAAACTCGCATTTTAGTCCCTGAATTCCATTCCTTCATTCTTGAGATCCTTTCAACTTTCTTTTTCTTTCTATGCCTCGTATCATTACTCAATTTGTCTTTGGCTCTCTTCGATTCTCAATTTTCTCTTCGGATAAACTTTTGAATAATTTCACTAAAGTCCTTGACCTTTCATTTTCTTCAGTTTTGGTCCTTTTTCGCTTATTTTTTGTTCCATCCATCAATGTAGCCTACAAACACAATTTGTATCAATTAAGTCATATTTCAACATATGTATTCACAATTTGTCCATGCTTTGTGGCCTAAATAAGTGCGTAAAACGTACTTATCAAGCTACATCTCAACTCAAAAGTACATGCATTATATGAATAACCATACACGAACTTCAGGGACCATTGTTATTCGTCGTCTCCTACATTGCAGACGAACTTGGGCCTGCACTCTATGTTTCTCTGCCTAATAGGCAGTTTGGCTAACCCCTGTTGACATGATCCGGCATAGAGCAATTTCGAGGCAGATTTTGTTTCCTTTTCGCAAGAGTTTTATTTAGCCTAGAATTCTTATATTTTTGTAACTTTCCATATTTTAGGACTTTATTTCGTTTTTAATTAGTTTGTAGTTTTTCATATATAAATATGTTTTATTTTCATTGTAAACGTTAAGCTATTGATTATGAATAAAAATTGAGACTTTTCTCTCCATGGTTTTTCAATGAACTTTCGAACTTATCCAATATTTTGATATATTTGTGGCGTTCAATGCTAGAACTTACCAAAGGATTAGGTACCTTTTGTGGCGTTCAAAAATCGAGGTTCGTTGGTTTTGTAATAAAGAGGTCTTTCAAGCTCCGTTCTTACTTGATTCATTAATCTCCGGTCAAGATCCTATCATCTACAACCTGAATTTGAATTTTCCCGACATTTTCGAAATCAATTCCGCGAGTTCCATGATATCCTCCAACCGGGATCTCATCAAGTGGTATCAGAGCTCAGGCTTCTATCTTTGTTTTTATTTTTTGTTTAGTCTTTGTTTTCCTTTTTCTTGTGTTTTTCATGTTCTTGTGCCCAGAAAATTTTTTTAGTCTTTGATCCAAAAATTTCAAAAAAAATTCAAATTTTTTTTTTGGACTATTTAAAAGTTCAAATTAAGTTTCGTTTGTTTTGCTGGTTTTCTAGTCGAATTCTTGAGTTATAACAAAAAAAATTCGAAAAAAATAAAAATTTATTATTTCATTCCGGGAATTTCCAACAGTTTTCAATTTTCTGTTTTTGAGTAAAAAAAATTGCCAATATCCTGCTACCTATTCCAAAAAAAATTTGTGTCTATCAATCAAATCAAATTTCAAGAACCACGTTCTTGAAATTTTCATAGTTCCCATTCCAACTTTTATCAAAATTCTTTAAGTCTATCAAATTCAGAAAATCCCACGCACATATGGTTTGAATACCATAAAAAATTGAGCGATACACGAGAGGATAAAAGTGAGACAGAAATATTTTAGAAGTTAGGATGTCAAATGAGGTGATCTGACGGTTTGAAAGATTGCTTGGGGATGTGACTGAAAGGTTTGGTAGGATAGAGGCATCGAGGTCAAATTGTCATAGGGGATACTCAAATGCAAGGAGACCGGGCAGGAAAGAATTTAGGAGGGAGTTGCATGATGATTATGAGTATGATAGTGATTTGGATGAGGATGCATCAATGGTAGGTGAAATGGGTAGGATGAGGAATAGATGTGGTAGGTTTGAACGAAGAGGTAGAAATGACTTTGGAGATGATATTGATAGAAGAATTTACAATAGCAAGATGACAATTCCTTCATTCAAAGGGAGAAGTGATCCGGAAGCATACTTGGCATGGGAAGAAAAAGTGGAGCTTATATTTGATTCTCATGATTACCCTGAAGAGAGAAAGATAAAGTTAGTTGTAACTCAATTTGTAGATTATGCTATAATTTTGTGGGATCAGTTGACAACATCTAGGCGGAGAAATTATGAGAGACCTATTGAATCTTGGGGTGAGTTGAGGAATATTATGAGGAAACGATATGCACCTAATCGCTATTATGGGTATACGAGAGATATGCATGAAGGGGGTTTCAAAATCCTAGTAAGTATGGCGGAGTTGAGAATTCAATGAGGGGTAAAACACCTGTTGTGAAGCGTGTTAGTAGTAAGCTGACTGGTTTAGATTATAAACTAGAATTTTCAAAGATTCGCGGCATGATTAATTCTCAAGTTGATCATACCAATGAACAGGGGAGGAAAAAGAGTGAAAATAGTGAGGTGGCTAAGTATGATGAAAAAATAGTAGAGCCACAAAAGAATGAAAAGGAAAATGAGAGTGGTGAGGTGAGGTGGCAAATAAAAGAAATGAGGAGCCACAAGAGGAAAAAGAAAGTGAGTCTTCAGAGAGAAAAGAAAAGTCAAAAGTGAGCTTGCATGAAAATGAGAGTGGAGTTGGGAGGGCATTAGTGAGAACTAACAATCCCCTCCCTAGTTTGACTATTTTTGTATTGCAGGATTCTGAAAACTTGGTCCATGAAAACAGGCCTATTGAACAGCAACTTGTGGATGAAACTAATCAGTCCTACCTCAATTTGAAAAATTCTTTAATACCAGAGGTTGACTTTGTGATCCCTGAAGAGGTAAACAAGTTGCTATGGAAGGACTTCATATGTAGTAGATTGAATTACCAAGGTCAAGTGATGGGGGAGATGATTCAATTTGTAGTACCATTGTTACAAACACCTAAGCAGGATCGGGAATGGAGGAAGCACAATTACTCAGTTTTTGGAGCATCTCCAACTTGCAAAATGAAGCCGTTGGGAAGAGTACACTTTGATCTATATGATGGTTATTGGGTGTTCATACGAAAGAGGCGGGAAAGAATTCAAAAGAGGTCCAACCTACATCCTAGAGGAGATGGACCATTTTACGTTCTTGACATGATTGGAAGCAAAGACTATAATCTGAGCATTCAAAGTATGGATTTGAGGTCAAATCCTTTCGAAAAGAGAGTGGATGATATGATCCGGCATAGAGCAATTTCGAGGCAGATGTTGTTTCCTTTTCACAAGAGTTTTATTTAGCCTAGAATTCTTATATTTTGGTAACTTTCCATATTTTAGGACTTTATTCCGCTTTTAATCAGTTTCTAGGTTTTTCATATATAAATAGGTTTTATTTTCATTATAAACATTAAGCTGTCGATTATGAATAAAAATTGAAACTTTTCTCTCCATGGCTCTTCAATGAACTATCGAACTTATCAAAGTTTTGATATATTTGTGGCATTCAAACCTAGAACTTATCAAAGGATTAGACACCATTTGTGGCGTTTACAAATCGAGGTTCGTTGGTTTTGTAATCAAGAGGTATTTCAAGCTCCGTTCTTGCTTGGTTGCTTGGTTCATTAATCTCCGGGTCGAGATCCTATCGTCTACAACCTGAATTTGGGCTTTCCCGACATTTTCGAAATCAATTCCACAAGTTCCATGATATCCCCCAACTGGGATCTCATCACCTATGAAGAGACCAGACCTATATGGGATGTCGAACCAATTTGAGTGAGTCGACCTCATTGAAAGAAATAAACCCTCATGCGGGAGAGGCTATAAGAGAGGTCTAGCCCCTTTCGAATAGGAGAGGCTATGAAGACTCGAGTTGAAAATCCATTTTTGAATGGGAGAAGTAGAGGCGACTGCATGATTTACTAAGGAGTTAGATGGGCAAAAATAAGGAAATAAATTATAGCATCTATTGGTGGCATGCCCTTTCTATTATAGAATTGGCAAACAACCATAGGATAAGAAGAATTGCTAGAAAGCTCAACGAGATGAAGAAGAAGAACTAGGCTACCATTACGTGACAAAAATGAGACCAAAGATGAATGAAGGTAGTGGTTTCTTGGAACTAGAAATGGAATATACATGGTTGTTTTTATTAGAAAAACAAGAATTATAGTGAGTAATATTTACAGAAGGAGAATGAGTGATAACAACATGGTCGGCATCATGAAGATAAGTTTCACGATCAATGAGCTTAACATATAATTCTTTGAAAGGAACATACTTGTTGCGAGTGTGAAGGGTGTTAGAAATCGAACAAGGATTATGTATACTTTTATACCACTTGTTGGGAGTGAAATGAGTTGTACGACATGTGATGAAGTATTGATTGCAAACAACAAGAACATAAGAAACAAAAAATTAATTTGGTAGAGGAATTGAAGATTTTTTAAACTATAATGAAGAGTGAAATTACAACAATATCGTGTTCCTACACAATTCTAACTAGCAGTAATAATGACGTAAAACCCTATTCTAAGTATGAAGAAAAGCCAACTATATATAGGGGTACATGGAAAACCCTAGTAATAGCCTTAAAGATAGAAACTATGTAAAAAAAAGTGTAGAAAAAATAAAACAAGGAAAATTCAGAATGGCGCAACGCTTTAGCACCAGGTGATTGGTAGATGGGCAACAATATGCTACAAAAAATTTTGTCACACTGCTCAAGCGTCTAGGTAGTGGTAGGCTAGCACCATCAATCTCTTTTTCCTCCATGGCCTATTTAGACGTCTTCAAGGCCCAATACACCAAACCACGCAAACCCTAGATAAATATGGGTCTTAAATCCAACAATATCCACTTTAACACAAATTCCACTACAATGAATGCAGCTTCAAAATTTCTGTATTTGGAGAAAAACTCGACTGTAAGGAATGAACTTAACTCTTCAACAAGAACCATACTAACTTCTCCAACAAACCAAAAATTATCCACCTCTTCTACAATAGCAAAGTTGTAGTTTGAGAGTTTTAACTTACATTCCCTTTAAAATAGCACATTATATGAGTTTTTGTAGTAGAATAAGATGAATGTCAGCAGTAGGATGAAAGTTTATGTAGCTTCATCTGTGCGGCTATTATCAACGGTATCAATCAATCATAAGCATTAAATGCTAATATCATGTTGCTGCTAAAAAATCTACCATGGGGCTTAGACTTGACCTGATTGGCTGGATATGGCGGCAGTAGTAGTGAATTGTCACATCAATCACATGCCATAGATTGCATGGAAGATCTCCTACTAGGTCTTTCTTATAGCTTCTATTGCATGAACATCTCACTCCAATAGCTACACCTCAACTCAAAAGTACATGCATTATATGAATAACCATACATGGACATAAGGTACTATTGTTATTCCTCGTCTCCTACATGGCAGACGAACTTGGGCCTGTACTCCATGTTACTCTACAATAGGCAATTTGGCTAACCTCCGTGAAGAGGCCGAACCTGTATAGGATGTCGAACCCATTTGACTAAGTTGACCTCATATGAAGAAACAAACCCTCATGTGGGAGAGGCTATAAGAGAGGTCTAGTAGGAGATCTTCTATACAATTCATGGTATGTGATTGATGTGATAATTCACTGCTATCGTCCTATCTAGCCAATCAGGTCAAGTCTAAGCTATGCGTCAAATTTATGGGAAACAAAATGGTATTAACATTCAATTCTACCTTTAATAATAAGCCCTAGTTGCATAGATAAGGCCACGTACACTTTCATCCTATTTTTGACATTCATCTTATTTTGCTATAAAAGCTCTCACAATCTGTCATTCCAAAGATAACGCAAGTTTAGACTCTCAAACTACAACTTTGTTATCCTTACTATTATTATCATGAAATTTTCCAAAGTTGATCGATCCTCTTTTATATTGGAGGCCGTATACTAAGTACATCCCAAAACCAAATATACCACGGTTAGAGTGCGTTCAAATTACTCTATCCCCACCCGAGGAAGCCACATGTGGCTAATGGTTTGTCTAAGTATGCAGGAATTAGGCTTTTATAGACGCGGGAGGCCTTAGGATCTATTAGCCACGTTAGAGGTACAAAATTCGAGGTCAATAGATTGGCGTCTGTATGGGATGTCAAACCTATTTGACTAAGTCGACCCCGTATAAAAAATTGAACCCTCATGCAAGAGAGGCTATAAGGGGGCTTAGCAAAAGATCTTCTATGGAATCCATGGTACGTGATTGATGTGACAATTTACAGGTATCGCTGCCCTATCCATCCAATTAAGTCAAGTCTAAGCCTTGTGATAGCATACAATATTTATGATTGATTGATACCTTTTACAAGAAGCCTTAGTCGCATAGATAATGCCACGTACACTTTCATGCTGCTGTTGACATTCATCTTATTCTACTATAAAATCTCACACAATGTGTCATTCCAAAGGTAATGTAAGTTTAGACTCTCAAACTAAAACTTTTCTTGTCGAGGGTATCAATCAATTATAAGTATTGAATGCTAATACCATTTTTGTAGTTTGAGAGTCTAAACTTACATTACCTTTGGAATGGCACATTGTGTGAGCCTTTTTAGTAGAATACGATAAATGTTCATCATAGAATAAAAGTGTATGCGGACTTATCTGTGCAGTTGAGGCTTCTTTTCAAATGTATCAATCAATCATATGCATTGAATATCAATACCATTTTGTTGCCTATAAATCTGACACAAGGTGGATAGTGTAGCGGTAGCAGTGAATTGTCATATCAATTACGTACCATGGTTTGCATAGAAGATCTCCTGCTAGGCCTACCTTACAGCTTCTCATCTCCTGCTAGGCCTACCTTACAGCTTCTCTCGCGTGAGGGTCTGTTCTTCAAATGGAGTTGACTAAGTCAAATAGGTTCGACATCCCTTATAGGTTCAACCTCTTAAAAGTACCCGTTAGGCAGAGTGACGTTAAGTGCTTGCTCAAGTTCACCTGCCACGTAAGAGATGAGGCGTAACATATATAATAAGAAGTGACTATAAGCACTCAACTTATGCAAACTTTTATATCACTATACATTTTTTTAATCACAAAATAATAATAATTTTTTCCTAACTTTCGTCTTATCATCTTCTCCGCCCAACTCTACAACCCGTCTTGGCCTAGCCCCCTAGTGTGAAACATTTTGTGTGCATTCCCCCCCCCCCCCTTGTTTACTTGTGTTGATTTGGTTAAATATTTGGTCCGAGTTGGTTGAGTTGTGTCAATTTTAACTATTTGGATATACTTGACTGAATTAATGTTGATTTTGACCAATATAACAAGAAGAATGTCATTTAAAAAATAGGAAGTCGTTGTTTACATCCACTAAAGTTATATATATATATATATATATATATATATATTCTAATATATAAAAAACAAAAAATACTAGTCTCATCCACATCACATTCCATTATTATTCTTATTAAAATTATTTGTTTAAACACTATACATCCACAACATTTTTATATATCTATTCCATCATAGTTTCTTCAATCTTTTTATATATCTATCCACACAATTTTTATATATCTATACATCCACACCATTTTCTACAAATCTCTGGATGAAAAATGATAAACGGTTTCTTTAACGGCCCACGTATTTATTAAGATGGTTATCTTATTTATTAAGATGACTTATCTTTTTAAGTAATTAAATGATGGTTATGATTTATTAACATTAAGTGCTATATCTATATTGATGAATTAAAGACATTTAAATAACTCTTCACATTGATGGAATGTGAATTTAGTGAAGAATTTATTTAAGACTTGGTTAATAATTCTTTGATATGCATTTTAAAATCTTCTATATCTAGATTTGTGGCTTCTATGTTTTTAGTCTTTATTATATATTCTGGATTTTTGATTTTTAATTCACATAAAATCTTGTCTTTTCCCCAGTATTTTAATACATTTTCTCCTAATATTTCCATTTTTTCTAATTTGGATATTAAATTTTCTATTTTTTGTTCTGTTACTAAAATATTATAAATCTTTTCTGATGCAGTGAAGGATAATGGAAGTTGAATCTGTGCGCACAATGATTTTACAACCCTTCTACACGCCTAGCAATCTGAACTAGGAATATAGGAAAAAATCGAAAACAACTCTCACAGAGTATTTTATTGAATGAAAAATAATGTCCTCCAATAACAAGGTCCCTCACGGCTATATGAAATTCTAGACAACCCTAGCAACCAACTTACCTTAAATACTTGACAGACAGAATATTGAAATTACAGGAAACTAATAATTGTGAAAGACAAAATATTGAATAACAGGAAAGAAAAGGAAAGAAAATAATATGCCTCTCCTCCATGCAAGTGGCGTCTACTTGAGTCCTCTTTCCATAATATTGGCGGTTGTTATTTGATCTACATCTTCCTCCCTAGGTTGGAGAGAATTTGCCCTCGAATTCAAGCCCTCGGCTGACAAATCACCAATATACAGAACCAAGTGCTTGACGTTAAACACATCACTAGTTGTAATATGGTTGGGGAGTTTTAATCTGTATGCATTAAGATTGATTTTCTCAATGATTTCCAGCGGACCAATCTTTCTAGTAGCAAGTTTATTATAGTCGCCATCGAAAAATCTAATTTTCGTCAGGACAGCCCACACCAAGTCCCCAACCTCAAACTCCACTACCCTTCGCTTCATATCAGCAGCAACCTTGTATTTAATAGTGGCATCCTACAAGTTCTTTACAGTTGCTGCATGAGTTTGTTGAATTTGACTGATTAAATCCTCAGCCTTGACATGAACCCGCCGGATATCAGTAATAAGAGCCAAATCAATTGGTGCACGAGCATTATAACCATGTATCACATGAAACGGACTAAATCCTGTACTCCTACTGGTAGATCGATTGTAAGCAAACTCAGCTTGAAATAGTTTCTGATCCCAAGACTTCAGGTGATCACCGACCAGACAGCGCAACAAATCCCTCAATGAATAGTTGACAACTTCAGTCTGGCCATCGGTCTGAGGGTGATAGGCACTACTAAAGTCGAGTTTGGTGTTAGACAAATGCCACAAACGTCGCCAAAAATGGCTAAGAAAACGGGTGTCCCTATCAGACACAATGGAGGACGGCAATCCATGTAATCGATAAACCTCACGAAAGTATAGTTGAGCAACATTAACAACATTTGATGTTTTCTTGCAAGCCACAAAGTGTGCCATCTTCGAGAATCTGTCCACCACCACAAAAATAGAATCATGACCACATTGTGTTCTTGGCAACCCCAGCACAAAATCCATGCTAACATTAGACCAAGGCCCTTCTGGAATAGGTAAAGGCAGATACAGACCTGCATTGGTTGGTCTCCCTTTTGAGACCTGGCATACACGACAACCCTCCACAAAACGTGCAACCTCATTCGCAAATGAGGCCAGAAAAATTGCTCGGTGAAAAGCTTCAAAGTTTGGTCACACCCCACATGACCTTCATTATGTAATTCTTGAATAATCTTCAAGCGCAAACTCCAAGTAAGAACACACAATTAATTGCCTTTGAATAAAAAATCGTCATGTACAGTGAAATCATCCCGCGGTTGTGATCTCAAATCAATCAAAATAGGGCTGGAATATGGATCAAGTGCTAAGTCATCTCTGAACTGATCAAAGCCAATTACCTTGGTCTGCATTTGCACCAGCAAAAACGTTTTCCTACTTAACGCATCAGCTACCCTGTTCATAGCTCCCGACTTGTGTTTGATGGTGAAAGAAAATTGTTGAGTGTAAGCGGCCCAACGTGCATGTCTAGAAGATAATTTATCCTGAAGCTACTTTAATGCCTCATGATCGGAATAAAGAACAAACTCGTTATAAGCCAGGTAAGAACTCCAATGCTTCAAAGTCGCATAAAACTCCACGTCATAGGTGCTATAATTGAGTTTGGAACCACCCAATTTCTTACTAAAGTAAGCCACGGGCTTGTCCCCTTGACTTAAAACAACCCCAATGCCAACTCCAGATGCATCGCAATGTAACTCAAAAGGCAGAGAAAAATTTGGTATTACGAGAATAAGAGCGGTTGTCAATTTTCCCTTAATCTGATCGAATGCCTTAGCTGCTGCATTGGTCCAAACGAACTTTTGACCCTTCGTGCAATCCGTGAATGGTGCTATAATGGTGCTAAAATGAGGAATAAAGTGCCTGTAAAAAGACACCAACCCATGGAAGCTACGTACTTCCTGAACAGTCGAAGGTACTGGCCATTGTTGAAGTGCTGCTACCTTAGACTTATCAACAGATAGACCATCCCTAGATACGACATAGCCTAGAAATAAGACCGAGTCTATTATGAACGAACATTTGGCCATTGCCACAAAAAATTTCTCCTTACGTAACACCTCTAAGACTTCTCATAACTGTTGAAGATGCAAATCCATAGTAGCACTATAAATCAATATGTCATCGAAGTAGACAACACGACATTTACCAATGAATGGTCTGAAAATATGGTTCATAACCCGCATAAAATTGCTTGGGGCATTCGATAACCCAAACGACATCACCAACCACTCATACAACCCCTCTCTAGTTTTGAACGAATTTTTTCATTCATCGTCGGGACGTATGCGAATCTGATGGTAACCACTTTTTAAATCTAATTTGGTAAACACAGTAGCAACACTTAATTGATCCAATAAGTCATCTAAACGGGGAATAGGAAATTTGTACCTGACCGTAATTTTGTTGATAGCTCGACTGTTGACACACATCCTTCAAGAACCATCTTTTTTTGGAACAAGTGACGTTGGCATGGCGCAAAAACTAAGACTTTCCATGATATGACCCTTAGACAATAAAGTTTCCACTTGACATCTAAGTTCTTCACGTTATTTGGGGCTCATACGGTAATGTGGTTGATTTGGTAGATTAGCGCCCGACACCAAATCAATCTGATGTTGTATATCCCTCAACGGTGGCAAACCTTTAGGTAGTTCGTCTGGAAATACGTCAGCAAACTCTTCCCACAATTTGGACACGAGGAATGGGACTTCACCCCCATTTCTGCTCTCCCTTCCAAACAACACAAACACCACCCCAGATTCCTGTAATTCAGTCATAAACTCCCTTTTGGCCAACAAAATCTGTCCATCCCCTGAAGGATGTCGAGATTCCCCCATCTTGGACGGTAATAAGACAATTTTTATGTTGTCAAGCATGAAACTATATGTATTCTGTCTTCCATCATGAATAGCACCCCTATCGTATTACCATGGTCGACCTAATAAAAGGTGACACACATCCATGGTTATCACGTCACACCAGATTCGATCTTTATACTTTGCACCGATAGAAAATGATACTAAGCACCGTTTAACAGCTCCTCATTTCCCTTCTTGAGCCAAGCCAATTTGTAAGGACTAGGATGTTTTCGGTCTCTAGTCCAAAATTCTTAACAGCCTCTTCAGAAACAACATTCTCATAGCTTCCTGAATCGATGATAAGCTTACAAATCTTGCTGCCAATAGCACAGGTAGACTGGAAAATATTGTGGCGCAACCAATGATCACCATCATCCTTACGAGGTGCTAAACACGTCCGCCTCACTACTAACAAAGGACCTACATCACTTGCAACCTGCTCCTCTGCGTATTCCTCTTCCCCAATATCGTAAGTAGGCCCTTGCTTGACATCTGCCAAACCATCATCACCAGCTTCCCCAGATTCGATGAACAATCCCTTACCGTATTTAGGGCCTTTCTTGCAATCTGCCATGCGGTGGCCTGCTTCATCATACTTAAAACGACGGATCTAAGAACCTGATGTTACTCCCCTACTTGTCTGAGTATTGGCTTCCCCTCTTTTCTCTGTGGTAGGAGCGACCACAGCACGCTGAGTGGTTGCCTGGTTTGGGCCGGAAATACCACCAAAACTAACCCCGCTAGCACCCCATGTTCTCCTAGATAATGTCTTCTCCAAGTGGAGAGCTCGTTGGTGGGCTTCAGAGATATTCACAAGGTTAAAAAAATTTAGGGAATCTTGAAATTGTTGCCTCATCCCTCCAATATATCGAGACACCAACTAATCATCTGATTCGGCCAAGTCCAAACGTGCCATCAATTTATAAAATTCTGTAGTATATTCATCTATAGATCGTGAACCTTGCCTGAGATTCTGGAGTTGTTGATGCATTGTCCTCAGATAATTATGAGGTATAAACGCTGCCCTCATGTGTTTCAAAAATTTCTCCCAACTATTAATTTTTGGCTTACCTTGGCGCACTCTAGTTTGCTTTGTTTGTTGGCACCAGGCGGCAGCTCTTCCTCTGAACTTTGTTGCTACCAAAGAAGCTCTCCGATCATCTGGTACTCCTTTGAACTCCAATATTTCCTCTACTGCAGCAACCCAGTCAAGAAATTCTTCAAGTTGTAAGCAGCCTTTAAATTCTAGGATATCTAGTTTGAAGCCCGACTACAACCTGTTAAAATTGTTTTGGACTACTGGACACCTCCTTCTTCCTCTCATCTCTGCAAACGAATTTTGGTTCTCTTCTCCCTCGCTCTCGTCGTCACTATATTCAGCAAAAATGCTCACCATCTTGCGATTGTCGACATCCAACATTGAGAGCCGCTAGTTGCTCAGTCAGGGCATCAAATCTGTCGCCCATCTGAGCAAATCGCTCATCCACCTGTTGCAGTATCCGCGTCTTTAGTTGTGTCTCACGTGCCACCTCATCGTGTTAAAACACCTCACCCATCGCTGCATGCTTTCCCCCACGAGCTCCCCTACGTGCCATGGCTGAAACGTAACCTAGACACTCTGATATCAACTGATGCAGTGAAGGATAATGGAAGCTGAATCTGTGCGCACAATGATTTTACAACCCTTCTACACGCCTAGCAATTTGAACTAGGAATATAGGGAAAAATGGAAAACAACTCTCATAGAGTATTTTATTGAATGAAAAATAATGTCCTCCAATAACAAGGTCCCTCACGGCTATATGAAATTCAAGACAACCCTAGCAACCAACTTACCTAAAATACTTGACAGACAAAATATTGAAATAACAGGAAACTAATAATTGTGAAAGACAAAATATTGAATAACAGGAAAGAAAAGGAAAGAAAATAATATGCATCTCCTCCATGCAAGTGGCGTCTACTTGAGTCCTCTTTCCATAATATTGGCGGTTGTTATTTGATCTACATCATTTTCATTTTCAATAAAATCTATGTTCATCTACAATTGATTTCTAATAAAAAAAAGGTCATCGTGGATACATTTTCTCCCCAATTTTGAAATTGTGAAAATCATCTTGTTCTGAAATCTGGACTTATTGATTATGCATAATAGGATTTGATTCGCATAATTAATGAATCATGTATTACATGTGGTATAAGAGGCTAGTTAAAGAACTTATGATTTTTCATTGATATTGTTTATTAATTTTATTATCTATTTAAAGGGCTAAAAATTATTGATGAGAAAATTGATCTGTATTTCCACTTAAATTATATATAATAATATATAATTATGTTGCCACCTTAAAATCACGTCATGTCGGCCAATATTTTGTAATGTTATATGTATGCATAGTTGTATAAGTTAGTGCATTTACTAATTGTGGCTTCAATTGACCATAAAAGATGAAGAGAAAATCATTGCAGTTTATAACTTTGTATAATTAATGCATGCCTTCTATTTAAGTTCCTTTAAACCTCATTTCTATTAATTTCATAATTAATGTTAATTACCAAATTAACAATTATAGTTAACAGCAATAAATGGTATAAGTAATTTAGAGTGTGTTTGATAGAGATTATTTGGGAAAAATGTATTTTGAAATAGTGATATGATGAGAAATGTGTGGTTGAAAAAAAAGGAAAAGTTATTGATGTGATGAAAAATATTATTTTATTGAAGAATGTGTGATTGAAAATGAGTAGAAGAATGAGAATGAAAATTAAAATGTGGGTCAAACAGGGCCTTAAAGAAGGAAAAAACATAATTAATGAGTAAGTGTGTTTACAGTGGTAAATTAAAGTAATCACAACACTAATGTTAATTCCATTTAATGTTTACAAATTATTGTATGTATTAAATAACATTATTGTCTTGTGGTTGGTTAGATATATATTAATATCCATAATATTAAGGTTATTAATAATTTTTATGATTATTTAATTTGATATCTATAGTGTGTATAATTTGTTAGTCACCAAAGTGACCAAATTAGAAATCCTAAGGTGTCAAGAGCAGTGTTTTAAAATGCGTAATACGTAGCGATGCGTGAAAGCCAAGTTATGGGCTAGGCGAACTTAGGCGAAACATAGGCGTAAAAAAATGTAAAAAATCATTTTATTATTTTAATATTTTTTAATTTTTAATCAATCAAAAAATTATTTAATAATTAAAAATAATACCTACCAAACATCTAAAATAGATTTATTGGAACTTTATACATTTTTTCAAAGTTTCCAACAAAATGACAAGTTTCAAATGTAAATACTAAATAGTAAATAGATAGAAACTTTTGGGAGATTTCCTTTGTTCAATGCTTCAAACGGCTATTTTGAATCTATGGTAGACAAAGTGAAAAAATTAGTCTTTAAATTTTAACTTAAAAGAATTGTAAAAAAATTTAAAAAAAAGAAAAAGAAAAAGACAATAATGTGCGTTGAGGCTCGCATAATCATGCCTAGACGAGCATTAGCGGTCAACGATTGCCGTTGATCGCTAAATAAGGCGTCAAGCCACTTGGCTTGGAGTTTTCGCCGCGCATCACGCCTAGGCGACGCATTGGCGCCGCATAAGCGTGCCTTTTAAAACAATGGTCAAGAGTGAGAAACCTAGTTGCCTTAAGATTTCTCATCTACAATTGATTTCTAATAGAAATGGTCGTCACGGATATAGGTAGATTTTCTCCCAAATTGTTAAATTGTGAAAATCATCTTGTTCTAAAATCTGGGACTTATTGATTATGCATAATAGGATTTGATTTGAATATATAAAGAATCACGTATTACAGAAAATACAATCTGAAAATAAAATCTGTAAAGGATGGTTTCGCTGCAAAAATAACATTTTTTTATTTATTTTAAAATGTTATTTCGTTTCGTTTGCGATTGCGTAGGTACAGCTTCCCAGTGATTTTGTTTCCGTTTCTCTGAATAAAGAAAGTTCATGCATAGATTTTAACATTATCTTTTTATTTGTTGTATACCATTATTTATTCAATCTCTCTGAGCTATGGATTTCCAAATTTTATCCTGAAAGTCCATTCATCTACAGTTGCTTCAGCTTTAATGATTTTGATTCAAACTTGAATCCTATTCCAAAGAATCGAGATCATTTGATGTTTCATTTGTAAAACTCGTATTGATAGTGTTAAACTGCAAGCTATTGGACTTTCGCGAGAAGAGATCGAAAAAAGAAGAAGTTGGAATTATATCAAGAAAAGTGGCAAAACATGTTGATTGTTGAGCGAGTTTAAATTTTTTTATATTTTGCACCAATTGTACAAGTTTTTATTAGGGTTGGTGAAAAATGGCGCAGTGAACGTCATAGTTTTCCGAGACAAGCTCCTGATTGAAAATCTGATGAATCTTCGAAGTTCCTCTTAGATCATGAGAAGAAATTGGCACCAACAATGGAAAGTGTTTTGACGATGCCAAGCAGTGGCGGACGCAGACATTTTGAATTAGTGGGGCACAATCTAATTTACTAAAAGCCAAATTTATAAGATAAATATGAGAATTTTTTAGCACACTTATTTTACTCACATGATAAGTAGAGATGACAAAAAATAAAAAATTAACACGAGTATGACAATTTCAGTAGAAAACTCAAGACTAACTTGAGCTTCTTGTGTTGAAACATATCTAGTTTTGTGTAGACTAATAACAAGTGGGATTCCAAGAGAAAAATGTAGAAATTCAAGGATCCGCTGCCCAACAAATATCATAAAAAATCTTACTGATAGAGAAATCACCCAATTCCTTTAATAGCAAGCTCCAATCTCGCCAAACCATGTCAAGTCCTTTCCGCTCAATGGTCAGCACCAAACTCAAATTCAAGAACATTCAATGGAAACCAGCACACTGAAAAGATTTTAAAGAATCTCAACAGATACATTAAAAGCTACCTCATAAGGTTTGTCATCCTTAAACTGCACTTTTACTGCTACATATTTCTTCTTCTAGGGTAGTAGCATTCTCTTGTAAAAGTCATCAACGTCAATTTCCAGACACATGTATTTCTTGTTGACTTATGCAAAGAAACAAGAAACACGTATATCGTATCAAGGCAATAGATCCATATTTAGGGATAAACACATCTAGCAAGAAATCAGAAAGAAGCAAAAGTTTATACTTTAAACTCAGATAATTGGGATGAATGCAATTATTCAATTGCACCAAGGTTTCGTTTTAATTGAACTACCTTTATGGTTCATAAAATGGGTTGAAATTGAATAGAATGGGTTTTGATTTTCCAAGGGAAGGGTTTTGATTTTCCAATTTGGACGCCATTAACAGTTTCTTCTTCTGGGTTTTGCAGAGTGTAAAAACTAAAAAGGCAACGGGGAAATTCAAGCGAAAATATAATTTTTGATAAAAAAAAATTTTAAAAACAATTGAAAGTTGGTGGGTCACGTGACCCACCAGGACCCACTGTGGGTCCGCCCTTGATGCCAAGGACACTACCAATATTAGCACTAGCAATACTATTCGTCACCGATTCAAGGGTGACAAAAATCATGGAAAGTAGTTTAATACTTTTGTTTATTGGCTGGCAGCATGCCCTTCAAGAGCTTGACTCTGTTGCTGATCAATAGAGAGCTTTTAGCCGAGTGGTAAGAAGCAAATTTGAAGGGTAACTAACTGAGCCGAAAGGTGAGCTTAACAAACGCAGAGTGAAAGAATACCGCTCTTTGGGCATTCAAACCCGAAGAAGAATAAACTGTCTCAAAAACATCTAAATCAACTACTGCCCATCTCCTTTACACAAAAGGACAGAGGGTGTCCACTTTTCTCATTGCGACGCCCTTGTTCTAAGGATTGTGGTAGTAAGGGATGACAAAAAAATTCGTCAAACCCGGTACCCACGAGCCCCGTTTCGAACGGGATGGGGATTACTCGCTTAATCACGTAATCGGGTCGGGGACGAGATGGGTACTGATAATAGGGGCTCCGCCCCACCTTTTTTTTTTTTTTAATTTTTAATTTTTAAGAATTCAATAATTTAAATGAAAAATTTCACTAAATTTCATTAATTCTAATAGAAGATGACAACTAATATTATCAAATGAATATGATAAATAATAAAGACCTTAGTTTACCAAATATATTCGAATAATTTAGCTTTTAAAAATAAATAAATTGCTTAAAAAATTTAATAATTATTTATTGTCTTACTTTAATGAATGGGAGCAACAAAATGAACTATAAAAAACTTTTAAAAAAATAAAAAGGGCGGGGCAGGCATTTTTTCGTCCTGACCATTAGTGGATAACAACAACTCCGTTAATATCCTCTTTGAAGCTACTTTTGACAATATGATTGTGGATCACGAATTAACTCCTACCAACACCCCGTTGTACGATTTCATTGGTGGTAACATCATCCCAAAGGGTAAAATAACACTTGCAGTGAAAATGGGAGAACTACCCCAAACGTCCTTGAACTTCATGGAATTCTTAATAGTGGATAATAGATCAGCTTATCATGAGGTGCTAGGCAAGCCCGCTCTAAAGGACTTAGAAGCCATCACTTCCATTCACCACCGATGCATGAAATTTCGTACTAATCAGGGGATAGCGGTAGTTAGAGGTGACCAAAGAAGAGCACTTGAACTCAATAAGAAAGGCTAAGCCTAGGGATGCCAATGTGGTGATAGTCGATATTGACATGATGGATGCCTCAGGAGGACATGATCCCAAGCAAGAGGATGTGTACATGATAGAAGCCCCCTAAGGAAGTGTTCATAATTGATGAATTCGACCTTTATGTTATTGAGCCCGAACCCCAAGCAGCCCCGTGGAAGAGTTAGAAAGCTTCCCGGTGGACCCTTAAGATCCTACTAAGCTACTATAGGTGGGAAAAGGCCTGATATTCGAGATTAATGAGAAGCTCAAGGACTTTCTGGGTAGGAACCTTGATGTCTTTGCATGGAGGCACAAGGACGTGGTAATCATTGACTCTAAGGTCAGTTGCCACCACCTGAAAATTGATCTTACAGCTGCCCTGCATAAACAAAAGATAAGGGCCCTCAATCCACAAAGATATTAGGCCCTGAAGGAAGAAATACAAAAGTTGATAAAGAATGACTTCATCAGAGAGGTCATCTACCCAAAGTGGGTCTCGAACCCGATTTTGGCTAAAAAGCACAACGATAAATGGAGGATGTGCATTGGTTTTTCTGACTCAACCAGGCTTGTCCAAAGGACAACTTCACTCTTCCAAGAATAGACCAACTTGTAGACTTCATTGTTGAGCATAAAATTTTGAGCTTTATAGACGTCTATTCAAGTTACAATCAAATCTACATGTACCTTAAAGATGAAGAAAGCACATCTTTCATCATGAATAAAGGCCTTTACTATTACAAAATGATGCCCTTTGGCTTGAAAAATGTCGAGCCACTTATCAGTTGCTTCTCAACAAAATGTTCGCCAACCTCATTGGCATAACAATGGAGGTCCATGTGGATGACATGCTAGTGAGGAGCTTAAAGGCAGATGACACTTGAACGAAACCTTTCAAATTCTAAGGATGTACATGATGAAACTAAACCTTCTTAAGTATGTGTTTGGTATTGCCTTTTGCAAGTTCCTAGGATACATGGTCAATCAAAGAGGTATAGAAGCTAATTCCGAGAAAATTTGAGCCTTGATTGAAATGAGGCCTCTCTCTCTCTCTCTTCTCCTCCATTTCTCCCCTCCCAAAAAACTAAATGAGGTACAAAGCCTATAGAACGCATAGCGTCTTTGAGTCTTTTCATCTCCAAGGCCATTGACAAATGCCTCCATTTCTTTAAAATTCTAAAAAGGGATAAGAAATTCCAATAGATGGGGAAGTGTGAAGAGGCCTTCTAGGTGCTAAAAATGCTCCTAGGACAGTTATCTCTCTTCTTAAAACCCAACTGTGGGGAAGCTTTGCAACTCTACTTGGCCATCTCCAATGAGGCCATTAGTGCAGTTCTTATAAGAAAAGAATACACTAGTGTATTACATTTTTACACCTGAAACTCGTTATCCCGATATGCAGAAGTTGGCCCTAGCCTTCATCACAACTTCGAGAAAGTTGAGGCCATACTTCCAAGTCCACACATACATGTGTTAACCAAATTTTCACTCAAACAAGTGCTTCAGAAGCCCGATGCTTCGGGAAGATTGTGGAAATGGGCAGTTGAACTTCGTGAATTTGACTTCAACTTCAAGATAAGAACTTCTATCAAGGGAGAACCTCCCACATGGAATTTGTTCATAGATGGTTTAGTTGGAGAAATGAGCTTGGGAGTGGGAGTCATCCTAGAAACCCTCGAGGGACATAAATTAAACTGTGCAATGAGGTTTGGGTTTAAAGTAACAAAAAACGTTGTCGAGTATGAGGCACTACTAGCTAGCCTCGGGATGGCTAAGGAAATGTAGATAAACAAGTTGTTATTCAATAGTGATTCTCAACTAGCAGTTGGCTAGGTTAACGGCAATTTTACGATAAGGGACAAGGGCATGGCTACTGATACAAACCCCGTAGCAACGGTGACTACGAAACCCACAATTAGATTGATACGGAACCCAATAACGCCAATGATAACCCGGTTTTGGATTTGAACCCAACGAAGTGAACCAAAAAACCCAACAATAACAAAGGTGCATTGAACCTTACACAATGAAGAACCTACGATCCGATGTTTGAACACACAAGAATTAAATCTTGGAAGTTCAATTTGTTGTCCAATAGAATAACAAGAGAGAAAGCAATAGTCTCTCAATTAATTCAATATCAAAAATATTTTAATGTAACAAAAGAATTAAGTATTTACACTAGAGCCCTAAACCTAGTAAAAAATGTGTATAAGGCAACAAATAAAGTCAAAATATGGAAAGAATTAGAATCCTAATAAAAAAGGAAATAAATTGCATAAAAATCGGTCATACCGGATGTCCGATAAGTGCATTCGGATGCACAGAATTTCTCTACCGGACGTTCGGTAGAGCTCATCAGCTTGAGCAGCTCACGTCCGGTTTGACAGAGATTTCAGGTCTTGGGCTACCGGACGTCCGGTTGGCATTTCCGGTTGATCCCTTTGCGTCCGGTTGGTTAGGGTTTTCTTCGACCAGCTTTATCACGTTGATCCAAGTTTTTACATCATTCGACCCCAACATGAATAGTGGCTTTGACTCGTTTTGCTCTCGATCGCGCCATTGCCCCTTCTTCGATAATCAACGGGTTTCGGTTTGGACTTACATTCATGACTCCTGCATCTTGGATCATATCATCTCCTCCTTTTTCGAAAGAATTCATCCTCGAATCTGTATCTGCATCAAACAGAGAAAGATCAGCAACATTAAATGTAACTGAAACATTATACTCACATGGGAGATCCACT
The DNA here is from genome assembly GCA_019395295.1 of Osmanthus fragrans. NCBI lineage: Eukaryota > Viridiplantae > Streptophyta > Magnoliopsida > Lamiales > Oleaceae > Osmanthus > Osmanthus fragrans. Next base: position 14,078,211 of record CM033361.1, read on the forward strand.
TTGTATACATTGTCATTGATCTTCTTGATGACATAGAATGGACCATCTCTACACGGTTGCAACTTAGACTTCCTCTGCTCCGAAAAACGCTCCTTTCTGAGATGCACCCAGACCCAATCTCCTAGTTCAAATGTTATACGTCTCCTTCCTTTGTTCGTTTTCTGTGCAACGAGCTTACCCTTCTTTTCAATTTGCATCTTGACTCTCTCATGCAGTGACTTAACCAATTCAGCTTTTCTTTTACCATCCAAGCTACCTTGTTCATTTACAGGCAACTGTAACAAATCCAAAGGTGTTAGTGGATTAAACCCATAAACAATTTCAAACAGTGAAAACGAAGTAGTAGAGTGTACATCTCTATTATAAGAAAATTCAATAAATGGCAAACACTCCTCCCAACTCTTCAAGTTCTTATTTATCACTGTACAAAGCAATTGAGTCATGGTTCTATTAACTACTTCAGTTTGCCCATCAGTCTGTGGGTGGCAAGTAGTAGAAAATAACAATTTAGTACCAACTGATTTTACAGAACACGCCAAAAATGACTAAAAAACTTAACATCTCGATCTGACACTATACTTTTAGGGACCCCATACAAACGTACTATATCCCTAAAGAACAAATCTGCAATATTGGTGGCATCATCGATTTTGTGACATGGTATAAAATGTGTCATTTTACTAAACATATCCACCACAACAAATATTGAATCCCGACCCCTTTTTGTCCTATGTAAACCTAACATGAAATCCATTGAAATATCCACCTAAGGTTCACTAGGTACAGGTAAAGGAGTATACAAACCATGAGGTAAAACTTTAGATTTGGCCTTTTTACAAGTTATGCATTTCCCACAAATTTGTTCAGACATCACTTCTCATTTTAGGCCAGTAAAAATGTTCCCCTAACATATCTAAAGTCTTTTGTACCCCCCAAAATGACCCATTAGACCCCCACTATGTGCTTCCTTTACAACAATTCACGTAGAGAGCAATTAGGAACACACAACTTATTTTCCCTAAACAAATAATCTTCATGCTTATAAAATTTATCACTAGCCCCTTTATTGCATGCTTCATAAATGTCAGAGAAATCAGGATCACTCACATACATGCTTTTAATGTGTTCAAAGTCAAGTAACCGTGCATATAAGGAATTTAGAAGTACGTACCTTCATGACAACGCATCTGTAACCACATTTTTCTTACCTTGTTTATACCGGATGACGTAGGAAAACGACTTTATAAATTCATCCACTGTGCGTGCCTTTTGTTCAACTTACCTTGACCCTGCAAGTGTTTCAACGACTCGTGATCGGTGTGTATCACGAACTCCTTAGGCCACAAGTAGTGCTGCCATGTTTCTAATGCCCGAACAAGTGAGTACAGCTCCTTATCATAAGTAGGATAGTTTAAAGCAGCTTCACTCAGTTTTTCACTGAAGTAAGCTATAGGCATGCGATCCTGCATCAACACTGCTCCAATACCTATTCCTGATACATCACACTCAATCTCAAAGGTTTTGTCAAAGTTAGGTAATGCCAAAATAAGTGTTTTACACAATCTATCCTTAATAGTATTAAATGCATGTTCTTGTGCATCACTCTAATGAAAACCTACGCTCTTCTTAACAATTTTAGTTAGTGGTGTAGTGATTGTGCTAAAATCCTTTACAAACCGCCTATAAAAACTAGTCAATCTATGGAAACTCCTAATTTCAGTTATGCTCTTAGGTGTTGGCCAATCCTTAATAACTTTAATTTTCTCTTCGTCCACTTCTACCCCATTAACACCAACCACAAATCCTAGAAAGACAAGTTTTTTCATGCAAAACGTACATTTCTTGAAATTAGCATACAATTGTTCTTTCCTAAGCACCACAAGCACACAATTCAAATGTTCCAGATGTTCATCTAGATTTTTGATATAGATTAAGATATCATCAAAATAGACAACAACAAATTTTCCTATAAAAGCACGTAAAACATGATTCATCAAACGCATAAAAGTGCTCGATGCATTAGTGAGACCAAACGACATAACCAACTACTCATATAATCCATATTTAGTTTTAAATGTCATTTTCTATTCATCACCCTCCTGCATACGAATTTGATGGTATCCACTTTTAAGATCAATCTTACTAAAAATACAAGCACCATGTAATTCATCAAAGCATATCATCTAACCTAGGTATGGGTTGACGATACTTTACCATTATGTTGTTGATAGCTCTGCAGTCCACACACATCCTCCACGTCCCATCATTCTTCAGTACTAATAGGACAGGTACAACACATGAGCCCATGCTCTCCCTCACATAATCTTTGTTTATCAACTCCTCCACCTGCTTTTGAAGTTCCTTTGTCTCCTCAGGATTGTTTCGGTAAGCTGGTCGGTTTGGAATGACAGCTCCAGGTATAAAGTCAATGTGGTGTTCGATGCCCGAATTGGTGGCAATCCACTTGGCATGTGCTCCGAAAACACATCTTCAAATTTCTGCAACAAAAACTCAACCAAACTAGGAAGGGGTGTGTTAGATTCCTCAAAGTTAAGGAGCGACTCCTTGTATACCAACAACAACACTTGTTTTTTTTTCAACTATAGCCTTTTTCAACTCACTCCCACTAGCAAAGAAGTTCGCTTTCGGCTTTTCTCTCCTCTCAACTAGCTCTTTTTCTCTCCTCTCATGTGGCCTCTCTCTCTCTTCTCCCCACTCTCGACCACCTCATCATTTTTTCTCTTACTCACTGACTCACTGTTTTCTCTCTTTTTTCCAAATTCTCTTGCTCTTTTCTCTTCCTTATTTCTTAATCTAATTTGGTCTTCATAAACTTGTACCGATTTTAATGGCATAAGAGTAATAGACCTTCATTCTTTAACAAAGCTATATCAGTTCCTATAACCATCATGAGTGACTTTCCTATCATACTGCTATGGTCTTCCCAACAAGATATGACCCGCTTGCATAAGCACCACATCGCATACAACCTTATCACTATAACCCCCAATCGAGAAAGCAATCATTGCTTGTTTATTCACCCTAACTTCTCCACTATCATTTAACTATTGTAATTTATAAGGCCCAGGGTGCTTAAGTAATATCAATTCCAATTTCTCAACTAAGGTCGTGCTAGTCACATTTGTACAACTACCTCCATCAATTATCATACTACATACCTTATCGTTGATGTGGCATCATGTATGGAATATGTTTTCTCACTGGTTCTCCATATCCTCCGCCTTGACTTGAATGTTAAGAACTCTCATTGTGACCAACAGCTTCCCAACAGCAGCAAATTCCACTGTGTCTCCAAGATCACTAACCTCTTCCAAGCCGGCATGCCTTCAAATTATGGTCATTTTGTTTGGACACTGAGAAGAGGTGTGTCCTTTTCCCAAACACCTAAAGCACTGGATATCCCGATTTCTAGTTGGTTGTGATTCTGCCTTAGCTATCTCTCTGTACAACCCATTCAAGAATCTAGCTATAGTAGCTTCTCGATCTTCCTCTACATTTGCTCTAATCATTAAAATCTTCATCTCCTTATGATAATCTTTTACGCTCTTCGACCCTTGAAACAAAATCTACAGTTTCTGATGGAGTTCCTTGTAGTAATGACTAGGTACAAACCGTTTTCTCATCATCGCATTTAATTCATCCCGCATATTGATAGGACTCTCCCGATTTCGACGCCGTGAAGTAACCACTAGATCCCACCAAGTGATGGCGTAATCAGTGAATTCCAACACCGCAATCTTCACCTTCTTATCCTCCGAATAGTTATGGCAATCAAAAATCAACTCCAACTTCTTCCCCCAATCTAAATATGCCTCGGGATCACTTCTATCCTTAAATTTTGGAATTGACATTTTTACATTACTCAAATTACCATCAACTTCACCTCCATGATTATTCCTACCCTGTCGCTCAAACCTATCTCCTTTATGCCTCATCAGCCCCTTCTCAATCCCTTCATACTCATCTTCACCCCCATTCACTACCGATCTCATGCTCATCCATCCTAGGAACTCGCCTACCCATTTTCCTATCATGAGGTACATCCACCGGTTGTCCCCTACTAATATTTGTCATTGAAGTACTCAATCTCTCCATCTTTTCCCCCATATCCAACAATAAACGCTCAAACCGATCCATCCTATCATTCTGCTTGTTGGTTTGATTACCGTACATGCTAGAGTTTGAACCTTCTATATCAAACATTCTCTCCATTTCTGCCTCACCAAATTCGCTCGGAATCACTCTATTAGCTTTTACCCTCTAATAATTTCACCATCTGCCATTTACCACTCAATACTTTCACACAATGCTTCCAAAGACAACAAATAATTTACCAGATCAAACTAATGAATTCAAAAATCGAATATGAGAAAGAATGTGGCTCAAGAGAATTATAGAAATTGAATTTTTTGAATGAAGGACTTAAGAAGTAAGAAAGTGTAGGAATTTTTTTTCAAAATCAAAAATTAATAATGCTGGAAATTCCCGTAACAATAATATTGAATTTTTTTTTTACTCTTAGAAATTTGAATAGAAAACCAGTAAAACAAACAAAACTTAATTCGAACTTTTTAATAGTCGAAAAACACTTTTTGAATTTTTTTTGGATCAAAGACTCAAAAAAAAAAAAATTATTGGACACAAGAACATGAAGAACACAAGAAAAAGAAAACAAAGACTCAACAAGGAAAAATAAGGGATATAACCGATTAGATTGGAGCCAAAGCTTCAATACCAACTGATGCAAACCCCATAGCAACGGTAACTACGAAACCCACAACTAGATTGATGCGAAACCCAAGAACGCCAATGATAACCCAGTTTTGGATTTGAACCCAACGAAGTGAACCAAAAAAATCCAACGATAACAAAGATGCGCTGAACCCCTTGATTAAACAATGAAGAACCCACGATCCGATGTTTGAACACAAAAGAATTAGATCTTGAAAGTTCGATTTGTTGTTCAATAGAAGAACAAGAGAGAAAATAATAGTCTTTCAATTAATTCAATGTCAAAAAGTTTTTAATGTAACAAAAGAGTTAAGTATTTATACTAGAGCCCTAAACCTAGTAAAAAAACGTGCATAAAGCAACAAATAAAGTCAAACTATGGAAAGAATTAAAATCCTAATAAAAAAGAAAATAAATCGCATAAAAATCGATCGTACCGCATGACCCTTCCAGACGTCCGGTAAGTACGTTCGGATGCACAGAATTTCTCTACCGGACGTCGGGTAGAGTTCGTTCGGTTGAGCAGCTCGCATCCGATTTGGCAGAAATTTCAGGTCTTAGGCTACCAGAAGCCTGATTGGCGCATCCGGTTGATCCCTTTGGGTCCGGTTGGTCAAGGTTTCCTTCGACCAGTTTTATCACGTTGATCCAAGTCTTTTCGACCTTCAACCCCAACATGAAACTTGCTCCATTTTGCGTCCCGAACACGGTTTCTTCAATACTGACTTTGACGAACATCCCCAACGCCACTTTGACTCATTTTGCTCTCGATCGCGTCATTGTCCCTTCTTCGATAATCAAGGGGTCTCGATTTGGACTTGCATTCATAACTCTCGCATCCTGGATCATATTAGCTACGTACCTGAAACTAGTAATGGATCCACTCCCATCCTTTGACAAATTCAAGCTTGCCTAGATTCCACGCGTTGAAAACAACTGTGCCGACGCTTTGTCCAAGTTGGTAAGTAGTAAAGATTCAGAATTACTAACGATGGTACGAATCGAACACCTAGCAGAACCCCCTATTCCTATAAGAAATAGAAAGAACACCCATATGGATGCAACCTATTGTAGCGTACCTTAAAGATCAGGTTCTTCCTAACAACAAATAAGAAGTCTATAAGCTTAGAAAAAGGTCTGCTCATTTTGTGTTCTTAGATGATGTGCTCTATAAGAGAGGCTTCTCCCTTTCATTTGATGTGTTGGAGGGAAAAAAGCTACTTACATTCTTCGCGAGATTCATGAGGGGGTTTACGACAGCCACGCGGGAGGACTTGCATTGGCACAAAAAGTGTAAAGGCAGGGATATTATTGGTCCATCTTGAAAAATGATGCAATTTAATTTGTACGAGGGTGCGACAAATGACAACATTTCTTCCCTATCAAAAGTTTACCATCTCTAGAACTAAAAGAGGTATTCAGCCCTTGGTCATTTGCTAAGTGGGGAATAAAACTCATGGGCCTCATACCCAAGGGCAGAGGTAGTGCAAGCTCTGCCATTGTCTCCATAAATTATTTTAACAAGTAGGTTGAAGCCGACCTTTGGCAAAAATCACAGAAACAAACACTTCTAAGTTCTTGTGGAAGAATATTTATGTTGGTTTGAAATTTTTCACTCAATTGTCTCGGATAATGGGAGACATTTTGATAACAAAAAGGTCAGGGACCTATTCGAGGAGTTGGGATTCAAGAAACATTTATCCACACCGCATCATCCCCAAGCTAACGAACAAGTTGAGTCTGTAAACAAAACCATCAAGCATACTCTTAAAAGGAAACTCGACGCATCCAAGGGAGCATAGGTCGATGAACTGCCACAAGTATTGTGGGCAATCCGAACTACTAGCTGGACCTCTACTGGTGAAACCCCTTTCTTAATGACCTATGATGCCGAGGAAATAAGTCCTATAGATTTTGGACTACCTTCTCCTTGTCAATTACAATTAAGTGAGATATCCAATGATGAAACGAAGAGATGTGAGCTCGATTTCACCGACAAAAAAAAAGGATCAATCCCAGGTAAAGCTAGTTGCATATTAAAGGAAGATGACCCGTTACTATAACACGAGTGTCAAAAATAGGTCCTTCTGGGTTAATGACTTGTTACTACGAAGAGTTTTCCTATCTTCCAAAGAACCAGAGGTAGGCACGCTGGGACCAAATCAAGGAGGAATGCTTATTGGATAGAAGACCTGGAGGGGAAGGTACAACCTAGTCCGTTGAACATTGAGCATCTCAAAATATACTATCAATGATTGTATTATATGGTTGGAAGATCGTGCTCGGCCCCTGTAAAAATTCTCAAATGTAAATAAATAAAACTGCATTTCACTCAGAAAATCTGAAGCAGAAACTCTTGTACAAGAGCGTAGGCACCTAGGAGAAGAGGATTGAATCCCAAAAGGGATTACCGAGGAAGCGTACATCGTATGTCTTCGCTTGATGAAGCAAACTTCAGGAGAGAAGCCTTTATACGACGAACCATCTACTGTATAGGGAAGCGTGGGTACCTCGAAGAAGATGATAGGATCCCAAAAAATGATTGCCTCATTTGTTTTCCGAAGCGTACATCACACACCTCTCCTTGATGGACTTGAACATCGAGGGAGAAGCTCTCACATGGATGAACCATCCACCATGTAGAAAAGTGTGGGGCCTCAGAGAAGATGATCAGATCCTAAAATGGGATTACCTCATTTGTTCTCCGAAGCGTACATCACACGGCTCCCCTTGACGGAGTTGAATATCGGGGGAGAAGCCCTCACATCGATAAACTATCCATCATATAGGGAAGCGAGGTGCCTTCGAGGTAAACGTCATTAAAGAAGGATAAAACAGCATTAAAAAGGTATAAAGTTCCATGTGTTCTCAAGATTAGTCAAGCTTATTATGAAACAAGTTAAACAATCAAATTATTTAAGTCATGCTTAATTTAGGCCACAAGACTTAAACAAATAAAGACACAAAAGTAGAAAAACAGGAGATATCGAAATAGAAAAATATTCATTTCATTACTTAATGAAATATTTACAAGAAGGCTAAAGCCAAATTACAATAAACAAAAATCTACACTATACTAGAGGTGGTTGGGGATTCGACGCCTCAGTATTAGGCACTTCTATGGTTGGAGCCTCTTGGTCCGAAGCTTCGTCCCCAAGAGCATCCTCTTGGTCCACTTCTACATCAGTTTCGGCCGTGTCCTTGGCTAGGGTCTGAGGCACCTCATCCAAGGACTCTGCCTCAATTTAGCAACATCAAGTTCTAGGTAAATCTTTCCCACACAGTCTACTACTTCGACATAGACAAAGTAGAATAATTCTTTACCGCCTTCCCACCCACCTATTGAACATCAGCCTTGGCTCTATCTGTCTTCTGTACACAGTGCTTCATCTGGGCTTCATAAAATTTGTTCGCGTCCTTGAGCCCAGTGAGTTCAAAGTTGGCATTCTCCAAACCTTCGGCCGTTAGCTTCAGATGATTGTTTGAAGTTTCAACCTTCTTGGTTAAGGAAGCCACGTCGCACTGAGTCTATGGACCTCCCTTTTCAGAGCCTCGATCTCTACTAAAGCAAAATCCAACTTAGCTGCCTCTTCAACTCCTTTGGCCATCAGCTCTTCGGCCTAAATTTTTATTTTTTTTCTCTCCTTCTCTGTTGAGGCCAATTTATCAACTGACTCCTTATTTCGCATTTGGATGTCTTTCAGCACCTCTTGGCACTCCAAAGCCACACTAAAAACCTCCCTAATTTGTTCACTGTTTCCATTACTATTGGAACAATCTCTTCATCTTGCCCCGCTAAAAACATCCCTGATTTTCTAGGGGTCCTAGCTACTGCTGCCGCCTTTCTCATAGCCTCCGAGGCCTACTCTTCTTTCTTTGCAGCCTCTTCATTGGCCCTCTGAACAATCTCCACTTTAAATGCGCCTTCATTGAAGCCTCCATCAACTTCGGAGTAGAGACACAATTTGTTTGGTGGTTGGGGTAATGGTGGTGCCGAATTTCCTAGAAACAGAACTGCTATGGGATAATGTTCTCATCTTCTAAGGCTCCTCAACATTTTCTTTGTGCTTGTCGACCCTCTGAGCTATCTTTTCCTTGACATGTTTAGCAACTCCGGATGAAGGTCTTAAATCTCTAGAGCCAATTGTAGTGGTGGCCTTCAAAATTGAAGCCATGTCAGGGGTTAGGTACTTCTTCCTCCCAAAATCTTCTACAAACAGCAAAAAAAAAAGTTGTTAGAATATGAGAATTAAACTTTATGCTCACACGGGCTTCGATGTTTACTTTTCGAAGCCATTAGTCCTAAGTCCAAGAAGAACTTTATTTGGTCGATGAGGTGGTTTAAGCGGTGTAGCTTTAAATGATGTCTTTAAATGTTCCCACTCAACTTGGTGGAGTTCGAAGCTATTCCCTGAAACTGAAACAGAAGGGCATCAAATAAAACTATAAGCAAACGACAAGTCATAGAGAGAGACATTCATATGTTTCGGAGTACTGGGTTGGTACAGTGCAAGCTAGAGCCTTATCTACCTTCATTATTTGTTGTTTCTCCCTTGTCCAACACCATGACTCTTTTCATCCATTGATAGAAGATGGCAGACCCACAAGGAATAAGGCATGGGCTCCCTAGTAAGTCATGTAATACTACCGCTTTGACTCCCATTTCCCTAGTATATGAGGTTGGAAGATGTTTGAAAGACGTGTAGAAGCTTGTCCTCTCCAAGCGAGGTCTCCATCCAAAGGACATAAGCCCCAACTAGCTGACTCCACCCATTTGGCAAACGTTGAGTCGGAGCCAGCATAAAGGACCTCATCACCGCCCTAAAAGAATGGGTACAGAGGTAGACGCATACCTGCCTTAAACAGGTATTCACTAATTGCCACACAATCGAGCCTCGGATAACAAGTACAGTCATGGGCTTTAGGGACTAACAATTTAATGGAATTTGAGATCCTATATTTTTCCCTAAGTTCGGCTAATTTGGTGGAGGTTATGGCAGAAGCGATCTTTGCAGCTCCCACCCCGCCTCGTAATCGATGGAACCCTCACTTATGACCTAATAACCCCCTTCCCACCCACCATGCATAGCCTGCTCATCCGCCCTGGCAATTGTTACTCTACTACTACTAGCACTTGACCTAAAAGCCATTAAATATAAAAGGAAAGATGGAAACGATGGGCAAATTGAATTTTGCAAAAATTACCTAAAGTAATGAAAGTTCTAAGAACGTGGTCTCTCCTGAGAATAGAGATTGTTGAAAAATTTTATGAATGCTGGAGAGTTTGAAATATTTTTTGCAACGGTAAAGGTTAAAACAATGGCAAGTTCTTAGCTTTTATACAAAGGGAAAATGAATCGCAGCCATTTGATCAAATAAAATTCAATCTGAAGCATCCATTTTTTACTGCATTTGAGGCGTTGAATTCAAATGATTACTTTTGTTAATGTCTCAAATCGATGCGTGTTCTCCATGCATAAGTCTCAGCATGTCGATCTTCAAGTACTGCAGCGTGGCCATCTTGTGCATTAAATATAATAGTCGTATGTGTATTGGAAGTCGTAACGCTTCAGTGTTTGTTTCTTGATAACATGCAAAAACATGAAATTATTGGCACCATTGTCAAGGTCATTCCAATCAAATAAAAGAGCTTCGAGTCAAATGAATTTCAACTTCTATTAAAATAAAGAAGCCTCGGCAATTCAGCGTTTCCTTGCTTCGGCTCAAATGAATTTCAACTTCTATTAAAATAAAGGAGCTTTGCCAATCCATCTCTTCACTGCTTGAGCTCAAATGAATTTCAACTTCTCATAAAGTAAGAGAGCCCCAGCAGTTCAGCCAATTCCTACTTTAGCTCAAATAAATTTAGCATTGCATAAGGTAGGACAACATACAAGAATCAGGTTCAACTTTGAATTCCAATCATGATATAAATATCTATATTTCGACTTGGGAGACTATTGTGTTTGTCAAAAATCTAACCATGATGGAAAAAATTGAGCAGCCTTCACTAAGCAGGGTTCTCTCGAAATATCTTGGCTAACTACAATCATAGCGTACTTTAGGTTTGGTTTTTGGATCCTAAGTTGCGATCGAGTCACCATGCTATGAGTAGGCTCAGAGGTTAAAGTGCTTTGAGACTCAAGTGGATGCAGAACTTCAATAATCTCAGAGTCCTGATCTTGGACCTGGGAATGCACAAAAGAGTTAGTGTATATATGAGGAGAATGAGAATTAGGTGACATAGGAGTAGAAGATAAATTTGAAGGAGAAGAGGCAGCTGGTCTTTCATCCGAGCACGTTGCAATGTCTTCAAGAAGGCTTTTTGCTTGAGTTTCAAATGTAGGAGACACTGGTGGAATTGAGCTTTCATTCATACTAAACAAAGAGCCATCTAGGGAAGTTGCGATTGCAACTGGCACTTGGGAACGTAAATGTCCAGTAGATGTATCCATTGAGACATCACAAGGTACCAAACTGGGCAGTGGAGTGGATGAAGAATCGACATTATTAACTTTGGTAGACAATATCTGCTAGTCATCTTGTTGAAGAGGTAAGGTGTTCCATGAGTCCAAGATGATAATCCATTGATCTGAGGAAATTCCAATGCATTCTTGTGACTTTTAAAATGGAAAACTGGTCTCACTGAAGACTACATGTCGAGAGATGAACATCTTTTGACAAGGTGGGTGGAAGAATTTGTGCCTATCACTATACCCCCACAAAGACACAAGTTAGTGTTTTAGAATTAAATTTGTTTTTGCGTGTGTCCCAAGTGTATGGAAAGTATTTAAAGCCGAATACTCGTAAGAAAGAGTAAGAAGGATGAACACATTGAAACTTAAAGTAAGGAGTATCAAATTTAATAGCAAAAGGGGGAAGTCAATTCAGTAAAAAAACTGTAGTTTCAAAAGTTTCCAACCATAAGTACAAAGGTACACCACAATAAAATAGCATGGTCATACCTAGCTCATGGATTACTCTATGGCGATGCTCCACCATACCTATTTGTTCTGGAGTATGAGGACAAGAAATTTGATGAACTATTCCCTGTGCTTGGAAATGAGAAATGAGTCTTGAATTAACAAATTCACCGCCTCCATCAAAGTGTGAGATTTTTATTTTTTTATCAAACTGTCACGCTACATAATGTTCAAAGGCCAAATAAGCATTGAAAAAATCAGCTTTAGTTTTGAGAGGTATTATCCAAGTATAACGTGAGAAATCATCTACTAGACAGGCATAATAGCGAAATTTTCCAAGAGATAAAATAGGCACTAGATCCCATAAATCACAGTGGACTTTATTAAAAATAGTTGAGCTAGAGTTTTCAGAAGAATAAAAAGGCATTTTTCTCAATTTGCCTAACTGACAACTATCACAGATAGATTGCAATTTTTGACTCCTTGAACTTGAATCAAGCCATTATTCCTAAGTAATTGAAGTGCGGATGCTTGGGAATGTCCTAGCCATTGATGTCATACTTATATAGTGCTTGATCTAAATCGATTTGAGTAATGCAATTCATGAGGGCTGGAAAGGAAATACAAATCACCCTTGCGTTTTCTTGTCATCACTTTGTGACCTATCTCCCATTCCTTAACACAAAAATCCACATTAGAAAATTCACAATTTATTGGATTGTTATCAATGAGCTGACTTACAGAAAGTAAAAGCAACCAGTTGCTTAGGTAAGTACTAGCAGATTTAGTAGTATATCTCATTACACCACAATATTGACAGCTCTCATTACGATACATATCTCTCTCTGCTGGTGTCATACAACGTTGGTCGGGAAGAGGTGGTCATCGAGAGATGGGGGTCTGATTGTTGTTGTTCTATGAAGGCTGGTGATTTTATTTATATGTTGTATTGTTGGTTGTGTTGTGATTGGAATTATGAGCTCGAAATCCACGACCATTGGAGGCGAATTGATTTTGAGATCCTCAGTTGGAGACTAATGATTGTTGAGGACGTTGTTTTTATCCGTAGAACGCCAGTTGATGGGTAGATGTGTTGGTGCTAAACCAATTTTGATGTGTTTCATATCCTTGCAAAAGTGATACTAATTCCGTGTGGACTGGGCGTGGAGACTTCAACATAGTTGTAGTAAAAGACCCATATTTTGGCTCTAGACTTGTGAGAAGTGAAAACCTTTACTTTGTCATATACAGGGCTCCTATTGCTGCAAGGCTATCACAGATGCCCTTGAAGTTGTGAATATGCTCGCCATACATCATTTGTTGACGAAGTGTAAATTCTCGCTCCTAAGTCTTGTGCATAGGCTTCCTTAAGTGCGTCACACACAGATTTTGTAGTGTCTAGGCCAATAACAAGACTAAGTGCCTCTTCAGTGAGTGTGCCAATGATCCACCCTGTAAGAAAGCGGTCGAATTTACACCAAGTAATGTACTCGGCTGTGAGTGAAGCAGTGGTTTTTTCTGTGGTCGGAGTGGCATAGATAGTTGGGGTGGTTTCTTTAACGGTAAGGTGTCCAACCATTTCTTGACTTTCGGCGAGAGAACTTCAAGGTGATAAAATGGACTACGTTGAGAGAAAGTGAGGCCATTGTAGAGACTAAAGAATAGGCTCTTGATGCTCACAAATGCTCTGATACCAAGAAGAAAATTTGATTTGTAATTGAAGAATTATGTTTATTTTATTCAGTCTCAAACTTTTTTCTTTCTTTTATTTTTTTGATGCATGAACCGAATTACACTCTCATATTTATGTTAAGCTATATACAATATTAATGGTAAGAGGATAATTGCACAGAAAGATTGTAGGAGGAATGAGTAGTAAATCTCTATCATATGGTCTGGTAAATCTCCATCACATGACCTGATTGAATGGCTTACTGCAATCAATCCATTCATTCTCACTTTGATTCACCTTGATTATCAATTAAGATCTTCCTGGAATATTCTTTGTATCAAATCAGATTATCACTTGGCAGAGAATGAGTTTTAATGTACACTTTCTTATTCCTCAAATATCTCTACAGATTTTCCTGTTGCTGCCTTATCCTCATGTTGTTGTTCACATTTCTTTGCTTTAATAATGGGATTATGAGGAGGATAAAAGCAGAAGAACTTTCATTAGACGCTGCAGAGCTTGTTATTACAAGCACTAAGCAAGAGATTGAAGAACAATGGGCCTATATGATGGATTTGACGTAAAATTTGAGAACGTTTTGAGGGCGAAAATATGACGCGAAAATATGTTCAACTTATGTACCGCAAGTATACGGTTCGTTTCAAATAATAAAGTGGATTTTGAAGTTCAAGTATCGTTCCCACAGAGATTTAATAGTTTAATTCTATCTAATTCGACCTTAACCGAAACAAAATACGTGTTTGAGTTTTTGTAACTAAATTGTGATAAAACTAGTAATCTACTTATGCAAAAGTGAATGAATTAACTAGATGAATGCAAAGTTCTCTATGTGCAATTATAGTCCTAAATGCAAAGTTGAGATAATAATCAAATAAAAAGCGTACTAGGTTCGCGAATCCCAATGTAACGATCTATTTCAACCCTAGTTCTACAATTTGACAACACGTTTGAATTATGACGAATCAATGTTCCTATTTTATTCAAAATTCTCTTTCGATTAAGTTTGAACCTATTTTCATATACAACACCGACTATATCTCTACGACGGGAGCAAATGTATAAAAATGCATGAATATCTATGAACACTTAGAGATTCACATAGAGTATAGCGGTATATCTCTATCCCATATCGGACCCTACGATGATTTATATCATGTCTAATCTATTTCTCCTCTTTCGAATGGATGAAATAAACCACAACAATCACATAATCATTGCGCATATAATTATGGATAAAAACAATGCATATAAATCATTCATCAATTTAAAACGCGTTTTAAAGTCAAAACTATAAGACTAAGAATTAAAATATCACATTACGTGGTTCATCGTTCACCTAACACTATAAAATCTAGCCTAACATGATAAAACTAAGAAAACTAGGAAAAGAAAGAAAACCAAGAAAACTAATTGAAGAAGACATTACCCTTTCAATTCTAGAGGCAAATCTTGAATCTTGAAATAATCTCCTCGTTCTTCGCCTTCTTCTTGCTCTCCAATATGTCCCCAATAGTAGAATAATGTGTCACCCTCGTTTCTGGTCGTGTTTAGAGTTAAAAATGGGTCCTAGATTGGTTTCCATAAGAGGTTGAATCAAATAAGGAAAGCAGAAAATTCGCGCCAGAAATGAACCAAGTGACTGCTGATAAGTGCCGATTTTGCACTTATTGATACCATTAAATTTAGATATTTGTGAGTTTTCATTAATATTTTGCTATTTAATATAGTTATATTCTATTTTGTAGGTGTTCTATTGCCAAAATCCTAAATTGGAGAAGAAAATGGAAGAAAGAAAGAAAAAGGGACCAAAATGCACAAGAATCGAAAGTTGGAGGACCTAGACTGCAATTTAAGGAAAATATGGGATGGCGCTGCAGCGCCCATCCTTCTGATTGTGGCGCCGCGGCGCCCGACCTCCCGGGTAGCGAGAAAATCCGATTTTTGACCTTTTTTGGCTTATTTTCGACCCAACTTATCTCCTTTCCTTCCTACAATATAAATACTACTTGAAGACCACTTCTAGGGCAAGAAATCAAGGGAGGAGCATCCCCAAAACGAGAGCAAAAATTTAGGGAACTTCATTGCCAAACCTTGAAGAAAATGGAGAAGATGAAGAAGAAGCTCCAATGCCATTGATCTCAACTTTCCATATCTTCATCCATAAGCTTTTCTCTTCTCTTTAATCTCATTTTCTATCAATGGGTTGTATTATTTTGTTATCTATTATTGAATATCTTATGCATAGCTAAAACCTATTGTGATTGGGGGTTATTTTGGAACCCTAGAATGATTTTCTATCGATTTGTGTTTTAAAGTTCTTTTGATTAATGTGATTAATTCATTATACTTAATGTGTTTATTATTCTTCTCGATTATTTAGAGGGCCAACTAGATGATTGAGTTGTTTACAATATATGCTATTTTGGAAATTTTAGTACGTAATTGTTAATTTAACCAAAACCTAGTAGCAACTACACTTTGATGGATTATGAGAAATTTTCTATTAAATGTAGGTGGATTATCGCTTAAGTTAACAAACCGAGCTTGTGTGTTTGCGCTTAATTCAATTCGACTCTTTTGTTTGAATGCTTTCGTTAAATTTAATCTAGGAAGCTTATCCTAGGTTGTTTAATGAATAGAGTTGGGTAAAGAGCCTGTTTTATTCAAATAAAATGTAAGGAGAGTTTGAGGTAATCGAGCTTGTGATTATTCTCGAATTGCTGTTGATCTTTTGAACGAAAATCTTTTGCGAATATCAATTAGAAATTCATTCTGGCGGTGAACAGTACCCCTCGATCACATATTCTTTCCTTTGTTTCCTTTTTATTATTGTCTTTTCCATTTTCAGTTATCGCTTTCGTTAGTTTAATCCAACCAAAACCTCCCCCCTCCCCCTCCCCCATTTACTTATTTGCACATTTTTACTTTCTTATTGCAATTGGCGTAATTGAAAACAATCCTCTGCGGGAATGACCCTTACTTACCGGATTACTATTTCAACGACACATTTTTAGAAAAGTAAGGAATATTATTTTGACCCCTTTTGGACGTGTCAACTGCTTGCTTATATTCCAAGCGACCGCTTGACTTTGAAGTTTTGTCTCCTGGATTTCTTGGTGATACTTTGGCGACCGCTTGGAAGGTTTACTTCCAAATTTCTTTGTTTTGGTCCCCAACTTTCGTTCTCTCCTATTTTGGTTTCTTTTCTTCTTTTTCCTTCCTCAATCATTTCATGACTTCACCAATTTGCATTTAATCCATCTCCATGCTCGATTCAATCTTTGGGATAACTTTTAGAAAGTTTCAATTTGGTCCCTGAACTTTGATTTTCTTCCGTTTTGGTCTTTCCTCGCTTGTTTTCGCATATTTTTCGTTACATCCATCAATGTAGCCTTACAAACACAAATTGTACCGAATTAAACCATAATTAAAAATATACATTCACAATTAGCCATGTTTTGTGGCATAAATAAGTGTGTAAAACACACTTATCATAACTATCTCATCTGTGTTCTAAATAATACACTGCATACTACCAAATAGACGATATAGTTCCTGAAGACACCCCATTAATTGCCTACATTAATAGGTAGGCAACAGCAAAAGAGATTGCCAATACATTAAGGGAGATCTCTAGAGCAGGAATGTGAGGCAAGGCAACATCTACATTTTTTGTCGTTAAAAACCAAGACCCCATCATTCTATTTCTTTATTTTTTTTATTTTTTGTTGACGAGAGAACTCACAATCGCCCCCTTCGGGTGCACGCTGAGTAACCCTCAGACTCACGCAATAGCCTGCAGCCCCATCATTCTTTTTACCATAATGTATTGATCTCGAGGTATTTCAACTCGGGTTTTTGCACGAGTGTAGCTTAATGACGACTATCGTGGTTGCTAAATGCTTTTGTTCTTATGTTATTGACATAGATTATCTGCTTTGATTTTAGAACACTCAGTGGAATAGAAATTTTGCAAACATGTAATTGTTAATTTGATAAGAGCATGGAAAGTTATTTTCTTTTGTGCAGTGCCGCGGGAAATCATTTATGAGGAAAATTGTAACATAGGTCCTTAAACTATTTCTGTAGTTGCAAGTGAGTCTCCAAACTTTTATTATGGCTTACCATTAGCTTGGAAACTGCCCGATTTTTTTTTTTTTTATTGTCACGTGTCATCAAATTTCTGCATTCTATCTTCAATTATGAAGTAGACTCAACTTTATAAAGTTAGGGATTCAAGAGCGTGACGGTTTAACATTTTTTATAATTTCGTCACTAGGGACTCATTATGCAATTATAGTGAAAATCTAAAGAGGTGTTGAATCCTTTAGCATCGTGGTACTATCGTGGTCAGCCAATCATACTTCATTCCATTCGCGAAGCCGAGTTGCAAACACCAAAACTTGAACAAAAACAGTTAAAATGAGATACTAGTGAGGATTTTAAAATCAATAAATGGAATCTACAAACTGTACAAAAACTATATCATCCATCTTTCCGCCCTTCAGTACGAGTAGATAAAACCATTAGCTTCAAATGTGACAGAAATTACATGCCTAATAAAAGATGAAATAAGATTACTACATGGAAGATCAGTATCTTCAGTAAAAATAATTGCAGATGAACCAATTTTTTTCTGTCATTGCTGAGATTTCCTTCTCCTCCAGTGTGTGCATTATTTCTCCTAATTAAGTTGTCCCTACAACAAGATTCCAAATAGTGATAATGTTAGGCAGTAAAACAATTTGGGAAGAAAAGATAATAAAACTTTCAATCTATTAAAAAATAAACTATTTTAATGCGGCCGGGGTTTGATAGCATCTTAAAGAGTCGACATGACAATTTCTGTAACCGAGTCGTGGAGTGTTTGGCTAAGCCTCAAAAAGAAGTAAAGTTACATTAAAGTAAAATTTGTCCATTTACATCTTTTAAAGGTAACTCTAACATTACCGTGAAAATAAATTACTTAGTTTTCGCATATGATCAGAAGGTGAGAAGACAGGCATCAGAAGTGTCCATAAAGTAAATTAGAAAGAAAAGAAAGAGCGCTACCTGAGATTTTTGTTTCCTTCAGTTTATCAGCAGTTTTATATGCTTCAGCTTCTGCTTTTGCAATCCTATCAGCTTGACTTCCAGCAAATTTCTCTCTGAATAACCCAACTTCTTCTTTACTCTGCATATTATTTCATCAGATTCATAAGCAGCATGCAACGGGAAAATTATTTCAGCAATTGGCACAAAAAACTAAAAGCAAACACTTGTACCAGCCCTTTGAACAATGGTACTGGAGTTCCAATTTTATGACCAGCAGGTAGAATCTCCCAGGGTCTTTTAGCCCTTTCAACATCACCTTTTTCATCAGAAAGTGAAACTTGAAGGTCAAGAGGCAAATTGAGTTGCGCAAGTACCTACATGGCCATGGAACATAAAAGTTTCACCATATGCATTACAACATTTTTCCGAGTAATTTACCTGCTATATGTAAACTGCAGCTACTAGTTGAATTACCCCGAGGTAAAAGGACGGCATGAAAGGTTCTAAGAGACATGCAAGGAGATATACTAGTCCAACCGATGTCTTCATAATGACAGAACATGAAGCTCGATCTTCCTTGTAAAGCTTCCAGAATTGGCTCTCCTAAAAGGAAAAGTACGAGTATAATAATGGTGTATGGCAGGTCATATTACTCAACACCTTCTCTAAATAAAGTTGAGAATTGTCAGCATGATCATCAAATAGAGAAACAAATGGCAATTCAATATACGTAGAATTTCTTATATGTGTACTTGCAAATAAGCGTTTCCTTCACTTGAAATCGACATAGCCATCTTCAAACCTTGCTTTAGTTTCACCTACATCACATCCGATTCTAACGTTACTCACATGATACCAAGAAAATCTATTCAAGAACAAGATAAAGGCCATGATACTTCTGTCACCTGTTCCATTGCTTCTATATACAACTCAACATAACTGCCAACTTTTTCTCCTAACGCCTTTGTTGATGAATGTGACTCTGCACCCTGAGCATCAGGAATGATGGAGCCATATCCTGAACCTGAAGTAAAGTAATTGAACAATAGTACAAGAAACATTCTTTATGTAAATTTGTGGCCCCCATATGTATTGCTGAAATGGCTCATTATCTTTTGGTTATAAAATAATAAATGTTTTCATGATAAACACAAGTTCAAAACCCAATGAAAGAAATTTGAGCTCAAGCAAAGGAACCCAAAGTGTTAATGAACCATGTTACTTCATGATCAGTGAAAAAGGAATGCAAATGGAGAAAATATTAGTCCCAGCTATAAAATGCTCCAAATGTTAATCTGAAAATGTAAATAAATCTTCCCATCCAATATATATGGTCATTTTTGCATTCAGGGTGGTTATAATGAAACCCGTCAAACACTAAGTACCATATGAAAGGCATTATGAAACAGGATAAGCTAACCAACCAGGATCTTTTGCTATGAAACTCAAGACTCGATTGATAAAATTTCCTAGATTGCCCAGTAGCTCGCTGTTCAACTTTGCTTGCAAATCAGTCCATGTAAACAATGTGTCCGATACCTATCCATTGCAAATAAAATAAGCACCCAGTTCCAATTTTATTTTTTATTTTTTTTGTCTTTTTAAGAAGTTCGGATTGGCAGAAGATTTATGGAGATACAGTGGAGTATGACATTGTAAAGAAAACAGGTGACAAGAGCCTACCTCTGGCCTATTTGCCAGCAAATAATACCTCCATACTTCTACAGGAATATTAGTATGTTTCGCATCATTTCCAAAAACTCCAACACCCTTACTCTTAGAGAATTTCCCTAGATATCACAAAGAAAACATTTAGATAGTAAATTAATTGAAAAAAAAAAAAAAAAAAGCTTATGAAACACAATGAAGTTATGCCACCCTAACTCTCCCATATTATATTTTAGCTCAACTTAATATTACGAATATTTCAGCTAATACCTGCTTCATAGTTCAAGTATTCTGTAACACTGATGGTCTTCATCAAAGTCCAGTTTTCACCAGTTCCAAGAAGAGTGGATGGGAACATTACCTGAAAATTTCTTATCCCCAATCACCAGATGCAAGATTAAATTACATAGAACAAACTACAAATAAAACTCATTACAAGATCTTGCTAAGAAATTATAACTATATGGAGTATTTCAAGGCATGTGAGTGGCCAAAAACTACATCCAGAAACAAGCCACTAGTCATATATATAGCATGAACACACGTACACACTTTTCTGAAAACAAAAGAGGATTTCAGTGAGTTGGATCTGTTGCTACAAAGAAATTAATGTAAAAAATATTATGCATAAATAGTTTTAACTAGAAAATGTTCATTATAGTAAGCGTCAGAAGTTGTTCAGTCCATGTAGAAAAAGCCAACATCAACTTATAACAGAAGCAACTATTTTGGTCGAACATATATGTTTAAACTCCAACTTCGTTACTGTATTCACCTACCTTCATCTACTATGATTCCTTCCAACAACCCACATAGTTCATCCTCCATTTCCAAAAGGATACACGCAAACCATTAACGATCCTTTGAGTGGAAACTTCACACGCCTGAAACTGGATCAAATTCAATGGACTCCCAAAATATAAACACTTTCAGTGTTTTTCTTTCATTGGAAATGAAGTATCGAAGACAATAAACAGCTTCTACAAACCTTAAGCTGCAGCTACATTTAATGTCTCCTAGAAGAAGATATAGACGATACATCCCGCATCTATCTGAACAAATAAATTTGGAAGCCTGGCATCTAAAAGTTTAATAATAAAAAAGTAGCAAAGGCTTTCCTTCAATTAGTTCCTTTTGGGTTTAGGAAATACAATACACTGCCTAGGTAAAATTTCATAAACTATAATGCAGCTATGTCCATTGTAATTACCGTGAAAGAAGTTATATTCCTGGTTGTACAAGAATCGATTTTTATTTACAAACATATACTAATTGGTTATTCTTCTAGGACAATAGCAACTATACCAACATCAACCTAAGTGTAGTCGAAAATGCATAATGGTTGAACAATCAAAGAGAACAGAGAGAGAACACATAATTGATGGAATCAGACATGAAGGTCTCCTACTAAGTAAAAGATATAATATAAAACTTAAGGCCATCACTGCACAAAAGAAATGATCCTTATGCAGCCTCGTCTGAAGTATCCTACAATTTTCAATTGGTATTGAAGTAACTTTAAAATTGACAAATTTGGAAGTACATGACTTACGGTATGAAAAGGAACATTATCCTTGCCCATAAATTGATAAAGCTCAACATTTTCAGGATTCTTCCACCATTTTTCCCACTCAGTTGTGTAGCAGGAAGTGATTGAGACATATCCAATAGGTGCATCAAACCATACATAGAAAACCTAAAATCAACAGTGTGAATAAAACTTGTGATTTTACCAGGAATGGAAACACGCTAGCAATGATCACATTTTGTTACTTGACAAGAATCAGAAATAGTTAATATAAAGAAAAACAGGGAAACAAGCCAATTTCTCAACTCACCTTGTCTTTGAATTTCTCATGTGGGACAGGGACTCCCCACTTCAAGTCTCTTGTAATACACCGTGGTTTCAGCCCTTCTCTAAGCCAAGCATGTGTTGCTTGGATAGCATTCTGACTCCATCCTCCAGCCATTGACATGCTGTTGATATAGTCCTCTAATTTGTCCTTCAACAGGGGAAGCTCGAGAAAAAAGTGATTTGTTTCACGAATATGTGGAGTATTCTGACAGACCTGTTCAGAAAGCAAGTCCAGAGTTCGGATTCAGTTGCTTAAATTTCTTTGAAATTTTAATCTCTCTCTCTGCTCTTTTTTAGAGGAGAGTTTATGTCAACCCCTAACCGTTCAATGTATTGCTCTTAAAGGAACAGTCCAGTAAATCCAAGTGTTTCATGAATCTAACGAGACCTCATTACCCCAATTGGTGAATCACAACTTCTTTTACACCAGATATATGCAGATGATACTCATGAGATTAGATCAAGTTTTAAGATAATAAGATTATGAGCCCACCTTGCATCTTGGGTCCAGTAGTTCAGTCGGGTTTAATAGCTTCCCACACTTTTCACATTGATCTCCACGTGCAGAATCATAATTACAACCCGGTGTTGGGCAATTGCCCTCCACAAACCGATCAGCTAAAAATCTTTGACATTTATCACAGAAAAGCTGCATAGAGTAAGAAGATTTAGTTGATAGATTTCCAAATGATTATAGTAACCTACACAAATCCCTCATTGAGGCAAAGAACAGTCAGTAAGAGCACATAACAACATGGAGCCCTGAAATCAAAAGAAAATTTGGGCATAAGACAATCGTGCACCTGCTGCATCGTGTTTTCAGAAAGCCAATTATTCTCCAACAGTTTCTTGAAAATTGCATGGCAAATTTCAGTCTGTTGAGAACTTGAAGTGCGTCCGAACTCATCAAAGCTTATATCGAACCACTCGTATACTTCTTTATGAATGGCATGATATCTACAAAGCAGAGAAAAGTAAAGAGTGGAGAACATAAACTTAAAAAGAGACATACGCACATTCAGCCCTACATAGTTTAAACAACTGCAAATTAAGATGATGTTGTTACATTCATCCCTCAGAAAAAAGATGCTTTTTTTTATATAGAAGTACTGGCGCAGATTCCAACAGTAAGGTATACACATGCCAGTGTTCCGACCAGGATCATTCATTTTAAACACTTCCATCGGTATGGTAATTATCTGCAATTTGCATTGCTCGAGAGTTGAGTCCAACATAAAGCATAGAATTAAGGTTTCTTGAAAAATGGAACAAGTGTGACCAAACTTGAAGCTCTATCATCCGTCCTTGATATCATAAAACCGTAAATATATATATTGACTACATTAAAGATTACTTTTATTTGACAGGCATGCGCTCATGATTTCACGGTAAAACTGAAGATATAAAAATGTAGAATACAGAGATATATCCTGAATATGGTAAAGTAACACAATAGTCATTTTCCCTAGACATTAATGGCTGGCAAATCTTTCCTTGCCATGAAAGCAATGAAAGTGAACCACAAGTCAGAATCAGAATCAGAATTGATTCTCCTAAAGCACATTCAAGATTCATTTTATCATCAAGGAATCAGAATTTATTCTCTTTCAAACATCATACCTACTATCACTAATAACAAATACTATAGAATTTTTTTGGTTCCGTTTGAGATAGAGAGATTAGTTTCGCACCCCTTCATGTTATGTTACTATTCAAACTGTGCTTTCAAAAATTCAAAATTCTAAGAAAAACCAAGAATACAAAAACTAAATTAATTCAAGAAACAATTATTTGAATACGAAGAAAATACGAATATCCATTACTTGTCACAAATTTCTTTTGGAGAACAGTTCTCCTCCATGGCCTTAGTCTCAGTCGCCGTCCCATACTCATCTGTTCCGCATACATATATGCAATTGTAACCCCTCGTTCTACAGTACCTTGCAAACACATCAGCACTCAACACACCTATCCAGCAAAAAAAAAAAAAAAAAACTTAAAATCAATTTCCTGGTAATAATCGAACGTGCACTTTTGTCTACGTACATATAAAAAATTCAAAATAAACTGAAAGAAAGTAGAATATATTACAGCCGATGATATTTCCGAGATGAGGTACGTTGTTGACGTACGGCAAGGCGCTAGTAATGAGTATGTTCCGCTTCCCGTCAACGGGAACCTTGGTGGATGCGCCGGCGGCGGGAGGATTATGATCGGCCATCTGGGAATCCTTTTTCCGCAAAAATTGTAGGGATTATTGAGTTGTGGAGTAGAATGAAGCAATAACAAGAGCATTAGTGGAATCTGCGTTGCTTAGTGGAATTTTATAATGCAACATTGATTCTTATGCTCAAGAGTTAATTGGGGAAAGTTCCATATAAGGAATATAGCATATTAGTTAAAGAAAGGCGTAAAGTTAATGTAACGTCGGGAAATAGCACTATAGGTTCTCAACCTTTGATGTGTTTTACACTTTGATCTCTAACTGTCAAAGAAAGAGCATTTGCATCTCCAACCTTTTGTTTTAGTAGCAATTATGTCCTTAATGGATTCAATGAGGGACAAATCCAACTCTAAATCTTAAATATCGCATAGTTTTGTCCTTAATCCTTCTTTTTCGTGGTAAAGGCCATTAAATCCCATCATAAATTAACGTTGGCCAAAACAATTTGCTACTTTTTTCCTCTTCACTCCATGTGTTTTTCCATCCTCAGAATGGTTCTTTTCAATTTAGAGGTGCCACAAGATTAGAAAATGAACAATTGAATGATGTGTACTGTATTTGGTTGAGTTTATTGATCAATCTCTAAATTTTGAATTTTTTCTTTGAATAGTGCTATTCATCATTAGTAGAGATGATCACGGGTTTTGGTGTGACAGTAGACCTTGTTTCATTCAACGAAGTTTTGATTTATTTTAATACATTGGTAATGAATCAATGAGCATCTACCATCTAAACCAAATCGAGTAATGCTATTTAGCCCCACTGGAGTTACAACCCTAGTCTAGGTGGCATTAACGTGGCGTTAAATGATTGGTAAAATTAAATAAGTCATTTAATTTCACCTTTCATTTAGTTTATCATCTAACGCTACATAAATTGGGGTTGCAACCCCAGTGGGACTACATAGCATTAATCAAACCAATATTGATTTCTAATGAGTAATACTCTTTTCATTTTTTAGCATAGAATGGCAAGTTTATTACTCTTTTTTTTATTTCCCTTTACTCTCTCTACTACCTTCTTTCTTCTTCTTCTTCTTCTTCTTCTTTTAGTCTACATAGAAATGTAGGTGGGAATAAAATAACGACATAATTACAAAAGAAGTTGAAAACCCTTGATATTACTAAAACTATGACAAATAAAGTACATTCATAAGCAATTGTATTTTTTTAAAATGAATCCCTTAGGGGCCGTTCTTTTCATATTTCAGTTTCCACGTTTTGAGTTTGGAATTAATTTTGTATTTTGTGTTTTGAGTATCTGTTTTGAAATTGCTGAAAATACGTTCTGTTTGTCATTTTGAAAAATTGTTTTTCAAAACATAAAACTGAAAAACGTGTTTACTTTGAAATTTTGAAAATATTTTTTATAACATTTTATCCAACAAATTTGATTATCCAAAATCCAAAAAATTCAAAAACTGCATCGCCACCACTCAAAACAGAAATTCAGTAAACCCTCCACCACCAATCCACAACCATCAACACCGCCGTCAACACAACCACCACCACATTTACATCAAATCCAAAATCAAAACCTAACAGAATCGTCGACTACAGATCCACAACAGAAAGCCAACTACAGTGTCAGACGACGATTGAGTTCTGGACGTAATTGGGTTTGACCCATGGTTGGGTGAGGTGCTCCATGTGGAGAGGAGTTCAGTCCATGTGATCCGATATCATAGGTCGATTGAATGGCGTCGAAATCTGCAAAATATCGACCTTATTTCACGCTATTCGCGACTGGCACAGATTCTAGGATTAATTCTGAATTATGGAATGTTGTTTTGGGTAAATTAGAGCCATGGATGTGGTCGTCTAGGGGTGGGCAATCGACCCATTGTGGTGCGCGACCTAAGGTCTCATCGGAGGTGGAGATTTCGGCAGAAGCAGTTTACACCAGATCAGTTTTTGAGTTTCATTTTTGATTGATTTTGGTATACGTTCGGGTTGTTGTTTGTGTGGTAATTGAACAGGGGATTGAGGGCTTCACAATGGTATGTATATCTGGTGGCTTTAGAGGAGGTTGGCCGGAGTCATTGACCATGGAACCTACTACTTCGTCATTCTCGTGAGAGATGAGAGTTAAGACAGAAAATGGGAATTGAATGAATTATAGGGATTTGAATTGCCTAGAATTTTTTTTACCAGAAATTGTTGATTAATTGTGTTTGATTGGTATAATATTTCACCCGAATTTTTTTTAAAATTTTAAAATTTTTTGGTATTCGTTTGACTTTATTTATTTTTTTTTTTATAGAAATTGTCCATTGAAGTAATAATTTTTTCCATCATTGGGTCTAGAATTTGTTCCAATTGCCAAAAAAAGAAAAGTACGTTGAAGCTTTTCCACGATTTGAAGGAATAAGGGCGCGTGGGTGGAAATCATTTTCACATGCAAATTTTTGGAATCAAACAACCCAAATTGGTAAAGTTGGAAAATGAATTCATTTTTCCAAGGAAATTTGTTGCTATCAAACACAGCCTTAGTGAATTATAAGACAATCTTGATAATTTCAAGAAACTGTCCAAAAACTTAGCAGACCGTGATGAAAAATTAACAGATGATCAACAAGTTGTAGGAAACGGGCAAATTGAAGTTGTTAGGAAAAATGTGGCGATAATAAGAATCCATAAACTTAATAGCCTTATAGTGTAGCAACACAAGTAATAATTGGTAATGTAGGTGATGCTAAGTCTCAAACAAAAGATAAAACTAAATTATGGCACCAGAGATCTTACAATGTGAGAGATAATTCCACAACTTCTTAAAAATCATCGTGCTTTTCAAAATGATGGTAACTGACTTATGTGAGCATTGCTTATTAGGAAAGCAGATTAGACTACCTTTCACGGTTGGTTTTCATAAGTCCAAATGTATCATTGAATATGTGCATGCTGATTTGTAGCCCTGTATGTGTTTCTATTTAGAGGGTATTTGGTAGGGATTAAAATTAGATTTTTTTTAGTAGATTGTGATGAAAGTTTTTGAAATGTGTGGTTGAAAAGTTGTGGGACCTATGAAAGATGTGGTTGATATTGATTGTTTGACTTTAATTTAGATCAAAATCAGATTTTAATGGGTACTAAACAAGCTCTCAATCTGGTCTGAAGTATTTTTTGATTATTGATGATTTTTCTAGGAAATTTTGAACTTTCTTACTGAGTTCTAAATCTGAGTCATTCGATAACTTCAACGAGAAAATTTTGGTAGAAAAAATTAAACTAACAAAAGGGTTAAAATACCAAGAATTAATAATGACCATGAATTTTGTAAGACTTTGATATTGTGCATAAAGAATCTGGTATTACTATGCAAAAAGAAATTAGCTCACTTAATAAAAATAAGACTTGGTTGTTAATAAATAAACTTGAGGGTAAAGATGTAATTGATTGTAAATAGATTTACAAGATAAAAGAATGTAAGCCTAAAGATTGTAATATAAGATTCAAAGCAAGACTTAAAGCAAATGGCGTATCTAAGAAAGAAATCTTTGACTACATTGAAATCTTCTCTCATGCGGTTAAAAAGTTACCACCATCAGAGTGATCCTAGCTCTTCTACAAGACAATGATGCAAAATGTTTCTCACAATTGTCCATGGCATTGGCTTTAAAAATAGTCGTCTTTAGTTGTGAAGACTCTTATGATAGCCTTTTGATATATGAGTATCAACAGTGTAGCAATTTCACAGTTAAAAATATTCTAGGGTCTTTAAAGTATACAACTCTTGTGACGGAGTAAGAAGACTAAAATAATCTTTTTAACACAAAATGTACAATTTGCTGAACACATGTCCTTCGTTTCAAATATTGAAGTCAACCATTTAAAAATGTCTTAATACACTCTCTCATGCTTGGCCAATATAATGTCAACAACATCAAAATTAGAATTACAACCTACCATTAGACATTTACATAAATACAATGATCTTCATCCACATGATGAAATTTTATACGATATTTAAACCCTGTTAAAACTCAAATATCACTGTCAAGATGATTGCATTAGACTGCAACTGTAGCTATAAAGTTACCATAATACTATAAAAGCCTTCACCATGAAACCTACAAATCGATTCATGTAAATCTCTTCATTCAATTCTCAATCGAGAATGAAAATACAGTCTCCAAGTCTATTTTGGTGCAATCTAAACTTAAACACACTATCATGGTTAGCATCAACGTATAGAATTGAATCTCACTGCTAAGAAAAATAGGTTTATCTAACTCAATATACTGATATTGACTATAACACTTCTCTAAACAATGAGAGCTTTGTATATCATAATCTTATTAGTCTTCCACATAATTTTTAATAACTTGAATGCTCTCAATAAACATAACGTCCGATTAGAACTTCCACCATATCTTAAAATAGATTGGAATTCTGTACTCCATATATACTTCCATCACTTTCTTCAAATTCCTCCACTGATTTTCTGAAACAAGAATTATTGAAATTAAATATCTCTTAACTCTCACTTGGAATCAAGAATCATTGAAATTAAATAGTTCTTCGATAGTCCCACTAGGATAGATAGGTCCCACTCGGAAATAGATCACTCCCACTTGAATCAGAAGTTTAAACCAGCTCTTATGTATTCAAAAAAATTTCATCAATACGCATAATATCAATATCAATAATATTATCTGAAATTTTCTCCCTTGCTGGGAAAAATGTCAAATGTCTCATCGTGTAACCCAATATCCATCCAAAATCACACTTAAGTACCTTTTTGGACTATCATGTCTATCTCAGAGATACATCTCATTCTTAATAGACTCATGTTCCCAAACTTATTATCAAGAACTTATATAGTCGATTGTAAGTCTAAGATAACCCATATTTGATTATCTATGTGTCCAAAGGTTATATATTCTGAAGATAATAATATTGAGAGAACTTCATTAAGTGACATGTTGCAATTAACTAATACTCTTCCCAAAAGATAATAGGTAAATTGGACTGCATAATATCAAATCTTATCACATTCAGTTATATTCCATTCTTTTCCCCAATAGACCATATAGTTATTGGTGATCAAGAAATAGTCAATCAAATATGAGTCTCTTTCATTACATAGATCACTGGTTTCTAGAGATAGAGATTCACACTGTCAAATAGTTCTTAAAATCTCCACTTCTATAATTTGATTTTTTACTCCACTTCAGAAAAGTTTAAATCAATATAATATCTTCAACTTAAGAAAATCAGAGGCACGACTGAAATGCGTGAATCTATCTATAGATGTAACGAAAAATGAAGTTTCGTCTCTAATCATAGCCCGCATCTGATGGATTTACTCTATGGAAGGTTAGCTCTTACTGTTTTGAATGGTTTTTTCAACTTAAAACCTTGAACTATTGTACAAATATCCAAAATTAGAAGAAGCATCACCATCATGAGTACGAATAGAGCTACCACGTATAAGTTCAAGTAAGAGACCACTCTTAGAAGAACACCAATTGAGATCAAGTTTAATGAAGTCTTTGATACTATATTAATATCAAATAGGAGGTCAGTTTCTCCACTTTGCAACACTAAGTTGCAGTATCACTCATATAAACCTCCACTCAATCTTCATTATTTGTATATATATCTATTTTGTATCAAGTTAAAGACTCGACAATAGGCTAAAGACACTTCTTGATCGTATATAAAGTGGGTTTCTAACTCTTGAATTCATTACCCACACAACTTAAGGTCCAATATGTATAATGTTTACACATAAACAACACTAAGAGGAGCATGTTCAAGTGTAATATCATTTAAATTAGCTACTTTCAAGCTAAGAAATTCAAACCATATGGTTGAAACACTTGAACCTTTATAGTATTGGTCCTCTACCAAAACCACTTTCATGTACTACTACTGATGTGTTCTTATTGGTTCCTTTCCAGTCTCCTCATCTATCTTACATTTGTTCTAGCTTATTCAATACTTAAGATCCGAAATTTTATGCGCACTAGAACATTGCTACACAAGCATGTCCTTGAGATTTAACTACATCAAGTAGAACTTTTTGAGCCTATGACTAGGTCGTGAGCGAAAAGAGTTAAAGAAGCGATGTGACTACTTGCTCAAGTCACGGTGGACGAAACATTGATCATAACAAACAAAGAGACAAGTTTCATGTTGGGAATCGAAGATGGGGTATGATGAATCGACTTGATTCAAGTAATGGACGGTGGAGTTGAGCATGTATACTATGTTACTGCATAGTATTACAAGGCATACGATCGCATGCCTGCAAACAGAGAAACAACTGAAGAAATTGAAATGATCTATTCGATCGCATAGGCTAGAATTATGGGGCAGCATAGTACAATTCGGCAACGTGAATTTTTCAAATTCGCGTAATCTCATAATTATGTTAAAACCCTATTTTTGATATCTTTCGTAATTTTTAGACTTTATCTCCGTGTCAATTAGGGTTTTTTGACTTCAATATAAATAGAACTTATTATTTTCATTGTAGAACAACTTTTACATACATACAATTGAGAAATTATTTTGTGAGCATATTTTTGCTTTCAATTCTCGTTATTCGTTGAACTAATTTCGAACTTATCAAGATCTAATTCTTGTGGCATTCAAACAATTCAGGTGATATTCTTGAGTCTTGTGATGACGGGATCAATATATTATCAACGATTGTGTTGGTTCTTTAATTCAATATTTTTGGATCAAACTCTACGTTGATTCTTGGCTTTCTTGTATTTGAATCAATTTTGTGTGGATTTCATAGCTACCATTGTTATGTGGGTTCACATCAAAATGCGATCAACAAAATGTCAACATTATGTTAACTATCTCATCTTAGTCACATTCGAGAAAATTATTATTTATAATGGAACTTAACAATTAAAATGCTTAGGAACTATAATCTATCTTTTCTCGTACTTGACAAAGTTATGATATTTATTCTCTAGAGTATTATGACCCATATCAGGTCTACTATTGTGTGGTTGATGATCTCTAAACCATTATGTTCTTCTAGTACACTCAAAATCTTATCATGTCAATTGTTATTGCATCTAACTTATCAACTTTATTAAGGTCAACTAGGATTTTGATGGCATGATCTATTACATTTTAGAGACATTTTATTCTCAATCAATGCACATTAGCGCGTATACCATTTTGTATTAATGCAAATTAACGTATACAATAATTCAATGCTAGGCACGAAGTCGAAAGTACACTATGTTCTCGATCATCATCCGCAATCCCATTGTTTCACTATCATATACTTAATTTCATAGCATAAAATTCTATGAGTTCTAAGTGAGAATTACATTAACTCTTCCAACTTGAGAACTCTCACTCAGTAAATCAAATTGTTCTAGGTGAGATTTTCTTTAAATCTTCCAATCATCAAACTATCACTCAAATGACAATCAATAGGTCTAAGTAAGAATATCACTAATTCTACAGACCTTAACATTCATAATGATTCACAAATTGATAGATATAATGTAATTCAATAAGATAATTTCAAAATGTGCAATAAAAGTATAAACATATACGTTGATCCAATTATGAATATACAATGATATCCCATATTAATTCTTCCAAAAAATAATTCCAATTATAATCAAAGAATAAAACTCACATCGTTTAAGTTTTATTATGTAGTTTCTCATCCCCCACTTTAATATCCATTGTAACACAATTCCAAGAAATGGGAAGTGGCATCAAAATTCTCATATTCTACTTATCACCAAAAATATTCACTTATTCAACTAGGTTATGTTCCAGATCCATTTATTAATTTTAATACGCATGTAACTTTTCAACAAGTTTCATATCTCTTGCTTTTCTAACATTTCATCTAAGGATGCTATAACTGTGTATAGATCCAATTGTATCTGATCAAGCACAAAAAGTGAAAAACAAGTCACAATAAATCATATAATCTAATCAAAGACACACACAACTCATGAACGTATATAAAACGTGATATTCCGAATATCTTCGAAATATTTTTTTTTCAAAAATGAGAGCACTTAAAAAAATAATTCTCACTAGACAAATGCCACTAAATAAATATTCTTGAAAAAAAAAATTAGAATTCAATCAAGTTCAAAAATATTTTTAATGCTTTTTAAAAATTTATCTTAACCATTATATACAAAAAAATATTTTAACTATACAAAAATTAATTTAATTATATTAAAAATAATTCAAGGACCAATATGCAATTTTTAGAATTAAAATTGGGTCCCACACGTGCTTCTACATGCAAGTCCAATATGAAATATTTTTTTTAATTAATAAAAAAATGGGGGTGCTTCAACACTGTCACGTTGTACTCGAAAAAGATTTTCGATTGATAATCCTGAATAATTTCAACGTTCTAAGTTCATCTGTGCGGTCAAATTCGATAAAATCAATTTTTAAGGCCACGTTTGGGACATCAACAAATCTGTTCATGAGTGAAAAATGACAAAAAAGTCATGCAAAATTTCCTAATTTTCGACCAAAGTTTGAGAGGTCATAACCTCTTCATTCAAAACCAAACTTAATGATCTTTATATCGTTGGAAAGGTCTTAAGAAGATCTTTCCAACCATACTAAATAGAAAGCGTGAAACATAATGTAAAAGAAGTTATCATGTGACGAAGTTTCAAATTTTATCAATTTTCATGCAAAAAATCATATTTTCGTTCAAACTTCGGGAAACCATTGCTTCTTCATTTCATGACCAAAATTAATGATTTTAATACAATTGGAACGGTCTCAAGAAGATCTATTCAGCCACATCAAATGGGAAGCATGGAATGAAGTGTAAAAGAATTTATCATGTGATGAAATTTTGGATTTTATCAAAATTTCATATAAAAAACAGATTTTCATCCAAACTTCGAAAGAGCATAACTTCTTCATTTCAAGTACAAAATTTAAAAATCACATAAGATTTGAAAATTTTACATACAAAATTCTTAATTCAATTGAATGGCATATTTAAACATGTATTACAGCAATGAATTCAACGTTATGGCTCTGATACCAATGTAATATGTCGCACCATGCATAATCGTAAATTTTGGGTCTAGAATTTTTACTTGAAATGATGAATTTTAAGATCTTTTAAACAGTTGAATCACTTTGCTTTCCAAAACTCCAATATGTAATTTTCTTGCACTCCAATAGTCCCCAATCCCTATCACAACGGAAGGGGATTATTCGCCACGACTTAAGTACCAATTTTTGTGAGTTTTCATGCCAAAATTGTGGTTTTTGGTTCCTTTCAATTTTGATGACATTTTTCATACGAATTTTACCATTTTTCTTGCCATCTTTTCTCTATCTCAAATGATTGACTAATAGTTGGATGTTAAAATGGGAGTTATGGAAAGTTATGGGGAGTTGTACATTTGAATTATAAATTTAAACCACTCCTTCCAATCAATTTGATATCATATGGGTCGGGTTACCCTACATGGACGATCGACAACCCGTATATTTCAACAGTTGTAAAGAATCATAAGGTCATTGTATAAAATAATTGATTCGCTCGTCAATAATAATTTTAATATTTTGAGATTCGAGTAAAAAATATAGTATAGTAGTGTTTGGCAACATAAAATTATGGCCAACAAATCGCACTCTAAGAGTAAGAATTTATATTGGATTGGAAGGTTTTTAATTTCAATCACAAAGCCCTTAATTACAAATCACCAAAGTAACTCGAGTTTAGCTTTGCAATTTCATTCAAATGAAACTTGTGTTAATCTCGGGCTGTTGTAAACTTCGGTTGACAGTGTTTTGTTTTCATTTTTCTTTTCTTTACAAAATAAGTATCATTTAGTTTTTGATTGATCTAATGCTGTAAATGAGTACATGTTTAGTTTGACACATTTTGCGACGATAATAGTAGATTAATTTCTTAAAACATATATGTAGGATCCTTTTTATAGGCACTTGCTATTTTAGGCTAAATAAAAATAATTTCGATTGATTATATTCTTCAACTTATACAAAATCTAGACTATACAATGTATAAATTATTTATGCGTTCCATACAGTGTGCAAAGAATTTTAGGAAATTAGAGTATCTACATTGGTCTTTGAATGTTGTATAATTGTAATGCCCTAGATCCAATCAATATAGGTTGTAAACAATTTTAATATGTTTAATGCATTTATTTTGGCAAAATCTATTATTTATTTGAATTATTATTCTAATAAATATATTAAATAATAAAATTCGTAGATTTAAATCTTAGTAATTTGTTAATAACAAGAAGTTGCGATTGTGAGATACAAATTACAATAGAGCTCAATCCTAAATCAATCGTAGTCGTAAATAATAACGATCTACGAATATCGTTATTACGGATAGACCATCACGTATGACATTTCTTATTTGTGAAGTAAGCAGCTGATCTCACAAGTTAAAGCATGGTGACACTTAAATGAATACGTGAATGTTTTGTTTAGAACAAAACATTGGAGACCCGCTGGGGAGATCCATATGTATAACTATCTGAGTATTAGGGGTTAATCTTTAACGTTTGGTAGTGGAATTAGTCCTTTGACTTGAGATAATCATAGTACTTTATATTATGATAGTCATAATTTGGTGATGTTGGATGTTGCTCTACAAATGGTCGGTAATATGGCATTGTTCAAGTATGTCAAAAATCATATGAAAATTGTGAATGATTAATAGAAGATTCATCACTTATAGATAGTAAGAGATTATGATTTACATTTCATTTAATTAAGTTGATAATGAAATTCTAGGCCAAAGTGTACCCAAAAGTCAAAAATGAGTTTTTGACTTACATTGACTTGATAGTGAAATTTAAAATATGATCGATAATTGAGATTGACACATATTCATATAACGTAATTGATGAAATGATTATAGTTCCGCGGTAAACGAACATGTTTGATTTCGTCATTCCACGTGACATTTTCCCGTCACATGTATCGCCTGGATATATTGCTAGATTTCAACTAGGGACGACATTGTGATCAGGAATCTAATGGGTCACATCTAAAAGGAAAACTAGAAGATCGTGATTAACCAATTAATTAATTAACAAGTCTTGGAAATTAGTTAATTTGGTTGCTTGTTAATTGGCCCGAATTAAATAATTCATGGACCAAATTTAATTAATTGGATTAATTAAATATTGGACCGCATTAAATTTAAGAGAATGGAAAATTCATAACACAATACAATTATATTCTTGCTAGCAAAAGAAAAGAAAATCATAGTTCTCTCAAACTTGTTCTCTGTGTAGATTTTCATTGGAGGCTAGACAATTGGACTGCTATGGATTGCAGATCAAAACTTTTCTTTAAGGAATTCATCCAAGGTATAATACTTTATCATAGTTTCTTTTTATGTACGAAGAAGATCTTTGGTGGGAATTGAAAATTGTCTAAATTTCGCCGAGCATGTTAAGTAAATTTCCTACAGTGATAACAGAGCCTATTTTGTGTTTGTTAGAAATTGTTTTACATATTTGAACAATCAAAAGTTGACTGTTTATATTGTTCTCGAATCTTACAATTTAGAAATTTATTTTTATCTTCAAAATTCTATTTTTGAAAAGAAAACAAATTAGGGTCGAAAAAGGATCGAAAGAAATGGAAAGTAGCACGTTGGGGTGATGGTGAGGAGCACATCGGTAGATAACGATAGGACATCATCGTCGTTGCACTACAGTGCTACTAGCAGCTCACGTGGTGCCAGCCCAAAAGAAAAAAAATAATTGTTAGAGTTAGGGTTTTTCGAATTGGAGGCAGGGCCTCTGATGCAATTTAATAAATTACAGGCCCTTGATTGCAATATAATTTCAAGGGCCAGTTTGCAATTTTTAAAAAACGACCTATTTTTGCAATTTTTAAATTTGGAAGGGTTTCATTGCAATTTTAAATTAGGTCTTGTATGCAATTTTTCAAAAGTGGTCTTGTATGCATTTTTAAAAAAATAAAAAAAATTAAAATTGATTTTGAAAATGATTTGACCTATATTATCAATTTTGACAAGACTTTTAATTTTGACCCAAATTAAAATTTTATCCAGACGATACATGTCTGTCGTCCCTGATTGACATCTAACTTAAAATGTTAATTCAATTATAATTAGAGTTGGATTATAATTTGATATTTACTTAATATTTGATTTTAATTAAATTGCCTCGCCGTAAAATTTCAAGGAATTAGAGTTGGACTCTAATTTGATGTTTAATTAGAAATTGATTTTAATTAAATAGTTTTGCCCTATAATTGTGGAATTAGAGTTGAACTCTAATTCGGCATTTAATTAAAATTTGATTGTGATTAAATTTACCTGCTAATTAATTTGATTAAATAATTATTTATTTATTTTAAATCCATTTATCTAAATGAGTTTAGGAGATTATTATTGCTATATTCTTGAAACATGTTTGTATATAATATTAGATATTATATGTGAATGGATTTATTTGATGAATGTTTATCTAGTAGATGATCATGAATTTGACCCATGTGAATGTGTTGAATAGTTAATTGTATTCTTATCGTTTTATGAGCCGACAAGTTCTTAATTTGTTTTGCACTTGCGAGTCTATTATTATTGTTATTGTTATTATTATCGGCTTGCACGTCTATTTTCATTTAGGCTTGCCCCAACTAGTATAGGACACATGTTGTAACTGGATTAATTGAAAATGCGAGAAGAGAAGGAAATCATGGAGATGGTGCATTGATACTATTTCAATGTAATACTCCCTAGGTATTGATCAACTAGTCATCTTTTTGGCTCGAGAAAGTTAGATAGAATTAGTCCATAATCATCTACACTATTATATGTATATTTATTTACATGATTGATGCACGATTATATATATATAAACACACACACACACACACACACACACCTCTTCCATCATTATAGTTAAAAACAAGAGTCATAAATCAATCTCAGTTTGTTGAGTACAATTAAGGCTGGTCTATTAGGGATATATTTGACACTATAAAATATTTGATATTTTTGAATGATGAGTTCGACTTAAGCTAAAATTTAACTTTTGTTGAGTACATTCATAGAGATAATTCTAGAGGATTAAGATAACATATAAGATGTGTAAAGAGAAAGAGTTCTCAACTTAATGATCTGAGAGTTGTATGAAAATACAATTAAAGTATCTACCCAATTTTTTTTATTAAAATTTGTTGAGTACGCTCAAAGTCTTAATAAAAGAAATGGGATTACAGCCTACTGGAAATCAAATATAGATTATATTAATTTATGTGTGAGGGTCATAAATTTATTTTAAACAGTGAGAACATATTTAATTTAACTAAAATCCATATTAAATTTATGCAATGCATTTTAACACATCAACAAACTAAACATGCCAAAATTTCTCGATTGGCATCGTAATTTGAATTTTTTTTTTTTTCAATTATGAGAAAATTGGTTATGTTCTTGAACAGCACTTTCCAGAAGTTATTGAGTACTTGACTAATGAAGAGATGACTGCTTACAATGAACACAGTGATGACGATAATACTGCAGCATGTGTGATGCTTACAGCTATGTCACAAGAGTTGCAAAAGCAACATGAGGGTATGTATGTTTATATTATGATTTTTCATCTTGAGGAGATGTACGATAACAATCACGAGTGGAAAGATATAAGACTTCAAAGCAACTGTATCGGTGTAAAATGGTAGAAGGATCTTGAGTCAGTGCTCATGTGCTGAAGTTGATTGGCTTTATTGAGAAGTTGGCTCAATTGGGTTCAATAATGGACCATGAACTAAGTAATAACTTGCAACTGTAATCTTCGCCAGAGTTATTTACAGTTCATCATGAATTTCAATGAATATGCTCGAGTGCACACTCCTGAGTTGTTGAACATACTTTAAACTGTTGAGCCCAATGTCAAAACTGGTAGTGGGCATGTCTTAGCTATTCAATCCTCCAATGTCACTAAGAAGACTAAATGAAGTTTTAAAAAAAAAAATCTATGAAGGCTAAGAGCAATAACAAAACAATCAAAGCAAACAATGACAGTACCAAGTCTGATAACGGTTATTGAAAAAGGAGCTGCAAGGCTTACCATCTAAGCTTCAAGGAAAAGAAGTCTTTTGAAGCTTCATCTTCAGGTATACTTGTTATTGAGGTCAATATATCTACTTTATTAGCTTTTTAGGTATTAGATAACGGATGTGTATCTCATATTTGTATAAATATGCAGGGACTAAAGAAAAGTAGACCACCGCAGAGAAAAGAAGTTGAACTGTGCATGGGGAATGGAGCAAGAGTTGTTGTATTAGCTATAGTTATATACTTCTTACCATCGACTTCGGGCTTAATATAAGAATTAGAAAATTGCAATTTTGTTCCCGCAATTACTAAAAACATTATTTCTATTTCATGTTTGGACATGAATGATTTTTTAATTAATGTTAAGAATAATCATTGTTCATTTTATCGACATGAGATCTTTTATGGTTATGGTGTATTACAAAATAGAATTTATATTCTTAATACTGAGTCGTGTATTATGAGTATGGAAAATAAAAGGCATAAAAACAATGATCTAAATAATACTTATCTTTGACATTGTAGACTTGGTCATATAAATAAGAAACACATTTCCAAGTTATATAGAGATGGATACTTGGGGTAAACTAATTTTGAATCATTTGACAAATGCGAATGATGCCTATTAGACAAGATGACCAAATTTTCTTTTACTGGAAAAGGAGAAAGAGCTGCACAATTATTGAGCCTAATACCTGCTCATGTATGTGGACCCATGTCAATCATCGCTAGAGATTTTTTTTCTTACTTCATCACATTTACTGATAATCATTCTAGATATAATTATGTATGTCTTATCAAGTTTAAGAATGAAACACTTGAAAAGTTCAAGGAATTCAAGTTTGAAGTAGATAAACAAATAGGTAAAGGTATTCTCCTGCTAAGATTAGATCGAGGTAGAGAATATTTAAAAGAGAATTTTTAGATTATCAAACTTCCTAGAATTTTTTTGGTGTCATGCATTAATTGCTGCATGCTACACACTAAAAAACGTCCCATCTAAATCAATTGACAAAACTCCATACGAGTTATGGAAAGGAAGAAGGCTCAACTTATCTCATATGAAACTTTGGGGCTGTGATGCTTATGCGAAGTTCATTGAATCGGATACGTTTGAGACTAAATTCGAAAAATGTATGTTTGTGGGATATTCAAAAGAGACAATCGTATATATATATATATATATATATCTACAATTCTATTGAAAAGAATGTGTTCATCTCAAGACATCATATTTCTAGAGAAAGAGTTCATTCTAGGAGATGGTAGTGGGAGCAATTTAGAATTTGAAAAAAATTTATGAATCCACATATATTGTTGACAAATTAAATCAAGTAGGACCTTTCAACCTTCTAGAAAGTACGAGTTCACGATTACTTATTAAGTATTATTAATCGAGGATGATGAATTTACTAATTACGCAAAAGCAAAGTTAAGCGTTGACTTAAAGAGATGGCAGAAGGTCATGTAATCGGAAATGAACCCAATGTATGAAAACAAGGTTTGAACCTTGGTCGACTCTCCTAATGAGATAAAATCCATAGGTTA
Source organism: Osmanthus fragrans (assembly GCA_019395295.1). NCBI lineage: Eukaryota > Viridiplantae > Streptophyta > Magnoliopsida > Lamiales > Oleaceae > Osmanthus > Osmanthus fragrans. The sequence goes on from CM033361.1 coordinate 14,117,972, forward strand.
TAAATAAGTTTACAAAAAAAAGAACGATGTAGATGTGAACATCCATCCATACAAAGCAATGCTAGCACCAAAAAGTTATAAACAAAGACAAGTTATTGACTTTAATGAAATTTTTTCGCATGTAGCCATGCTGAAATCTATTCGAATTTTGTTTGTAATAGCTGCATATCATGATTATGAGGCATGAAAAATAGATGTCAAAATTGCTTTCTTTAACGAAAACTTGTAAAAGAGAGTTTACATGATACAACCCGAAGCTTTTGAATCCGAAGAAGCCAATAATGTATGAAAGCTTGATCGATCCATTTATGTATTAAAGCAAACCTCTAGAAGATGAAATTTTCGCTTTGATGAGACAATCAAAATGTTTGATTTTATCAAAAATGAAGATGAAGTGTGTGTTTATTTATCAAATTGACTGCATTCATGGCCTACGAAAATTTATAAAATTGTCCTTTGTCACTTTCTAGAGTCCCCTCTTTCGAAATATATCAATTCACAATTTTTTGGAAGGCCATGAATACAACCAATATCTGAAATGTCCAATCTAAATTCATCTCTAAATGTAGAATTGATTGAAATCACGTTTGAAATAATATATAAAAGAGATAAAATAATATAAATTATACTAGAATTTGTACGAAATAATTAAAATTAAATTAAACTATCTTCTTATTTGTGAGATGAACAATATATATGCTTCTCATGTTGTAACAGTAGGATTTCATGTTTTGGCGCTTGCAATGACTCCACCGATTTTGTGTAGTGCCTTGAGTGTTTAGTCATATAGTTTATAGCCCTGACCAAATAAAGGTTATAATATTTGATAATATTTGATGAGTTTTGTTTCATGATTTCTAAAGAAAGTGTACTGTATTAATTAACTAGTAAAGTGAAACTAAAGAGTCCAAATTATCGTTATCACGAGAACTATTTTTAACCATTGGTTTAAATATAAGTAACTTCTATTTGAATAAAAACAATTAAAGTTAATTTTGATTTTTATCCTAATTAATATAAATCTACAAAAACAACAAAAAATGCACTACTAGATGATTTAGGGTTTTACTTAATATATGAAAAGAGTTACGATTTATGACTTCACCACAACTATACCCTTAATATGAAACCAAAATTCGACAACAATTAATTATGTTTATATGGTTGAGTTCTTTTAAATTAATTGATTTATCTCTTTTGAGTACAAATTAATCACACTAACTTAACTCAATATAACTTTACGTTAATTAGAATAAACCATAGTCAAGAGCATTTAATCTCCAAAGAATTTAATTAAAGAAAAATTAGAATTAAGTGTATCTACACCTTCTACCCAAATCCGATTTTTAATATGAGGCCTAAACAAATAACTCACATTAATATTCACAAATCAATGAATTAGTGATTAAGTAGTCAAAAGTAATAAATAACAGAATTATAAATTATTCACAAATATTAATTGAAGATCAAAACACAATATTTAAAATTAAGGTTCGAAACTAAGATACAATCATTCATCTCAACTAACCGTTTAGTTACACATTATTGGAGAAGAAAAATAGCAGAATGAATTGGAGTACATCATTGGGTTTGAAGGAACAACGATGAAAAGATAATGATTTTTCGCCAAGAATCGTCTTCTTCCACATCAAATCTTGAAAATCTTAGCTTCTTAATTTTTTTTCTCCCTTCTCTCTCTAATTTTATGTTTTGGAACATTTCTATCCTCTTCATTTGACCTAAACAAGGTCCTTATATAATAGTAAGAGTGCCTTGAGAGTTATACCTCAAAAATGAGTCAAAACGAATCGAGTAAAGCAAAAATAATATATAAAAAATTAGCAAAACGGGCTAGACCGCAACAAACAGAGCAAGAGTCCACACCACGGTGCAATCGTTGTCTGCTAATATTGCAGGTTATAATTAGTAACACTTCGGTCCATAAATCCAGATTTTAATCAGACCTTAGTACTTTCTTCAAATCGTTCAACTTTGGTCCTTTTCATCATAATTAGATCGTTGCTTGATATTCACTCCCTCTCAACCAAGGTGTTTATTCTAAGGTCGATTTCACAACCCACTCGTTCCTTTTCAACTCAAGTTTGGTTGGGTTTAACAAATGAAAGTAACTATCTCTTTCTATGATGATTCTCTGTACATTTTATTTTCCCAACCTTCAAGCTTTCACTAGGAAAATCAGCCTCACTAGACATTTAGATCCCTAAATTAACTGCACTAGACATTTAGGCCCTATTTGATTACAAAAATTTGCCATGAAACTAGGAAATTTTTTTCCATTTTCTTACTTTTGGCTGTTTGATTTGACAAATTTTTCATGAAATTTTTTTTCTTGATTTTGCTCACACATGCACATTTGGTGGGTTTTTGGGGAAAATTTTTTCCCACCACTTTGGTGGGTTTTCATTTTCAAGGTTTATATTCTTGGCAATAAATTTTTTTTAGACCTAATGGTAGAAACAATTATCCTTTTGATAGACAATTTGCATGAAAAACAAAGTCAAACGAATGATATTCGGTATTTAAAAAAAATTATTAATTTTTTTTAAAACTTTTTTTTGCAATTGGGACAAATTTTAGACCCAATGGTGAAAAAATTATCATTTTAATGAACAATTTTCACGAAAAACAAAGATAAACAGACCCCAAACGTTCGATATTTTTCAGGTGAAAAATTATACCAATCAAACACAATTAATTACAATTCCCAAAAAAATAAATTCTAGGCAAATCAATTCCCTATAATTAATTTCTTTCTACCCATGCAATCAAATGGACCTTAGAAGTTAGATCTCTAAATTAACTATCTTTTTATTGTTGTTTTATACTTTTTTTTTTTTTTTCATTTCACTTGTAAGCAATTATTTTGCTCACACATTGATAACATCAAAGTCAGGTCGCTTCTTCATATTGTTTCTTATTTTTATATTTTAGGATTGTAGCCTTTGCCAGACAAGTTTTTTGTCAGTGCAAGATGCTTATTTCTAGACTTTTTCCTCTTTCTTCTTGGACCAATACAATGCCTTTTGTTGGGACAAGCAGTTAGGATTTGACCCCTAGTTTATATTTAATCGAAATTCCACTTGTTAGCCAAAAACACTTCATACAAATACTTAACAAGCACCAAAGCAATATCTATCTCAATAGTTCCAACACCAGGTCAACCACTTCAAACCAGTGTTCTAAAAGGTGCCAAAACGCGTTGCCTAGGCGCGATGCACATCCAAAAAGCATCGCATATGCTGTATGCGCATAAAAATGCGGTCAAACCTTTTGTTGACTGCCTAGGCGCAAGTAGGCGCGCCTAGGGCCGCCTAAACGACCCCAATGCACGCCTTTTTTTTTTACTTAAACACGTTAAAAAAAAATTCACTCACTTACTGGGCCCAAACGAGTCAAAGGCCCATTTATTAACTAATTAGGTTCTAGCTGATTATTAGTCATAAAACATTGGTTTTAATTTTTATAGAAGCAAGTTCCTTCAAATGTTGGAAAAACTTTCGATGTGGGAACTGGGAAGATATTCCAAAGAATATGTGAAGTAACTCACAGTTGGGTTTCATCTTTTCCACACCCCAACACCCAACTCCCCTAAACCCAACCAAAAAACCCACCACCACAGCCTCGTCGTCGCACGTTGGGGGGTAAACTCATGGTCGACGACAGATATATCGGGAGCTTCCTTCCTCGCATCGGACTCGGAATTCAGTTGCCCAAAGGCCTTGGCCACCATTCTCTGCATCTTTGAATCTTTCACTATTCGGACACCAAAAGGTTGGGTTTTCGATTTTTCATTCTCTGTGTTGTAGATTATTGAAGTCTGAACTGTATAATAATGTATAAACCCTTGATTTTGGTATAATGTATAAACCCTTGGTATAAATGTATTATAATCTTAAATTTGTCGGTCACTTCATTTTTATGTTGGTTTTAGGTTTGAGTGGGTCTGACTCTAGGATCCTGTAATAGTTCCAGGAGCACCAAAGAGAATCAGATACTATTTTTTGAATGCTGTGAGTTAAAAGTTAAAACAATAATGTCTTGCTCAAAACAAATTTAATATTTAAACTGTTTTTTTTTTTTGTTGGTACATAAATAATTATATTAATATGAACTTGTCCTAATTTAATCAAAGAAGGGCTGTGAGTTAAAAACACTATTTTTTGAATGCTGTGAGTTAAAACATTAATGGCTTAGCACGTGAAGTTGTGGTTTGAAATTCAAGATGTTATGTTCTTAATCTTGCCCCACATATTCTATAAAATCTACTGATTATATCATACAGTACGTGAATCTGTTTGTTTGAGTCTTCTGTTTTTTAAACACTTTTATGTGACAAATTAGGTGCTGCTGATTTAGGATCATTTTTATATTCCAATTTTTTATTCTTGCTTCAATTTTTCTAGGAAGTAATGGAGCAAAATGATTATGCAGTGGCCTGTAATTCTAGTTTTGAAGAAAGTGATTAGAAAAAAGGTTCTGGGGACATTGGATGGGAAACTGGAATTCTTGAAGATCCTACTAAACATAATGATGTGAAATGCACATTGTGTGGTAAAGTTACAAAGGCGGGAATTAATAGGCATAAAATTCACATAGCGGGAATTACAGGAAAGGGCGTGAGACCATGTCCTAAAGCTAGCAAAGAGCAAAAGACCAAGTGCTTTGAAGCAATTGAAGAGAATAAGTCTAAAAGGTTAGAGAAGGCATTGAATGAGGCTAAATTGAGGGATGATGTAGTTATGTCTTTTTCTACACGTGAGGAAAAAGAGGATGAAATTGCTATCATTGAAGGAGGGTCTAGGAAGAGGCCTATTCGCGTTGGTCCCTTGGATAATTTCTCAAGGCCAATCAAGGTAGATGGTGTTAGTGCAAGTAAGATAACGAAACAACAAAATATCTATGATGCAATTGCTAAGAAAAGGACATTAGAAGTTCATCAATATTTGGCAAGATGGGTATATGAAGTTGGAATTCCTTTTAATTCCATTAATAATGATAGTTTTAAATGCTTTGTTGAAGCTCTTGGTCAATATGGCCCAGGTTACACCACTCCTTCACAATACCAACTAAGAGAGCCATTTTTGAAGGGAGAGGTGGAGAGAACAAAGGAAACTCCTAAGCAAGAAGAAGAGTGGAAGAGTAATGGGTGTTCTATAATGACCGATGCTTGGAGTGATAGAAAAAGAAGAAGCATTATGAATTCGTACGTGAATTGTAAATTGGGAACCACATTTCTTTTTTCAAAGGAAACTAATGATAATGCTCACATTGCTCAATACATATTTGACTATGTCAATGAATGTATTAAAGAGGTTGGAGAGAAAAACGTGGTTCACATTGTAACCGACAATGCTTCCAATAACATGGCCGCTGCAAATTTGTTAAAACTACATCGTCCTACAATCTTTTGGACATTGTGTGCAACTCACACATTGAACTTTATGCTTGAAGGAATCTCTAAACTTCCTAGCTTTAAGGGAGTGATTAAGAAAGCAAAATCATTCACTATTTTCATCTATGCACATCACAAAACTTTGGCATTGATGAGGAAGTTTACAAAAAGGGAGATAGTTCGGCCGGGAGTTACTAGATTTGCATCCTCTTTCTTGACATTACAAAGTTTGCTTGATAAAAAACAAGAGTTGAGAAATATGATGACTAGCAATGAATGGGATAATACTAAATGGTCTAAGAGCAAAAAAGAAAAAGAGGCATTTGATGTTGTTGTTCCTAACCATTTTTGGAACTTGATAGAGTTGTGTTTGAGGGTGTTCACTCCATTAGTGAAAGTGTTTAGACTAGTTGATGGGGAGGAGAAGCCTTCAATGGGCTTTGTTTATGGAGAGCTACAAAAGGCAAAGGTGACATTAGAAAGACATTGAAGAAGGAAAGTGATTATATGCCAATCTTGAACATTATTGATGCAAAATCCAAGGATCGACTTGATAGTCCACTTCATACAATGGCTTATCTTTTGAATCCATTTTATTACTTCAAGAATTCAAGTATCAAAGATGATGAAAAGATGACAAATAATGTGATTATTTGTGTTGAGAAGTTCTTTCTCGATGTTCAAATGCAACATCATGTGATAAATGTCGAGTTGCAAAGATACACTCAAAAAGAAGGTGCATTTGGAAAAACTTTAGCTATAAGTGGATGTGAGAACAATACTTCAAATTACAATCCGCGTATGTTTAAATTATTTTCTTTTCATTTTTTGTTAATATATAATATTTATTTCTCTTTTTTGTATATATTAGTAAGTTGGTGGGACTTTATGGCAATCAAACACCAAATTTGAAATTCATGGCAAAGAGGATCCTTGGTTTGACTACGAATTCATCGGGTTGTGAGAGAAATTGGAGTGTCTTTGAAAGTGTAAGTACTAAGTACTAAATACTTAATTATGTTGCTATATTTTTGTTATTACTTTGGTAGTGGTTTGATGATTTAAAGTTTACTAAACATTTTCAACTTCTTTCATGTAGGTGCACACAAAGAAGAGGAACTGTCTAGATGCTACAAGGATGAACAATTTAGTTTATGTCCAATTCAATGCAAGATTGATATACAAAAAGAAGAAGAGGGAAGATAAATTAGAAACTCTACTAGCAAGTGATGCTAGTAATGCACAATCTTGGATTGTTGAGGGTTGTGATGATGATGATGAGAAGGAGGAGGTGGTGGAGGTAGAGAATGATATCTTATAACCTACAAGAGGTTTTCGAAATGATGAAGATGAAATAAGGGAGCCTGACGAAAATGATTTTGTGTCAGATGGCACGGAAGATGAGTTGGATGAAGAAGAAGAGATCGAGTTAGAATCTGATAAAGAGTTGGACAAAAGTTAGGTTATGTGACTTAATGTAGAAGTGTTCTAACTTTTATCATATTTTGTTAGTTATCATATTGTATGTTGATAACTTGATAACTTTTATCCTATTTTGTTAGTTATCAACTTATCAATGATTCAATATCATGAAGGCATTTTACTATTATGAATCTGATATGCTTTTATCAAAGTTTGCTTGTCTAGAATTGGTTCCTCAATGAATTTAATTGTGCAAGACCTCAAGAAAATCCATTTTACTTAGTGTATGTTTATTTTTATATAAAAAAATTGTTTTTTAATATAAAAATCTATTTATAATACTTAAAATAATATTAAAAGTACGAAACGCATTGTGACGCCTATTCTCTGCAATGACACATTTACGCTTGTGATTCTTGATTCTCGACCTCGACGCATCGCAACGTATTATGCTTTTTAGAACATTGCTTCAAACTATCCACTCATATGGTTAAAGGTTGTGTATTTTTTATTTATTTTTTTTAATCTTAGTTTGTCACAAATGAATGAAATAGTGGCCAATTATTTTAGATTTTTATGAATATTTGTTTAACAACGCAAATCTAAAATTAATTCAACATATTCTAAGAGTATAACCAAACTAAAAATTGATTACCATCATGATTATTCTGCTCAATACATAACAATCTCTCATGAATCAGTATTGTAACAAAATAACATCATCATTCGCTGGCAATGTGAAGCTGGACAAGATAGTGATTATCCTGCAAGCTAGTCTAACCGATGATTCACAAGAAGAATGCTAGAATAATACCAAAATACAGATAAAACGTCTCTGAAATTCAACTGAATATTATTATTAATCAAACAATGAAAATCTCGTCCACAAGCCGGACTTTATAGCTAAAAATCGAATTTTGCCAAAAATAACAAAATCCCAAAAATCACGCCAATATAAAATATGGAATAAAATAAGAAACCTGCGAAAAATCTGGCCTAAACTGAGTTAAAAAATCATTTCCCAACTTACGAATGCAACATTACCAAAAATAGTAAAAAAAAATCTTAAAATAGAGATTTGAAAAAGAAAACAGCTGAATTTAAGGTCGAAAATGATGCACACCAAGCAATATTTGCGCCGATAACATATATGATATTTTAACGTCATTAACGTACTATCTGACAACTTGACATCTGACTTGAACTCTCTTACATCACAATGTTATAGATCCAACTAATACAAACACAAGCAACACATTATTATTATTGAATTTTTCATAATTTTTAAATATTTTTTTGCATATTTAATTTTTATATATAATATAATATCTACAAAAAAATTTAACATAGCACAAACAAATAAAGCAAAAACGATATTACAGCCCGAAACTTGAATTACAATTGTTCTCAGTGTGAACATTAAATAAGCCTAAAGAAAGTTAGCACTATTCATCGTGGCATCGTGCCACATGACGATGCCTTTCCTTGGAGACTTAATCTTATCTTCCTTTGCTCTTTTTGAGGAATATTTCTATCGTACTTGAAAGAGATTAAAAAAAAAAGTAATTATCAATATAATCATATAGGAGTTCAGGCTAACTTAATTTCGAATGACTTATATAACCTAGTTAAAGACCTTAAACTAAATCTATATTAAAATTAAAAACTCTAGAATTTTTTTCTTATTTTTTATGTGCACATGCTAGCATATTTAAAATGCAATATAAACTAACTAATGTAAAAAGTAAGAAAATGATAGAAAATTGGGTTGTCTCTCAATAATCACTCGTTTATATTCCTAGCCCGACTTTTTTGTCACAAATTTTCACAATACTTTGAATATGGATTTGAAGGCTTTGCTTAGTTTGCACCGGTCGACTTTGTACCATTCTTTATATATTCTCCAAAATTTAAACATGACCTTATCAAAATAATATGACTTGCCTTCACAATCGATTCAAACTCAATTATGAATATTTAGATCTCCTCATTGGTCTCAATCACAACGAAGTCGGAGGATTGCATGATAATTGCAACTTCATTAAATGTTACTGGTTGTTTGGCTCCATTATGATTAATTCATGAGTCTCAATATTTTTTCTTTAATTGTTGTTTCATTGGTTTGTATGATCAGTCTATTATACAAAGTTTTGGACAATAGAAGGAAGTATTCATGAGAAGTATTTCTTTCTTGTTGAGGATTAGTGAAATTACCACTATTTTGAATTTTCGACAAATGGAAATTTTGGTGCTGCTCTTGTCCTATACAGTATGTTTATGAGTATGAATTGTACCGCGAGCATAAATAATCCGAACTTATGTAGGCTCCCATCCTTTTATATTGTTGCATGACGAAGAAATTCCCTACAAATATATCGTCTTTATCATTTTCTGCATGTAGATCATCTTAAAAAAATTTCAATTTCATATGGAGTGGCCTATAACATGCAATTCTTAGTATAGTGGATAGTCCTACAATTTTCAAAATTAGACTCATCTGGACAACGTTCACACCCTTACTTGGAAGCTTGGTAGAGGTGATTCCCACAATTGCAGAATTTGATCATTGTGAAAAAATTCTTCTATTCATCTAGAGTGGACAATAGAAAGCAATTTTCCGTATAATGTATAGCATGATAGCATTCAATAGTCCGGTTCATCCAGGCCATGTTCACACCTTGTACTTGGTAGGTTGATTTTGGTGATTTTCATAATTCTTCAAGAGCAAGTCATGCTTGCTAAAGACCAGTGGGAGAAATAATTCCACGGCCAAGTTACCCGTCACCTTCGGCAAGTGCATTATATCCCATCATATTAGATCTTTGCCTAGCAAAGACATCAGCCACAAATATGTCGTTATCATCAATGTTGAATCTTTCATATAATAATGTTGCTGGTATCTTGGTTCTTTTCATTTTCTGATAGTCAATGAAACCAAGAAAAATAAATAGATCAAAAGAAAAAGAAAAAGAAAAATTAGAATAAACAAAAAAGAACAAATAAAAATCAAACAAATCTAAAAATAATTTAATTAAATTAAAAATAGTCCCTAAAACCGATGTCAAAAATTTATTGTTGATTTTTATCGTAATTGTACGATATCGATTCATGAGTATAGTAGAACTAAAGAGTCCATATTATCATTCCCAAATAGTCTATTATTTAACCATTGATTTAACTTCTATTTTAGTAAAAACAATTAAGGTTGATTTTGATTTGTATCATAATTATGATAAATCTACAATGACAAAGTAAAAAGATCCGACTAGACAATTTAGGGTTTTACTTGATATAAAAATGTTTATTCACGACTAGTCATCCTTTGATCCCAATAACCAAATTTCGACCAAAGTTAATCATATGTATCCAATCGAATTCTTCTAAATGAATTGATGTAACTCTCGAGTTCAAATTAATGTTACTCAATAAAGTCAACTTATTATATCACCGTGAATTAGAATAAGCCTTACTTAAAAGCATTTAATCATAAAAAATTACCAGTTAAAAACTGCATAGTTAGTGTATATTTTCCTTCTGCCCCAATTCCAATTTGTATTATGTGTTCTAAACAAATAACATATCGCTTGGCTCGTTACTATTCACAAATCAATGAATTAGTGATTAGCTAATTCAAAGTAATGAATAATAGAAGTAAAAATAATTCAAAAACATTAATTAAATATCAAAACATAATAAACAAAATTAAGATTCAAAATTAAGGGTGTGTTTGATATAAAGATGGAAAATAAATGGCAAATAAAATATTTGGCAGGGAAGTGATTTGCCTAGAATTTGTTTTAGAGGGAATTGTATTAATAGTGTTTGATTGGTATAATTTTTCACCTAATCCGTTTGGCTTTGTTTTTCATGCAAATGGTTATTTTTTGGGATTATTTTTTTACAATCTGTATTAAAATTTGTTTGGATTGTCAAAAAGTAAAAAAAAAAAATTAAAAAAAATATTTTCATAAAATTTTTATGTTTGTTTGGCTATGTTTTTCATGTAAATTGTCAATTAAATTGATAAATTTTTTTACCATTGAATTTAGAATATGTTTCCATTGTCAAAAAGTAAAAAAAAAAAAAAAAAAAAAAAAAAAAAAAAAAAAAAACACACCCAACAAGGTGGAAAATAATTTCCCACCAAAATCATAAGAAAATATTTTCCTGCTTTTGTGCTTCAAGGGATTGTACATTAGAAATTGGTGGTAAATATTTTCCAGGGCAAATTTGGCTAATCAAACAGCCAAAAGTAGGAATTAGGAAAATATTTTCCTAGTTCCATGGCAAATTAGTTGTATCAAACACAGCCTAAGTTACAATTGTTCGTCCTCACTAATCATTTAGTGACACATAATGGAGAAAAATTACAAGATATAATTAGGGTCCGTTTGATTGCAAGGGTGGAAAATTGGTGGAAAATGAATTGGATTCCAGAGAATTGAATTGCCTGAAATTGTTTTACCGGGAATTGAATTAAAAGTGTTTGATTGGTATAATTTTCCACCTTTCTATTATAATACGTTTGGCTTTGTTTTTCATGCAAATTGTCAATTAAATGGATAAATTTTTTTACCATTAGGGACAAAATATGTTTAGATTGCCAAAAAAAATATATAAAATAATAAAATAATAAAAAAATTATTTTTCATTTTTACGTTTGGCTCTGTTTTGCATGAAATTTGTTAATTAAATAGATAATTTTTTTTACACTTTATCTTAGAATTTGTTTCTATTGCTAAAATAAAAAAATAAAAAAAAAGATGGAAACAAATTCCCACCAAATAACAAGGAATTGATTTCCACGGAATCACGCTTCAAGTGGTTGTACCTTGAAAAATGCTGAAAACCGATTCCATGGAAAATAAAGGCTATCAAACAGCACAAAAGCAGAAAGATGGAAAAAGATTCCTAGTTCTCGAGAAAATTTTGGTTATCAAACAGGCCTTAGAGTAAATCACCAGGTATGAAAGAAGAAAAATGAAAATTTGATGATATTGCACTAAAAATTACATTCTTCTACGCTAAATCTTGAAAATCATAGTTTCTAGATTTTTTTTTTCCCTCTAGTTTTCAATTTTGGAACTCTTCTTCCCATTCAATTTGACCTGGATGAGGTCCTTATAGACTAGGAAGAGTCACCTGAAAGTTACACCTCGATAAGGAGTCAAAACAGATTAAAAAAATAATAATAAAACACACACACACACACACAAAATAGCCAAAATTCGTCAAAATGGGACAGACTGCGGTCCAACCGTTGTTGTAAACCTCAATTTACCACGGTCAATCACTACAAGTTTCAAATAGAAACATTTGATCCACATTCTTTTTGAATAATGAATTTTGAAATAGTAGATTGATGGAGAATATGTGGTTAAAAAAGAATGAAAAGTTTTTTATTTGCGTATAATATTATTTTAATAAAGAATGTATGGTTGAAAAGAAAAAAGAGAAAAAAGAACTTTGAAAAAATTAAGAATCAAACAGGGCTTAGTCTTGAAATCTAGATTTTCGTATTGCCTCGGTATTTTTTACAAGTTTCTATTCAATTTTGGTCCTTTTCATCTAGTTTTCAATTTTGATGCCTAAACTTCTAACATTTTCCATTTGTCCCCCAAACTTCATAATCATTCAAAATTGATCTATCTCAAGTTTGAACTGTGCGCAATCCTCAAACTTTCCAAAAGTTGAATTTCACAGTGAAACTTGTAATTTTTTCGATTGTTCACTTAATGTACTTCTTATAACTCCTGTGACCCGGTTAGTTTAATTACTTCAAGCCCAACTCCAAATTAGCTCAAAATTGGACATTTTTGCACCAATTATCCAAGTCATGATTTTACGAACAATTAGCCTAATTACACTAAATTAGGAGAAATTTGATCAATTAGCAATAATTTATCAAGTCTAATAGCATGGATAAGTGAAACACTTATCAAGTGCCATAATTCGAGAGGCTTATTGTGATTATTCAATTTTTTTTTTCATGATCTGCCCCTTGCAATTGATACTCATCAAATATTAGAACTTTATCTGGTTAAGACAAAAAAAAAAATCTATGAGTACTCAACTGAAGGTGCTACACGAAATCGTTATGCTTATCATAATTACCGGAACATGAAATCCTCCTGTTATAACATAAGTATATATTAATGACTATGATAAAGAATACATTTACTGTTTACTATGACTTTTACCATTTAATGTTGGAAGCACCGAAGCTTTGTTGAAGTCACAAGTTTTCAACAATCTTTTGTAATCCATTTGGAACAATACATGGAAGAAAAAAGCAAAATAATGAAATTCGTAATAGTAATTTTTTGAAGAATATGTTGTTGAAAGGCATCAAAACTTTGGTTTACGTGTAAAATTATTTCATTGAAAGAATTAGTGATTGAAAATTAGTTTGACAAAAAATGAGTTTATTGATAATGGGGCTCCAACAGTGGCTGAATTTAGAGAAAATAAAACTCAGGATTGCACAATAAAAGAGCTAATATGGAGATTTTAACAATTGTCTATTGAGAAGGTAGAGTTGTATGGAAAAAAATGAAATCGGGGACGGGTTTATATAGAAAAAGGGACAATTTACTTTTTAAAATAAAATTGAAAAATGGGCTAGACAGTCATTTATTTACAGTTTGGTGACCAAACGTTCACTTGAAGCGGGCAACGACCTAACTTGTGGGTCAGGCTCATGGACCTAGCCCATGAGCTCAAGAAGAACCGCCTCGTGAAAAAATTGAGCTCCACTTTGCCACCCCTTACTTGAGCGGTTAGAAAAATGATAACATGTAAATGTTGTCTTAAAAAGAATCTACTTTACACTACACCAAAAAAGGGTTTTTACAACATGTAAAATGCAACATTTATTAATAAATGTTGTTAAAAGGATCTATTGCAACATTCTAATAAGTGAGTATTGTCATTTGTATTAATAATTGAGTTTTGACAACATTTTCAAGTGAATGTTGCTAATGTAGTTTTTTTGCAACGTTTATCTACTGTTGCAAAAAAATTGGATTTTTCGCAACATTTTTTAAACGTTGTTAAAAAATTTATCTTTTGCAATGTTTGATAGATGTTGTGAAAGGCCAAATATTTTTTTTTAATATGAAATAAAAGGAAAGTTGGATTTCATTTTTCAATTAATTCTTTCCTTTCCTCTCCTCCTTTTGCTCAACAAGCCCGAGAAGGACAAGCATTTTTCCCCCTCGTAATCTCCATCGACGACATAGGTGTTTCTCCTGCTTCCCTCTCGATTCATATTTCATTGCGTAGTTTCTCCCCAACGCTTCCACCACTCCACCTCTACCACAATCAGTGAACAACCCAGCTAAAACCTTTCCGTCTCAACCAAGTTCACAGATTCTCCCATTTTCTTGTCGATCGTGTTCACAGCTAAATCCCTAATCTTGATTCAAATCTCCACCGCCTCAATTTTCTCCTAATTTAATTAATTTTCGTGGGCAATCGTTGATTCAAAAAAAATGAGAAAAAGAATGAAGGCGAGAAGAAAGCGGCCGATGGCGATGGCGGAAAGAAAGATGATGGCTCCACCACCGTCGTGTTGAAGGTGAACTTGCATTGCAAAGGCTATACGAATAAAGTCAAACGCTCCGTTGGTCATTTTGAAGGTACTGGAAATAATTTTTGTTTTTGTAAAATTTGTTTGATTAATTCAATGATTAGGTGAGTTCGTGAAAAAAATTGACAGAAGTACCAATTTGGCAAGCAAATTAACTGGACTGGAAAATTAATTATTTGTGATTGGTGAAGTATGAAATCAATTCCAAGTCGGTCTCTGTTTCTCTCTCTAAGTATTTGCATCATTCCATCACAGCCATTATAATTTATCATTGTAATCATCGTCGTTTATATCAGAATAAATTTTATTTTTTAAATCAGTTGCTCAAATTCCATTTCCATTCTGCTACAATAAGTGTCAATAATCTGCAAATACTTCCAAATTTCTCTTAAATGATATACATGTTGCTTTGTCATGCCTATCAACTGTTTGATATAAAGTCCTTTTAATGTTTGACTTTTCCTTACACCATGTCAACATCTGAAATATGGAGGCCCCCATTCATGAGCATCTTTGATCTTTGACAGTACCTTAAATCATCATGTTAATGGAAGAGCTATTGTAGCGGTAGGAATGTAGCTGCAATAGTACTCAATGGCACGAGGGAGTGTCTTTCAAATAGGCACGAGCATTTCAAGATTGATCTAAAGTATGTTCAAATTCTGCGTGAGGGATTTGAGCTTCAAAATTTCTCGTGCTTTGATGCCATTATTCCATAACTGGAAACTTTCTTGAAATCAGTAGAAGAAACTAAATTATGGGCAGTTTTCAAACTAAGAAAAAGAGCAGCAGCCCTGGTGAGAAAGTAGTGGAAGGCTTGAAAAACAAGGTGAGGCTTCTACAGGGGGAGATGAATGAAATACTGCTCATTGGAGAAAGTGAGAATCAAGCTTACGAGCTGGAGTTGACAGTTTTTGCATTTAAACAGGCCGAGTGGAGGAGGGAAATGAGAAGATTGAAAGATGAGGGAAAGAAGTTGAGGAAGAGATTAGAAGAAAAAGAAGAGAGGTTGAGATGCACTGAGGAAATTGTCGCGGTGAGTGAAAAATGTAACGATGAATGGCAAGCATTTGACAAAAGTCCAATTTTAGAGCATATCAAGGATGAACAAGCTTGGCGAGATGAGAGTGTAGAGAAGTGGAAACAGCTTTATTTTGCAATCAAGGTCGAGCTTGATGATCTTATTCAAAGGACACATCAAGGTACACAATTGCATTATCATCATTATAGAATTACACGAGTATGACCATATTAGGTGCTCAAGCATTCTGAATTTTATTTATTTTTTTCTATCAATTAAAGAATATTTTGTCTATATTTTTCATAGTAGGTTCTAAGTCCAGGTAAATAGCGAAATATTCATTTCCTCGAAACTTGCAATAAACTTAATGGAGCATAAATGATTTATGTAGCCGACCTCAGATTTATTAGGAAAAATAAGTTGTTTTCTGTTGTTTTGTAGAAGAAAGACTGTGTTGGAAAGGCAAGGAAGAAGAAATATTGTTGGAGCTAAAGGAGGAACTGAGAGCCAAGGAAGAGAAAAGAGCACTTCTACAAGCAAAGTTAGATTCAATGAAGCAGCAAGAATGCAAGAGGAAAAGAGATTGACATTTTAAGACAAAGTTTGAGAATTATGAACCACAGGAAGAAGACAATGCTAGCTCAAGGTCACGATCAATATCGTCCCCAACATCGAGCTTGGACAAAGGTCATCCCATGAATTTTACACGTAAAACAACATATTTTATCTGTTATATGTCATTATAAGAAGTTCATATCTTTATGAGGTCCTTTAGGCCATTCTACATTGTAGAAACTTGTATTATGATTACCTCTACTAAACTTTCTTGTTGAGCTAGCACCCAAGTAATCGTCTAATAATAGTGCTTAGATTCCTTGTATTTTAAGAAGCTTTGTGTCGAAAAATTTGATTACTAGCAAATCATTACGACATTTTTCTTAGCTTAGATTGCCGAAAGTAGCTTTTTCTTAACAGGAACGCAATAACTCAGAGTAGACTGCTGAAGTAGACGTGTGAGGACTAAGGTTCTAAAAGAGCTCGGCTGAAATGGAATAAGGACGAATACTCAGAGTAGACAGCTTTTCTTATGCATCATTCCATTTCAATTTTCAAAAGCTCTTTCAATCCCAATTGGTGTATAAAGTTTTGTTTAATTATACAATTTTTTTTGTTAAAATTATTGAGTGTAATTCTAAGTTTTCATAATTTTTTGATGGAAAGTTAACTTCTTTTTTTTGTAATTTATGTATTTAGATTGAGATTTGGAAAAGTCAGGTGGGGAAATGGAAAATAGTTTGAAGATTTTTTTTTTTTAATTTTTAAGGTAGGGAAATCGAAAATAGTTTGAAGGTTTTTTATTTTTGATTTTTAAATTTTAAGGGAATAATTGGGGTTAGGAAATGGGGGGAGTGGTGAAAAATTGGTCAATTTACATACATTGTTGTATAATTTTTTTTTTTTTTTTTTTAAAAAAAAATGAAGATAAAAAAACGTTGCCAAAAAGAAGACTTACGGCAATGTTTAAAAAAAAATGTTGCCGAAAGTCTTGTTTTGACAACGTTTTAAATACGTTGTCGTATCGTATCTTTCGCAACGTATTAAAAAAGTTGCCGAAAGTCACCTTTTGGCAACGTTTTTAAAACGTTGCCGAAAGTGATCCACTCTACGGCAACACTGAGATTTGCAACATATGGAAAAACGTTGCAAAAGACCTTTAGCAACGTTTTTTGAACGTTGCTGTTGACCACCGAAGTCCGAGGTCAAATATTATGTTATTAGTATTAATGACTGGTCATTGGGAGTTCGGTTATCTACCTCAGCTCGGATATCTCTATAAGATTTGTCAAAAGGCCGCCGTCATTCAGGAAACATAATGATCACCTTATTGTCACCATCTGTCCAATCAAGTCACATACACTTGGAGATGAGGGCGGCAGCACCGCCCTCTTCGACCAATCAACTACTTTTGTTGATAACTTCTATGTAAAAGTAATGATTGTTTGATAAAGCATAATTATGAGGATTTGATGGACACCGACCTCATTAGCCAATCACAGTCGAGGACTATGGCCTGCATATCTGAGTTCGGCCCAAAGTATGAAGTGATTGATTTGACGACTGCCTTACCATGAGCATAAAAAACTATCTATAAAAGGACATCCCTTTTTGTTGGAAAGGGACGTGAGAAAAAAGGCCAAAAATACCACTTTACTTCCCAACTTGTAGAAAATAAATAAAAGATCTCGTCCCTTTTTCTAAAAGTTGTCTCAAATCGAGTGTTACACTTTTTGACGTCAACAGTTTGGCGCTAGAAGGAGGGCGTCTCGTGGAAAAGATCCTTTTCTCACACTAAAACAGAAAATATATATACCAATGAGCCAAAATCCCTCCTCGGAGAGTGAATCCCACACTCGCCCCAACGAAACCACCACTCCTCGTATTTACCAAGGAAGGCAGGACCGACCTGACGTAGAAAGCCCTCAAATAGTTGCTATGAGGGAAGCTATCGAAAGGCTGACTAACACCGTCAGCAGGTTGGAAAGAAATCAAGCTCCCCCCCTCCCCACAAAGAACCGAGGTGGGATCCCCACCAAGAAGAAAGGCAGGAAGACCTCCCACCAGAAGGTCCCTTCACTTTTCCAAAGGAGAGTCTTCCAGAAGTCACACTGACGAGGTAAGGAGTTCGCCACCAAGAAAAGAGGGTACCACCAAAAGAACTGGCAGTGTGTTTAGTAGATTGGGTTCCCAACAGTCTCTAACACCTCGGGAGAAGCCTCTAAAGCCCGACCTGAAACGTCCGTTGGATCAAGAAGAACCTGAAATAACTGCCCTAAAGAAGCGCATCGCAGACTTGGAATCCAAGGGCAAGGGGATGTCAGAGGATTATTTCACCAAACGTCACTCCCCTTTTTCGGAAGACATATTGGCTGAACCCATGCCCGAGAAGCTCAAAATACCACAGCTCACTGGGTATGAAGGGGAAGGAGATCCCCTTAGCCATCTAGACAAGTATACCTCGTGGATGGAATTACAAGGCGCTGGTGATGCCATAATGTGCCGAGCTTTCCCATTAACCTTGGGGGATAAGGCCCAAAGATGGTTCAGAAGGCTGCATCAAAGGTCCATAAAAAACTGGAACGACCTGGCAACAGCTTTTCTTGCTCAGTTCATGGGCTCAAAAGCTAGAACGACACCTAAGGAAAGGCTGGTCAGCATTAAGCAAGGAAAAAGCGAATCACTAAAAGGTTACTTCGGAAGGTTTAACAAACAATCAATGGAGGTCGAGAAGATCTCTGACGATGCCGCCCTCATGGCAGTCCTTTCCGGATTAAGACCTAGAACACGGTTCTGGTGGTCTGTACATGAGGACGGACCCCGCACGTATCATGAGTTTTTGAACCGAGCTGAAAAACATATCAGTGCGGAGGACGCCACGTCGGATCATGAGAACGCTGGGGCCAACCCATACCCCAAGGATCATAATAAGGAGAAAAAATCAGACAGGAAAAACCCAAACGAACTAAAAGGAGATCGGAGTACGAGTGACCGACCTAAGAATCAGACACGCAGGTTTCATGACTATCACCCATTAACGACTACCCTGGAGGAAGTTTACGTGCAATCTGGAGATAGGGAGGAATTCCGTAAGCCCGCATTCCCAAGGAAAGGACAGTTGGGGCGAGGAAAGTATTGCCGATATCACAGGTCGGCTGGACACAATACGGACGACTGTCGAGACCTAAAAGAAGAAACTGAATCCCTAATTCGGAGAGGTCGCCTCAAAGAATTTGTAGCTAAACCCACAGAGGCGAACCCAACGCCTCCTCCACCACCTCAGCCACAAGTACAAGGAAACCGAATTCAACCCGCGATGCCGGAGCGCAATCTTCCTCCCAGGGCGGAAATTAGAATGATGGTTGGAGGAAATCAGTATCTGGAAGGATCGAGGAAGGAAAGACGCAGGCAAGCTAGAGACGCACGAATATGGCCGAACTATGATATCAGAAGTACGGTAACCAATTCTGAGTGTTTCGGATTCTCTGAAGGGGATTCTCAAGGAGTTCTGCAAGATCAATGTGATGCCTTGGTCATCACTATGCCCATTGCCGGAGTCCAAGTGCACCGAACTCTAGTGGACAATGGAAGTTCGGTGAACATCTTGTACACCCAAACTTTGAGACAGCTCGAAATCTCAGAGCGCTATCTCCAGCCATACCACAAAAGGCTACAAGGGTTTTCTGGGGACCCCATCAAAGCCAGAGGTCAGATCGTCCTTATTGTGGAGCTAGGCGAAGTTCCCTGCCAAAGGAGAATCCTAGCAGATTTTGTGGTCGTTGACTTGCCATCTAATTACAACGCGATACTGGGCAGACCTATACTACACGAACTCAAAGCTGCTACTTCGATCTATCATTACTGTATGAAGTTCCCCACGCCTTATGGTGTTGGAAGGATACTTAGAAATCAGGCTGAGGCCAGAGCTTGCAACGTCGACTTACCACAGTCCGAAGTCAGCATGATGAGAGGAGAACAGGATATTTCAAAGAGAGATCCTAAGTTGATTAGACCTATAGTTGCTGACTTGTCTAAGATCGGTATCGACGAGAGGCACCGGAAACGACCTCAGGATGACCTTTTATCCTTCAATGACACCGAAGTAGATCCAAACCCCTACCCCGGTGTCCTGATAATCTCTTTACCTGTGGCTGGGATCAATATACCAAAGGTATTGGTCGATACCGGAAGTGCAATCAATTTATTCTTCACCAATACCCTAAGGTGGATGGGAATTTCCCTTCACTTTCTTCAGCCATATCCTAATATGGTGCAAGGATTGAGCGGAGCACTAGTCAAGGCAAGGGGATCCATCAAGCTATCCTTCGAAGCTGGGGAAACCCCACGGCATTGGAGAACTAACGCTGAGTTCATCATCCTTGATTCTGCTTCACCCTACGACGCTGTGATGGGGTAGCCCCTAATATTCAACCTCCGAGCTGTAGTGTCCTTGTTCCACTACTCAATCAAGTTCCCGACACCTCATGGAGTAGGAGAAATTAAAGGAAACAGGGAACTTGCTGAAATGTGTCAGAGGACAAGCCGATCTCAAACTAATAAAAATAAGCAACCTCTTCCGGCGACGTGCATGATGCTCGACCTCGGTCCTTTGGATCCCCGTACAAGGACTAAAGAGGGGAACCGGTGGAAGAACTAGAGCTAATATCAGTTTGCGAAAATGATCCCACCAAGGAACTCAAAATAGGGAAAGAACTGCAGCCTTTAATACGATCTCAGATGATATCCTTCCTTCAGCAGAACCTGGATATTTTCGCATGGAGCCATGAGGACTTGGAAGGAATTGACCCAAAGATCGGATGTCATAAGCTAAACATTGATCCGAAAGCTCGGCCTAAGCAGCAAAGGCGCCGACCTTTGAACCCAGACAGATATGAGGCTTTAAACATAGAAATACGAAAGCTGCTCCGCAACAAGTGTATCCGGGAGGCTCATTACCCTAAATGGGTTGCTAACCCCGTCCTTGTCAAAAAGAGTAATGGAGATTGGCGAGTGTGCATTGATTTCACCGACCTCAATAAGGCTTGTCCCAAGGATAGTTTTCCCTTACCCAGAATAGATCAAATGGTGGACGCTACTGCTGGACACGAATTGCTTAGTTTCATGGATGCATATTCAGGGTATAATCAAATACCCATGTATGAGCCGGACCAAGAGCACACTTCTTTCATCACCGACCGAGGTCTGTACTGTTATCAAATGATGCCCTTCGGTCTCAAAAAACGCCGGTGCAACGTATCAACGCTTGGTGAATTCCATGTTTGCCCAACAAATTGGGAAAACAATGGAAGTTTATGTTGATGACAGGTTAGTAAAGAGCATGAAGGTGGGGGACCACCAGCAGCACCTCGCTGAAATGTTTGAAATTCTAAGGAAGTATAAGATGAAGCTGAATCCAAAAAAATGTGCTTTTGGTGTAAGCTCGGGTAAATTTCTGGGATACATCGTCAATCAACGGGGAATCGAAGCCAACCCCGAAAAGATAAGAGCTATTCTTGACATGAATGCACCCAGAAAACCTAAGGAGGTTCAGAGCCTAACTGGGAGGGTAGCTGCCCTAAGCCGCTTTGTATCAAAGTCAACAGATCGGTGTAAACCCTTCTTTGACGTGCTGCGAGGTGGGAAAAAAGTTCGACTGGACACAGGAATGCCAAAACGCTTTTGACGAGCTAAAAAAGCAGTTGGCCCAGCCGCCAGTGTTATCCAAACCAAGGACCGGAGAAACCTTGCAACTTTACCTTGCCGTATCGGAACATGCCATAAGCTCGGTATTGACAACTGAAGAAGATGGAGCGCAACATCCGGTGTACTATACCAGCAAAGCCCTTCATGAAGCAGAGCTACGATACTCGCCGTTGGAAAAATTGGCATACGCGGTTGTCACAGCTGCTAGGAAGTTGAGACCTTACTTCTTGGAGCATACCATCGAAATCCTGACCAACTCTCCGTTAAAACAGACCTTACAGAAACCTGACACTTCAGGGCGAATGGTCAAATGGGCCGTTGAATTGGGACAATTTGACATCAAATACAAACCTCGCATTTCAATCAAGGGGCAGGCGCTAGCTGACTTCATAGCTGAATTCAGCGAGGTGCCAGTGGAAACAATTGAGCCAGGACTTCCGTGGGAACTTTACGTCGATGGGTCATCCACAGAAACAAGGTCGGGAGCTGGTGTGGTGTTAATCAGTCCGAACCGCCAGTTGTACTGTGAAGCTTTGCCTTTTGATTTCAACACTTCCAACAACGAGGCCGAATATGAAGCATTGATTGCCGGAGTAAGAATGGCTCATGAAATGAAGGTCATGGACCTAATCATTTACAGCGATTCGCAACTCGTGGTTAATCAAATCAATAACGTCTACCGAGCTAAGGAGGAGAGGATGGACAGTTATCTTAAAGTGGCAAGAAAGGAGTTCGAAGGCTTTCACACTATCCGGATAAATCAAATACCTAGGTCGCAGAACGGACACGCGGATGCTCTAGCTCGGTTAGCCACCAGCGAAGGAATCGCGGAATTTGATAGCATCCCAGTTGGAAGAATTTCGCAGCCCGCTATAGAAAGGAACGAAGCAGAGTTGATGAGGATAGACCCTAAGCCTACTTGGCTTGATGAAATCAACCTCTACCTAAAAACCGGAGTCTGTCCTGACGATCCAACTGAAGCAAGGAGACTGCGAATGAGGTCAGCCAGATACACTTTGGTGAATGATACCCTTTACAAAAGAGGATATTCAACTCCCCTGCTAAGGTGCTTAAACGAAGAAGAAGCTCTTTGTGCTCTCCAAGAAATTCATGAAGGAATGTGTGGAATCCATTCTGGCGGGCAATCCTTGGCTCACAAAATCACACGTCAAGGATATTTTTGGCCCACCATGAGGAAAGACGCCCTCCAATTTGTGAGAAGATGTGATAAATGCCAACGCCTCGCTCCTTTCACCAAAGCCCCTCCGCAAGAGCTTAACTTCATAATTGCACCTTGGCCTTTCGCGAAATGGGGGGTTGATCTGATTGGCCCAATGCCCACCGGACGAGGTGGGGCTAAGTATGCCATAGTAGCCGTCGATTACTTCACTAAATGGACTGAAGCTGAGTCGCTTGTGAAGATAACCGAACAAAGAACAACTGACTTCCTATGGAGGTCCATCGTATGCAGATTTGGAATACCTTATTCCATTATTACTGACAATGGGAGACAATTCGATAACACTCGCCTTATCAATTTCTGTGAAGAACTCGGCATCAGGAAACACTTCTCCACGCCCAACCATCCTCAAGCCAACGGTCAGGTTGAAGCAATAAACAAGATCATAAAGCATACATTGAAAGCCAAATTGGACATCCTCAAAGGGAGATGGGTGGACGAACTCCCCAGCGTCTTGTGGTCTTACCGTACTACCGCTAGAACAAGCACGGGAGAAACACCATTCTCACTAGCTTTTGGTGTAGAAGCAGTAATACCACTGGAAATGGGAATAGCTTCATTCCGAACTGCCACTTATGATCCAACCCAAAACGAAGAGTCCCTAAGAAGCGAATTGGATCTCTTAGAAGAAAGAAGGGACGATGCCGCACTCAGAAATGCGGTATATAAGCAAAGGAACGCGCGCTATTACAATAAAAAAATGCGAAAAAGAGAATTCGAGGTTGGATCTTTGGTGTTACGAAAAATTTTCACTGCCACGAGGGAAATTGCTTCAGGAAGCCTTGGTCCTAACTGGGAAGGACCTTATGCCGTAGCAAGGATACTGCCGAAAGGAGCTTACGAGCTAAAGGATCTGGAAGGAAATCTTTTGCCACATCCCTGGAATGCGGAACATCTCCGTCAGTACTACCAGTAATGTAAAAGGAAGAATGAGTCCGGTTGTAATGGAGAGTCTTCGTCAATGAAATAATGAAGTGTGTGTCTGGTTGTTCTTACGTGATTTGATCAAGGAAATAACTCAGCTTCACTTCCACTAAAGTGAACCGAACTAAGGTTGCATGTGCTGCAACACTTAGATAAATTTCCTATCAAGGAAATAACTCAGCTTCACTTCCACTAAAGTGAACCGAACTAAGGTTGCATGTGCTGCAACACTTAGATAAATTTCCTATCAAGGAAATAACTCAGCTTCACTTCCACTAAAGTGAACCGAACTAAGGTTGCATGTGCTGCAACACTTAGATAAATTTCCTATCAAGGAAATAACTCAGCTTCACTTCCACTAAAGTGAACCGAACTAAGGTTGCATGTGCTGCAACACTTAGATAAATTTCCTATCAAGGAAATAACTCAGCTTCACTTCCACTAAAGTGAATCGAACTAAGGTTGCATGTGCTGCAACACTTAGATAAATTTCCTATCAAGGAAATAACTCAGCTTCACTTTCCCGAGTAAATCGCACTCAGGATCCTTGAGAACATTTTATAAAAAAAAAAAGGTTTTGACGAGACAAATAGACGAACTTTCATAAAGACAAAAAACAGAAATTATATTAAAACAAAGGCTTAAAGTTCATTACAAAAATTGTTGTAAATCTGTATACATAATTAAAAAACGGAAAATAAGGCTATCCTAACTAAGGAGCCTGAGAAGGAGAAGCATCTTTCCCGGCCTCGTCATCCCCACGAGAAAGGCGAACTCCGGCCTCAGCCGATAGGCGCTCCAGCTCCTTCCTCTGCTCCTCCAAAGCTTCTTCCAGGAAGGCCACGTCAAAATCTGGCTGCACCTTGCTGATATACTTGATAATTTCCTCCAGGGCCACCACGTACGCATCCTGAGATACGACATCAAATTCGCTAGATGCCCTCCAAAGGTCCACAGCATTCAATGCCCTCACCTCGGCCTCTTCCACCTTTTTCTCAGCAAGGGATTTCTCCGCTGCCGCCTTAGCCCGTTCTGCGTCTAGCTGAACTTGGAGGTCATCGGCCCGCTTTTTCTCTTCGGCAACCTTTTTGGTCAATCTTTCTCCCCAGGCCCTGCAGGGCAGCATTGTCATCAAGAAGTCGCAGCTCCGATCCCGACTTCGCCTCCAGCTCCACTCCCATCTTATTCAGCTTGTCTTCATAGCTGAGCTTTTCAGCAGCAAAGGCGGCCCTCTCTTGCTCCATTTTATCAAATAGGCTCACGGCCTGATCCCTCGTCTCCAACAGTTTGTCCAGTTCGGCCTTCACCTACAATCACAGAAATCAATATTAAGTCCTAATTTGTCAAAGTATTACAGCGAACTTAAAATCTAAAGTCGAGAAAAATATACCTTCTCCGCAACGGACATCATGTACAGAACCGACCTGTGGCTGTGCAGCTGAGCAGCCACTATCTGCTCCCCCACTGGCATCTCCGCAGCAAAGTTCTGCTCTTTTTCATTCCAACTCCTGGTGAGTAAGTTGGCGGAGTCCCTGAGGGGAGGTGGCAGAGCTGCAGTGGCCTCCCTGGCCGGAGAAGGAGCTCGGAGATAGTCCAGAAAAAATCTCCGGACGGTGCCCTATGAGAACCTCCAAGTTTGGCCTTTGGAGGTCAGGACACCTTTCCTGCGACCTTGACGAGCCAGCCTCCATGGCGTACATCGGTGTCAGAGCTGGGGAAGTCCTCATTGGGGTGACTTCAGGCGAGGTCAGCTCGACTGTCGTCACCAGAGTTGGAGCCGCACTCCGGGGCGTTCCAGTACCCCTTTTCTTCAGAAGTGGGGCCACTTCCTCCACCTCAACCTCATCCATTGAGGGTCTAGCCACCGTCACAGCTGGGGGGTCTTTCCTTTTCCCCTTTTTGGCTGCAGCTTCCTTCGCGGCCTTAAGACTCAACATCTCTTCACGGGGATCTTAAAAAAAAAAAAAAAAAAAAATCGTTAGAACAAAGCTCAAAAACATGCAATAATCTATTTTAAGTGGATGAGCTCAGTTAACAATACTTACTGAGTGCAGTAGGATGGGAGGACGAAGATCCAGCAGCTCGCCCTACAGGGTGAATGCGAAGTAAGTCGGCCTGGAAGAGATTCTCCTCGGAGATCAGGAACTTGCACGATCTCTGCCTCTTGTTCAATCCCCTGATAGCGTCAGCACGTCTTTGGTCGGCGGTGCTCAAAGTGCCGACCTTCTGATCTGCAAAAATGAACCAAGGCTATTAGAATTCACATCACGACAGTTCGGATAAAGGCAAGAGGTCGCTAAACTTACGTAAGGGATGATACAAGGCTGGGACGACATCCTCCCTATCTTCCTCAGCAGGGTGGAACTGCCATTCTCCCAAAACAAAGAAGAACTCCTCCTTCCACCTTTTAATTGAAGAGGGGGTATCTAAAACTAAGGATCCCCCCGTCCTCGGCCTAACACTGGTGTACCACCAGCCCGAGCTCTTCCCATCCTCCTTAAAAGTAAAGAGGGAGTTAAACTGCTCCACTCCGAGCTCGGGATAACCCATCCTATTCCACAAAATCAAGGTGGCGATCAACGTTCGCCACCCGTTAGGGCATAACTGGGTGGGAGCTATTCCCCAGTAAGACAGAAATTTACGGATAATTCTAGGGAAAGGCAACCTAAGTCCGGCATTAAGGATGGCCGAATTAAGAGCGATACACCCTTGAGGTGGGGTGTTAGCTCGGTCAGAAGATTCTGGGATCATCAATTCTATCGACCTAGGTATGCTATACTTACCCCTCCAGTTCGCCAACATATCTCCTGTAACAATAGACCTATACGAGCTCGCCCCCCATTCGCCGAACTCATTTTTCCCACTATTTTCATGAGAACCTACACTCACAGCCCTAGAATCCTCGTTATCCGAACGCATTTCTCTAGACCGACCTACCGGGTTAATCACTGACAATGGAATTGGGGAAAAAATTTCCTGACAATCAGAAGAAGACGAAGAGGGGGAGGGAACAGCTGATTCTTCTTGTTGGTTACCCCAGGATAAAACCCTGGACTCGTCCGAACTCATAAAAAGAATGAAAGACAGGAAGAAAAGAACTAAATGTACGTGTTCTTGAGAAACGGAATACCTGAATGGACGACCTTACTCAGCTAGGACTGGAAGGACTAAGGGCCGATTCTCTACCGTGCTCGCGAGAGTAAAACTTTCGAAGAAAAGTAGTGAAAATGACAGGAGATGGTATTTAAAAAGGAAGGAATGCAAAAGGTCTCCATCTCAACCGTTGGATCTGCGAAAAGAAGGGTCCAGATGCGTGCCTCAAAACGACGTCGTTTTAAGATAACCATTAGTATTCGGCCAATGCGTAACAGCTCACAGCCACGTGTCACCTGATCCTTCGTCTTCAGCGATTACTCAATTAATGTTCTAAAAAGTCGTGCCAGACCTTCTAAGGTCAGTCCGTGTGCAACAGACGAACTGACCTGGGGGGTAACTGTTGACCACCGAAGTCCGAGGTCAAATATTATGTTATTAGTATTAATGACTGGTCATTGGGAGTTCGGTTATCTACCTCAGCTCGGATATCTCTATAAGATTTGTCAAAAGGCCGCCGTCATTCAGGAAACATAATGATCACCTTATTGTCACCATCTGTTCAATCAAGTCACATACACTTGGAGATGAGGGCGGCAGCACCGCCCTCTTCGACCAATCAACTACTTTTGTTGATAACTTCTATGTAAAAGTAATGATTGTTTGATAAAGCATAATTATGAGGATTTGATGGACACCGACCTCATTAGCCAATCACAGTCGAGGACTATGGCCTGCATATCTGAGTTCGGCCCAAAGTATGAAGTGATTGATTTAACGACTGCCTTACCATGAGCATAAAAAACTATCTATAAAAGGACATCCCTTTTTGTTGGAAAGGGACGTGAGAAAAAAGGCCAAAAATACCACTTTACTTCCCAACTTGTAGAAAATAAATAAAAGATCTCGTCCCTTTTTCTAAAAGTTGTCTCAAATCGAGTGTTACACTTTTTGACGTCAACAGTTGCGAAAGACTGTTTTTGTTGTAGTGTTATCACTCTAGACTATGGGACGTTCCAATCCACAATGCATGAATATCAACTATTTATGCATTTGGTTACAAAATTGACTTTGTACTCAGGGACGGATGGAGGGGGGCTGGGCTGTAGCCCAGTCCCTCCCCCAGCCTATTAAAGCCAAGACAAGTTAAATGCTCATCAATCCTGCTGTACCAAGCTCTTGGGGCTTGCTTTAATCCATACAATGCCTTCTTTAAAAGATAAACATTTTCCTCAATTCCATCAGTTATAAAGCCTTTAGGCTGTTCAATGAAGACTCTTCATCCAAATAGCCATTCAGAAATGCTGATTTCACATCTAGCTAAAATATTTTTCATCCTTTTTGTGCTGCCATTGCAATCAGCAATCATATTGTTTCATACCTTGCAACTGGAGCAAAGGTATCAGTGATGTCTACTCCATATCGATGTGCATATCCCTTGACAACTAACCTTGCTTTCAGCTTGTTAACTGATCCATCAGGATTCAGTTTAGTTTTTGTACACCCATTTAATCCCAATAATTTGCTTATTCAGAGGTTTATCTGTCAATTCCCAGATGTCATTCTTTTCTATCATCACCATTTCCTCCTTCATTGCAGCCATCCACTCAGAGACGATTTTGAGGCTTCAACAAAGTTTCCAGGTTCTAAAATTGCAGCATTGCATCTAGCATAGACATCTGCTAGAGACCTCATCCTTACCTTGCCATCATCTGATTCTGAATCATCATCATCATCATCATGTTCCACTTCACCCTTATCACTTTCTTCATCAGTATTTTGTGAAACCACATTACTGGTTTTCTTTTTAACCAGTGTATTTGCATCCCAATTCAAAGTGGCACCTTCATCCATCTTAATATCCCTGCTAGAGATGATCTTTTTTCATAAGGGATTGAACACCCTATAGCCTTTGGCATTGTTACAATAACCAACAAATACTCCAATTTCAGCTTTGTGACTGAGTTTATCCCTCTTTGTATCAGAAATATGAGTGTAGCACACACTCCCAAACACCTTTAAATGTGAGACTTCAGGTTTAGAATCAAACCAAGCCTCATATGGTGCCTTTTTCTCCAAAGATCTTGTTGGCAATCGATTGAGTAAATAGACAGCTGTTAACTGCTTCTGCCCAAAACTCTTTAGGTACTTTTTTCTCTATCAATAAGCACCTGGCCATCTCCATTATTGTTCTGTTTTTCCTTTCACTCACACCATTCTGTTGAGGAGTATAAGGAATAGTTAACTGATGCTTAACTCCTTCAGCCTTACAAAAATCATCAAATTGTCTGCAACTGTACTCAGTTCCATTATCAGTTCTTATCACTTTGATTTTGTAACCACTTTCATTCTCTACCAAATTTTTGAATGTTTGGAACATAGCTACAGCCTCAGACTTAGCTTTTAGAAAATACACCCAACACATTCTAGAGAAATGATCAATGAAAATGATGAAGTACCTACTCCCATTCAAGGACTAGTGATTCTCATTGGTCCACACACATTTGAATGCACCAGTTCCAGCTTAGTTGTGTTCCTCTTTGACTGATTTTTAGGAAATGAAAGTCTTATTTGCTTTCCAAGTTGACAAACATCACAAACACATGCTTTATCACTGATTTCGGGCAAGCTTTCAACAAGATTTAAATCATACATTTGCCTAAATGAAGTGAGGCTAACATGACCAAATCGTTTATGCCATAAAAAAGACTCATTTTCTTCAGCTAAGCATGCATGTGTAGTAATATTTTTCCCAATCTATAGGAAAACTTATATTCCTCATCTGGACTGTCATTAACTACTGTCCATTTCCATCTAGTATAGCAGGCTTTATTTTTAAACGTCAAGTTATGATCTTTTTCAAGTAATTGCCCTACACTAACTAAATTTTGATCAATATCAGGCACATATAGAACACTAGATATGTGTTTGATACATGTTGAAGTTTGAACAACAATTACTCCAATCCCTTTCACATTAAC
Source organism: Osmanthus fragrans (assembly GCA_019395295.1). Classification (NCBI taxonomy): domain Eukaryota; kingdom Viridiplantae; phylum Streptophyta; class Magnoliopsida; order Lamiales; family Oleaceae; genus Osmanthus; species Osmanthus fragrans. Next base: position 14,147,915 of record CM033361.1, read on the forward strand.
AAATTCTTCATTTCCCACTTTAACTCTGGATCTATAGGCTTCGTTTAAATCAACAAAGATGCTAGAATCTGCAGTCATGTGGTGAGTGCAACCACTATCCAATAATCAAGTATCAACGTTGCTACAAGCCTTGATAGCAGAGAACAAATATTCTTCAGACGTTTCATTCTGATTTTCTGCCATTTTTGCCTGATGCTGAATCTATTTTCCTTTGTTTTTGCAAACCTTCTCCATATGGCCGAATTGTTTGCAACCTCGATATTAAACATCAGGTCTATACCAACACCATTTAGGTTAATGTCTTTTCCTTTTACAATGAGGACAAGGGGCAAACTTATCATCCTTATTTACTGACCTACTACTGTCTTCGCCCTTCTTCTTCTTTGGAAACGGTTTCTTAGAACCAAAGCTTGTTTAAGCTTTGTATTTTCTTTTAACAAACAGAGCTCCTTCTGTTTGTTCTTCATTCCTCATCAACCTTCTTTGCTCTGTTGCTTGAAGATCATTAACCAGTTCAGCCAAAGTGATTGTTGACAGATCTCTTGAATTTTCAAGAGATGATATCTTGGCTTCAAACTTTTTTGGTAGACTAATCAGAACCTTCTCCACTACCCTTTTGTTTGACAGATCATCTCCCAACAGCCTAATATGATTTTCAACTTTCATCAACCGGTCTGCAAAGTCTTTTACCACCTCAGTTTCCTTCATTTTCAAGTTCTCAAACTCTCTTTTTAGATTGAGCACTTGCAGATGTCTTGTTCTCTCATTTTCCTGGAATTCCTCCTTGAGTCTATCCAGGCTTCTTTTGCCGTTTCACAAGTCATGATTATTGTGAAAATAGCATCTGAGATAGCAGACTATATGCACGAAAGAGCCTTGAACTTCTTGGCAAAATCTTCACTATGTTGTTTGATTTGTGCAACAGTGAGATTTTCTCTCAACGATGGAGGTTCAATGCCTATTTTAGTTTTCTCCCAGAGTCCATAAGTTGTAATTTTCACCATTGAAGGATGAGGGTAGAGGTGTTGAAAAACCTGTTGATGCCATTCTTCCAACTCACTTTTGTCTACTAGTTTTTTCTCCTCTTTATACTCCTTCTAGTTCTTCTTCTTACGGTCCCTTTCTAAGAACATAAATGCTCTGATACCATGTTAGAATAGTGGCTCAAAGAGAATGCCAGTTTTAAGCATACCGGATTCGTTCTGAACTTACCGGATTTAGGCTTGCAACTTACCGAATTTCAGAGGGATACCGGTTTGGGCTTAAAGAACTTACCGGATATTGACTTTGCTTACCGTATATAAGTTAAGGTTTACCAATAAATCGGTATTTGTTGTAGAATTCCGGTAAGTGCAAGAAAAACTTAGAAAACGAGAGAAGAAGCTAAGGAAGAAGAAGCTCATGTTCTCCAAAAATTTCATTGATAAAAATAGACTTACAAGTAAATAAAAAAGTACAATATCTTCCACACCTTACCTACTACAAGATACTACAAAAATAATAGATTTTCCACCATACATCGTATGGTCTATACTACCACTTGCACCTGAAAATCTGGGATTTAAAATACTTAAAAGATACAAAAATCGACAGCCAAAATGTTAAGAACATTCAACAGGAACTCCAAGAATTGAGTATTGAAGAGTTGCAGAAGTTATAGAGATCGCTTGAAATCGAGTTGAGCCGTGTGATAAAGAAAAAGGTCAGTGCTTAAAATTGTGTACTATGTTGTAATGATGCCTCAATTATGGACTTTTAACTATGAATTCTTATATTTTTCCTTGACAGACTATTGTTGTTTTTATAGGATGAGAAAATCATGGAAGAGATCAATCAACTTAATCAAAAGGTTCGTATGAAAACTTGCTAATACGATCTTAAGAGAAAACCCATCATGTGAAATTATTATCAAAAGGAAGTGGAATTCAGAATTTTTGTGAGAGAATTGAAGAGGACTTGCAAGAATTCAATCAAGTGAATGCTCAATCTTGGTTTTCCGGCAAAGAAAAGAAGGCGCAAGTGGAGTTTGATCAAGAAAACATTGAAGAGATTATAGATTTCAAGATATTGTCATCTTCTCAATTTATCAATAATTTGGGTTATGTCTTTCCACTTGATCATGTTTTCTTTTAAAGTTGCGATGCTAGGCTAAGTTTTTAATTACTAAGATATAGATGAACCCTTATTATAAAACTTATATTATAAGTTAAATATTTTGTCTTCCAATATGTGTTATTTTTTGGATGTTTGTTATTGTGTTTAATACTTTTCAATTAATTGGCCAATAATTGGAATTACTTTTGAATTTTATTGATTTTCAGAGAACAACAAAATAGATAGTTTGATAGGGTATAGAGATATAATGCAATTCTTTACATAATTTCTAAAGATGTTCTGACATTTTTAATGCATACTTTCATACTCGAATATTTCATTTAGATATAGGAAGGTCACATAAGATGATATCTTTAATTGATATCAAGAAATGCTTTTAATTAATTTAGGAACATTGACCAACAAGAATGTGCACATATTGTCATGATATTAATTTGGATTATAATGGATTAATAAAGGGAAATTCAAAATCTTAGTAATGATCTTACATAGTCTTCATAAATTTGCTCAAATGAATAATAGTTAATTAGTTAATTTTGCATAAATTCTTCAACAAAAATTTGTTATTCGGTCAAGGTTGAAATTAATTGATCATTGATTAATTAAACAGTCCTCATGGGAATGATATTTTACTTATCACTTTATTTCTTGTTCGCGATCACGTTCACTTGCAAAAAATCAAACAATCAAGTTTTGGCGCCATTATTGACGACTATTTATTTAATTAGTTTTAATTTATTTTAGCTTTAATCTGAATTTTTATTGCTTTATTAGTTTAATCTCACATTGGAAAAAAAAAATTGCAATATTTCTTCTCTTTATTTTTCAGGGTCTTGTATGAAAAGTTCGAGGCACTGTGATCTTGTTCAATTTCTTTCGAAAATCATCGAACGATCATTCAGGTTGAAAAGAAAAGAAATGATGAAGCACATCAAAAAAGCAAGCAGATCTAATGGTAGAAAATATACAAAATAAAATTAGTGTTATGATCCGATTGTAGCTGCAAGAGATAAGAATCAGAGACTGATGGGAGAATACATGATTCCACCAATGGTAGAAAGTAGATCCAGCATAGCTTACCTTGCATTTGGGCAAGCTAATTTTCACTTGAAGATGGACATAATCAATATGTTCCAAAATGTATTGCAATTCTTTGGGAGATCCACTAAAAATTTGAGTGCTCACATCTCAAGGTTTCCAAACATGTATGCAACAATTGAATATCCCGAGATTTCAATGATGCAATTTGGTTTAGACTCATTCCTTACACTTTGAGAGATTCAGCTAGGGGATATGGTTGGACACATTCCCACCTCATAGTATAACTACTTGGGACAGTTTGAGTCAGAAATTATTGAGTAAATATTTCTACGAAAAATGATTGCCAAGTTAAGGGATGAGATCACCATATTATCCTAATTGGACTCAATGTTATTTAGAGGCTTGAGAAAGATATAAAGGGCTACTCCATCACTGTCCACAACATGGAATGTAGAAATGGCTTCAAGTTTAGTACTTCTACATTGGGCTAAATCTAGCAAGTAGGGCTCACATTGACTCTGCCCGTGATAGGACAATTACAAAAAGGAATGCGGACCAAATTTATCAAATCATGGAGGAACTAGTATTCACTAGTGCATTTTGGCCAACTGAGAGATCAAGTGGAAAGAAAGTTGTTGGAATACACGAAATTGACATATTGATAGTAATTTCAGCACAGCTAGCAGCATTAGTAAAAAGGGCGATAATTGGGCAACCAATCAAATAGTGAATGTAGTTCAAGTAGCTGGGTCGAAATGCAACCATTGCGATGGAAAATGTGAAAGTGTGGATCGCAAGAACTTTGAGACAATAAAGAAGAGAACAGAGAGAAGCAAGAAAAATGACAAAATCAAAATCAAATTCAATTACCACAAGATCCGTCTGAACAAAATGATCCACCAGGAGTTGTTGCTAATAATGGAAAAGCTCTTAGGGATTATTTAAATCTCATACCTGCTCCTATGCTACCGTCTATTGTTTATCTACCTTTTGGGCAGACTAATTTTCACATTCGACAAAATGTCATCAACTTGTTTCAAAATCAGCAGGACCTCAGTTTCTTTGGAAAACCAACTAAAAATCCTCATGGACATATTCAAGCCTTTTTTATGCTTTGCGAGGTGATCAGCACAAAGCCATGTCAATTGACATTTTTTTCCTCGAAAAAGTATAAAATCCTTTGAATGGAAGGTCATCTACTCCTTTATCTTATTGAAGTTTCCACCTCGATTTTGTCCATTGGGAAGTAATAGCCTATTTCTGTTCTATCCTTTGTATAGCATTCATAAGACATTATATGGCCTTCCTCACGGTAGTAAGTTGGCGTGTCTGACCTCAACAAAGTTGTTTAACCTTTGGTACACTACAACAAAATCAGCTTTTTACGACATTCATTTATGGCGTGCATCGAGTGCACGCAGTAAAAAAAACAAATTACGGCGTGCGAGAAATGTACGTGGTTAAAAATCAGTGAGTTAAAATATTTATGGTGTGTAGAGAATGCACGCCGTAGTAGAGCAGTATTTACGGCGTGCTTTGTTTGTTTTCCATTAGCATTATTTACGACGTGCTTTATGCACGCCGTGTTTGTTCCATTCCCATTATTTACGGCGTGCACTAACGCACACCGTGGTTGTTCTAAATTAGCCCAACCCAGCCCAGCCCAGCCAAGCCAAGCCAAGCCAAGCCAAGAATGAAGAAATCCAAATTCAATCCAACTCTCACCCGTACTCACCAATTGACTTCTTTTCGACCTCTCGTAAGACACAGACAACTTGCAAAAAATCCATCATTCGACTTCTCAATTTCTTCTCAACCTCTCATGAACTCTCATCGGCCGCTGCCTTTGTCAAATCGGTTGCCATTCCTTTTCATTTTCGAGCCCTAGACGGCACTCGGCAGACTCCTTCAATTCTACCTGCAAGTTAAAGAAATGTGAAACTTCCCTTTATTGAGGTTTTAATTAATTTTTTATAATTTCAGTTTGTGTGAATTGACTTCCCTTTTATTTATTTTTTTGTAATTTCATCTTTAATCCTTCTCGTTGAGTTGTTGATTGCTCCCGTTACCATACCACATCATTCTTCAAGTTCAAACCCTAACCCAAAGTAGAAGGGTCACTTTTGCTTCCCTGCCATTGCGACTGTATCTACCTCCCATTGGACTGTTTTACTTTACTTGATTGCTTCCGTTATAGTATCTCATTATCTGAAAAATTGGAATTGGAAATATACTTGTGATATGTCATTTGGGAGATTTATTTTGTCATTTGGGATTTGGGAAATATATTTGAGATTTATTAGTAGTTGTGAAGCAAATGTATGTTCACTAATTAAACTCCAGCCAATGACCCAAACCTTGGAGTTTGTTTTCATTATTTTTTTTTTCTTTCAATCTTGGAGTTTTAGAGTCCTCTTGTAGGAATGTATTTTTAAAGGATGTTTCAGTGCTGAGTTTGAGAATTTCTTGACTTGTTCAGTGTAAATATCACTGTAGTGGCCACCTATCTTGCTGATCCCCTAGCCATGAATGCAGTTGGTTTTGGTTAGAGTGTAATAAGAGCCCAAATCAAGTTCAAATCCCTAAAGATAATATCTTTTTAGTTCTATGACTTTGAATTCAACTGCCCTCCATTATTGGTTATCTATTCATCTTCTCCTTCTTTTTCCTCTTTTTCTAGTTTTGTTATTTGAATATTTCAACTAGATTAATAAATGCACACTAAGATAGAAAAGAATAGAGAGAGAGAGAGAGTATGTGAGAGAGATGACCCTGGACCTCAATACTTTTCCTCTTCAGTTCTACTTAGAAGAAAACTCAGAAAGATTGCAGTTACACTGAACTGCTCCACTACGCCACCGCTTGCCGTTGAAACCAGAGAGCATACACAAGAAGACTCCGTAAGATCGTGTAAACTCTTCTTATGATATATTTATTTATTTATTCCTTTTTTTAATTTTGTGATGGGATTCCAAAACGACTCATGAGTTTAAATTTGTTAAAAATGGTTTTTTTAATGAAAAACAACTGAGAGTAACTTAGTGAAAAATGAGGTGAACAATGATTAAATCTGGACTACATTTTTCAAACTAAGGAACTTAGCCTTGAGCAAACTGCATTATTGTCTAATAAATTTTTAGTCTGCCTTTTGGTATACTAAGTGAAATAGGAGCATAAATATTTCTGCTGCTATTTTCCCTCACGGTTGCAATAGCTAGACCAGGGGGTGACACTTTGTCTTCCTGTTTACTACAATATGGAATGGGCATGTAACTAGATCCAAAGGCAAGAGATGGTGTTGTGAGTCAGGCGATGAATGGCCAGATTGGTTGAGACTTGAATTCAACCTTCACCCTCATTATTATTTTAGTTTGGATAGTTAGGCCTTCTCCCTTCAGTTAGAATTACAATATGTGCTTCATGATGTTCAACCTTAACGATTTCACTGCTACAATTTGAGCATCCTCCAAACCCAAGAATTAGAATGACAAGAGTTTCCTAGGAAAGTAACTTATAACTTGGTTGTTTCTTAATGAAGTTTTAAGATGTTCTCTCTCTCTTTTTCCTCCCTATTTTGGTGTTCTGAATTTTCTCAATAATCATAATTCCTAAGAAATCACTTATTGTTTTATTCATCTTCATATATATATTTGAGTTTCTAATAATTCTCAGTTTTATTTAGTTACACTGAAACTTTATTTCATAGGCCACACATGGAGAAGATAAATATAAAAAAACTATTTACATGTTTTTGAATGTTGGGGAATGGGTTGATAGGAGCACGCCCTGTTCTAATCCTCACTCAACTATTGGGGAATGGGTTGATAGGAGCACGCCCTGTTCTTGAATAGCTAAATTTCTCTGAGTCAGAGGTAATCAGTCGGGAACAAGTACCATATTTAAACAGGTAGTTTGTTGTTAAATTTTATTTTCTTCCTTTTGATTGAAGTTACTAATTTGAAAAACAATGAAATTCATTTGTTGAAGTTAAACAATTGATATTTTGAACAGAAGAAGTAGGGGTTCGGAGAACCAACTCGAATCTCTAAAGGCTGTGATATAGGATCTAAAGGCCGAGGCTTCATTTTTTGATACTACAACTTCCGAGGCGGTGGTAAGCTTGTTGTTTTTTGGGAGTAGTTATTGAATTTTTTTTTTATATATAATTAAAGATGGTGGAGTTTGTGAGTTCTGTTAATTTGTATTATTCATCTATAATTATTTCAAGGTAGCTCTTTTCTACTTTAAAATGACTACTTGGCAAATGCTAACCATTGTTTAGGACATCCAAATTGTGTCAAATTGAATTTCTTTTGATCGTGAATGGGGACCAGAGGCATTGGGGTGAATTCATAACTCCAGGAATTCTGTTCTTATACATTTCCGGATGGATTGGGTGGGTTGGTAGAAGCTACTTGATTGCTATCAGGGACGACAAAAAGCCGACCCAGAAGGAGATCATCATCGATGTTCCATTGGCCAACAAGCTTATCTGAGAGGCTTCACCTGGCCCGTGGGTGTCTACAGAGAGTACTTGAATGGAGAACTCATCAATCCAAATGTCTGAATACAAATGTTCAGGTCGACTAAAGTAGGAATATTGACAGTGCATATGATTATTATAGTACTGGTTTCATATAAATTTGAAGGGTTATTTGCAAAGTTGTAAATTTGGCTCCTTACATTGTTGATGTAGACTTGTAATGTTTTCATCAATACCTGGTTAACTTGATGCATTAAACTGTATTCAATATTTATGTTTATGAAAATTATGGAAAACCTAGTTATATATATATGGAATTTTGTTTTGTAATTATTATAGGTAGGTTGGTAATCAAATAAATAAATCAAAAAAAAAATAGTATTTACGGCGTACGTTTGCACGGCATAAAAAAATTATTTATTTGTGGCGTGCTTGCACGCCGTAAAAGGTAATAACGGCGTTCCTTTACGGCATACAATGCATGCCGTAAAAGATAAAGACTTTTTACGGCATTACTTTATACGGCGTGCGGCCGCACACCGTAAACAGCTTTTTACGGTGTTTCTGTTGTAGTGGTAATTCCTAAGAAATCTTGTCTCACTGGGATTGGTATAGGAATGATTCTTTGATGCTGAACTACGACTCGTGACTCTATTCGGATGACTTAATTCTGATATTTGGAAAATTTGGAACATGTGGGCTATACTCACGAATTAATCCCTCTTGTTAGCACCAGACTATTGATTACTAAAAATATTGCGAGAAATTTAGATCAACTTAATAGAATTTTGATATAGTGATTGCTAGAATTTTAGAAGATTAAAGACTACTTTTATTTGTTGGAGTTTGAAGTATTAGAGTGAATTCATAAGGTTCTGTCCTTTGGAGGGGACCGTCATTCCCATTTATAGGCACCTACATCAAGAAACTTGGCTGCCCAACATCATAACAGCTACAGGTTGAACCAGAACTGCGGGTAACCATCCCTATACAAGGATTCTGTTTGGTTGTTGAGATAGGCCAAATAGGTCATTATGAGGCTTAGATCATAGTTGTGGCTTAAGTCATGATTACCCGTCATCAAGGTAATAATTGTTATTTTTTGATTGACTGCAAATGAGGTGTTAACATCATAAATGCCATCTGTCACTTTAGGAATGACGGATCATGAGGTGGGGATGCCATGCAAGAGTAGTTTTTCTGGAGTTTAGAATGATGATATATTCAATTTTTATAACAACTGTTTTGACAGTTCGACCTAACTGTAACTGTTTATTATCACCACATTTTTTCTCAAACCATATTTAATGTATATGCGAGATAGGACACCGATGGAATTAACTAGAAAATTTTGGTTAAAGCTTTAAATTATCATAATAAGGAAAAAACTAGCACATTGTATTTTCTTGTGCCTGAAGAAAAAAAATAATAGAATTAGCAGAATCCTTCTAGAATTTTTAGATGATGCCCCAATTACTGTATGATTTGAGAATGAAACTGATGTGAGCAAGAAACCAATTCAACTCCAAATTAGAGAGAAAATCAAAAGCACTATTGTTGAAAATCTTTCAAGCCGAACAACCTATGCAGTCATTGATCAAACAGTGCTATCTAAGTGTTTTGTGGTCATTCATCCTGAAATTTGACAAGCATGCTAAGAACTTATTTTTCTTCAAACTACGGCAAAGATCAAAATTCAATAATTATTTTGAAAGAAATCGCTACTTGAACAGTAGAAAATTTTGGTGAGATATTTCTTTGTTGGTTTCGAATAAAATTTCAAGAATAATTTTTCTTGATGTTATTATTACTTTTTACGGATTTCCTCTTCGAGAGAGTGCGACTTTTAGGTGTCAAGAATTGTCTACTCTTGATGGTTTGGTTAGTCTCTAATTTTATATAAAGAAATTATAATCCCATTATTGTTGATTATAATGAAAGAATCGAACTTCAACAAGTGAACGTATGCAAATTACCGAGCTATGTTAGCTCTTGTTTGACACCCTTTACTTTATTTTAATTTTTGTTACAAAATTATTTTCAACTACACATTCACACAATAAAATATTTTACGTTTAAACCCATTAATTTTTCCTATTTTTTAACCATACATTTTTAAAAAATTACTATTCAAAACTATGTTTTGAAAAATTTAAGGCCACCAAACAGGGGCTTAAATTAAGAATTGATCAATTTTCAGATTATGTTAAAGAATTAATCGAATCTCAGCTAGTGAACGTACGGAAATTACCGAAATATGTTAAATTCATTTTGTTAGAATTCATTGATTATGCTTTTTTATTTGTACAAAAAGCAAAAAAGTATAACTCCATTGTGCATTATTTAGTCAATCAGATACCAATGCGCAGTAAACACATCAGCCGCCCCAAAACTGGGAAGAACCAATAGTATCTCTTTGCAATGAATCCTCCTTGTCCGTTTTGTCTTTCCCTCTTTAGTTTATACTTCAAATCCACTATCTGATTGGTAGATCTCTCTCTCTCTCTCTCTCATCATCTGGGTCTCAGTAAAACAATAGCCAGATAAGTTGCCCCTCTTTTTCTCTTTAGCTTTTAGTACTGCTTTTCTCTCTTTAGGGTTTGTTCTCTTATTCATTCCCCTCAAAATGTAGAAAGATCTGCTTCTCTTTAAGAATATCTGTATTCCTCGGAACCTCGCTTTTGCTACTACAAATACTATATAATGCTTTGTGGGGCTTATTTGATGCGTGTTATTGTGGGTGGGCTATTTGTGTTATTGTGGTGAAGCATAAAAATGGCGAGAGAGGAGATTCAGTTCAAAAAAATCGACAAGACCTCGGCCCCGCAGGTTACCTTCTCCAAGAGAAGAAGAGGGATCTTCAAGGAAGCTAAAGAACTCTCAGTTCTTTGTGATGCTGATGTTGCTCTCATCATCTTCTCCTCCACAGGGAAGCTCTTCGATTTTGCCAGCTCCAGGTTTCTCTCTTCTTTCTCTGCGTGTGTATAGATAAATTTGTGGTGGAAGAGTGATGAGTGAGATGTGGTACGTGCTGCTACACGCTCCGCCTGGTGAATGAAATAGCTTACAGTATTCTGTACTCTATCTCGTCTGCAGTTTGCAGCTATATAATCCATTAATATTGCTTGATATTGTCCAAAGAAAAAAAATAAATAGTGGTCACATTTGGTTGAAAGGGAGGAATCATTTAGAAAAAAAAAATTCTGAGTACTTTCAGCTGAATAGAGAGTTTTCATTCTTATCTTATCAGTTTCCAGTTTTTTGTGGTCTTAACAAGTTTTCATATTCATTTTCTTGTGCTCTTGACAGTTTTAATTTATTTGATTAATTCCCACCGAGTTTTTCCTTATACATCGATATTTATTTCTTACAAGAATGTGAAATGAAGCTGTAGATATTGCTGCTAGTCCATTTCTTGACAAATTCTGGTTTAAAATTAGGAAAATTCTATACGTACTTAAAACATTACCGAATTGGATACAAAAATGCTGACGTGGAGCTGTGTTGGTCAACAAAAACGGCAGCCTATAATTTTTGAATGAACTCGCGAGATTTTGAGTCATCTCGCCTGCCCAAATAATTTGAATAAGCCCCAATTATGGACCACAATCAGAATTCCCAAAATTGGATAAGCCACCTCCACCCTCGTCTCTCCACCCTCGTCTCTCCCCAAATTGATTAGAGTGAAATCTCAGTTTAACTTTCCCGATCGCCGTCCACGTCGTCCACACCCATTCCCATTCCGCCCCAAAAATTTCAACAGACCCACTGTCCCCTCAACGCGTCTCTCACTACCCTTCGTGAACGCCGGCAGAAGTGCGAAATCTCCTTACGAATTGGGGTTACACTCGCCAACAAATCAACGTCGGCTGAGTTGGAACACTGAAACCGTTGGCACAGCAACCTCCAACGAAGAAGCCCTAAGATCTAGCTCGCTACTGTCGCCAGGTAATTTTCTTCCCCTGCCCGCGTGATAGACTTTGAAATCATCACACCCAACACGCGGTAGACTGTGATTTTGGGGAAATTTTCTTCCTTTGCCGCGTGATAATCTGTGAAATCCCACACCCACCACGTGATAGACGACTGTGAGTTTTTGCAAAATTTCTTCCCGTGCAATGTAGCGTATTGAAGTGGAATAAGTAGGGAATTGTGTTTCAAATTTTCGAATGCATTGTTTCAGAACCTGCCTGCGTGATAGACTCTGTACTAGGCTAACCTCATTTGAGCGTATTGAAGTGGAATGAGTTTCAAATGTAGTTTCATATTTTGGAATGCATAGTTTCTAATTGTGTGGAGTTGTATGTGCAATGGATTGAATTTAGCTTGTTGAAGTTGTTGCCCCCGTGATGAACTTGTTTCAAATGGTCGTAGTTTCAGTTTGTGTGGAGTTGTATGTGTAATGGATTGAATGTAGTTAGCTTGTTGAAGTGGTGTGTGGAATGATTGACAGAAAATTTCTATGTTAGGATCTCATACAATTCATTTGTGGAATGATTGACAGAAAATTTATTTGTTATGTTAGGATCTCATACAATCTTAACCAATGGATTATTGACAGAAAATTTATATGTTGTCTCAGAACGCAAATCAGAAAGTGTGTTCAAATTGTGTGGAATGGCTGGGAAGAACAGGGGAATATGTCATTCTTGTAGGGCGGCAGGGCACGTGTTGTGGGATTGCCCGAAAAAAACGGAGATGCCCACACTGTGGCGAGGGATTCGTTCGGTGGTTGGAGGTAGAGAAGAATTCCGACAATAAAGGAAAGAAGTTCCACAGCTGTACCCGCGGTTGTAGCTTTTTCAAGTTATCTGAAGTGTCGCCCGACAAGGAGTATCCAATGGTATGCGGATCAAGTTGCACTACCAACCAAAATAAACCTGTCGACGATTTATCCCGTATGTTGGAAGCGTGTGCAAACATAACCGAGGAGAGGGACTTGGAGATCTCGATCAACATAACCATGCGCAAGGGGAATGGAGTTTAGAAATATGTAATATGAATTGTGTCTATTTGGATGACGTCGAGTTATTGTAAATATTTTATGTTATGAATAAGAAGACTATATTAATGTGTATGATGTGTGCTTTCCTTTAAATTTGTGGTTCTTTTATTATGGTGTTTTAAACTGGATAATAATATCCTGTTTTACAATCAAAAAACACCTAGCAAAATAAGTATGACAACGGCGAAATTCTTAATAGCAAAACCAACATTTATAAGTGTAACACAAACTTTATACATAGTAAGCCATCAAACAATAAGCTTACTTTTCACAAAAAAAATATAGTCGAATATACACGTCAGCCCAAAAAAACCTATAGCATCATATGGCTACGTGACTCCTTGTCATTCAAAGTTTACAAAACATATATAGCCACGTTCCTCTTTAGACACCTGACTCAAAATCACAAAAATATGTCGAACATGTCGCTTTACTTTTACACAAAAATATACAGTTGCAATTCTCAGTATGCTTTAGACCCCTAAATCAAAGTCGCACATGATGTCCTGTGTGTCGCCTTGCTGGGAATGGAATGAATAAGTTGTAGTACAAATCTCCTGACAAACACAAAACGATAAAGTCATGTTCAAATAAGATAAATTGGAACGCACGCGAATAACGTGTTACGTTTATGCACCTATACTCAGTACCTGAACTTTGATGGGTCGTGGATTTTTGCCTTTTTGCCTTTTTTCTTTTGAGTTGGTTGCTCCCTATATGTCAAGGAAAAAAAATCTAAAACTATGTGTAGTTTTATAAACAAATATATAAACAGATATTAAAATAGATTGATTCGAATTCATACCTTAGGACCTGTTCTAGATTTCTTATAACCAGCTTCTAGGTGTCCCTTTCGACGAAGTTTCTTAGGAGCTCCCTTGCTTTTCGTGTATTTAGGGTCCAAGATCTTTTCGCCGCCTGATTTTCCAGCTTCATCAAAGTAATGGGAAACCCCAGTACTAGGCTTCAACATCATTAACTCTCCTGTTTGAATTTTTCAGGCACCTTTTTCAGAATATGCCACAAGCACCATCTGTGCTTTGTGTCCGGAAAAACTATTTCTATTGCATTTTGCATTGCACGATCTTGATCGGTAATTATTCCACATGGCGCTTTATCATGCATACATTGAAGCCACGTCCTGAATAACCATACGAAAGTACTTGTATCTTCATTTGAGACCAAACCGCATCCTAGTAAGGTCGATTGTCCATGATGGTTCACCCCAACAAAAGGAGCGAAAGGCATTTCATACTTGTTTGTCAAGTACGTGGTATCAAATGTAACTATGTCACCAAATTCCTTACAGGCTTGCCTGCACCTGTTATCTGACCAAAAAACGTTCCTTAGTCTGGCCTCGTCATCCAAGTCTATACTGAAGAAGAAACCAGGACTAGTTGCTTGCATCTTCCCAAAATACGATTGTATTGCAACGGCGTCTCCATCACCAAGACGTAATCGGCGGACTTTATCAATGAAATTTCTGCAATCTTTCTCAACATATGTCATCTTATCATAACCCCCGGCTTCAACTACAGCTGAGTTGAAACTCTTGTGTAATGGTATTCCAGCTATGTCATTTATTTCAAGTTGTCTTCTTGTGCGTGCACTTATTTCTCGATTGCATCGATATAGCCTTGATTTGGATGGGCTTGTTCTGTGGTTATGGTCCAGAATAAGTGTGTTAATACGCCATATGCCATTAAGTTCTGAACATGCTGACAATCTCGCTTTACAGCCTGTTTGCATTGTTGGTTGAGGCTTTAGAAGAGCATTTGTGCCACTGATTCTACGGCCCTCCCGACTACAAGTATAAGTTACGTAACGTACAACCCCGTCATCACCCTTTTTTGAAGATCTTTTCCTCACCGGAAAACCAATCTGATACGCGTAGTTCTTGTAAAATTCAAACACCTCCTTATCATCTTGAAACTTCATTCCAACACTAGGCACAATAATATCAGTTTCTTCTCCTACGCTCATATCAATCGGATTGTCGTCTTCGGATGACTGAATTTCCAAATAACCTGCATTCACGCCAAAAATCAATTATATGTCATGGAAATCGGTTAGAGCCCCTGTTAATGAAATCAATGAAATTAACATGTATCATTTGAAGCCCCTATTAATGAAAGCAGTTAAAACCCTTAATGAAATCAGTTCACCACTGTTAATCAAATCAATTTACTTAAATTCTTGCATTTAAACCTCTGTTAAAGGCCCTGTTATTCAGATCGTGTAAAGCCCCTGTTATTCAGATCATGTAAAGCCCCTGTTAACCCCTGTTATTCAAATCATTTAAACCTCTGTAACTGGAAATTCAGGTGAATTAAATTCTACCAGTTAACCCCCATTCAAAGCCCCTGTTACTCCCCTGTGTTATTAATTTGTAGCAGTTACTCTCCTGTTAAATCCCCTGTTAATGTCTATAGTTCAATTCAGTTTTATCAGTTAAACCCCTATGAAAGCCCTTCATTCTCTGCAATCGTTCACATGGTCCAGTTAAACCCCTATCAAAGCTGAATTCATGGTTGGGCACAATGTATGTTCACAGATTGATTTTAGCCCCAGTTAAACATTAATCTTCAGAACAATGTCTAGCTCCACCGTGATAAAACGACACTCTGCCACCCACCATCGATTTCACACATTGCCCACCGTATTCCAGCCCCTGCAACCCACCACAACGGCCATCACCGCCCCACGCCACCCTCCAGTTAAACCTCCACTTCACCACCATTTAAGCCACCCAAACCTACCACTTCACCGCATCCCGCTTCCAAGCCAGTAAATGCCTAAATCATTGGGAGCCACCACCATTTAAGCCTCCCACTTCTGGCCACAAATTGCAAATGAAGTTCAAAACATCTTACCCATGTTCTCGCCAGCGTCGCAATAGTCGGCGTGGGAGTTGCCGGCTTCCCCTTCATCTCCTTCCCCGTAACTGAATTTCTCACCGTCGACCGCAAATGGAGGAATACTGTCAGGGTTCGCCGACGTCTGGACCCCGTCATCCAAGTCGCCAGCATCGTCGACTGAGGTGGTTGGGCCCTCCATTTCGCCGGGATTTTCTTCACTGATGATGTAATAGGGGGAGAATGAGGGATAGTCTTCAAAATGGCGCCTTTAATTTGGGAATTTCTAATTTCTTTTTTTCTTTTACAATTCGAGATTTTGACTATTCAGCCACGCCACGTCAGCTGTAAGTAATGCAGTTAGTAAACTTGTTTGTACGTATAGCACTCTCCTTAAAATTATGTTGTAAATTCTGAGTCGGAATCGAAATTTTGGACTTGAAGTGCCTCGAGAAGTTTTGATCTCCAAAATTTTGTATTTTCTGCTATATGTCTTTCAACTCTGCCTAGATGGTCGGTTGATTTATAAATTAAAAATAGATAGTGCCTATCGAGATGTTCTTCTTATATGCTACCCTAGTTTGAATTTGGGTGGCAAATATGAGTAATTATCCATTTAGTTAGATTCAGTTTCTTATAAAATCTTGATATCATTCTAAAGTCTAAGATATAAGAGATGATAAAAATTTCTTGACTTATTACTTATTATATATTTGAGGCGATAATACTAGATTTTGAAGTTAAATTTCCTAAATTACTTGCAATGGAATCTATCAAGTAGAAAGTTTTACACAACTACTGAAGTTTTCTACCTAATCCCAGTAAAGGAGGCCTGATTGATTTCTTTGACAAATGTATGCTCTTGTTATGGACCAAGAATTTCGATAGTTGCATCTTAGCTTTAAATTCTTTCATATTCTCTTAGCTTTAGAGGGATATTGCTTAGTGACGTAGTGAAAAATTATAGAAAAGATGAATGAATCCCACAAAATGAAAATAATTCACGAAAATTTTATGTCAATCAAGCAATACTGCCTCAAAGGGCTTACAACACTTTATATAGCAAAAACTTAAGAAAATTCGGAAAGAATAAATAAAAATAATAAAAACGATATTTTTTTAAAAAAATGGAAAAATTCGAGATAACAACTAAAATTGATTTTCCTAATCTTCAGGATCGTCCTCCAACAAACGGAATTCAAATTCGAATTTATTTCAATGAGATATTGCCAAAATAAAACTTACCCAAAATAGGGAAATGCTTAAACGAAAGAATTTGCACAAAATTCGAATTTTTTCATTGGCCCATTTTCAATTGAATTTGACTAAAAATTCGCTAAAAACAGACAACCCCGAAATTCCTCCAAAAATAAAAAATTAACTTATTTTTCTTGCGTTGATCCTATTTTACCATAAATTCAAATTCTTTAAGCAATTCATCATTCCCCCCAGGTTGAAAAAAATTCGCCTTCAAATTTGGCGGGGAAGAAACTTCATCATTAGAATTATTACCATGAAATGACACCAAATGCTTAACATTAAAGACATCGGATGTATGAATATAACTGGACAACTTCAAACAATAAGCATTGGGATTGATCTTCTCAATGACCTCCAATGGACCAATTTTCCTCGTGGTAAGCTTGTTGTATTCATGAGCAGGAATGTGATCTTTTGTTAACACCGCCCAAACAAAATTACCTACCTCAAATTCAACATGGCAACGTTTAAGATTCGCATCCTACTTATACTTGGTGACAGCAGCCTGCAAGTGATCATAAGCCTGTGAATGAACCTGCTGCAATTGCTGAATGAAGTCCTCGACTTTACCATGCATCTAAATGATAGTAGAAACTGTGACCAAATCAAGAGGACTACAAGGAATAAGACCATACACCACCTAAAAAAAGGCTAAAACTTGTACTCCAATTAATAGCATGATTGTGACCAAATTTTGCCTAGCACAACTTCTGATCCCAAAGACTTGATGTGATCGCCGACTAAACATCGTAGTAAATCACCCAACGAACAGTTGACAACCTTTTTTTGGCCATCTGTTTGAGGGTGATATACACTGAAGTCCAACTGTGTATTGACCGAACACCATAAACTGCGCCAAAAGTGACTAAGGAAGCAAGTATCCCGATGAGACACAATAGACGTAGAAATTTCATGTAGACGATAGACCTCGCAAAAATTCAGTAATACCACACTGACAACATCCGTAGTTTTCTTGCAGGGGATGAAGTGGACCATCTTGAAAAACAATCAACAATCAACCACTACAAAAATAGAATCAAACCCACGTTTAGTTCTGGGATGTCCCAAAACGAAATCCATAATAATGTCTGTCCAAGGCTGGGTTGGGATAGGCCCCATATAGAAGCCAACATTTGTAGCCTTACCTTTGGCCAAATGACAAATTCGACAATGTTCCACAAACTTACCGACATCCTTGTGCAATGACAACAAAAAATAAGAAGCAGCAACAAGTTGTAATGTTCGGTCACGAGCCACATGTCCATCATTAAGCAATTCTTGAATGATCTTCCGCAACAAACTGCCTAGAATACATAACTGATTTCAATGAAAAAAGAAACCACCAAACCACACAAACTCCGACTGCATACCCTCCTGCAACTTCCGAATAATATGGAAAAAGTATCGATCAGTAGCATATAAATCACAAATATGTCAAAACCTGAAACCTTCACCACTCTGTCAGAAGAGTTTGTCGCCTAATCAATGCATCTGCCACCTTGTTAAGGGCACATGCTTTGTGCTTAATCACAAAAGTAAACTGCTGTAAGTAAGCAATCCAAGAGGCATGTTGAGCAGAGACTTTATCTTGAGTGCCAAGGTGTTTAAGGGCATCATGGTCAGTGTACAAAATGAATTCTTTCTGGAACAAATAGTGACGCTAATGTCGAATTGTCTGCACTATCGCATAGAACTCTACATCATAGGTACTATACCAAGACTTCGAGCCAGAAAGCTTCTCACTGAAATATGCAATAGGGCGGTTGTTTTGGCTCAGCACACCACCAATACCCACCTTCGAAGCATCACAATGCAGCTCAAACGGCTGGGTAAAATCAAGCAACACCAAAACTAGAGTAGTAGTCAAATTCTGCTTAATAAACTGAAAAGATGCCTCTGCCTCGGAAGTCCACTGAAACTTGTCATCATTTATACAATTGTTATTGGCGCCATGATACTACTAAAATGTGGTATAAACTTGAAATAAAAAGAAGTAAGGCCATGAACAATTTGCACTTCAGTAACAGTCTTGGGTTGTAGCCACTGACTTATTTTTTCCACTTTTGATGTATCAACTGCTAATCCCTCATTCGACACCACATAACCCAGAAATATAACATGATCAGTAAGGAATAAACACTTCTTCACTTCAGCGTAAAAATGATCCCTGCGAAGGATTGACAGAACTTCCAGAAGGTGCTGAACATGATCATAATCATTAGCACTATAAATCTAAATATCATCAAAATAAACTACAACAAATTTACCGATGAATGGACAAAAAGCCTAATTCATAACCCGCATAAAAGTACTAGGCGCATTGGAAAGACCGAAAGGCATGATTAACAACTCGTATAATCATTCTCTCGTTTTAAATGCTATCTTCCACTCATCCCCAAGTCTGATACGAATCTGATGGTATCCACTCTTCAAATCAAGTTTACAGAACACGCAAGCACCGAGAAGCTGGTCCAGCAAATCATCCAGACGAGGAATAGAAAAAACGGTAATGTACCGTAATCTTATTGATTGCTCTACTATCCACGCACATATGCTACATGCCATCTTTCTTTGGCATAAGGAGAGCAGGAACAACACAAGAACTAAGACTTTCCCTGACGTGCCCTTTGCTAAAAGTTCATCCACTTGTCTGCAAGACTCCTCATGTTCAATAGGACTCATCCTGTAATGCATCCGATTAGGCAAAGAAGCATCAGATACTAAGTCAATCTGATGCTGAATATCCCGTAGTAATGGCAACCCATGTGGAAGCTCTTCTGGGAAGACCTCCTAAAATTCTTCTAGCAACGATCGAATTCTGTGAGGGACCTCCTGCTCAGTGTCGACTGACTTACCTACCAGCACATACACTACACCAGATTCTTCCATCTCCATCTCGAACTTCGTCCGGGTCATACCTAACTATTTTTAATGAGCCATTATCTGGAAGTAACACAATTTTCTTTCCCCCAAACAGAAAGCTATACGTGTTGGTGTATCCATCATGCAATAAATGTTGGTCAAACTACCACAGCCTCCCCAACAACAAATGACATGCATCCATCTCCATCATATCACATAAAACCTGATTTTGTAGGTAGGTCCAATGGAGAAAATGATTAGAGCACGCTGAGATACTTTTACGTCATTACCTCTCTTCAGTCAAGCCAACTTATATGGTTTAAGATGTTTCTCAGTCTGCAAACCCAGGTTCTTAACGACCTCCTCAGCCACCACATTCTCGCAACTCCTAGAATCAACAACAAACTTATAGATTTTTCCCCCAACAGTACATATTGACTGAAAGATATTATTATGCAACCAATCAGCCTTATTCTTTAGAGGAGTCAGAAAACTCTGCCTCACCACCAACGCCTGACCTACATCACCAACAACAAACTCTTCCTCCTCTGTTGCTTCTTCTTTGTCTTCGCTATCAAATACAGACGGACCTTCATAATCTTCATACCCCTCATTAACAAAGAGTCCTTTGCACAAATTTTTGGGACATTCAGATTGTATATGGCATGTACCTGCATGCGAAACAATGAATACCACCTCCAGGACGTATTGGTTGTTGAGCAGGATTTATTCTAGGAGGTCCAGTCTGACCATGATTACTAGGACGTGATGTTTGCTGCCGTGGATTACCGGAAGAATCTCCCGTAATGAAAGGACCTATATTTTTTCTAGACTGCTGCTTCTCTATTTGTATCACCCACTGATGTGCCTTATAAACCATCACAGTATCAAACATATTCAATGTGTCCTGTATTTGGGGACGACGACCACCCACATATCATAACACCAACTGTTCATCCGTCTCCATCACCTCATTCCTCGTAATCAACATGTAAAACTCCGTTGTATAGTTACTAACCGTCTTCAAGCCTTGACGCAAATTCTATAATTGCTAGTACATGCTTTGAACATAATTGTATGATAGAAACCGCTTCTTCAATTTATCCCACGACCCCAACTTAGCTTTTCCTAACCTAGATCTTGTTACTTTAGTCTGCTGCCACCATGCCGTTGCTCGCCCACGAAATTTCGTCGCAACAAGAGGCACACGTTTATCAGCAGGAACCTCCTCAAATTCCAAGATCTCCTCCACTGCAGTCACCCAATCCAAGAATTCTTCTGGACTTAACCCACCATGAAACTCAGGAATGTCAACCTTAAATCCTGATTCCCAGCGTCCGTTGTCTTCCTGGCCATCCCCTCTCCGTCGGACTAGCAGATCTACTAGTTGTTCAGGTGGCGCGAACGAATTCTCATCATCAAAATTCTCAAACGGTTGGGCCACATGCCTATGTTGCTGTGGCGCAATTGCAACGATATGTCGTGTCAGCAACTCCACTTGTTGATGCAGTTGTGCGATCTCATCACGTCTATTTATCTCCTCTACTGGACTTCACGGGTTTTTGGACATCTCCTCGGCGGCATGGTGAAGGAATGACTTCGACTCTGATATCAATTGACGTAGCGAAAGACTATATGAAAGATAAATGAATCTCACAAAGTGAAAATAATTCTCGAAAATTTTATTTCAATCAAGCAATGCGGCCTCAAAGGACTTACAACACTTTATATAACAAAAATCTAGGAAAATTTGGAAAGAGTAAATAAATAAATACAAATTTCAAAAATGGAAAATTTTGAGATAAAAACTAAAATTGATTCTCCTAATTTTCAGGATCATCATCCAATAGATGGAATTCAAATTCGAATTTATTTGAATAAGATATTGTCAAAATAAAACTTACCAAAAAGGGGAAAATACCTAAACGAATAAATTTGCCCAAAATTAGTCATGTATCAGGGGCAGAGCCCCTGAGTTGTGTTCATTGGTCTATTTCCAATCGAATTTGACTAAAATTCGCCAAAAACAAACAACCCTAAAATTCCTCCAAAAATAAAAAATTTACTTATTTTGCTTGCGCCGATCTCATTTTTACCATAAACTTCAATTCTTTCTGCACTTCATCACTTAGCTAACTATATATGTGCTACGATATGGCATTAAGAAGAATTATATAGAACATGTTTTCTATGCATTATGAAATAATAAATAAGATATTAATTTTTATTTATTTTTCATTCCGTTCTGTTTAATATAAATGGTGGCACGTGTTCATAAAATAATTCATATGTTATGGTCCTTAAGAGACATTTTCTTTCTTTTGATTTTATCCATATTTGATTTACTTTGCTAGTTGAGTTTGGCCAAAGGTATACAATGTCAATACAAAAGACATTGACTCAATAACTGATTTTCCGGTTTATTTTGGCATGATTGATTCATTCTTTTGATCTTATCCATGTTTGATTTACTTTACGAGCTAAGATACTTGACATCTTTTTGTCTAAAGCTATACAATGTCAAGACAAAAGACATTGACACAATAATTGATTTTTTATTTTTTATTTTATTTTTACATGATATTTTTATTCTTTTGATCTCCATTTTGATTTACTTTACTAACATAAGAAAGTTGACATCATTTTGTCCAAATCTATATAATGTCAAGACAAAAGGCATTTTATTTTGACATGATTGATTTTGACTTTTATTTTGGCATGAAATGTCTTTAGAATCTAATACTATCTCTATTTTAAAGAGTTAATTCTTAAAATTATGCTCCAAAATATTCTTCAAATTAACATTTTAAAATAGAGAGTAAATTTAACTCTCCAAATTTAAAAATCCAAACACAATTTCTATAATTAAATTCATGCGAAGTACTCCAATTTTCTTTTGAGGAAAACAATAGAATAATTTGGAGGGAAGTTAATGAAAATAAATGATAGGGAACAACAATAAGGGCCTGTTTGGTTTTAATTAAAATTTGATTATAATCTAAGTTAAAGTCAAACAATCAATATTGACCACATCTTTCATGGATCCCACAACTTTTCAACTGCACATTTCAAAAACTTTCACCACAATCTACTAAAAAAACTAATTTTAATCCTCACCAAACACCCTCTAAATAATTTTTTTAGAGTAATAAAATTAAGTGTTAAATATAAAGTGTCTATTGGAGTATTTAAAAATATTTACTCTTTAAATTTATAAATGTTTTTTAAATTGCAAAATATGTTATTTGAAAATAGAGTCTCTTGAAAATGCTCTAAGACTTAAAACTGATAATTGTTTAATTGGCTTGTTAGCTTTAATGTGAATACGACTTTTGGATTGAATTTTCATTTCACATCATGTTAAGATGCTCATTTTGACTTTTTGTATATATATATATATATATATATATATATATATATATATATATATATATATCGGGACGGATCCTCATACTCATAATTTTGACACACTTATTTGATAAATAATTGTAACTTTTAATTTAAGTTAATCAAACGCTTAATATGTATTTTACTAAAATCATGAGAGAGTTGATTATAAACTTATAACTACTTGAGATTCATAAGAAATTGAGCGTTAAATTGACTTAAATTAAAGGTCAAGATTATTTGTCAAATAAGTGTGCCAAATTTATGAGTAGGAGGATTCGTCCCGTATATATATACACACACATTGTTTGATAGATTTTTTTTTTTTTTGGAAAAGAATGAGTTTTTAAATGGTAAATCTTTGGAAAATGTGTGGTAAAAGTAGAAAATATTTTGGGTTTATGTGAAGAATACTTTATTGTGAGAATGTGTGATTGAAAATAACTATAATAAAAAAAAATAAAAGTTTTGAAATAATGGTTTCCAAACTTGGGCTTAACCTCCGTTTGATAAATTTATGTATGATTTATAAATAAACATAGTAGTGAATCTAACAAAATACGTAAATAATAATGAGTAATAATTATGAATATGTGGTTAAAATTAATGTTTTACTTTGACTAAATTCATAAATCATTAAGAAATACATATCCTAATGAGTCTTAAATTTTTAGAATCATCATTGACGTGTTATGAGAGTCATGAACAAAATTTGGATTTAAGCGTCATCGACCATCCATTTACAAAAATTATGTGCAATACATTTGATAAAAAAATATATTCAACTTGTGAAGGAGTGTTGAAAATATGATATGGATGAATACATGTTCCTCTCTAATAAATTCATCTTTTAGATGAAATGATCAAATATGGATCAAGACTTTTACATGCAGTTTATAGTTTTGTGAATATTTTCAGTATTCTAATTTCCTAATATTATATACACTCAAGTGTTTATTTTACGTGGTTAGTTTGAGAAGATTGAATCCTGGATTCAATCTCAAAATATCTATCTTGTGCTGGGTAACGTTTTTTAATATTTAATTGACGTGAAATTTCATCTTAACATGCTCCAAAAAATTCACGACTTGCTCTAATCTCGAAATTCAACTACTCTTTCAAATGAACCCAACTAATTGTTCGTTTGATCTTTTCTAGACACTTCATCTCATGCTTAAGCTAGGGGGGATCATGGACTGAGTCGAGCTAAGTTAGCACGACCCTTAAACACCCAAGGTTGGCTCATGTCCAAAAACACTGCTCGTTCAACTTATTAGCTCGTGGGCTTCAAGATTGAGCCGAGTAGCACACGAGCTTGCTCAGTTTTTTTATTTTATAATAAAATTAAAACCTTCCTTCTTATTGTGAGTTTAGGATTTACTACTTTCAACATAGACTAAGTTAAAATTGTGAGCTTGACTCCAACGATTTTGTGTAGTGGCTTGAGTGTTTAGTCATATATTTTATAGCCTTGACCAAATAAAGGTTGTAATATTTGATGAGTTTTGTTTCATGATTTCTAAAGAAAGTGTATCGTATTGATTAACTAGTAAAGTGAAACTAAAGAGTTCGAATTATCGTTCTCACGAGAACTATTTTTAACCATTGGTTTAAATATAATTAACTTCTATTTGAGTAAAAACATTTAAAGTTAATTTTGATTTTTATCCTAATTAATATAAATCTCTACTAGACAATTTAGGGTTTTACTTAATATATGAAAAGAGTTAGGATTTATGACTTCACCATAGCCACGAATAACCAAAATTCAACAACAATTAATAATGTTTTATATGGTCGAGTTCTTTTAAATTAATTTACACCTTCAAATCAATGAATTAGTGATTAAGTAATCAAAAGTAATAAATAATAGAATTATAAATTATTCACAAACATTAATAGAAGATCAAAACTTAATATTTAATATTAAGGTTCAAAACTAAGATACAACCATTCATCCCAATTAATCATTTAGTTACACATTATAGGAGAAGAAAAATACAAGAATGAATTGGAGTACATCACTGAGTTTGAAGGAAGAACGATGAAAAGATATTGATTTTTCGTCAAGAATCGTCTTCTCCAATGTCAAATTTTGAAAAATCTTAGCTTCCTAATTTTTTTTCATTGATTTTTGTCTCCCTTCTTTCTCTAATTTTATGTTTTGGAACATTTATACCCTCTTCATTTGACCTAAACAAGGTCCTTATATAATAGTAAGAGTGCCTTGACAATTATACATCGAAAATGAGTCAAAACGAATCAAGTAAAGCAAAAATAATATATAAAAAATTAGCAAAACGGGCTGGACCACAACAAACAGAGCAAGAGTCCAAACCACGGTGCAATCGCTGTCAGCTAATGCAGGATATAAATAGTAACACTTCGGTCCATAAATCCAGATTTTCATCAGACCTTAGTACTTTCTTCAAGTCATCCAACTTTGGTCCTTTTCATCATAATTAGATCGTTGCTTCATATTCACTCCCTCTCAACCAAGATGTTTATTCTAAGGTCGATTTTACAACCCCACTCGTTCCTTTTCAACTCAAGTTTGGTTGAGTTTAACCAATGAAAGTAACTATCTCTTTCTATGATGATTTTGTGTACATTTTATTTTCCCAACCTTCAAGCTTTCACTAGGAAAATCAGCCTCACAAGACATTTAGATCCCTAAATTAACTACCTCACTAGACATTAGATCCCAAAATTAACTATCTTTTTTTTTGTACTCTTTTTTTCATTTCACTTGTAAGCAATTATTTCGCTCAGACATTGATGACATCAAAGTCAGGTCGCTTCTTCATACTGTTTCTTCTTTCTATATTTTAGGATTGTAGCATTTGTCAAACACATGTTTATTTGTCAATGCAAGATGCTTCTTTCTAGACTTTTACCTCATTCTTCTTGGACTTGTACAATGCCTTTTGTTGGGACAAGCAGTTAGGATTAGACCCCTAGTTTATAGTTAATCGATGTTCCACTTGTTAGCCAAAAACACTTCATACAAATACTTAACAAGCACCAAAGCAATATCTATCTCAATAAATACATGTTCACACCCTTACTTGGAAGCTTGGTAGAGGTTATTCCCATAATTGCAAACTTTGATCATTGTGAAAAAATTCTTCTATTTGACAATTCATCTAAAGTGGCCAATAGAAAGCAATTTTCAGTATAATGTATAGCATGATAGCATTCATCCTGGCCATGTTCACACCTTGTACTCGGTAGGTCGATTTTGTTGATTTTCATAATTCTTCAAGAGCAAGTCATGCTTGCTAAAGACCAGTGGGAGAAATAATTCCACGGCCAAGTTACCCATCACCTTCGGCAAGTGCATTATATCCCATCATATTAGTGTTGGAATTTTGTAATATCCCAACAATTAGATTTTTGCCTAGCAAAGACATCAGCCACAAATATGTCGTTATCATCAATGTTGAATCTTTCATATAATAATGTTGCTGGTATCTTGGTTCTTTTCATTTTCTGATAGTCAATGAAACCAAGAAAAATAAATAGATCAAAAGAAAAAGAAAAATAAGAATAAACACAAAAGAACAAACAAAAATCAAACAAATCTAAAAATAATTAAATTAAATTAAAGTAGTCCCTAAAACCGACGTCAAAAACTTATTGTTGGTTTTTATCGTAATTGTATGATATCGATTAATGAGTATAGTAGACCTAAAGAGTCTACATTATCTGTTAGCTCAAATCAAAGATGATAATTAGCTTAATACAACACTTGCAATATCATTTGCAAGTTAAAAATGGATCAATGATGATCCTTTTGTTTTGTTTTGAAACGGAAAGATACGAACTAGAAGGGAGGAAGGAAAGAGAAGAGAAGCTGATGATTGAACTGAGAAAATCTTTCTATTGATTGAAAATTACATCTCTTGAGCAATGCACCACCTTATATTATGGAGCAAGAAAGATAACATATGAATATTAAAATATAATATGACATCACAACAGTAAAACTTATACAAGTTGCAACAAAATACATCAAAATAAACTAAAAATATGTTATTCAAAAATGGAGGCTTCACGTTTTAGCCTTCAATCTCCTCCTTGAAGCTTTCATTTAGCACTCTGATTTGATGTTTCAATTCTTCAAAATGAGCTTTTGCAAGAGGCTTAGTAAACAAATCTGCCAACTGGACTTGAGATGGATAATATTGCAAATGAACTTCACATTCTTTCTCAGCTTGTCTGATTGCATGTAATCTGACTTTGATGTGCTTTGTCCTTCCATGATTGACTGAATTTTTGGCCATGACAATAGCAGACTGATTATCA
Organism: Osmanthus fragrans; assembly: GCA_019395295.1. Classification (NCBI taxonomy): domain Eukaryota; kingdom Viridiplantae; phylum Streptophyta; class Magnoliopsida; order Lamiales; family Oleaceae; genus Osmanthus; species Osmanthus fragrans. The sequence goes on from CM033361.1 coordinate 14,175,231, forward strand.
ACTAAAATTGTAGTAGGATTTGCTTGATTTTGATGCAAGTCACCTAGTATTTTCCTCACCCAAACCGCCTGATTGACAGCTGATGATGCAGCCACATACTCTGCCTCTGCTATTGATTGAGCCACAATTTCTTGCTTCTTTGAGTTCCAAAAAAATGCACCTGACCCTAGAGTAAATAAATACCCAGAAGTACTCTTCATATCATCTAGTAAACCGGCCCAATCATTGTCTGAGTAACCAATTAAATCTGATCCAACTCCTCCTTCATAGTAAATGTCATGATTTGGAGTGCCTTTGATGTATCTTAGGACTCGTTTGGCAGTAGCAAAATGAGTTTGCGAAGGATTGGACATAAATATGGATAGCAGACTTGCAGTAGACATTAAATCTAATCTTGTTGAAGTTAAATACAATAGACTTCCCACAAGACTTCTGAAAATTTTCTCGTTAGCTGGCTAATCACCATCATCCTTTGATAGCTTTGTATTCAATGCTATAGGCATATCCACTGGCTTGCAATCCATCATGTTAAACCTTCTCAAAATATCAGTAGCATATTTGTGTTGTGACATAAAGATTCCATCAGACCTTTGCTCTATTTCAATCCCAAGAAAATACTTCATTTCTCCCAAGTTTGTCATCTCAAACTCCTCCTCAAGTTCAACTGTGAATGATTGAATCAGTTCAACATTATTTCCAGTGATCAACAAGTCATCCACATACAATGAGATGATCAAAACATTTCCATAAGGGTTTGATTTTACATAAAGAGTGTGTTCACTTTCACTATTTTGAAATCCATTTCCACACAAATAGCCATCAATTCTGCTATACCTCTTGGAGCTTGCTTTAAGCCATAGAAAGCCTTTCTTAACCCGCACACATGATCAGGTACTGATTTTGAGATGAAGCCATCCGGTTGTTCTACAAAGACATCCTCTTCAAGTTCACCATTAAGAAAAGACGACTTGATATCAAGCTGATGAATTTTCCACTTTCTTTGGGCTGCTAAAGCAATAAGCAATTTGATTGTATCATGCCTTGCCATTGGAGCAAACGTTTCAAAATAATCCACACCACATTCTTGAGCAAATCCTTTGGCAACCAGTCTGGTTTTGTGCTTGTAAATCGAACCATCATGATTTACTTTTGCTTTGTAAATCCACTTTACTCCTATCACTTTCTTATCAGTTGGCCTTGGCACCAACACCCAAGTTTCATTCTTTTGAATCATTTTCATCTCCTCCTCCATTGCATCAATCCACTCAGAGTGTTTTGCAGCCTCCTCATAGATGTTTGGCTCAACCATAGACATATAACATCTTTCATACACTTCATTCAATGGTCTAGTACCTCTAGGAGGTGGACTAGCTTGAAGTGGACTCAGTTGGTCCATCATTTGATGCACTGGACTCCAACACAGGTTGCTGACTTTCAGGTTCTGATACTGGATTATTCTAATGCATTATAGGTACTAAAAATTGAGATTGCTGTAATTCAGCTTCTTTCCACTTCCACATAGCATTCTCATTTACCTTAATGTATCTTGAAACTGCAATGCTTTCGATTTCTAAATTATACACTCTATAGCCTTTTGACTGTGAGCTATAGCCAAGAAAAATGTCTTTCACAGCTTTGTTGTCCAATTTACTCCTCTTGTGATCTGGAACATGGATATAGCACAAAGATCCAAACACCTTGAGGTGTTTTGTTGTAGGCTTTACACCAGTTTAAGCTTCAATAGGTGTTTTACCCTTCACAGCTTTGGTTGACAATATGTTCTGTAAATACACTGATGTATACATAGCTTCTGCCCAAAATTTCTTTGGTAATTCTTTCTCAGCCATCATGCTTCTAGCCATTTCCATCACTGACTTGTTTTTCCTTTCAGACACTCCATTTTGCTGAGGAGTATAGGGTACTAAAAGCTAGTGATGAACACCATTCTCCTCACAAAACTGATCAAACATCTTCGAAGTATATTCCTTGCCATTATCAAATCTTAACATTTGAATTTTGCAACCTGACCGACCTTCAACCAATGCTTTAAACTTCTTTAAAATGTGAAAAATATCAGACTTGTTTTTCATGAAGTACACCCAGCACATCCTTATACAATCATCAATGAAGAGTACAAAATATAGATTTTGACTCAATGAGGATGTTCTCATAGGTCCACATATATCAGTATGTACTAGTTGCAGTTTCTGAGTTGCCGCCCTCCAAACTCTATCAGTTGGAAATGCATCTCTATGCATCTTTCCATAATTACAGACTTCACAAACTCCTCCTAGCTATCGAATTTCAGGAAAGTCCTTTACCAAACCTTTAGAGTGTAGGTAGGCTAAGGATTTAAAATTATAATGTCCAAATCTCTTATGCCACAGATTTGATTCATCAATATTAACCTCAACAGCATTTGCAATCACATTTTGCCAATAAATACTAAAACTTTTTATTCCTCATAGGCACACAAGCAATTTCAACATTGTTTGAATCATGTATCTTGCACAAATGATCCTTAAAATGCAATGAATAACCATTTTGAACCATTTGACCAACACTTAATAAATTTGAGCTCAAACCAGGTACAAGTAGAAATTATCAATGTATCTCATACCTTTCTTCGTTTGGGCAGCAATGGTTCCAATTCCTTTAGAAGATACAACTTCACCATTTTCCATCTTGATTGTGGCTTTACAATCTGGATTCAAGTTGCAAAAGATCTCATCTTTGCTTGTCATGTGATTTGTGCAAGCACTGTCAATAAACTATGGATCTGCCTCCACCATGTTTGTCATATGAAATGCCAAGAAAATATGATTCTCAGCCTTCTTTTCACTTGCCATTGAAACTTGTTGATGCTGATTTCTGAGCTGATGATGGACTAGAGTTTGATTTGATCGATTACTAAAGCAGTGCTTTTCAGGATGACCAACTTTATTGCATACTCTGCATTTGTGTGCTTTCCAACAAAATTTATCTGCATGACCTGGCTTTCCACAGACACCACATAGAGGATATGAGTATTGAGTTTCTCTACTCATTCCTTGTTTGCTGCTACTTCCTTCTTTCTTTTTTCTGTTGTCAAACTGCTTCTTTCCAAAATTCCTCTGGTATAATGTTGCTTATGTTTGGCTGCAAAGGCACTTTCAGCAGATTTCTCATTCCTCGATGCTAACCTTTGTTCATAGGCCAATAAAGCACCTGTAAACTCAGTTAGAGTGAGATTTGACAGGTCTTTAGTATGCTCAATGACTGTTTTAACAACATCATATTTCTCAGGCAGAGTAATCAACACCTTTTGAACAACTTTCTTATCTGCAACCTTCTCTCCATTCAGCTTGATTTGGTTCACAATATCAACAACTCTTGAGGTATAATCTTTGATTTTCTCAGTCTCCTTCGTCCTGAGATTTTCAAACTCTCTACTCAAGGCCTACGATCTCGCTGCCCTGACTTTTTTCTGAACCTTTGAACTTTTCATCAAGTTTGTCCCAGGCCTCCTTTGCTATAGTTGCAGCCACTATTCTGGGAAAAATTTCTTCTAAATCGGCAGTGAATAAGAAAGACAAAGTTTTCATATTTTTCATAGATTGTTCCTTTTGTTGCTTCAACTGAGTTGCTGTGAAATTTCCATCAGGTTCAGGCTGATCATAACCTTGATTAATAATATCCCACAAATCGTGTGCCATTAAAAATGTCTTCATTTTAAATGACAAAAAATCATAGCTTTCACCATTGAAAATAGCAGGCAAAGGTAGTGAAGATGAGCTTGAACCAGACATTTTACTTCTGAAATACCGGATTTTGTAATACTGGATTCAAAGGATTTACCGAATTTTACAAGAACTTACTGGATTTGGTGAAATAGAAAATACCGGATTTTGAAGACAAATACTGGATTTAGAAATACAGTATAGGATTACCGGATATAGAGATATAGGATTTGAGAATATCATATTTGGAAATACCGAATTTTGGGGCTTATCGTATTTCACAAAGAAATACCGGATTTTGGCTTATCGTATATTGGGATACCGGATATAGAAATTGATCTTTTCACTTACCGGATTTTGGCTTACTGGATTCCTCCTCTTATTGTATATCAAGTTTTTCCTCAAACTTACTGGTTTCGCTTCCTTCTTCTTCCTCAAACTTCTTGGTCCCTTTTCCAATGATCTAAAGCTCTAATACCAATTGTTAGCTCAAATCAAAGATGATAATGATCTTAATACAACACTTGCAATATCCTATGCAAGTTAAAAATGGATCAATGATGATCCTTTTGTTTTGTTTTGAAACTAAAAGATACGAACTGGAAGGGAGGAAGGAAAGAAAAGAGAAGCTGAGGATTGAACTGAGAAAATCTTTCTATTGATTGAAAATTACATCTCTCGAGCAAGGCACCACCTTATATTATGGAGCAAGAAAGATAACATATAAATATTAAAATACAATATGACATCACAACAGTAAAACTTATACAAGTTGCAACAAAATACATTAAAATAAACTGAAAATATGTTATTCAAAATGGAGGCTTCATGTTTTAGACTTCTTATCATTCCCAAAAAGACTATTTATGCATTTGGTTACAAAATTGACTTTGCACTTGCTGGATTAGTACAATGAATTATCATCTAACAACTTTCCTTTTTTGGGTCTTCCAAAGCATGAAGGAAATACTTGAAAAGCATGATTTGCACAAAAAGAACCTTGAAAAGTTGGAACAACCGTCTCTTGACCTTCAGGTGACTTTATTTTTATTTTTGTCTTTTTACATTCTGTAATAAATAGTGAATCTCAATAGTTAAAGGAGGTACTTTTCCACGTACAATATCACTAGATAACTAGCGCACCTATGCATATTTGGTGAGTGGATTAATCAACTTTCGACATTATTATACTAGACTAGAAACTTATGTTCATTCACCATTTCATATAATTTAATAGAGCATAAAAACATGCACTAACATAGTTATGTTATACTCTCTGGATATACATGTGGTACATCATACTCTACAGTTCTTAATGTTGTCCGATGTTGTCGAGTATACCTTATCAACCACGCTATTATTGTAGTATGTCATCTTACGAATACATGCCTACTTAAAGTAGAATCTGTATTTTCCTTTTTAAAAAAAATGAGGGAATGGTTATGCAGCTAGTTGAAGACAGAAACTGCTCAAAATTAAGCACAGAAGTGGTTGAGAGGAGCCATCAACTGAGGTCTGTGCTTCTGTAGCTCATTTTCTAATACGGTTGGTACAAAATTTTAGCTTGATTTTTGCTAATTACAGATACATAAGAGAAGAGGAACTCCAAGAATTGAGTATTGAAGAGTTGCAGAAGTTAGAGAGATCGCTTGAAATCGAGTTAAGCCGTGTGATAGAGAAAAAGGTCAGTGCTTATGATTGCGTACTATGTTGTGTACGATGCCTCAATTATGGACTTTTAACTAGGAATTCTTATATTTGGCCTTGATAAAGTATTGTTGTTTTTACAGGATGAGAAAATCATGAAAGAGATCAATCAACTTAATCAAAAGGTTCGTATGCAAACTTGTTAATACGATCTGAAGAGACAACCCATCATGTGAAATATTACTATTTGGTACAAATGACACGGTTCAAAATCGAATTTAAACCAGTTGAATAATCAGATTTTCATGTGATAGTTTTAAAATTATGAAATGTGCAGGGAATGCAACTCATGGAAGAGAATGGACGTCTAAGACTACAGGTATGAAGTGAAAAGAATCTCTCGTGTGTGCACGCATACATATATGCACTTCAGTGTGCGTGTGTGCATAATTCAAGGGAAAACTTAATTTTTTTTTCCTAAGGTGGAGATATCGAAACACCAGAAAAGCACTGTAGCTTCTGATTCAAAGAACGTAGTCGAGGAGGAAGGTCAATCATCGAAGTCTGTTACTAATGCCCGTAACTCAACTGGCCCTCTGCAAGATTCTGATCACTCATATACGTCTCTCAAGCTTGGATGAGTGCGTTATAGTTTCTTTTTTCATTTTCTAATGCTATTACCAAGTAAAAACAAATTCAACTGTGTAACAATAAATAAGCTTGGTAATGTGATAACTGCAATAAAAGGCTTTCTAGCTTAACAACTGCAGGAAAGTTTGGCAATGTGGAATGAATAGGGGAAAAGTATTCGACAATATGAAGGGAGAAAAATAAGTTAAAATTTTATTTATTATACTATAGTTAGTTTGCTTATGCTTTTGCTCCATGAAGCCATTGTGGAGTGTGCAAAACTTAATATAGTTCTCAACTTCTTCAAAATTAATTCCAAATTTGTTAAATTTTCATGGGAATTTGTACGAGGAATCTTGTTCATTTCCGTATTCATTTTGTTTCATAGTTTCTGATTTTAGTCATAAAAATCGTTTTAAATGGAGGGTCATCCTTTCATCAATGAACATTGGTTTCGATTTTCTTGTCTTTTCTCGTGGTGTTTAAGCTTAAACTATTATCTAGCAGGCTGTCATACTTTAGCTGGGGAAAAAAAATTTAAGCTTATAATTATTGATGGATGCTCTATATATTTTTCCCCTTTTGCGTGTCTGTTTGTTTGCTTCTTACAGAAAATATGGATTTATGTATAGAAAACTGATAACTAAGCGGAGTAAGATATCATATCCAAAAAGTCGACCACAAAGCAGATTCACTCGGCTTGTAATTGACACGGGATGCACTATAGGTAGGTAGGATTAGATTTTGCGGGATCGATAAGATATTGATCATGGTTCTTACAAAAATCTGTGGTATTACTTTTGTGATTAAAAATTATTCAAGTAAAATTGAATTTTAAAAATGTGGATCCAGTATTGCTAAAAATCACTATTTATTTAAGATTAAATTAGAAATTTTCAGAGATTAGACTGAATCAATTGTTATACGGCACGAAGCAAGGAGCCACTAATGGCACTTTCTTCTCAAACATAGTTTATTAATTGAATAAAGCTTTCTTTATAAGACAATTTAAAAAATATAATGAAAATACAAAGATTCCCCACAAGATCATCCCTTTCTCTGTGAAATTATACACATGGTTCACCAAACAAATCTATAGTAGTACCCAGATAACCAAATTATCCTTATTCACAAAATCTAAATTAGGTAAGCTCGTATACTTCCCTACTTGCAAAACTAGGAAATTATCTGGCAAGTCTCCTGATGAGATCTCGGTTGGGGAATCGCATGGAACTCGCGGAATGAATTCGAAAATGCCGGGAAAGCCCAAATTCAGGTTTGTAGACGATAGGATCTTGACCCGAGCCTCACGACTCAAGAACTTAAGGTATATTAACCTTAAACCCGTTGAAATGCAGCAACTAGAACCCCGATTTGCGAATGCCACAAAGGTAGTCCAATCCTTTGATAAGTTCTAGTTTGAACGCCATAAATATTAACACGAAATATTTGATAAGTTCATTTTTCGTGGAAGATCCATTGGAGAGAAAACTCAACTTTTATTATCATCAAAACTTAACTTACAATGAAATAAATTTCCTATTTATATGGAAACTATGGAAAACCCTAAAAGCACGAAATATCAAGAGTCCAAAAATAATAAAACTTGCCAAAATAAGAAATATAATGAAATATGGAAATTCGCGAAAAATATAGAAACTCGTCCTAGTTTTCTTCTATGCGGCCGCGACGTTTATTTCCATGCGGCCGCATGGTTATCGAGTTTCAGCGCTTGGAAGTGTCTGACCATTGTATGCAGTCGCATTGCTTGGGAACCATGCGGCCGCATGGTTCTTCATTTTGGCTTCGAGTTCGGCTTCTTGATTCGAGTACCTTCCAACTCCTTTCGGCCTTCGACCCCAACATCAAACTTGCTCATTGACATGTTGTCTTCAATATTTTGGACTCCGTTGCCTCGGGTTCTTGATAGTTCGCGGCACATCCTGGATCATATCATCCCCTCTCTCTTCGAAAGGATTCGTCCTCGAATCCATGCCTTACGATCGTGTAGGGGATAACCAACCTGCTATCCAACTTGATGAGATCCCGGTTGGGGGAATCGCATGGAACTCGCGGAATGAATTCGAAAACGTCGGGAAAGCCCAGATTCAGGTTTGTAGACGATAGGATCTTGACCCGAGCCTCACGACTCAAGAACTTAAGGTATATTAACCTTAAACCCGTTGAAGTGCAGAAACTAGAACCCCGATTTGCGAACGCCACAAAGGTTGTCCAATCCTTTGATAAGTTCTGATTTGAACGCCACAAATATTAACGCAAAATATTTGATAAGTTCATATTTCATGGAAGATCCATTAGAGAGAAAACTCAACTTTTATTATCATTCAAAACTTGTTACAATGAGAAATAAAGATCCTATTTATACTAAACTAAGGAAATATGAAAAACCCTAAAAGCACGAAATATCAAGGGTCCAAAAATAATAAAACTTGCCAAAATAAGAAATATAATGAAATCTGAAAATTCGCGAAAAATATAAAAATTGAACTCGAAAATACTCTATGCGGCCGCATAGAGTATTTCTATGCGGCCGCATAGAGTATTTCTATGCGGTCGCATAGAACTAAACTCCGCCTCCGGCCATGTCTCTGCCCATTTGGATGCGGCCGCATCCGTGATAACTATGCGGTCGCATAGTTATGTCTTCGACCCTCCATTTTGTGTCGATCCAATTGCTTTCGACCCTCGACCCCTTCACCAAACTTGGTCTTTGGCTTGTTGATTTCGACCCTTTGGACTCCAAAGCTTGGCCAAGTGATTGTCTATCCCGGATCACATCACAACTCGTCACTACACCACCTGGATCAAATGGAAAATTCTTCATTTCATGGCATAAGATCAATACACGGTACCCACCCATCTCGCTGATATGGTTGTATTGCAGCACAAACTTAATCACCCATTGTTGTTGCGTGAACTCCCACGTACAATGTACAGCCTGAAGGAAAGACTTAAGCAAAACACAGTTGAAACTGTTAATTCCAAAAATAAAATATGGGTCCTCGTACTCATGATGTATCCTCTCCACCACGTCATGCTTAACGATGAAACTTTGCTCTTCACTCCCCACAATATTTTCAACCATTTGCTCAACACACACTTCTAGTTTCTCACCCTCATACTGAACAACCTCAACTACTTTCTCCTCAATGTCAACTACATTTTTCAATTCATCATCCTCCATCTCAACCTTCCTATCTCTAGGTCCCTCTTGCAATTCAACCATGTTACTCTCTATCAGTGTGGTCATCGCACTCTCTTGCTTTTTTCTTTCCACTTCACCCTCACCTTACATTGGTCTGCATGAGACTGTGCTAGTGTCAAACCCACCAGAGTGATGTATTTCCCATCCTGAAGAAACCTATACGTGTTCCTCCCCATATCATACACAGCTTTCCTCCCATGTCTCCAAGGTTTCCCAAATAAAATATGAAAGGATGTTAATGGAACTACATCACACCACACCTTATCACTATATCCCCCAATGGTGACATTCACTAAAGCCTGTTTGATCACATTTACCTTCTCACACTCCTTCAACCAAGTCAACCTATAAGGCCTAGTGTGTTGTTGTAAAGGTAATCCCAATTTTTTAACCATAGTAATACTGACCAAATTAAATATATGCTTCCTATCAATGGCCAAACTGCACACCGTATCACCCACAAAGCACCGAGTTTGAAAAATCAGTCATCAATCATAATCCATCCTTAACGTAGGCGTAATAAAAAAAACTCAAGAAAAGAATTGGATGAGTGAGAATTTAATTCAAGAAAGTGGTTCTTGAATTTGGATTGGATTAGATTGGACTGAACAGAAATAGATTTTGAACTTAGAAAAGAAAGTAGGATATTTGGAAAATTTCCAAGAAATAAATTTTTATTTTTTTTTGGACGTTCGGACGTGAACTACCCTATGAACAGTAATTTTTTTTTAGTAAACTCGAAAATTTGACTACGAGAACGACAAAGAAAACAAAAGTTGATTTGGACTCAAATTGAGCACAAAAACAACTTTTGACTCCTTTTTTTGAATTTTTTGGATCAAAAACTCAGAAAAATTATTGGACACAAGAACACGAAGAACACAAAAAAAAAAGACTCAAAAGAATAAAAAGATAGAACCTGAATCTGGAGCCCGAGCTCTGATACCACTTGATGAGATCCCGGTTGGGGAATCGCATGGAACTCGCGAAATGATTTCGAAAAAGCCCAAATTCAGATTTGAAGACGATACGATCTTGACCCGAACCTCACGACTCAAGAACTTAAGGTATATTAACCTTAAACCCGTTGAAATGCAGAAACTAGAACCCTGATTTGTGAACGTCACAAAGGTAGTCTAATCCTTTGATAAGTTCTGGTTTGAACGCCACAAATATTAACACGAAATATTTGATAAGTTCATTTTTCGTGGAAGATCCATTGGAGAGAAAACTCAACTTTTATTATCATCAAAACTTAACTTACAATGAAATAAATTTTCTATTTATATGGAAACTATGGAAGACCCTAAAAGCACGAAATATCAAGAGTCCAAAAATAATAAAACTTGCCAAAATAAGAAATATAATGAAATATGGAAATTCGCAAAAAATATAGAAACTCGTCCTAGTTTTCTTCTAGAGGCCGAGACGTTTATTTCCATGCGGCCGCATGGTTATCGAGTTTCAGCGCCTGGAAGTGTCTGACCATTGTATGCGGTCGCATTGCTTGGGAACCATGCGGCCGCATAGTTCTTCATTTTGGCTTCGAGTTCGGCTTCTTGATTCGAGCACCTTCTAACTCTTTTCGGCCTTCGACCCCAACATCAAACTTGCTCCTTGACATGTTGTCTCCAATATTATGGACTCTGTTGCCTCGGATTTTTGATAGTTCGCGGCGCATCCTAGATCATATCATCTCCTTTCCACATTTAGAAACAAACCCCACAGAACAGAAATTATTTTTCCTCTTCTTCCCAGGTGATCCCGAGTGGAATAAAGATTATTCAACCGGCTAATGTTGACAGATAATTCACAAGAACAAGAAAAAAGAAACGCCAAAGTTTAGAGAAAATTCTTTAATGCTAAAAAGCAGTTTTATTATAATTCTAGAATGAATAGCAAACGTCCACAAGCCAGACTATATAGCTTGAAATAAAAATGACATTATTGGGAATTTACCAAGAATAGCAAATTCAATATTCATACCCAAAAAAAAAAAAAAAAAACCTAAATTATGGAACAATTGAGATAATATCAAAAATGAAAGAAATGATTAAGATTGTAGATTTGAATGGGAAAATAAAGATTTTTGGGCTCGAAATTGACCTACTCCGCTCGGTGGCCATGACGTGGGCGCTGAAATGAGCTTTCCGAATTGGGGTCATATGCGCGATTCTGATAATCATAGCCAAAGTTATGGTCAAAATACCAAAACACGTCTCAATTACCAAAATATTACGCTTGCTTGTCATATTTGCGCCGATCTGCCAACTCGTGATATTTTAGAGTCATTAATATGTTATCTGACAACTCAACATCCGACTTGAACTCTCCTACATCAGTCACCCCAAGTTGAAAAGAACTCCTCCTCAAGTTCACTACAACTTCATCGGAGTCCACAAAACAAGGACTTAAGTGCTTCACATTAAAAATATCAGACGTCTTCAAATGGCTGGGAAGGCGCAGTCCGTAGACATTATCATTAATCTTCTGCAGAACTTCACAGGGTCCAATCTTCCACTCCTTAAGTTTATTGTACTTTCCAATAGGAACATGGTCATGTGTTAAAACAGCCCAAACAAAATCTTCAACATCAAAAAGTATCTGGCGATGATGACCATCAGCCTGAACCTTATATTTAGCATTGCTCTATTAAATGGCTAACTTCTCTTGCTCATTAATACCCCGAAGATGTTCTGCCATCTCATCTGCTTTGTGACTGAAACGGCCAACATGTGGGATAGGGGCTAAGTCAAGTATCCTGGATGGATTCTGACTACAAACATTCTCAAATGGGCTCATTCCTGTGCTTCTATTCTTCGACCTATTATATGCAAATTCAGCTTGAGTTAATGCCAAATCCCACTGCTTCGGCTTAGTTTCAACTAGACTCCTCAAGAGATTTCCCAAGCTCTGGTTTACCACCTCGGTCTGATCATCTGTTTGGGGATGGTAGGTACTGCTAAAATTCAATTGCGTTCCTAGTTTCTTCCAGAAATGACTCATAAACTTGGTGTTGCGATAAGAAGTAATTGATTGGGGAATACCATGTAATCTCACAATCTCCTTCAAGTAAAGGTGGGCGATCGGGGTAGCATTCATTGTCTTCTGGCATGCTTCAAAATGGGCCATCTTCGAGAACCTGTCAACCACAACAAAAATAGAATCCATGGCCCGTTGGGTACGGGGTAAACCCAAAATAAAATCCACACTGACATCAAGCCATGGGGCTTTAGGTAAAGGCAAAGGTATGTATAGGCCTACGTCAGTGAGAACTCCCTTAGACTTCTAACATACATAACAATGCCCTACATAATGGGCCACATCACTGCTCACCTTGGGCCAATAATAATTCGAAGAGACCAAAGTCAATGTCTTATCTCGCTCGAAATGACCCTCGTTGTGGACCTTACTAATAATCTCTTACCTTAGTGAACAATCCGAGATGCACAGCTGAAATCCACGAAATAGATAGCATTATACAAAATAAAATCATGTCGTTGATTATCAGTTACTTCTCGAATGATTTTTTTCGAAGGAAGAATCTGCAGTATACATATCAGGAAATGCTTTAAAAATGACATTATTGGAAATTTACCAAGAATAGCAAATTCCAATATTCATACCAAAATAAAAAGCATAAATTATTGAATAATTGAAATAACGCCAAAAATGAAAGAAATAATTAAGATTGCAAATTTGAACGGGAAAATAAAGGTTTTTGGGTTCGAAATAGACCCGCACCAGCGAAGCTCGATGGCCACGATGTGTGCGCCGAAACGAGCTTTTCGAATTGTGGTCATGAGCTCGATTCGATAACCGTAGCCTAAGTTATGGCCAAAATATCAAAGCACATTTCAATTACCAAAATATTACGATTACTTGTCATATTTGCACCGATATGTCAACTTGTGATATTTTAGAGCCATTAACGTGTTATCTAAAAAATCAGCATCTGACTTGGACTCTCCTACATCACATGTATTCTTTGTGCAAATCCCAAATATGTAAAACCATACTTTCCAAACCATAAGGAAATCCCAACTAAAAATCGCAGTGCAGAATTCCATTATTTTTTTCTTGCAGTTCCTTTTTAATGTATAAATTTCAATATGAAAAACCAAAATTCTTGATTAATAACTCCACAACTTAAAGTAAATAGCATATACTCAACACCCACAAAATCCCATAAAAAAATTACTAAAGACAATAAAGGAAACACTCTAGTTCAAGAATTTACAAGTTCATCAAAAAAATATAAAGTTTCTTTTTTCCCACTTTCTTCTTATGAAACCCCAAACCCCAGATTTCAAAGGAAGAAACGAACCTAAAATGCACAGATAAAGCATCAATATTTTCACAAAAAAAATTTACAAATGCGCTAGAATCAAGAAATTGCCGAGAGAATGGAGGGTGAGGCATGGCCCAGAGGATTGAAGAGACTGAAAAAAAAAAAAAGGGTAGCAATAACAAAAAAGGTACCAGGCATGCTCCTCCTATGTGGCTGTAAGATTGCTGCCTCATAATAGTTTTTTGATATAACTGTTTGACATTTTAAGTTTTTTGAGAAAATAAGTTTTGCATTCCTAATTTTTTTGAAAATGAGTAGTTAAAATATAAGAAAAAAAATTGAATAATACTATAAGTACAAAAAAAAAAAATCAACAGAAATTTTATATAAATAACACTTGACAGGTTCCCAGTAAAAAAAAAAAGGGCCAACAAGGTGTCGATACGACAGCACCCTGTCAAAAGCATGTGAAAAAAGCTTGTATTTGAGGGTTTTTTCAAAAAAAAAATCAAGTTTACATGTAAAATATTTTATTATGAAAATTTACGAGTCAAAATGAGTTTGAGAAAAAAAAAAATTAATTTAGTAGATGTCAAACAAGGGTTTAATGGTGCAAATATAGTATTGATAGCAATTAAACGAATCCTCTTCAGGTTTAACCTTGAAACACACCACTATAGCAACTTCCATGTGATGAGGGAGAGATTAATTATAGAGGGTAGAAAATTCAATAGTGGTCCCTCATCTTTGTAGTAATATCAAGTTAGGGGGAAATTTTCAATATTGGTCCCAATCTATTGTCATAATATCAAGTTAGCCCTTTACCTTTTTTTAATCGGAGCAACATGACTCTAAACAAAAATAAAGTGTCCATTTCTGTATAAAATTGCAATGACCTTTATTGAAAAATGTCTCTCCAATATTGGTCCCTAATCTATTGTAATAATATCAAGTTAGCCCTTTACTTTTTTAATTGGAGATCATGACTCAAAAACAAAAATAAAGTGTCCATTTCTATGTAAAATTGTAATGACCTTTATTGAAAAATGTCTCTCTTTGAATTTTAAGGAAATGAGCTTAGATAGAGAAACATTCGATTTTATAAAGTTGGACGTATGGGATATATCTACTTCTTTTTGTGTTCGAATATGACATGAATTACACTTTTGATTCATAGAACAAAATCTAAAAGTAGTCTTATTTATGAAGATTCTTAGCTAATTAAGCCTATTTTTTATGAAGGATGCTACATGTACACCATTCTAAAGCATGGTGTACAGCCCCCTCACACAAAAGGGGTCCCATGAATTTTTTATTCATGATGGAGCCCCCTCTCATGTGAGGGGGCTGTACACCATGCTGTAACAAAAGGCATTTTCCATTTTTTGTCTATAAAAATCTAATTTTATAAATGTCAAAAATTTGGTTTTGACTACTCATCCGTTAAAATTGCAATCTACCATTCATCTCCTCAATTGTTGGTTTGAAATTACTAATATACCCTTCCCATCATTCTCCCCCAATTAAACAAACTACCTTGAATCACTGAATAAACACAATGAAAAAACCTGAGTGTACAGCAAATTTTTTACACTCTTGTACACAGCCCTCACACAAATCGTGGAGCCTGTGATTATTTTAATCGCGGGTCCCACTCTCAAATGTGAGAGGGTTGTGTACGGTGCTGTACATGTAGCCTCTCTCATGAACAATATAGCCTTTCGACTACAAAACCCACTCCAGCACTTCATAAAATTGCTACTGCGCAACAAATTCTTCTACAGCCTCTAGATCAGAAATATTTGGCTCAAAAATTTATATGAAACCCCAATCCTTCAACATGGAGCATGAATACACAACTGAGGTAAAAGGGTGCCGGGGATACGATTCTACCATACAACTTGGAAAATTCTGAAATCACTAGAGTCTGGAGACTGATGCGAACAGAGAACAAGCAACTCCACGAGGATAGAATACGGCTATAACAATTTGAATCGAATTCTGGCTGAAGGTACCCTCTAAATTGTCACTCCACTATTGTCCATGTCTTAAATTGTTATTGTGTTCGATATGAAATATTGACGTGCTTGACATGTTGTATCATGAATTGCATAGTTTGGTTATAGAAATGTTAAATCCAAGGAAATTTTTAAATGGCCTTTTCCTGCTTTGAATTAATTGCCTTTTCGTTGTTTCTATCTGATCTTGATGAAGAGAAGGAAAACTTTAGATTCTGTTGTATTCATTTCGTTTTTCATGTTATAAATTATGGCAGCTATTGCATTCCAGTTCTTTTATTTGCCCAAAATTCTTGTTGCCATTTCAGTCTTTCATTTTCATCTATATTTGAGTAGTTTCGTTGAGGTTGAGAATGGTATTATACAACATGAAATGAATCATGTCCTCAATTGTTGATTTGAAATTACTAATATACCTTTCCCATCATTCTCCCCCAATTAAACAAACTACCTTGAATCACTGAATAAACAATATAGCCTTTCGACTACAAAACCCACTCCAGAACTTCATAAAATTTCTACTGCTCAACAAATTCTTCTACAGCCTCTAGATCAGATTTACCACAATTATGGTCTGTTGTTTGGCGACACATTTGATTCTTCGAAGTCTGCTTTGAGATCGACTAAGCTCTCATGTAATGGGTTCGGTCTGGATACTGATAGTGTTTGCGAAAATAAAAATGACAGATTCCCTATTAATGTTGAAACTAGTAACTCGAACAATGGCCCGGTAAAGGATAGCTCCAACTCCGGAATGGATACTTCAAGTAAATATATCGGGGGAAAATGCAACTCGATAATGCATAAAGATGGGGGGAGGGGATATATGGCCAGATAGGCTTCTACTTCGATCGATCACCTCGTTGGTATCGCGAGAATCTAGCCTCTATGAGTCATAAGAAGAGTGACGTGTTCAATAATATCTCATAAGCGTATGAGATCATTGACAGATACTAATATAGTGGGTAAAAATAGCGTCACCTGAGAAATAAATCTTAAGTTAAATAGTACTACTCTGTTATCAAATTTGAAAGTAAATTTGACGAAAGAGATATATGGATTTATGTTTAAATTATCTACTAATTATTTAGAATGATTTTGAATTAAATTGAGATGTATGTTGAAATTCAGAATCCCCCTATTATTATCATATTTTCAATCCAAATTTGTAATATAGTGTAATTTATATATTCTTGACCATCGATAATCTAATTTTTATTTAATTATCTCTTCCGATGAAAGTTAAACTATTCTAATCATGACTTTATCATATTTCTATTCCGAATTCATATGCAAAGTAGTGCAATAAATCTCATGTTTATCTATATAATTGCACATGCCATGTATGTTATTCCTAACATCTATTGCTCGTGCGTTGAACTTGCAAAGTTCTAAACCTGTCATGACCCTCTTGAAAATATAATAAGCAACTAATTATCTGGATGGAAGACAAATGTTTAAATAGTTCAACAAGTCGTACAAAAACAATCAAGAATGCTAATTAACAAAACTACTTGGTCTTTGAATTAAAAATAATCAAATAATAAGGTGCATCTTCATTCAACACAAGAAAGATCTAGACTAGTATGTTTCTAATGAAATTACACAAAGAAAGATTGGAAAATTATCATTGGGAATGTATAACTACAAGAAGGAGATGTGGAATCCATTTCTTATTCTTTATCTTTAATTCCAAGCTTTGATTTTTCAAGTTCTTGATGTTTGTCGCCTTCATATCCGTGCTAGACTTTTTTCCCTTGAAATTATGGAAGATTGTGTAACGGCCCGAGCTCTAAGGACTCATGACATTACTAAGATCATAAATTTGTAGAATTCTACTTAAATTGTTCATAAAAATACGAAAATTGACTTGGACTGGAAGTATTAAGGCTTCAGAGAATCCGTTGCAAAACTAAAGAAATTTTCTTTCGAAAAATTTGGATTTTCAACTTGTACAATCTTCTAAAAAAAATTCATTTGGCAACTGAATGAAATCCAAAATTTACAAAATTTAAACTATGGGCATCTTACGCATATGAGAATTACAGGTTAAAATTTTGTATGCAAATTCAATCGATAGATGGGACAAAATTGTTTTCAAAACTGGATCTACTTGTTCTCGGTACATTTTGGCAACCCTCGGGAAAACGCCCATAACTTGAGTTTTACACAATCAAAATTCATGATTCCAAATCTGAGATATAGATAACTCATATGACTACCTTCTACTAGAATCACCTCATGATTCCAAGTATTTTGGTTTGGGTTAATTTTTAAACTTAGGGATAGAAACTGAAAATAATTAAACACTGGTGTTGCAACTGAAATGAACTAAATATACCACAATAAAAATATAATATCCACCATAAAACAATTTTCATCAAATAAGTCTTTGAACTTTCAAGAAATACTAACTAAAAGTATTCCAAAATTTAAACAATTATTCGGACATAGCATGACATAAAAGATGTCTTTTTGAATTCACATCAAAGCACTGCTCTCATCCATGCCGACATTGATCACCTTAATCTGAACTTTTAGGGGAGGGTTAAGTATTTCGTAGAAACGCTCAATAGCCTCATATACATGTTAAATCCAAACATATCATGCTTTAAGCATAAATTCATGTCATTTAAACTTTTAAATTCATATCAATCTCGGTCCAGGATCGAATTGGATATCAAGTCGTCCTTAGTGTACAGAACGGCTAATTCAGGCGCAAGACCTCGACCCTCCTCTTCCATCGACGAAGTCAAATCTGTTATGACTTCGAGATGACATATTGACATTTCAACTAGTTAATGATCATATAACGAGATTTTAAACTGCATAAAATATAAATCATAAATGTATAATACTCATTTAAGGGTCGTCGAGGAGAGCTGATAAATATTTCCTAGAAAGACATTCGTCCGTTCTGGATGCTCGCCAATGATACATCTGAAGGTAGCGTGTTCTCTCACTTCGCAAAGCGGATACCCAATAGGAAGACGATCTCATATGCCCAGATCTACAACACATACAATTATTTTTTATATTCAGTATGAAAAATATTTTAACATTGATTATGTTAAACATTTTACCTGCACTATCACGAGCAATCCGTAGGCATCGTACTTACGCATCGACCCCTTGGGCTTCGAGTGTGATCTGGTGAAGACTTGTATGGTATCCTTGAAACATTTTCGTCCCCACGGATAATTTTTTAAGGCATCGATATCGTCGACGATCTCCAAATGGAAGAGGTCGATTGCAGTCTTTCTGTGATGATACCGCACCACACTCTCAAGGATGTAGACAAGACCTAACTTCGATTTGTCTAACATCTGGTCGTACTGCCTGATTGCGCCAATCAGCTGCGGCAGAACCAGGTCCCAGAAAATATTCATCATGCAGCATGTTGCTTCTTTGAGTACTATCACGAGCTACTTCATCGCTCGTAATCTTTAGTCCGGTCATCAGGGCAAACTCAAACAAAGAGAACGCAACGATCTTGTCCCCGAGGTCGAAATGGAAGGCACCGTTGTCGACTAACTTGAGCAGTCGACGGAGTAGTGCGTCGATGATCTGCCCGGAGTACTGTACCTTCCTCAACTGATATATGGGCCAAATGAAGGACTAACGTAGAATATCTGCGTGCTGATCATCCAGCAGCTCCAGTACTACTGTGAAACTATCATTAGATCACATCTTTTTATTTTTAATGATCCAGATTGCACCTTATCAAAAGAACATGACTTTTCATTATGTATTTTTTTTATTTTTAATATTCACACTTAATTCGAAATGACTTTTCTACATGCACCCAAACATTTGAAAAGTCATGACTAATCATTGCACCAATTGGAGACTTTTTCAATTCACAACTATAAAAATTGACCATTAATTTCAACAATTTGAACATGAAAAGTAGAGGATATGCATGGTCCTAATTGAATTGATTTCTTCGATTATGCAAGAACTCTCTTAAATTGTGATTAACTTTGTAAAGTCAAATGTTTCTCCATAATTTAGCTCAGTTCCTTAGAATTCAAAGAGAGACATTTTCAATAAAAGTCATTACAATTTTACAAAGAAGTGGACACTATTATGCTCTCCTCCTCCATGGAGGTTGCTATATTGGAGTGTTGCAAGGTCAAACCTAAAGAGGGTTCGCTTAATTTCTAGCAATACTGCAGTTGCACAATTAAAAAAAAAATTATGAGGTAGCAGTCTTATAGCCATAGAGGAGGAGCTATCGCTGGTACCTTTTTGTTATTTCTCCTTTCTTTTTCCTAGTCTATTCAATCCTCTTAGTCGTGCATTACCCTCAGTTCTTTAGGTAATTTCTTGATTCAACGCATTTGTTATTTTATTTTAATTTTTAATTTTTTTTGTGAAAATATTGATGCTTTATTTGTGCATTTTAGGTTCTTTTTTTTTCGTTTGATAACTGGAGTTTGGGATTTCAGAAGAAGAAAGTGAGGGAAAAAGGAACTTTATTTTTTTAATGAACTAGTGTAAATTCTTGAACGATGAAAACAATTTGATAGAAAAGGTATGATCTTGAGAGTGTTCCTGTTATTGTCTTTAGTAATTTGTCTGTAAGTGATTTTTAGGTGGTGTAGCTGAATGTGGAAAGGAGACTTTTTGAATTTCTTTATAGTTTGAGAAGTAGGGTTTTTCATATTTCTTAATTCAAGTTTTTAACTTCTAATTCTCTCCTCTCTGCAAAATATTCTATTCTTTTCATTTTACTGATATAAAATTTCATTCAAGCAATTTTTACTTCAAATCCATTCCTTTGTAGAAAAATTTCGTCAACACTTTGATTCGATGGTCAAGGTTGGTATAGTGCGGTAACGACTTTAGAAAAAACGTTGTATTGTGAGAGACAAACATTCGATAATTATGTTGGCACTAGTGGAGGGACAAAATTTGTCTTAAGTAGATTTTGAAGGGTATACTTTTCTTTATCTTCATTTTTTTCTTCTTTTAATTGTACAAGTCATTCATTTGACAACAATCGAGTTCTAAAATGAAAGGATATTATTTCTTATGTCTTAGGAAATTGTCTATTCCATTTTCAATGTTTAACTTATGCCAATGGTTTTCAATGTTTAACTTATGCCAATGGTTGTCTCCCTTTAAGAAATATGATGAACCGAATTTACTGGTGGCTTATGTACGTGAAAATTTCCTAAATCGATATGAATGAAGACCAATTAGCATGTAATTGCGGGAGAATTTGATATAGAAATCAAATGATGACAGCTATTCAATTCGTACAATTACGATCATTGAGAATGCTAAATGTAAATGAAGATATCTATCGATGGTATCGTAAGAAAACATTTGTTGCTAATTGAAGAATAACAATGTCTTATTTTCTTTAAGATGGCCTCATGATTTATACCATTGATGACATGACAATCAAAGATAATCTTTGAGACTGAAGGCTAACGTGAAGCCTTCCATTTAAATATCACAATTTCAGATTTTATTTTATGTATTTTCCTATAGTTGAGTTTTATCAACTGTCCTTTATTTTACTGTTGATGATGTCATATTGTATTTTATAATATTTCTTGCACCTTGATATATGTATTGGTTGCATGGCCCAATGAAGAGTGTGATTAATCAAGAGAAAGATTTTCAGTTCAATCAAATTGGTTTTCTCTCAGCTTTTCTTCTCCATTCTAGTGTTGTTTAGTTCCAGTTTTAACAAAAAATCAAAAAGGATCGAATTGATCCATTGTTAGTCTTGCAAAGGATACTGCAAGTGTTTGCTAGAAGCTCATTCTTATCCTTGTTTTAAGCTAACAAGTGGTATCAGAACCCTTAGATCGTTGAAAAAAGAGACCAGGAAGAAGAAGGAGGAAGAAGAGTTCGAAACCAGTAACTGAAGAAGAAGAAATCAATATACAGTAAGTGAAGAATACCGGTAAGCTGATATCCGGTATTTTAAATCAAATCCATTGTTGCATTGTGATATCCGGTAAGTGAAAGATTCTCTTCATATCTGGTATCTCAATATACAGTAAGCTCCTCATATCCAGTAAGACATTGATGATATACGATAAGCATCTCGTATCCAGTATTTTCAAATCCGGTATTTCAATATCCGGTAATCTCAATAGTCGGTATCTATTACATACTTTATTTGATGTGAACCCCGCAGCAACGGTGACTACGAAACCCACAACTAGATTGATGCGGAAACCAAGAACGCCAATAAAATCCGAGTTGGACTTAAACCCAACAAAGTGAACCAAAAAATCCAACGACAGCAAGATGCGCTGAACCCCTTGATTATACAAATGAAGAACTCTCGTACCGATGTTGAACACACAAGAATTGATCTTGAAAGTTCGATTTGTTGTTCAATGAAGAACAGAGGAAAAAGAAAAGCTTTCAGTTTGATTCAATATGTCAAAAGTTGTAAAATAACAAAGTGTTCAAGTATTTATACTAGAGCCCTAAATCTAGTAAAAAAGTGCATAAGACAACAATTAATGTCAAAACATGGAAAAGAAATAGAATTCTAAGGAAATGTGGGCTCTTGCCAAAAATAAGAAATTCGCTGAATTTTATAACCAAACGGTCGCTTGGTTATATTCCAAACGGTCGCTTGGAAGATCACTTTGACGCATTTTGGGTTTCGGTATGGACTGAGCGACCGCTTGCCATTTTACTCTAAGCGGTCGCTTGGTTGTTCCGGCAGACCTCTTTCTTCGGTTACTTGTATCGTGTTAATCCAATTGGTTCTCAGCTTCGATCCCAACATTAAACTTGCTCTATTTTGTGTCTCGAACATAGTTTCATCAATAGTGGCTTTGATGAGCATCCGAACGCCTCTCTGACTCGTTTTACTCTCGATCGCGTCATTGCTCCTTCCTCGATAATCAGCGGGTCTCGATTTGAGCTTGCATTAGACACTCCCGCATCTTGGATCATATCAGTATTTCTATATCCGGTACCTTCCTTCAATATCCGGTAAGTTCAGTTTCATCAAACCCGGTAAGCTGCTATAAAATCCGGTAAGTTCCTTGAATCCGGTATTGTTATATACGGTATTTTGGGAGTTAAAATATGTGGTTCAAGCTCATCTTCGCTACTACTACCTGTTGTGTTCAACGGTGAAAATTATAACTTTTGGTCAGTTAAAATGAAGGCATTCTTAATGGCTCACGATTTGTGGGATGTGATTGAACAAGGGTATGATCCACCTGAGGCTGAAGGATAAGCGGCTCAGTTGAAGCAACAAAAAGATTAGTCGATGAAAAAGATGAAAGCCTTGTCTTTCTTGTTCACAGTAGTTTCAAAAGAAATCTTTCCCAGAATAGTAACTGCAACTACAACCAAAGAGACTTGGGATAAACTTGAAGAAGCATTTAAAGGTTCAGAAAAAGTCAGAGCAATGAGATTGCAAGCCTTGAGTAGAGAGTTCAAAAATCTCAGGATGAAGGAGACTGAGAAAATTAAAGATTATACCTCAAGAGTTGTTGATATTGTGAACCAAATCAAACTAAATGGTGAGAAGGTTTCAGATAAGAGAGTTGTTCAAAAGGGGTTGATCACTTTACCTGAAAAATATAATGCAGTTACAACAGCTATTGAGCACACCAAAGACCTGTCAAGTCTCACATTAACAGAGCTTACATGTGCTTTGTTGGCTTATGAACAAAGATTAGCAGCAAGGAATGAGAAATCAGTTGAAGGTGTCTTTGCTGCCAAACATAAACACCAATATTCTAGAGGAAATTTGGGAAAGAAGCAGTTTGATGCTAGAAGAAGAAAAGAATGGAGAAGCAAAAAATAGTGGGTGAGTAGAGAAAATCATGATCCACTATCTCCATGTGGTATTTGTGGTAAATCAGGTCATCCAGATAAGTCTTGCTGGAAAACACACAAGTGCAGAGTGTGCAATAAAGTTGGTCATCCTAAAAAGTATTGTCCTAGTAATCGACCAAATCAAACTCCTATCGATCATCAGCCTAGAAATCAGAATCAGCAAGCTTCATTAGCTCATAAAAAGAAGGCTGAGGATCATCTATTCCTGGCATTTCATATGACCAACATGGTGGAGAAAGATTCATGGTTTATTGACAGTGCTCGCAAAAATCATATGACAAGCAAAGGGAGATCTTTTGTAAACTGAATCCAGATTGCAAAACTACAATCAAGATGGGAAATGGTGAAGTTATATCTGCCAAAGGAATGTGAACCATAGCAATTAAAACCAAGAAAGGTATGAGGTATATTGACAATGTTTTACTTGTGCCTGGTTTGAGTTCAAATCTGTTAAGTATTGGTCAAATGGTTCAAAATGGATATTCATTGCATTTTAAAGATCATTTGTGCAAGATACATGATTCACATGAGTTGAGATTGCTTGGGTACCTATAAAGAACAAGAGTTTCGGTATTTATTGACAAAATGTGATTGCAAATGCTGCTGAAGTTAATTTTGATGAATCGAATCCGTGGCATAAGAGATATGGTCATTACAATTTTAAATCCTTAGCCTACCTACATTCTCAAGGTCTGGTAAAGGATTTTCCTACAATTTAAGAACCAGGAAGAGTTTGTGAGGGTTGCAATAATGGAAAGATGTATAGAGAAGCATTTCCAATTGATGGAGTTGAGAGCAACTCAGAAATTGCAACTGGTGCATACTGATATCTGTGGACCTATGAGAACACCCTCATTGAGTCAAAATCGATATTTTATACTCTTTATTAACGATTGCACAAGAATGTGTTGGGTGTACTTCATGAAGAACAAATTTGATGTATTTCACATCTTCAAGAAGTTCAAAGCTTGTGTTGAAGGACAATCATGCTGCAAAATTCAAGTGTTAAGGTCTGATAATGGCAAGGAATATACATCGAAGATGGTTGATCAATTTTGTGAAGAAAATAGGCTATATCACCAGCTTATAGTTCTTTATACTCCACAGCAAAATGGAGTGGCTGAAAGGAAAAACAGATCAGTGGTGGAGATGATAAGAAGCATGTTGCCTGAGAAGGATTTGCTAAAGAAATTTTGGGCTGAAGCTATGTATACTTCAGTCTATTTGCAAAATGGATTGTCAACTAAAGCTGTGGCTTGGAGTGGTGTGAAACCTACAGTAAAACACCTCAAGGTGTTTGGATCCTTGTGCTACATCCATGTTCCAGATCATAGGAGGAGTAAGTTGGATAACAAAGTTGTGAAAGGAATTTTCCTTAGCTATAGCTCTCAAGCAAAAGGTTATAGAGTGTATAACCAGGAAACTAAAAGCATTGCAGTCTCGAGGGATATAAAAGTTGATGAAAGTGCAAAGTGGAATTGGAAAGAGGTTGAACCACAACAATCTTCAATTTCTGTACCTATAGTGCAATAGAATGATCTAATAGCAGAACTAGAAGTTCAGCCACAGTAATGGAGTCCAGTGCATCAAATGATGGACCATCTGAGTCCACTTCAAGCTCTAGTCCACCTCTTAGAGGTACTAGACCTTTGAATGAAGTTTATGAAAGGTGTTATATGGCTAGTGTTGGACCAAACAACTATGAAGAAGCTGCTAAGTATCTTGAATGGATTGATGCAATGGAGGAAGAAATGAAAATGATTCAAAAGAATGAAACTTGGGTACTGGTGCCTAGGCCAACTGACAAGAAAGTAATTGGAGTTAAATGGATTTACAAGGCTAAAGTGAATGCAGATGGTTCTATCTACAAGTACAAAACCCGACTTGTAGCTAAGGGATTTGCTCAAGAATGTGAAGTAGATTACTTTAAAACCTTTGCTCCAATTGCAAAGCATAATACAATCAAATTGCTGATTACATTAGAAGCTCAAAGAAAGTGGAAAATTCATCAGTTAGACATCAAGTCAGCTTTCCTCAATGGTGAACTCGAGGAAGATGTTTTTGTGGAACACCTTGATGGCTTTATCTCAGGATCAGTGCCTGATCATGTATGCAAGCTATGGAAGGCTTTGTATGGATTGAAGCAAGCCCCAAGAGCTTGGTACAGTCGAATAGATGGCTACTTGTGTGGAATTGGATTTCAAATGAGTGAAAGTGAACACACTCTCTATGTAAAATCAGATTCTCATGGAAATGTTTTAATCGTCTCATTGTATGTGAATGATTTGTTAATTACTGAAAATGATGTTGAGCTGATTCAGTCATTCACTCTTGAACTTGAGAAGGAATTTAAGATGACAAATTTGGGAGAAATGAAGTATTTCCTTGGGATTGAAATTGAGCAGAAGTTTGATGAAATTTTTGTATCGCAACACAAGTATGCTGCTGACATCTTAAGGAGATTTAAAATGATGGATTGCAAGTCAATTGACACTACTATAGCATTGAATACAAAGCTATCTAAGGATGATGGTGATCAGCCAACAAATGAGAAAAATTACAGAAGTCTTGTGGGTAGTTTGTTGTATTTAACCTCAACAAGACCTGATCTAATGTTTGCTGCAAGTTTGCCGTCCAGATTCATGACTAATCCTTCACAAACTCATTTTGCTACTGCCAAATGAGTCCTCAGATACATTAGAGGCATTCTCAATCATGGAATTTACTTTGAAGGAGGAGTTGGATCAGAATTGGTTGGATATTCTGATAGTGATTGGGCTGGGCCGGTTCAATAGACGATATGAATAGCATCTCTGGGTACTTGTTTACTGTTGCTTCATCAGTAGTGAATCAGGCGGTTTGGCTGAGGAAAATTTTGAATAATTTGCATCAAATTCAAGTCAATCCTACTTCAATTATGGTTGATAATCAGTCTGTTATTGCAGTGGCTAAAAATTCAGTTAATCATGGAAGGACCATGCATATTAAAGTCAGATTTCATGCAATTAGGCAAGCTGAGAAGAAAGGTGAAGTTCACTCACAATTTTGTCCATCTCAAGTCCAGTTAGCAGACATGTTCACCAAGTCACTTGCAAATGGTCGTTTTGAGGAATTAAAGCACCAAATTGGACTATTAAATGGAAGCTTCAAGAAGGAGATTGAAGTCTAACGTGAAGCCTTCCATTTAAATATCACAATTTCATATTTTATTTTATGTATTTTGCTATAGTTGAGTTATATCAACTGTCTTTTATTTTACTGTTTATGATGTCATATTGTATTTTATAATATTTCTTGCACCTTGATATATGTATTGGTTGCATGGCTCGATGAAGAGTGTGATCAATCAAGAGAAAGATTTTCAGTTCAATCAAATTGGTTTTCTCTCAGCTTCTCTTCTCCCTTCCAATGTTGTTTAGTTCCAGTTTTAACAAAAAATCAAAAAGGATCGAATTGATCCATTGTTAATCTTGCAAAGGATATTGCAAGTGTTTGCTAGAAGCTCATTCTCATCCTTGTTTTGAGCTAACATAGACAAATAAATTGCCCAATGGTGGGGTAGTTTCATTAATTCTTTCAAGAGTAGAAGATGATGGACGCACGTTAATTCCAGTTAAGATATGACTTATATTTGCCTCCAAATCTATCCTAGAAATGTGGGGGTTAGAATTATTATGATGAAAATAGTGATCTATCGCTTAAACAAATGAGAATTCGAAAAATCATTTCATTCAATTGAGAGAAATAGTTGACCCCTTAACATTTGATTGAATGTCAATAATTATGACTTTGATCCTGGTGTTTCAACAAAGAAGATAATTTGCAAAATTATTTGATTTTCGAAAAGAATATATGTTGGTCTTTAAAGAATGCGATTATTTTGAATGGTGGCTGACGATCAAATCAAAGTGAATGATTCATGATCACTCCCGTGTCTATTTATCTCCGATTGAACTTAGATGCAAGTTTGGATATCAACCGGTCAAAAAATTGTCTGGCAAGTGTCTCAAGTGCTAATATCGAGAAGGCACATCAAGGAGTTTCGCGTTCTGCAGGCACTGTCCTTTTTTGATGTATGTATCTCGCTTTAGTCTCGACCAAAATATATTACATATTTAGTTCCATTAACAATTGAAAGGAAAAATCATTAACTGTTCGACTTTTATTTTTGTCAAGACATTATGGTTTATGATAATATTTTTCATATTTATTTCACAAACAACAAATTTGCAAGCTTAAATTTTATGGTGGAACTTTATATTAATTTATTTGCTTAATCTTTTATGGAGACGACTGGACGACCCGTTTTAACCAACATTGACTGGTCCTTGCCCAAAAACACAGGTTCGTGGTGGCAATGGCTGTGATGCTAGACAATAAGATGTAAAGGTTGTTTTTTTTCCCCGCCTTAATGGGCCCACAAGTGTAGTTATAGAGGATGTGTCGTCTGAAATTGGAGATCGCACGGTTGCTTGTGGTGATATTGATTAGTGGAATTTGTTGCTCGATAAAAGAAAATAAAAACAGTACAGGTCCTCTTTGTATGCCTGCATCAATGATCATGTCAGAGAAATATTTTCCAAAGGAAACTACGTTGGTGTTAAAAAAAAATTATTGTTGACTTGCACAACGCCACACGTGATTGAACATCTGTTAACATATCACCACCAAAATCTGAGTTTACTGGATATTGATTTAGTAAAAACAAGGAAAATTATCATTTTCTGCACAATGGAGCACTTCATTTCTTTCTCTAATTGTTGCAAGTTGCAAAGGCCCAAGTTTCTTCAAAGTTAAAACCTGGAAATCTTGAAATTAGGCCCCTAACCATCACAATATCCAGCACCTGCAGCCGGAGGAATCTTGTGGTCCTTCAAACCATCTATCCCAGGTGGGATTTGTAGGGCCATTCGTTCTGGTTCATAAAAATAACCAAATTCGTTTAGCATGTAAAGTGGATTCGATCAGTAATGAACAGTATTTATTAAGAAAATGAAGCTGAACTTTTGTTCTGTACTGCATGCCAAAGATGCCCTTTCAGTACAGAGTCGATTGCTCAAAGGACTTGCGAAGCATATAAAATGTAAGCCAAGAAGTCTTACAGTGGGAGTAGTGGATCTGGCTTGGCTTCAACGTTCATCAGCATTCTGTAAAGAACACTAAATTCGTTTAATGAAATGTAAACAGCAGATAGTAGGCCACCTAAGTATCTTCTCTTACTTACTCCTTACAAGCAGCTGAGGCTTTCTCCATTTTATCAAGCTGTTCCAGTTCTTCCTGTAATAATTATAAATTCTTAATTAATTACAGTGTGCATTCTGCTAACTAGGAAGATTAAATATATTTATAAGCAACGACAAAGAAACCCCAAAAAATAGTGTCATGCGCCAAACAAGCCTTAACATTTAATCATCTCAATTCTATCTATTACATAACCATATGGAGACAGTCTGCATGATCTTAAACTAGAAGAAACTTTCTGGTAAAGCATCAGCATATGAATGTGAAAATGCCTAACCACATTATTGGATTTACTCAAAGGCTACTGAGATAAGCTAAAAAGAAAGATGTGCTAAACCTAGTCGACATTCCACATTTATGCAATAAACTTCACGTTTTTCATATGACTTTCACATCACTATTGTTTATGGGTTTATGCTTATTATGTTTATAAGGGAAATCGTGCAAAACATGTGTAAGTACCATATTAAAAGACGGAATCACATGCTTTTTTTTCTGAATTTACCCACATACCAGCAGATGCAGAAAAACTAAGTAGTTTGAGTGCTGAAGTCGATAATAATTACAAAATGTCTTGACAAAAATATCATACTATTCCAATCTAAGTACGATGCTTACAGATTGAGCCCCACAAACTGAAGTTTATCTTTATGTAACTTGACCTAATATGGTATTGAAGACAATAGTGCAACCCATTATTTTATCCATCGCTGATCTTTTTCAATTTTATTTTTATTTTTTTTTTTATTTTATTTTATACATGTCTTACATGCATTCTATGAGCATAAAATCCAAGTGATATCTGCACAGTTATGTATCATATCAAAAAGGCTACAGCATAGGTCCTAGAATTCAATAAGAAATTAACAAACAGAAAATTCTAATAATATAAGCATGTGTTTTACTTAATGGTAGACACAATATATCATCAATAAACTACCGTAGAAAATCATCTACTTTTGCACATAACCAATAACTGCACACCCATGAGTTTGTTCCAAACATACATAGAACTCAAAATGCAAACCACTTCTTCCATTGTGGTGGTAATGATTTTTGACATCTGAAAGCCACTGCAGAAAATCTATCATGAATGAAATTTGATTGTTATCAAATGTATGATATCCTAGCAATAAAAAGTATTACAAGGAAAAAAAAAAATGTGGGGCCATTTTAATATAGATGGTGGTTCCTAGAACAACTGCTTCTAAATATCCAATTATCAAGATGGCTACCCTATTATTGTAGGGAACTTGTGAGTCAGGTAAATAAAAATAGGGTATGCCAGAATATAAAGAAAACAGAGATATTTATAGGACAGTATGTTACAAATTTATATTTGAATTGATAAGAGAGGTAAGTATTCAGTCAATGCTGCCTTTTAAAGCCACCAGTAAACAGATAAAATTGCAGTTCATATTTATGTAAGAGCCATTCAACAGTGAACGTTCTAGCATACATGATATAAAATCTAAAGGTGTATATAGAAAAGAAGGGAACTATCGTTGACTTTCTAATTCTACTAGAAGCAGAAAAATATATCTTGCAAAGTAAGCACAAGGAAGAAGGTCACTGACATTCTGATTACTAGAGTTGTATGATTCAGAAAGTAAAGGGTAATTATTTTGCTCTGATCCATTGGTAGCAATAAAATATAGGGAAATTGCAGCAGAGATCCCTAACCAATGTGTTTTGTGCAAATGGATCCATAACCTTTAAATTTTGGCACTTACATCCTCAATCTCACACTTTTATAGAAAGTCTCAGTCCCTATAGACGGATATCCAAACTGTCATTGAAATGGCATGTGAGTCTCACATGTTCACATTTTTTAAGAATAAATGAGTAATTACTTAATTTGAGTGGAAATAATAATAATAATAAATAAGAATTCAACAATAGCTGCCTCCAATACCCCTTTACAATCCCACCACCACCATCACCACCCACCTCAAAAACCACCTACTGTGTTGAAATCCACAACCATCCATCCAGCAGTTGAAATCTGTGCCAAAAGAAACGAAGTTCTGAAGGTACTCTAGCTTGTTTATTCACAAACAAAATATACTGTGATGTGTGTTCTAAGCAAGTAACAAAACTTTTGAATCTGCCAATTCAGGACTACGATTCAGGCAGCCAATTTCCAGAGTATTTACCAAGGAACGTACTGAATTGCCCCCTACCAACGTATCCTCAACCTGAAATAGTCAGCCACATTTGAGGAGATTGCATCCAAGACATTCATGACTGTTTGCATATTGCTGGGAATACTGATGTCTCCCCTTCAAGTTTACTTCCATTTTAGTTGCAAGAAAAATGAGCATCTTCTATTGCAGCCATTTGAAATGCACATCTGCCACAAGAAATCTAGAAAATGTTCTAGATATATTCATCTGCCATTACGTCCGTGGGCCCTAATGCCGAGGTTGAGGTATGGCACTGGCAATGTTAGATAATATGGCATGTTATATGGTTAAGGCTTGCAATTAAGGCGAACTAACAAGTTGGGGTAGCCGTGGGCTGACTAATACATTGGGTGGTGGCTGCAGGTATAGGGTGGCTTGGTGGTGGTGTGGTTAGCAAAGATGATAAATTTGTTCTCTTTCTTGCCATCTGAACCTCCTAATATCAGCAAGAGTAAAGAATGTCCAAGTCTTAACCTATACAGATAAACCAATCCCTTAGATCAACATTGGTTAATTGCAAGAGACTTCAACTTACTGAACCCTCATGTAAATTAACATTATACAGATGAAGAAAAGTAACATGTGTTGTATTCAAGAACGGCCTGGCATTTCGGGATCAAGACGAGCCCAATTTGTAATATAAGCAAATTGACAAGTAAATGAAGCCATGAAATTGCCAAGCTCATCCAAAAGTAAGTGTCAAGCCCATGTCTCAATGAGCTCAAGCCATAAGAGATGCTCGAGCTCATGGGAGAAGGGATAGAGTTTAGGAGCCTACACTCATGATACTAATGACAAAGTGGGTTAAATACACAAGCAAGTGCAAGTCTAGCTGTCAACTCCAAGATGTCAAGCTAAATTTTCATAGCTTTCCTTGCCAAATGGGAAAAGGATGCCCGGAAGCATGATCAGCACTGCAAAGCATACACGACCAATCAAAAACTAGAGAATACCTAATGTTCCTATTCTGATACACGAGTCCCAAAGAAATTTGACAAGAAGTTGTTCCAAAGAACTAAATTTTTTGGCCAAAACACACAATCAAGAATACATAACTGTTCTCAAAACACAATTTGACGTGGCTATCAGTCAGTCTTGCATCAGTCTTCCATACCAGCACATTCCCCATTACCAGACAGCCCCAACAGAGAAGGCCGAACTAGTTCTCCACTGCTTTGCATAAAAAATTTCAAATCAAACTCTACCACTAATTAAAAAACTTAAGAAACGCATTCTTTTGATTGTTTGTGCCTTACACCACGAAAAAAATGAATTCAATGTTTACAGCATTAACACCTAAATAAAAAGATGAGCCAGAACACCAAAAGACCCACCTCAAAATTTCACCAGGAGCAGTCAAAATCAAGAAGCACGTATAATCAAACAACACAAAAATCAAATCTTGAAAACAAAGTCAAAAGCCAAAGAAATATATAACAGAAATAAAAAACGAACCTCCAAGAAACGAGTTTCTTGCTCAAGTCTTTTCAATTCAGCAGAAATCCTATGTTTCCCTCTCGTATCTGTAGCTCCAGCTACTGATCGTACCTCCTCCGAACTCTCTGATTGCATTTTCCCCAAAAGATAGAAGCCCCAAAAAAAATAATGACAAATTTGTAAAGATTAAAAGCTCATTTCGATTGAAGTGAAAAAGAGCTGAAAATTTATGAACTAGTGTTGTCTGTTTACAATCAGAAGACGTGTTAATGAGAGAGAAGAAAAAAGGATCTCCGGATTTTATTGGAGGAATGAGAAAGGTAGCAGAAAGGAGGGAACTTTCGCCTTTTTTTTCTGGGGTTGGGTCTTCAGTCTTCTTTGCTTGGGGAATGAAATAATGAAAAGAAAGTTGGTGGTATTTTTCCACTTAGGTGTCGGCCTCATTTTTGGTGGCATTTTTGTCTTACTACTGTTGTCTCCTTTCGAATGGATTCCGATGAAAGAAAAAAAATATAAACAACGCAGAAACTTTCTCTACGGACATTTTTCAGATTTGGGGGTGCGAATGCCACCCTCACTCGCCAATTTTATTCTTCTTATTCTACATTAAAATTTATGGTGATGTAATTGATACAGAACAGTTTTATCATTTATATGGTTTGCGTAAAATTATTCTACTATTTTTGGCGCATTATCCGATCTGATTAGTTTTTGTTTGGCTCCATTAAAATTATTAATAAAATAATATTAACATAATTTTAAAATCTTTTCTTCTCTTTTAACCATATATTCTCTAAAAAAAATATATTATTCCAATCATTAAAATATGAAGTAATGAAAAACAACTTTTTCATCCATTTTCTCCGTTAAAGTCTCGTAAAATAACGAATTTATCATTCTATTTAAATAAAGAATTTTAAAAAAATTAATTACGATCATAGTTCAAAAAATTTCAAAAAGTGAAAATGAGTCCTAAATAAAATAATTAAAATTGAAAAATTATTAAAAATTTAAAAATCTGTTTCACCACCACCACCAAGAAATAAATAAAAAGAAAAAGAAAATTATCTTTGCTAGCATGAATAACAATGGTTTAATTTACCTCGGAAAAAGAAAACTAGGAATATGATAGGATCATGCATAGAATAGGTTTAACTTATATCGGAAGAGTTAGTTTGATAATAACATATTAACGATTGTCATGAATAACGTTAAATTATATAAGTTGAGAATTGAAAATAGATAAGTAGATTCACAAATCCAATACTCATTCTATAATTACATACAAATCAAGTTTTTACATAATTCATAAAATAATTTAGACTAATTAAAATCAATCTCTTTTTTGTTACACTAATCCGAATTTAATAGAAAATTAGTAAACTTCAATTAGAATTTATTTTTCATGAAACGATAATTCAACTCATCACGTATTATTTGTCAATGATTCCATACACTTACAAAATTTATTTGAACAATACGCTCATGAAAAACTAAATTTTGTAATTTATGTAACACTTTGATTGTCATAGTGCATAGGAGTTGCACTGGATTGATGCTCACCAAGTTCATCAACTAATATTCAAAACCATATAACCTTGGTTGCAATATTAACCATTGTTTGATGTTCTACCTCTGTTGACGATTTAGCCACTGCTAATTATTTCTTACTATTTCAAGAAACTAGTGATCGCCCAAGAAATAGAATAACCAGTTGTAGATTTTCCTGAGATGGATTATCTGCTCAATCTTCATTAGAATATGATCGAAGAGTAAAATTGGACGAAGAAGATAACAACCACCCATGATGAAGAGTACCTTTTATATAACGCAAATTTGCTTAACAATAGCCCAATGACTATGAGCAATTCTAGGAATACAAGAACACTGGCTAACCAATTGAACCATATATGTAACATTGGGTTTAGTAATAGATAAATAGACGAGAGCGTTGTCTTCTTCTGTAAGATTGACATTAGTGAAATTTTCTAGTTGTTCATTCTAATCTATAGTAGCAAACTTGTTTCACCATTCATAGTAACTAATCTTCATATGCCTTTTGTTGTTGAAATACCAACTGACTTTATTTCTATTGCTATCCTTGACTCTACTCCTTCCATAACTACCTATCTCCCTCTCACGAATAACAAGACCCTCTATTTGGGTCTCAGATCCGACGACTAGATGCTTCATCTTCTCCTTGGTGCCGCAGTATCAGAAGTCTCATCATAATCCCCACCAAGATCAAAAACCTTTAGCAACAAGGTGTGCATTATATCTTTCAAAAATACCACAAGAACAAGTTTTTATCTTTTTATCACCACATGCATGCTTCCTACATGCATGCAATATCAACTCCCAAGTCTTGTCATGTTTACAGCATAAAGCTCTTCATTGATAGCTTTTCTCTAGTGTGGATCTAACACATCTTTATAAAGTTTGGGCTCATAAAGGAGTAGAATATACTTATAACTTATAATAGTCCAAATTACATAACATAATAA
The DNA here is from genome assembly GCA_019395295.1 of Osmanthus fragrans. Classification (NCBI taxonomy): domain Eukaryota; kingdom Viridiplantae; phylum Streptophyta; class Magnoliopsida; order Lamiales; family Oleaceae; genus Osmanthus; species Osmanthus fragrans. Next base: position 14,209,963 of record CM033361.1, read on the forward strand.
TAAAAAGAAAAGAATATATACTATAAAAATCAAACTTGGATGTAGAATGAACCATGCTTACACTAAATCACATCATTAAGGACCCCGTGACTCGTCTCATTCTAAACATTTTTCCTTTATAACTACCAAAGAGTCGAAAATAGACAAGAATGTACAAAAAATTTGAGAGTAAAAATTTGATGGAGGGCTATGCCACGTAGGAGCTCAATGTATGCGAGTAGGATAACTAGGTGTAGATAGTTCGGGTCATTTTAACATCAAAGAAAGCATTTGGGAAAGTGACATTAGAGGGAGAGTCACTCTGAAGGTGCAAAATAGAAGATAAAGTATTAGAGTTATCAGTGTAAACTGTATCTGTATTGTCTTTAATTTGAATTCAATTTTTGATAAGTTGTACGTATAACATCCTCCTTAGATATAGCCATTCTATTGTAATCTGATGTGTATATATGCTATTGGAATCAATGAAGTCATAAGCTTCCTCTTCTCCCGTTTTACCATTCACTTTATGGTATCAGAGCAGCACCTTCTCTCCCATTAATCTTCTTTTCCTTTTTTTTCTTCTCTCTCCAACAGCCACTATGACCTCCACAAACAAGACAAATAATTCAACCAATACACTTCTTCCAATTGCTCCAATTCACTCCACAACACTCAACACAAACCCGTTTAATCTCATCACCATCAACATCTCTGCACAAGCTCCTCTTAAACTCACCTCCAACAATTATCTCTCATGGAAATTACAATTCGAAACACTCTTTATTGGATATGATCTCCTTGGGTACATTGATGGCTCCAATCCTTGTCCACCAAAGACTCTAACTACAAATGACACCATGACCCCAAATCCAGCTCATAACATGTGTGTTCGCCAAGATCAACTCATTCTCAATGCTCTCATTGGATCTCTATCTCCTACAATCATTCTATTTGTTGCTAGAACCAAAACTTCTCAAGAGGCATGGGTTATTCTTACCAACACATATGCAAAACCATCTCGTGGCCGCATCGCACAAGTTAAAAATCTAATAAAAAATACCACTAAAGGTACTCTGAGTATTTCTGATTTCCTTCATTCGGTTAAAGGCCGTGCAGATGAATTAGCTATACTTGGGGCACCAATGGATGAAGATGATATTACAGAAAAGATTTGGATAGACTGGGAGATGACTATAAAGAACTTGTTCAGATTGTTCAAGCTCGCGACAACCCTATTACCTTTGAAGAACTTAATGAGAAACTCTTGAACTTTGAAGCATCTCTTCAAGCAAAAACCAAAGGTGAAGAAAATTTTCCAATCACTGTCAATCCAATGAACAGGACAAACAACAGTTGGGGCCCATTTTCTTCATCCCATCATGGCAAAACAGGCTGGTGCCCTTCGCCTAACACCAATGTCCGAACCCCCAACAATGGTGCTTCTTCTCGTGATAATCGGCCCTCGCCACGTCCCTATCTTGGTTATTGTCAAATCTATGGTATTCATGGGCATACTGCAAAGAAATGTCCATCATTTCAGTTGGTTCCCATTCAACTCACCAACACAGGACCTGCACCGCTACCAAATACTTCAACAACTCCTTGGCAGCCCCAAGCTCATTATGCTGCCAATGTTGGCTCCAACAACCCATTTTGGCTACTTGACAGTGGAGTCTCTCATCATGTCATAGCCGACTTGAGCAACTTATCACTTCATACACCTTATACTGGCTCTGATTGTAGCGACCGAGAATTTTAAATTATTATATTAAAAAACGTGTCACTAAGTTTTAATATCGAATTTTAAAATGAAAACGTGTTCGTCTAGCCGTTATAAAATCAATTTAAATTAATTCAAATTGAGTCCAATCTCGAATATTTTTAAGGTATCAAATTCCTTATCGTTTTAAATCCGAATTTTAATAATATTAAGTACGATATATTATTAATTAGAGCCCAAATTTTATTAGTCCAAATTTTGATTTCTTTCGGCCCAATTCATTTAAGCCCAATTCGAAAATCCTTCCAGCCCAATTTTCTGGCCCACTTAGCTCCTAGGGATTTGTGCCCTAGATTTTTACTGTTCATATACCTCATTTCCCTCCCCCCCCCCCTCCTCACACTCACGCAACCAACAACAAATTTGGGTAAGAAAATGTCATCTTCCCCAATTTCCTTCCTCGATTCAGTGATTTCCCAGTCACCTTCTAAATTTGGAAACTCACGTTGATGCTAGAACCCTGAATTTCTAACACCAACAACATGAAGTTTTCACACATTAGAACCAGTAGAAACCAGAACCACCAACGCCTTTCCATCTCCAACCCACAGACACCACTCCAGCCCGAAAACACCACCACTGCAGCCACCACAGACTCCACCACACCAACACCCAAGCTACAGCCATCCATTTCCCATGACCCAGCCAATCGAATCACCACCACAGACTCCACCGCCAACTCCACCACTGTAGCAACCACCTGCAAGGCCAAAACGAACCACCATACCAACTCTACCATCTCAAAGCACCACAACCACAGTCGCTGCCTGCAACCCCACACTCATGGCCATACACCACCAAAACGGCAGCCACCCATTTTAACCCAAAATCAACACCAAACAACCACCAAAACCAAGAAATAAGAAGACACACGCACTTACCTCATACCTCGACCCATCTTCCAGCCGGTTGCCACCGGAAAACCCAAGGAAATCGAACCTCCAAGTCTCGGTTTCTCTTGATCCAAACGCTAAAACTTTCCGCCAGCCACCTACACAACCGCCGGCGCCACCTCGCGACGAAGACGCTGTCACCGTCTGTTGAATCGACGAAAGGGGCGAAGCCCCTTCCCCCTCTCTCTCTCTCTCTCTCTCGCCTGTGCGATTGTGAGGAGAGAGAGAGTGAGATATATATATATATATATATATATATATATATATTTATATTTTCTTTTTTTTTTTGAAAATTATTCTTTAAGCCCCTAGTTTAGAAACTTGTTTGTTTTAGTCCCTTAAGTTTTAAAGTTATTTATTTCAGTCCCAAAGTTTCGATTTTAAAGAAAACAGTCCCAAAATTTATGTTTTAAATAAATCAGCCCTTAAACTTTTATTTTCAGTTTTAATAAATTTTCAATTAAGTCCCTATTTTAGAAAATTTTAATTTCAGTCCTTAAACTTTTATTTTCAGTTTTAATAAATTTCTAATTAAGTCCCTATTTTAGAAAAGTTTAATTTCAGCCCTTAAACTTTTATTTTCTTTTAATAAATTCCAATTAAGTCCCTAAACTTTATTTTATCATTTTAAAACTTTAAAATTTTGAAATACTAATTCAAAACTTATTTTCTATTTTGGCTTAGACGAAACATACGGACGATAGAGCTTGAGGTTACTTCCCGCTCCACTTTTTACGTGACTCAAGATAGATTGAGGTAGACTCGCCCCCATTAATTAATTTAAATTATAATTGCATGTATTATGTGACTTTATGTGATTTATATGCTTTAATCCATAAGACGAGAATCTCTTATGAGATAGATTATGTTGTCATGAGAAGAAAGAGAATCTCTTATGAGATAAGATGATGTTATGCATAACTTACTTTCTTAAATGCATGAGATAAGACTACCCATACCCTATGATTTTAAAGAGCCTATGATTTTTCAAAGAAAATAAGCCTATGATGATGTCACTGTATAAATTGCATAGTTATGTGTTCAATTATTCTGTAAATTAATTGCTGGCGATGATTCTACTCAGTATTTCTTCGAAATGCTCATTCTATTATTTTAACAATACTTGCAGATTTTGGAGACGATCGAGTATGATGGGCATTGGTGGCATAAATGAATAAATGTAGTTAACTGTTGAGATTTAAACATTATTAACATACTTTTTTTTCAGTTATTTCGAAAACTTGAAATTTAAGGTTTAATCGATTTTCTTAAGTTAAATCAAATGAGATTTATTGCCGTTAAAGTTCACAATTATAAATGTGATTTTTTTAAAAGTTAGTTATTTTCGCCAAATTTTTCAGTTAAATTAGGGCAAAAGACGATGACGTGACACTCCGGGTTCGTGGAACTCGGGGTGTTACACTGATGATGTTATGATTGGTGATGGCACGGGTCTTTCCATTACTCACACTGGTTCCACATCTCTTTTAACCCCCACTGCTGAATTTAAATTGAATGATGTCCTTTGTGTGCCAAATATGAAATAAAAAAAAAAAACTTAATATCTATTTCCCAGTTTTGCACTACTAACAATGCATCTGTTGAATTCTTACCCGCTTCCTTTCATGTGAAGGATCTTCCCACGAGGACAATTATCTTCAAGGACAGCACTAAGGAAGGAGTGTATGAATGGCCGACCACCGAACCCGTGTCTTCCCCAATTCTTGCCTTCTCAACTATCAAAACCACCTCGTCAGTTTGGCATCAACGTTTAGATCATCCAGCTCTTCTGATTTTAAGACACGTTATCAGCAACTTTAATTTAGGTCTATCACCTCTTATGTCTATAGACTGGTCCTGTAATGCATGTTTAAGTAATAAAAGTCATAAGTTGTCTTTTTCAACTTCATCTCTTATTTTCCAGCAACCTCTTGAAATAATATTTTCTGATGTATGGACATCACCTGTTTTATCTCATGATGACTTCAAATATTACGTCATTTTTGTTGATCACTTCATGATAGGCGTTTTGTTTAACGTGATTTTATACCGCAAGTGTACGGTGTCAAGTTTTGTAATAAAGTGATGAAGTGGAGAATGTCGAACCCACAGGGATTGATATCTGATTTTTATCTACTATAATGGTTTAGTTTTCACTTTATTTAGACTATCTTAATGGAATCAATGGTGTGAATATTAAACTAATGAAAGTTGAATAAAATTTGGGTCTAGGTGGAAGTAAATTCAAAGAAGTTGTCAAATTGTAAATGCCTAGGGAATGATTTCATCGCACTCTCGATAATGTTTTTCAATCTATCGTGTTACCTCAATCAGATTTTCTACAATTTATAGGCAAGAACCTCTAAAGCGATTCTATTCCCTCTCTCGAGCGATAAATAGAAACTAATTCTATAATTTTATTCTAATATCTCTATTTCGAATTAAAGGTATAAAAATTACACATGCATGGTTCTAATTTCAAATACGCCTCAAAGATTCGTATCTTCTCTCGAACTCTACGAAACCTAGGTTATGTTATTCTAGATCACACCTAAATTTCCCTCTCTCGAGCGTCAAAATTCAAGCATCAAAGCGTCCAATTATTGATCAAGTAATTGAATGCATTAAACACAATAACATAAATAAATCATCAAAAAATCCAAAAGAGATAATTAAATAAACATCAAAACATGTCTCAAGTCGATTACAATCAAACCCTAGATCTAGAAAGTTAGCTCATAATTAAATTGACAATATCCATAGGATTCGTAATAGAAAACATAGAGTAAAGAGAAAAGAAACTATTTTAAGGTTTTCTCCCTCGATTCTTCACGTTTTCCTTCGTTGATTCTTCAATTCTTGATGTTTCAATCTTCAAGAATCTCTTCCAGCTGTTTAGAATCTACTCCAGCAGTCCAAAATATATTCCAGCAATGGTTTCTTCTTTCTACAATGTTCTCTTGGTTGTCCAACCTCCTAAACTAGGTCTAGATACTCCCTTTTTTTATGTAGTCGAGTTTTGGTAGAGTTTTTATCAGATTTGGGCCAAAAAAGAATGTTAAAATCAGCATAAATCTGAAGCCCGCAATCGGGCGCCTTGGCGCCATGACTCCTGCCGGTTGCTGTGCTTTTTCTTAATGCCTTGGCATCTAGACTGGGCGCCAAGTCCCTGTTGGTTTTGGCCACATTTTCCCACGCCTTGGCGTCCAGAATGGTGCCTTGGCGCCGAGATTGCCGTCTCCTTGCATTTAGCCCATTTTTCAAGCCATTTTTCCACATTTCTTTCTCTTCATTCATCATTGTTCCATGCTCCCTTTTTTGTGATTAACCATTTATCTTCATTCCAGGCTCCAAAACGTGTCTTTTCCTCCCAAGTTATTTAGGCTATAAAACAACATGAACACACACATCAAAACATTCAAAAGTGCTCGCGAACAAACCAAAAACTACGAAATAAAGACATTTGTTCGATGCACGAATTGCACTTATCACTTCACCAAATACATATGGTTTTACACTCTAGAAACAAAATCTGCAGTTAAGGACATTTTTATCTGTTTCAAAGCCATTGTAGAAAATTATTTCAAATGCAAAATTCAAACTCTCTATTCAGACAATGGGGAAGAATATATGGGCCTTAAAGATATCTTCATCTAAACGGAATCTCTCATCTCATAACCCCACCTCACACACCTGAACATAACGGATACTCAAAAAGGCGATACCGTCACATTGTCGAAACTGGCCTCACACTACTTACTCAAGCATCCCTTCCTTTATGGTTCTGGTCACACGCTTTTTCAACTGCTATTTATTTAATTAATAGGATGCCAACATCCACACTCAATATTTTCTCTCCTTATGAATTAATTTTCAATAGTGCACCTAACTACTCAAAATTGAAGATTTTTGGATGTTTGTGCTATCCTTGGCTACGACCATATTCGTCACACAAACTTAATCAACGTTCCAAACATGTGTTTTTCTTGGGTATTCACTATCGCAAAGTGCCTACTTGTGTCTTGAACCATCCACTTCAAAAATATTTATTTCTTGTCATGTTCACTTTGTAGAGTCAGTCTTCCCTTATAACTCTTTGCACAACTATATGCCTCATCCTACTTTCACCACTATAGATACTTGGGTCCCTCATCCTCTTACTATATCAGTACCTAACTCATCGTCGTCGACTTCTACAACTCCAACCGAAGTGTGCACTCGAAGGCAGCCTCCATTTGATGTCCCTCCACAATCAACAGCATCTGACCAATCACAATTACAACCTGATCGGACATCATCACAATTCATATCATCAACAGAAACTACCCACAATTCACCACCACCAACAGAAACACTTCTCGTTCTCCTAATCAACATTCCATGACCACTAGAGCTCAAAATAACATTCGCAAGCCAATACAAAAACTTAACCTCCACACTCACTTACATTCTTCATCAGACCTTGAACCAACATCTGTGACCCCGGCCCTTAAAAATCATAACTAGTGTCAAGCTATGTCTGAAGTGTATGATGCTCTTGTTTGTAATGGGACATGGGAGTTAGTTCCCCATGTTGATGTTTCTAATATTATTGGTTGTAAATGGATTTTTCGCATTCAAAGACACTCTAATGGCTCCATCAACAGGTTTAAAGCTCAATTAGTGGCGAAAGGATTTCATCAACGACCAGGGAGTTGATTATCATAAGACATTCAGTCCGGTTGTTGAACCCACTACTGTCAAACTTGTTTTGAGTATTGCTGTAAGTAATGGTTGGTCACTTAGACAATTAGATATCAACAATACCTTTCTTCAAGGCTGGCTTTCAGAAGATGTTTATATGGCACAACCCCCTGGCCTTATTGACCCTGATCATCCCACATACGTATGTAAACTTCGAAAATCCATATATGGCCTCAAACAGGCGCCCCGGGCTTGGTACCATGAACTACGCCAATTTCTGGTTGCATTCAGGTTCAAAAACTCTCACTCTGATACTTCTCTATTTGTTTTCAACACTGGTCATCATATTATTTATCTACTCGTGTATGTAGATGATATTATTCTTACTAGAAACAATAATGATGTTGTTTCTCAATTTGTTAATTCTCTTGCTCAACGGTTCTTTTTAAAGGATCTTGGTTTGCTCTCTTACTTTCTTGGGGCTGAAGTTGTTCCACATCGCCAAGGACTATTACTCTCTCAACGTCAATATATTCTTGATTTATTGCATAGAACTCAAATGACGGATGTAAAATCAATCACCACACCATTACCATCTGGTTCTTCTCCTACGTTAACTTCAGGTTCACCACTTTCTGATCCAATCGAGTACCGCGCAGTTGTAGGAAAGCTTCAATATCTATCACTCACTTGTCCAGATATATCTTTTGCTGTCAACAAGTTATCACAATTTATGCATCAACCATCTACTAAGCATTAGATTCTTGTTAAGCATTTATTACGATATTTATGTGACACTTTGAATGAAGGTCTTCTTCATCATCATAAGTCTTCATGTTCTCTTTATGCATTTTTAGATACGGACTGGTATGGAAATAAAGATGATTACTCCTCAACTGGTGCTTATCTTGTTTATCTTGGTCGAAATCTTATAGCCTGGAGTTCTAAAAAACAAACCACAATTGCTCGTTCTTCCACCGAAGCTGAGTACTGATCAGTCACTGCTACGGCTGCAGAACTCAGTTGGGTATGTTCTCTTCTCACAGAACTTGGTTTCACTTTACCTCATTCTCCTGTTGTGTATTGTGATAATGTTGGTGCCACTCAACTGTGCTCTAACCCCGTCTTTCACTCTCGAATGAAACATGTGGCTATTGATTGGCACTTTATTTAGGAACAAGTTCAGTCTGGGGTTCTTCATGTGGTTCATGTATCTTCAGCTTACCAGCTTGCAGATGCTCTAACAAAACCATTATCTCGACCTCAATTTCAGTCATTCAAAGTCAAGATTGGCCTCACGTCTCGTGATCGATCTTGAAGGGGCATGTAAACTGTATCTGTATTATCTTTAATTTGAATTCAATTTCTGATAAGTTGTACGTATAACTTCCTCCTTAGATATAGGCATTCTATTGTAATCTTATGTGTATATATACTGTTGGAATCAATGAAGTCATAAGCTTTCTCTTCTCCCGTTTTACCATTCGCAAAAATCAATGTCAGCCATAACATCAATAACATTGGGCACATCATTAGCAGACGAATCCATGTGAGGGCATTTTGGTTTTGTAGGGAGGGAAAAATTTCAGAATTTGATAATAATTGACATTCTCTAGAAAGATAACATGCCATGAGACAAATAAATGATCAAATTCGGGATGACAATAACAATATCCTTTTTGAGTAATGTCATACCTTAAGAAAATGCACAATAGGGAACAACAACTTGGTTTGACATTTCTTAGACAATAAAATAAAAACATATCCATATACTTGAACAAAACCATAGTTTGGTTTGGAACCATAAAGATGTTCATAAGGTGAAATTCCTCTAGAAACAATAGACCGAATTCGATTAATTAAATAAGCACTTATAAAGATAGCCTCTGTCTAAAACCTTGATGGAACATGTTATATTTTGTTCACTAATTATAATGGAATGGAAACTTGGACATAAATATTAATTGGACAAAGGAAAAACTAGATATGGCATCAAAATTAGATGAAATTGGGCGAAAGGACAAATTTTGGCCATGTCTGCATAGGGCGTGGCCTGCTTTTGGAGTAGCAGAAGCTAAAAGCTTTGAACCATGCACACACATGGTTATACATAAATAGTAAGGTTGATTTTCAATTTTGATTTCTTGGTGGTTTTTCATGAAAATTCTCAACTTTTATGAGTTAACACTTCTTCGTGGAATATGGATGGAACCCTATAAATAAGTAATAGTTTTCCATTAAACATATGAAATTATCAATCCGAAGTGGTTGGAAAAGAAATATTGACATTATCTTAACTTTCGGATAAATAGTTAACTTAATAAATATATTGCATTTTCCTGACATGAATAGGAATCAGTGAGTGGAGATCTTTTAGAAATCAAGCATTAAAAGAATTTTTGAGTTCGAAAAACTTTTACTATCCCGAAATGAAAAATTTGTTAGAAAATGCCACTCTTGTGAAGCAATATTATGTATTATTGAGAATATTAATAAAAATAAAGTTGATTACGCTTACTTAATTGATTATTTCACATTATGGCATACTACATTAGGTGTTAATACTATGAAAAGAATGTTAAAGTGTGATATGATCTCTTACAATATAAATGATGCATATAAATGTAAAACTTTAAAATGATAAAAAAAAAAGCATTATCATAGTGTGAATAAGACTTTACAAATTTTAGAACTTGTTCATTTGGATATATGTAAATTGAATGGTATGTTGACTAGGGGTGAAATTAGGTGTTATTACCTTTATTGATGATCATTCAAGATACACCTATATTTATTCGATGAAGTATAAATATGAAACATTTGAATTTTTTTAAAACCTATAAAAACGAAGTTGAAAATCACTTAAACAAAAAAAAGAAAAAAAAAGGAGGAACACTAAGAAGTGATAAAGGTGGTGAATAATTCTCAAATAATTTCAATTCATTTTCTAAACAAAAAGGCATAATGCATCAGATACTCGAACAAAATGATTTGGTTGAAAGAAAAAAAAATAGGACATGATTTGAAATGATAAATTGCATGTTAACATATGTTAAGTTGCCATTTAACTTATGGGGTGAAGCTTTATTGAATGTATGTAGAATCTTGAATAGAGTTACTTCAAAATTCACAACGGTTTCTCTTTATGAATTGTGGAAAGAAAGAAAATAAAAATTGAATGCTTTAAAATGTGAAGGTATCTTGCTTACTTGAAGAACATAGACCGCGAAAGAACCAAGTTAGATCTAAAAGGTCTCCAATGTGTCTTTGTTGGATATGCTAGCAATATCAAATCCTATAGATAACTAAATTTGGAGGCCAATGTAATAATTGAATCCAATCATGCTGAGTTCCTTGAGAATTAATTATCTTCGGATAATGATTTAAGGGAAACTCTAAAGGTGATTCCTAGCTCTAATAGAACACAAGAGGAAACATCATCTAAAGATATTGATGAATCTAGTGATTCGAATAATTAAAAAAAACTCGGAAAGAAAAGACGTTAGAACCGGATGAAATAGATTTTTAACTAATTCGCTATATTTAGTAAAGGAAAATGAGAAAAATAATGTTACAATAATATTTTTTCTTCTACAAGTGGATTGCTATCCTAAGACCTATGAAAAGCTATGGCTTCTTGTAATAGTATCTGTTTGGACAATTCCTGCAAGCATACAGGATTGTTGACAAGTAATAAATGTAATGAGTTGAGTGTCATTTCACAAAGAATAAATTCATATCTAAGTGTGATAATTTTCTATTAAATTCGAGGTGTTGTGACAAAAAAGAGAATGTTTGTTTGTGATTATCTAAATTATTCTAACACGTATGTAAAAGCTTGGTTTGTAAATTTATATGAAATGATTGTATTAAATTTTCGAATCCACTTATTGTTATCTATTTCAATTCTTAACTATATAATTTAGTTTTATTCATACATTCATGACAATTGAAAAAAAAAATTGTATTCAATTTTCTTTTTCAAGAAAAGTTAAGTCTATTCTTAACATGGCCCGATACTATTCCTAATCGGAATTCATATGTGTAGAACACATTCAACTTCATGGTTATCAATAAAATGCACAGGTGATAAATGTTATTCCTAACATCTATTATCCATGTGTTAATCATGCAATATTATAAAATTATTGTGAGTATCTCAACACTACAATTAGCAATTAATTATCTAATTGGTGATCAAACAATTACATTATGCAATGAGCATGCAAGATTAATTAAGAAACGCAATATTTAACTAAAATACTTGCCTTGATTAAAATAAATAACAAAATGGTTCATCTTCATTTAATACACATAAATAACTATCATATCATAATTATTTATGAATTATAAAAGGAAATATGATTAAATATTACCCTTAACGTGAATGAGTTGCAAGAGTCCTTGTTCTTCAATTTCAAGCTCGAAATCTTCAAGTTCTTGATGTAATAGACCTTCAGTTTTACTAGATTTGATCTTGTCTCAAAATTATGTGAATCCTCTTTTTCTTAATGAATTTTATGATATGAATATGTATTAAGAAGTTAGAGAAAAAAATCTCCTGAATGTTAGCCTAGGTTCCATATTTATAGGAGCCAAAAGAAATGCCTCGAAATTAGGTTCCAAGAGGATTCTGCTCGAAAAGGAAAACTATTGAATCATGTGAAACTTTCTCCCATGCATAAGCTTCACCTTTCAGGTGATGCACGTATCTCTTATAAAGGTTAGCCTTCGTTTTATAATTTATGGTCTCGCTCAAGCCCACGTGCATGAATAAAGATGGATTTGAGCAGCTGTCAATATTTTCGTCATTTCTTTCTCGTCTGATATCCAATTGAGGTGATTTAAAATACATTAGAAAGCTAATTGAAAATGATACAATTCTTGTAGAAATATTTTATTTCCAATTTGATCGTTTATTATGCGAAAATGGGTTTAAATAGGAGGTTGAAATTTGGAGCATAACTTGTGTGACTGTAAATTGATTTGTGAAAATATTTTGACTATATTTTAATCTTTTGACTTCTAATTACATCCAGTTGATCTTATATAATCTTCAATCGTCGCTAGTTAGTTCGAATTAACTATTGGATATTTGTACTTTGTTCTTGAATATTGAATTTATTCATTTTAGCCTAATTTCGCTCATTTTGTTCAATTCCATCATTTTGCATCAAATTTTACCTAACAAACGAAATATATACATGATTAAGCCTTAATTTATCAAAATCTATAACAATTAATCTCATTTAATGGTCCAGATAATTGTACAAAATGCACCTATCAAACACCATTAAACTTGAACAATTATTTGTTTTCAACCAAAATAGAGCTAAACTTAAACAAAAATTTTAAAAACATGGTTAGATAATGTGCCGTTGGTCTTAGAGTTGGAGTTTATGTGATAAAAATATGCATAACTTCAAAATCACAATGCTAAAATTAATTTCTACTCATCAAATGCAAAATTGATGTGTGTGTATGTGATGGTACATATAGAGCATCATAAATTCATAAATTATTAAACTCACAACCCTCAATGGTCAATTTTATCTTTCTTCTCTCATTAGATTAACACACCCAAACTTATTCTTTTAGTTCTTTACTCAAGTTGTGATCTAAAATTGAATTGATATATAAATCCTCACCCTCTCTAATTTGGTTGGATTTTACAATTGCAAGTCAACATTTTAATAAATAAGGATTCTCCTTAATTTTAATTGCTTCAACTTTTAAGACTGAATTAGGCTAATAATCTTTTATCAAAAGTCTAATTATCTCAAATAAGTGTTTAAGACTTACTCAATGCATGTAGTGCATCTTCTATTTCATGCACATGCTTTTTCGAGTTTGTTGTGTGTATTCTATTACATGTACTAGCTTGATCATTTTTTTAATTTTTTTTGGAAACTTTCAATAACTGTCTTCACTGGGTTCTTTTATAGGGTAGCTTCACATCATGACAGTTTTTCTTCTCCTTATCCAATTATTAGTACAATATCCCTTATTAAACACTCATTCTCAAAAATAGATATCTAACTTAAAATTTTCACCTAATTTTCATCTTATTGGTATTAGACAATTAACACAAAAGTTTGCACATATGAAATTTATATTTACCTCAATGCCTCCCTACTACAGCTAAGTCATTCCCAAATTATTCTAGAATTGGTTTAGTGATGTATATTGTATTTGATTTTTATTTTTTTGGATTTTAAAATCTAAATTCCACAATTTTCAACATGTTCAATCATATGAATCGAATTAATCATTTTTATGCAAAAATAAATCTTTTGTCTAAAAAAATCACGTTTTACATGAAAAAGTATAAATAAATCCATCATGCAACTTTTTCACAATCTATAGTCTAATACAAAATTCCAAATATATGGATCATAGTAGGCATGATTATCTAACCCACACAAGCAAATAAAAATAATAATGAGATGTTAATAACTTATTAATCTTAATTTTCATATTTTTTTTTTTTTTTTTTTTTTTGCACACGATCAAATACACAAAACATTAATATAAATATCATATTCGATATTTCTCCCCCCAAACATATAACAGATATTGTCATCAATGTCTAAAAATATAACATTATTATATATAAAATTAAAGGGTAAAGAATGGAACCAAGTACTTCCCTAGTACAAATTTGAAAGTAGTGGATGGATGGGCAAGAAATTGCTAGATCTAGATGGTCCGTGTTTATCCGTTTCCTAGTCCAATGTTGGGTTGTGTGTTTTCAGTTGTCATGTTCCTTCAAAATACATAGAAATCATTCATAATATGGAACAAATTACAATAAGTTTAAACATCTAGCAACCTATGGGAAAATATGGAGATGGAGATTCCCTAACTTCAAAAAGTAATAAAATCTACAAGAGGAAATTGTACTACATGTCAATTTTTAGCTCTGCATTTTTAAAAATGTCATTTTTTAAAAAAAAATCTTTGCAAGATTATCATTTTTGGAAATTTTTTCTCTTCTAAATAATTTAAATACCCTACATGTCCTTTATTAAATCAGATTTGAGATTATGAAAAATTGTACAAAAAATTGAAAAAATGTCACGGATGAAATAACTAAACTTTGAATTTATTTTTTTTAAAAAAAAAGGTGAAACGTAAAACAAAAACAAAAAATGAAAACTGAATCAATTATTCAAACGCTAACTAACCATAAACTTACTCCCCTCTCCCATTCGAATCATCCAATACCTAGCCGTCGACGACGACCATGAAAATGTTCACCGCCGATGAAGACTACAAAAAATACAAACTTAATCTATTATTCAAACACTCACTAACCCTAAACTCACTCCCCTCTCTTATTCGAATCGTCTAAAGCCCAGTCATCGATGAAGATCGTGAAAACATCCACCGCCGACGAAGACCGCCATTAATATCTTGAGGTTTACTTTTTGTTCTTTCCTTTTGCAGGTTTTCCTCTCTAAGCCGCCTAGAGCTTTATGATTTACAGGGATCTCATTTTTTTTAAAAAAAGTCGGCCAAAAAACCCACCCCAATTACTGTCCAAAACCCTGCCAATTACTGAAGATAATATGTTTTACCTATGTTAGAAGATAGTGGTAAAAAAAACAGATACACAAAATGGTAGAGGAAATTACAAGTTAGTGGAGTTCAAAGAAGAAGCAGATTTGCAGAAAATATTACAAGTAATCTGTTTGTGCCCCTTGATTTCTTTTCTTTTCGTCCTGTGTATTGTTTTAAATATTGTATTTTTCTCCACTTGTTATTCAGTAGGAATGACTCCGATGTGCAATAATTTTTGGATTTCTCTAATTTGAGGCCCTTCTTTGGATGCTAATTGTCTTAGACTCTTAAGAATGCTCTAAATCTAGCAAAGTGATTGTTTTGATTGCAATCTTTTAGGGATTTGCACTGTTTAAAATGGTGATAAGCTTTTAGAAGAGTAACTGGTTTGGTTGTGGTGGTTTGGAAACAACATTGGGTTCTCCAACTGTTGTGGTGATACTCATTTATGATAACTCAAGATTAACTAACCAATAGGGGGTGAATTGGGTTTTAAAACTTTTTCGACACTTAGTCTCAAAACTACTCAAAACACAAATAACAAATGCTAAGTGTAATACAACAAGTAAATATGCAATTTTTTAACTTAGTTCAAATATAGATATTGTACAAAATAAATGACAATGTAAAGTAAAGTGTAATAATGTAAAGATAACCACCAATTTAAAGGGCTTCGAATACAATGTGATCTATGTCCCCGTTACCAAACTCTCCGTTACGAGTAAGGCCAAATTCACTAAAGTAGTAACTTACAACAAGGAGTATCAAATCCTTAGGTGGCTTACTACAAGGAGCACCTACCCTTAAATGACTTATAACAAGGTACACTTAACCTTAGGTAACTTACAACAAGGAGTGCCTAATCCTTAACAACAATCAAGTTTTCACAAGGCTCTCGAAACCGTCACAAAGTAAATGATAATTTTACAATAGAAAGAACTCTATTAGCAATTGATATAATCAAGTTAAGCATTTAGAGAGTTAGGATAACACTTCAATAGATAGCAAATAGTAAAGCTCAAGTGTTTATGAAGTAAACTTTGATAGATGATGGATAATGAAATAGTTTGTACTTTTGTATCAAAGTTTTCAATCAATCAATCTCTCTTAACAAAATAATGCAAGTTAAGTATTTAGAGAGATTTACACTTCAGTATAAGTGTTGGCAAAGAAAACCTTTTTCAAGAATAGAAAATAGATGAGATTAAAGTTTTCTTGATAAAATAGATGAAAAGAAGTTTTGGATCAATCAAGAAATTATTTGTAATAGATGAAATAGAAGATCAAACAAATAAATACAACGTCTTTCAATAAATAAGCTCTCTTAAAATCTCTTGTAGGTTGGTGGTATTGAATGCCAAAATAGTCCCCTATTTATAGATGAAAGATTCAGGTTCAGGGAGTTTCGGTTGATCTCTTTCGGTCGACCGGAACTCGTAGCCGTTACAAGAATTTAAACATTTGAATTTTCGGCTGACCAAAGGAAGATTTTTGGTCGAACATGTTTCGGTCGACCGAAATGTGCTGAAACTGATTTTTCGTTTTTACATCAAAATGTTGATTTTTGCAAAATCAATTTCATGCAAATGATCATCAGATATGAAAAATATAAGTTGAGCTTTATGCTCTTGCTAAATATTGATAAGTTATACTTTTACATATATAATGACGTTCGATAAATAACTCTATCTTCAATGTTCTTGTTCTCTTCGAGCCTCATTTTGACTTGTATATTGATTTGCGATTCAATTAAATTCCAATTTGATCGTCACATGTCATTCGCTATTGTCTTGAATGATTTTCCTTGAATGTTCGTTTAACCTTCACTTTGAGTATGAAAAATACTTTTGATGACTTTGAAAACTTAATTACTCAATTCAATTTGTTAGTAAACAAAGATGATTTGTTTGTTATAATCAAAACAATAAGGTCATAATCAGCCATCAGTCAACAGTTTATTTTACATTGTATCTCTTATGCATTTGGATGGAAATCTTGATAAATAGTTGACATATATGTGGTTACAATGCTTCTATTTGCTTTCTTCAAGCATGTGCCAGAATAAGTGTCATTATCACATTTGATTAAGTGTTCAAGCTATACATAAGAAAATCTGGGAAATTAACTCAGTGGTGTAAATTGTGCTAGTGAGATGACTTTAAAATGTTTAAACAATTTAAAGTTTTCTAGTCAAAGTGAAATTTAGGGTAAAGTTCAGTGGCCAGTGTTGTTATCCTATAATTGTTTTCCTCAAAAGCCAAATAATATAGAGTAGTTGGGGACAAAGATGGTTTTATAAGGAGTAACTAGCTCTTGAATAATACCTATTTACAATCCAACTATGTTTACTAAGATGGGTCATTTGCTTTCATTTCTATGCAAATCTTTTTTATATGTTTAGTAAAAGTTCTATATAAATAATGATGATGTGTCTTTTGTTCGCATTTCTCATTCTTGTTTCACGTAAATAATGTTCAGGGGGTCGATTATTGACTCGATGCTTCGAATTTGGAGTTGTGGTCATCATCCGGAGACATTGATAACCATTCTATATCAAACATTCCATTTGGATCGAGCAGGTGAGGATCACACTTTCTTCAATTTTTATTTTGTTTGTTTCATTTGGCCAATTTACGTATAAAAGTAATATTTGAATTATCCATCATTGTGTTCAATCAATACTAGGTTTGTACGAGTCTTGATTTTTAATCAACCCATTATTATGTTCAACTAGACTTTAATGTTTGGATGGTTCTTGGTCATTACTGGGCAAATTGAGTTTGGGTCTCATTTTTTAAGTTTGTGAAATAAGCCAAGATTGAACATCTACTTGTTCTGGTCAACTATGCACAAACAAGCTTGGCTATTTTACATTTTGTAGCATGCATGTGTGCCTTTACATGATTATGCAAGGTTATTTGGAAGCATCTAAGTGTTGGATCATTCTATTTTCGTTCTTCGAAATGTCTTTGCATTTACATGTACACTTATGGCTGAGTACATGTACAGTCATCATGTTTGTCATATCCGGACCATTCATGTCTTCAAAAATCAATATGAATGTGAAATGTAAATGTCAATGTCAATGTCAATCCCGATTGTAATGATTGATGGATTTTGTTTGGTTGGAAAGGAACACCAGCACGAATTATTTTTAAGAAAAGCTAATAATCAATCATTTTGATGGCATAATTTACTTATTTACAAACTATTTTAGTACTATTTTTTTTTCCTTCTATCGTTGATTCATTTTAAGTGTTTTACAAGGTCAAATGAGGAATTCTAAATTCAACAAACAATATTTACAAAATACCTTATACTCCTTTATCATTTTGGTGGTTTAAAGGTCAAAGTAGATTTCTCGACAGTTCACTTTAGTAGACAAATGGCATCGTGGTAAACTGTCGTCGATAATTCTCAACAGGTAGCTGAATACCAACACATAAGTTGAGTCATTTGTCTAGTTTAACTATCATTCTCGATAGATGAACTATCGAGACTGACAGTTGATGTCAATTTTCTCGTCACTTTATAGTTTATCGAGAGACCAATTCGGAAATCATCTATCCAGATGTCCAAATTTGGTTCATCCGAGCATTACACATGTGTTTGGTATTAATATGTTTAAAATATTATGATCGATGATTTTTAGATTTGTTGTTGTACGTTGATCCACATGTCCATATTCGGTTCTTCTGAATGTTACATGTATGTTTGGAAAATTGAGCTTCTATGCAGATAAAAGTGAGCTTCAGAGTGATATGGTGAGGACTAACAAATCCCTTCCCAATTTGTATAATTCTTTAATGCAGAAATTTAATGATATGTCCTATGGAGACTTGATTCAGAGGATAACACCCTTCGAGTATCCAGTTGATCCATTACAATTGGAAAATTTTATGAGCACCAAAGATTCAGATTCGAGGACGAATCCTTTCGAAGAGGGAGAGGATGATATGATCCAATAGAGGCCTCGAGTTCTCAAGAAATTGTTGATTGTCGAAGGAAGGCTAAGGACAAAATCAATACCAAACAGGTCAACAAAGCCAATGCGAACTACTTATTTAAACTATGGAGTTCAAAGGGGTGAAAGTTGCAAGCCAAAATGCAAGTTTGATAGTGGATTCAAGCAGCCAAGAATGGAGCCAAAACATCAAGCCATGCGACCGCAAGGCTTGCAACTCATGCGGTCGCATAGACCCTGACCAAGATCAAAGTGGAGATTCAAAGTTGAACCATGCGATCGCATGGAAAAGTACCGTGTAACCGCATGGTATAGGTTCGAGGCAAACTTTCCTTTTTTTCGTGTAGTTTATTTTGACTAGAATTCTTATTTTTGGCAACTTTTCATATTTTAGGACTCTTTAATTCCCTTTTTACCATATATTTTGGAGTTAGTATAAATAGGAATTATTATTTTCAATTGTATTCAGAACATAATTTTGAGATTAATTCAGAAGCTTGTTTGCTTCCAATTTCTTGTTCTTCGTAAACAATTGAACTTATCGAAAATTTCATTCTTGTGGCATTCAATTGAACTTATGAAGATTAATAATCTTGTGGCGTTCACAAACCCTGTTAAGGTTCATTAATTGCATTATCAAGAGGTCGATAAAATATTGTTTATTGGTTGCTTGGTTCGTCATTTTTAGATTAAATCCAAAATCTTGTTCGTTGGTGTTCTTAGAATCCATTGTCATTCTTTTGTGAATTTCGTAACCACCATTGCTACGTAGGTTCGCATCACTGAAGGAACACTAATGTCTACAAACGATAATGAAATGAAAATGATAATTTAACTTCAGAATGTACAACGCCATTGGGGAACATTTAACAAACAACTTCAACCACTTTTAGATATCAAGCCTATTTACGTAAGTTGTGTTACAATGGGTCCGGTCATGGCCAACTCTACCACAACGAGTGTATTTTTTGAGTCGTGTGGTATACTCGTATCAAGATCATTTACGTTGTGTGGGTAGTCTACCTGGAGGACGACGTACTACGAGTAGAAAAATAAGAGTGCCTGTAATTTCGTTCGGAACTGTCCAATCCACTTCTTGCGTAACATGATATATTGCTTATCTATAAGCACCCTTCCAGTATTCTAATGTGTAATAAGGAGAGCATAGATCGTATAATAACTTACCTCTCAAGCAAGCAGCACGAGTTGCATGAACACATGACATATGATTTAGTTGGAACTCACGATAAGTGTACAAATTTTTGAAAAAGTCTACCATGTCCGTGCCAGTGGAAATTTCAACATGTGTTAAGTTGTCTGTCAAGTCATGAGCTTGAAGTCTATTACCAACTTCGAATGTTATCCGTAACTCATTCTCCATCCTCGATTACAGTACGATATTGCATGTGGTTGCATTTGATCAATGTTCGTAAAACCACTTCTGCATAGTACTCCGAATGTGTTCGACCAGGCATGTGATCGGCAATGAACGGTTGTGTCTTAACATTGAGTTCAAAGATTCTACGTTGTTGTTTATCATAATGTTGAAATTTTGGCCAACGAATAGTGTTTGTGACCAAAATGAGAAATTTGCTAGCCCTAAGTACTAATAACATCTTGCACTTACCCTACGAATGTCCCGTAAGTATTTTGAACTCCTCAACCCAATAAGTTGTTGTACCGCTGAATTAAGTTCTTTTCCATATGTCAGATACAACAACATGATGAAACAAAAGAAATAAGTGAGTAATGGATTTTTAATACTATTTTTCCTGTCCGAAATAAATACGAGTTAATTTGAGTCGCCTATAAGATCATTCAAGTTTGACAGAATTCACATCCATGATGTATTTGTTTCGGCATCTAAGATCCCCTAGGTTAGGGAATAAATCTGTTTGTTGGCACTTTGGACAGTTTCTAGTAGAAGTGTACTTTTGTGTGGTCTTTTCAAGTGACAACCATCAACACAAATAACGGGCCTCAAATACTGCATGTAACTATGAATGCTTGCACCGAAATCTATGAAGAAGTAATGAAACCTATTACGGGAATCGACTTCGATGTGGGTTACCGTCCTCAGGTCACTCTCTCGTAGGATGTGACAGTATGAAGATAGTTTTTGAAAACTATCGTCCAATGTACCATGCACTATATGTAATGCAGCTACCTTCCCTCTATGTGCTTTATTGTAACTGATTTTGACATCGAACTAACGTTCCATAACACGTGCAATAGCAGCAGGATCATACGATCGGTTTGGATTATTCAATTTTTCCAAAATATGCTCAGCAATGATAGAATTTATGGCATGTTGATGTCCATTACGACGAAAATCTACGGGACATGTGTTCACGTTGTTGAATTTACGGATCATGAAGATTTTAGACTGCTTCACAGTCAAAGCACGTACCATCCACTTGCAATTATCATATGTGCATACAATAGTTAGCATTTTGATGCTTGACATGCTTATCTAAGTTCTCATCTAATGGTGCACTCCCAATATCAAAAATTAATGTTTTGAGTGCATTAAGGTTTGAGGCACTATGCATTTGATTGAGCTCATCATATTTTTTTGTGAACATCCGTCACTGCAATCGAACGATTTGAAAAATTTGTATCCCTCCCCATGTCAACAATTGGAAGCTCGATTTCCAAAATAGTAACGCATATAGCAATTTTCTTATGTATTGAAATGTACCAATTTAAGTCTTTATCTTCACGTATTTCGGCTAGGGTATATTCATGTTCGAGATTTTGAACTTCAATTCAATTTGAGTACGGGGATTAAGAATGCAAAGTTTTTCCTTCAACCGTAACACAAATCCTGTTGGGATAATATAATAGAAGTGATTTTGTCCCCTCTCCACTTTCATTCGTCATCTACATGAATAAACTTTCTCTCATGCGACACAATGAATCTCAAATGATTACTCATACCTGAAAAGTTAAGATTGCAACGGTAAGAATTCTACACAACAATAGGTCACTATTTAATAGCATGAAAGTGGCACTTTCGAATATTGAAATCTACACAATAATAAAAGGTGGAATCAAGATTGAATGTCCATTCCGACAGTTTTAAGTGTTGAATTCGAGAGTTAAAATGTCTATCCCAACAATTTTTAAATGCCGAGCTTAAAAGTTTAAATGTCTAACCCGATGATTTCTAAATGTCAAATTCGACACTTCAACTTTTGGAACCACAATTATTAAAATCGGATCGAACCGACCGGTTCAGACCGGGAACCATCGAACCGGACGGTGGTCCGATCCGAGTTCATTAATTAGACAAACAGGCAGATAAACCGGTCAAGAACTGGTTGAACCACCCAAGAACCAGTCGGTTCAGACACTTTTAAGAGTAACTTGACATGCTTCAATGTGGTTGACCAATTTAAATATATATTTTTTTTTCTCCAATTTGCATAAGGAGTGATTTGAACCTTGGCATTTAAATTGGAGTTTTTCTTCCTTAACTATTTTGAAAACTAATGCGTCTTTACACTACTTTGTGAGCGAAATATATATATATATATATATATATATATATATATATATATATATATATATATATATATATATATATATTCGGATTTAGAGAAATGGTAACCAAAGTACAATGTAAGATTTATATTCCATTTGCAATGGCAATGATGTGAACCTTTGTTTCCAAGGTTATATTTCACTTCCTTGACCATTTGGGTAACTTAAAAACTTTGGTCATATATTGGAAGTCAAACATATATATTTAGATTTAGCAAAATAGTTTTCTTGTTAGTTCAAAAATATATTTTTATTAAAATTACGATCTAACAATTACCTACCGGTTCAACTAACGAGTCATCGGTTGAACCACTGACCCGGTAACTCGATGATTTTTCTCGGTTGACTATCGGGTCGGGTTTAATAACTATGTTTGGAAGAGTCATGTTTAATAACTATGTTTGGAAGTGTCAGGAAGCATATATGTGGGTAATTGGAACAAATTCTTCATCACATTAGTGTGGTCATCAATATTGTACTGCTGAATGACAAAATATTTTGCCAAATAATTTGCACGGTAAATCATTAAAGAGACAATCCTTGAAAATATGTATTTGATTTTATTAGAATAAATTATTCAAAACATTAAAGGTGATAATCCTCAACTATAATATGACAAAATCTTCTCAAATAAATAACTCAATATTTCATTAAATTTGAAATCTTTTATATTCACTTATCAAAATCTTTTATCTTTTTTTTTATTAACTAAATTCATAGTACCCAATATAATATACATACATCCGATATTTATAGTGTACAAATTAAATCATCACTTCATAACATTAATGGCATTCAAATCAAGCATTAATTTGCATTAAATGTTCCTAAAAATGTATCCCTAAGGGTGGTAATTAGGACATTTCACACCAAAAATTGACATTTTTTTTAGCATCATTAGTGAAAGTGACAAATTTTGATGGATTTTCAAATTTAGTGACATCTATGAAAATTCCCCAATCTACAAATTCATTCTCAAGAAAGCATAATAAAAAAAGGGGAAGAATTTTGGGTTGCCTCCCAATTAGCGTTTGTTATAGTCATTGGTCCGACTTCGTTGTTTTGGCTATTCATGGTGATTTGAAAAGAGAGTTTTCAGCCTTGGTCGACTGCACTGGCTAATATTCTTCAATCATCTTTGGCCATCCAAATTTTAAAATTTTCACTATTATCCTTAATTGCTCCAACCAATCCACCAACTCCTTTTTTGTATCTATGATGTCCACAATTATCTTTCTCTTCATGGCCAATTCTTTTGCATCCCTCAAGGTAAGGTGGTTGTTTGAGTGGAGTATTCATGGTGAAGTTTTATTATTTTTCTTCCAACGTCAAGGTTATTTCGCCCTTCTCAAAATCCATTAATGCTCCTGAACCATTTGTTCCTCACCCATGGTAGGTAACTGATTCTCCTCAGTCCCTTTCATTTTTACACTAATTTTTGGCAATGGAATTCTACTTCTCGTTGTGATGGCTTAGACTTGTTCCTCTTTGGCTACCTTCGAAACCTTTGAGGGAATGGAATAAGCAACACATAAGCTTGAACAAGTGTAGCAGACTTGTTTGATGGAGTATCGACCATATCATCATTTATGGTTGTGATAGCTAAAACATGTTCTTAGCAAGATACATTGTATTCTGTTGGACAATGCAACTATTATATACCCACTTGATTTTTAAAATTTTTTAATAGAAGCCTCTTGATTTTGGAGTGCAGTTTCAATTTCCGTGATGCACTAAACCATTAGATCCTTCAAAGATGACTTATTATCTTATTGTTGCTTAAATCATGGTGTGTTGCCTTGTATATGATTTTCTTGATCCTAATTATTAGCCTATGAGATGTTCGAATGATTTCTCCAACTCGGATTGGACTAACAATTGTTCTGCTGCCTCTGAAAAGTTTGTGCATATTGTACCTCTGTAAACAGATAAACATGAATGGAGACAAAAAGGACAATTAACAGATTGAATTAGGTTATCCAACTTCATTGTTGATACTTCTATTTGGGCTGTCAATGCTTCAACTGCATCTATGTTGTGAATACCTACTACTTTCCTAGGAGTTTTCCTTTCAATTGGCCATATAGATTGATTTCTTGCAATTTTCTCATAAAGCCATAGGCGTTATCTACGGGCATATTCATCATTAATTTCCCCACTGAAGCATCAACCATATTACGATATTTATGATGCAAACCTAAATAGAAGATGTGTACCTATGTATTTTTAGAATGTCCAAACTAGGACACTTTCTAAAATAATTTTTGAATCTTTTCCATACTTTTGGATATCTCTCGAGATATTTATATTTGAAAGTCTGTATCTTATTCCTAATCTAATGAAATCGAGATGGGGAGAATAATTTCAAGGTGAATTTTTTTTATAATGTCATTCCACTAAATGATGTTCCCAGAAGTTAGTGAGTGTAGCCGTTCTCATGCACCATCCTTTAAAGTGTGAGGGAATATGTACATTCGAAAAACGTCCACTAACATACCTTCGTGATTGATTACTTTGTAAAGCATCGAGAAGGCCTATATTTTTTTATTTATATTTTCAATTGACTTTCTAGAGAACCTGATACCCTGATGCCTCTGAAATAAATTGATGACATCTGATCAAATGTTGGAGTTGGCCTGCCTAAAAGGTGGATAAATAATAGTTGGTTACACAGAAGCAATAGCGAGAATCATATAATTCCATACTAGTACTTCGCCATCGTTGGTAATTGTTCTTGAGGAAACTGGATGTGCTAACGGATTTGGTGGCAATTAAATTTGATTTTGATTTTGATTTTCTGGCATATCTATTTTCCTCTCTTACTATTCTTTGTTCTCTTCTTATTTTTCTGAACATTCTTTCGATCTCGGGATTCAATGATAGGAGCTCGATTTTATCAGAATCTTGTATAAACTGCTAGACATCACCTGAAAAAGAAAAATCAAATAAAAGAAAGGTTGGGTATGTGATTAATAGCCTAAAACAAATAAAATTCAAATCCAATATAAACTAATAAACTTAAATCATATTTTATTCCTCAAAAACGATATCAAAAACTTGTTTGGACAATTTTCGCCAGTGTACAGGATTGTCTACAAGTAATAAATGTGAAGAGTTGAGTATCGTCCCTCAGGAAATAAATTATAATTCAAGTGTACTAATTTTTTATTAAAATCGAAGAGTTATAACATTAAAAAAGAATGTTTGCTTGTGATTATCAAAATTATTCTAACACATATGTAAAAGCTTGGTTTTAAACTTCTATGGAATGATTCTATTAGATTTTCGAATCCGCCTATTGTTATATATTTCATTCTTAACTATATAATCCTGTTTTATTCATACATAATTGACAATCGATAAAACAATAGTATTCAATTTTCTTTTTCAAGATAGTTTAATTCTATTCTAAACACGGCTCGGTCATATTCGTAATCCGAATTCATGAGTAGAATGCATACAAATTCACGATTATCAATTAGATGCACAGACAATATATGTTATTTTTAACATCTATTGCATGTTGGTTAATAATGCAGTGTTCTAAACTTATTGTGAATTTTCCAACACTACAACAAGTAATTAATTATCTAATTGGTAATCAAGTAATTAAATAATGTAATAAGCATGCAATATTAATCAAGAAACGCAAAAAAAAAAAAAAAATAACTAAAGTACTTGTCTTGATTGAAACAAATAAGCAAAATGGTTCATCTTCATATAGTACATGTAAAGAACTAGCTTAGGATAATTATATATAAATATAAAAAGAATTACGAATAAATATCACCCATAATATGAATGAGTTGTAAGAGATCTTATTTTTCAATTCCAAATGCGAAATCTTCAAGTTCTTGATATAATTGGACTCCAATTCTTGTTAGATTTGATCTTCTCTCTCAAAATTGTGGTGAATTGATGTCTTGTTCTTGATGCATTTTATGAAATGAATGTGTATTAAGAGGCTAGAGAGAAATCTCCTAAACGTTAGTCTAAATTCTATATTTATATGAGCCAAATTTAGGTTAAGAAACGACTTAAAATTGGATTCCAAAAGAGTTCTAATCGAAAAAGAAAATTGTAGAATCATCCAAAAAATAATTCCCATGCATGCACATGCCTTCCACGTCATACAAGGAATGGTAGATCTTAGCAGTTGTCAATATTTTTATTATATCTTTATTTTTATATCCATTTGAAACAATTCAAAATGCGTTAGAAAGATAATTCAAAGGGCTACAATTATTTCAAAAATAATATTTTCGCAATTCAAACGTATGCTATGCAAAAATGGGTTCAATCTTAGGCTTATAATCTAAAGCATAACTTGTGTAGCTGAAATTTGATTTATGAAAATATTTTGACTATGTTGGAGTCCGACCTCCCACCTCATTAAAATAATTATTTTAGATTACTATGCCTACTCTTGACCTTAATGTTGAACACATTAATCGTGAGATCAGATCAGACAAATTATCACTATAATTTGAGGAAACATAATGATGCATAATCACTACCACACTATCACAACTTTCCATCAACCACTCCCTGAACGACACTTGGCAACCTTGACGTCAGTACCTTATTTTGAACCAATTACCATCAAGTAATGATTACTTGATATCTATGTGATTACTTGATAATGATTAGCATCATTATCTGATGCCATAGTTGCAGTCTATGTGTAGTGATGACCTGATGAGGCCAATCTTAGTGACCAATCAAAGCAGTGAATTTTTGGATAAGTGGCTCTTTTTTTATAATGGCAATTTAGCTAAAATGGCGTAAGGTGGTCAAGTGGTGTGATCTTCCATCCTAAGGTGTCATGGCCCTCTCCCAAGAGAGAGCTGTAAAACTCTTTTGAAAATGACATTACATTTTCAATACTACTTCCTTTTATGTGAATTACTGTATATTTTGCTCTAATTTCATTAACAATAAATAATCTCTTTTTATTCTAAAGTTGATCTATAAGTCACATTTCATTTTTAGCAATCAACAGACTATATTTAACTCTTTTGACTTCAAATTGCATCCAGTTGATCCAGTTATCTTCAATCATCATTTTATGGTCCAAATCAACTGTTGGATATTTGTACGTTGGTTCTCGAACTTTGGATTTCTTTTATTTTAGCCTAATTTTTGCTCATCTTGTCCAATTCCATCATTTTACATCGACTTTTACCTAACAAACGAAATATATACAAAATTAAGTCATAATTAATCAAAATTCATAGCAAGTAATTTCATTTAACGATCTAGATAAGTGTATATAATACAATTATTGGTATCTTTTGGAAAGATACAAAATAAAGACGAAATGTATTCAATTTTGTCAAATAATACATGGAAACTTGTGGATTTACCACTTGGATCTAAACCTATTCATTATAAATGGGTGTTCAGAAAGAAATACATTGTGCGTGGTACTTTAATACATTTAAAGCTAAATTAGTAGCTAAAAGTTATTGATAAAATGAATGCATTGATTATTTTGATATATATTCATAGTAGCTAGAATAACATCAATTATGATTTTATTCGTATTAGCTTTTATATAAGGCTTGCATATTTATCAACTGGATGTCAAAACAACATTTCTAAATATTTATAGTGACTTAGCAATTATTTCATTTGGTTTAACAGATAATAATGTAGATAAATGTTTATATTCCAAAGTGTATGGTGAATATAGTGTTTATTTGCTTGTATGTTGATAAAATATTGATTTTGAATAATTACATGCATGGATAAAAGAAACAAACATGTTTTTATTCTCCACACACAAGATGAAGGATCTTGGACAAGTAGACATCCTATTAGGTATCAAAGTTACAAAAATTAATGGGAACTATTTTTTGAGTCAATCACATTATATAGAAAATGTGTAAATAAGTTCAAACGCTTGAACATAATGAGTTTAGTATCCCTCTTGATCCAAACTCTAAATCCATAAAGAATGATGAAAGAGTAATTGCTCAACTAGAGTATGCAAGTGCTATAGGTGTTATTGTATGGAGTTCAATGTACAACACCGGATATTGCATTCAAGATTAGTAAAGTTAGTAGGTTTACTAGTAATTCGACAATGAATATTGAAAGGCCATTGAGAGAGTTCTTGGTTATTTGAAAAAATATATATCAAAAACTAGGTCTATAACAATCTAAATTCTTGACTATATGAGAAGGATTTATTGATGCTAGTTGAATATCTAGAACTATTGAAAGTAAATCTACTTCAATTGGATGTTTAATCTTGGGAAAGGTACGATTTTTTGGTAAGTATAAAAAATAAACATGCATTACACATTCAATTGTGGAATCTGAATTCATAGCATTAGTCGACATAAGAAAGAGATTAAGTGGATAAGGATCTTCTATATGAAATACCTTTGTGATCGAAGAATATATCTTCAATATCTATTTTATCTGATAATCAAGTCACATTAGCAAAAACATGCAGTGAAGTATATAACAGAAAGTCTAGACATATAAGTCTAAGACACGACTACTGAGAAAAATAATCTAATAGAGGAATAATTTCTTTAAATTATGTTAAGTCAAATGAAAATATATTAGATTTTTAACTAAACCACTTAATAGAGATTTGGTATTATTTACATTAGGTAGGATGTGGTTGAAACCCCTAAACTAAAAAGATCCACCAAGATGACAACAAATCATTCGATAAATAGACAGTTCAACATCATTATATCCACAAACACCCTGTCATAATCTAATAATATTGGTTGCTACTTAAAGGAGGGTTGGGCTTTAAAGCTCTAAGTGAAGTTCATTACTAACTACAAGAATCTCCAAAAGTAATAAAAAAAATTTAGAAGGACTTTATCTAAATGAACTTCGAGGTTTTGCCGCCTCAATAAAATTCCGATGACACTTTTGAAATTACACTATGGTTAGATTCAAATTGAAGGATATCTAAACTTTGTACACAAGTGTTCATATTTTGTAAATATGATCCATATAATTTTGAATAAGTGGGGGATTGTTATATTTTGTTCAAGAATTAAAATGAAAGGGAGAATTGGGCATACATATTAATTGGGAAAGGGAAAAACTCTGTGAAATGAAAACAAGATGATTAAGCCATGCCCCATGCGTGCACAAGATTCACCGACAAATATTTTGTAGAATTGAACAAGACTTTAAGAAGAAAATACTTTTAACACTTATGTTTTCCTTCAAGAGCTTGAAGAACACTAAAAATTTGAATATGAAAGTGAATTGGAATAATGGCACTCAATAAAGTGGTTTGGATTGATTATTTCATCCATTTGTAATGGAAAACTATCAGTTATTTATGGTTTTCCATCATACTCCACGAATAAGTGCCAACTATTCATGAAAAGTCAAGAATTTTCATGAAATGTCACAAAAATTATCAAAATTAAAAACCTGCCTAACGACTATTTTCATAACAATGAGCACGCATGCTTCAAGTTTTAGCACTCAGAATAATTCTAGAGGAGGTAAATATTGTTTGGTGATAGTGATTACGTGTTCAAGCCTAATTTCCGGTTTTGGTGTTCTTGCATTGTTGTGCTCTCTCCTTCTCCTATTCTTCTAAATTTTCCAACTGAACAAAAGTTGAAAGAAGTAATGATCAATCAGTTTCAGTGATATGATGATTTTTACATTCTGCCACCCATTCTATTGTGGCGTATTAGTACAAAAATGCTATTGAATTGTGGCCTCATATTTAAGAAAAATCTAAAATGCATCAGATAAGTATTTTGCACCTGAATCAGAACAAAAAGATTTGATATAAGAAGAAAATTATGTTTTGATCATAGCATGAAATTTAAGATAAATGTCATAAAACTCATTTCTTGTGCATAAGGTACTGAAGGCTAATGTGAAGACTTTATTCAACCTCACAAACTTCATGTTTTTATTGTAATGATTGTTAGTGCAAGTTGTGTTGTGTTTGTCTTGCTTAAGTTACTGTATTTGCTGACATTTTGTACCTTTGAGGTTTACTTGTAAGCTTAAACTTGCTCCTTAATATAATAGAGTGTATGGTCAGTTCTAAGGGGCATCATATCAACAAAAAATCTATTTAGAAAAACTTCTTCCTAAATTCAGTTTTTCTTCCTCTCTTCCATCTTTGAGTTTCGGCTGTA
This sequence comes from Osmanthus fragrans, assembly GCA_019395295.1. NCBI lineage: Eukaryota > Viridiplantae > Streptophyta > Magnoliopsida > Lamiales > Oleaceae > Osmanthus > Osmanthus fragrans. The sequence continues at coordinate 14,240,518 of CM033361.1, forward strand.
ACAAAGCAAAAGATCATAGATTGATCTTGTATTATTCATGCAAAGGATCATGCATGTGTTGTTTGGTGCTCATTATCATCTTTGATAAGAGCCAACAAATGGTATCAGAGCTTCTGATCTGTTGAAGAAGGGACCTGGAAGGTTGAGGAAGAAAAAGGAAGCAAACCGGATTTTGTTCAGGAAAAAGCTGAAATACGGTAAGCCAGGGAATCCATTAAGTCTAAATCCGGTAAGTGAAAAGATTCCTCTCTAAATACGGTATTTCAATATACAGTAAGCCAAAATCCGGTAAGCCACTAAAATCCGGTATCTCAAAATCTGGTAATCCAATATACACTATCCCCAAATTTGGTAAGCACATACCATATCTCTAAATACGGTATTTACCTTCAAAATCCGGTAAGCCTTATTTTCCTCAAATCCGGTAAGCTCATACCGTATCTCTAAATCCGGTATTAGCCTTCAAAATCCGGTATTTTCTATTTCATCAAATCCGGTAAGTTCAGTAAAATCCGGTATTTTTCCTGAATCCAGTATTTCAAAATCCAGTTCTTCAGAATCAAAATGGCTGGTTCAAGCTCATCTTCCTTACCTTTACAATCAGTTTTTAATGGTGAAAGTTACGATTTTTGGTCAGTTAAAATGAAAGCATTTTTTATGGCATATGATTTATGGGATATTATTAACCAAGGATATGAATCACCTGAACCTGAGGGAAATTACACAGTAGCTCAAGTGAAACAGCAAAAAGATCAATCCATGAAGAACATGAAAGCCTTATCCTTCTTGTTCACTACCATTTCAGAGGAAATGTTTCCCAGAATTGTGGCTGCAATTACAGCCAAGGATGCCTGGGATAAACTTGAAGAATAATTCAAAGGTTCTGAGAAGGTCAGGGCTGTGAGATTACAATCCTTGACAAGAGAATTTGAAAAGCTCAGGATGAAGGAGCATAAGAAGGTTAAAGACTATACTTCAAGGGTAGTTGATATTGTAAATCAGATCAAACTGAATGGGGAGAAGATGACAGATAAAAGAGTAGTTCAAAAGGTGTCGATCACATTGCTTGAGAAGTTTGATGTTGTTACAATAGCCATTGAGCATACAAAGGACCTGTCTAATCTCACTTTAACTTAACTAACAGGTGCCTTATTGGCCTATGAACAAAGAGTTGCATCAAGGAATGAGAAATCGAATGAGAATGCTTTTGCAGCTAAACATAAACCTCAGTATTCCAGATGCAATTTGATGCAAGAAAAAAAAGGGATGGAAGTAGTAGCAAACAGGGAATGAGTAGAGAGAGTAGATACTCATATCTACCATGTGGCATTTGTGGAAAATCAGGGCATTCAGACAAGTTCTGTTGGAAAGCACACAAATGCAGAGTATGCAATCTTGTTGGACATCTTGAGAAGTTTTGTCCTAGCAAACGTTCAAATCAAACTCCATCACAACATCAGTCCAGAAATCAGTATCAGCAAACTTCACTAGCAACTGAAAAGAAGGCTGAAGATCACATATTCCTAGCATTTCTTATGGCAAACACAGTAGAGGCAGATTCATGGTTCATTGATAGTGCTTGCACAAATCACGTGACAAGCAAAGAAGAAATTTTCTGCAACTTGAATCCAGATTGCAAAGCATCAATCAAAATGGGAAATGGTGAGATTGTATGTGCCAATGGAGTTGGAACCATAGCAGTTCAAACCAAGAAAGGTATGAAGTATATTGATAATGTTTTACTTATGCCTGATTTATGTTCAAATTTGTTAAGTGTTGGACAGATGGTTCAAAATGGTTACTCACTGTTTTTCAAAGATAATTTGTGTCAAATACTTGATTCTCATAATGTTGAAATTGCTTGTGTGCCTATGAAGAAAAAGAGTTTCAGTATCTATTGGCAAAATGTGATAGCAAAAGCTGCTAAAGTGAGTGTTGACGAATCAAATTTATGCCATAAGAGATATGGCCATTATAACTTTAAATCATTAGCATGCTTTCATTCTCAAGGTCTGGTAAGGGATTTTCCTAAAATTAATGAGCCAGGAGAAGTTTGTGAGGGTTGTAGCTATGGTAAGATGCATAGAGAAGCATTTTCAACTGGTGGAGCTTGGAGAGCAACACAGAAATTGCAGCTAGTACATACTGATATATGTGGACCGATGAGAACATCTTCATTGATTCAGAATTTTTATTTTGTACTCTTTATTGATGATTGCACAAGGATGTGTTGGGTATATTTCATGAAGAACAAATCAGACGTGTTCCAAATCTTTAAGAAGTTCAAAGCATTGGTTGAAGGTCAGTCAGGCTGCAAGAATCAGATGTTGAGATCTGATAATGGCAAGGAATATACATCAAAAACGTCTGATCTATTTTGTGAAGAAAATGGTGTTCATCATCAACTTTCAGTGCCTTACACTCCACAGCAAAATGGAGTAGCTGAAAGGAAAAATAGATCTGTAATGGAAATGGCTAGAAGCATGATGGGTGAGAAGGAATTGCCAAAGAAATTTTGGGCAGAAGCAGTGTACACATCAGTGTATTTACAGAACAAATTATCAACTAAGGTTGTGACGGGAAAGACACCTATTGAAGCTTGGACTGGAATCAAACCAACTGCAAAACATCTCAAAGTGTTTGGATCTTTATACTACATTCATGTTCCAGATCACAAGAGAGGTAAATTGGATAATAAAGTTGTGAAAGGAATTTTTCTTGGCTATAGCTCCCAATCAAAAGCCTACAGAGTGTATAACCTAGAAACTGAGAGTATTTCAGTCTCAAGAGACATCAAAGTTGATGAAAATGCTAAGTGGAAGTGGGAAGGAGATGTATCACAGCAGCCTCAGATCTCAGTGCCTGTAATACAACAGAACTTTCCAGTGAATGAACCAGAAAATCAGCAACCTGTATTGGAGTCCAGTGCATCAAATGATGGACCATCTAGTCCACCTCCTAGAGGTACTAGACCATTTGAATGAAGTGTATGAAAGGTACCATATGGCTATTATTGAGCCAAATAGCTATGATGAAGCTGCAAAACATCATGAATGAGTTAAAGCAATGGAAGAGGAGATGAAAATGATTTAAAAGAATGAAGCATGGTTGCTGGTGCCTAGACCAACTAATAAAAAGGTGATTGGAGTCAAATGGATATACAAAGCTAAGATGAATCCAAATGGTTCAATCTACAAGTATAAAGTCAGACTGGTTGCTAAGGGTTTTCCTCAAGAATGTGGGGTTGATTACTTTGAAACTTTTGCTCCAGTTGCAAGATATGATACAATCAGGTTGTTAGTTGTAATGGCTGCTCAAAAGAGATGGAAAATTCATCAGCTTGACATTAAGTCAACTTTTTTAAATGGAGAACTTGAAGAGGATGTGTATGCTGAGCAACCAGATGGATTCATTTCAAAATCAGTACCTGACTATGTGTGCAAGTTAAGAAAGACTTTGTATGGCTTAAAGCAAGCTCCAAGAGCTTAGTATAGCCGAATTTATGGCTATTTATGTGGAAAAGGATTTCAAAAGAGTGAAAGTGAACACACTCTTTATATAAAATCAGATTCTTATGCAAATGTCTTGATCATTTCTCTGTATGTAGATGACCTTTTGATCACTGGGAATGATATTGAATTGATTCAATCATTTACACTTGAACTTGAGGAGGAGATTGAGATGACAAACTTAGGAGAAATGAAGTATTTCCTTGGAATTGAAATAGAGGAAAGATCTGATGGAATCTTTATGTCTCAACACAAATATGCTACTGATATTTTGAGAAGGTTCAACATGTTGGATTGCAAGCCTGTGGATACGCCTATAGCATTGAATACTAAGCTATCAAGAGATGATGGAGATCAGCCAGCAAATGAACAAAACTTCAGAAGTCTTGTTGGAAGCCTGTTGTGGCTGACTTCAACCAGACCAGATCTGATGTATGCTACAAGTTTGTTATCTAGATTTATGTCCAATCCTTCGCAAACACACTTTGCTACTACCAAAAGAGTACTCAGATACATCAGAGGCACTCTCAAGCATGACATTTACTATGAAGGAGGAGTTGGATCAGATTTATTTGGCTACTCAGATAGTGATTGGGCTGGTTCAGTGGATGATATGAAGAGTACCTCTGGGTACTTATTTTCTTTGGGATCTGGTGCATTTTGTTGAAATTCAAATAAGCAAGACATAGTAGCTCAATCAACAGCTGAGGCAGAGTATGTGGCTGCATCATCAGCTGTCAATCAGGCAATTTGGCTGAGAAAAATACTAAGTGACTTGCATCAGCATCAAGCTAATCCTACCTCAATTTTAGTTGATAATCGGTCAGCTATTGCTTTGGCTAAAAATTCAGTTAATCATGGAAGAACTAAGTACATCAAAGTCAGATTCCATGCTATTAGGGAAGTTGAGAAGAGATGTAAGGTTCATTTGCAATATTGTCCATCTCAACTCTAGTTGGCAGATTTGTTCACTAAGCCTCTTGCAAAGGCTCGTTTTGAAGAATTGAAGAATCAGATTGGAGTGTTGAATAGAAGCTTCAAGGAGAAGATTGAAGGCTAAGGTGAAGACTTCATTCAACCTCACAAACTTCACGTTTTTATTGTAATGATTGTTAGTGCAAGTTGTGTTGTGTTTGTCTTGCTTAAGTTACTGTATTTGCTGACATTTTGTATCTTTGAGGTTTACTTGTAAGCTTAAACTTGCTCATTAATATAATGGAGTGTATGGTCAGTTGTAAAGGACATCATATCAACAAAAAATCTATTCAGAAAAGCTTCTTCCTAAATTCAGTTTTTCTTCCTCTCTTCCATCTTTGAGCTTCGACTATAACAAAGCAAAAAATCATAGATTGATCTTGTATTATTCGTGCAAAGGATCTTGCATGTGTTATTTGGTGCTCATTATCATCTTTGACAAGAGCCAACATGTACACCTGACAATATTGGGGAAAATCATCAATAAACACAACATAGCATTGACAACCTCCCTTCTGTTGGAATGGGAGATTTGCCCCAAGCATCATAATGAACTAAGTGGAACGGAGCATATATAGATTTGTACCCTGTAAATGTACAGCATTTGGAATAAGTAGTAGTGTGTTAAATGAGTGACTTAAGTAGTAGTTTTAAATTATTGTCGGCCTATGAGGACTCGTATTTACTTATGAAATCAATTATATCTAATCTAAAGAGAATTAGTCAAGTTTTTTGTGAGTTTTGATTTTTACTAAAAAATAATTAAATTGAATTAAAAGTTGTATAGGAATTTTGGAGAATTTCTGAATATGATAGAGGTACTAGCTTCTCATTTATGGTCCGTTTGATTGCAAAGGTGGAATTTTGGTGGAAAGAAAACGAATTATAGGGAATTGAATTGCCTAGAATTTGTTTTAGACTGAATTATAATCAATGGTGTTTGATTGATATAATTTTTCACCTAATCCGTTTGACTTTGTTTTTCATACAAATTGTTAATTTTTGGGATAATTTTTTTTACAATTGGGAATAAAATTTGTTTGGATTGCCAAAAAGTAAAATAAATAAATTATTTTTGTGTTCGTTTGGTTTCGTTTTTTATATAAATTGTCAATTAAATGGATAATTTTTTTAACTATTGAGTCTAAAATGTATTCCAATTATATATAAAAAAATAAAAAATAGAAAAATGTCAGTTGGTGGAAAATGAATTTCCACCAAATGGAGGAAAGCAAGGGTAAGTGGTGGGTCCCAAGAAAAAGCTTTTGCCTAGAAAAATAAGGCTGTCAAACATCCGAAGTGGGAAAAGGTATGGAAATTATTTTACCCTTTTCATGAAAAATGAGAGCTATCTAACAGGGTGTTATGGTTTTTTACTTCGATTTTCAATTTTTTCCCCCTAACTGATCACTACTAGTTTGAATTGATGAAGTGTTTAAAAATATATCAGGATTAAATGCATTTTTATGTATGAACCTCTAATTTTTTTTATGGAAGTTATGAATAAGTAAAAATGTGACTAAAGCTAAAAAAAAAAAAAAAAAAAAAAAAAAAATCAATAAGGATCCCAAAAAATAGAGTGAAATATATTTCCTATCAAACTTTACAATGTTTTCAATCTCTAGGAAGCAAAATAAATCACATATCATTCGAATAGTGATTAGACATTTGGAAGTCTATAAAAATAACAATGAATATTCAACTAATCGAGTAGCTAATCCAAATAGTAAAAACTAATATAAATCTTCAAAACATGGTTTACGTCATTATCCTAGTTAATTGAGATTTAGCTATTATATACGAATAATTCAAATACATAAGAGTTGATTTCTACATCACCAGTATATAGAAAAGCGAAGGAAAATGAAAGTTGTAGAATCTTTAATCATGAACTTCAAATTTCTCCAATCATCATTTTTTATTTTTTATTTTCAAATTGCCAATATTTTTGATCTCCTCCAAGCTCTCTTATGAAGTATAATGTTCCTAAGTATATATATAGGCCTCAATTTACGGTGAAAAATTCATGTTTAGCTTGACTTCGAATTCCATTTAATTCGGGTGCTTGAATCAAGGACTGTTCAAGCATCGAAATCTGGTAACTTTGCAACGTAGTGCATGACATTTTGTCTCGAACATGGCGCTTTAGCATTGAGATCTGATGCTTGAGCCTCTTGAGCAATAGAATGTATGGAATTTTTTCGACATCTGTTGCTAGAACATCAAAATGTAGAGGTTGAGCATCAATTCACTTCCAGTGCTCAGCTCTTCATGTGGACTCTTCTCTGGACAGTATCTAATCTCCTTCAAAACTCCAAACCGCCTTGTTTTCTTCTCACTTTCCTATTGAAACATCAAGTTAGGGAGTCTCGATCACACAAACGAGCAAAAATAATAAATAAATAAATAATCTCATTCTAATTACTCAAAAAGTTTTGAAATATATAAGTGTGAAACACATTCAAGAGTTGTATTTATTTTATTATAGATTAAATGAGTAATCTATGATCAAAAGTAATTAATAACATGAAAGAGAGAAGAGGACTACAATGTGTTCCCTACTTATCTTTTTCTCTCTTTTTTTGTGTTACACAAAGAGGCTCACTCTAATGCTCATTATTTCATATTGTGTCATATTCTTTTCTCGCTTATTATTACAACAAATTGATATCGAAATTATTCGGTATTTCTTCAGTATTTATAACAAACTGGTATCAAAGCTAATGTTTTATTCATAAAGAGATTTTGATCTTGGAAAGGCAACCATGAAGTTTGATATTCTGCTATTGGATCATAGTATAAGATTTTTGTTGTAGTGGATTATGTGAGCAATGCTCGCTTATATGCGATTGATTATGTCGTGTTTTTTGTCAGCTTCATATTTGTTGTTTAGAGACATGATTTTATATAGTTGTGATATTCTTTCTATTGAAGAAGCATATAATGCTCTATTTTCAAAAGGGAAGATGAAGCTTACTGTTCAGGTAAATGGGCATGGCCTTGTTCTTGATGGTGGTTGTGTAGAGGCAAATTAAGGTCTAACTTCAAAATTTATTCCGAAAATTTGGGGCACTTAATTAAGGATTGCTATATGTTGCAGAATAATGAAAAATTACCAGTAGCTAATATAAAGGAAAAGCAATTAGATATTTTGGGCGAGTATTGGAGAAACTTTTAACAATGATGGAAATCTTTTTGTAATTTCTGATGACTATTCTAAATATGAAGATGATTGGATTCTTGATACGGCTTGCACTTTTCATATGTATTCCAATCGGGATTCATTTAAAACATATAAAGAATTTTCCAAAGGTATTGCTATAACCGGTAATAATACACCTTGTCGAATAGATGAGAAGGGTTTGAATTAAGTTGATTAATGGAAGTGTCAAAACACTCGATGCAGTGCAGGATGTTCCAAATTTGAAGAAAAATATTATCTCCTTAAGTACTCTTGACTTGAAATGGTATAAATTCATTGATGAAAGTGGAGTTCTGAAGGTTTATAGAGGTGCTCGTATTGTATAATGGGGACCGAAAAAATCCTAATTATATGTCTTGTAAGGTTTTACAGAATCTTTGAGGATCAACATAGTTTAAGGACTCAGGTGAATTGTAAGCTTGGGTCAGTGCCAACGGAGTTTAGTTTAAGGTCTACTTTGATGGATACATTTAAGTCAAATTCGAAAGTTATGGATAATTTCACTTTGTCACCATTATGAATGGTGTCATTATATTCAATTTCTAGAAACATGCCCATTTTTGAGAATATGCCTCCATATAGGTACAAAGATGTTGATTTAGTTGATTATGATTCGTTCATGGTTGAAGGTGCGGATTCTAGCAAAGATTTGATTATTCTCTACGATTTAGTTGGGTTGTTTAACCTCATTACAAATTAGAACAATCAAAATACAAAACTATTATAATTATTTCTCCATATTTTAGTGAAAATTCCATTCCTCTGCCAATTATTTTGTTTTGTAATCAATTACTTTATATTGTGTTATATTATTTTCTAGCCTATTATCACAACAAATTGATATCGGAATCATCCAATATTTTCTTCGTTGTTTATAACACTGATGATAAACAAAACATTCATAGAAGACATACTCCATTTTCGGGTAATTTACCGTCTTTAAACATTTTGCATTTGGGTTCAACATTACTTCTTCTTGGAGGAAACGGTTGATCATTTGATTGTTTAAATATTGCTGCCTGTGATACCTTAAAGACCATAAGTATCTTCTAACTACTTCACAATATATTTTTTGCTTCTAACTATATTAATATATAGTTTTTAGGTTCAGTTAAAACAAAAACAAAAACAAAAAAAGGACGAGCTCGCGAGCCGAGTCTCCAACCCATGAGCTACAAGCTCGTGGGTCGAACGGAGCTCGCCCATTTTTCAATCTCGACTCGTTGCAAAACGTGCCATGAGCCGAGCTCGTGTGGGTAAGGGCCGAGCTGACTCGGCTCGGCCCATTGCCACCGCTAGGCCCCAACAATGTGCCTAGAGAGAAATTTTACTGCATATTATTGTATGGAAAGATAATGTGGCCTCAAATTATAACCCTTGGTGAAAATGGGCTCATGCATTTTATATTGGATCACTAGGGTTCCATTTTATTGCAAGAGCGAAATTTTGATGGAAATAAAATGAGTTTTATGGAATTGAATTGTCAATAATTGTTTTCTTCGAAATTGTCAATTAATTGTGTTTGATTGGTATAATTTTTCACCCGAAAAATATTGAAATTTTGGATCTTTTGTTGTTCGTTTGACTCTTTTTTCATGGAAATTGTCCGGGCAAAAAAATTACAGTTGTGTATATTATTTGTTTCCATTGCAAAACATATTTAAAAAAAAAAAAAAAAAACTGGAAAACCAATTGCCACCTGTTTTCCTCGAAACCCATGAAAACCCACCGTGCGAGCCACAACCAAGAAAATCAATTGCCTAGAAAATATAGTGTATTAAATAAGGCATTAGTGAAAGATGAAATTTGTTTTCTATTTTTCATGAAAATTTTTGTTACATCAAACGTCAAACAGGCCCTAACAAAGAGTCTGGTGGGAAATTGTCGTTAGGGACGATCTCATTACTAATTACTAAAAAGGTTGGACTCTTGGAGACAAGAGTGTGACAAGAAAAGATAGGACGGTCACTAGCCAACACCAACACTCTTTAGTTAGTGTCCAACAAATTGTGCCTCGTCAAGTGAGCCAATGGCAAGCAAAACCGCGTGGACAGCCAAGCACATTTATGTTGTTTGACGCTGTAAATTAATTAATTAATTAATGGGATAATGACAGCACACTGCCCACAGCTCAAACTTCTCAACTACTTAGCCAAGGTGTTTAATTGGACTTTTTGTGAATATCAGTATGACAGTTCTTGTATTCTGTCCTGTTGAGATATATCCCACAATTTATCTCATCCACAATGCTCTAAAGACGAGATGGTAGAAACCCTCAATATTGGAGTTAAACCTTTTTCAAAGTGCTTAATTGGAATGAGTTGACAGGAGGTGGCATAGCCAAATTGACTTGGCAATTGTAAAGAAAACACTGAACAATTCTATAGATTTTACAAGAGAATAAGTAAATAAAAATTTATTTAGGGTGAGGAGGAAAAATAAATTTACTTGGAGCAAGTATTTTTTATTATTAATTTCTTCATGTTGCATTGGTAGATTAAACAAAGGTATTTTTTTCAATTTCTAATTTTCTACTACATATATATTATTATTATTATTATTATTATTATTATTATTACTCAATAATCCTAAATTATATTTTATATACAAATTATAATAATCTCAATTTTATGTTTTTTCAGCCCAATTAGAATAGATAATTTTCTAACCCAACTGCCAGCTCAACTACCCCAACCCATAACAGCATAATCCATAACTCATACATTTCTTATTTCAATTGAAAATTAAAGTATCAATTATCAAACACAAAACCTAACAATTCTCTTCCTATCATTCCATTCTAGTTTCCACGATTTCATGCTTCCACCAGCATCCCTTCCTCATACGCGACGCGACTCTTATTTCCACACGACGTGACCTCGTCTCTGCCGCCTTCGCCTACCCAATCTCGACCCTTCCTTTTTTCGTGACTACTCTCAAGGTCTCAATTCTGTAATATCAACAACCGGCGTCTCCTTCTTCGATTCGAGACTTCAAGCCGCCGGTTAACTATTCATCTTTAAAACCGGTTAGGTTTAGGTTTAAATGAAATAAAGTAGACATGAAAAAAAATATATGACGAAATCGACGGTTTAAAATCGGACCAAATCGTTAGATTTAAGTTTGAATTTTTTTTCAAATCGTTCAAAATGGTTTGGTTTAGGTTTGTATTTTTTTTTAATCGATTTAAACGATTTAATTTAAAAATCTATCAAAAATTGATAAAATCAGATCGCTTACACCCTCATTGGCACCTTCATTGGAATGAGTTGACTGACAGCCAGCTAAGGAATGACATAGCCAAATTGACTCGGCAATTGAAAACAAATCATTGAACTATTCAACTTTTAGTTAGTAGTAATATAAGCTGCCAAAATTTGTTTAGATTTAATATATTTTACAAGAGATTGAGAGAATAATTTTTTTATTTTTTTTAATTTTTTTTTTTGTATGAGGAAAAATGATTTTTTTTTTTTTTTATACATGCTCATCATATTATCATTAGTAGAAGTTATTTTGAGGTCGTTAATCATACATTTTGTGTTCTTTGTATTGATGGTCTTTATAATTTTTTCCTAATTTTTCAGAAGAAAAAAAATTGTATGACCGGTTCTCAATGAATAATGATTATTCATCATGATGATAGAATCACCACTAGGGTCATGCTACTTGAACAGGACGACATCGACCTTGTTCAAGGAGAATAATTCATTATCACCCTATGTGACAACATAATGAAGTTAAACGGTCTATTCAATTAAATGCATAGACAAGAAGTTCATTTTATTGATTTTATCGTTCAATGATATTCAAACATGATGACAAATATCAATACTCGTTCTCGACCTATTGGTCAAATAGCTAGTTGGTATCCAATCTTGGAAAAAAAATACAAGTTAGTAATTGACGTTCCCATTATATTTGCATAATAAAAATCTATTAAGTAGCTAGTTGGTCTCCAATCTTGAGAGCCGTAAGTTGTGAAACAAAATCTAATTGTGTTAACAATTTAATAGAGTTTTGGGTTATTTACATTGTTGGGATCTAACTCTATAACTATAATTAAATAAAAATTAGCGATATATATATTCACATGGATTTTCGATAAGAGTAATGATATGTAATAGGGGCACTAATCTAGGTTACAGTAAATTTCATTGATCTGTTGTCTAATAAATAAAAATGTATTTTAACATAAAATTCGCTGTCACCTAGATTGATGATAAAGACAAGTGATATTAGTATTACTATTTTAATAAATGTTACGATTCAAACCAATCATTAATTCGATCCGATCGTCTTGTGATATTTTTAAGATTTGAGGAGAAGCAAAAGAAAATTGGGAGTCACAGGTAAGGCAGGTGGTACGCGGCATTGTTAAAAGGTTAAATTTTCTTAGCCAGGGGCCTGGTCAACAGGGGGCAATGAGACCCCCCCCCCCCCCCCCCCCCCCCCAATCCGACTGTCTGCCGGCCTTTTGGTAAGCTCATTGTTGAAATAACAACCCTCGTGCTAGCAATGCAGCGGGCTCTTTGGGTGAAAAGTTTGGATCAGCAAAAGACTTGTTGTCCCCTTTACATCTAACCACACAGCTGTTCACATTAATATATACATATATTTATCACTGACATCCAACCACATTTTAAAACTGCAATCACTATATGTTCTAAAATTACACTCCATTGTTTTAGTTGCTAACTCATAGGTTGCGAAGTCTAATTATTGTTATCGTATGCAGCGGGCTCTAATTTACTTATAAATAGAGTCATTATTATGCTTTTGCATCACAATCATGAGAGAGAGAGAGAGAGAGAAGAAATGGTGCATGATTTTCTCTTGTAAATCATTTTTATTATAGTAAATTACTGCCGTGACGTAAAATAACGTAGTCTAACATTGAGACAATGTTCTATAAATCTGTGTTTCTATTTTTTTTCCTGCAAATTGATTGCTCCGCAATGCAATAAAATTAGAATTTATAATTCTCAACACTAGCTAATTAACTGTATCGTGAAGTTGACTCCCTCAAGAATAGCCGTACAATCACCCGTGAGGTGAGATAATTTGCAGATTATATTTCTAAGTAAATTATTACGACTACTTTAGTACGATAAAGTGTATAAAAATGAGCAATATTAGTGGAGAAATAGAATTTAAAAGTTTATTAACCCTACAATACGATATTAATTGTTTAAATTGTGTGTCAAAAACATGTCTCTAGCCAAGACGTATACGTTGAAGAAAAATAATCTACTAAGATTCGATAACATAACACATTAATTTATTGGAGATGATTAACTTGACTCACATTATTATTAATATAATTGAAAGAGAATGCATTTACAAACCTCATTTGTCTATTTAGAATTCTATTATAAAAACCCAACCAATATTGAGCTATACTCTCTCTCTCTCTCTCTCTCTCTCTCTAATGGCAGAAGTTCTTAATGAAGAACAGATTGTTGAATTTCAAGAAGCTTTCAGTTTTTTTGACAAAGATGGAGATGGTTCGTCTTGTTTTTCGACTATGAATTCTCTTTCACATAGTAATTCATATAAACATGTATAAACTGGGAATCGAATATTTGCAGGTTGCATTACCATTGAAGAATTAGCCACAGTGATCAGATCTTTGGACCAAAATCCAACTGAGGAAGAACTCCACGACATGATCAAGGAGGTCGATTCCGACGGAAATGGGACCATAGAATTTACAGAATTTTTGAATCTAATGGGCAAAAAAATGAAGGTAATACTGCATTCTGTAATTCAACTAATATTCAATGCGCAGTATATATATTATTTCATTTTTTAACCTCAGTTTTTGTATTAAATTTTTTTGATTTGTGTGTTGTGTTATGAACAACCAGGAAACTGATGCAGAGGAGGAGCTTAAAGAAGCTTTCAAAGTGTTTGACAAGGATCAAAATGGTTACATATCAGCCAATGAGGTGAGATTATTTATCACAAAGCATTTGACCAAGATAAAAATAAATAAAAAAAATTATAGGATACCCACCATTTCTATTTTAAATGGGTAAAAATTTCATTTGCATAGTTGAGATTTCATATCTCGATTCGATAATAAAATTTTAACTTGTTTCAATTGGATTACTAAACTTTAATTTAGATTCAACTTTTATCATTCTATTAGATTCTGTCACTTGTCGTGTTCTCTTGAACTGGAAGAAGTTTCTTAGTCGACAATCATGTCAACTGATTTGCACATAGTAGCTACATGACATCTTAGAAAGGAAAATGATAAAATAAGAGTTAAATAAATATATATATATATATATATATATATATATATATATATATATTTTTTTTTATTATTTAAACACTTTTATGATATAATGTAGTGGTAAATTGACATGTCAAAAAACGATTACAAGAATAATCAATTGTGGTATGGTGGCTAATTTGTGAGACGTTATGTTATAATGGTGAAAGTTGATACTAAAATAAAGTTTACTAGTCTCATTCGAAATTAAAGTACAGTTCAACAATCCAACTTGAAGTTTAGGGACAAATCTAGTGATCTTGAAATTATTTTAAAGTCAACTAGCAGAATGTGATATCAAGAATTATCGTGTATTTTATTTGAAGATGTTGATTTGAAATTTTCTCATACGTTGTACGAGTACAATTATTTTTCTTTATAAGTGCTAGTTGGATACGGAGAAGTACATTCATGGTACATCCAAGAGCTCAAATGTTAGGGTTTTGCTAGGGCGGGGGGCGCCCACCGACGAATAACAAGACCCCACATTTTAATTGATCTAATAAAAAGTAAAATTGTGGCTGGCTCTCTGATCTTTTAGGTAGTGTGATTTTGAATCTTTAAATTTCAAAAGTGGGATTTCGAGAATCTGTAGTTTTGAATGCCTACATGATGGAAGCTATCAATTTGAACGTCAAAATCACACGTAACTTTCACGTGGCTTAAAGCAACATATTAGTAGTTTGACCATTTTCATTTTAAAGTTACATGAAAGTCGTTTACGATTTTAATAACTACATTGACAATTTTGTTCCGTAGGGATCTAAATTCAAATGTATGAATAGATGAGGCACTCGTAACCTCACATTTAAAAGTTAGGGGTTCTAAATTATGTTAATTGAAAGGTTAGAACATCTCCAATCATGGTATGGAAGAGAAGTCACAACTTAAATCTATTTCTACAATTGAAGATGCTTTAACATTTCAATCTCTAATGGAGAGATGTAAAGGAAATGCAAATTGCATTCTCAGGCAAAAAATGTAGGAAAAAAAGATTTATGTATTTATTTTTTTATCCATAAAAGACAAAAAGTGAATTTAGATTTTTTAATTAAAGCAAAATTTGAATTTAGATCCATCTGAATATAAAAAAAATGGAAAACTGGTTTTGGATATATCAATTTACACCAAATTTTACACCACCGTTACAGATGCTCTCGAGAAGCCCATCCCTAACTTCCCATAAAAAAAATTAAAATAGTTTTTAGTTTTCTATATATATAATATATAGTAATAATAATGAGATATTTTAACAAGTCCTTAATTAAAGACCCTCTGATCTTCTGCAGCTAAGGCACGTAATGATCAATCTGGGGGAAAAATTAACAGATGAAGAGGTTGAACAGATGATCGAAGAAGCTGATTTGGATGGTGATGGTCAAGTCAATTATGAAGAATTTGTGAAGATGATGATGACTATTGGGTAGAAGTTGATTAATTATATTCATATTCTCAACTCATTTCATGTTCAATGTTTGCTCAAATTGTTTAATTGTTGTTAAATTATCACAGTCATGAATATGATAGGATCAATTTTTTTCTTTTTCTTTTTTTTTAATTGAACAAAAAAAATAAAAATAGGATTCTTAGTTTTTAATTCGATTAATTTCATTGTTGTATTTTAAAAGTTTAGTTTAAAACAAAATATTTTTTGTTGAGAATTATTAATCTTTGCAAATAGTTGATAAGCAATAAGTAGTTAACTTGTTAGTAGCTTGTTTGGTAGCCATTTTGTTAGAGAAAATGAATTTTTTGGGGTCATGTGATGGTGAATATGTGGTTGAAAAAGAAGAAAAAGTTATTGATGTGATAGAAAATATTATTTTATTGAAGAATGTGTGGTTGAAAATGAAAATGAGAATGAGAATGAGAATGGGTACCAAACAGGGCATAATGTAATTAATTGAACAATTGGTACATTAATTTCTCCGTCGCCGTGTGTTTAAAAAGTATTATTATAAAGTTTAGAAAAAATGCCACATAACTCATATCTTTACTATTAAATGTTCGATACTGGACTAGATAGTGGCAAAATGATATAGAAAGAAATTAAAAATAAGCACACCGAGGAAAAGAATATCAACTAAATAACTAAAAGTTATGAAGATCACTTGTAGGCAATTTGTAATTATCTTGGACTGCCATAACTTTCAAGTTCCATATTTTATATCTATTCTCCTTCAAAAACCAACATCTTGGTTCTATTTCGATGGCAACCGTTCCCCCCCCCCCCCCCCCCCCCTCATGGTGGGAACTGGCTTACCAAAAAGTCGACCCGGTCTGGGGTCAGCCTAGTAGAATGAAGGGGACGGTCCCCCCTGAAACCCCATACTCCTTCAGTACAATCTTCTTTATTTAGTCAGAACTTTACATCATGTTACTTCTGACGTTAACAACCTGCCAACATTATCCATATCACCGGCCTCTCTATTACACTTACCGGTTATGCTCGCTTTCCCTCCTCCTCTAAGTCCTACACATTAGCTAATGTATTGTGTATTCCAGCCAGTGGCGGATCTAGAATTTTCATGTTTCGTTTATATATACTAATCCCTCAAAACAAAAAACAAAAAGTAAATTCAAAACGAAGAAACAAAAACGCAAATCAAAACGCACCCTAAGCATCTGAACTTTCATGTTTCATTTTAATCTCGTGCTTTAAAAGAATGCTCTAATTTTTGGCCTTTCAACAGCAATGCATTCTAATTTTCTGCAATAAAGCACAAAAAATTAATAGTATAACAATGTGCACACGTCTGGCACAATGCGTATATACACAGTTTGAGCCGAAACGTTGTACAGAGAAAATCTAGTTTGAGCCGAAACGTTGTACAGAGAAAATCTAACCAAACTCTATGCAATCAAACATTGTAGACAAAGATTTTAGGATTCTACTGAGCCTAATAACACCGATGTCGAGTTTCAAGCTGGTACAGGTTCAGGCACCTTTGCATTCTCAACCAGATTCAAACTGTCGTAATATTCCACCAAGACTTTCCAACCACCAGGGCACATAAATCCGTCAGGAGGGTTCTCCCTGTTCTTCGCAAGCGATCGCATCTGGAAAAACATGAGGAATTAGACACAACATTTAACCAGAACATTAATAGCTTAGAATACAATCACTTCGTAACAATTCTAATATCAGCATCAAGAGCAACTTTTACAAATTATCTCGCTTCAAATTTGAATTAAGTCCTTGTTTAGAAAGAATTTTTACTTGTTCAATTTTCTTAATTTATTTTTTGTGTGAGATTTTTTGTGTAGCAGGTGGCATATTGCAGAGAGGAAGGAGACGTATCGGGAAAAGCTGTTAGTAAGAGATACCTTGGTGCCAGATATGAACAGAAAATCCTGAGGCCTTGATGGATCGAAGAATGCCATTTTACTCTGAGTCTTATCATATGCAGCGACCTACCATTCGTCCATAACAACTAATTAGATTCAAAAATACTTCATATTTCCAGAGACGGAAAATATTTAAATGTTTAGCAGAATCAAAAACATAACAAGAACGTCGTGAATGTGGTAAGGCCATGTATATGTTTATCTACCTTGAACGGAAGAATGTTGAGCCGCTCCAGTCCAGGAGCCATGCTAAGTACCTTCTTGCCATGATCGGCATCATACAAATCTCTTTTCTCAAGTGGATGGCTCATGCCAGCTGGATCACGACCAACAATGTAGAAGTTTGCACCTGCATTTATCCGAGCCTTCGCATGCCATTGTACCTCAGTAGGTCCAGCATAGTGCATCGGAGATGGGAAAATAGAAACTACTGTCGTCTCTGGATCAAGAACACCATCTTCAAGCACCTATAACACCAATAAATAGGGGCAACAATCTTCATATGAGATATCATGAACTTTAGTTCACATTTTGTGCACCATATAGTACTAGATAATATAATGAACAAGATTTTGTCTATTTTTCTTTCTTTTGTATTATCTGGTACCA
The DNA here is from genome assembly GCA_019395295.1 of Osmanthus fragrans. NCBI lineage: Eukaryota > Viridiplantae > Streptophyta > Magnoliopsida > Lamiales > Oleaceae > Osmanthus > Osmanthus fragrans. The sequence continues at coordinate 14,258,444 of CM033361.1, forward strand.
TCCATCTTCCACATAGGCGCTGCCCCCGAAAATTTTTTTTGGATCTCAGGGTAGCACAAATATTCCCTAATCTCAAATGAATGTTGAGTGAGAAGTCAAAACCATTTGCCAGCCTCTTTTTTAGTCATTGCAGACACTAACAAAATGCCTAACAATGACATTATGGCAGATTAAACACATTTGCAGACACTAACAATAATCAATAATAGCTAAAATGGATTGGGTTAAATGGGTTGGGGGGTTTTGGGTTAAATAGATTGGGGGTTTTTCAAAAAAAATCTGAAAAAAAAAAAAATCTGAAAAAAATGGGGTGGCCTTTGCCCCTGCGGGACCCCCCTGGGTCCGCCTATGATCTTCCATACCAAATACTCTGTCCCTCTTTGAGAATAGATTTTGCAAAAAGTGAATTTTCTAAAGAATGTGTGGTTAAAAAAGTAGAGTTTGAAAAATCAATTTGGGTTCAGTTTGTATTTTACTACTAAAAGATTGTAATAGGTGAGGCCAATATAATATAGACTTGAAAAGTTTATGAACCTTCTCGTGTTGCCTCATTCGCCAAATAAGTGGGACATCATCTGCCTTTGTGTAGCCTCCCAACGGATGAAGCAAAAGGACGGGATTCTTGTATCCCATCTCAAGAAGCCGTCTGCGTGTGTCTGTCATCAACAAAGCATGTCCATTGTGCACCGGATTTCTGAGCTGGAAAGCGAACACTGCATCTGCATTCCGTTTCTCAAATTCGTTACGTAGTTGTGCTGGGGAAAGACGGAAATGATCAAGACCGTCATTGTACTTGATCGGTTCTAAAACCTCCAAATCACCACCAATCAGCCAGTTTCCAGCCTCGCTAATAGCTTCCTCGACATAAGGTAGACCAGGTGCAGTGGTTCCCCAAGTTCTTGCTATTCTTTCTTCTTTGTTATGCTTGTAAATCTCAATGCTGCAGTTAGAATCAATATAATGAATTCAAATTTCTTGACAAGTCACATTTCTTATGCTATCAATGTGCATGGCAAGCGTAAAACTAACATAATGCACAAACATTTTCCGCCTTCATTATATTATTATTAGGTCCTAAACTTGGTTCCAAAAAAAGAAAAAAAATTTGACGAATAACATTGAACAATTATCAATTGTTTTACTTCATAAAACCCATTCAAACCACAAACTAGTGCAATCATCGCATACAACTCTCTGATCAGCATTAAGGGTGGAAATTTAGCCCCATAAACCGATTGATCTAACCCATTCTGGCTGGCATCGCACCAAACCGACTTAACCAACCGAACCGACCCAAGCACGATTGGTTTGGTAGTGCTCGGGTATTGGCCCCAACTTTGGGTCGGGATGGCTTCAAGTAAACCGAACTTTTCGGATCAGTAAAGGATCACCGAGAATCCGAACCAACACATGTCTGGGCCACCCTTAGCTCCGGTTTGTTTTAGCTAAAAATCAGATTTTTTTTTAAGTTTTGATTAAAAAATATGAAATGTTTGATGGAAGAATTGCAAAAACATAAATGTTTGAATGAAAATGAATTTAAGAAAACAAAATGTGGCCAAACACTAACAGCGTTGAAATTCATTCCAATTCCATGCATGTACCAGTAAGGAAAGTTAAAAGACCAAAATGCCCTCAAGTAAATATATACGCCCGAGTCATTTCACATAAAAATCTCGAATTAGAAAACAATTGATCACATGATTCACCTTCAAAAACAATTAGCATCAAAATTGAACACCTACGAAATTCTAGTAATGCAATTCAAAGTAACATAAAGAAGACATTTATGTGAAGTAAGGTGTAAAATGACGAAAATGCCCTTACTCGCTCAAGATGGCCACGAAGTTGTCTTCGTCGTCCACGAGCGCGACGCTGGTAGAAGATCCGATCCGACCCTTCTGAGCATCGTCGATGGCAAGCACAATCGGCACCGACATGTTTACAACCGATCCATTATCGAGCCGGAGCGAATTGAAATGAAGCGTTTGGAGGAACTCCGACTCCCGCATAAACCCCTTCAATGGACTGGCCCAGCCTTCGCTGAGCACATGAACCCATTGAAGATCGATTTTCGAGAGATTGATCTTGGGTAGTCCTAAGGCCTTTTCCGTCTTGGAGTCCTTTTCTGATTTTTCAACGAAGAGTTCGATTAGTTTTCCTCCATCCGGGTTGATCAACGAGGCGGATATCCGGGTCGGATATCTGGTTTTCGAGGCGGGACCGTGACGGAGGCGGAGTTTAAGAGGTGGCGCGAAATGGGTTTTCATTGGTTTGGTGAAAGAGTGGGATAAGGGGGCATTTAGGTAGAGAGAAGCCATGGCAGCCATTTGGAGGGAGAAAGGAATATATTGGGAAATTTTGCAAGAGAAAGTTGCAGTAGGGGTATTTTGGCGAGTTAAAAACTTCAAAATTGTGCCAGGAATTGAATAGTGATAGATACTAGCGATGGAGGTTGAATGGATTCTATGATGTAGGATTTTAGTTTTATACTTCAGGATATGGGTAGGTAAAATGTCGGGGGGATGAACCTAGACACATTTAATTACGGTATCAAATTTGAATTCAATTTAGTGTTAATCGTCCTTTTTTATTCAAGTGGAACATGTAATTAAAAAAATAAAAAAGATTTTGTACCCATGCAACATTATTTTATTAAAAATATATATAATTGAAAATGAATTGAAAATAAAATTAATTTTTAAATACAATAGGTCGACAAAACGCTTATTTTACCCAAACAAAAGAACAATATTTTAAGGAATCTTTATTTGGTAATCTGATGACCCCTACATTTCAAGGAAATTGAACCTGTCGTTCTCATCCATTTGATTCATATTTTTTTTTAAATTCATTTTTCTCTCTTCTTTTTAGTTATATATTTTTTAATAAAATAATATTACACGTAAATCGATAAATTTTTCTTCATTTTTATCACACATTCTCCATCAATCAACTATTTAAAATGCATTCTTTCCTAAAAAAATGGGAATCAAACATGCCGTTAATTATATAGTGAATTATGTTTTCACACAATTCTTTACGATATTTAAATCTCCAATCTTTAAAGGTTCGTTTAGTTTATGATTCAGTTTTTAATTTTCAATTTTAAGTTAATTTTCATTTTTTTTTAATTTTGAGAGTTTATTTTAAAATTGAGAAAAGTTTGTTAGATTTATTATTTTGAAAAATTGTTTCTTAAAACAGAAAAATAGAAAACGTTTTGTTTGAAATTTTAAGAAAAAATTAATAATTCTAACAATATTTTTTCCGAAACAAAAACAAAATAAATTTAGTTGGTAAAATATAGAAAATGAAAATATAAAAATAATTTATGTGAATAGAAATTTTTTATATTTGTTCATTCAAATATATTTAATTAAAATCTTTATGTAAATAATTATTAAGAGTTTGAACCTTTTTTATGTATATAATTTTTGTTCTTTAGATTTTTTTTTTTTTTTTTTAAATATACTCTTTTAGAATTTAAGAATTTGTCAATTTTTTTTATGGTTTTGATTTATGAATTTTTTTGAATTTTTAAAATGAAAATTTTTATTATTTTAAAATTTTTATATAAACAAAATTTTATTTATATGTTTGTTTCTCATGTTTTAAATTTTTTATTTTCGAAAATATCATACCAAACAAAATTTTGAGTGCTTTTTTAAAATTTTATAAAAATAAATTTATTTAAACGTTCAATTTTGCAAAATGCCTCAAAACTTAAAAAAAAAAAAAACTTGAAAATAACAAACTAAATGCACCCTAAGTATGTCACACTAGTTAAGATTTCATTTTAAAGAAAATTAAAATGGTTAAAATTTCATCTACCATCACAAAAGTTTTAGCGAAATTTTAATTTTCTTAATTCAGTTACTTGGCTTTAATTTAGTTTTAAATTGGATCGCAAAATTCTAATTAAATTTCAAATTGTACCACTATGTTACCTATCGTCTTCCAAATTAACAAATATTCACTCCTACTAATGAAATCTACTCAAATTATGCCCCAGTTTGAGCTCCATTAAAAATAGGTTTTGGAGAAAATTGTATTTTAAAAATCTAGTTAAAATTTTTATTTTAAATTTACGTGTAATTGAAAATAAGAGAGTGAAAATACATTTCTACAAAACTGGAGCCCAAACATGGGCTAAAACGCCAAATGTCTGTCTATAAGTTCTTGAATAAAGTTCATTGTACTGAAGATGTTAACATTCACTAACATGTGCGTGAGTTTCGTGTGAATAAAAAAGTCAAAAAAAAGTGGGACTCTTCATTGTGAATTTTTTATCAACCTCCTATATTAACATCTTCTGTACGAATAACGAAATGGTATATTCTTAGTCAAATTGGGAATTTTATACCTTACCAACGTGGAAAGTTCCTTTATCATGTGGTGCACTTCAAGGAACCTTCTTAAAGTCATAAAGACGTGCTTAATCTCTATCTAACGAACCTTACCAATATCACAGCCACATGCATAAAGGGCCCAGCGTACCTATGCTATGACGCACAAATTTGTCATCTTCAGTTCTGTCATATAATTATTGACTTTTAATTAAACTAACTTATAAGCAAGTAATTAGCTTCTCAAAAGAACCATTTAACAATTAGCAAACTCTAATACCGACTACCTTAATGGTTCAACTGGCCGACCTAGGTGGTCAAAGGGCAATCAATAGTATTATTTATTTGAGGCAACCTCACATCTACAAGTGCTCAAGTAACTAATTTGCAGACTATTGCATCAGTTCGAAAATTTATCCAGTACGCACTCAAAGGATAGTGACTGTGGATTTTCCGATAATAATAAATAAAAAAAAGTGTAAATTTTTTTTTGGTGTAACAACTTTACAAAATTTCAACCAATTTAGCTAATGTCAATTTTATTTCAGTTTTGCTACACTTATATCCTAGATGACATTTCATAATTTGACAATCAATTTTATCATTGATTTCTCCAACATTTATTTAAATCAATGAGCTCAATTTTTACACCTAATGAAATGTCATTCAAGATGTACATATTGAATGTACATGTAGATTAATTTATTTTATTTCTATTTCAATCCCTCCACTACATGCTAATCGTGTAATTGATGGGAACTGCATTTGTATTTTTTTTAACATAATTTTCCCAACATATTTTTTTTTTTGACAACCAAGAACCATTATATTAATTCAAATCACCTCGATAAAAATATATATTTACAATAAATTCAAGAATTAACAAGACGATCACAGATGGCAAAAGAGGCAAGCTTATGGATCACTGTATTCCCCTCACAATGTATATAGCGACAAGGACCACTACGCACCATAGGAAACAATGTCTAATAAAACAAATGTATTAGGAGGTTAATGAAAGTCAATAAAAAGGCTCTGAGCAATCACTTCCGCTTCCAAATGTGTTAATCAAGCATCTTTGGCAAATAGTAACACCCCTTGTAGTGCAAAAGACTCTCTGCATCTTTTGGAGAATTTGATCCCGAAAAATTGCCCAAGGCCAATCATATCGTCTCCTCGTACAACCATGTCACAATTCATTTTAATGATACTCCGCTAAAACCCATTTCTCGGCATTTGTTCTTCTCCCATTAGGAGCGGAGCTAGCACCCGACGAGCTCGTATGGCCGCCTATGCTGGCTCCGCCGGAATCTTCTGTTGCTCATCCGTCCGTCGGGAAGAGAAGGTAAGAAGAACCTGCACTGCAGCTGCGTGAGGAGGAGGAAGAAGAAGTCTGGGCTGCAAGGCTAGTTTGCTAGAGTTGGACCATTATTTCTTTTTTCTTTTTTTTCTTTTTGGCCTTTTCAAATTGGGTTGGGTCATGAGTTACTTAAAAAAAAAGCCCAAACCTTGTGGATTAATTGGTCCAATTACATAAGCCTTCCCAAATTGTGTGAAAATTGAAATTGGTTGAGAGTTGAGAGACAACGGGCAACTAGGGGGATGGGACCACTGTGACTGGCGCGACTGTGAGCCTCAAAGCGAGTCAGCCACAGTAATGTTTTCTTCCTCGGTTCCTCCTCCGGTTCGGGTTTTAGACTTTTAGTCCCCTTTTTTTTTAGTTATGGTTTATGAATTTGCAGTGGTTTACTATACTGATTTATGATTTATGATTATGAATTATGGGTTATGAAGTTATGATTATGAATTTATGAAATAGAGTTTTTATTTTTTAGGATTTATGAATTAGGGCTTTTAGGTTTTATGAAATGGTTTATGAATTAGGGTTTTATTTATGACATATGGTTTATGAATTTATGATTTATGATTCGTGTTTTTATAATTCACGATCCTTGATTTGTGATTTGGAATTGAGAATTTAGGTTTAGGAAACTAGGGTATTGGGAATTTGGAAAATTTGGGTTGTATTGAACTATATTTTCATATGTATATAATTTTTACGTTTAAGTCCATTTACATATATATTGAATAATTTTTAATATTATTTAATCAAATTTAAATAAACGACCGACCGGATCAGGCTATTACAATCGTTAACTGTCAAGGGTCAACGGTCAAAGTCAACCCTTTCTAACTGACCATTCATCCTGGATTTGCCCCTGCTCCCATCCACTTATCACCATCTCCAGCTCCTACTCTCCTTAGCTGAAACTCACTTGGAAAAACTCCATCGGCAAACAACCTCCAAATAACGTTACTTGTGACTCTCAAGTTTCATATGCCGGCACGAATTTATAAAACATCGACCAACTAGCATTTTTCCAAACACGTTTCACCCTTGGGCACAAAAGCATACAATATATTTTACTCGCCCCAACACCACTCAAACTTCGAAGAGAAAGTCACTCCTCTCCTAATAAGATTGATGTTAGTAGTGCATTATGAAAAGTCCTCCACGAGAACAATCTCAGCTTGGGGACAATTTCAAGCGCTCATTTGGCTCCCATTATTTCACATTATAATGAGATGAATGGTACTATTTTCGTCCCATTTATATAGACTGATTTTGTTTTTCGTACGAATTAAAAAATCTTATTTAATATTACTAGTTTGTGCCTCGTGTGATGCACGAGTTCTGCAGTTATTGTGTTTTTATTAGCATAGAAAGTAAGGTGCTATTGATTTTTGTTGAGAGTGTAAGATCAGCAGTAAGGATTAAAGATTATTTTTTGTTTAGATAGAAGCATATTGTTGTATATGAATAGTAATAATCATTTAAGGATGTGTATTGAAATTTACCATTTATCATCAAGCATTTGCTTCAATACACTACTTCCACTAAAATCATGTAATCTAGAATGGAAGAAACACATGTCAAATTTTGCAAAAAAATACACGTTCTTATACTAAATCTCCAACTCAAATACATGAAGAAAAAAAATGAAATTTTCAACAATTTTGACATATAGTAACAGAAATTGCGAGACGAACAAACAATTCTGGGCAGAAGGTAAGTCACAGAGAGTAAATGTTCATCGCTCCCTTCGGTAAAATACATAAGGGAATAAATGAAGAGATTTTCGTGGGCAAAGTAAAAGAATATAGAGTGGTAATGAGACCAAACGTTGGGTATAGTGGTACAGTATTGACTATATGGATGGTTGCATGAGAAATGGTAAAGGCATAATGGAGTTAGGCGTGATGGCAATTGCGTATAAAAATGAAAAAATAAGAAAAGTTTCGGAAGTGACATCTCTCACTATGCTGTCTCGCACAGTATCTCACAGCACAGTGCAAGAGATGTCTTGCACTGTACGAGGCATGTGCACTATGCTGTCTCGCACAGTATCTCACAGCACAGTGCGAGGCACTGTGCTGTCTCGCATAGTGCAAGAGATGTCGTGCACTGTACGAGGCATGTGCACTGTGCGAGACAACACAGTGTCTCACAACACAGTGCGAAAAGTGTCTTGTACTGTGCAAGACATGTGCTTTAAATTTTTTTTTTATTTTAAAAAAAATTAGGCATGACAGATGAAAAAAAAAATTAGACATGGAATCCTATTAACAGTGGCAAAACCAAACCCAATCTTTTATTTTATAGTGATGATGATAGTTAGGATTAGGATTAGGATATGATATATATATATATATATATATATATATATAGTAGGTTTGACAGTAACTCTGACACGCAAAAAAAAAAAATTATGACGTGAGATGTCTGAGTCTCACTCTCACACTCTAAGAGTGACACTCTCAAATATGAGAGTGTTACACTCTCTTTAGAGTTTTAAAAAAAAAATTCACTTTACTTGAGAAATATATATATATTAGTGTGATTTTTTTTTAAATTTTTTAAAAATGATTTTAATTTAGTTTTCGTTGTTTTTATAATTGAATATTTAGAAAATATTTGATATTTTCTTTTGCTGAATTGTATATTTATTATATATTAGATATTTTTATTAGTGTGAAAATTTTAAATTTTTTAAAATCATCTTAATTTAGTTTTCAGTGTTGTTATAATTGAATATTTAGGAAATATTTGATATTTATTTTTGCTGAATTGTATATTTATTATATATTAGATATTTTTAGGATTAGGATATGATATATAGGGCGTGTCTGGGAGAAATTTTCCCAAACCCAGAATTCATTTTTAGGTCACATCAGCGGCCCCACTGGAATTACTTTTTCTGCCGGTAACAGACGAAAGTAGCCAATTTCCCCAATTTATCCCTTGAGCAGTGTGTGGTCTTCGTGGCAGCGGCTGAAATGGGAGCGGCGCATTTGGAAATAGGGAGTGTAAATGGTCTGCCATTTTGCCAGGACTTTTGTAATTAATAATCTCAACGGTCAAAAAAAAGGAATTAAACGGTCAAAAAAATCCTATCCAGCCCGCCCAGACACGGTCATAGTAGGTTTATCAGTAATTCTGACACGCAAAAGGGAAATATATATTAGCGTGAAGATTTTAATTGTTTTAATTTTTTTTAAATCTTATTAATTTAGTTTTCGGTGTTTTTACAGTTGAATATTTAGGAAATATTTGATATTTATTTTTGCCGAATTGTATAAAAAGAGGTAGAGCTTCGATATAGCTATGATATAGTTCTCGAAATGAGTTTCAAGAGGATATAGAAGATTTATGAATTCGGCTAGCATACAATCGTCAAAGAATTTTTAAAGTTAGCTTATTATCGAAATATTAGTTTGAAACGGCCTACTTTGACGCGCCGTAACTTTTGGCATTGAAAATTACTCGCACCCAGTGGAGTTTGGTGGCCACGACGTCTATGCCAAATACAGGTTCTCGAATTGGGGTCATGAGCACAATTCTTGTAGCCAAAGTTATGGTCGAAATACTAAAAAAGGACCAAACTTGCACAAAATATGACTTTAGAGACCGAAGTGTACAAGTGACAAACGTTTAAGGACTTAGGGTTGTAATTTTTTAAGGATGAAATTGATAGAAAAGTCAAAATTTGAAGAGTAAAACATACAACATGAAAGTTTAAGGACTGAACGCGCAATTGTTTTCAAAACTTACGAAATATGAAAAGATAATAATAATTAAAAAAAATGTTAAGAAAAAAAATTTAGAACTCTCCATATCACGGAGAGTTCTCTCTGTGATATGGAGAGTGTAACTTTTTTATTTGAGAATAACACTCTAAGAGTAACTTTTAAATTTTTTTTTTTTTTTTTACTTTATTTAAGCCTCTGTTTGAGTCCCTATCTTCAATAAATTTTTTCGTTTTTAGTATAAGGGCTCCACGTCTGCAGCATAATCTGTGGAAGTCAAAAATGGCGGAAATTGTTTGTTATTTTTATGATATGTTTGTGCCAATTTTGCCCTTATATATCAATCCAAATTTATGAGAAAGATTGAAGGATAAATAAGTAAATTTACAAATTAGGTATGAGGGCAAATATGGTATACTGTTGGAAAGTTTCAAATCTGCCAGTAACAGCTGGAATTTTTAGAAATTGTGTCAGAAAATTCAGTAACTTTTCACTTCTCATTAATGCGTTCACCGTTGGAAAAAGAAAATGAATGGGAAAAAAGAGGGGCTCAAACAGGACCTAAATTTTCTTCTCTTACATATTTCTTCACGCTTCCACATTATACTTCCACACAAAAAACGACGTCGTATTGGTTGACGATACAAATTGTTGACACGTGACAAAAAAAAACTCACTATTTTATATAGTTAGGATAAGAAAAACAATTTTTTTTAAAAACTTTCTAGTCTATCCTTATTTATATTTGTACAATTTCAACATTAAGTAGGAAAAACTTGTTATAACTAAGCAAATTAAATAAGAGCATATTAGTAAACGAACAAAAAAAATATTTTCGATAAAGAAACTGAACTATATAATTGGGACAGGAAAATAACAGAGAGAGTAAATTTTTTGGAGAATGTGTAGTTAAAAAAAAAGTAATTTTTTTAAATTTACGTGTACTATTATTTTTATTGGAGAACGTATAATTGAAAATAGGGTTAGTCTACATGTACATCTCATGATATACATAATAGACTACACTCTCCTCACATGGAGGGGGGTCCATGAATATTTAATTATGTGTGGATCCTTCTTCGTGTGAGAAGAGTGTAATTTATTATGTATATATATAGACTAATTCTTGAAAATAAGAAAGTGAAAAGCGAATTATAATTTAATGAAAAACAATGGACTCAAACGGAGCCAAGCCTCCATAGCCCACTCAACTAGGGGCAGGCGAACATGGGTGATGTAGGGTCAAGTGACTGCTCTCTTTTTTAAATTTCTGTACTTTCCTTGCCTCAGCCTGACTGCTCTCTTTCCTCTCTTTTTCTGACGACAGTAGCGACGATCACTATATCTGCCTAACTGCTCTGTTTCCTCTCTTTTTCTCACAGCGGCTCAATACACAAGTCAATAAACCATCCTTGACTCCTCCAACTCTCTCATGGCCCCGTTGGTACGAGTGGCTTGACCCCTCTGGCCTCCATAAAAAAGGCATGTAATTAGTCAGCAAAGGAGGCTATTTTCGCATTATGTTCATGCTAATAATTTTTTCTTTCTGTTCATTGATGGTTTCTGGCGAAGCTTCTATTTGTCTGCCGCAATAATTTGATAAATCTATTCAACCCAAAGGCATAAAATGTTGAGTCCAATTCTGGGGACTGGGTTCTCCTTAACACATAGACAAGAAAAGAAATAAATTTATTCTGATGCTGTAATTGGTGTGTTCATTTCTCAACAGAATTTGATAATCTATTGCAAGAAAATCAGAATTCTAGAGACATATCAAATTGCAAGTTTCAATGAATAGTATTTTTTCGGAAGAAATTATTGTCCATTTCAAGTTTAGATTTCATTCTCGATTCCAAGTAAATAATGGTTTTCCTGGTGATTTAGAATTGTTTACGAAATTAATTATTGTCCATTATGAATTTAATGTTTTTTTTATTCAAAATTAAATATAGTATTCATTTATTGAATTTGATTTTATAACAGTCATGTAGAAATATTTTAAACGAAAATTCGTGTTTTCAAGTGGAGAGCAAAATATTGTTGAAACGAATTTTCAAGATAAAATAGATGTTCGAGAAGAATTAAATACTGTGAATAAAAGAGATGTTCCGGATAAAATTGATTTAGTGTAACTTCCTTTGGATCCTCGATTAAGAACTTCAATTATGAATTATAATATTAATATTTAGGATGAAATTCAAAGACAAAATGTACAAAGGGTGCATGCCAGCCTCGAAATCGCTTATTGTTATATTTTCTAACCAAATAGTGGAAGAACTTGATGGTGGTGATTCTTTTATTGATGGAGGGTTATCAAATTGAAAAAAAATAAAATAAATAAAATAAAAAATGAAGAAGAAGAAGAAAAAGGCTTTGAGCTCATGTTGGAAAAAATGGTAGTACACACAACCAAGCGCGGATTAAGTATGAGGTTTTTATGAATCAAAAACAGAATATTGAGACTACTCTCTTTAAGAAGTCAAAAAGAATAAAAAAAAAAAAAAAAAAGGAGTATCAAATTCGTCTGAGTGCATCCAATGTTCACAAGTGAATAATTGATGAAGTTTTGATAAAGCCCAACATTTTTTTGGAAAATTATTGTTTTAGATAGTGAATTTTTGGAGAATATATGGTTAAAAAATGGAAAACTTTTTTAAGTTTACATGTGGAATATTTTATTGTGTGAATGCGTGGTTGAAAATGAATATGAAGAAAAATTAGTTTTGATAAAATGGGGACAATCTTTGATTGTTGGCCTGATTAATTTAGCCTCTATTTGAGCAAAATTATTTAAGAATGGAGATTTTTACTGTTGATGTGATAGGGAATATGTGATTGAAAAATAAGGAAAAGTTATTGATGTGATGAAAAATATTATTTTATTGAAAAAATACGTGGTTGAAAATGAGTATAAAAATGAAAAAAATAATGTGGCTCAAACAGGGACTTAGTAGTGTGTTTTTGGGTTCGAATACTTGTTTGAACTCGTTCTTTGTCCAGACCATATTTTCTAGAAGTAAGATTTTTATATTACCACATCTTTCCTTCTTAATTCTCGTTACCAAAATTGAGTTTATTTTCTTCGACATATATATGGATTATTTATTATTATTCTCTTTTGTACTTACAAAGTAAAATATTTGCTTTCTTTATTTATTTGCAATGAGATTTGGTAAGATATTGATTGTGAAGCAAGAATTCAATTTGTTCTTGTGATTGGTGTATTTATGGCAACTATTAAGCTTAATAGCATAAAACCCCCTTACATACTTGACGACGTGTGGAATACCCCTACCTATTGAAAATGGTAGAAAATGTTCATGCTTGAAACTTTTGTACGGATACAATCTTTTAGGTGCGAAAAACCCTGAATATTCAATTTCGTTGTTTAACCGTTAAAAACGGTAAAAATTGCCAAAATTTAAAAAAGGAATAATTACAATTGCACTCACAAACTTTTTATTATTTACAAATTATACCCAAAAATTTTATATGTGCCAGCTACATACCAAACCTTTAAAACATTATACTCGTCCCAACCCCACCACGTCTTCTTCTTTAATTGACGATTGTGGATTTAAGGGCGCTAATAAATTACTGACAACTTCAAATGATCATTTCAGACATATTAATTATTTGTGACAACATTCAATTTATTATAGCATAGTGTTCTTCACTGATCTTTTGTTTCCCATTGTTGTGAAATAATGAGGGAAAATATTGAGAAAATGAGGGTTAATATTGGTGATAAGTACACCGCAATATTGTATTATATTTTTTTTCAATTTTTTTTTGTTTTTATTGAATTAGGAGTATAATTGTAAATTTATTGTGGTATATTTATTAAAAATGTATTTTAATTGTGGTGTGATTATAATGTGGTGTAGTAATTAAAATTTGTAGTGGTATACAGAAATTTTCTGTTCAAAAGCATGAATGCAAATTATGCAATGTTGCTTCTAAAATTTATCCTTTAAAATTGAGGAAAAAATATAAATTTTTAAAGGTTTGGGATTGGAGGTGACACAAATAAAAAATTTTGGTATAATTTGTAAAAAATTAAAAAGTTTGGGAGTGCAATTGCAATTATTCATTTTTAATTTTTTACGATTTTTACTGTTTTTAAAGATTAAATTAATGAAATTGGACGATAGGAGATTTTTAGCATATAAAAAGGTTGTATTCCGCACTAAATGTTTCAAACATGAACCTTCTCTGTTATGTCTAATAGGTAGGAAGTATTCTGCACATCGTCAAGTATATAGGGAGTTTTTTGCTATTAAGCCTAACTACTAATATCTTTTTGGATATCTTGTGCTTCAATTAGAAAATAAAATAAAGAAAAATTTAAAAATATTTTTAATATCAAAATATGCACTCGGTAAAAATTATATGGCTGAGAGTATTGGTTCGACTGAGTCAATATGTTCACAAGTATGTTGCAACTCATGAGTGAATTAGACTACGAGCCATTTAGCATGATTTTTAATTTTATTTTTGTTTCTTGTAAAAGAATTTTAGGAGGAAGTTACCTTAATTTTTATTTGAAAACTAATTTTTTAAAAGAGTTTCATATTTTGAAAGTGCTTTTAGAGGAAACCACATTATCTTTCTCTAAAATTTTTTTTAACTAAAAGTACTTTCATAAAAATAGTCAAACGGATCTAAAAATAGTTTTTTTTTTAAAATCTCAAAAGCTTCTTCTGACTTTTCAAAGGCCATGCAAAATGGGCCTTAACTAAAGTTGAATCCCAAAATACAACACTTCTTCTAAAGTTAGTACTGCATTTAGTAACCTTGTCGATCATACCAAAAATTGGCAGTATTCTTCTTGAACGAAATTGACTTGAACATAATTTGCTTGCACAAAATTTTATTTATGTAAAAATAAATTGGACGGAGTTATTTTAGCAAAATAAAAGAAATTGAAATTGTTTAAAGGGAGGACAGAATTAGAAATCAATTAATATTTAATTGATCGGATATAGAATTTATGGAATGAGGGGTTGTATTTTATAGATTTCCAGTGGTTCAAATGAATGGGTGCACCAATTAGTTGGATCAATCTGAGCTCTTAGATCAAACCATTTTAGATTGTGCGATCAAGATTGCATCCCTTCACAATGGTATATAACTCTTCACCATACACCAATTGTATAGGAATGAATGTGTCTAGCCAACCTTTAGCCATGTAGACGCAATGTGCTACACGGTCGCTACCACACGAATGCTAACCCACTGAGGCTCCTCAGTTCCTCGCTATAATGCGTAAGTTCAAAATGCAATGTGTGCATCTAAAGTGGCCAATGTAATCTTTGTAACGTGTGTGGGTCATGACTTGAGTCCCAAGGACAAGCTCGAGAGACTAGCTAAAGCTAACCTTAAGGTACTAGTGGCAAGCCATTATCTCTTTAAATTGGCTCAATTTCTAGCAAGTGGTATTATAGCAAATTTACGTCACTTTATTTCTAACATCTTTGATGTTGATGAAATATGTTAAATAAACATAGAAGAAGAAACGCGCTTGTGGGAAGAACCTTTATTTCATCTTCATTGTAGGATAAATAAGTTTTTTTTTATAGGTTGAAACAATTTCTTTTCTACTCACTCACATGGGAGCAAAAAAAAAAATAGGGATGGGGTTTCTCTCGCTTTTGGCATAGCAAGCCAAAGTGGGATGTTCGCACAACGGAACCACTAAAGTAATATGAAGAGATGAAGATCCTGCAACTTACTTGACAGCTTGTCTAATTAGAAAAAGAGGAACTTCTATCATGGAAAGCTTATTAAGCGCTTGTTTAGGCCCGATTTTTTCCTTTGTTTAAGAAGAAAATTGACTGCTGCAAACTCTTTATGCCATTTATCCTAGAACTATACTTGCTATACACAAGATGGAGAGCCCCCTCACAACAGGGGGACGATTTTTTTTATTGGCTCCCCTCCCTCCGGCATTGTGAGGGGTGTAACTTGCACAGTCCTATGTAGATTGTACAAGCAGAATTTCCCTTTATTGTAACACAAATGCGACCACTACTTGTTACATTTCTATAATTGCCATTTTTTTTTCCAACAGCTTCCATTTCCAATTCCTCACTTTAGTCTCTTCCCAAATCAACAACGCCATACCACAATCTTCCAAAATAACCGTCTACTTCCGTCTCCGACCATCAACGAGTTCCTCGATCCAACAACACTGATATTACTCTACTGTCGTGGCCTTCATCTTCCCATTTCTCGAATTCTAGGCACTCAAATAGGTAACCAATGGGAAAGCCTATTTCTCCACTCTTTTCACAAATCAACAAACCTAGACATTCATCTTCAAAAATTAACCATATGATTCTCTCTCCATCTGCCAACCAGTTCTCCAGTCCAACACTGTTGATGTCCCCTTTCATTATGTCATTCATCTTCCCATTTATCTCAATTTGAAATCACCAATAGGTAGCCGATGGGAAGCCCTGATTCTCTTCGCAGGCCACTGAAACTGAACTCTTGGGGTATGAATCATCATGTTTCCACGTCGGTATACATTGTTGTTGTCCTTGAGACCCTTTTGCTACAATATGGATCACTTTTACACTCAGGTACAGTCGCCCAACTTCTCTTACCGTCATTGTACAAGTGTCATGTTTTATCACTTTTTTCTTTCTTTATGTAGATGGGTTACATTCCACAACCCGGATCTTCGATTGCCCCTGAAAACTAGAATGAATACTGCTCCGAAAAAATGCGAGGTGGGATCCGTTGGAGCATGTTCACGAATATCTCTTTCGAATTACAACCCTGCAAGTGTACGGTTCGTTACAAGTAATAAAGTGAAATTTTTAGTTCCAAGTATTATCCCACAGAGATTGAGTAGTTTAATAATATTTATTTCGACTTTAACCGAAACAAGAATGGATTTGTATGTTTTTGTGGAGAAAAATATGACTAAATAAAATACGTACGAAATTATGAATGACTTAAGTAAATTGAATGCAAGTAATGATTGATGTATTTGATAAATAACAAAGGCACTGGGATCACGAATCCCCATGCAATAATCTGTTTATTCCTTAGTTCCACAATTTGACACACGATCGAATAAATGAAGAATCAATGTTCTTATTTAATTTAGCAATCTTTCTCGAGTAATGTCAAACTTATTCTAATATGCAATCAGACTATATTTCTATGACGAATGCCAACATAAAAGAATGCATGAGTTTTTCTGTACACTTAAAGATGTACACAAGGTATAGCAGTATATTTCTATTTCCTATCGGATCCTATGATGATTTAAATTATGTCGAGCCTATTTTTCTTCTTTTGAATGATAAAATAGGTCACCACATTCACATAATTAACGTGTACAATAATTATGTAGAAAAAATACATTTAAACCATTCAAATATCCAATAACGTGTTTATAATGTCAAAGAAGTAAAACTAAAGATCAAAACATCATATAACATGGTTCATCGATCTCCTAGTATAAAAAAAACTAATCTAACATGCTAAAAAGAAGAAAATAAAATAATAGTTGAAGAAACGTCATCACCCGAGTCAAAATTTAATGAATTCCTTGGATTGCGTGATGTTTCTTCGCGTTGTTGCCTCGTGTTTTTCTCCCAAAATCACATTTTCCGTTCCAAAACTCTGTAGCTCCTTTTTTGGACGTGCTTAGGGTTATATGGAACCCAACTGATTTGTTTACATAAGAGTTTGAATCAAAGAAGGAAACTAAAAAAATCGTGCCGAAAAGTATACCATGTGACCGCATGGAACAATGGTTTTGCTCTTTGGATTCTCTGATAACCACCATACGATCGCATGGTGGTTTATACCATACGACCGCATGGTATAAACAATTTTCAATTTTTGTCATTTTCGTCCTTGAACTTTGTTCTCTCTCATTTTGACCTCTTTTCTTTAATTTTATCCTTCTAACATCTCATGATTTCACCAATTTAGTACTTAACTCGTTTACATTCTCGATTTGTTCCTCGGGTCATCTTTTGGTTGTTTGCATTTTGGTCTTTGAACTTTCGTTTTCACATACTTCTCTTTATATCCATCGATATTGTCCTACAAACACAATTTATACTGAATTAAACTATATTTTCACATACTTATCAACAATTGTCCATGTTTTGTGAATTAAATAAGTTCACAAAACATACTTATCAAACCTCCTTAACTTGAACTATTGTTTGTCATCAAACAAGATGGTAACTTAACTCTACACAAAACATAGTTTGATAATATGCCACGTCTCAGGATTAGAATTCAGTAATCAACATAGTGAACAGTTTTCAATAGTGCAAAATCAAATCAACCTCCACTTATCATATGCATAACTCGATGTATGTGTGTATGTATACTCATGTAAACATACAAGCTAACGGTGGTCAAGTCTTTCATTTACTCGCTCGAGTGATACACATCCTTCAAACTTATTCTTTTTACTCAAGTTTTTGGGGTTGTGTTCTAGAGTTGAGATCTGGTCAATTTAAATCCTTACACTATCCTAGTTTGAATAAATCTCGCAATCACAAATTCACACTTCAACAAACAGGGATTCTCCTATTTTTTTGATTGTTTCAACCTCTAAAACTAAACTAAATTACTTGTCTTGCATCAAAGGTATAATTCTTTTCAACCAAATGTCTTGGGGCTATTTTCTCACTATAATTTTCTTTTAACATATTCTCATTTGCTTTCTATATAACCCATGTAGCGAGCTTTAAGTCGATGACTCCCAAATTAGTTGATTTTAGGGCACCAAATTTTTATTCACCCTTACAGGCTTACTTACTAAAGTTATAAAGGCTCGAAAATATGCGTTTTTTTTTGCTTTTGCTCTCTTACTTTCTATATGACCCATTTAGCAAGCTTTAGGTCAATGACTTTCAAATCAATTGACTTTAGGGCACCAAGTTTTCAATCATCCTTATAAGCTTACTTGCTCGAGTCATAAAGGCTTTGGAAAGAGTGTTTTTCTCACACGGATTAATGTCATGCCCCTAATATTTTTTTTTCTAGACATTCAATTTTAAAAACCAACCTCTAAGTTAAGACTTTCACCTCATCTTCGTCTCATTAGTGTAAACCAATCCACGCAATATAATTTTACTCATGGAACCCCTACTCATCTCAATATTCCCCTGTAGCAACTAAACCATCTCCAAACTTCTAAAACAATGGATTATCGATAAGTATAATAGAGGTTTTTTTTCGGTTTAACCTATCATATTTAAATCTTATATAAATCATGAACCCCATCATCATCTTAACATGCCACAAACATGAGAGTTGTGTGCAAAAAAGTGTCAAGCTTCCACGTAAACAAGTATCAGTTAACCTAAACATGCACAATTTCCACTATTTATCGTTCATACCCTTTTCCAATATTCAAATCATTGCTGGCAAGACTATCAAACACACAAAAGTACATAAAATAAAACAACTAAGCACATATTGAGATATAAATGACCAAGTCATTTTTTTTTTCAAACAAGCACACAAAAAGTAAATCATAAACTAACATTGATAAATAATGAAAAAGTCATGCAAATTCTACCACCCCCAAACTTATACATAGCATTGTTCTCAATGTGTAAAATGTGTAAGTTTAATACAGAGTTTGAAAGACACACTGCTACAAACAAAATGTGGGAGATAAGAAAACTTTCCTATTCAAAATGGAGGCGGTGGTGAGGATAGTGGAGAAAAATTGGGTCCAGCTATACATCGCCTGGTGGTGGAGGTAGTTGTGCAAGAATCCGTCTCAACATGTCAGACTTCTCTCGAAGTAATGTGGACTACCTCCTCACCTCAGTATCAAGATTGCCCTAAGCGCTCTTACATCTCGTCATCCCGTATCTGTATACCATCCACTCAGCCTGCATATATACTGAGCCGACCATTTATTATATCAACTGCTCTGCGAGTGGCCAAGGACTCTCTGGTGGCTGTGGAAGCGAAATGATGTGTGCTCTACAAGTCACGCCGCACAGTTTACATGTTAGTGCTCAAAGTGACAAAGGCTTGCTAGAGGCTCTGGATGTCACGGCTAGAACCAGTCATGGTGGCGAAAATCTGCCTTAAAAGCTATGTATCAATCTCGATGGGTGGTGGTCGCGGTGCTACTACCTGAGGCATATCAACATCTTCAACAGCTTCCTGTCCAGGGACAGCTTGTTGCTGTCGTCTCTACTCCCGGTGCCTCACTCGAGCTCGCTCCTGCGCCTCCTCTGTAGTTTGCTTGATAAATGGGCTCGGGCGCTCGGGAAGTTCCCTGGATGGGATGGTAATGCCTCAAGCCTTGCAGATACCACTGATCAAACTGAAAAATATCAAAGAGCAACGACGATCTCCCTAAGTACCTAGTGTATGTATCTGATCGTAAATAAATTTAGCAAGATCAATTTTTTTCCCCCGAACCAGATGGTAGAGAAAGCCAGCCTTATGATCGATAAATATAGTCCGGTGCTTGGTAGGCTCGACATTGTGGCACAAGGATAGCTATAAAATGGCTATGGATGGTGTGAGCTCGATCTGATGCCACTCAACAGTTTGTAGTGGCCATCCATTTTCACGCCCAAATAATACCTCAGGCCAATGGAAATGCCCTGGAATAGGGATCACATTGTCCCAAGAGAGCTGATAGTTGTCATGAATCACCTCAGGTGAGAACATGATCCATTTCCCTTGGACCCATGTCCGGTGTAGATGCTCTGATCTCGACATGTCGATTTCACTGTTAAAATTTGTGTAGAACTCCCAAGCCAGGCTCTCATAGACGGGGTGTGGTCTTTCTACCACTTTTCCCGGTCACAATTATGAATAAGGGCGATTATTTCAAATCTAGGAAAATCTGAAAGTTTTACCGGCCTTTCTTCGAGCAGAGCCCAATGGCTAATGATATCTGAGTATCGGGAGGCAACCTCTGGAGTGTCAAACCTCTTTATTCCCATTTTAGCCCCTTTTGTACTCTCGGTGTGTGATGTAGAATCCACTTTCTCCTTACCTTTTGAAGTTCTCTTTGGTGGCATCCTGCAAAAATACAAAGTATGAAAATTCGATGTCACATCATAAGGATAGGTAGAAGGCATGAAAGAGGGTTATGTATTGCATAAATCCCGCAAACTTGCTTCAAAATGCATGTATACCATGTTAGGGTTGAAAGAATTCAAGTAATGAGACTAAACGAGGTATAAAGCGATTAATCATGCCATGCTCGATGAGAAATGTGAAGACGTAGGTATGTTCTTAAAGATAACCAAAATATGGTTCACAAACCCAAAAAGATATGAATTTATGCAATATTTCAAGTTTTACCAATGGTCGATCAAGGAATTTTGTTCCGAGTATCATTGAGAAAAATCGAATTTTTCCCAAGCGATCTCTGAGCATATGAAAGAGTTCGTATTAGGCTTACACATATTCAAATTTCAGGTCAAATGGACTTCGTTTGTGGTAGACAACCGAGGGGTGAAGTAGGTGACCTATCCTAGTTTTAGCATGCCTTATGTGTGTCATTTTGTGTTTTGGTGGTGAATGACCTAAATGCCAATGAAAATACACAACAAACATCATAATGCGTATGTTGATAATGTCCAATGTACAATTCAAGAAAATGCACAAAATTCGTTACTTAGACATGCCATCAAGCATGTAGTATGCAATAGAATTTCTTGAAATTTTCCAAAGCATTGAGAATGGATTCAAAACCAAATTTGTTACACCCCAAATCACACATCCTCAACCATTAGTCTAACTATCCCATTCTCCGTCTATTGTACCAACTAAAACTTCAAATAATTAAGAGGAGAAGTAGAAGAGTTTACCTTGAATTCTTGAAGAGGTAGGATTGAATTGATTGTATGGTTGCACTCGCGGGTTGGTGAAATCGTGTGTGAATTTGTGCGATGATGATGCTTCATATTTGTGGAGTAGAAGGGAGGATTCAAGATATACCATGAGAGACATACTGAAGCTGTGTCTCGTGTGCGTGGAATGTGGGTGAGTGCCGTGTTTTAGTGTTTAATTTCGATTCTTTTTTTTTTTTGAATTTTTATTCTATGCGACTGCATAGAGTAAATCCATGCGGTCACATGGAGTATTTGGTGAGAGCCAATTTGGCTCGAGTAGCTCCCATTCGACCGCACGACAGGTAGTTCCATGCGGTCGTATGGACTACCAAAAGGTGCCCTTTTTTGCTTGTTTCAATTTTTCCACTCTCGATACATCTCGTAACCCGTAACCCCATTTTCGTGCCTAGAAAATTAAATTTAGTGTGATGAATGTATGCAACATAGAAAATTTTCAAAACACGTTCAACTCTTAAGAAAGTTGTTTTTTGTTAATTTTCCCTAAAATCCCGATTTTTCATCTATGATTCCACCCGCCCATCCATCGCTCCTAAAATTTATCAAAACACATTTTAAACCGTATGGGGTGCTTGTATGTATTGAAATCATCTTCAAAATCACTTTTAAACCCGAAAATACTTATTGTACCGAG
The DNA here is from genome assembly GCA_019395295.1 of Osmanthus fragrans. Taxonomy (NCBI): domain Eukaryota; kingdom Viridiplantae; phylum Streptophyta; class Magnoliopsida; order Lamiales; family Oleaceae; genus Osmanthus; species Osmanthus fragrans. The sequence goes on from CM033361.1 coordinate 14,280,391, forward strand.
AAAACTCAGAAAATTTATTTTTTTCCTCGAAATGCGTGATTTTGACCACAAAGATCTCAAACATGATTTTAACACCTCGTGATTCGTGCATAACACATTCAAAACTCGTGTGAATCATGCATAGACTCTTCGTGAGCTAAATATGTGAACGATGACCTGAAACTATCAAAAATGCACAAAATCATGAAAAATCCTTAAGCTAATGCATAAAACGAAATAAATAAAGGGTAAAAATGGTGGGTTGCCTCCCAACGAACATTAGTTTATAGTTTATAGCTCGACTATACCGTGTTAGTTTGTTAAGGCACGTTGAATATAGCCTTGGAGGTCCTGATTAGACTCTTCAATGACAATTTCTTTCTTACTACAGCTTCCTCGAAGTTTTAACCTCACCCTTATCTATGTCATTTGATTTTCTCTCATTACCTACCTCGAGCTCAACAACGTAGGCTTCTTGCTTATTGCTTCTCATGATTTTGTTTGGGTTGAGAATGCACACTACGGTCCTTAGAAGTGTTTGAAGAGTTTTGAAACACAAATATGTCCTGCACCACATTTTTCACCAATTTGAAAGCACATATCCGAGTCGGCATGACAGTTCATAGCTTTGAACACATTGAAAGTGATATGTTTCCCGCCAAGTCTCAAATTTAATTTTCCCTTTTGAACATCTATCAGAGCTCTGCTGGTAGCTAGGAATGGTCTGCCCGAGATAAGTGGTACATCATTGTTCTTTTCCATATCTAAAATGAGGAAATCGGCAAGAAAAATGAAAATTTTCACCTTGTAATGCACGTATTCAATTATCCCCATTGGATGTGTCAAAGATCGATCAGCTAATTACGTCGTCACCATGGTTGCTTTGGCTTTGCTCAATCCAAGTTTCCTGAAAATAGAAAAAGACATTAGATTAACACTTGCACCAAGATCACATAGAGCTTTATCAAAGTAGCATTCCCCAATAGTGCAAGGTATAGTAAAACTCCTTGGATCTTTCAGTTTGGCGGGAGCTTTTTCTAAATTATGGCACTGCACTCTACAGTTAGCATCATTGTCTCATGTTCATGTAGCTTTCATTTATTAGATAGAATGTTTTTAAGAATTTGGCGTAGCTAGGCATTTTGAACAGTGTTTTCACGAATGAGATGTTTATATGGAGTTTTGTGAAGGTTTCGAGGAATTTCTTGTATTGTTGCTCCCACTTATGCTGTTTCAACCTTTAGGAAAATGGGATAGGAGGTTCATAAGGGTTGACAGGAGTGGTTGCCTTAACCCATGGTGTACTTGAACTTTGGGTTGCAGTTTCTCCTGTTGTTTGTTCAGTTTGTTCCACATATTCCTCATCTGAAGTCGGTACTGTTTCTTTGTATGGGCTCGGTCTCTTCATATTGATCTTTGATAACTGAACCCCACTTCTTGTAGTAATGGCTTAACATTGTTCCTTGCGATTCACTTCAGTATTACTTGGCAAGACACTTGGTTCCTTCCATTTATAGAAAGTGCTATCTGCCTAATATGTGTTTCTAGGTTCTTAATGGTAGCACCTTAGTTCTGGAGTGATGTTTCAGTCTTCAACATGAACTGGTTGTTTGCTTCCATGTATTTATCAGTCTTTTCCATAAATCTCGCAAACATCTCTTCCAATTGACATTTCCTCTCCTGCTGAAATTGTCTCTAGGGTCTATTCTGATTTTGAAATTAATTTTGATTTCCACCCCATGAGAAATTTTGACGGTTAGGTTGGCGCTGACCATATTGCATACAATCCACCTGTTCTACTCCCTGTGAGAGAATTGGACAATTTACAGTATTATGATTTGCTCCACATTCATCATAGCTTGGTTTCTCGACGTTTGCTGCATTGGCAGTTTGAAATACTTTCAACTTTATGGAACAATGAATCATTTTTTGCAACTAAGGCTGAATAAGTATCCATCTCGTATACACCCAGTGCCTTCTTCTGAATAGCTCGCTCAGATGCCCACATGGCTGAAGCAATAGCTACAGTTTCAAACAGCTTCAATGTATTGTCTATGGTTCTCGTTGACAACTAACCATTTGATGATGAATCCACCGTGCTTCTGAAGGATAGAAGTAACCCCACATAGAAATATTAAACCTGAAGTCCCTAACTGATATCGTGGTGTGGACACTTCTAAAGCATATTCTTGAATTTGTTCCAGGCTTCATCAAATGATTCTGATTCACCTTGGCGAAAGATAGAAATCATGTTTCAACTTGGCTATCTTGGCAGGCGGAAAGAACTTAGTACAGAATTTTTGAGCAAGATTATTCCATGTGGTGATGTTGGCAATTGGTTGAGAGACCAGTCATTCAATTGCTTTGTCACGCAATTTGTGTGGGAACAGTCTTAATCTGATAGCATCATCTGAGATATCCTGATATCTGAAGTGTTGGCACATCTCTAAGAATCAAGAGACGTGTGTATGTGGGTTTTCCTCAGCTCTCTCGTAAAATTGATTTCCATTATGGAACAAGTGTATGACGTTGGTCTTCAGTTGGAAATTGGCTTGCCCAAACGGTGGATACATGGTGCTTGACAGACTTTGAATGACTTAGGAGATCATGAAATTCTCTACAAGCATGTTTTCCTCGTCTACTGCTTTTTCTTCATTAGCTAGAACGATTAGGTTATTCTGTTCGTTAGCCATTTGCTATCATTGTGCTATTCTAGCTTATCTTTGTAGTTGATGAAAGTTGCTCTCAATCTCTGGATCAAATGGAATCAATTCTCATCTAGTCGATCTGAGCATGCAAACCTGAAATAGCAAGAATTGCACACAAGTAGGCAAAAGTAAAAAAAAAAAAAATTGAAATTCAACACATTAACTAACGAAGTAAAAATAAAAACCAAAATAAATAATGTTCGAATAAGTGTAAAAATAACTAAAATCAAACTAAACTCAATCTCCGGCAACAGCGCCAAAAACTTGTTCACGAAAATCTCTTTTGAATTAAAACACCGCAAGTATATGGTTCGTTACAAGTAATAAAGTGAAATTTTAGTTCCAAGTATCATCCCACAGAGATTGAAGAGTTTAATAATATTTATTCCGACCTTAACCGAAACAAGAATGAATCCGTATGTTTTTGTGGAGCAAAATATGACTAAATAAAATACTTATGAAAATTATGAATGACTTGAGTAAATTGAATGCAAGTAATGATTATGCAAAATTGATGTATTTGATAAATAACAAAGGCACTAGGATCACAAATCCCCATGCAATAATATGTTTAACCCTTAGTTCCACAATTTGACACACGATCGAATAAATGAAGAATCAATGTTCCTATTTAATTTAGCAATCTCTCTCGACCAATGTCAAACCTATTCTAATATGTGATCCAACTATATTTCTATGACGAATGCCAACATAAAAGAATGAATGAATTTTCATGAACACTTAAAGATTCACACAAGGTATAGCGGTATATTTCTATTCCCTATCGGACCCTATGATAATTTAAACTATGTCGAGCCTATTTTTCTTCTTTTGAATGCATAAAATAGGCCACCACATTCACATAATTAACGTACACAATGATTATGTAGTAAAAATACATTTAACCCATTCAAATATCCAATAATGTGTTTATAATGTCAAAGAAGTAAAACTAAAGATCAAAACATCATATAACATGGTTCATCGATCTCCTAATACAAAAAAAACTAGTCTAACATGCTAAAAATAAGAAAACAAACTAATAGTTGAAGAAACGTCATCACCCGAGTCAAACTTGAATGAATTCCTTGGATTGCGTGATGTTTCTTTGCGTTATTGCCTTGTGTTTTCCTCCCAAAATCACATTTTCTGCTCCAAAACTCCGTAGCCCCTTTTCTGGACGTGTTTATGGTTATATGGAACCCAACTAATTTGTTTCCATAAGAGTTTGAATCAAAGAAGGAAACTGAAAAAATCGCGTCGAAAAGTATACCATGCGACCGCATAGAACAATTATTTTGCTCTTTGGATTCTCTGATGACCACCATGCATGAGAAAGGGTATAGGTGACGACGTTATTCAATCATTTGTTGGAAATGGTATCTCACTACTTCAAAGAGGTTCTTCGTACCATTCTCGCGTTATCTATTCCTTTGATAAAACTGGTTCTAAATTATAAAAAGCGTGGAGTATCACAAGTGTGATGGCAACAAGCATCTACTATTTCAGAACTTCATTGGTGCAATTGACGAAACACGTGTTGGAGCTATTTTGTCACATCACGAGTGAGTGAATTTCATAGGCCATAAAGGAATACCAAAGCAAAATGTACTGGGCAAATGAGATTTTAATTTATGTTTCACTTTTGTGTTGTCTGGTACAATCAAAAATACATTCGACACGTGCATATTAGCTCGTGCTATACATAGCCCAAACATTCATTTCCCACAACCTACAAGCAATAAGTTTTACCTAGTTGACTCGAGATTTTCACATCGACTTGGATATATATATCTCTACAAAGGGTAAGATATATTGTACCATTTTCAGAAGTATTGTGAAGAAACAATGGGTCATCGACATAGGTTTCAGAATACTTGTGAGAGACTCAACTTCAGGTACTCGTCATGCAGAAACATCATTGAACATGCATTTGGTGTATGGAAACAAAGATGGAAAATTCTTAACCATATGCTGAACTATATGTTTCCAACACAAATCGCAATTGGCGTAGCAATAATGAGTATTCAAAACTTCATTCGATGAGTTGGTGTTGTTGACGAGGCCTTCACGAGAGTGGAGATGGATCCAACAACTACTTATGTAGAGCTACTGAACGATGACGATGAAATCACTGTCGAACTGAATGCACCTAAAATGCACAATGAATGGGAAGGCTACGCGATTATATGGCATAACAACAATGAAAAAGAATGTGTATGCATTTCCACATCAATTGTATCTATTTTATTGTATGAACTTAGCTTTTAAATTTTTTCCTTTTTTTTTTTTTTTTGCAAATTCGATTGTTCTTTATCTTCTAAGAACATGAAGTCGTAAACGAGAAGACAAAATTTGAGAACAAAAGTAATAAGTTGCACACATAAACATGGATAAATGCATTCGATTGAAAATTCAATTCTCTCAAACCAATTTGGCGGCCTTTGAAAATTCAAAGCAGGCTGCAGGCTTACAAATCGACAAAAAATGCACAAAGATCATACAAGGGTAAAAAGGGAAAAATGGCACAAATATTACACATTAATATCACATATGTCATATAAGGTGGCCCACTTGATGTGATACAAAAATGCATTCTGGGATGAAAATGGCACCAAAACAGGTGCTACGGTTCATTTCACTTTACAGAGACGGATAAAATATGACTCATCAATTGATTTATATACAAAAATGTTTATTACAATTTCAAGTATACAACATCCCAGATAAAACGAAAACAAAAGGCATAATGACATATAAATGAGGAAACTTAAATATTGGTATGAACAAGGAAGTTCAATTTTCAAGTACAACACAGCATTGCAGGAGGTTTTTACCAATAATCCAAACAAGAACAAGCTCCATCTCTAAAATGATGAAACCTAGTTCTATCTTTAACTATAATCTCTCTATTGTATATGCTTGAAAGAAGCTTAGTAGTTGAATGACAATCACTGCAAACTCGAAGATTTTTTATTATTCGGATGCATGAATTAGATTTAGATGCAATTAGAGCAAAAGCAATAGCCAACCTTTCACTGTGATATGAAAGAGAATATTCCTTCTCTTCCTCTTCAATGTCAAACAACACTTCTCTGGTTCTTGCCTGATGACCGCATTCTTGTAACCTTCTGTTCATCTCTTCCACCTTCAAATATATTTCTTGTGCACGTGGATGTGTTTTGTCACCAGCAAGGAACTCGTGCATTGCACCATCAATCTCAACCATGCTACTGCCAGGCATTTTATCAATGCAATGATCTTTCATCAATTTTCTTAACCTCTTCACATCATCCCATCTATTCAGGTGAGCATACATATTTGACAAAAGCACGTAATTCCCACTAGTTTCTGGCTCTAATTGTACCAAGTGTTGTAGTGCAACTTCACCTATCTCTAAATTTCCATGAACTCTTGCTGCCCCAAGTAAAGACCTCCAAAAAATTGCATTAGGTTTCATAGGCATGGTCCCGACCAAATTTTCAGCTTCCTTAAGCTGCCCTGCACGACCCAAAAGATCCACCAGGCAACAATAGTGCTCAAGTTTAGGTTCAAGTCCATAGTCACTCTTAATTGCCTCAAAGAGTTTGCACCCTTCATCCACCAATCCCACATGTGAGCAAGCATAAATTATGATTAATATTGTTACATCATCCGGGCCCAAGCCCTCTTTTCTCATTTTCTTGAATAGGTCAAGTGCCTCGTGCCCATGACCATGTATTGCAAGTCCTCTAATCATAGCATTGTAACAAAATATGTCCTTCTGAAGCAACTGGTCAAACAGTTGACTAGCAAAATTAAGATACCCACAGTTTGCATACAAGGTAATTAATGCTGTTCCAATGAAACGATTAAGGTTAAGATGATTTCTAATTACATAAGCATGAGCCCATATTCCTTGATTAAGTGCACCAAGTTCAGCACAAGCACTAATTAATGCTACAAGAGTAACTTCACTAGGCTTCACAAAGGATTGTTGCATCCGGCTATACAAATTCAAGACTTCCATTGACAAACTAGTATTTCCACCAAAGTTACTGGCATCTGCTAAAAAAGGAACTGTAGTATTACGCATGTAAGATGATAGTATAGAGTTCCATGAGGCCAAATCCGGTTCAATAATCTGATCAAAAAAGTACCTGGAAATACCTACTTTGCCACTTCTAGAATAAAAATTAAGCAATGAAGCTTGAACAAAGTTGTCATATGGGGTGTCAAGATATTTCAGTACATGGGTGTGTAGTGCTCGACCATGTTTTAGCCATTGATAGGACCCACAAGCCTTGAAGAGAGAGGGGTAAGTGTAGTTATTTGGCTTAAGGGTGGGTTGAGCAAGAATGGTGGTATATAGAGAGAATGCAGCATGGGTGTACTCTTTTTGAGAAAAAGATGAAATTAGAGTATTGAATAGAAATATGGTAGGTTTACGGACTTGGTTGAAGATGGTTAGTGTGTATGATAAGGTTGCGAGGGTAGAGGATAAAAGGAGAGTGCGGCTGACAGGATAAGTATGAAGGATGAGACCTGTTGCTATCATTTGAGCATGGACTTGCTTGAAGGTGTACATGGTCTTGCATTGCTGTAGCAGGTGGAGGATTGGGTGGTTGAAGATTGGGCTTATTGATTTCATGCAGATGATGCAAATGTTGTAACATTACTACTTGCTCATCAAACGTTATAACTCACTGTCAGATGATTGGAGATAAATTTTAGCTGCAGCAAATCAGCCTTTCTGCTGTACATCCAGTGCACCTTGGCTCCCAAAAAGGATCCTGACAACCATAGATAAACCTTGCTTAGCACTTTCATTTCTCGAGTGAATAGAAATAAATTCACAAAGTTATGATGTGATCACTGTCAACCTAAAATCAGGCACCAGAATTGCAGTTTCTATTATTTTCGTAGCTTATCTTTGTCAGGGAAGTGCAAGCAATTTAGTTGCACACTACATGTCACCACATTATGGTTTTATGAAGGGCATTTTTTTCCTCTGACAATACTATAGATTTATTTAGATGACCAGAATTAAATAAAAAACTTCACATGTGCAATCATAGAACATGAGCCACAGGCCATCCTAAAATGTGCATTTTCAATGTTATTTCAGATGATACTTTGTCTTTAAGACTCACAGCTAAGTCTAAGATCATTTGGAGGTTAAACAAGTGAATAATTATCGGCAGGTATACATACCATCAACACAAACCCAAGCTGTCTGTAAACAGTGACCAAATGATTATCCTTAGGGCAAGATAATTGGGGTAAGTATTGTATGAATTTTCCGCAATTCGTTGAGGCAAAAAGAATATTACAGCTCCACAGCTTATTCGTGTGATGCCCAAATTTTTTGAAGCATAAATATAAAGTGAATTGTGTCACACACTTAAGTAGTTACCATTTAGCAAACTATTGTTCACAATTCTGCTGATAACCCACCTGAGATTTCAAAATGATATAATTCCATCACAGTTTTAGAATCCTGTTGAGAATACTCTTGTAATTGTTATTTGCAACTTTATAAATCAAGAAATACATGGCAACTTGGCAAAAAAAAACAGCAAATCAAAACATATAAATTTGTATATCATATGGCCATGCAACAGAAAATTGTGCCTACGTTCAAAGGATTAAGAAAATTTCCTAGAGGAATTTTGTCGAACAAAATATATGCATTACACAATAGCACTGCAAGCACTCACAATTATTCAACATGGTGGGATCAAAATGACATCACGGCCTCAGCAGAAAGTTATGTACTGGAAAATATGAATTCATGAAGCTAATTGAATTTCTAGTTGGCAAGAAGTTTACTGAATTTTGAGTAGTTTCTGGGTTGAAAATTTATGGTTTCTTGAGTGTAAAGGACTGGCGGGTTATTTTATTCTGAACTTGTCAAATGGCCATTTGGGGAGTTAATTGTTGGTCACTGAACTTATATCTATATTTTTTATTACTCATTAAAGTTTAAAATATCGAGTTTTAGCCACTAAATTTTGAAAACTATTGTACGTTACTCACTTGCATAACTTCTGTTTCAAACCTCTAACGTAATTGATGGCTTGGCCAACGGAATGCATGTGTGGCGCCTTGTCAGACAGTTAAACTTTGATATAGTCAAATTTTGACCACGGACTTTGATAAATGTTTCAATTGCTCACTAAAATTGGAGGTGATCAAATTTTAGCCACTGAACTTTGATACAGTCGAACTTTGCCCACTAAACTTTGAAAAACGTCTTCTATCACTCGCTATAAATTTGGATTTAATTATGTGTTTATCTCCCTTTAAAACAAAATTCTTTAATTTTCATACTAATTTTTTACCACATTTATACAATAAAATATTTTACACGTAAACTCAAAAAAAATTTCAACTTTTTAACCACACATTTTCTAAAAAATCACGATTTAAAACACTTTTTTTTTTTTTTTTTTAAAATAATGACCATAAAACATGGCTAAAATTCGTTGTTAAATTTCGAATGTAATTTAATTTTAACAATAAATATATTGGGTGTTTGATTACAATTAGAAGTCACTTTATATAGCTTTAATTTTAAATTTAACAAAATTGTACAAATAAAGTGACTACTAATTGCAATAAAACACAATATATTATTGTTGAAATTAAATTAGAATTTTAATAACAAATTTTAGCCCTTGTTTGATAGCCATCATTTTTTTTTTTAAAAAAAAGTTTTAAATAGTGATTTTTTGGAGAATGTGTAGTTAAAAGTTAAATTTTTTTTTTTTTTTTTTTTTTTGAGTTTATTGCATAAATATGTGGTTAAAAACGAGTATGAAATTTTAAGAGTTTTGTTTTAAAAGGAGATAAATACATACTTAATTAAATCCAAATTTATAGTGAGAAATATAAGACATTTTCAAATTTTAGTGGCCAAAGTTCGACTATATCAAAGTTTAATGGCCAAAATTCGACTATCTCAAAATTTAGCAGCATAACAGAGCGCCACATGTGCATTCTGTCAGCCACGTCATTAATTCTGTTAGATGTTTGGACAAAAGTTATACCAGTGAATAACGTACAATATTTTTCAAAGTTCCGTGATCAAAACTCGACATTTTAAATTTTAATGAGCAATCAAAGATATAGATATAAGATTAGTGACCATTGGAACAATTAACTCCCATTTGGGTCAAATAGGATGACAACTTGACTTATGTTTGGCTATGTTTATAAATTACTGCCTATGTTTAGCCCTATTATTTCAAAAAATCATTTTTTAAAAATCATTTTCAATCATACATTTTTTCATAAATTAATTTTACACATGAATTGAAAAAATTTCCTTTTTTTTTTTCAACTACATTTTCTCCAAAAAATCATTAGTCCAAAATATATTTTCTTATCAAAATGGGGCTCAAATAGGGGTAGTTCTATAACTTATTTACTATTCATATATATATATATATATATAATTTAAATCTAATAAAATTTTATGACCTATATTTAACTAAACAGGCCGCGATCGCAGTAAATACACAATTTATGATCACATACTTCACAAATCATTAAAGGTTATCGTCACAAAGACACAATTTGTAAATCACAATTACATAATTAGTCTTATATTGCACATTTTAATATATTACAAATTATCCAATTAACTGAGGACATTCATTCTTCATCTCACCTCAACCATCGTTGGCACTATCCAAATCGTCGTCGTCGTCACCATAAGTCCACAATCCACCACCATCTCCACCTTACCACCATAACCCGCAACCTCATATCCACAACCACCACCTCCACAATCAACACATCATCACCACCACCATCTTCACCTTAGGAAACACACTAGGCTTCAATAAACGGCCACCATGTTCAACCGACGGCGACGACACCACGATAGAAAGAGAAGACGCAACAACAACAGAGTTAGCCACAAAGCTACCATAACTCGATCAAGTAATAGAGTGCTTCTGAATCCCTAATTTTTTGGGAAGCTTCGATAGGGCTATTACACAATTCAAAGGATGCCATTAAAGTTGTTTCGAGATTAGTAGGTGTACAACACTATTCCATAGGCAACAATGACCTCACAAACTTTGAAGCAACTAGGATGTGTGTAATTTGTTCAATTAAATATCTCTATTTTTATGCCGTGTTTACTTATTTATTAATTAATTTTGTTAATATTTTTTTTTTCTACTTTTTCAAATATAATTTTAAATGGGATGTAATATGGCCCCACGCCAAATTAATTACCGGACAATAAATTCCCGCCTCATTAGGGTGGGCAATGCCAGACGGAACCGAGCCATGGTATTTTGTGTCACTAGGCTTTTTTCCATCAACCTGCAATGGCGTCGAGGTTTTCTGTCCCTCAACCAGCCAACACAAGAATTTATACTTTCGAGTTTCGAGTATCGAAAACCAACAGAAAATAGACAAAGTATTGCAGAAGATTGAAGAATGTCAAATGGAACGCAGATTTACGGGAACCTTCCCAAATTTATTTTTATAAAACAAAGAAACAGCCTAAGTACAAAAAATGTAAAGGATCAACATGTCCAATTGTTGTCTCATCACTGCATTCACTATTCAATTCCTCTAAAATATACCAACACTTAGAATATATAGAGAAAATCTTAATTGCAGTTGACAACCCCCAAGTGGGTTAGTTTACCCCGTTTGATAGACTAAGGTGGAAAGGAATTGTAATTCCATGTTAGTTGGAAATTAAAAACCCACCAAACCCGTAAGAATTCGTTTTTCATGAAAAAAGAAAAGAAAATGCATCTTAAAGTAGTTGTACATTGAAATTCGAATTCCATTTCCACATTCGTATCAAACGGTTTAAGTGGAATTCGCTTTTCTCGGACATGATATTTTCCATGGAATTCATGTATATCAAACGGACCATAATTTCATCCATCTCAAGCCAAAAATTGCCCACAACTGTCCCCATATCAAGCCTATAACAAAAATCACCCACAACTACTATAAAGTGTTTTCCATATGGCTTGGTTTTCACTGAATTCGAGTACTGAAATTAGCTAGACAGCAAGCTCGCAATGCTACAGGACACCACCCGTGTCAATCAACGCAAATCTGACTTGCATTCCCAAATTCTGCCTTGTGATGCAGCCATCAAGTAAATTATGCATCCGTGCCTCGGTCACTTTCTCAACACAACACTCGCACGCTGTCTTGATTTCCAAATTCACGCTAAACTCTGAGTATCGCGCATGCCTTCGGCCATGGCATGGCAACGACAAGGCAGCGTTCGTGCCATGTCAATTTTCCCAGAAAGGATGCTCACATTTGGCCATTCGTTCTATCAATAGCCCTAGTCCTTCGAAGTTTGTGATTTCAGAAAGGACAAAGCCCAAGGAAATCGCCAATTAGGCCAACGATGTGGTCCAATTTAAGATCCACTTTTATCCAGTTAGAAGACGAGCTGACAAGTTGAATATTGGTTATGAAAGTCATTAATGGGTGTCGATTTTAATAGTTCATTGAAATTTAGGTATTTTAACTTATATTTTAATATATTTCATTAAAATTATGTTTCTGCAACTTAGAATAACAAATTTCACTAAAATTTAGGTGACCCCAATAATTTTTGAATTCTCAAGAATTTCATTAACGAAAAGATTTGAATATATTTTAGTGAATTTTGAGCTCACAAATACGCATAACTGACTCCTTGAAATTTTCAATCCATCCCTTCAGATTTCAGTGGATTTCGAGTTCATTAATATAAAGTCAAAATTATATAAATCTTTAACAAAAATAAAAGAAATTAATTTAGATAAAAAAAAAAAAAACATAAACATATATAAAAATTAAAAAGACTGTTTTACAGAAACCCATGAATTTGAAGTTGATTGGCCAAAATCTAGTAAACTTGCCAACTAGAAATTCAAAGACACAAGTCAATATTAATTGGTCACAGTTTATAATTCACATGTCATAGTTTATAGGTCACAAGTTACCAATCACAATCACAAGTCATATTGTATATGTCACGGATCATCACAGGTCAATCGTTATAGTTCATGGGTCAATATTAATTTGTCATAAGTCACCATTCATAGGTATAGATCAATGTTAATATGTCACATATCTAAGAGAATTGGTCACAAGTCATTGGAATAATATCACGGACAACAGATCAATGTAAATTTAAGAGAACTGGTCACACGCCATTGATTTCTCTATGCTGGTCACAAATTCAATTAACTAGATTTTCAAAGGCAAGAATTGAAGTTATTTGATCTGGCGAGTATTCTGAAAATGACACTAGAGGCTATTTTCAATTCCAGTTTTAAAAAATAGATTTAAATTACACCAATGTTGCTTAGTCATTGATCAGTTATCGATGATGTCAGTCACAGTTTATTGTTGATTTTATATCTCGCACTTGTACGGATAATAACGAGTAATGAAGTGGACCTAAAAATCCGGATGTCATTCCCACGAGGATTACTATTTAACAATTGGTTCAATTATTTATAACTTTAATTTGATCTAAAACAAACAAAGAATTAGATATTGTGATTTTTAATATAATTAGATGGGAATATCTAGAAATTTCATCTTTAGGTCCTAGTTTGGTCCCTTTGCCACCAGATGACCCAATCTTATTTTTCTACGTCTTACTGCTTTGACCATGCTCTACAACTTGACTTAGCAACACTAGGATTGAACCACTTCTTCTCGAAACTCTTGTTGTCTTCTTCAATTCGAAGTCTAACAATCAGTTCTTTGACGTTTATTTCCTTTCGTTTGTGTTTCAGATAATTCTTGAAATCTTTCCACGTGGGAGCCAATTTTTCAAAAATTGCAGCCACTTGGAAGGTCTCACTCAACATCATCCCTTCGGCATAAAATTTCTGAAGAATCATTTGGAGTTCTTGCCCTTGCCCTTGCCCTTGCCCTTGCCCTTGCCCTTGACTGATTACTGTTTTAGAGTCCACCATTTTATAATCTAAGAATCTGTCGACAACGAACTTTTTAGCCCCAGCATCCTCAGTTTTATATTTTCGGTCCAAAGACTCCCACAACTCCTTACCAGTTTTCATAGAACTATACACGTTGTATAGCAAGTCTGCTAAACTGGTCATAATATAATTTCGATACAAAAAATTCGAATGGTTCCAACTTCCAAGCATCAAATGCACTGATCGCTTCAACATCTCCCTCCCCCTTATTGAGTTTTGGAGCAATTTCAATTAAGAATCTCACAACATTCAAGGTGGTCAGATAAAATAGCATTTTCTGCTGCTGCCTCTTGAAATTCAAGCCATTGAATTTCTCCGATTTTTCTCCATGATTAACCAGAACAGAAACTGTATGGCCAGTTGTTTAACTCACAGCATGACTTGGAAATCTAGCCACAGACTGAGCCATAACAGAATTTGGCCCTTAAGCCACAATGGAGTCCACAACTTGATTTTCAGTAGTCAAAGCTTAGGTTACATCCAAGTTGGTTGGTCCAGTTGCAATTTCTGAAAATGAAACAAATATTAGTTTTCAATAAACCAAATGAAAACTTGTCTTTAAAATTAAGAATCCGTTTTAAATTTGTTAGACAAGTTTTTCAGCACTGGATACCAGATTTACACACTGAATACCAAATTTACAGTTTGGATACCGTATTTACAGCATACCAGATTGGCGCATACCGTATATATAGCTAACCAGATTTGCACATACCGTATCTTCCACTTAGATATTGTATATGCCACTTACCGTATTTGCAATAGGCTTAGATACCGTATATGCATATATCGGTTCTGTTTATACCTTATATGCAGTAAGTTTAAACACCGTATTTGCACATACCGGTTTGAACATACCGTATATGCAGTGAATTTAAACACTGGATTTCCACACACCGTTTTTGCATATAACTTTGAATACAACAGATTCAATTATATATAACAGATTTAATAGTCTATTAGATTCAATAATTTGTCAAATTACAGTAAAATATAACAAGTAATTTAAATAGAACTACAAATTTAAATTTGCAGAACAAGTAATAAAATTGTAAGTTAAACCACAAAATGTAAATATGCAAAAATGAGTAATAAAACAAATAATTGCAGAAACTAAATAAAAGGAAATTTTTTAACTCGAGGCCTGTGTTACAAAATTTTCTTAAAACAGATTCACTCCCTCATCGTCTGTGCTTAAAGTTTAAATCGAGCGTCCGTTTTCCAAGATACAATGGTAGAGCTAGTAGTTTTTGAGCACCACAGATATTACTCCGGCGAACTGATTTAGTGCCTAAACAATATCACCACCACAATAAAACCATAAACAAATATGCGGACGGACAGTGTTTCGTATACAGATGATTTTTCAGATGAATTCGTGTGTGTTTTTAATGGTGGAAAACGAGTCAGTTTATAAAGTTGGCTCTTGAATGTAACTTGCCCATTCATTTAGTGGTCATTGCGGTAGGAGTTTCAAGAGTTTTAAAATTGAAAAGTCACTTGAAGAAAACAAAAAAATTGTAGCAAATCGTGGACACTCCTAAGGAGTCATTTTGCTCCTTTCGGTCCGACATTCGTGTACGCAGGTCGCGCCCGCACACAAGTTCAAGGTCTGAAACACATTTTGGTCTGTGATTTGCACCCCTCATTCACGTGCATGTGGAGAGAGTGTATATGCTGCACATGATTACACACTTCAAAAGTGTAATCCTATATAAAGTGATTTTTTTTTCATCAACTTCCTATGTAGGACAAACATTAATATAGTTTTCCCTCAAACATAAATTTCATTCAATTGACATACTTTGAGCTCCAATTTCTCATTCACCCGAACATCATTTTTGGCAAATAAATATATGATTTCGATGTACTCACGGAGGAGAATACAAATCAACCTTGATATTCCAAAATGGCCAAACGAGTCCCACTTAAAATTCGTGCCAAAGTTAGCCATTTACTCCTTTTTTTTCCAACAGAAAGTGGGTATCAATGTGTTCATCAAGTCAATGACTGTATAATTTACATCATTTTCGGTTCATTTGTTAGTTACACAAGTTAGGGAAGCCAACTTGTGAATATTTTTATTGAACCTCCATAAATATGCATTGATGTTACATCTTCTTTGAGTTTGTTGATTTATCTTCTTCATTCATCATTAGAATTATTCAGGTAAAATATGGATAGTCGGTTGGATTATCTAAATAATAAGGAAAACATTTATCAATTCATTACTACAAAAGTTCTATTTAAATAAATTGCTTTATATCTAGAATAATATGATGACCAACTTTTCTTTTGATCCATTTACAATCAAAATTGAACAATTAGTGGAGTTCAGGATCATTCAACCATCAAATTAGCCCACAAAGGCACCATGCCCCTCATCAAATCATCCAACTAAGTAATTCTTTTAGTTTGCTGGAATTGATAATATTTATTTGTTTCTCTAATAGAATGAAAATTTACCTAAAGATTTTGTAAATAAATATTTATTTCAAGATTACACAAAATTTAGCAGCATAACAACAATGCAAACGTTTTTTGATCTATCTTATCAAAAAAAAAATAATAATAATAAATTCTTATGTTAAAGTGAGTCTGGCGCACGAACTCGCACTCAGATGCGGAATTTAAGATGTAGGGCTGAAATTTAAGAAAGTTAAATATAATAAATTCATATATAGCATTTAAATTCATTTTCATCTATTGTGACGTTGTTCCAAGAAGGTTTTATAGCTAAAAATTCATCTACTCTAATCTACATCTATCTTCTTATCAAGTTCTCGTTTGATGAAGAGAGTCACACAATTAGCAAGAAACTTCACTATCCATTTTATTACAAAGATCTGTCTTCACATATTGAAAATGCTCGTTAGTAGTCCCAGTAAAATACAAGGCGATTCAACCTAGTCATCATCATATATGTCTTCGACCTTCTAGAATAGCTCAACAGTGTAGATACTTGAAATCAAGGTTCACTATTTCATATCTAGCTCATAGTGTCGCAACTCGTATTCCAAAGTGTGAGTGTTTTTCTTCAAAAAATTATTAGGATATAATTTCTTTGCAAGTATAACAATTATCATGATTAATTTATCCAAATGAAACCAAGCTGCACTAAGAGAGAGAAGCTATACAGATGTATCATTAAATATTGTAGTTAACTCTATCAGTATAAAATCTATTACTTCGTTGAAAATATCAAGTGATAACTATGCTCGACTATAATTTGATCATGAGAACAATAAGGAACAACCTATACAAATTATGTAGATCGGGTATCTCAATATAATGTTTTTGCAAAACATTCTCTTTCTGGAGAAATTCATGCCAATCACCATCTCTCAGTTTTCGAAGGAGTATTTTTTTCTTTTTCTTTTTTTGTAGTAGAAACAAATCTTACTATGGCCAAGATATCTTGAGATTTCTTTTGAAGGGTTTGATTAAAAAAATATCAGTGATTCTCATAATGCTATGTATTAAGCTTACTGAACACAAAATCAAAAAATTTCAGATGTTTATAAATGTCACGGACTTCATCTCGAGATCTTTTTATTTGGACAATGGACACTAAGCTAGTCAAACACCTTGCAAGTTGCAGATTACACACACACACACATGTGTGTGTGTATATATATATATATATATATATATATATATACCAAACTCTTTAAAGAGCCATAATGAGAATTCCAATAAGTAGCTCCTGGTCGTTGGAAAGTACCCACTTGATTGACCTTAGTTCTTGACTCATACCTGTACAGTCTTATATGCTCAATTTTTTTTCTGTGAGTAGCTCGTAACTCTGTAATGCACTTAGGAAAAGAAGTGATAATGTTGATTACATTTTTTCAAATGATAAAGAATCCCTAAATACCGTTGGGATCTTTATCTACAGAAACTAATATGATCCAGGATGTAGGAGTCATGAATGCAAGTCCAAACCGAGACCTATTGATTATCGAAGAAGGGGCAATGACGCGATCGAGAGCAAAGCAAGTCAAAGAGGCTTTGGGGATGCTCTTCTAAGCCACTATTGATGAAACTAAGTTTGGGACGCAAAATGGAGCAAGTTTTATGTTGGGGTCGAGGTCGGGAACCAATTGGATCAACAACGATACAAGCAACCGAAGAATGAGGTCAGCCGGACTTCTAAGCGACCGCTTAGAGGAAAGGGACAAGCGGTCGCCCAGCCACTATCGAAACTTGATGGAAGTGAAAATGGTATTCTAAGCGACCGCTTGGTTATAAATTTTGTGCGAGTTTCCTATTTTTGGCAAGAGTCCTAGTTTCCTTAAAATTCTAATTATTTCCATATTTTGACATTATTTGTTGCCTTATGCACTTTTTTTTACTATGTTTAGGCTCTAGTATAAATACTTAACTATTTTGTTACATTAAGAACTTTTGACATTGAATTTATTGAAAGACTATTATTTTCTCTCTTGTTCTTCTATTGAACAACAAATCGAACTTCCAAGATCTAATTCTTGTTTGTTCAAATATCGAATAATGGGTTCTTCATTGTGTAATCAAGGGGTTCAACGCATCTTTGTTATCGTTGGATTTTTTACTTCACTTCGTTGGATTCAAGTCCAAAATCGGGTTATTATTTGGCGTTCTTGGGCTCCGCATCAATCTAGTTGTGGGTTTCGTAGTCACCATTGCTATGGGGTTTGCATCAGAAACCAATTTCAATTTCAATCAATGGGAAAAATAATGGACATAGTACACGTATAATTTTTAACAAATAATGTTGGAAGTCCAGTTCAAGCATTGCGCATTACTAGCACCATCATACCCTTGACCTATCCTTTTTAAATTTGAAGTTCATGTTGAGCAAGAACATTAGATATCTCGTTGTTTATATTTGGTGATATGATGTCAATAATGCTTTTGATATCAAATGAGTGTTCTCTTAAAATATTCAGACTATTCATAAACCTCAAAATAATTGCTGTTTTCTCTCGTTTAGATGCATCTTATGCTTCATAAAAATGACTACAAAAGCATTTATCCCTAATTTCTTCACGAGTCATCCACATATCCTATTTTTCGTTATGTGTATAATTTATTTTTGAATCCTCGTCGCAATGTATTGTGCAATTTTTGGAGGATTCTTCAGTATTACTTTATCAATTACTTTCTTTGTTTCTGCCAAAATCTATACCATTTCAAGATAATCCTTGCTATTCAATGAAGATGGAGATTCATTTTGATCCAAACTACTTTTCTCAACTCCTTCATTCAATACGGCAATTTTGTTGATATGTTGAGAAAATTTTATTAAATACTTGGCTCTTATCTCATAAATATTATAATCTAACGAACAAAAATGAGTAAGAAATGCACATTTAGATCTATCATTAACCCTCTTCCACTTATTATATCCACAAGTGACTAATGTTGAACAATTGGATGAATTACCATCATTCTAGAAAAGAAAGAAGTAAAAACAATGTCATTTTCCTTGCATCTTTGAATACTCCACAAGTTTTGATTAATAAGATCTAGCTTTTACATATGTCACTTTAAGATGAAATTGTATGATGTTGCATGGTAGGAATTAAATGTTGATCTTTGACCAATCTATCATAAAATGTACTTTCACTACATTGATTTATCCTCTTAAAGAAAGAAAATAAGTTCCTACTTTTCTTGGAAGGATGTTGACCCCTCATTTGTAATTTTTTAAAACAGCAAATGACAAAATAAAAATCCATTAATGATCCAAACTCTAACAATAATCCAAAAATAATTCATTGAAATGATAAGGCAACAACAATTCATTAATTTTTGAACAAAGCAATAACAATTCAATAATTTACCGACAAGATAACATAATTATTATTTTGCTGACTAGGCAATAACAAATAGTGAAATGAGGCGCTGACTTACTGATGGAAGCAGATTGGAGCTGTGTTGTTGTTGCTGCTCTCCTGCTTTTTCTTGTACCACAGTAGATTGGAGCTCTTTTTTGTTGGAGACGAAACAACAATAAACCACCAGTTGATGGAGAACCGCTTTGAGATTTATGGAGTAATATGAAGTATACAAGATAACAATCAATGAAATAAGATTTAAAATAAAGAACAAGAAAAGGAACTGATAGGTGAACGATGTTTCATTAATAACAACTAAAGAAAGAGTACAAAGAACTGAGCAATAATGTTTTTTGACTTCTTTTAAATCTAGAAAAAAGAGTCTAGTATTTATAAGGAAAAATCCAATCCCTACAAGTAGAGATGTACATGAAATAAAATGTCAAAAGTTTCCTTATTTTGATATCTTCAAGTCCAACACAAATTTCAAATCCTAATAGAGCTTCGAAATAGAACTTTAACTAGAATTTGACAATTGAACTTGAGTAGAATTTCACAATATTCCAATTAGAATTTCTCTTGATGTGCACTTCAATTAGAACTCTACAATTATTTCAATAAGGAATTCGAGTTACACCCAAATTCTAATAATCTCCACTTTGATACGAATTCCACTGCAACGAACAAAACTCTAAAATTTTACCACCTAAAAAATAAGTTCGATTGAAGTGAAATAAATCGAACTCTTCAAACAGTAACCAGAACTCTACATCTCACGAAAAACATCTTTCTCCACTCAGTATCCATAAAGTTCCCAAAATTCCAACGAGGAATTACCTAAACCCACACACCGGATTCCCAATATTCCAACAAGGAATTTAATATTGACCAAACAGGTTCAAAGCACCTCATGTAGCAGAATCCTTACCAAATGCTTGAACCGAAGGCCCCTTACTAGAACTGACACGTTCAAATAACCCAAACGCATTACCAACATCTGTAACTCCGTACCAACGCTTAGTGAGTCCTCTCCTAACAATTGAACACGATGGAACTGTGAACAATGGTGGCAAAGTGGAATTACTCATATCTCAAGTAATGTTCTTCAATAACGACTCAGAGCCAATCCCCAAAGGTTCCGTACCAAATGTATATCCACCACGGTACTAAACCTGTCTAGATGTTTCTTTACTGATTTTGCACGACATTGCAAGATGTACAATTGAGATTTCTTTCATCTCTCCAGTACAACACGAACACCTTTCATGACCCTCAAGACTTCACTTGCTCCAGAGAACTCATAACCCTTCGAATCAAGAGTACTCAATGAAATGAGATTCTTCTTCAAATCTAAAATGTGTCGAACGTGATTAAGTGTTCTATATGTTTCATCTACCAGCTTCAATCTGTCTCTCCCAATACTAGTTATCCGACAAGATTTGTTGTTTTCTATGACAACGACACCTTGCATTACTGTCTCATATGCTTCAAACAAATCCCGATTGTGACACATATAGAACGCACAAGCTATATCCAAAATTCACTCCTCGTCCGGTTTGGATTCCACGTCAGAAATTGCCAAAAGATCTCCATCACTCAAATAGTTCATCGCGCGTCGTCCGAATAATTTTATTGCTTCCCATGACTTGCAGACGAATCACCCTTATTCTGCAACTTCTCACAATCCTTCTTGATGTGCCCTTTCTTCTTGCAATAATAACAAACCAAATTGCTAACATTCACCTTTGACTTATCCCTCCGTCGATCATCATGAACCACAAGTCCTTCTGCATCTCTGAACTCAACCAAATGCCATCTTCTCCTTTGAGAGCAATATAGCATATACATTTTCAATGGTGAGTATGTCACGACTGTACAAAATTGTGTCCATAAACGATGAAAACGAAGTAGACAGCGATCACAATAGGATTAAGACCAAATCTTCTTCATCATACTTTATCTCTAATATCTCCAAATCAGCAACGATCTCCATGAACACTGCTAGATAATCTTCCAACGATTCGTCTTCTGCCATGTGATGAGAATACAACATCTGTTTCAGTTGCAACTTGCTTATCAGACTTTTGGTCATGCACAATTGCTCCAGCTTTAACCACAATGCAGCTGCTGTTCTATTCTTCAAAACGTCCTGAAGAGTGTTGTTAGATAGATGCGGATGAATCCGTGAAAGTGTCTTTCGATCCTTTCGTTGCTTCTCCTTTGGTGTCTAAGTTGCGGACATTATGTCAAATCCCAATAACGTATCATCCAAATTCATCTACGCCAAAACAACTCTCATCTTTCCTTACCACAACGAAAATCTTGTATTGAGATCCAAAAGTGAAATTTCATACTTCATGGTTGTCATCGATAATAGAAACCTCAAACAAAAAAACTCTGAACCTACAGCTTTGATACCACTTGTTGGAGGCGGAACAATAATAAACCATCAGTTGATGGAGAACAGTCTTGAGATTTATAGATCAATATAAAATATACAAGATCATAATCAATGAAACAATATTTAACGTAAAGAACAAGAAGATGAACTGACAGAGCAACGATGTTTTATTAATAACAATCAGATAGAGTACAAACAACTGAGCAATAATACTTTTTGGCTTCTTTTAAATCTAGAAAAAAAAAGTCTAGTATTTATATGGATCAATCCAATCCCTATAAGTAGAGTTGTACATAAAACTAAAATGTCAAAAGTTTCTTTATTTTGATCTTTTCAAGTCCAACACAAATTTCAACTCCCAATAGGGCTTTCAAATAGAACTTTAACTATAATTTGACAATTAAACTTGAATAGGATTCCATAATAGCATTTCAATTAGAATCCCTCTTAATCTGCACTTCAATTAGAACTCTACAATTATTTCAACAAGGAATTCGGGTCACACCCCAATTCTAACACTTCATTTTTTAAAATATAATTTATTTTTTTGAATATTTTTGTTGTTAACAAATTCCAATGCAAGCAAAATGCCAAACCTAATAAAATCCTCAACTGCGGAAAGTCTAAAAACTTTCAAATAACATAGAAATTATGAAATATGAACAATAATAAAATTTGTATAGTTGTTCTTGTTCGGCTGAGATAAATATAAAAAAAATTCGTATTGACTTATTTATAATTATTTAGAAAAAAAGTACATAAAATATGTCTGTCAATAAAATAATATTTGGGGTTTCTTCTAATCTTCATGATTGGATGTGAAATGGATTGGGGGTTTTAAATTTGGGGCGAAATATTTGAAATTGGAGAAGGGTATACCAAAAAATGTAAAAAATACAACTTGACAATGAAAGTAATGAAAGAATATAATATTTCATTAGTTGCTGAACTTATACATTTGTCACGTTTTACTTACGAAACTCTAAAATACTTTTGAGTGGTCATTGAATTTTAACATGTTGCACTATATCACTTGACATATTTCACAAGACATCGAACTTTAAAATGCTTCCGAGTGATCACTGAACTTTAATATGTTGCTTATTACTCACTCACCGCATTTCATTAATCACTGAACTTATAAATCCGTCACATTTTATTTAATGAATTTTAAAATGCTTTTGAGTAATTATTGAACTTCATTATAATTTCGAGTAAAGTTGATTTTCTATAAAAATCAACCTAAATCAAAAAATAAAATAAATATCAACTAGATAATGAGACTTTCAATCTAAGACGAGAATATACCAAGTCATTTTTTTTAATGTAAAACAAGGTTTAAATTCATATTCATATTTAAATTTTCACAAACACGCATGCATGCATCTATTTAATTGATCCTAAAAAATTCAAATGAGATAGATTGCATTTTTTTTTTTTTTTTTAATTAATAAGTGACAGAGAAAATCACTTTTCTCAATCTCATTTTCACGAACACCTTGTCATCGGCATTCTATGAGTCCACTAACTGTTTTTCAATATGTCACTGGGCCAATTTTTTTTTTTAATGGTTATCAGGCATCCAAATTCTAGGCCAGACATGTGGGGTAAATACTGTGCCTTCCATTGACAGGACTGATGTAAAAAGAGCATTTAAATACATTAAACCATATAATTGGACCGGGAAAGTAATTGTAATAACAAGGATAGACCTAACAGTTATAACTTGTTTGCAGATTGTATGGCACTATTTCGATGTTAAAATATGTTATGCACATAAGTACTAAGCATTTCAGAAATTCATGATTTTAACTTATGACTTCCATTTTACTTGATATCAGTGGCGAATCCAACACCAAAGTTCAACTAGGACGGAACTTGACCGTTGATCATTGACTATTTACACAACTAAAATTTTTCAATTCAAACTGATTATAATATTTGTCTTTTTATCTCTTTCCCTTTCTATTTGCCTTTTTACATAACGCAAAGCACGAAGAACCAAATTCAACTAAAGAGAGTTTTCCACACAAATTAATAGCACAAATGGTCCATGATGAAGGGCCTTGAGACAATAGAAATAAGAACTACATGTCAATAATATCATGGCTTGAAAGAATTCTCTACTGACAAAATTTAGAACCTTGAAAAGAGTTAGTTTTCCTATCATTCTGGAGGCAACCACTGTATAATAACATTTCGCGTCAGTTAACATCCACATTTAAGTCATTCTATTGAATAAAATAAAATAAAAAATTATGTATTATCAATCCTATGAACCTTTTTGTAGACAATTTGTTTAGTCCATCACTACATCTACTCTAAGATCATACAACTGACCCGTAAACTAATAACTGCAAGCAACCATTTGTCAAGATTTTATAGAACTCAGCATGAACACGATCCTAAGATTCAGTAAAAATGGATGGTTTTAAGTATGTTAGGTGTAAGGGAAATTTCTAGTACAAAATAGGAAATACAACTAATAAGCATCCTACACGTGTTGTGGTAATAAGCAATAAAGTATCTTTCAACCACTACAAAGAAAAACAAACACTAACGACCAAACATAAGCAAAAACAGAATGGAGGTTCATACCTCCATAATTCTTGTTCTTGACATCCAAGTAGGAATTAGGAAGCACCCATCTAACTCTTGGCAATTCTACATCATAAGTTATTAGATTATCAATAAGTAAATCTCAAAAACTCCAAATGACCAAACAGGAAAAGATATAGGCAATGTAGTCTTATTCTTATTCTTTGTCTTCTTCTTATTTTTTATTTTTATTTTCTTCTCTTACAGACAAACTAGTCCACAGTCTCATTTAGTTCGGTTGTTCACTGCCCGCTGGTTCGCAATCGCAGCCTTGCTCGTTGGGAAGAACAAAGGTTTGCAATTGCAAATGAAATCCCTTTTTTCAATTGGATTGTCAACTAATGTGGGTTCATAAATAGGATTTTGGCCTCATTTTATTTTTAAAAAAATATGAGGACCAAAAGAAGAGCCAAACTTAAACAAAAAGAAGCCCCAAAACATCAAAGCAATTTTCCATATTCATCTGTTTTCTCCACCGACTGCCTCTGTAAATTCCACCCAGCGGGCTGACGGCCACTGCAAACTCCGACAGAGCCAGCACGCATGGCCACACCCCCTCGTTGGGTGCTGGTTCTACCACTGGTTGACATCAAAACTTAAAAAATTATGATGAAACCTAGCTCCAGAACATTACTGTTGATGAAGCATGGAAAGATATTAGTTTAAGTTGAATGTTAACACCAAATTAGCTTAAATTTTTAAAACCATACATGTATACACTATTTAATTGCTCCAAAGGAAATAAAATGAAATAGACTGCGGCCTTTTCAAATAAAAGGGACAGAGAATGTCACTTTTCACATTCTCATTTTCACAAACATTTATAGTATGCATTATTTGAATTGATTCTAACTTGATTTTTCATATATTCTAACTCAATCCAACTCATACAAATCCAAATCTTAATACATAATAACTATGTTATAAAAGAGAGAAGAAGAAGAAAAGAGAATTAAGTCAATAGACTTGTGTGTATTTTATTAATGACCAAAGCCCTATATTTATAGGTAAGAATCAGGGATACAAAGGTAATAATTTCTAGGGCTACAGGGGTATAATTGTCATTCACTACAAACCCTAATAAACTTTCCTTTTACAACACTCCCCCTTGAATGACACATTACAAAATATCTGCCTCGTTAAAACCTTGTTTGATAAAAACCTAATAGGACAAAAAAATCAAACGAAGGAAAAAGAGTACAGTTATTTTGGAGTATTAAAAATAAATGCTGCCTCATTAAAACCTTCACTACACCAAAAAAGGCCTTTTGCAGCGGTCAAAAAACGCTGCAAAAGACCTTTTGCAGCGTTTTAGTGTCTGTTGCGGAGGTCGGTGTTGCCATTGAGGGCAGACTTTTTGCAGCGTTCAAAAAACGTTGCAAAAAGTCTTTTGCAGCGTTTTTTGAACGTTGCAAAAGACGTTGCAAAAGACCTTTTGCAGCGTTTTTTGAACGTTGCAAAAAGGTTCTTTTGCAGCGTTTTTTGAACGTTGCAAAAGGTCTTTTGCAGCGTTTTTTGAATGTTGCGAAATGTTCTTTTGCAGCGTTTTTTGAACGTTGCAAAAGGTCTTTTGCGACATCTTTTGAACGTTGCAAAATGACATTTTGTACTTTTTTTTAATATTCTTTTGCAACGTTTAAAAAAACGCTGCAAAAGACTCATCCTTTGTTTTTGGCAAACGTTGCCATTGGTCAATTTAATTTTTTAAAAAAAATTAATTCGCATTTTTAGTCCTACTCTTTGATCAAATAATTCGAATAATAAACTAACAATTCGCATAATAAAGATATGAAAACATCAAAAATATAAGAAATCATATAATTAAAACCATACGAGTGCTATACATTGATTGTGCAATATTCAAAATAATTTCATTATACTTCAAGTTTACAATATCAACCCAACGATCAAAAAAGGCTTTTCCATCATTTCGATAAGTACAAAAGGTGCAATAATTCATACTAGATTTTTTTCTAGTGCTCAGCAAGTTTGGATTGACATTCTATAGCATCAAAAAATGAGTAGCTCGTTGGTGCCGACATGAAATTAAGCCCATCTCTCACCGCCATCAACATGTGTACCTGCATCAAATGACTAAATTTAGTTATTACATATATTGGAATTGGACTAAGAAATCAAGAGAGAAAGTGTCTAAAGGCCCAATCTCTTCAAAATTCCCACAAATAGAAGATCAGCTTTTCTCAAGTCTGACAATTTAATTATTTAAGTATTATTAAAGTCTCGCAAGAAAAAATAATGTATCTAGTCTTCTCAAGTATTATTTAACTTCACCAGAAAACAAGGATGCAGATAAGACATACTAAAAGCACGTATTGAAGAAGCCAAATCATCTGCGTTCAAGAGTTTTAACAAGTTTGAAATATCTAAAGAATTTATCAGTGGGACACATTAAACTTCACAACACCGTATTCCTGTTCTCATGCAGCATTTGCAATCCATGTAGGGTAGCATATTTTGCGACAAAATCTCATCAATCATTTTTAGTGCATGTAGAGGACTCTGCTAGGCTAGGAAATGTGTAAAGCCTTCGGATCTTCCAAAAAATATAACATAGATGTATATCAAGTATTTTAATCCCATCCGACTAACATGTAACATAAGATTTCATATTTCTGAGTGAACAAGTATTTATAGGTTTTACTCTCTATATTTTCCTTTTCAGGGGGAAGTTATGTCAGAAGAAAGTTATAAACATCATTCAAGAAAAGCACCACTATGACAGTAGATGGGACAAACTTCGCATTTGTTGAGCTGTGTATTCTCTTTGGTATCATTGACTTTTATGTCCACACTTGATCCTACCTACAAAAGTAGTTTTAAGAATCATGCATGACAAGTTAATACATACATTAAAATACTTCAAGCACCATAGGATAAGGGATGCGTAGGAAGTTTTTATGGCCTTTCAAAAGTTAGAAAGCTTATGGTCAGTTTTACAATCCCAAAGTAATTCAAGAGATGACCAAATTAAAAAGAGCAAATTTTACTTCCCTTCTTGGTGAATCTCATCTGAACTTCATCAAACATATAAATAACTTAAGAAAACAACAATATGATTGGCAATTATAATGTCAAAGAAATTTTTGATCTTTAAGATAAACACTCATTTCCTTCAGGACTTGGAAGGTATAGGAGAGGGATTGGAAGGAGAGGGGGAGAATGGTTTAACTCCTAAATGCCAATATCATATACCTATATCCTTGCATAAAGACAGACTTAGCATTTGTCAGATATGGATGCCACTAAAACGATGTAATTTTTCACAAATGTACCTGGCAATCATCATATTCTGTATTTTTATGTGCTCCATTCACTCCAAATCCAGGTAATATCTGCATCACAGAATAAATAATGTTTATTTTCGATATTAAATGTAAAAGTTTGAGGTAAACCCACATCAGCAGATTTTCTATCGTTTACAACTGGAAACAAAAAGCAAATCTATGAATACGTTTGCATTAATATTTACCCTGAAAGAATTTTTTCCCAACAATGCACTCCCAATGAAATAAACACCAAAAATCAAAGAAGCTGTTACAAAGAGACTGCATAGACATGATCTGCTTTTAGGATCCAATATAACCTGAAAGGGAACATGATCCAAAAATAAGAGGCAATACCAGGAAAAGGACTGTTCTTATATTCCAAAAATTGTATGAGCAGGTACACGGGAACATGCTCCAAAAATAAGATGTAATAACAGGAAAAGAACTGTTCTTATATTCCAATTTACGGATGAAAACAGGTAAAAATAAATGGGTTTTCTCTTTAGTCGAAATCAAATTGTATGAGCAAAAAAAGTACACGTGGTTTATTACATCTATTAAATTGATACATAGGGCATAAATAATCAACATCAAATAAAAAATTTGAATCACTTGTAAAGAACCAATAGTTAAGTTGATGAAGGTAGTGATGAACAATCATAGGTAACACGCCTCTGCCTAAGAACTGGTCCATCAAATGAATCATCATGCCTAAATAACTAAAAGGCCGAAGTTCTATCAACCAAACTACTACTATTTAAGTCACATACATCAAAACTGATAATGATATGCAATTAAATTACTTCTGGGATCACAGTTTTTGATCCATCTTCAATTTGATCTTATCGTATTGATGAAGCAAAATACAAAGGAATAAAAAGAGAATAATTGATCTCTAGAGTGCAGAGTGAGGTCGGGATCTTTCAATTTTGCAGAACTGTCGATGATGATTATCAGTCAACAGCAGCAAACTTCAGTTTATTCATCTAAAACATGAGAAGATGATACCCCAAGTTTGGGGAAATTCCTAAATTGGTGTTAACTACACCAGAACCAAGAATATACTTACAGAAAATAAAATGGATAATAATTCAAACTATCTCGCCTACACGGAATACCAAGAAAGCCGTCTCGTTGTTGCTTGCCAATACACGGGTGTCAAAGCAAACAAATATTCACCAGGCTTGCATAATTACCATATGCCTCCAAATAGGATCAGTATAAATTGAACTCAAACAATTCTTCACAAATCTAACCTCTATGTTTGGCATTTCCTCATCAAACGACCAGACATCAGAGGGATAAGGAGAGACCCCAATATTTTGACTCCATCAAGCTAGGGCTCGAAAATTTGTAGAATCGCAAGAGATTCCGAGATTGGGGTTGGGGGAAGACAGCGCCGACGCCGAGTGATAGTTCTTGAGAGGTTGAGAACTCGAGTGCCGGAGCGAATCGACTGGAAGCCGGCGGTGGCGGTCTGGCACAGACGGGAGGAGATGGGAGGAGACGAAGTGGGTGCGTGGATGGGTGAGAAGAGACGCGAGAGAGAGAATGAGTTAGTGAGAGAAATTTTCCTAAGGATTTTGACATGAATGATGGGTGTATTGGTGTGTGGAGGGTGGGGTTTGGATAAGGAAAATATATAGATTATATTTAATTAATTTTTTATTAATTATAATTATTAAAATTTAATTATCACCTGATTTGTGAAATAAAATTTAATCATCCTTATTTTTGAAAATTAATTTTTAAAAATAGGTTTTTAGATAATTTTTCATTTTTTTAAGTTGATGAGCTCAATATAGTAGCGCACTAACTCGTCTCACCTTTTGCAGCGTTCAAAGAACGTTGCAAAAGGTTCAGCCTTTTGCAGCGTTCAAAAAACGTTGCAAAAAGACACCTTTTGCAACGTTCTTTGAACGCTGCAAAAGGTTCAGCCTTTTGCAACGTTCTTTGAACGCTGCAAAAGGTGAAACTTTTTGCAACGTTTTTTGAACGCTGCAAAAGGCTGAACCTTTTACAACGTTCTTTGAACGCTGCAAAAGGTGTCTTTTTGCAACGTCCATTTACAAAACGTTGCTAAAGCTCAATTTTCCTAACCAATTGCAACACTCACTTATTAAAATGTTGCAATAGATCCCTTTCGCAACACTAAACTACCGAATGTTGCCGTTTATGTGTTGCAAAAGCTCATTTTTGGTGTAGTGCTTACTAGGAAAACCCAGTGGGATAAAACCTATGCGAAGGAAAAAGAGTACAGCTACTCCCCCTGATGTTGATCACTAAAAATCTTTGAGTCGACGCATTCCAATCCCATGGACTAACTTCTTGAATGTAGATGTTGGCAGTGCTTTTGTGAATAAATCGGCCAAATTGTCACTTGAGCGAATTTGTTGAACATCGATGTCGCCATTCTTCTGAAGCTCGTGTGTATGAAAGAATTTTGGAGAAATATGCTTCGTCCTGTCGCCTTTGATATAGCCTCCTTTGAGTTGTGCAATACAAGCTGCATTGTCTTCATACAAAATTGTTGGACTATCTTTTGTTGAAGTTAACCCACATGATGCTTGGATATGATGGGTCATGTTCCTCAACCATACACATTCTCGCCCTGCTTCATGGATTGCAATAATTTCAGAATGATTTGAGGATGTTGATGTTAAGGATTGCTTCACAGATCTCCATGATATAGTTGTTCCTCCACGTGTAAACACATATCCTGTTTGTGATTTAGCTTTATGTGGGTCAGATAAATAACCTGCATCTGCATATCCCACTAAAGTAGATCCCCACTTTTGAGAGTAAAATAATCCCAACTCAATCGTACCCTTTAGGTAACGAAAAATGTGTTTAACACCATTCCAATGTCTTTGACTTGGTGTAGAGCTATATCTTGCAATGAGATTTACAGAAAAGGTTATGTCGGGTCGAGTGCAATTTGCAAGATATGTTAATGCTCCAATTACACTAAGATATGGTACTTCAGGACCAAGAACCTTTTCTCCATCTTCAAGTGGACGAAATGGGTCCTTTTTCACATCAAGTGATCGAACAATTATAGGTGATGCCAATGGATGTGCATTATCCATATAAAACCGTTTTAAAACTTTTTCTGTATATGTAGATTGATGAACAAATAATCCTTCTGGGAAGTGTTCAATTTGCAACCCGAGAAAAATTTGATTTTCCCTAAATCCTTCATCTCAAATTCATTTTTCAAATAATTAGCAGTTTTGTTGAGCTATTCAGGAGTTCCAATTAAGTTTAGATCATCAACATAAACTGCGACAATTGCAAATCCAATATTTGTTTTCTTTATGAAAACACATGGGCAGACATCGTCATTTTTATAACCCTCCTTCAACAAATATTCGCTAAGACGATTATACCACATGCGTCCGGATTGTTTCAATCCATATAATGATCTTTGTAATTTAATTGAGAACATGGTTCTCGGGCATGTATTGTTTGTTTCTGGCACTTTAAGTCCTTCGGGGACTTTCATATATATGTCACTATCAAGTGAACCATATAAATATGCAGTTACTACATCCATAAGGCGCATATCAAGTTTTTGTGACACAGTCAAACTAATCAAAAATCTAAAAGTGATGGTGTCCATTACGGGAGAATATGTTTCCTCGTAGTCAATTCCTGGTCTTTGTGAGAAACCTTGAGCTACCAGTCGGGCTTTGTATCTTGTAATTTCATTATTTTCATTTCTCTTTCGTACAAAAACTCATTTGTATCCTACAGGGATTACATTTTCAGGTGTTCGAACTACAGGTCCAAACACTTTTCGTTTCTCTAAGGAATTCAATTCCGCCTATATGGCTTCTTTCCATTTTGGCCAATCATTTCTATTTTGACAGTCTTTAACTGACTGTGGTTCAGGATCATCATTTTGCATAATATCAAGAGCCACATTAAAGGCGAAAATATTGTCTATAACAACATTTTTCCGTTCCCATAATTTATGAGATAACATATAATTTATTGAAATCTCATTATTTTCAGACACTTGTGATTCTTCAGGAACCATATTTTCAATATTTGATTGATCAATCTTTTCTAATGTTACTTTTTCCGAAGTTTTTGGTTGGTTTTTCTCTTGTACTTTTCTTTTTCGAGGTACAGAGTCTTTTGAACCAACTGGTCGACCACGCTTCTGGCGTATGTTAGATTCGTTTGCTACAGCAGATTGTCCTGCAGGGACATCAATTTTTGCTGGAATATTTTCTGCTGGTATATATGACTTTGTCACTCTTTTCGTGTCAACAAATATATCAGGTAATTGATTTGCAACTCTTTGCAAATGAATGATTTTTTCAATCTCTTGCTCACATTGATTACTGTGAGGATCAAAGTGAGATAGAGTTATTTCATTCCAAGAAATTGTACCTTGTCTTTTAGAATGTAGTTTTTCCCCTCCCAAAATTGGGAAAGTCATTTCATCAAAATGACAGTCTGCAAAACGTGCAGTAAATAGATCACCCGTTAAAGGTTCCAGATACTTAATAATGGATGGTGAATCAAAACCCACATAAATCTCAAGTCTTCATTGGGGACCCATTTTAGTACGTTGTGGGGGTGAAATAGGGACTTGGACAGCACAACTAAAAACCCTTAGGTGAGAAATATCAGGTTCATAACCAAATGCAAGTTGTAAGGGTGAATATTGATAATAGGCAGTTGGTCTAACACGAACCAATGATGCAGCATGTAATATGACATGTCCCCAAACAGAAGTTGGTAGCTTTGTTTTCATAAGTAATGGTCTAGCAATAAGTTGTAGATGTTTAATAAACGACTCTGCTAAACCATTTTGTGTATGGACATGCGCAACCGAATGTTCAATAGTAATCCCAATTGACATACAATAATCATCGAATGCTTGTGATCTGAATTCACCAGCATTGTCAAGACGAATAGTCTTGATTGAGTAATCGGGGAATTGTGCTCATAATTTTATGATTTGAGCAAGTAGTCTAGCAAATGCTACATTCCTAGTGAAAAGTAGGCAAACATGTGACCATCTAGTAGAAGAATCAATTAATACCATAATAACGAAATGGTCCACATGGTGGGTGTATTGGCCCACATATATCTCCATGAATTCTTTCCAAGAAAGTTGGAGATTCAACATTGACCTTTGTAGTCGAAGGTCTAATGACTAAATTGCCTTGTGAACAAGCTACACATGGATAATCATTGGGTAAAAGAATTTTCTGGTTCTTTAAAGGATGTCCATGGGAGTTATTTATTATTCAGCGCATCTTATAGCTCCTGGATGTCCAAATCTATCATGTCAAAGTATAAAACTTTTTGGGTCAACGAACTTCTGGTTCGTGACATTATTTGATTCAACCATTTTCATAAATGTATAGTACATGCCAGATGGGAGTGCATGAAATTTTTCTTTTATCTGCTTCTTGCTAGATACAAAGGAAGTTATGCAAAGATATTCAGCACTATTTTCTTGCATCGTCTCAATGTGATATCCATTGCAGCGGATGTCTTTAAAACTAAGCAAATTTTTTCTGAATTTGTTAGAGTAAAGTGTATCGTCAATATATAATTTAGTATTATTTGGTAAAATAATACAAGCTCTTCCGGAGCCTTCAACGATATTCGATGCACCAGATATTGTATTAACATTATTTTTTGCTAATGTTAAGTCCAAAAAATATTTTTTGTCTTGAAGAATTGTATGTGTAGTTGCACTATCTATCAAACAAGTATCTTGACAATCCATCATCAATCTATAAATACAACAAAATATACATGTTTTAATAAAAACTTGAATTTATGAATTTAAAGAAGTAAACATAATTCAATAATATGAAATTGATGATACATAATAAAGTTTCCCTTTTTTTTTTTTGTGAAAAATAAAAACGTATTTCTAACTAAATTTATAAAATAAAGTGAAATGTTAGAAGCATAAAAATAAATTAATCTATATCTTCCATCACATCACCCCCAATCAAGTGGTCAATATTTCCATTTGGATCGGCAAAGAAATCAGAGACATCCAAATGAGTCACATCAATCGGACCATCATAATTAGCGAAATTTGTCTCAACTTTTCCTTTTCCCTTGATTGAATTTTGATAAAGATCCACAAGGTGTTTTGCCGTACGACAGGTACGTGTCCAATGCCTTTTCATTCCACATCTAAAACAATTTTCTTCATGCACCTTTTTGGGAGTGCTACTTTCGTTTGCTTTGTGCCTTTTGAAATTATTGCCTTGCTGATGATAACTTTGTTGATTATTTCGTCCATGATTTATTCCACGTGCACGTCCGCGTGCACGTCCAAATCCATGTTCACGTCCACGTCCACGTCCTTGTCTTGATATTGAATTTGCTTCAGGAAATGCAGTACCATTTGCTTCAGGCAATGGTACAGAACCAGTTGGACGTAACCCATAATTTTTCATTAAAAGTTCATTATTTTGTTCAGCAATAAGTAAGCAAGATATAAGTTCTGAGTATTTTTTGAAACCACGCTCACGATATTGCTGCTGCAGGAGCACATTTGAGGCGTGAAAGCTAGAGAAAGTTTTCTTCAACATATCTCCATCAGTTATTTTTTCTTCACACAGGATCAATTTTGAAGATATTCTAAAAAGTTCAGAATTGTACTCACTTACAGTTTTGAAATCTTGCAAACGAAGGTGCATCCACTCATAACGGGCTTTAGGGAGGACTATAGTCCTCTGATGATCAAATCTTTCAGTCAATTTTTTCCAAAGAGCATGTGGATCTTTCTTGGTGAGATATTCAATTTTCAACCCATCGTGAAGATGATGGCGAAGGAAGATGAGTGATTTTGCACGATCCTGCAGGGATTCTTTGTTTCCTTCTTTTATTGTCTCTCCCAAACCTTTTGAGACAAGGTGGATATCAGCATCGAGCACCCATGACAGATAATTTTTGCCAGATATGTCAAGTGCAACAAACTCAAGTTTTGTGATGTTTGCCATTTGATTAACTACACAATAAAAAATACAATTAGTTTCGAAGAGTAGTCAATATTAACATGACATAAGTTATGTGTTTTCCTTCAGGGATAAACACTAATATAAAATAATTTGTTCTTCGAAACATGTACTACTTCGGGAGCACATTGTATTTTACTATTATTTCTTCAAGAGTCGTATATTAATATTCTTCTGGAATATTAAAAATTATAATTTATGTTCTTCAGGAGTAAATAATATTCTTCTGGAATATTAATTATCATATTGTGCTACTTCAGGAGCAACAACTTACTTGTAATCGATAAATTTACAATTAATATTATCTGAAATATTAATTTTATAATGTTGTGCTACTTCAGGAGCAACAACAAATTATTGTTATAGTAGACAGATTTACATGTGCTAAATTAATGAATTATATCGAGTATAAAAAAAAAAAAAAACGATAATTAACGATAACTCGTTAACGATTAATGAGGATGGCAGATGGTTCCATACACAAATTCACATAAATCAATAAATTCTTTTGGCTGGTAAGTGGTATCCTCAAAACTCACGGGTACGAATTCCAACAAAAATTTTATGCGTGGATACAGAAATATGACATGAATTTAAAAATTATTGATTTTTCATGTAAAAGAAATTGACCTATCAATGTGCAATACAGGAGTATAGGTACATGACATGAGTATTAGAATAAGAAACCACATGTAAAAAGAAAACCATTCAACAATGCATTACGATTTAAAAGAAATCACATCTGAGGCAGTTAATGGCAGAGTCTAGGTACAGGTAATGATTCAACCATGTATATGATTTTTTTTCTTCAAAGCAGAGAACAAAAATAAATCACGTGTTGCTAAATTGATTTTAGTACACGTGAAAAAAATATTATTAAGCTTTCGTTCTGATAACGTGTTATAAAAGATAGAAGAATAAGAAAAGAAAATTAAGTCAATAGACTTGTGTGTATTTTATTAATGATCAAAGCCCTATATTTATAGGTAAGAATCAGGGATACAAAGGTAATAATTTCTAGGGCTACAGGGGTATAATTGTCATTCACTACAAACCCTAATAAACTTTCCTTTTACAACAAACTAAAAATTATTAATCTAAAGATGAAATTTCATATTAACTAGAAAAAAAAAATCTCAGCAACATCAAAATATGAACTAATTGAGTAAAAAAATCGAATCATAAA
Organism: Osmanthus fragrans; assembly: GCA_019395295.1. Taxonomy (NCBI): domain Eukaryota; kingdom Viridiplantae; phylum Streptophyta; class Magnoliopsida; order Lamiales; family Oleaceae; genus Osmanthus; species Osmanthus fragrans. The sequence goes on from CM033361.1 coordinate 14,316,346, forward strand.
ACATGTTATTTTTGGTTGATTAGTTGCAGATTAAAAAAAAAAATCTTTGAAGAAAAATTATTTGGAGCAACCATTATAATGTAATTTTTGGATTTTGCTTGATTTGGACTTTGGAAGATTTCGAAATTTTGGAGCTCTTACCCTTTTTTAAATCAGCAGTTCGTATCGGTTAAATTGTGGTGAATTTGTATTATTTATGTTTTAGTCATGTTTATAATGATTTTCAAAATTAAGGGCACTTCTATAAGTACCCCTAAAAAATTAGTTTTAAAGTGGATCTGAGTTGGGAATGATAAGGGTTGTAGTCGAGTCCAGCCCTCCTTTTAATTTGCCTTTGCTTACACTTGTGACAGCAATTTATTTAGGCCTGTTTGATTCCCATTTTAATTCTCATTTTCATTCTTCTACTCATTTTCAATCACATATTTTTCAATAAAATAATATTTTCTATTACATCAATAACTTCTCAACCACATATTCACCATCATTATATCAAAAAAATGCATTTTCTTCAAAATAATGTGCATAAAACGGGCTCTTAATATCTCCGTCCTCTTTCCATATCCAAAATATACCCATAAGAGCATGTGTTATTTTATAGTGTGACAAAATTAAACATAATTAAAAAAGATATTTATATAAAATATTTGTCTATTGTATTATTTTTTATATTAATTAATTTTAAAGTACATTGTTTTTGTACACTATTTTTGACATTGTACTCACAATGCATGGGGTCCACCATTATTTTAATTGTGGGCTCCACCCCTTGTATGTTAGTGCAATGTCAAATTTAATGTCAAAAATAATGTACTTGTAGCAAAAAAAAATTTATATTTTAGTCTATCTTACCAAACAATACATTGTAACATTTTGCCAAAGAGAAAACAAGTATATATACAAGTTAGCCATTTTATTCGTCTCTGAAATTAAAGAAGATGACTGAATTAAAACGCAACTATAAATTAATTAACCATTTTACTTTTTTGTTCTCTTGCATTTTATATCAATTACAATCCAACGAAAAGGGTGTATTCAATGTCACACGAGGGCTTGCAATTAGAATATGTACAAGATATGGGAAATTTGGACATCAGATGATATAGGACATAGAATAAGAAATGGAATTAGCAGTAGGAAAAATAGGACTTCTCTCCACAATTTAAAAGGAAATATATGAAAACCATAACCGAACATGAATCGACTCTGCTTGACCAAAAAAATTTAAAACATATTGCCCCTAATTTTCCCGACGTGTAAAAAGGTCGGGTCAACCAAAACACATGAATATCACCTTAAATACTTATTGTCTTGTATAATTCTCTACAAAATTTACATCATTTATTGACAAATTGGAAGATGTCGTTTTAAATGTAATGTTTTGACATCTTTCAATATTTCAACAAACGCTATGTAAAAAGTTCAGTAGAAAGACAATTGACGGGGACAACAAGATATAGACAACATAGTTGCACGAATAATTTTCACCCTAGTTTTTTTTACTATGTGTTCGAATTAGGGAGTTTTGGAAGACTATTTGGGAATTCTAGTTGAAGCATATTTGAGAATTCTAGTTGAAATTCAACTTGGGAGTTTAGTTGGGAGTTTGGAAGTTGTTTTGGAGTTGTAGAGCACTTGAGGGAGTCCAATTTGTAATAGGAGATGAAGAAATTATGCAAGATAAAGGAAGCATTCCGAATAGTCGCTCGCTATGCGCTCAGCTCTCACTCGAGCACCCATAACCGAAACATTGACGCTCATTTTCAATGAGGGAGTCCAATTTGTAATAGGAGATGAAGAAATTATGCAAGGTAAAGGAAGCATTCCGAATAGTCACTCGCTACGTGCTCAGCTCTCACTCGAGCACCCATAACCGAAACATTGACGCTCATTTTCAGTGAGCCAGCCACTCGAGCGGTAGGCCACCACTCGACAGTTGCGAGACTGTTGCTCAAGTGGTAATCTTATCCAAGTTTGGTCAGTTCATAATTTTAGGCAGGTTTTTTGAATCATATTTTATCCCAAATATTCCATTATTGTATAGACTTGTTATAGTTGAACTCTACCACATTTTAGGCTCTTCTTTGCACTACTATATGAGGAGTAAACATCTAGAAAAATAAATTCTTACATTATACACAATAATTTATAATCCTCCATTATTGAAATTAATAAATTCTTCTCTTTTGTCCATGGATTTTTTTTCACGTAATCTTATTTTATTGTTTGATTTTCGTATTGTGATAGTTCTCTTTCCTTTATTTCCTAACAAGTGGTATCAGAGCAATGCTCAATAAACTCTTTTCAAGGTTTGACTTTTTATGATGGAAACTATAAAGTACGATATTTCACTGCTGGATCGAAACAACAAATTTATGCTTTGGCAGATAAAGATGCGAGTAGTGCTCGCTCATATGGATTTGGATGATACGTAGTTGGGATTCGACAAGATGCCCCCAACTTGGACTATGGAAGAGAAAAATGTAATGATCGAAAGGTCTTATTATAGATACATCTTCATGTTTCGAATAATATTTTTTAGGACAATTTGAAGGAGAAAACTGATGATGCATTATGGTTGAAACTAGAGTAATTACTGAAAGATCATCTAGCTATTTTTAAGGAAAATTGTCGTTGATTTGAAGACTTTGGAGGTCAAATATGATGAAGAAGATTTATAGTTGATATTATTGTATTCGCTGCTCGTTTCATACATGTTTTTAAAGAACGATCTTATACAATCATGATATTCTTACCATTGAAGATATTTATGATACTCTATTTTCAAAGGAAAAGATGAAGCATTTTGTTGGATTTGATGTTCATTGTTGATGACGATTATGTGAGGGGCAGATTAAGGTCTAATTATAGTATAAAAGTTTGTAATTATTGCAAGAATAGGGGCACATCGGAATGGATTAAACGATGGAGAACATTTGATTATTTTCGATGGCGACTCTAAACCTAACAAGGATTGAAATCTTGATACAACTTGCACATTTCACATTTATCTTAATTGTGATTTGTTCTCAACATGAAACAATTTTCAAAGGTAATGAGGTAATGGGAAATAATTTACCTTGTAGGATAGCTAGTATGGAAGGGTGAGAACTAAGTTGTTTGGTAGGATTGTTAAAACAATTGATGTTGTAAGACATGCTCCAGATTTGAAGATAAATCTTATCTCCTTAAGTACTTTTGATTCAAAAGGGTGCATATACACTTGTGCAGGTGGAGTCTTAAAGGTTAGTAAAGGTGCATGTGCTATGTTAAAGGGACAGAGAACGTCCTAATTATATGTTTTGCTTGGTTTTACAAAATTTTTGGATATTAATTAGTAGAAATTAAGCACTCAAGTGGATTACGACTTTGGTCTAGTACCGTTAGAGTTTGGTTTAGGTCCATATCAAAGAATACATCTTAGTCGAGTTCAGAAGTTAAGGGTAATTTCGCTTTCCTACCACCACCAACAGTGTTTTTGTATTCAATTGCCAGAGAGAGACTTAGAAGAGATATTAGGCCTCCAGAAAGGTACAATGTAGCTAATTTTATTGTTTATACTTTAAGCACGGTTGAAAGTGTTAAGGTTAGCAAATAACTTTCTCCAGAAGCATTTTGTGTTGAATTTGTTACAGGGTATGTTTCTACTCTATTTGGTAAATATTAAGCTATTTGTAATTTTGTTGATCGTGGGGGATAATTTGAGCAACTTTGATACCCAAGGTAATCCTGCTGAACAGTATTTGTTCATAGTAGTTTTTTTAGTTTGCCTTAATTGGGCTGTTTTGGAAGAGGTGGAAAAAAAAATTTGTTTGGGATTTTTTTGTGGAGAATTTTTTGTCGAAGATTTAAGTTTTATTCGTTGCAGTAGAATTTATCTGTAGGTGGAGAATTTTTGAATTTTTGTCCATTGCAAAGGAATTCGTGTTAAGGTGAGTTCGTTAAAATTAAGGTATGATCTGAACTCTATTTGGAAGACTATTTGAAAATTCTAGTTGAAGTTTATTTAGGAATTCAAGTTAGAATTCAGTTTGTGAATTTAATTAGGAGTTTAGAAGTTGTTGTGGACTTGAAGAACACTTTAAGAAGTCCAATTGCAATAGGAGAGGAAGAAATTATGCAAGGAGAATGAAGTATCGCGAACAGGCACTCACTACGCACTCAACTTTTTCCCAAGCACCTAGAACAGGAGCATTGGTGCTCGCTTTCCGCGAAGCAGCAGCTTGAGCAGTAGGCTACCGCTCGATAGTTAGGGTCTTATTTGAGTTTGGTCAATTTGCAATTTTAGGCTATTTTTTAATCTTATTTTATGCCAAACATTTTATTATTGTATAGTTACGTTATAGTTTAACTCTACCACATTTTAGGCTCTCTTTTGCACTATACATATGATGAGAAAACCTCTAGAAAATTAAATTCTTATATTCTACACAATATATTGCATTCCTCCATTATTGATATTAATAAATTCTCCTCTTCTGTCTGTGGATATTTTTACGTAAATCTTGTGTACTTATTTGATTTTCATACTGTCATAGTTCTTGTTCCTTTATTTTCTAACAAGTGGTATCAGAGCGAGGTTTAATCAACTAAGTTCGAGGTTTATTTTTTGTGATGTCAACTATAAAGTTTGATATTATGGTGCTGGATCAAAACACCAGATTTTCACTTTTGCAGGTAAATATGCAAGCAGTGCTCATTTAGATGGATTTGGATGATGCGTTGCTAGAAATTGACAAGATATCTTCAACTTGGACTATGGAGGAGAAACAACGTAAGGATCGAAAGTTCCTATCATAGATACATTTTCATCTTTTGAATATTATTCTTTAGGACATTTTGAAGGAAAAAATCGCAGCTACATTATGGTTAAAATTGGAGCAATTATGCATAACGAAAAGTCTAACTAGCAAATTGCATTTGAAACATCTTTATTCTCATTATATGATAGAAGATACATCAAAGAAAGATCATCTAGCTATTTTTAAGGAAATTATCGTTGATCTAGAGAACTTGGAAGTCAAATATGATTATGAAGATTTATAGTTGACATTATTGTATTCATTGCCTGTTTCATACATGTTGTTTAGAGACATGATCTCATATAGTCATGATACTCTCACCATTGAAGAAGTTTATGATGCTCTATTTTCAAAGAAGAAGATTAAGCATTTTTGTTGGATCCAAAGTTCATTAGATGACCTTATTGTTGATGGTGATTATGTGAGGGGCAGATTATGGTCTAATTATAGTATAAAAGTCTGTAATAATTGTAAGAGACGGGGCACATAAGAATGGATTATTTTAAGTTGCAGAAGAAGAAAAAAATTAGCCACTGCAAATCAAAAGGAAAAAACAATCAAAACTTCACGTGAAGTTAGTGTTGCAGAGGTGGCTATAACAATGGAAAACTTTTGTTTATTTCTGATGACGACTCCAAACTTAACGAGGATTAAATTTTTTATAGAGCTTGCACTTTTCATATGTAAGCTAATTGAGATTTGTTTTCAACATAAGAAACAATTTTCAAAGGTGTTGTGGTGATAAGAATAATTCACCTTGTAGGATAGTTCGTATTAGACGGGTTAGAACTATGTTGTTTGGTGGGATTGTCAGAACATTTGTGAGACATGTTCCATAGTTGAAGATAAATCTTATCTGAGTACTCTTAATTCAAAAGGGTACATTTACACTTGTGCAAGTAGGGTCCTCAAGGTTAGTAAAGGAGATTGTGTTGTGTTAAAGGGACATAAAATGTCCCAATTATATGTCTTGCTGGGTTTTATGAAATCTTTAGATATTAATAAGTATAAATTAAGAACTCATGTGGATTTTCAATTTGGTTTAGTACCAACGGAGTCTGGTTTAGGGTCCATATTAAAGAATACATCTCGGACGAGTTCAGAAGTTAATGGTAATTTAGCTTGGCCGCCACCATCAATGGTGTCATTGTATTCAATTGCTAGAGATAGAGCCATAAGAGATATTAGGCCTCCGCAAGGGTACGGTGAAGCTAATTTAGTGGTTTATACTTTGAGCATAGTTGAAAGTGTTAAGTTTAGCAAAGAACCTTCTCTACAAGCATTTTGTGTTGATTCTGTTACATGATATGTTTCTACCTTGTTTGGTAAATATTAAACTATTTGTGATACTGTTGATCATGGGGATAATTTGACCAATTTTGATACCCAAGGTAATCCTGCTGAGCTGTACTTGGAATTTTGTTAATACTTAGTTTTTTCAGTTTGCCCTATTTGGGCTCTGTTGGAAGAGGCAGAGAATTTTTTTGTTGGGGGATTTTTTTAGTGGAGAATTTTTCGTGAGAGAGTTAGGTTTTATTTATTACAGTGAAATTTGTATCCAGGTGGAGAATTTTTTAAATTTTGTTTATTGCAAAGGAATTTGTGTCAATGTAGAGTTTGTTAAAATTAGGGTGGGACCCGAATTCTATTTGGAAATTTTAGTTGAAGTTTATTTAGGAATTCTGGTTGGAATTCAGTATGGGAGTTTAATTAGGAGTTTAGAAGTTGTTTTGGACTTGAAGAACACTTGAAGTAGTCGAATTTACAATTGGAGAGGAAGTATTGTGAATAGGAGCTCACTATGCGCTTAGCTCTTGCTCGAGCACCCATAATAGGATCATTGGTGCTCGCTTTCCGTTAGGCAGTTGCTCGAGCGGTAGGCATTATTGTATAGACTTGTTATAGTTGAACTTGTTGACCTATGGTTGACGCCTCGTTTTGATTATCAAAAACAAGTCACGTTTATCTCTAACAAATTGATTTCTAGTGTTGATAGAGATTATTGCGAACTAATAAAATTGAAGACACAAATCATCGAGACAAGATAGTTTGCAAAGAACGACATGGATTAATCAAATGAGATTATGAAAACCGATTTTCAAGAAACACGCAAAAGATGCCTCGACAAAGATCAGATAAAAGTCGAAGATGCAAATGTTTAAGAGATTCTTGTAAATCCTATGTAAAGGTAAAATATTTTAATATTTGGTAGTAACTTGTGAAAAGCTCAAGTTTTTTGATTTTACAAACAAAAATCACGGTACAAAATATTTACACATAAACAAAAGTTTTTCAAAGGTAAAAATTCTACACTTGGATTTAAACATTCTTTCTCACCTTGAAAAACAATAGTAAAACGTCCTCCAATGAATTACACTTGTTAAAATTTCAACAGAAAAAGAGGAGGCACGTTTTCTGCCGTACCGGACGTCCGGTAGGGTAGGTTTATGCAGAATGGTAAAAATTTCAAACGTTCTGATTTCTGACTCAAATAACAGTTACTGAACTTGTCCGGTAGATTACCGGACGTCCAGTAGGGGTCGTCCGGTTTGGCAGAGATTTGGCCGTTGGACTGCTATAAATACCACTTCATTTCAAGCATTCAAGACACACTTCCAAGAGCATTAAAAAGAGTTTCCTTTGTGATAAAATTTTTGATCTTAACTACTTATTTATCTTATTAAATCTCTTATTTTTGAAAAACCTTTGATTGATTACAATCTTGGAAAATCTTCTATCAAAATTTTTCAAATCAAATACTTGAGCTTCACTCATTACTATCTATCAAAGTGTTAGCCTACTTCTCTTCTTGTACTCAAATTGAAATTTATCATTCATTAAGAAGAGAAGATTTCACTTGTAAAGTCTACTTGATTTGTGGGTCGTGTTGAGGTCCCGGAAAGCTCAACGTTGTAAAAGGATCGATGTTCCTTGGTTGTAAGTCACTGGAAGCATTGTAAAGGGTTGGATTGCACCATAAGTCAATCACCATAGTGAAAAAGGCATTGTTCGTACCGGAGAGCTTGGTAATGGGGGACGTAGATCATTGCATTGGATCGAATCTCCATAATTACATTGTTTACATTCTCTACCCCTTCTACTTAACTTGTTTACTTTGTGCAACTTACCTTATTCTACTTGCTTGTATACTTGTGCATAGTTGTCTTCTATTATTTGCTTGATTATTATATAAAACTTGTATTATTTACGGAAAAAATTTAAAAACCAATTCACCCCCCCCCCCTCTTGATTAGCTAATCTTGGACTTTCAGAACTCCATCACATCTCAGGCTCTTCTTCGCACTATATATGTGAGTAGGCCTTTAGAAAAATAAATCATTTTATTCTACACAATAATTTGTAATTCTCCATTATTGATATTAATAAATTATGTTATGCCTGTGAATTTTTTCATGAAAATCTTGTGTTCTTATTTTTCATATTGCCATAGTTCTCATTCTTTTATTTCCTAACACTGTGGTTATTTACTAATGGACATCCTAAATTGCATAGATATGTTACAGAACTAAGTCAATAATTAGTTCACGGTTCAACCTAATTGAGACAATTTCCCAATGACAATTATTTTCAGCACTTGAGCACTGACTGAAAATTTCTCTGTCATCTTGCACCGGAATAGTTGTTTAGGAGTCTCATATTCTTCCACACATGATTATTATCATACAACTCTTTGAAATGAAAAATCAAGTGTTAACATCTATACTCTTGTGTTGCTTTTATAACTCAGGTGACATAGTCGCAAGCATTACACATGTTGTAGTACTATCGTCATCTTCGTATTTATTATAGCAGTCACTTCTTCTTTAGTTGAGTTATCATCGGATGTCTCTAGAAATGGCTACTTAAGGACATAACCAATTTTCTCATGCCTGAGAACAATTCTCATACTGCAGTGTCAATTAAGAAAACTTGGTTTGGTTGTTGACATCTAGTATGCCACATATAGTTACTCATGATTCAATAAATATAAATGATGAAGAGTAAAAGAATTATTTATAAAATGCATCAATTAATTCAACATGATTTTTTATCAAATTAATTGTACCCCACCGTTTAACTCAAATATATGACCCCCTCACATAAATTTATGAAATCCATACTTGACTTTCAGTGGGATGGGATCCCATTTGTTATATCAAGACATTGAGTGTACTCAATAAGTCTTAATAAAACATTTAGGTAGATACTGTTATCAATTGTATCTCCATATAACTCCCAGATCATTAAACTGACAACTCTTTGTCTTCACACATCTTATGTGTTAGCTTAACATGCCTTTAAAATTTATCTCATTAAGTGTGCTCAACAAAATATAAATTTTAGTTAAGTCGAACCCATCATTCAGAAATATCGAATATTTCATAGTATCAAACATATCCCTGATAGACCAGCCTTGAGTGTACTCAACAAACTGAGACAATTTAGGACTCTCGTTTTGCACTATAATGATAGAAGACGATTTATAAAATCGACTTAATATTTTAGTGAGAGATTTATCATGCATAGGTCTTATAATAATTATATATATATAAATATATATATAATAACGCATCACACATGCAAATAAACATACATATAATAGTATGGATGATTATGGACTAATTCTATCTAGTCTTCTTGAGCCAAAAAGAAGATTAGTTGGCCAGTTCTCAGGGGGTATTGCATTGAATTAGTGTCAATGAGCCATCTTCATAGTTTCCTCATCTTCTTGCGTCTTCAATTAGTCCAGTTACAACTTGTATCCGATACTAGTTAGCACACAGGCCTAAATGAAATTGGACTCGCAGACTCATAATAATAATAATAACAGACTCGCAAATTCAAAAACAATTAAGAGCTCGTAGGCCCCATAATAATAACAATATCAATAGGCTCGCGGGCCCAAAATAATTAAGAGCTCCCAGGCGCATAAAACAACAAGAATTAAACCATTCAACACATCCACATGGTCGAGTCCAAAATCATCCACTAATAAACATTTATCATATAAATGTTTCCTATATAATATCTAATATTATATGCAAACATGTTTCAAAAATCTAGTAATTAAAGGTCGTCTAAACTATTTAGACAAATGGATCAAAAACAATTAAATAATTAATTAATCATATTAATCAATTAATTTAATTAGCTGGTTTAATTAATTAAAATCAAATTTTAATTAAATACCGAAATAAAGTCTAACTCTATTTCACAATTATAGGGCGAAAATATTTAATTAAAATCAAATTTCAATTAAATAGCAAAATTAGAGTACAACTCTAATTCTACGATTTAGGGAGAACTTATTTAATTAAAATCAAATTTTAATTAAATATCAAATTAGAGTTCACCTCTAATTCCAAGAAGAAATTTTTAGGACGAGACAATTTAATTAAAATCAAATTCTAATTAAATGTCAAATTAGAATCCAATTCTAATTTCAAAAACATATTAGGGTGAATTATTTAATTAAAATCATATTTTAATTAAATACTAAATTAGAGTCCTACTCTAATTAAATTGAATTAACATTTTAATATAGGACAAAACTTCTAAATAAAATAAAATTCAATTAAGGGTCAAATTTATATTTAAGTTAAAATCTAATTTTAACAAAAATATCGTTAATTTTAAATAAAATTTTAATTTTGGGTCAAAGTTAAAAAGTGGGACAAACCCATTTGAAAATACAATGTAAAAGTATTTTAATATTCAAATTCGAAACCTCTTTTGAAAATTGCAATTTGACCCAAACTTAAATTAAAGGCAGGTCCTCCAATTTCGAAAATTACATTACAGGTCCATCATTTAAAAATTTGCATAATGACTCTTTTCAGTTAATTGCATGTGGGGGCCCATAATTACACTAATTACAGGAGAAGCCCTCGCCCTCCACCTTCACCTGAAAACCCTAAAAAAAATTCCCTTCCTGGCTGCATCGATCGATGTCCCAAAGGTGTCTAGCAGCCGGTGCTGGGTAGCTGCTGCAATACGGTGCACTATTGGCGCGCTACCACCACAGTTCCGATCCAACCTTTTTTTTTTTTTTTTTGTTAATCCAAAATTTATTTTCTTTTCAAAAATATTTTTTTGAAGATAAAATTAATTTTATGAATTGCTAGATCCAAGAAACACATGAATAATGAACTTTTTACTATATCGATATGTAAAATAATTTATAATAAGCACAAAGTAGGCTCTGATATCACTGTTGGGAATTTACTTAACTTGCACAGCGAAAAATTAAACAAATTTTAATTCACACTAAGGATTTGCTTTGTGTTTAAATATAAATTGTGGTAGAAACTGTAACTTTATTTAGATCTGCAAACTCATTTGTTATACCTATAGTTCCAGCAATCCTGATTTGCCTACCATAGCTGTCCAATTGTCCAGCCTCCAATGGAATCCACACATGGAACAAGATTGAGAAAGAATTAGGGTTTACCTTTTTTGTACTAGCAAGAATAATGAAAATTCATCAACTGTTTTCAAACCCTAGTAGTTTATTTATATAAACTCAAACGGGTTTAGCCTGTCTCTTAAACTTAACCCGATCCAATATTTAATTAATTCAATTAATTAAATCCGGTTCATTAATTAATTATTCTAATTAATTAATTTGAGCTTATTAATAAGTAACCTAATTAATTAATAACACAACGTTTGTCAATTAATCAATTGGTAAATCTCATTCTTCTAGTTCTCCTTTTGTGTGTGACCCATTAGGTTCCCAACCACAATACCTAACGACGTGAATTATTATTTTGATCTAATCAAAATCGATAAACCAAAACACCCTTTTGATTTATCACTAATTCACATCCGTCGTCCCAAATTGACATCTAACAATGTATTAGGACAATACATGTGACAGAAAATGTCATGTGGTATGAAAAAACCAAACTTGTTCGTTTATTGTGAAACTATAATCCGATCAATCACGAGATATGGATAAGTGTCAATCTCAATTATCGATCATATCTTTCATTCCACTTTAAGTCAATGTAAGTCAAAAATTCATTTTCGACTTATGTGTATACCTTGACCAATGATTTCATCATCAACTTAATTGGATGAAATGTAGATCATAAACTCTTACTATCTAAGAGTGACAAATCATATATTGATCATTCATAATCTTCATATGATTCTTGACATACCCGAACAATGCTGTATTAGCGGCCATTGACAGAGCAACTTCCAGTAACACCAAAGTATGACAGTCCCTACATAAGGTACTATGATGACCTCAAGTCGAATGACCAATTCCACTACCGAATGTTGGAGATTAACCACTGACACTCAGATAGTTATCCATGTGAAATCTCCTAGTGGGTTTCCAATATTTTATTCTATAACAAAATATTCACGTGTTCACTTAAGTGTCACTACACTTTAACTTGTGAGATCGGTTATTTACTTCACAAGTAAGGAATGACACAAGTGATGGTCTATCCGTAATAACGATATTTGTATCCCATTATTACTTACGACCACGGATGATTTAAGATTCAATCAAATAATTTTTATTTCACAATTACAACTCCTCGTAATTAATAAATTACGGAGATTTGAATTTACGGACTCTATTATTTAATATCATAATAGATCTTATCAAAATAAATGTATTAAACATATATAAAAATTATTTATACTTAAAGTTGATTGAATTTAGGACATAACATTTACATTACATGTGGACACATCAATCCTGATTATATAGGTCCAACATGTAATGTGGTCCTTTTCAGTAAAACTACAGGAATTGAGTTCATTTCACAGGATATTCTTATTTTTCTGAGTAATTAATAATGTTTGTCGGCTCTAATGTCAACTGTCTCAAGAAAATGACTTGACCTTCATCTGTATTTAAACTTCGGTTGCAAATAGATAAGGATCATATATTTCACTGTGAAATATCTTGTCCATTTTTTCTTATGTGTTCAATCATCTTCACTGTTAAATTTAAGCACTGAGAAATCTAGGGTTCTTGGCATGCATGAGCTTGTTTGTTTAACTTAATTTGAAACTGAGTCAAATTATTTATAGAAATGTTTACATATATATTTTTTTTAAATTAAACGACATGATGAAATAATATAATATTGAGTTTCAAAATAGGAATTTAAAAGGAAAAGAGTTTCATAATAGATAAATTTCATCTGTGGTCTCTAAACATTCGGCCAAATCTTAATTGTTTACTAAACTTTAATTTATTTTAATTAGGTTACTGAACTTCAGTTTTAGTTTCAAATTTCACTATTTTGTCATTGCCATCTTTCAAATTGATGATAATTGCTTAATTGATAATTATGTAATAATTTTTTAGCATGCCAACCAAGTACTACGATACATTGTAAAAATGTTAAACATGAAAAAATACGTACTTTAATATCAATCTTAAAATAAGATATTGTTATAATCTTGAAATTGTAACATGGGATAAATATACTCGCAATAAAATCCCTGCATATTACACGATCACATGTAACATTTATGATCTAATATCAGGGCAAAAGACTGTATACCTCGGTTCAAACATAATTATTTTGAGGTCAAAAAAGTATTTACAATACTATATCACAAGTCATAATACACAATAAAAGATTCCAAAAATAATAAAATAAAACATGGATGTCGACCTGCTGGGTTATTTGGGGACGTCTTTTGGTCTTACCTCTCTTTCTCCATTACTCTTCTCCTATATTGTTGGTCTAAGAATCACCAAAATAACAACGCTTCGTAAAAATTAAAGTTGCGAAAAACCTAAGTCGCAGAAAATAGAAGAACACGAAAAACTTTTCCCCACTAATATCAAAAAATTCAAAACAAGGAAAATGAACCTAAAAAATTCTCAAATTAAAATAATTAATAAAATCACACAAAACCTACCCAAATACAAATATTCTTCTCTCTCTCTCTCTCTCTCTCTCTCAAATTATTATCTATGGATTATTTCAATGCGATTGTTGGAGATATACTTACAAATGATTCATTTTTTTTACGAAATTTAAAATTTATGTTTTTTTTTATCTCATATTAGCATAAAATTGATATGTTTTACTAAATAATCAAATTAATTGAAAAAAAAGTCATAAAACTATTTCTAAAAATTTAAACCAAACATGTTTTCTATTTTTTTTATAAATAGTTTTTTCAGAATGACAAACCTAACACGTTTTCTACAATATTAAAATAATCCCGCAAAATAGAAAATAGAAAATGAATTCAAAACTAAAAAAGAAAACAAAAATGCGAACAAACGTACGCTTATTTCTTATAGATGAGATGATAATGTCAATTGTAAGATTCTCTCTTCCATATTTTAAAGTATTTCTAAGTTTCCTATACAACACAGTCTTGAATAATCTAACCCTAATCATCACAATGTTTAGAAGAAGATCAACTGGGAGAGAAGGGTGCTTGCAACGTAGAGTGAAAACTACCTTCAAAAATCAAAGAAGATCACAAAAATAGAAGAATGGATATAATGAAAAAACAAAACAAAAGAAAAATACCCCAAAGTGTGTTGAAGCAGTGATAAAACAATTATAAGCATTGTTTATGCCCCTTTAAGCTTTGAGTACTTAATATGAAATTTAGACTTTTAGTGAGGGTTATTATCCTAATTGAAGTTTGGAGGTTGAGACATTCAAACTTAAGGAGAATCATCACGTATTGAGATAATGACTTTCATTGGTGAAACTCAATCAAACTTGAGAGAGAATGGAATGAGAATTGTATAATCAACCTTAGAAAATACACATTAAGAATGTAATTGAAAAACAAGTTTGGGGTTGTGCAACCCATGAGAGAGAGAGAGAGAGAGAGAGAGAGAGAGAGAGAGAATATTTGACTATTAAAATTTCGTGATGATTAGATTGGCTATATATGCACACGCGCGCACACATTGATCGGGCATTGAATGAATAAATAATTAGTTTTAGTTGCACTACTTATAAGCTTTTTGTGAAGTAACAAACTATTTCAATACTTGATGCGAGTTCGGCAAAGTTGTTTAGTACATTTATATTTTTGTTTGTTTGTGTGTTCAGTAGATAGTCGTGTTCGAGACGAACGAGAGTTTAATTTTTGGGATATTTTATATACATTTTATGTACTTATTTGAGCTTTTGTTTTTATTTAATTATGTATAAATTGAGCAATAATATACTTAATTTGTGTAAATTATGTAAATTATAGGAAAATTCTCAATTTGGATACATTTTATGTAAAAATAAGTTATTTGGAGCTTAATTGGAATTGATTTGAAATAACTGAAGATTAGATGGACTGCAAGAGATCAAATGGAAGTATTAATGGAGCATTTGATAAAATTTCATTAGTTTCGAGAGTTAAATTCGACATTTGAAAAGTTTGGGACTAAGTTACAAACTCCAAATCTTCCATCGGATGAATTATTAATGATTTTAGAATGAAGATGTATTCAAATTCACATATAGATATGAAATTGACTTAGTTAAATAGAATCAATTTGAACTCGAGAGAGATAAATTGAATATGTTAGAAGAATTTGACTGGGTAAATATAATCAATTGTATATAATTTGATAATTGAGATTAAGTGGATAACTATGGTGAACTTATAAATCCTAACACTTAAGCCATCGTTAAAAACTCATATTTTATTGTTTTCAGTTATTTAAGATAAAAACTTACAAAAATAAGATAAATTAATTATATTTGATTTCTATCAAATTCAAGTTAGAAATAATTTAACCATCGATTAGATAGTAGTCATCGTGGAAACAATATCGAGACTCTTAGGTTTATTTTATTATTTGTTACAATCCGTATAATCAACAATAATAGGATAAAAAAAAAAACATTACCAAATTTAATTTTATCAATCACTATGAATCCTTATATAAACTTTTCAACAAATATCAATCCAATCAAAAGGCTTGGTAAAAATTTTGAAATCGAACTTGGTTACAATGCAAGACAAATCAAGTTTAAAAAATTTCTTTTCAGTGCTCAAGACTCTTCTTATAGTCTTTCCATGAACAAAAGAGTTTATAATGTTGGGTTGTGTGTCCATATAGTATATTTTTCTATGATAAAATAATAATTTATAAAAATATTTATTTATTTATTACATTCATTTATTAGTGAGCATACGAATTAAAGTGCATATGATTACTATAGATAATATAAGTTGGGTACTTGCGTTAAAAAGTACATAACACAACTTATATTCACAATCAATGTATAAGGATTAGCACCTTGTACAGGAAGATTGTAGTATTGATAAATCTACTATTCAGATTTGTGATTTGTCATTATCATAGAAATACTTAAAGGTGACACTAGTACACTTGGAGTGTATTGAACTTAGCATGTGTCGAGTGTAATTCTATAACATGATCATGTGAAGAATTAAATTTCACTTGATCATTGTATATTTCATTTAAATCTCTTGACAGGATTTTGTGTATCTTTTCATGTTTTTAATGGCTCTTTGATTCATCAATGGATGAGATCAATTTGATTGATTAAGTATCTCGATGAGTTGAGAGTTTGAGAATAAGTGAAGTAGTGAACGTGAAGCACCGTTGTCCTGAAAATGGGCAGAGTGACTAATTAAATATTTTCTGTTGAACGGTTGTAATCCAAGCTCAGTGTTAAGCGACGACTAAATTTCGACATTTGTGATTAGTTCACAAGACCGATGAAGAAAATGATACTTAAGTTAGTGAGAATAATTAGAAGGCCAAAATAGTCATTTATGCTCGTCTCTGTTTATCGAGTATTGAACGAGGATAAAATACATAAACAACAGGTCAGTGGAATGTATTATAGATTTATTGACTTCTGTTATCTTATATATTCCAAGAGTTCAATCATTTGCCTTTTGTGGAAAAATCAAAGATTAATAATTAGATTAAGTAGTCTAGAGTCGACTAGACATGATCTAATTACTGGAGTTTGGATAATATATGTCGGATTAGGTCTTGTGGTAGTTGTATAAAGTATTGAGACTTAATTATGGTAATTATAACAGTATTGAGCTTAATTATAAATACAATAAAATTTTGTACTTAGTTGTAATTGCTATAAAAGTTATAAACTTAATTATAATTGTAATTGAAGTCTAGGACTACACGGGTAATTAAATATAAACTAATTGGATATGAACTTTAATTAAAACTCATATTTTGATTTTAAATAAGACTCCTATTTGAATGTGAAATTATTATTATACAAGGATTGGAATTATTCTATCTCTACAAATAGCGATTAGATAGGACCTGGATATCCTATAAAAAAAATAATAATCATAATATATAATTCCATAGTGTTCAAATTTGGAAAAAGAAAAAGAGAGAAAATAATTATTTTTCTTACTTTATTCATATGTCCCGTCCAAGAATTAATTTCTTAATTTAATTAAAAGAAAGTGTCCACTCATCGGTTTAGTATTGACTTTGGAGAATACAAAAGAAGACTTAGAGGTTTGAAGTATCAAGTTCTTGCAATTAAAAGTTGGAAGCTCGTGATTCAAAAATACTAAAAGTTCATAATTCAGAATTTATTCATGAATTAACAATTGGATTTAGGTAAAGATTTGAAACCTTTATTCTTGATATAGCATACATGTAAACATTTAAAAGATCTTTTTTATTAAATTAAAGAAATTTTGTAATTTCTGGGTAATTCTCCTTCTGCATTCCAACAAATAGATGATGAAAGAAAATACAATGGATTCATCCATACTCATATTATGTTGTTGAAATTGATTGATTATATGTGTTCGACTTCACGAAATTTTTTCATACCTTTTTACGATGGCCATCTTATATTGATGAAATTTAGAGGTTAGAAACTTCTTTCTTGGAGCATATTTCGACTTATACTTGCCCCTGATCAATGCATTCCATATCTCCTTTGAGGTCGTCTTTCTATGATATTGATAAAATAGAGAACCAGACATTGTACTGCAAATGTAGTTTTCTTAATCCCACTTTTGCCTTGCCCTTGTATTTGCCAATAGTTCATTTTCCGTCTCTTTTTACCTTTGAGTTATAAGCACATACAAAACTTTGAAGGGTTGTGAGTGAAGTTTGTTTGCCATGTTAGAAAATAGCACCGTTAAACCTTTCCAACATTACAAAAGCTACAGTAGAATCTTATAATGAAGACATCGTATATGCTATCGCAAACTTCACTTGAGAATAACATCTTAAGATTCTTGGTGGGGGTCCTCCAATGTTGACTTGAGAATATGAAAAAAAAAAAAATTTGAAAAATTGTGGTAACCCGGACTAAACCACAACCGGCTTCGAGGAATGCTTTTGCTTTCCTCAAGATGTTATTTTTCCTCACTAAACCATGATGTTCCCGAAAATGAAAATATTCCTCCATGATACAATCAAGATCTTCATTTAAAAGTTGTTGCATTGTGCTCACATAAAGACAACGTGAACATCAAAAATATCGAAGTCTATACTCAAAGTTTATACTTTAGTATATGAAGTACAAACAATATTTTAAGAAAAATGAATAAACATAAAGTGGTTTTCAAGAAGTTTGAAGAAAAAGAAAAAGAAATTGAATGTCCAATCTCGTTGTATTTTTCATTATCAGTCAATCAAATAACCTTTGACTATGTAAGTAGATTTATTCCCAACTCTTCGCAAGAGTTACAACATTTAATATGAGTCACAACCTTTTGAATTGTAAGTTACATAAACAAAATTGGGAATGAAATGGGACAAACAATGAAAGTACATGCTCTGAATCAAAACAAGTGGCTATCGTCCTTTGCTATTGGACGATTGTCCCAAGATATTATTAAAATTTGGAGTTTCATCTTAAAATATCAACATTATTAACAGGAGTAGCCTATATCCTTATAAGTTGTACATATTTTGAACAAAACATGTATCGTCCTTTGCTAGTGGACGATCGTCCCAAGATATATATTATTAAGATTTAAGATTTCATCTTAAAATGTCTTATAAATTGATCTATATTTTCATCTTTATTCGATGAAGGATTTATTTCTTAACATGCTGCCACAAGATGGTGACTCATTTGAACAAACAAATATTGAAATCCACGGGCTCAATTTTTGAGTCTCAATAGGATCTAATTGCTCATGGAGTTTGATGAGCTTTGAAATCATATTAAGATTTGATGTTCTATCTTAAAAAGTCGATATTATGAAGAGTGACTCAAACTTTAGAAATTGGTCCATATTTTCATTTTTATTCGATGTGGACTTTATCTTTAATAGATATGTGGTAACCGCTTGTGTGGCAAGCAGATCACCTATGTTGCCACGTCACGGTTGCCCATTGCTTGGGCTCATGACCAGCCTCTCTTCGTCCTTCACCACTTTGAACATCTCCCACATGATTCTTGACTGGTGCGATATCCTTAGATTCATCTCTGATCAATGTCCAAAGTAACGCCTTTTTTTTTTTTTTTTTTTTAAATCTCCATCATTTTGTAATCTAGGATTTCTTGTTTTTCACTTTCCTAGATTAAAATAATTTTGGGGAGTGTCAAAGTTAAATTCTTGAATTATTGCGTCTACAAGCCTCGTCTACGAGAGCACATACAAACGCAGAAGGATTAAAAATAAGTACCGAAAAATTTCACATTCCTATTTGTCTGTATCAGATCATTTTTATTTAACTTGATGGGCATTTATCCAGCTGGCTCCAATTAGATGTATTGGTTATAATTAAAAGTACCCAACAATTGCAGCTATGGAAGGAAATGCCATTGGAACTGAACAAAGAAAAAGACGCTAATAAGAAATCAATGACTTAAATGCATTTAAGACTAGATTTAAATGAATAAATATAGTTCCTTCATAGCTTCTTACAGTTGGGATGACTAATATTGTATTAGAACTCCAAAAGAAACTTGTGCTTAAGTCTCGCAGCTATTCATTCATGAAAACTAGGTCGGACCTTTCATGAAAAAATGAATCCAATCTACACGAGGGGCAAGTTGAAAATGAAAGATTTATATATTTAGCATCTCTTTAACAAATTAAATTTTTAGACGTGATAGTACTTTATTGATCCGAAAGAAAGATATTCTTGACAACTAGGTCGGACCTTTCATGAAAAAATGAATCCAATCTACACGAGGGGCAAGTTGAAAATGAAAGATTTATGTCTAGCATCTCTTTAGCAACTTAAAATTTTAGACGTGATACTTTATTAATCCGAAAGAAAGAGATTCTTGACAATTCTTCTTTTATGTCAATCTTATAATGCAATACCTATAAAGTCAAGAAAATATATAAATGGTCCCCTACTACTGGTTAATTATGTCCCTCCTTGTAGATGCTTCTCATAATATGACACACACACACACACACTTAAAGAATAGAGAATCAATCTCAGAGATATGCGTATAGCGAGAGGACTATGCATCTGGCCATAAAATGACCTCCCCACACCCCAAACCCTAAAGCTATGAAAGTCTCTTACAATACATAGAAATTCTCACTACCTAATGGCGTGACAATATTCAATTTGTATTACTATAGGGACCACCTTACATCTATTGATTTGTTTTTATTTATATGATTTTGCAAATATTTTCCTTCACCAATTTTCTATCTTTTGTCAATGTAAAACTATAATATCCTTTAAATCCTCCTGGTTGGGACCTCTATTTATTGTCATATGCCCTCTCTTCTCTAGGCTTACCTTTCCCAGAAGAAGGAGGGAAATTAGGTCGTCTCTTTGCTCATTCTACCCCCCTGCGGCGTGCACTAGTATTGGCTAAAGCTGCCAGCATGATCTAAACCTTTCTCGTTTGTTGAGGAAAGATCAGATCATGTGGTAGCTTCATCTGATGCTGTAGCATGAAAAAACCCTAGATTTACATGAGCCCTAATTACATCTTTGTGACTCAATAATGGAACCTTAGTGGAAAGGGTATGCTATTCGATTCTTCTCTATAAATGACTTGATATGTTTATATTATTTGCTATATATAGTGGTAGCTTATGTCTTTCTTTCACAGAATGTGCATTTTATTCTTTTGTGTAAGTGAAAAATCTTGGTAGATTCTCAATATTTTGTGGGACTCTTCAATATTCCAGGATCCATAGATTTGCTTATGAAGGGCGAAGGATGGGCGGATGTTGAGCCTTGACAAGCCTTGATATTCCTTACTATCGCTTTGCGAATTCATTGATTGTCCTATACCTTAATTCACATAAAAGAAAATCATCCTGTTTTTACATTGCTACTGAATTATGCCGTATATAATTTTTGAACAAGACTTTTTTTCTTGCTAATTGCATTTCTTCTGCCCTTCTCCTTCGATTGTTAGAGATAATTTGATGCATTGTTCGTTGTTAATAAGATTTACACTACAAATATATTGCTAATTTGTTTTCGTGTCTTAAAAGAAAAGAGATTATTCCTTATTTATGAGTCAATTTTTATTATACTAGGGTTTATTGAAGCTAGGAAAGTTTTGTTGAAGAGATAGCTTTTGCAAATATATTCAAATCCTGCCTCGTAATCTTTGATTCTGAACATTCATAAATTTTACTAAAAGCTTGACTCCCATTTACCCTCTCCCCACAAAGAAAAAAAATGGAAAAAAAATGTTGCATCCAAATGAAATTAGGAGGCTGAATCATTTGATTACAATTAATTTTTCGAACTGAACTGCTCTATTCTTGGGGATGACTTCTTTCTCCTGCGGATCTTGGTAAATAAAAGGACACACATCAGCAACGAATTTGAGCACAATTTAGCAGCCAAACTTGTCATATATAAATATGTCATGAAGATGCTAATATACCAGATGCTTGATTAAAAATGGGGTCACGGGAATAAGCTCCTCAGATGATCTGAAAAATGGAAGTGGGGACTCTTCTGTGTATTTCCTCTGGTATGAGAATTAGTCTCTTGTGAAAGATAAGGATAAAGAAATATAATTTTTGTATGTATTTGGTGATTCTACTAGAGGACGAAAGTTAGGTGATGTGGACATGTGACGGTACATCGTCCTTGTGCCAGGATCGTGTTATGAACGGAAACAATAGGTGCCCCTTGAAATCACGAGACAATATAGAGAACCAGATATTTTTCAATTTATGCAATTTAGTCACCTACTTTCACAAGAGGTAACTTACGTCATTGGTATATCGAGTGAATTCATCCACATCAACTAGTATATATCACGGGCATATATCGCAAGTTGGTCCCAGTTAGTATCAATACCAAAGCATCTTCATCTTATAATGCATTTTCCAATTGGCCTCACTTTTAGAAATGACCGTAGGGTACCCCGGCCCACATGGTATGGAATGAAATCTTTTAATTTTAAATTTCAAGTAATCGTGTTATTACAAGTCATTACCATAAACATGTTTTACCTAAGCTTAAAACAAGGTTAATGTAAATATTTTTTCTAGTTTGGACTTATTTTTCTATCAAGAAGCTTCATAGTTTAGCAAAAGAGAAAATTAGAGGAAACTGTGCTTTTTTAATTAAGCACCATCACAACCTGGATGTGTTTTTTAGGCTCCTCAAAGATAGAATGGGGGAATTGCTATAGTATGTTCCAAAGGTTGGGTTTTTCACCCATTAAAATGGTAGTGAGCTGGCTTTAGAAAGTGGGTAGACAGTTCGACCCATATTCGGTGTGGGTGTTAGAGCATTGAGAGGACCTTTCACCATAACAAGATGATCGGGAAGGACATACCTCTAGTATATATATCACAAAGGTCTTTTAAAACGGGAATTTCGTAAGTCCACCCAGTTACCTAATATTGCTTATTTTTGTTATTATGAGTCATTTTGCTGTTTTCTAACCTCCATTTGTAAGTTATCTGAATTCTCTTCCTATAAAGAAACTATTCTGGATCCTCTTCGACAACAGGCTATGACTGATGAACTCTCTGCTTTACACAAGACAAACATTTGGAACTTTGTTGCATTACCTTCAGGTAAACATGCTATTAGTCCCCATTGAATTTATAAGATTAAAACCAAATTTGATGGTTCAATTAAGTATTACAAGGCTAGATTGGTTGTTAAGAGTTTTAATAAGCAGTATGGTCTAGATTTTGAGGAAACTTTTACTCATGTTGTCAAGATGACCACTGTTCGTGCACTTATTGCAATTGCATATGTTCGTACGTGGAGTCTCTCTCAGTTAGATGTCAAAAATGCATTTTTGTATGGAAATTTTCAAGAGGAAGTTTATATGATTCCTCCTCCTCCTGATGTTTTTCACACTCCTGGATATGTTTGCAAACTCAAGAAAGAATTTTATGGCATCAAACAAGTACATAGTGCTTGGTTTGAGAAATTTTCCACTGTTGTGGCTTCTTTTAATTTTACATACAGTCACCATGATTCTGCCTTATTCTTTAGATGCACTTCAGTTGGTTGCATTCTACTCTTACTGTATGTTGACGATTTGATTATTACTGGTGATGATGTTGATGGGATTGCTGATTTGAAATCAGAATTGGCTCGTCGTTTTGAAATGAAGGGCATAGGTGCATTATCTTATTTTTTGGGGATCAAAGTTCCTTCTTCTCCTAGAGATTATCTTCTCTATCAATCCAAGTAAACTATGGATCTTAATGACCGTGCTCGTCTTACTGGTAATAAAACTACTGATCTATTAAGTCCAATGCTCGTATTTACCCTCTGAAGGTATACCGTTTGCTGATCCCACTTTATATCTCACCATTGTTGGATGTCTAGTTTATCTGACCATCATCACATGTCTAGTTAGTCAGTTTGTTTCAGCTCCTACTACAGTTTACCGGGCAGCTGTTGTTCATAATTTGCGCTATCTTCGTGGTACTTGCTTTCAGAGACTTTTGTCTCCTTCGATCTCATCTTCAGTGCTTCGTGTCTACTCTGATGCTAATTAGGCCAATAACCCCACTGATCTTAAGTCAACTACTGGTTTTTGTATATTTTTGGGTGATTGCCTTATTTCTTGGAAGAGTAAAAATTACTATTGTTTCTTGTTATTCTACTTAGGCTGAGTGTCGTGCTATGGCTTCCACCACCACTGAGATTGTATAGTTGCATTGATTACTTATAGATATGGGTGATCCTTCATCCTCTCCAACACTTATGTATTATGATATTAAAAGTGTTATTCAGATATCTCATAACTATGTGTTCCTTGAGCCCATGAAACATATTGAGACTGAATGTTGTATGATTCACCATCATCTGTAGACTGGCACTATTTTCCTACCTTTTGTTTCTTCATCATTGCAACTTGCTAACTTTTTCCCCGAAATCTCTCCTAGTTTGTTACTGTAGCATCGTGAGTTTGAGAGGAATGCTAGCATAATTAGGGGTTAATCCCCTATATGGTCACTGAACTTTGCCAAAAGTCCTCAAGGAGTCACTGAACTTTGCTTCTCCCCTAGTTAGTCACTGAACTTTATCAATTTGAACCCCGTCTATCACTGAACTTTGATTCTCTCCTAGTTAGTCACTGAACTTTGCCAATTTGGACCTCATCCATCACCGTAGTAGTCAACATTAATTTATGAGCATTATGTTGATTAAATTATTATCAATTAGAATCACTAAAGTTCTTTCTCAAGCCTTTCAAAATGAATATCAAGACATCTTGAATTCTAAGGTTAGTCTCTTCTACTAAAAATTTCCTTATAAGTTTAAGAAAAGATGGTTGGGATGATTTTCTAGACAAAGTTAAAACTTTTTCCTTACGAAATAATGTTGATACACCAAATTTGGATTAGCATATTGTATAATTAGGATAATTATTATATTGAATATTTAGCATAATTTGTAGAAGTTCGACGAACTTCATATGGAGATTTGGAGTTGAAAACCAGCTTGGATAACCGATCATTGAGATGGGAAATAGTGGAGAAGGCTTTGAACCAGTACATAAATGGCATAGAAGAGTTAACATCAATAAGATACCCAAATCATTGATATGTTACACTTGTGCTCAACCCATTTGGCAGTTGAAAATGAGAACATGAGATTGGAGAAATAATTTCACAGCGGGCACCAGTCAAATTTAGTCCAATTCAATCTATCAATAAAGAATAATATTACTTGTATATAATGAAGTTATATAATAATTTACATATAAATAAATTGTCTAAAAGAGAGTGGATAACCTTTTTTTTATTTGGTTGAAGTAATTTTGACTCAATCATATCTCACTATATCATATGTACGTAAACTAGAGGTGACAATTTAACCTGCCCCGTGAAAAAAATTAAAAAATTAAAAATAAATTTTTGATAAATAGTTAGTTTTAAAATATTGTTGAATGCATTTACAATTTTATAACATGTTTCTAATCCAACAATTATGTTATACAATTACCAATTTAAAATTTTACTTAACTAACAATTATTTTATATAATTTATAAATCCGGCCTATCAATCTTTTTATTATAATTAAAATATATAATCTGAAGTTCTAAATCATTATAATTAAATAAATATTATTTGCTTTTGAAATATTTATATCAATTAATCAAAGCAAGTTTATAATATTATGATCGAAAAAACTAAAAAATAAATTTAAAATATATGAAATGATCTTTAAGTTTTGGGTTAAGAGTTAAATTTTGAATAATAGCATAACTCGAAATTTTGAAAATATAAATAAAAAATTTAAAAAAAATTAAACGGAACAATAAACAGGACAAATTCTCGTCCCAAACTCGACCAGACCGACCCACCCCACCCCACCCCACCCCGTCTAAGGCGGTACGGCGAGATTGGAGTGAGGCGTGGTGGGGCGGGACGAGAATGCCCCCACCCCGTTGTCATTCCTAACGTTAACCATTGTATAAATCATTATGTACGTATAGCACAATTGATCAGTAAAATTCTTACCGAAACCAGTTCAGGCCAGTTCTCAATAACTCCAGATGAGAATTTTACCAACCTCTATTTGTAATTTTACAGCCTACGGGTCTGACTCGAACTCCGAACTTTGCTAAGTCGTACAGCATATACTGTTCTATGAGACATGCAACAGCTCTATAATCAGCAAAAATACATAAGATAGAATGTAATTTATAAGCAAATGAACATCTCTATAAAATAAAAAACGAATATTTCATTTTACTCCTGCAACATTTAATATCTTCCCTACCACTAAAATAAACATTTCACAATCACCTGTGGAAAACTAAATCCTTTGTCGTCAAGAAGTTGCTTTCTGATTTTAAAGAAAACGACTATCAATCCAAGATCTTTTTTATTAACAAGCATGTGGCTCTCTTCAAACGTCAATGTAACGATGCGCGACTTAGGTTGGGAGGAAAAGACAGCCAGGTTCACAAGATTTCATTAAACACGATTGTACGCAACTGACTTGCTGAACAGGCGACGTATATACACAACTTGCAGTGCACTAGCAAGAGCTAGCAAAATGTATTCAGCAACTGTGTAAAATATAACGCGCCTCCGAGTGCTCTCATTTGCTGTAGAAGCATACACAGGACCATTGCATGATCAATGAATATTTAGCTAATAAGCATTAGAAACATATAGAAGCTAAGCATAGCAGAGTTTGTACATATCATTCATAAATGTTCCAATGCAATTGCCGTACAGTACCCTTTTTTTCTGGGAAGAGGAGGGGATGTTGAACATAGGGAAATGGAGGAAGATAAGAGCTGTCCGTCACACTTGAGTCACAAAATGGCCTCATAAGGAATCATCCATATGTAATTTGACTATTTACGGGTAGGGTAGGGGGAAACTACTATATGCTAGATAATTGATGATCATAACAGAGCGCTGAATGCAAATCCTACGAATCGATGGTTTGATATCCATTTTCTTCTGTCGTATCATGATATAATTATTTTTTCTAAGGGTAGATGGTAAGATAGTGAGAGTTGGATTCCCTAAATCAACCCTTTATGCAGTTAAAATAATCAAAATACAACACATCTATATCAATCAGTTCTTTTAGGATAAAAACAAACGCATCATTATATGCAGTGGATTGAGCGGCTTTGGACACAATTGGTATTAATTGGCAACTAGTAATCCAGCTATTGACAGTGAAACACTGCTATTTACATATATTGCATCATCTTTAACAGGAAAGATTACTGTTGGTCTGATCAACTGATTTCACAAAATGCTTAATACTATTAAATGCTCAAACTGCATTTGTGACATTTTCAATATATCAACTAATCGAATATTTCAAGCTTGAGGCCAGATGCATTTGATTTTCAACCATATTATAATAGACAAACATCAAATATCAAGCCTTACAAAGTTTCGAACTTCGACAACAATAAAGTATGTGACAGAACATCAGACATAAGCATACATTAAATGCTCAAAGACAGAAAGCAACCAAATAATATGATAGAAAATATCATTTTGCATCATATAAACACAGGCAACACATTACATAAAAAATGAAAGTATGCCTTACTATGACGATGACGACCATCACGTGCTTTCAAGTACTTCTGCTCTGCTGTAACAGACTCCAATGCCTCCCTCAGTTCAGCAATTTTGACGTTGATGGGGTCTAAATGTTCTGTAAAAAGACACCACTAGAAGATAAATTTAAATAAATTAAGTCTAAAGAGGAAAAATAGAAGGAAAACAGTCATTTGGAGTTCAAAGGTATATCTATTAATCAAAATAATCAGCTGAAAATATTTTTATACAAGAAATCAGACAAACCATCCTTGGCAAGGTCATGTTCACTGGGAATATGACCGATGTGAATGTAGAAAGAGACTGTTTCTGGTGTAGAATAAGGATTATGGAAACAGAATTTGTACATTCCACTTCTGGGGGCCTTAAACTCAAATTTATCCCCTGGTGTTCCTTTCAAAGTATGGACCTTATTACCTCCGGGAGATGTAACCTGCATGAAGTAGCAATTAGAACAATTAAATAATTACTGCGATCAATTAGTTTATGATACAGATCCTACAATTAAGCTATAAAAGCATGTGAGCAGCTATCTAGAATCTCAATTGCAATAATCAAAGTAAAAATCATCATAAATTTAGCAGTAGGACTCAACATTAGAAGCAGGCTCAGAAAAATCAAAGATCTGCTTTCTTAAGTAGGGTTCCCAAAAGCTAATCACTGGCTCACTTCTCACATAGTGCCATATGACACATACTAATAAATCAGAACTGTGGAGCAATCTTGTCCCTTTTTTACATCCGAAGTTTAGAGGCTTTTTTCCTAACCGGTTTTATGCTTCTTTTCTTAAATGAACATTATTCATTAGGGTGGCAATCAAATTTTTAATGGAATCACCTAAAGTCCTACCCACATTATATTTACTACTCTACTGGCATGCCATAGTCAATCAATAATATGCAAGTCTTCCTTTAATGAGCAAAAGATAATCCATGGTGGCAAAAAATAAAAACTTAAACAGGAATTTTACTAGTTGGTTGTACATAAATATGTTCACACAATGTTAAGGACAAGAGATATTCTAAAGCAATCTTGAACAAGTTTGAATGAAGCAAAAAGAGGCACTATACTGAAAGTGCATTTGCGTATATGATATACTTAAGAACCTACAACCATGATCTTAAATTATTACCCTGGGCAACTTCAATTTTTCATGGACCTAACTATGGTTCTATAGATTCATAAGGACCTGTTTTAGAGTAATTATGCCCTTTAAATCAAATGTGTCGCAGCACTAAATTTCACATGAATTGTCATATGTTATAAACATAACTATTAAGCATAATAACTATAATTTAGATACATTTCAGTTTTGCTATATTTTGGTCTGAAAATATTCTCACATTCAAGAATTCAATCTTGAATTTTATTCAAGCCGAAGTTAAAATTTGAATAATGCAATTTCCTTCTTTCCCTTTTTCTTTCTTCATGAGCCAAATTCCTTCCTAGGGAAAACGGAAAATAGGCAAAGCACTCAATAGATAGTAAAAATCAACTATTACATACAGAAAAATAATTCAATTTATGAGTCTTAATTCAGAAGGGGAAAAAATCAATACTTTCGTGAGAAAAGGTCACAGATTGTTAATCGAATAGCATTTTTTAAACACAATTCCCAAATTCTTAAACAAGTAGCATTGCTAAAACACAATTTTCACCCAAAAAAAAAAAGTACAAATCAAGAAAAAAGAAACAAACCCTTTAAAAAAATCAACTAAATCACACGAAAAAGATATTAGATAAAAATTTAGTGTCCATCTAACCCAATCTAACTCACTATTAGACAGATCAAGCTAGATTGCAACAAAAAATACAGAGAACAGGGCGTATTACAGTGAAATCAATGCCAGGGTGATCTGAACTCCAGAAAATATCGTGGTCAACAACGACGAAATTCCCGGAAACGGTGTCACCTTCGTACAATACGTATTCGTATACGCATTCCTCGTCGTTCACCGTTACCGATAGAGCCGATAGACGGCTTGCCGAGCTCAATAGTAAGAAGCCAATCAGGGCGTACGCCGCCTTGCTGCTACACCTGATGCTGCCCCTTCTACTCTCCATTTTTTCGATTTTTCTTCGATGGCAATTGCAATGGTAACCATTTATATAAACAAAGGAAAGAAAGGAGTAATTTAAAAATGAGCAGGAAATAACCTTTTATATTATTTTATTTAAAATATTACTTTTTTAGTTAAAATCAAATACTTTTCACTTAAAAGTCAACTAATTTTTTTTATCTATTTATTGAAACACGGATAAAAACTCTCATCATTCATCATCGTAAACCTCAAAATCTCAAAATTTATCAAACGTTGAATAAGAAAATATTATTTTATATCAATCAATTCGAATCAATAAGTATATTTACGTATGTTTAATTTCATTTTCATTAAGTTATTATACATATTAAATCGATAAATTTTATTTCGACATAGATTAACACGTAGATAATTTTTTAGCAGATCTATAATTTTTTAAGCACGAACAAGAAATAAATTCATCTACATGTCTTTTAGACCGTTTGTATGTTGCTAACCGTCAATCGTAACAACCGGTTGTAAATAATTTATTTTTTTTATTAAATTTCTATTGCCTAGTGGTTGAGCTGAATTTTCGACTATTTTTTTATAATTAAAAATTTTGTTTCGTTATGCAGATATGGTTGTAATGTCGATTTGTTACTTTGGTAATTTCAAATTGGATGAAAACGATCGATGGGTATGGAAATGGACGAGTGATATACGTGGTGGTATTCCAATTTCCATAACAGAGAATACATCATATGCGAAAATGTACCATGATTTACAAAACAAGCTAAATGTTGATCCCTTTTAGTACAATATAGAACTGAGATTTCAATTCAACAAACATTCATCCATTCTGTTTCCACTTATAAAGGTTACTTCAGATGCTAAATTGAATTATCTATTTGAATTGAACAAAATGCACACGGCTCTTTCTTGTGTAACTTTAGTGAGGAAGGATGTTGCAGAAGATGAACACGAAAATTTGAATGGAGTGGATTAAATGTCAATGATTTTTAGGATAAGTAGAGATAACTCGTGAGTATGAAGTGGTAATTCTCAAGACAATTGTTCTTTATCATGATCTCGTTATTACACACAAAATTACGTCGATAGTTCACGATAACGAGAAGAAAATGAATTTATAAATGAGAATGTTATTGTTTTATCCCGTTAGAGATATGAGTGGGCTGGGAGCTTACGGGTTAGATTGAGTGGGCCGTCATCTAATTCTTCACGTGTGATTCTTCATAATGAAAATTTGCATGTCGAGCAACTGATTGAAACAAATAAAGATTTGCAGGAAGTTGTGCACCAAATAACATTAAAAAACAACTTTGAGTTCAAGGTAAGCAAATCATATAAGTCATTGTTGACAATTGTATACGTCGACGATTGTTGCCGTTGGCATTTGCAAACGATTAAAATGGACACGAATGAGTTATTTGTAGTTCGCAAATATACACGACAAGTATACATGGAAACATACTTGCAGAGATTGCGAGAATGTTGAATGTGGAACCACTTGATGAGTTGCACTTCTCCGTGAAATGTGCATGTAATATGGCATAATTGATAGACTTGACTGATAACACATGTACTTGTAGTCGACTTTCAATTAGAAAGTTTTTGACGTGAGCATGCAATTGTGGTTTCTATGTATAGAGACTTCATAGGGAGAACATTATGCTTTCCTTATTATACGGCTGATTATTGGAGAGTAACGTATGTTGAAATTATATTTCCTCTATCGAATGAAGGAGAGTGGGATGTTCCCGACTATTTTCTCTCACTTAATAGTTTGTTGCCATCAAAAGTTGAACCGTGTGGTCTTGGACGTCCACATACGTCTAAAATACCATCTACATGAGAGTTTCCTCGACCATATAGGTACGGCAGGTGCAGAGCAACAGGACATACTCACCAATTTTGTACAAGTCATATTCCCCTAAATAACCATTAAACAGATATATAATGATATAACTGTTAAATAAATAATATTTACATTTGTTTTACAATATTTAAAATCATTTCGTAATTAAATATACAATGTTTACATAAGTTTTGCAATATGTACAATTATTTCATAATTAAATAAACAATATTCGCAGATCACAATTGAATTCATATAAATCACACGCTAACTTATTCCTCCAAAATTGTATCCACGATTGGTTGATTCCATCAACCTTATGTGCTATATTAAAAAAAAACTTTATTACGAACATGTCGCAATCGCTCATGTAATTGAATAATAATATGTTAGTTTGATACCATATAACTAAAAACTAATTTTTGAAGTTAAAAAAATTGTAAACACATACGATCTTGACTGTCTCACCGTCGTCGTGTCTTGTATGATGACTAGTCTGTCATGCACAATCATCCAACTCGTCTAGCCATCAGAGGAACGATCATGGCCACTGGCTCCAGGTTTTGCTCAAGCTGACCCTATGTCATACGTGAATAATCGAAGTTGGACACTTATATAGTAGAATCAACGAATATGATCTCCACGGCAAAGTAATGATAATTCACAATCACTGGAATGTACATATGTGTACATTACTCCCATGACTTTCTCCAACTCTAGGTCACATCCCTGTGACTCGTTCGAGCATATATACGAGCACCGTGAACTTTTCCCCCATAAGTTGGAGCGACTGATACTCAATAGTAACGACACGTACGAATTCAGTGCTCAATATGAATTGGCCAGGAATGTCAAATGATTTTAAATATCTTTGAGCCCGATCACGCAACAAGTCCATGGGTAGGTCAATGTGCTACATCAAGAACACCAATAAAAATGGAGTTATTTCATTTAAAAAATAAAAAATATGACCACTTCACTTACATCGTTGGCGAGCCAAACTTAAAGTGGTGACGTTATGGAACCACTTGTAAGTATCCAGAATCGTCCTTTTAAGATATCGTGTGGCTAGCTCTAAAAAAGAAACTGAGAAAATGTTAAAAGAAGCATAGATTAGTTAGTACATCGTACTCTATTGGGCATAATTTTTTTCCACTCCATCTTGAATGATTCCCACTTGGTATGGTCCACCTCCCGGAAAAGATTGGGGTACGTCTTGTCAATGAACATCCTCATTTTCACCTCAACAGTGAAGCTCTAAAGATATACTGTAACGGCAATCTAAGTCGGTACATTCCATCGACGAATGTCATCCTCTTCGCATCAGCCATAAAGGGAGAAACGACGTACTGTGACAATAATCTCAGCCTCTTGCCGACCACCTGCTCCAGAACATCAACAGCATGTTTCTTACCCTCAGTTACGGTGGGCATCCTCCATCCTGAGAACCGCCACCTCTTCCTCCATCGAGGCCATCCCCTCATCTGCCGCCTTTCCCATCCCTATCGGGGTCACCCCTCCCTCCTCTCCTCCTTCGCCACCTCTTCCATCCCCGTCGGGGCCACCCGCTTCCACTCTACAAATAACAAAAATGATTATAATGCAACGTCATCTGTTCACAACTGCAAATGACTCCTTCTCCATCACCCCCATCATTCTCTCCATCACCTCATCTGTCACCCCATTGTCTGACTACTACATAGTCGTAGAGCGCTGTAACATCATCTTAAAGGTCTATGAAGTGGCGACGCAGCACTCCAATATCATGGGATAAATCATTGACCTTCCTATCAATTCTCATCATAGCATGCCCACCTCCATCGCTATAAATCTAGTTAGACAAGCATATAGATCATCTAAATAATGACTCTAACTATGTATAGGAGATCCACGAGAGAGGTGTCTAGATAGGGGAGAAAGATATTTCATCGGTGAAGATGATCTTCTTGGTCGAGGTGATCCCCTCGACGGAGATGGTCATCGATCAACTGGGCCACTCTCCTGCATAAATAATAATATTAAAAATTATTAACTTAATTAAAATATGCTAACTCATACAAAATAGTAATCGATAAATTTTATTCAATTTACATACCCAATCTCAGTCTAGAATAGAATTGGACATTTGGTTGTCTTGAGTGTGCAGAATGTCTAATTCATGAATAAAACGTTCACCCTACTCCTCCATTGACGGTGTCAACTCAGTTATGACTTCGAGCGGATATATTGAAATTCAACTAGCTAATGATTTCGAAACTACATATAATATAAATCGCAAATATATAATACTCACCTAAGAGTCGTCGAGGAGAGTTGATATTTGTTTGCTAAATGGATATCCGTCCGCTCGGGATGCTCGCCAACGATAAATCCAAGGGCAGTGTGTCTCCCCTCAGCTCCTAAACTGAGTACCTAAGAAATGAATAGTTTTATATGCCCAGATCTACAACACATACAATTATTATATATAAATTTAATATAAAAAATATTTTAACGTTGATTATGCTAATTTTTTACCTACACTTTCAGGTACAATCCATAAGTATCGTACTTACGTATGTCCTCAAAACTCTCCCATCTCATGGATAGTTGTTGAAAACATCGATATCGTCAACAACTTCCAAAAGGATACTTGTGATGACACTGTACCATGCTCCTAAGAATATAAATCAGTCAGAACTTCAATTTGTCTAACATTTGGTTGCATTCCGTGATTGCGCCAATCAACTGCGATAGAAGTACCATCCCATATCCCTGAAAATGCTTATCGTGCAGCCAATTGCTTCTTTGAATACCGTCATGGGTTGCTTCATCGTTCGTAATCTTTAGTACAGTCATCACTGCAAACTCAAACATGGCAAAAGTAGCGGCCTTGCCCCCGAGGTTGAAGTGGTAGGCATCGTCGTCGACTAGCATAAGCAACCGACGTAGTAATGCATCAATTATCTACCAAGAATATTGTACCTCACTCAACTCATATAGATGCCAGATGAATGACTGGACTAGCATATTCACGTGCTAATTATCCAGCAGCTCTAATATAGCAGTGAAACTATCAAAGCTACTGTTCCAAGTAGATTTTCCTGTCATCCATCTCAACTCCGCATCTAGATTGTACTTCATCCTACAAAAATTCAAATGTTAGAATATAATCTGATAAAATTAAGTGAACTGAATTGTAACAATTATACGCAAGATGTAGATCCATCCCATATCCCTGAAAATGCCTGACATGCAACCAATTGCTTTTTTGAATACCGTCATGGGTTGCTTCATCATTCGTAATCTTCAGTTCAGTCATCACTGCAAACTCAAACATGGCAAAAGTAGCGACCTTGCCCCCGAGGTCGAAGTGGTAGGCATCGTCGTCGACTAGTATAAGCAATCGACGTAGTAATGCATCAATTATCTACCAAGAATATTACACCTTACTCAACGAATACAGATGCTAGATGAATGACTGGACTAGCATATCTGTGTGCTAATTATCCAGAAGCTCTAGTACAGCAGTGAAACTATGAAAGGCTACTGTTCCAAGTAGCTTTTCCCATCATCCATCTCAATTCCGCATCTAGATAGTACTTCATCCTACAAAAATTCAAATGTTAGAATATTGAATGAGAGATAATGAAATAATGCATAATCTGATAAAATTAAGTGAACTGAATTGTAACAATTATATGCAAGACATAGATTCATCTTATACTGATACGAACAAATAGATAAATGATTTAATAAAATAAAAGAGAATAACAAAAACGTAAATTATAGACAAAAATACAAAAAAAAAAGTTATTATAAAGTTTTTTTTACTTAAAATTGAAATAATTAAAAATAAAAATAAATATTATTTAATTAAAATTGAAAAAAATAAAGTTTTATCATAAAAAGAAAAGAATTAAAAAGAATTTTAAATTGAACAAAAATTTATTTATAATATAAAAAAATTAAAAATATTTCCCAAAAAAATTATACTAAAAACAAAACAAATAAAACGAAAGAAAGTTACGATAATTAGATAAAGAAATAAATATTATTTAATTCAAATTGGAAAAAATAAATTTTATCATAAAAAGAAAAGAATTAAAAAGAACTTTTAATCGAAAAATAATTATTTATAATATAAACAAAACAATTAAGAAACTTTTAAAATTATTTCAAAAAATATATATATAATAAAAACAAAACAAATTAAACAAAAGAAAAAACATGTGAGAAAAAGAAAAAGAAGCAAAAACAAAAAATAGGCCAACCTTAAAGAAAAACAAAAAAAAAAAAAAAAATATGGGACGACTTGAACAGTCGGCCTCTGCCGACTGTGCTCGTTGGAAATAGTGAGATTTTGGCGACCTAAAGCCTTTTTTGGCCGAAATTCATCATAAATCCAATAATCTACCTAAATAATGAAAAATAAACATTGTAAATAACAATTTAATATACAAATTCACAAAACATGCAAAATGAAAAATCAATCTCTTGATCCCCCAAATAAATAACCTCGTTGAAGTTAATGATCGAGTTTTGTGATGGTCGTCATTGGGTAGACAACTTCGACCAAATCCCGATTGTAAAGATTGTGTGATTTTATTTTTATTTTTTTACATTTTTTCCTCTCATCTTCCATTTTTGTGGAAGATAAGGGTAATTTTGGCAAATGGTATATAAAATTCTATTTTAACTTTTATCTTCTCTTTTTCAAATGATTAAAAGTCATTGTGAAAATATGGTGGGTCAAATGGCCATTTTCATGTATTTCCTCGGAAAAGAAGTTGCAAATTCGTTTATATTTGACAAAGTGATAAATTGACATGGAGCATAATTATTGGTCGTATGCAACGCAGTATATTGATGTGTAGCGTATCATAACAAATAAATAGCTCTAGTAGCAAAAATTAATAATGAAGAGAATGGCAAAAAAAAAAATTATTTATTTTTAATGGTTTTTTCCTTTTTAATTAATATCATATTATCTATTCATACAATGCAAGAATTCAAAACCGTTATATATAACTAGATGAAGGTGTAGGTAGCAATCAATTGATCCAAGGTTGGCTCGGCCCTTTGGCTTGTGTAGAAACAAGTCGAACCAAGTCAATCCATAAGCTAATTAAATGGTTCATTTTTTAAAAAAAAAATTAATAAAATAAATAAAATAACAAATAAAAATGAGTTGACCATGAGCTCAAGAAGAGAAAAAAATTGAACTTAGCTCAGTCCATGACTCGTCTTTACGAGATCGAATGGTCCATGAGTCAAGCCCGTGAGCAGCTCGATCCATTTGTCACCCCTAAATGGAGGGTTTGGCAGTATGTTATCTGTAAATTAATGCAATGTGAAAGTTTATCGCAACAAATGAATTTTCTTATATTTTATTACTCAACACAACCAAAATAATGCATAACATTAATGATGTTTGTAAGCCATACAAATACGTATATTATGATAAACATTTATTTATAATGTTCAACAATATATATAAATTCATGTGGATAACTCTGAATTTATTTTCATTATAACAATAACAATGAAATTTTAATATCTTTATATATAATATTAGAGATTCATGTTATCGTAAAAAGTCAACTATTTTTATCTTCTACATTTCATTATATATGGATGTTATCTAGGGTCAATAAAGAGAAAATTTTAGTTTCCGCCAAATGGAGAACAAATTGAAAATGAAATTGATAGGATCAATTGATAGGATCATAAAGTATTTTGTTACTCCTCATATGAAAAAGCCCCAGTGGAAGCCACGTGGAGGCACTGTATACAAACATTTAGCAATCAACCAAGTCAAGATAAGGAAAGGGCAAGAGTTGTTTTACAACCGAAGCACTACCTCTATTTGAGGTTCTTTTAACGAAGTATCCCCTTCTTCATTCGAACCTCTGTGCAGAACAAAGACCCTACCAGTTATGATGTCTTATTGAAAATGATAAGGCACTAGATCATCGATGAAAAATTGAAAGATCGCCGAAATAGGGCAAATCGAGGCCTCTCCACCTCCAAAAATACAAAGACGAAGACGTCCCACCTCTCACTTGATGGACCACCAAGTCTGACTGTCAGCTCCCCTCAACCCAGGGCAAGCTTTGGCTGCGGCAACACTAAATGGGGTACCAACTCTAGCCTACGAAGAAGTGAACCCTAGTGTGGAAACATACCAAAGCACGCCCTAATAGGGATGATACGTCCCTCTATTGTACGTACCACCATTCTTATAAGCACAACATTACTGGATGTAGAGATATCACTAAGCACCAAAATAATCAAAGAAGAAACAATTGCCCACAAAGGGACGTAACTCCTAAACAAGGTTAGCAACCTAGAAACGATGAGGCAAGGTACCCCCAATAGGGGCGACGCCCAGGGAAGGCGAGGCAACGATAAGGAAAGACCTGTAGAAGGTTGAAGATAAAGAAGGAGCCCCTCAGCCAATGCTGGACGTGAATCCATTCTAGAAATTGACACCATTTTCAGAGGTCCCTACGTCGAGAGAGAGCCTAGAAATACCCAAATGAAATATGTCAGAGAAGCCAAAGACTCCCCCAAATGATGAGCTTCATAGTCAGCAATAGCCAACCTTCTACTGAAAGAAAAGTTCAACCCATCACACTATCTCAAGATTAGGGCTGGACATATCTCCCAAACCGGACTCGAATCGAACTGAGCGGTCCTTCGTAACTAAAATACCCGAACGGGTATCTGAATCGAGAACCGACGGGTTCTATTCGGTTCTCGGTTCTAGACCCAGAACTGAAAAATCGAATAAGAACCGAATTTTTTTTTAATTTTTTAATTTTTATATATGAGAAAGATTAAATTATTTTAACTTTTTAAAAATAAATTAGCAAAGATAAAGTTTGCATTGAAGACACTAAGTCTATAAGGGCATTAAGACAGGTAATAAAATATATATTATATTTTGTCTCATTAAATCTTATTAGTTGAACAAATTTTAGTTTATTTGTGTTAGTTAATTGTGATTTTTAATTTTTCTTTTAGAGTTTCTTAGTATCTAGTATGACAAGTCAAGCAATTGATAGTTAAATCAAATAGTTGGTAAGTACTACTGTATTAGTAATATTTTAAAATATTTTATATCTATGAGTCTATGACTTCTTATTTATATGGATCACCGATATTTTAGTATTACTAATTTACTATCTAGTTTTTGTTATTTGTATACATTGATAAAATAATTTTATTGGACAACTTGTTATTTATATGTTATTAAATTGGAATACGTTAATTTGTAAAAGTTAAGATTAAACATATCAGACTGTAGTGTTGTTATAAATGTTAAAAAATTAATTATAGTATGGAACCGAACAGACCTGAACCGAACTGAACCGAACGGAACCGAACCCGAACGGTTCCAAAACTACATTTGGACCCGACGGTTCCATTTACTAACTACCCGAAAATTTTCAGTTCGGTTCGGTTCTCTTCAGAACAGAACCAAACCGACTCAAGATGATGTTGTGGTGTCCATTATCCACATTGTGACGCTTTGGTTGTAAGAGCAGTGGTAGCCTTAAATGGTCTCAAAAGAATGCTGGTAGACAATATAAGTTCAGTTAACATTATATTTGGAGCCACTTTTGATAAGATAGAAGTTGACCACAAGTTAACCCCAATGAACTCCCCTTATATGCATTTATTGGTAACATGTCATCCCATGAGGAAAAATCACTCTAGCAATAGAGATGGAAATTGCACCTTTAATAGCTCACCACTTCATAGAGTTTTTAGTGGTGGAGCACTACTCCGCTTATCATGGAGTACTTGGGAGGCCCACTTTGAAGGAATTATGGGTTGTTACTTTCATCCACTATCTATAAATAAAGTTCCCTAAAACAATGGTATCGCCATGGTCAGGGGTAACCAACGAAGTTCTAGGGAGTGTTATTCCAACTCCATTAAAAAAGCTAAACCGAGGGATGTTAATGTCATTTTAATGGACATTGATGAGATCGACAACCTTGAACAAGGGCAAAACCCTGAACAAATGAACGATATCAAAATGATAGATGCCTTTTGAAGAAGAGGTTGTATCAGAAGTACAATCAACCCCTGAAGAAGGGAAAGCTGCTGAAGAAGTGAATAATGTTGACGAACTAGATCCCCGCATAATTGATTGTGAACCACAAACAGCTCCGGTCGAGGAACTAGAGAGCTTTATAGTGGACTCTCAAGATTCTTCCAAGTCTTTGTAGGTCGAAAAGAACTTGCCAACAGCAGCAAATGAGAAGTTCAAAAGCTTTTTGCTTAACAACTTGGATATCTTTGCATGGAAGCATGAGGACATGGTTTGTATAGATCCAAGGTTCAGTTGCCACCATTTGAAGATCGATCCAGATGCTGACCTTCCTTGGCAAAAATGGGAGCCCTTAACCCGAAAAGATATGAGGACCTAAAAGATGAGGAAAAGAAGATGATTGACAACAACTATATTCAAAAATCGACATATTTGAAGTGGGTATCGAATCCCGTACTCTTAAA
This sequence comes from Osmanthus fragrans, assembly GCA_019395295.1. Taxonomy (NCBI): domain Eukaryota; kingdom Viridiplantae; phylum Streptophyta; class Magnoliopsida; order Lamiales; family Oleaceae; genus Osmanthus; species Osmanthus fragrans. The sequence goes on from CM033361.1 coordinate 14,356,009, forward strand.
GAAGTGCAACAGGAAGTGGAAAGTGTGCATAAATTTCTTCAACTTAAACCAAGTTTGCCCTAAAGATAGCTTCCAACTTCAACGAATAGGCTAGCTAGTCAACTCCACTACTGGCATGAGCTTCTAAGCTTTATGGACGCCTATTCAGGCTACAATAAAATTCCAAAGAACCTAGCAGACGAGGAGCATACATCCTTCATTATGGAGCGAGGTCCATATTGCTATAGAGTAATGCCCTTAGGGTTGAAAAACTCAGGGGCCACCTATAAAAGATTGGTCAATAAGATGTTTGTCAACCGTATTGGAAAGACTATAGAGATATATGTGAACGATATGCTGATAAAAAGTCTGAGATTAGAGGACCACATCAAGCACCTCGAAGAGGTCTTTCAAATACTTCGAAGGTATAAAATGCGGTTGAATCCTCTCAAATGTGCCTTTGGAGTTGCCTTAGGAAATTTTTTAGGCTACATGATAAATTAAAAAGGCATTGAGACTAACTCGGAGAAGATCAAAGCTTTGATCAAAATGGGATCACCACAAAAACCTAAGGAAGTGCAACTGATAAGTGTCTCCTATTTTTTAAGGTTTTGAAAGGGAAAAATAGATTCCAATGGACAAATGAATGTGAAGAAGCCTTACACGCACTGAAGAAGCACTTGGGATAGGCTCTCACTCCTCTCCAAACCCAATCTTAGAGAGTCTCTACTGCTATTCATCACGATCACCACCAATGCCATCAGTTCGGTGCTTGTAAGGGAGGAATATGGTCATTAGCTACCTATGTATAATGTAAGTAAAATACTGCTCACAGCAGAGACTCCCTATCCCGACATGGAGAAGCTAGTTCTAGCTCTTGTAACACCTTTACGAAAGTCAATACCATATTTTCAGGCACATGCCATACAAGTATTAACAAATTTCTGAATCAAACAAGTGCTACAAAAGTCAGACGCTTTGGAGAGATTACTTAAATGGGATAGAGCTTAATAAGTTTGATCTTGTCTTCAAAAAAAGAATTGCTATTAAAGGACAAACATTAGTAGACTTTGTAGCCGAGTTCACTCTCATTCCAGAAATGGAAGAGGATATGGAATCAGCAAAGCCCCCTGTATGGAGCCTGTTTGTTGATGGCTCTTCAGGAGACACTGGATCTGGATGAAGGGTGGTCATTGTCAGTCCTAAAGGGCATAAGCTTAATTGTGCCGTAAGGTTTGGTTTTAAGGCCACCAATAATGTAGCTGAATATGAAGCCTTCCTGGCTGGCCTCAAATTAGCCAAGAAGATGCAAATAAAAAGGTTGCTCATCAACAGTGACTCTTGATTGGTGGCTAGCCAAGTTAATGACAAATTTTCAGCTAAAGATAGAGGTATGTTTATCTATCTAAAGTTAGATGTCAGCCTTTGAAATGTTTGAGTTAACACATATCCCACGTTCTGAAAATTTCCAACCCGATGCTCTTTCAAAATTTGCAAGTAGTAAGGATTCAGAACTGCTCACAGTGGTTCCTATAGACACCTTCCAAAGCCCTCCACTTCTAAAGGTGAAGAGGTGATGTGGGTAGAAGATATTTCTTCATGGATGAAGCCAATTAGCCTTTCTAAAGGATCAAACTCTACCCTCCGACAAAGAGGAAGCACAGAAGTTCAGCAAACAAGATGTGCACTTCATCTATCAAGATAATGTGCTTTACAAACGAGGTTTCTCTTTGCCTCTTCTCTGATGGAGAACAAGCCGCCTATGTGGCTCCAAGAAATACACAAAGGGGTTGTGTGGCAATCACACAGAAGGATGGTCTCTAGCACAAAAAGTGTTAAGGCAATGATATTATTGGTCAACCCTAAAAAATAATGCCCAGCAATTTGCAAGAAGGTACGACAAATGCCAACACTTTGCGACGATACAAAGAAAACCTTCTCAGAAGCTCAGTGTTGTTTCTAGTCCCTGGCTATTTGCCAAGTGGTGATTGATCTTATTAGGCATCTACCAAAAGGGAGATGTAGTGCCAGTTTCACAATTGGCGCTATTGATTACTTCACGAAATAGGTTTAGGCCAAAATGCTAACCAAAATGACTGAAGCAAACACTTCCAAATTTTTGTGAAAAAAATATCATATGCAGGTTCAGCATTCCCATTTAATTGTCTCAAACAATGGGCAACAATTTGACAATAAGAAGATCAAAGATTTATGTGAGGAGTTAGGAATCCAGAAATATTTCTCTTACCCACATCACCCATATGCTAACAGACAAGTGGAAGCTGTTAATAAGACTATCAAATATACTTTGAAGAGGAAGTTGGATGCTTCTAAAGGGGTTTGGGTCAATGAGCTACATCAGGTCCTATCGGCTATCCGAACCACTAGCCGAATAGCCACAAGGTAGACTCTTTTCTCTATGGCTTACACAGGCGAAGGTATGAGCCCAGTCGAAGTGGGTCTACCATCTTCTCATTGCATATATTTTAATGAAATATCAAATGACGAGTTAAGGAAGTGCGATTGGACTTTCTTGAAGAAATGAGGGTTGAATCTCAGGCAAAATTGGCTACCTATTAGAGAAAAATAGCTAGCTATTGGATGTCGATCCGAATCATCTGACCGTTCGTTGGAAAATAAATCTGAGTCACTCGCCATGTCTGCCGTTTCGCCTTCAAATGCCTAGATCGGAGCGTCTGATTCACAAGCTCCAACGCATCTAAACCAAAATAAAGACACGCCAACAACAGTCATCATTCACATGTAAAACATAAGAACTTCATACCATAGATATCTTCAGGTAGTTGGATTATCGATGAAATTCTTGATTTCAAATAATCCTTTGGGATCGTATAAATCAGTTATCGTCAAAAACTTATAGACATTAATATGGAAAATCAACTTGCACCACCTATCTTGAGTCTTGATATGAAAATTAAAAGTACTTTGCCTTGAATAATCAAACTTTTAGTAACAAAATTCTGACTTTTTTTCTTGCAATTAAGTTAAAACTAACACATTTGGATGAAATGAAAAGTGAAATCCTGATTTGAAAATAAATGGGGTAAAAAATTAACATTTCTCTTCTTTTAACCTCCATTTTCAATGAAAAACTAAATAAGAAAGTTATAATAACTATTAACTTGTTAAATTGAGTCTTAACGAATTTGAAGAGCTTTGACCTCCAAAAAAAAAAAAAAAATTATATCTAAACAGTGACCCAACATGGGTTGTAATATTTGAGAAGGAAAATACTATGTCTACATCATGAGGGGGGTGTAATGCATTGTGTACACATAGCATTTTTCATTTGGGAATCGTGTAGATGACTATTGTGATACAACTCAGTTATTTGTTAAGTTTTTAGATTAAAATCCATTTAAACTTATATGGCTTAGATTTTCGAGCTTCTATCCAATCTGTGTTTGAGTTTTTCCACTTTTATGTGGATCAAGCCTCCATGGCTCCTTTTTTAAATGAGTCAAACCAACCAAAACAAGTAAACTAAATTTCTGGGCCTTACAACCACACCAGCTTTATCACGAATCATAGCACCAGAATTAGAGAACCACCATCACGCACTAGGTCACCCATCGAGGTGGCAACCATCTGACTTCCACCCTTGTTGGTGTCCTTCCTGGCTGTACGATGGCAGCATGCAAGCCTCATTCCATTAAGCTATCCGCCGAGGCAACACTGATAGTGGAGTCTCGTCCTTTTGATCCATAAAAGGCTTTGTTTTTGGCATTCAACCCATATAAACCACAACATGCACCCTCAACTTTATCCTCTTACATTCGTGAAAAATGCTCGTTAACACCTTATGTACATCCTCTGCCCCTTCTGAAGAGTTTGACCCTTCTCCAATACAATAACCACTTTAGTCATTTGATGTTTAAATGTAACAAAATAAATAAATTTATATGATCAAAATTTAAACTATGTCGAACCATTTCTATATATAACATGTCAATTTATATTTTTATAGTTTACTTTGAGCAAATTAACTACAACTAATTGTAGAAAATTTTGTCATTTATAACAAATTCATTTCAGATAACATTTTATTCAAAGTGGTTAGGCGGTATATGTGATACTTAAAACTAAAATTATAGGATGTTAATGTAATTTTTTTAAACATGATACTGTGTCTTTGATATTTTCATAAAACTCCAAAAATATTTATGATACTTTCACTTTGATTTAATAGACAAATGCATTTAAGAAGCGCAAGGCAAAGTTCATGGGTGAATCCTCCCACTCCACGCCACTCCACTCCACAACATTTTCTTTATAATTAAGGAAAAATGGCAATTGGGATCCCCAGACATTAATGTTAGTATCACTTAGGACCCCATTCTTTATTTTTTGGCATGTGAATCCTCAAACTCAAAAAATGGCTTAACTTTGGCCCTCGTCTATAGCCTTGGTATAAAACTTTGTCAATCCCTAGCGTCTCCTAAGTGATCGAAACATAAAATGAGTTAACTAGATCATAGTAATGTGAAAAGAAATGGGTAAATTCCATTCGTGGTAGCTATACTATCACTTAGTGTCAATCTGATAATTGTACCTCAATTTTGTTCAATTGAGTAACTACTAAATACACTTTAACTTGATTTTATTCGCATAAATGTACTTCATTTAATTTTCTATGTACTTTAAGCCCTTAAACCAATAAAGCATGTATGAGTTCGTTGTCAGTTTTTATCTTCTTTAAGTCCTAAAACCTTTGGTTTTAATGCAATTTAGCCTTAGTAGTCAGACTCGTACATGTGTTGCAAGTTATTTTTATTTTTTTGTAAGCGTATCTATAATCATATAATCGGTTATTATTTGAATAAAATAAACACACACAAAAATGTTAATTGCCTTAAGAAACACATCAAAAAAGCAACGTGAGTGCCTAACCTCTTGATTATGCGGAGTAAACTTCCCTCTTCCTCGTGACAAATGGGCTCAAGAAGGTAAACAACATAATCAACGTGTATTGTTTTGTGCTTGTATTTAGAAATATATGTGTCAATTTTTTTGGGTGTACATAATGTAATATTAAGTAGACGAATGCTACATGCACACATTTAGGGCCTATTTGAAAGCTACTTTTTTCCACGGAAAATGGGAAACTTTTTCCATCTTTTCAAATTTTTGGTGTTTGATACCATTTTGTTCCATGGAAAACCTTTTCTTAGCCCACCCCCATGTGCCCCTTTTCCTCAATTTATTTGGTGGGAAAATTGGTTCCAGGTTTTTTTTTTTTTTGGGCAATTGGAAATTTTTTTAAACCCAATCGTAAAAAAAATTATCACTTTTATTTACAAATTTCTTGCAAAAAAAAAAAAAAAAAGTCAAACGAATAGTATTCAGTGTGGTAATTTTTTAAAATAAATTTTAATTTTAAATTTTTTTTTTTTTTTTATTTATTTTTTTTTTTTTTTGGCAATTGAAACAAATACTAGATCCAATGATGAAAAAATTTATCACTTTAATGAATAATTTTCATAAAAAAAAAAAAAGTCAAACGGGTACCAAACTTTCAACATTTTTCAGGTGACAAATTATACTAATCAAACATAATTAATTACAATTCTCAGTAAAAACAAATTCTAGACAATTCAATTTCCTATAATTCATTTTCTTTCTACCCAAATTTTACTTTTACAATCAAACGGACCCTTATAGAAAAGTTTGACCTAATGACTTTCAATGAGCAACAAGCAAACTCAACTTGAACGTTGTGTCTCCCGAAAAGCAGAAGAAAATAAGAGAACTAATAAACAAACTTTCAAGAACCTTTCTCCTATAATTCAGGTCTTTTATTTCGTTCTCGAATTTAGTTTTCACTCTATACCATAGACAACATTCTTATCCAGTAGATCATCTCCTAAACAAGTCAATAACCTTAAATAACATCGAAAATGTTAAAAATAGTAATAGATACTACTCTTACTTTAGGCATGTAAGTAAAATATATTATATTTTTACTTATTATGTATTTATTGGCTTACTTAAATTAGTGATTTTTAAATGTCAAAACATGTGCAAAAAATGTGTACAATTGGTTTCAGTCCAAACGAGTAAGCCAAGACTGATAGGATGCTTCAGGTAAATAGATTTTTTGGCTGCGATTTTTAGGATTTTCAAATTTTAAACGAGGTGCAATTTCTGCATATCTTATAGCAGCATATATATGAATATATACTTACCATTTTGGACATATTTGATTGATCAAATAATTAAAAGAAAGAAATATTGTTTTAACAAATTAAAACTTCCCTTAGTTAAATTATTGATCATATCAAACATATTCTATATGATTCTTATTTTACAAAACTTTCATATTTTAGGTAAGGGACGTTCGTGCCTTGGAGGAGCCTTTACATAAGTGAAGAAAATCATTAAGGGATGAATTCATATTTAGAAAAAAATTTGCCCATGTCCGACGAACCTGTAGCAGCAAGTTATAAAGTCTTTTGACCATCTCAGTGAGTTCTGACTAGTTGATGTTCTAGTAAGGTTTCTCAAAGCAATACCCGTGTATTTCAACCATAATTGAAGAGAGCACTCCTGTGCGTAAATGGTATAATCTTACTCAAAGATTAGGCTACTTAACGCGAGTTAAGATTGTGAATCTTAATCCTAGTGGTGGTTGCGACCTATAATACAATAGCGAAGTCACAATAAAATCAAGACCGGAGGAGTTGATTTAACTTCTCCAACAAGTCCAAAAGAGTAAGAAAACGAGGAAATTGTTAATTATTTACTTTTGATTGTTTTAGTTAATTTTACGAAATTGCTTAACCGAAACCATTGTATTTTTGAATCTTTGATAAATGATTATTTTGCCCGTGACATGAGACCCATGGATATTTTCCTTAGGGGTTCACCACGTTATATCTTACAGTCATCTATAATTAATTCAGCAATTGATTATATCTTTTAGAACACAAATCTATTTAGCTATTCCAGTCAGAAATGTGTGTAAAACTGCTTGTACGAAAATTTGATCGACTAGTGTATTCTGGCGAAAACGGTTAATTGAGACAAATGATTTAATTAATTAAGTTTTACTACTTTCAAGGAATATGGTTTGTCTATTCATAATTGATGCTTCATATTGGCATTTCTGCATCAGTCCAAATAGCGGAATATCTTGAGTTTTGCAGTTTTGGAATGGGTATTTAACTGAGTGGTTCACTAATGATTATATTAATTGAGGGAAAACTCAAGAATGATCAAATATTAGTGGATTTTGCTACACAACCAGACCCAAAAACAGGGTTAAAAACAGGCATTTGAAATTGCTGACTTGACAAACAAAAATCAATTAAAAAAAAAAAAAATCTAAAACTAAACCAGATACACTGCCTGAAAAATCCCAATTCGCCCCCACCATTTCTCCAACCCGTCCAAACCCTCCATTCCGTAGTTGCAGCCGCCGCCTTTGCCGACTGGAGCTCCGACAATCGAACCTCCTTGTGGGAAGTTGTTTGTGTTGAACAAGGAAATGAAATTGGGGGCACGGATTTGAGAACTTGTAAATAAACAATTGCAAGTTGATCCTAGTGGGTGCAAATTTTCATAGACGATCAAAGAACTTTCAATCCTTTTCCAGCAAAGACAATTTCCAACAATTTATCACTTCATGGATAAATAACAGTAACCTTGTACTCAAGAACAGCATCTCCATTTGTAATATTAAGGTAATTTGTCTTCACCTTAATAAACCCTCTTGCCAACCTAAACTTTCCTCTTCCACCAACGACCGCCACCATCACCGCCGTGGGTTTATTCCCACTGAGTGTGTCGTGGAGGAAGAAATGGAGTTGAGTTTTTTGCACCTTCACTGGTTCGTATGGTTTACTTTGGAAGTAATATTGGCAATGAACTGATGTAGTGGCAATGCTGAGTACTACAATCCAAGCCAAGAGTATTCCTCTCACCATCTCTAATTTGTCTATGTAATTTCTAATGCTTACTGGAATTTATAGAAATAAGAAAGTGTATTCTTCTATTAGATATTATCTGTTCATTAATCCTCTGTTTACTACATAATTATTTCCAAAAAAGCAAATGGAAAACAATGAATGGAAATGATAAACTTCGTGTTGGAGAAATGATAACGAGGTTCGATTGTCGGAGCTCCGGTCGGCGAAGGCGGCGGGAGGGAGGGAGGGTTTGGACGAGTTGGACTTTGGAGAAATGGTGGGAGCAAATCAGGATTTTTTAGGCAGTGGTGTTGTTCGGTATAGTTTTAGTTTTTCTGTTTTTGTTTTTAATTGGTTTTTGTTTGCCAACTCAGCAATTTCAAATGCTTGTTTTTAACCCTGTTTTTGGGCCTGGTTGTGTAGCAAAATCCAATATTAGTGAGCAGGGGCGGAGTTAGGGGGGGTCCCGGGGGGGACCTGGACCCACCAATTTTCTGACTTTTTTTTTTTTTTTTTAAAGAAAGTATGTGTATTTCTTTCAAAATTTGGATACTCATTTGAATCAATTTGATTTGAAATTTCACTTCAACGTTTTTTTTTTAATCCAAAACAAAGATTCTAATTAAGCGGTTGTTTGATAAAGTTTTTTATATTAAGTTTTAGGTTTGATTTGGTATTTCTGCACTTCTAAGAGAATAAAACGTCATTATGCTGATAAAATAATCAGTTCCAACATTGTTTTAAAGTTTAAAAAAAGCATTTGGACGTATGATAAACAAAAATGATAGAACAATATATTTTTAATATAAAATGTATAAGTGTTTAGTTCATGATGTTAAAGTAAAACCTCATATAATTTAAAATAGAAAATAATAAATTACACAGAAGTTCAAATTATTCTTTTTAACCATGTTAACATTTTAAAAATGAAATCTCTAATCATAGTATCATAGTCCAAGAAGTCCAAAAAAAAAAAAAATCGGGGGCAACCCCATCGCATCCCCACCCCTTCATACATCTTCAATTCTAGGACCCCTCAACTTCTAGGAGCTGATTCTGCCACTGTTAGTGAGAGCATTCTTGTCAAATCAATGATTCTCAACTCAGATAACGCTTAATGTCATAATCATAATAGGCTAACAGACACAACCCTTGGATGTCTAGGGGTTGTTCAAGGGGTTTAGCCATATTTTAATTCTATGAAATGTCAATAACTTTTACTCATCACACTTGGGTCTAACTTGTTTAACACACTCTTTTCCTTAACCTGTTATTATTAACACGTCTTGTTCCTGATGAACATTTCTGTTAAGAGTGAGTTATAATAATAAATAAAATAAAATAACTTATTAGTCACTCATATTCATAAATAAGAAAAAATAGATACAAAATTTCTACACTTGTTTTAAAGCACGCTGATAGATTTTTTTTTTTTTTTAATGAAATCATTATTAAGGAAATGATTTACTATTAGAGAAATATTAATGATAAGTATGTGATGGAAAAAAGTTAGAAACATAAATCTAGCAATAAATAAAATTTAAACACTTGGGCTGAAATTAAAATGTATCGTATTTATAAATAAAAGAAAAAATGTATTGTGTGTATATTTAGTCATTATAATATTATAAATTAGAAGAAAACTAGCAAAATTTTCATCAACCAAGCACATTTTTACAAAATGACTTCTTGGAAGATTAGTTTTGTCAGACGCACTGCAATTTTCTCCCAAAAAGGTTAGAAGAGCAATTCTACATGCAAAGCAGGTATCTAGTCTATGAAAATCTTGACGACTAAGTTGCATCAAAATGAAAGTTTAATCCCTTGTTTGGTAGCGATTATATTTAGATCTTAATATAAGTCAAAGTTAATAATTAATTTTAATCACATATTTTATGAAATCCACAACTTTTCGACAACATATTCCATCAACTTTTTTTTTTTTTTTTAAAAATCTATTAAAAATGTGTTTTTAATCTACCATATTTGGCTAAAAAATTTTAAGGACATTAAAGGATGTATAATGCTATTTATAACTACGTGTTAAAACTCTAGTGTAACATAACATTAAATGAGATGTATAAATGAATGGATCACTCAATTCTATCTTTCATTGATCTTACCACATAACTTCACGTAGATTGATGTTTAACACCACTAACACTAGTATAAATGTTATGCCCTAGGTCCATCGATTTTAGACGTAAATGCTTGTGTTATGATTAATACATTTTATTTATGTCACATCTATTATTTAATTGAATTATTATTCTGATAAATTAAATTAATAGAGTCCGTAAATTCAAATCTTAATAATTTGTTAATCACAAGGAGTTGTGATTATGAGAAACAAATTACATTGATAGAATTTTAAATTATCCATAGTCGTAAATAACAACGAGATACAGATGTCATTATTACAAATATACCATCACATGTGGCATTTTCTCATTTGTGAAGTGAATAGTTGATTCACAAACTAAAATGTAGTGATATTTAAATAAACAAATGAATATTTTTTTTAAAAGAACAAAATATTGGTGGCCTATGGAAAGATTTTACATGGATAACCATCTGAGTGTTAATGGTTAATCTTTAACCTTCAGTAGTTGAATTGGTCATTCAACTTGAGGTCATCATAGTACCTTATATGAAGACAGACATACTTTAATGATGTTAGATGTTACTCTACAAAGAGTCGTTGTCAGACATCGTTCAAGTATGTCAAATATGTAGTCGTTATTACTACATCGTTCAAGTATGTCAAAAATCATGTGAATGTTGTGAATGATCAATAAATGATTTGTCACTCTTACATAGTAAGAGATTATGATATGCATTTCGTTCAGTTAAGTTAATGAAATCATTGGTCAATGTGTACTCATAAGTCGAAAAGAGTTTTCGATTAACATTGACTTAATAGTGGAATCAAAGATATGATCGAAAATCGAAATTGACACACTCCATATCACGTAATTGATCGGATTATATTGACGAATGTATTACAATTTCACGATAAACGAACAAGTTTTATTTTGTCATACCACATGATATTTTTCGTCACATGCATTGCCCTAACACATTGATGGATGTTAATCTAGAAAGACAAATGTAAATTGATTAATCTAGATGAATTAATGATAAAATAAAAGTGTTTTAATTTATCTTATTTTGGTTAGATTAAAAGAATATTTCATATCGTTAGATATCGTGATAGAAAACCCTAATGGGTTGTATGGAAATACAATTGATAATAGTATCTACAAAACTATTTTATTAAGACTGTTGAGTACACTCAATGTCTTAAATAATAAATGGGATCGTAGCCCAATGAGAGTCAAGTATAGATTCCATAAATTTATATAAGAGGTCATAAATTTGAGTTAAACAGTGGGAGTATAATTAATTTAGTAAAAGACCATATTAAATTTATGTTTCATTTTTTCTGTTTATTGAATTATGAGTAACCTATGAATTTGAAAGGAGTAATGTATGTCAACAACCAGATCAAATTTTCTTGATGAGTACAGCAATTTGAGATTTGTTCCCAGACATGAGAAAATTGGTTATGTGATTAAGTAGCTTTTTCCAGATACACATGCTGATGACTCGACTAAGGAAGATATAGCTGTTATAATAAACAGAGTAATGACAATAATGCTACAACATGTGTGATGCTTGTAGCTATGCCACCTGATTTACAAAAGTAACATGTGGGTATAGATGTTAATACATGATTTTTCATTTCAAAGAGTTGTATGATAGATAATCTTGTGTAGAAGGATGCGAGACTTTCAAGCAACTACATCTGTGCAAAAAGGGTAGAAGGATCTTCAGTCAGTGTTTATTTATTGAAGATGATCAATTATATTGAAAAATTGTCTCAGTTGGGTTGTATCATGGCCTTTAAATCAAGTATTGACTTGGTTTTACAATCTCTGCAAGGAAATTCATAGCTAATTATGAATTTTAATAGGAATAAGCTTTAGTGTACTCTCTCTGGGTTACTAAACTTGCTAAAGATTATTAAAGCCAACATCAAAGTTATTAGTGGACAAGTCCTTGTCATTGATTATTCTAAAGGCACTAAGATGAAGTCTAAAAGAGGTTTTAGGAAAGCATCTAAGATAGTTAAGACTGTAAAAATTAATAATAAAGACATTATTAAGTCTGATGATCATTGGTATCATTGTGGAATAAAAGGTCATTGGAAGAGAAACTACAAAGCTTGTGTCTACTTAATTAGCTTCTTGGGTATTAGATACTAAATACAAATCTCATATTATTATAAATATGCATTAACTAAAAGGAAGTAGACCACTGCAGAAAGGAAAAAATTGAGTTGCACGTTAAAAATAGAGCAAGAGTTGCTACATTATCTGTAGGATCATATTTCTCACAATTACCTTCAGACTTAGTATTAAAATTAGAGAAATTATTGAGAACATTAATTCAATTTCATGTTCGGACATTAATTATTAATTAATGTTAAGGACAATTGTTGATCATTTTTATCCTAATAAGATTTGTAATGGTTATGATGAATTACAAGACGACATTTATATTCTAAATACTATGTATCCTGTAATGAGTAAAGAAATTAAAAGAAATAAAGTGATAACCTAAATATTACCTATATCTAGCATTACAGACTTTGTCACATAAATGTATTTTCAAATTACATAGAAATGGATATTTGTGATTAACTGATTTTGAATTATTTGACAAATGGGAATCATGCCCGTTAGACAAGATAATCAAATTTTATTTTTTAGTTGGAAAAGGAGAACAATAACTGGGCCTAATACTTAGTGATGTACGTGAATCCATGTCAATTACTACTATATAAGGTTTTTCTTATTTCATCACATTTATTGATGATTATTTCAGAAATTATGATGCATACTTAATGAGATTTAAGTATGTAGCTCTTGAAAATTTCTAGGGATTCAAGCTAGAAGTAGAGAAACAATTAGGTAAATGTATTGTTATGCTAAGATCTTATCGATATGAAGAATATCTAAAAGGTGAAATTTTAGATTATCTAAATGAATTTTAGATTACGCTATGATCTTAATTGAATTTTTCTCGTAGTGCTCCATCACATACACCGCTATACAACGGTGTATCTAAAAGGAGGGATCTTACACTATTAGATATAGTGCGATTATTAACGAGCCGTGCAAACTTCTCAAAATTGTTTTAGGGTCATGTACTAATTTTCACGTGTTGTACACTAAATCATGTCCCTTCTGAATAGATTGACAAAGACCGAACGTATTTCATATTAAAATTTGGGCTTGAAGCTTATGTGAAGTGCATTGAATCGGATAAGTTTGAGGCTAAATCCGATAAATGCAAATTTGTAGAATATTCAAAAGAGACAATTGTATATCAATTTTATAATTTCATTGAGAAAGAAAGTTTTCATCTCAAAAACATATTGTCTTCCTAGAGAAAAAGTTAATTCTAGGATAGAACGGTGGGAGTAAAATAGAACTTGAAGGAGCTCAAGAGTCCACAGATATGGTTGACCAAATAGATGAACCTGAGTATGATGTTACACTTGTTGAGACAAACTTTTGATCATGAAGTAGAGATTTCTGAGGACACTCCGGCTCAACGTAAGTCTATTAGGATCATTCGACCTTCTAGAATGTACGAATTTACGATTACTAATCAAGTATTACTAATCGGGGATGATGAACCAACTAATGAAGTGGATGTAAAGTCAAGTGTTGATTGAAAGAGATATCAGGAGGCCATGAAATCCAAATGAACTCGATATATGTAAACAATGTTTGGACCTCGGCCGACCCACTTGATGGGATAAAACCTAAATGGTAGTAAATGAGTTTACAAAAAAGAGGTCGACATTGATTGAAACATTCATACGTACAAAGTAAGATTAGTAGCAAAATGTTATAAACAAAGAAAATAAGTTGTCTTTGATGAAACATTTTCACTTGTAACTATACTTAAGTCCATTTGAATTTTGCTTGCAATATTTGCATACCATGACTATGAGATATGACAAATGAATGTCAAAACAGCTTTTCTTAACGAAAACTTACAAGAGAAAATGTACATGACACAATCCGTAGGTTTTGAATCCAAAGATGCTATCAAGTTATACTAGCTAGATCGATCTATATATTGATTGAAGAAACCCTCCAGGAGCTGGAATCTTCACTTCGATTAGACAATCAAAAGGTTTGATTTTATCAAAAATGAAGATGAACCGTGTTTTTACAAAAAGACAAAGGGAGCGTTATCGTATTCCTAATATTATATTTAGATAACATATTATTAATAAGAAATGACGTCCCTTTCAATCGTTGAAATTATGGTTGTCAAAGAATTTCTCCATAAAAGATATGGGAGAAGCAACTTGACCTATAAAGATAGATCTAGACGATTGCGTGACTCATCCCAATCTATATATTTTATATGGAGAAAATGAACTAAGAGTTCATGGATACATTTATACTAACTTCCAGTCAGACCAAGATGATAGTGAATCTCAATCTAAATATTTTTATTTTTATTAATGTAGCGGTTAGTTGGAAATGCTTCAAACAGGAAATAACCCCTAATTCAATAACAAAGTCTAACATATCACTACTTTAGAAGCAACGAAGGATCAAGAAGTTTGTTAATGAACTTGGGAGTAATTCCTAATATAGTTAATCTCGTACATCTATATTGTGATAACAATGGAGTCATTGCGCAAGCGAAGAAACTAAAATCTTATCAGTGATCTAAACATGTGTTAAGGCGGTATTATCTTATTAGAGAGATCATGCAAAGAAATGATGTAAAGAATGAACGAATTTCCACTACTGATAATCTATCCACTGATAAAGATTTGTCGCAGCATATTCAAGATTGTCATGTAGACTCTTATGGTATTAGATACATAAGCTATTAGATCTAGTATAAGTAGGAGTTTGTAAGTGTTATACCATAGATCCAATCAATTTTGGCTTAAGCATTTTTTATATGATTAATGCATTTTATTTATGACAGATCTATTATTTAATTAAATTATTACTTTAACAAATTAAATTAATAAATCCCGTAGATTCAAGTTTAGTAACTTGTCAATTACAAGGAGTTGTGATTGTAAAACACTGATGAATGTGTTAAACTCATGCATTTAGTATCATTTAAACTTGATAAATTGTTCGTTCTTGAGAGTTTTATAATGTTTTGATGTGTGTATTTATGTTGTGTTATAAGTCAGGTGACATGGTGATAAAGATAAGTTTTGAAGCTTGAAAAGGAATTAAATAGATCAAGGAGAGAGTGGAACTTGAAAGTATGCTTAAAGTAAAATGCAAAAAATAAGTAGAACTTGGGCGCCTAGGTGCCACCATCCAAGCGCCTAAGCACCACTCACATGACAATAAGCAGAAAAATTTACAAAGATGTGGCGCCCAATCGCCACGATTGAGAGGAAGAGGAAGTCACGATGTAGGAAGACATCACTTGAGTTCCATGTAAGAAGCCCTTAGGCATTGCTAAGCCAGGAGTCGAGACGCCCAGTTGCCATCATCTGGGCCTTTGCAATGCGCCACTTTTTAGCTAGTTTTTTTGTTATGATTCATTTAAAATGCCCAATTCAGCTAAAACTCGTCCATAACTGGAATAAGGCATAAATACAAATGGATAGGCACTTTCTTCCTACACTTTGATGAGGTAAAAGCAAGAGATCAAGCAAGAAGAAGAAGATTGAAGCTCCAAAACAATTTTTCTCTCTTTTCTTCTTTATGTTCTTGATTGTGAATTCTAGCTTTTATTGTTCTTACATCATAAACTATAGGGTTTGATGTAATCAATGCTTGATATTATGTTTTGATATTTTTTGTAAATTAATTCCTTGAGCAACTTCTATTAAGTTTATTTGTGTTATTTGTATTTAATGCTTTCAATTAACATGCCATTGATTGAAGGGTTTGTTGTTTAAGATTTGGCACTCAAGAAAGTAAATCTTGAATTGATCATAGATCAACACAACCTAGAATATTACAGGTTTCGAGAGAAAGTATAATTTATTTAAAGCTTTTTCCCATAAGAACCATAGAACTTGATAATTTTTAATTTTTTTTATTCGAAATTGAGATATTGAAATTGAATTCTAGGAATAATTTTCACATGGCACTCAAAAGAGAGTAAAATTAGTTAGGGTTCTTGCTTATAAATTTTTTTTAAAAAAAATGGATATAATTAGAGAATTGAGAAACATAATTGATAGTTAAATGAAATAAAAACCAGGGGCTCATCCCATTTTGTTTAATCTTTAAAACTTGTTTTTAATCACCGATTTAGTCAAACTTTCACGCTAGGTTTAGATAAAAAATATTGATTTTATAAATTCAACAGTCTAGATAAATAAGGTATATTCTCATTACAGTACTTAGTTTTTAATTTCTGTGTATTTGATATCCTAACTTCACAATTATATTACAAAACTTGACACCGGTACACTTACGGTATAATCGGTATAGTTTACACATAATAGAAACAGATTACATAAAATTTAATGTTAAATTATTCATGGTTGTAAGTAATAACGATATACACATATCGTTATTACGAATAGACCATCACATGTAGCAAAAGTAGTTGATCTCATAAACTAAAATGTAGTGACATTTAAATGAACACGTGAATATTTTGTTATAAGAGCGAAATATTAGAGACCCGCTGGAGAGATTCCACACGAATAACTATTTAAGTGCCAGTTGTTAACCTTTAATGTTCGGTAGGAAAAATCTTTCGACTTGAGGTCATTATAGTGTCTTATATGAAGACAGTCATACTTTGTTGATGTTAGATATTGCTCCCTAAGAGTTGCTAATACGACACCATTCGAGCATGACAAGAATCATATGAAACTATTGAATGATCAATAGATGATTCATCACTCTTACATAGTAAGAGATTATGATATGCATTTCGTTCAATTAAGTTAACGAAATTTTTGGTCAATGTGTACTCATAAGTCAAAAAGAATTTTCAACTTACATTAACTTAATAGTGAAATAAAATATATGATCGATTCATATCTCGTAATTGATCGGATTATATTGACGAAGAGATTATAGTTTCACGGTAAACAAATAAGTTGATTTTTTTATACCATGTGACAATTTTCATCACATGTATTGTCCTGACACATTACTATATGTTAATTTGGGACGGCAAATGTGAATTAATTAATCTAGGCAAATTAATAAAAAAATTGAAATGGTGTTTTAATTTAATTTATTTTATTTTAATTAGATCAAAAAATTAATTCACATCGTTAAGTATCGTGATCGATAACATATTACACACAAAAGAAGAACTATAAGAATGATATTTACTAATTAATTAATTGAATCACTTATTAATGAACCAAATTAATTAATCGGATTAATTGATCAATAGACCAAATTTAATTATTTAGATTAATTAAACAATAGATCGAGTTAAGTTTAAATGTCGGATCAAGTCCATTTGAACTTCTATTAATAAGAATTAGGATTAAGATAACATAACACAATTATTATCTTGTCAGAGCAAGAAAAAAAATTCATAATTCTCTTATTCTTATTTCCTGTGTGGGGTTCGATTAGAAATTGAACAATTAGATAGCTGTAGATTGTAGATCAAAATTATTTTTCGCAAAATTAAACTAAAGATATGCTTCTTTCACAAAATTTATTTAAGGGAAATGCTTGCTTGGTGTATAACCCCTACAATAGGGGGCTGCGAATTTTTTATTAGGCGTGGACCCGGAGACCTGTACAAAGGCATTCCCCTTTATTTAAATACAAAACAAAATCTTGGTGAAAATTAAATTGTATTAAATTTTATTGTACATTGGTAAATTTTCAACAGCTAGATAGCATTATTCTCGTGGATTCATGTGCTGTAGTTGTTAAATTAAATATAAAAACCTCCGATTCTCTGCTTGCCAAAAGTTGTTTGGCCTTTAACGAAGATAGTGACAATTCAAACTTCCACCTAGAAACATCTAGGCCACAGCATTTCCACTTGAATTTGTGGTCAATGTAATGGCCAAATCACCAAATCGATTTTGTGCGACATTATGAACCCACGTGACATTGTAACTTTAACGGGCCATATCAAATTACGTGGATGTAAAAACATCCACCACTTTTGTGTCCTTTACATGGCTAAATTTCATGTGCAGTCACTCAAATTTCAATTAGGTTATTGTGAACATCAATTTAGTTTCAAGTTTCACTCATGCCATGATCTCTCTCAAGTAGTTTCAATTAGGTTATTGTGAACATCAATTTAGTTTCAAGTTTCACTCATGCCATGATCTCTCTCAAGTAGTTGCCATATGACACAACGACGATTATAGCAACGTCATCTCAATTAAAATGTTATATAACATACTCTTACACTTCTATGATATGTATTAGCCCCCGTTTGATTCCCATTTTTTCGTCATAAAAATGAAAAATATGACCGTTATTCATCACTTTCAGCCACCATATTTGACTTTATATCTCTTGTGTGGGATCCATAATGGTTATATTTTTCATTCTCATTTTACAAAAAATGTGTATCAAACGGAGCCTTAATAATAAATCGACGTGTCATGCAGCAATTTCATAAGGTTCAAAAAAAAAAAAAAAAACTAAGTTCCTGTTTGATGAAAATTAAAATTCAGATTTTAATTTAAATGAAAGTCAACAATTAATTTTAACCATATATTTCTTCAATTTTTATCAAAATTTACTAAAAGTATTATTTTAATCTCACCAATCAGAGATTAAATTAAAGTTCACTGATCCCATTAGAAAATGTGTTGAAGTTCAATAACCTCATTGAAACCAATGAAAGTTTAGTTACCCAATCGAAATTTTGCTTAAAGCTCAATGGTTGCACATTAAATTTACCCATGTTCTCATGCATTCTCTATATAATGAACCTCGACACCACCGCCAAACTCAAATCAAATACTAAAGAAATCTTTTGTATCACAACACAATACTCTCAATTCTCCTTTCCATAGGCTTTCATTTTTCTATACATCAAAACGCACCATGGCCGCAGTATCTAGTCTTTTGCTACTTAACCCAGCTACAGCACTTACAAAGAGAACTGGTCTAAAACATTTTGCTGTTCCCAGTCTCAGAAGAAATGTCAATTTTCGAGTCAGCAGCATGGCCGAGGTAATTCATTCTTGATTTCAAGGGTAAATTTTAAGCACGCGTTTGGTATGCAATTGTAGATATAACTGTTTCTTCAACTTTGAATTTAATAGGACGCAGAGAAAGACCAGTCAGAGCCAAATGCCACGGTGTCAAAGCCGTTAGAGTCAGCAGCTCCACCGAAGTCAATCCCGTTAAAGCCGAAGGTTAGGAGTTAATTTACTATTCGAACAATATATTAAGGACATGTTTGACATAATTTTTGAGATTCAAAATATGTTTCTAGACTCGTTTGACTAATTTTATGAAAATATTTTTTCTAGTTAGAAATTAAAAAAATCTTTTACAACGAGTAAAAGTAAAAACAAAAGTCATGTCAAAATACATCCTCAAAAATTCAAAAATGATAGTTGAGAAGGCTTCTGAATGACTCCTTTTTGTTTGATTTACATAGGTTAGTACCAACTTTGGTGACATACTAGCCTTCAGCGGGCCTGGACCTGAGAGGATCAACGGCCGGCTAGCAATGATCGGGTTTGTAACGGCCATTGGTGTCGAGCTGGCCAATGGTCAGGATGTGTTCGTACAGATACAAAATGGTGGAGTTCAATGGTTCATAGCGATTTCTGCTTTGCTAACCGCAGCTTCTTTGATTCCTCTGTTCAAAGGGGTTAGAGCAGAATCAAAATCAAATGGGGTGTTTTCGTCTGATGCTGAGTTGTGGAATGGAAGATTTGCTATGGTGGGTTTGGTTGCATTGGCGTTTACTGAGTATGTCATAGGCGGTGCTCTTGTGTAAAGTATTGCAATTTTTGTAAAAATAATTTATGTTTGAATAAAATTATAATTTCTTGTAGATAAGCAACTTAATTGATGAATTATTGAAGGATGCGCTATATGTACCGCGTGGGTTACAACGACTTATGCTAGATTTACAGATATAGAACATTTACAGGGGAGAGACAAAAATGTGGAGCTCATTTTTTTTAATAATATTTTAATCAGGTGGGATCTATACCATGTGAGTACTTGTAAGGATTCTAGTAGTGAATAGTTCTGTACATAGGGTTTAATTCGGGTTACCATACGGTTTATCACATACACACATTGGAGGAAAATATGTTTTAAATAGACAGAATCCACTATACCCATGTGAGGGTGCGATAAATATTGTTGTAACTCATACGATACAACAAGGTTAATTCATTATTGAATATGGTACTGTTACGACGCTCATATGGGCTATCACACCTTTTTCAAACCAACTAGTAACGTCTACAATTGTAATTTCTCATTTAACTCAATTGTAAAAAGTAGTAGACTGTAGACCTTATAGTAAGATACATTAGTACTATAATGCTAGATTTTGACGATCATTAAAAAGATTTTATCGAGAAAAATAAGTTTTGAAATAGTAATTTATTTGAAAAAAAATATATAATTAAAAAGTAAGTAAAAATTGTAACTTTACATATAAAATATTTTATTGTAAAAAGTATTATTAAAAATGAGTTTAGGAAGAAGAAAAAAATGAATTTTGTTTCAATGATTGTCAAACAAAAACTCATTGAAATTGATAATAATGTACGATTTTAACTTCAAGTAATTACTAAAAAAATAAAAAATTAGGAGGTGTTTAATGAGGATTAAAATTAAATGTTTTAGTATATATTATTATAAAAAAAATTGAAATGTGTGATTGTAAAGTTATGAGACTCGTAAAAGATGTTAATATTAATTATTTAATTTAAATTAAAATTTGATTTTAATTCAAACTAAACAAACACTAACCATGACATTTTCAAATAACCCAAAACAAATGAAAGGATACTGGAAAAGCGGTTTAAAAGTTAGAACAATGCTAGTTGTACAATCGGAGTTGACAATCTCGATTAACAATCACTCACCAGGGAGAGGGGTCTACGATAAATAAAAAAATTGTGGTCTCTCCCTTTTTGTGAGATGGTTATCAATCGAGGTTGTCAATTTTGGAGTCTCCAATTGTACAACTAGTAAAATTCTAAAAATTAAATTTGGTCAATGAATGATATTTGTGACTCTTTCGAAGATCGAACATAAAATTATAGGATTAATCTCTTTGTACTCACACTTTTTGTACTAAAAGGTTTACTCACTCTCAAAAAACCCTTGGATCCCACGTCAATTTAAAAATATCGGCTATGTGATTCTCACTCCTATTGTGTGTAGTGAGTAAAGAATTTTGCAAATCATTTTGTACGTATAATATTGTCCAAAATTAAAATATAAGAAAACATCATGTATAATATAAACTGTATAGTTAATTTGGCTTTTTCGGTAGAAAAAAAAATAGTTAATTGGACAAAGGATAAAGATTATAAGGTAATTATTAATAATTTAATACCATACGGTGTTGACTAGTTAAAAGTTTTGTAGAATAGCGCTATTACTTTCTCAAAATAATAAATCTCACTAAACGAAATTAAATATTAAATTGTCTATCATATATTTTTCATGTCTACACATTATTGATATTATAAATTAATTTTGCTATTATAATGTTTGTATTTGTTGTAAAAGAAAAGTTTATTAGGGTTTGTAGTGAATGACAATTATACCCCTGTAGCTCTAGAAATTATTACCATTGTATCCCTAATTCTTACCTAAAAATATAGGACTTTGGTCATTAATAAAATACACACAAAGTATTGACTCTAATTCTCTCTTCTTCTTCTTCTCTATTTTATAACACGTTATCAGCACGAAACTCTAACTAAATTTTCATAGCTTAGTGAAGGTAATAATTTTTTTTTTTAACATAATCATTCATCGCGTGTATCAAAATTAATTTGATAACACATAGAAATCATATTATTTCTGTTTTAATACGTGACCACTTGTTTTGTAGTCTTATGTCATTGTAGGCTTTTAACTAAAAATTAGGTGGCAGTTTCATGGTTTAATTCATTTTCAATTTGTCCAAATATTTTTCTTCAATGTTCTAAACTTCCACAAACTGCCATACGTATTCTTTAAAAGAATTGCCTTAAACTGCCACAATACATATGGTTTCTTTTACATGATAATGCATTAATTGTTGAATGGTTTTTTCTTTTTTTTGAAGATTCACATGAAAACATGATAAACTGTCAATTAACTTACTGCACATTGGTAGGGTTTAGAGTGGTTATTTTATTTTGGTTACTTGCTATTAATAAATTTTTTTGTATAAACTTTAGAACGTGTATTTTTTTATTCATAATTAATATTCCAGAAGAATATTAGTAATAAATCTATCTATTATAAATAATTTATTGTTGCTCTTGAAATAGCACAACATTTTAATTAATATTCTTGAAAAATATTTCTTGCTTTTAAAGAGCATAAATTATAATTTTTAATATTCCAGAAGAATATTAATATATTGCTCTTGAAGAAGCAATATTAAAATACAATGTTCTCTCAAAGTAGCACATATTTCGAAGAACATATTATTTTATATTAGTGTTTATCCCTGGAGGAAAACACATTACTTATGTCATGTTAATTTTGACTACTTAATCAATTATTCTGTATTTTTCGAAACTAATTATATTTTTTTTTATTATGTAGTTAATCAAATGGCAAACATCACAAAACTTGAGTTTGCTGCACTTGACATATCTGGCAAATATTATCTGTCATAGGTACTCGATGCTGATATACACCTTGTCTCAAAGGGTCTGAGAGAGACAATAAAAGAAGGAAACAAAGAATCTCTGCAGGATCGTGCAAAAGCACTCATCTTCCTTCGTTATCATCTTCACGATGGGTTGAAAATTGAATATCTCACTGAGGAATATCCACATGCTCTTTGGAAAAAATTGACTAAAAGATTTGATCATCAGAGGACTATAGTCCTCCCTAAAGCCCGCTATAAGTGGATGTACCTTCGTTTGCAAGATTTCAAAACTGTAAGTGAGTACAATTCTGAACTCTTTAGAATATCTTCAAAATTGATCTTGTGTGGAGAAAAAATCACTGATGAAGATAAGTTGGAGAAAACTTTCTCTATCTTTCACGCCTCAAATGTGCTCCTGCAGTAGCAATATCGTGAGCATGGTTTCAAAAAGTACTCAGAACTTATATCTTGTTTGCTTATTGTTGAACAAAATAATGAACTTCTAATGAAAAATCATGGGTTACGTCCAACTGGTTCTATATCATTGCCTGAAACAAATGGTACTGCATTTCCTGAAGTAAATGCAATATCAAGACAAGGACGTGGACGTGGACGTGGACGTGGACACGGATTTGGACGTGGACGTGGACGCGAACATGCACGTGGAATAAATCATGGACGAAATAATCAACAAAGTTATCATCAGCATGACAACAATTTCAAAAGGCACAAAGCAAACGAAAGTAGCACATCCAAAAAGGTGCATGAAGAAATTTGTTTTAGATGTGGAATGAAGAGGCATTGAACAAGTACCTGTCGTACGGCAAAACACCTTGTGGATTTTTATCAAAAATCAATCAAGGGAAAAGAAAAAGTTGAGACAAATTTTGCTAATTATGATGGTCCGATTGATGTGACTCATTTGGATGTCTCTGATTTTTTTGTCGATCCAAATGGACATACTGACCACTTGATTGGGGGTGATGTGATGGAAGATGCTGATTAATTTATTTTCTATGCTTTTAATATTTCACTTTATTTTACAAATTTAGTTAGAAACATGTTTTTTTTTTTTTTCACAAAAAAAAAAAAAAAAAACTTTGTTATGTATCGTCAATTTTATATTATTGAATCATATTTACTTCTTTAAATTTAAGTTCAAGTTTTTATTAAAACATATGTATTTTGTTGTATTTATAGATTGATGATGGATTACCAAAATACTTGTTTGATAGATAGTGCAACTACAAATACAATTCTTTAAGACAAAATATTTTTTGGACTTAACATTAGCAAAAAATAATATTAATACAATATTTGGTGCATTGAATATCGTTGAAAGCTCTGGAAGAGCTTGTATTATTTTACCAAATAATACCAAATTATATATTGACGATGCACTTTACTCTAACAAATTCAGAAGAAATTTGCTTAGTTTTAAAGATATCCGCTGCAATGGATATCACATTGAGACGATGTAAGAAAATAGTGTTGAATATCTTTGCATAACTTCCTTTGTATCTGGCAAGAAGCAGATAAAAGAAAATTTTCATGCACTCCTATCTGGCATGTACTATACATTTATAAAAATGGTTGAATCAAATAATGTCATAAACCAGAAGTTCGTTGACCCAAAAAATTTTATACTTTGGTATGATAGACTTGGACATCCAGGAGTTATAATGATGCGTCGAATAATAAACAACTCACATAGACATCCTTTAAAGAACCAGAATTTTTTTTTACCTAATGTTATCCATGTGTAGCTTGTTCGCAAGGCAAGTTAGTCATTAGACCTTCGACTACAAAGGTCAATGTCGAATTTTCAACTTTCTTGAAAATAATTCATGGAGATATATGTGGGCCAATACACCCACCATGTGGACCATTTCGTTATTTTATGGTATTAATTGATTCTTCTACTAGATAGTCACATGTTTGCCTACTTTCTACTAGGAATGTAGCATTTGCTAGACTACTTGCTCAAATCATAAAATTACGAGTACAATTCCCCGATTACTCAATCAAGACTATTCGTCTTGACAATGCTGGTGAATTCAGATCACAAGCATTCGATGATTATTGTATGTCAATTGGGATTACTATTGAACATTCGGTTGCGCATGTCCATACACAAAATGGTTTAGCAGAGTTATTTATTAAACGCTTACAATTTATTGCTAGACCAATACTTATGAAAACAAAGCTACCAGATTCTATTTGGAGACATGTCATATTACATGCTGCATCATTGGTTCGTATTAGACCAACTGCCTATTATTAATATTCACCTCAGCAACTTACATTTGGTCATGAACCTAATATTTCTCACCTACGAGTTTTTGGTTGTGCTGTCCAAGTCCCTATTTCACCCCCACAACGTACTAAAATGGGTCCCCAACGAAGATTTGGGATTTATGTGGGTTTTGATTCACCATCCATTATTAGGTATCTGGAACCTTTAACGGGTGATTTATTTACTGCACGTGTTGCAGACTGTCATTTTGATAAAATGACTTTCCCAACTTTGGGAGGGGAAAAACAACATTCTGAAAAATAAGGTGAAATTTCTTGGAATGAAATAATTATATCTCACTTTGATCTCCGCAGTAATCAATGTGAGCAAGAGATTGAAAAAATCATTCATTTGCAAAGAGTTGCAAATCAATTACCCGATGTGTTTGTTGACACGAAAAAAAGTGATAAAATCATATATACCAGCAGAAAATATTTCAGCAAAAATTGATGTCGCTGTAGGACAATCTGCTGTAGCAAACGAATATGACATATGCCAGAAGCGTGGTCGACCAGTTGGTTCAAAAGACTCTGTACCTCGAAAAAGAAAAGTACAAAAGAAAAATCAACCAAAAATTTCGGAAGAAGTAACATTAGAAAAGATTGATCAATCAAATATTGAAAATAGGCTCCTGAAAAATCACAAGTGTCCGAAAATAATGAGATTTCAATAAATTATATGTTATCTCATAAATTATGGGAACGGAATAATGTTGTTATAGACAATATTTTCGCCTTTAATGTGGCTCTTGATATTATGCAAAATGAGGATCCTGAACCACTGTCAGTTAAAGACTGTCAAAATAGAAATGATTGGCCAAAATGGAAAGAAGTCATACAGGCGGAATTGAATTCCTTAGAGAAACGAAAAGTGTTTGGATCTGTAGTTCAAACACCTGAAAATGTAATCCCTGTAGGATACAAATGAATTTTTGTACGAAAGAGAAATGAAAATAATGAAATTACAAGATACAAAACCCGACTAGTAGCTCAAGGTTTCTCACAAAGACCAAGTATTGATTATGATGAAACATATTATCCCGTAATGGACACCATCACTTTTAGATTTTTGATTAGTTTGACCGTGTCACAAAAACTTGATATGCGCCTTATGGATGTAGTAACTATATACTTATATGGTTCATTTGATAGTGACGTATACATGAAAGCCCCCGAAGGACTTAAAGTGCCAGGAGCAAACGATACATGCCTGAGAACCATGTTCTCAATTAAATTACAAAGATCATTATATGGACTGAAACAATCCGGACGCATGTGGTATAATCGTCTTAGCGAATATTTGTTGAAGGAGGATTAAAAAAATGACGATATCTGCCCATGTGTTTTCATAAAGAAAACAAATATTGGATTTGCAATTGTCGCAGTTTATGTTGATGATCTAAACTTAATTGGAACTCCTGAATAGTTCAACAAAACTGCTAATTATTTGAAAAATGAATTTGAGATGAAGGATTTAGGAAAAATCAAATTTTGTCTCGGGTTGCAAATCGAACACTTCTCAGAAAGATTGTTTGTTCATCAATCTACATATACAGAAAAAATTTTAAAACGATTTTATATATGAATAATGCACATCCATTGGCATCACCTATGATTGTTCGATCACTTGATGTGAAAAAGGACCCATTTCGTCCACTTGAAGATGGAGAAAAGGTTCTTGGTCCTGAAGTACCATATCTTAGTGCAATTGGAACATTAACATATCTTGCAAATTGCACTCGACCCGACATAGCTTTTTCTGTAAATCTCCTTGCAAGATATAGCTCTACACCAAGTCAAAGACATTGGAATGGTGTTAAACACATTTTTCGTTACCTAAAGAGTACGATTGATTTGGAATTATTTTACTCCCAAAAGTCGGGATCTACTTTAGTGGGATATGCAAATGCAGGTTATTTATCTGACCCACATAAAGCTAAATCACAAACAGGATATGTGATTATACTTGGAGGAACAACTATATCATGGAGATCTGTGAAGCAATCCTTGACAGCAACATCCTCAAATCATCCTGAAATTATTGCAATCCATGAAGCAGGGCGAGATGTGTATGGTTGAGGAACATGACCCATCATATCCAAGCATCATGCGGGTTAACTTCAACAAAAGATAGTCCAACAATTTTGTATGAAGACAATGCAACTTGTATTGCACAACTCAAAGGAGGTTATATCAAAAACGACATGACGAATCATATTTCTCCAAAATTCTTTTATACACACGAGTTTCAGAAAAATGACGACATCGATGTTCAACAAATTCGCTCAAGTGACAATTTGACCGATTTATTCTCAAAAGCACTACCAACATCTACATTCAAGAAGTTAGTCCATGGGATTGGAATGCGTCTACTTAAAGATTTTTAGTGATCAACATCAGGGGGAGTAGCTGTACTCTTTTTCCTTCGCATAGGTTTTATCCCACTGAATTTTTCTAGCAAGGTTTTAATGAGGTAGCATTTATTTTTAATACTTCAAAATAACTGTACTCTTTTTCCTTCGTTTGATTTTTTGTCCTATTAGATTTTTATCAAACAAGGTTTTAACGAGACAGATATTTTGTAATGTGTCATTCAAGGGGGAGTGTTGTAAAAAGAAAGTTTATTAGGGTTTGTAGTGAATGAAAATTATACCTCTGTAGCCCTAGAAATTATTACCATTGTATCCCTAATTCTTACTTATAAATATAAGATTTTGGTCATTAATAAAATACACATAAGGTATTGACTCTAATTCTCTCTTCTTCTCTATTTTATAACAGTATTACATTTAAAATTTTGCACTATTAAAATTTCTAATAAATCATATTATTCATATATTTCTTCAAATAAAAAATTCTACTTATTAAAAGTAAAAACATGGATTTGTCATGACAGCATGAGACTCAAAGATAGCTCTACTAATACAAGTGGGGGTTGAGAAAAGAACCGAAATCAAAACCACATCAGAACCAACAAGTTTGATTTGATTTGGTTTAAATTTAAACATTTCTGGTTCTTAGAACGAAGAATCTGTAGATTTTGGTTCAATTAAGCTTTTAGAACCCAGAATCAAGAACGATTAAAACCTTACTTTTCATTATTTATTATTTTAATTATAATTTTGGTGAGCAATTTGACTAGACTATTAGTACAATGAAGATGGAATTGTTTTGTCTTTTTTGAATGGGATTTAGAGTTCTAGTTATTAGAACAAAAAACCGGTTGATTTTGATTCGATTAAGCTTTTAGTACCCAGATTCAAGAACGAAATATAACCTTACTTTTTTATTTATTTATTATTTTATTTGTAATTTTGGTGAACAATTTTTACTAGACAATATTTAATATGAAGATGGAAGTTTTTGTTTTTGTTGAATGGGATTTATATTTTTGAATTTGGATGTCGGTGTTAACTTTTGGTTATAAAACTTTGTATATGTATTAATAATTTTGTTTATGAAATCGAATCAAACCAAATAGGCCACACAACTTATCAAACAAATACAAAATAATAGTTGTGTGGCGCGTTTTTTTTTTTTTTTTTTTTTTTATCAGAAACACCTTTTCAATCCCTAATAATTTCAACTAGAAATCCAACACCAAATATTTTTTCAATCTTAAGCCGTTGAGGGATATGCTCTTTTAATCCCATGATTTTTTCAATCCCATAAATTCTTTCAATCCAATGTCATTTCCAGTTTGATGGGAATTAAAATTATATTTTTAGTAAATTTTGATGAAAGTTGATCAAATGTGTGACTTAAAACTGAAAAGTTATGAATCAAATAAAATGTGTGATTAAAATTAGTTGTTGACTTTGATTTAAATTAAAATTTGGATTTTAATTTCTACCAAACTTAGAATGCTCTTTCAATCTTGTCATAGTTTAGACCCTCAATATTTTTCCAATTCAAGGCTTTGATATTGTTTATTAAATATACTCTTTCAAATCTCGAGACGCCCCTTATTTTGAGATATTCATTCAATAAAAATTCTGATTGTACAGAATTTTAATATACAGAATTTGTACAGATACTCACATGGGTGGAACCCATGTGAGTATTTTATTCTCCAAAAAATCACCCACCCATCCCTCTATTGTGTGTTATCTATACAAATTATGTACAATCATTTTCTGTACACTAGGTCTTTCTGTTCATTCAATCCCCAAGAGATTTGGCTTGCGTAGGACAAATGAAGTAAGTCTTTTTTGAGTCCTTAGTGTTGGTTGGAATTTCTGCAAGCGTATTTGTTATTTGACAAGTAATATTATAAGTTATTAAGAGTATCATTCTCACGACGATTTTATTTTAGCTTGAATTCAATCCATTCGAGCTCAAAATGAATAAACACGCAATTGATGATTGAATTTAAGTAACTATGATTTTAATGTGTAAGTTTACAATTATTTATCTAGATGCAAATGAAATATTATGTTAGAAATAGGGAGTAATCCGAATTCTATTTGGAATGTTATTAGAAGTTTATATGGTGAAATCTAGGCCATGTTTGATTCCCATTTTAATTTTAATTTTCATTCTTCTATTCATTTTCATCCACACATTCTTAAATAAAATAATATTTTTCATCACATCAATAACTTTTCCTTCTTTTTCAACCACACATTTCCCATCATGTCACTATTTCGAAATTCATTTTTTTCAAATAACGCCTATCAAACACACTCCTAGTTGAAATTCTATTTGGAAGCCCAATTTAAAGTTGGAGTTTGTGTTTCACTTGAAGAGATTAAATTATGGATTGGGGAGAAAAGTCAGAACAATTTCACTGGCTAGCCGCTTCGAGCGGGGTCGTCAAAATTTCAACAGAGACTTGTGTCCAACTTGCATTCGAACAGTTGAGTTGTTGCTCGCCTGTCGCTTGAGCAGCATAGTTGTTTGACTCATGGCGGTTTCGCGTTTTGAGCATTCCTTTCTATCTATAATTCTACTATTAGGGTTTGGACGTCTCTTATTTGTTTGCTATATATAGTTTGTTACACCTATAAATTACGTGACATGCGCATGACAGGTGAGGTTCCACATTGATCAAGGTAGTGTCAACTATTCTTTGATTGGGCCTATTTCAATTAAATAATTGCATCTTGGGCTTTCACTCGACCCATTAACTCACTCGGCCCACTAACCCACGTGGCTCGTTTACATTTATATATATATATATATATATATATATATATATATATATATATGGATTCATTTACACATAATGTAGGTATTCTAATCCTAACCAAATCATCTCACCCTCTCTTGTACTCATATTTCTTTCGTCCAGCTGTTGACTTTACCGTCGGAGTGCAAACAATCGTCAGACCTTTTTCTCGACTGGTGGCATTTGCCTTCTAACGGGGTGCTCAGTGTGCAGGTGATATCTACGTAGAGGGGACGAGGTTGAAATTTTGTTAACACATTTTTGGGGTCAATAGATTAACGTCGTCTGTGAGAAACAATACATTAACAATGTTCTCACCACATCAAAAAGGGCGTAGAAAATAACACTTTTTCTGGGCAGTTTGTTCTACCAAAACATGAAGAAGTCAGCAACCAAAAGAAAAGAGAAAAAGACACTGGAAAGAGTGAAAATTTTCTATATGAAAACAAAAAGAAAATAAATTGTGACAAAAAAAGGGTGATAGCAACCTAAAAGAGTCTGGGACCCTGATGGGTCATGCAAAAAGTAGAACTAGAAAAATATGATTTATCAATTAATTAATCGACAAGTATTAGACAATTAAATAATTGAATTGTTTGTTAATATGAACCAAATTTAATTAATTGAATTAATTAAATATTAGACTGGGTCAAGTTTAAAAGACGAGTCAAGCCCATTTGAACTTCAGGATTTCAAAAAAAAAAATAAAATTGAATAGGACACAATTCATTATTTTGCTAGTACAACAAAAGAGAAAACACAATTCTCTTATTCTTGTTCACTGTGTGAATTTTCATTGGAGGCTGACAATTAAACAACTGTGGATTGCAGATCTTGATTGTTCGTGTTCAAGATAAGCAAATGAGTTTACAGAATTCAACAAAAGCATATCGTTTATCACAGTTTCTGTTTAAACAAAAAAGCATATCCATGTGAGAATTGAAAATTATTTTATTTTTCGATGTGCATGATTAAGTAAATTCTCAATAGTGGTATCAGAGTCTATTCTGTGTTTGTTAGAAACCGGTTTGCATATTGGAACAATCAAAAGTTGATTGTTTATATTTTTCTTGAATCTAGTAATTTAGAAAATTATTTTAATCTTCAAAAATCTGTTTTTGAAAAGAAAACGTTTTTTTGGTCAAAAATCAAATTGGAGGGTAGAAGTAGGTGAAGCCGTCAAATGGTAGTAGTCGTCGCCAGTCGTGATAGGCGACAGCACGAGGAGCACTCTTGCACGTCGACATGCACGGTGACGATGAGTGTCGCTACGTGTTGTAGCGGTGGCTATTGTTGTTTCTGATGTAGCCAGCGGTGCCACGCGTTCTGCTACTTCTTGTTGCAATAGTGCCTGCGATCTCTTGGAGGTGCGCCATCACTGTTTTGACAACGGCGGCAGACCGCCATGTTGACCCTAAAATTTCAATTTTGACCAGTTTAAAATTTTATTTAAAACTGACGACTTCCAATATTTTCATTAAAATTGGATTTTAACTTAAATATTAAACTTTGACCCTAAATTGAATTTTATTTTATTTAGAAATTTTATCCTAAATTAAAATGTTAATTCAATTAAGGTTAAAGTTGAACTCTAATCTAGTATTTTATTAAAATTTGATTTTTAATTAAATTATCCACCTTAATATGTTTTTTAAATTAGATTTGGACCCTAATTTGACATTTAATTAGAATTTGATTTTAATTAAATTGTCTCGCCCTAAAACTTTTTTCTTAAAATTAGAGTTGGACTCTAATTTTATATTTAATTAAAATTTAATTTTAATTAAATAAGTTCACCATAATATCTTAGAATTAGAGTTGGACTCTAATTTCTCTATTTAATTAAATTTTAACTTTAATTAAATTCAACCCCATAAGTTTTGAAGTTAGAGTTGGTCTCTATTTTGATACTTAATTAAAATTTGATTTTAATTAAATAGTTCTGCCACATAATTGTGGAATTAGAGTTAGACTCTAATTTGTTATATAATTAAAATTTAATTTTAATTAAATATACCCGCTAATTAAATAAAATGATTATTTAATTGTTTCGATCTATTTTGTCTAAATTAGTTTGGACGACCTTAATTGTTAGAAACTTGAAACATATATACATATAATATTATATATTGTATATGAAAGAATTTATATGATGGATGTTTTATTAGTGGATGATTATGGAATCGATCATGTGGATGTGTTGAATGATTAATTTTAATCTTGTTGTTTTACGGTCCTGCAAGCTCTTATTTATTTTGGACCCGTGAGTCTATTGTAATTTTATAGGCCTGATTGTCCAATTATGTAGGCCTGCATGGCAACTAGTATATGATACATGTTGTAACCGGACTAATTAAATAAACAAGAGGAGGAGGAGACCTTAGAGATGGAACATTGTATGAGTCAATGCAATACATCTAGGAATGGATCAACTAGTCTTCCTTATAACTCAGAAGATTAGATAGTAAAAATTCATATTATGATGAGACCTTTGCATGAAAAACCACTCATTAAAATATTAAGTCATATTTATATTCACTTTCCATCATTATAGTGAAAAATCAGAGTCCTCAATCGATCTCGATTTGTTGAGTACACTCAAGGTTGGTCTATTAGAGATATGTTTGACACTATGAAATATTAGATATTTTTGAATGATGGGTTCGCCTTAACTAAACTTTATTTTTTGTTGAGTACACTCAATAAAATAAATTGTAGAGGCGTGTTAACTAAAACATAAGATGTGTGAAGATAAATAGTTGTCAGTTTAATTGTCTGGGAGTTATATGGAGATACAATTGATAATAGTATTTACCCAAATATTTTATAAGACTTGTTGAGTACACTCAATGTCTTAATATAACAAATGTGATCTCAATCCACTGAGAGTCAAGTATGGATTCCATAAATTTGTGCGAGAGAATCATAAATTTGAGTTAAACAGTTGGAGTATAATTAATTTAATAAGAGACCATGTTAAATTAATTGATGCATTTTATGTATTTTTTTTTTACTTTTCGTCATTTATATTTATTAAATCATGAGTAACCATATGTATTTGAGAGACGTACTAGATGCTAACAATCAAATCATGTCTTCTTGATTGGCACCGCAATTTGAGAATTGTTCTTAGGCATAAGAAAATTGGTTATGTTATTGAGTATCCCTTTCCAGTGACATTTGTTGATTACTCGACTAAGGAAGAAGTGACTGCTATAATAATATAGTGATGACGATAGTATTGCAACTTGTGAGATGCTTATATTATATCACCTAAGTTACAAAAACAACGAGAAGGTATAGATGATAACATATGATTTTTTTTTATCTCAAAAGGTTGTATGATGAATAATCATCTGTGGAAGGATATGAGATTTCTAAGCAAGTATACTAATGCAAAATGATAGAGTGATCTTCAGTCAGTACTCATGTACTGAAAATGATTGGCATTAAGAAGTTATGTTAATTAGGTTCAGTCATGAACCATGAATTAAGTATTAACTTAGTTCTACAATTTCTGTCAAAAAGCCATTTATAACTAATTATGAATTTTTAATAAGAATTAACACGAGTGCACACTCATTGAGTTGTTGACATGTTTAATATTAATAAGCCCAACATCTAAACTAGTAGTGGGCAAGTCTGGCTATTGATTCCTTTAACGGTACTAAGAGGAAGTCTAAATGAGGCTTTAGAAAAACATCCAAGATGGCTAAGATAGTCAAAATGAATAAAGACAATATCAAATCTAATGACCTTTGTTATCATTATGGAATGATAGGTCATTGGAAGTGGAACTGCAAGACTTATGTCTACCTCATTTGCTTCTTAGGTATTAGATACTAGATATGGATATTATATTTATAAAAATATGGAAAAACTAAATAGAAATAGACCACTGCAAAAGGGAGAAGTTGACTTGCATGTTGAAAATGAGCAAAATGTTGCTACATTACTTGTACGAGCATACTTCTTGCCATTGTCTTAGTCTTAGTATTAGAATTAATGAAATGTTATTTTGTTTTCACCATTACGAAGAAAATTATTTAAATTTCATGTTTGAACATGAATTATTTTAATGTTAATATATTACATATATCTAGCATTGCACACTTGGTCAAATGAATGCATTTCCAAAATTACATGGAGATGTATATTTGAGGTCAACTGATTTTGAATCATTTGACAAATGCGAATTATACCTATTAAGCACAATGACCAATTCTTCTTTTATTTCAAAGGAGAAATAACTGCATAATTACTGGACTTGATACATAGTGATGTATGTGGATTCATGTCAATTGATACTAGATAATGTTTCTTTTATCTCATCACATTTACTGACGACTATTTCAGAAATAGTCATGTATTCTCGATGAGATTCAAGCAAGAACCAAGTGAAAAATTCAAGGGATTCAAGCAAAAAGTATAGAAACAGATAGATAATTGTATTCTTACACCAAGATCAAATCGATGTGAATAATATCTAAAGGAAAGTTTTAAATTATCTAAAAGAGAATGAGATTATCTTAAAATGGACTCTGATGCATACATCGTAACACAACGACGTATTTGAAAGGAGAAATTGTATGCTATTAAATATAGTGCGATTAATAACGAGCCATGCAAATCTCCCAAAATTATTTTGGGCTCATGGACTGAATGCAGCGTACTACATACTAAATTGTGTTACATCTAAGTCGGTTGATAAAACTCCATACGAGTTATGGAAATTCAAAAGGTCCAACTTGTCTCATATTAAAATTTGAGACTATAACGTTTATGTGAAGTGCACTGAATCAGATAAGGTTGAGTCTAAATCCGATAAATACATATTTGTGGGATATAAAAAAGAGACAATTAGATATCAATTCTATAAACTCATTGAGAAGAAGGTGTTCGTCTCAAGACATGTCATATTTCTAGAGAAATATTTTTTTAGGAGAGGACATTGGGAACGGAATAGATCTCAAAGAAGTTCAAGAATCCACATAGTTGATCGAGTAAATGACCCTAAGTCTAATCTCACACTTGTTGAGGAACAAACTCTTGATCAAGACATAGAGACTCCTGAGGGCACTCGGATTCAACGTAAATCAAGTAAGACCATTCGACCTCTTAGAAGGTACAAATTCACGATTACTAATCAAGTATTATTAGTCGAGGATAATGACAGAAGCAAAGTCAAGTGTTGACTCAAAGAGATTACATGAGGTCATAAAATTCGAAATGAACTCAATATATGAAAAATAAGGTTTTGACCTTGGTCGACCTTCTTGATGGAATAAAACCCATATGTTGTAAATAAATTTACAAGAAAAGATCGACATGGATAGAAACATCCATACATACAAAGCGATGCTAATAGTAAAAGGTTATAAACAAAGACAAGGAATTGACTTTGATAAAACCTTCTAGCATATAGTCATGCTAAAATCTATTCGATTTTTGCTTGCAATAGCTACATATCATGACTATGAGGTATGACAAAAGGATGTCAAAGTTGCATTCCTTAACATGAAGTTGCAAGAGGAAGTATACATGACATAACTCGAAAGTTTTGAATCTAAATAGTTTCATGGTAGACGAACAAGTTTGGTTTTGTCATGCTACGTGATATTTTTCCCCACACGTATTGTCCTGACACATTGCTAAATGTCAATCT
Organism: Osmanthus fragrans; assembly: GCA_019395295.1. Classification (NCBI taxonomy): domain Eukaryota; kingdom Viridiplantae; phylum Streptophyta; class Magnoliopsida; order Lamiales; family Oleaceae; genus Osmanthus; species Osmanthus fragrans. Next base: position 14,391,863 of record CM033361.1, read on the forward strand.
GGGACGACGAATATGAATTAGTGATAAATTGAAAGGTGGTATTTTAATTTATCGATTTTGGTTAGATCAAAATAATAATTCATATCGTTAGGTATCATGATCGGGAACATGATGAGTCACACACAAAAGAAGAACTAGAAGAATGAAATTTACCAATTCATTAATTGACAAGTATTTGACAATTAATTAATTGGATTGGTTGTTAATAGCCCAAATTAATTAATTAGATTAATTAATTCATGGATCAAATTTAATTAATTAGATTTATTTAATATTGAACCGGGTTCAAGTTTAAGAGACGAGTTAAGTTCATTTGGACTTATATTAATAAGCTATTAGGGTTTCAGAAAAATTGAACAGAACACTATTCATTATTTTGCTAGCACAAGAAAAGAGAAACCATAATTCTCTCATTCTTGTTCCCTGTGTGGATTTCCATTGGAGGATGTACAATTAAACAGTTGTGGATTGCAGATCGTGTCCAAGATAAACAAAGGAGTTTGCAGAATTCAACAAAGATATATCTTTTCTCACACTATCTATCTAAATACAAAGTAGATATGTTGTGAGAATTAATTTTTTTTTCCTGTGCATAATTAAGTAAATTCACAACGGACATTTCAGCTCAATGCCTTACTCAGGTAAATTTCTACTTGTAGCCGTCAGTAATTATCAACTATTATGATTTGACTGGTGAAACTTGTATAATAATTCTTCTTTATTTGGTAGTTTGCACGAAGTTATTCCAGGAATGGAATTGTAAGGCTTCGAGAAATATTTACTCCTGGGACGCTCAAGGTCCCAAAAACACGAACTGCACTTAAGGAGCTTGAATCTGTTCACAAGATTCGTATGATTTATGCATATTCAAAGCCTGAACTCAGTTAACTCATATTTTGAATTTTAGTTTTCTGTTTCTATAGGAGTTCTTGGAAAGACTTGAGTGGCAGAAGCTGGCAGGAGGGGAGTGTAATGTATTTGGTACACCATGAGGTGTACAAATAACATTTTCCTTTTTGAAATCCTACTCTGTTTTAAGTCCTCAGAATATCTATTTTCTGGTAGATCGTTTTGTGTTGATTCCTTTATTATTTGTTGCAACATAGATTTAGAGCACCTAAAAATAACAGTGTGATTTTTAATCGTATCCATTGTCATCGATTATAGCCACTGCCTTTTTGAAAATTTGCACTTCATAAGCACAAAAACCTGTACTCTCTCAACTCATTAAGAGATGAGTAAAATGCACTTACATTTTCACCAATAGTCATGGCAAGAACACAACCCTTGCTGGAAAAAGTGGAATCGGTTATTATCCCGAACAACAATTTCTCTATCATATATTTTGGAAACCATTTTAGCGAAAGAGTGGCAGTCAGAACACATCCGAAGATTCTTAACAACTCGTATAGGCATTCCGTGATCTGAACGGATCAGCCCGAAGGCAATGGCTTGTTTCTCACTGTGTTGGCTCAGCAAGAATTCTTTCTCTTGTTTGTCTATGTCCTGCAAAACATTTGTTAGATCAGGGACATAACCAGAATCTCTTACTCTACAGTTCATCTCCTGTAGCATTGAGTCAGTTAAGGCCTTCTCTGGATGGGATTGGGCATCAGAAGTGAATTCGTGAACGACTCCATTTACCTCAATTGAGCTTGAGCCGGGGACTTTTTGAATTCCTTTTTCTTTCATGTGCATTCTCACATTCACCACATCTCTCCATTTGCCAGCAGAAGCATAAATGTTCGATAGAAGGACTTGAATTCCAGTTTTTTCCTTAGCAGACTCAGATAATATCTCGACCACATGCGTTGCCATCTTTTCATTTTTGTGTATTCTGCAGGCAGATAAAAGAGCCCCCCATATGGCATCACTAGGCTCCATTGGCATGCACTTTATGATATCAAGAGCTTCATCCAATAAACCAGCTCGACCGAGCAAATCGACCACACACCCGTAATGGACAATTTGTGGAGTGATTCCATGACTTCCCTTCATATTCCTAAATATATCCATTCCTTGTTCAACTAATCCGGCGTGGCTACATGCTGTAAGTACTCCCACGAAAACTACTTCATCGGGTTTCACTCCTTGCCCGAGCATGTCATAGAAAAGCTCTACTGCTCGTACCCCATTCCCCCCCATGGCCATTGCTCCTATAGAAGCAGTCCAAGCAGAGACATCCCTCTCCTTCATTGTTTCAAACACTTCCATTGCACTTTGAGGATCCCCACACCTGGCAAACATGTTGACCAGAGCTGTACTGAGCCGCATGTCAAACTCGATACCGTATTTCCCTACATAGGTATAAGTCCATTTTGCGAGATCAAGAGCTCCTAGGTAGCCACAGGCAGATGCGACACTCATCATTGTCATCCTGTCTGCTCTTACCCCTTCGTTATGCATTATCCGGACCAGTTCAATTGCATCGTTAAAACAGCTCTCTTGTACTAACGCACGAATCATGGTGTTCCAAGACACAAGGTTCCTTTCTGGCATTTCATAGAACATGCTCTTTGCTGACTCCACATCACCATTTCTAACGAAACCAGCTATCAGTGAATTCCAAGAAACAATAGTCTTGTTTGACATGCGATCGAAAACTCTGCAAGCCCATTTCTGCTTGCCACACTTTGTGTACATATCTATAATTGCATTGCCAATGTTGTCCCAGCTTTCAAGCCCATTCCTCAAAACATGAGCATGACACTGCCTCCCAAAGCAAAGATTTCCTAGTTCAGCAGAGGCTGCAATAGCTGACAACATAGTTACTCTATCAGGTGCAGGTCCTTGCTCAAGCAATTCACAAAATATATCAAGTGCTTCTTTTGCCTTTCCCAGACGCACATAATTAGACAAAATTGTGTTGTACAGAACCAAATTTCTACCAGTACAATCATCGAAAAGCTGCTTTGCCATCTCAATGTCTCCACATTTCATAGACATGTCAACAAGAGCATTTACCATAACAGCATTGAAAGTTAACCTTGACTCTTGAATATAAGCGCACACACTCTTCCCCAAATCCAAATCCCCCAATTTTGCACAAGCCGAAATGGCAGACACCATGGTAACCTCATTAGGCTGAATTCCCTCCTTCACCATTTCAAAAAACAAAGAAACAGCCTCTTTAGGCTGGTTCATCTTTGCACACCCGCTAATTAAACTAGTCCATGACACCACATTTCTTTCATGCATTTCATCAAACACCCTTTTCGCTTCATCGATTTCTCCACGCTCTCCATAAAAATGTATCAGAGAATTTGATATGAAGATATCATCTTGAAAACCCATTTTCATAAGCGAACCATGAACCTGTACCCCTTCAAAAAGCCTCGAACTTTTCGCACAGGCACTCAAAACAAACGGAAATGTATAATTATCAGGCTCAACACCCTCAATCATCATTTCAACATATAGCAAAATGGCCTCGGTGAAAAATCCAGCTACAGAATTCCCCTTCATCAAACAATTGTACAGGTAAATTGCATTACTATTAAAATACTCTCTATCGCCTTTGAAGATTTCAAAGGCCTTCTGGCCATATTCTAAGCTTTCAAGAGAGCCCACTTGTGAGTACTTGGCTATGAGTTTGGTTAGCGTGCTGGAACTATGTAAACTACCTTGTTTTGTTATATGGGCATGTAGTTGTTTAATTTCTTGTAGATTTTTGCAAGATTTGCGTGACCCTTTTTTGGAATTGGAGTTAGTAGAAATTGGTTCTGGTTTGAGTTGGATTTGGGTAGTCAGAATGGGAATGGCTGTTGTAGTAGAGATGGTGGCGATGGCCATTGGCGTTTCAGCTGTGTTTTGAATAATTTAGAACCATGAGCCGAGAACAGCAACTGTTTGTTGAAAGGTTTAAGGTTGGGGTTTTAAGTAAGAATAAAGTTCTTTTACAAAAATGTCTACATTCATTTACATGCGTGTGAATTCTGTGTGAATAAAAAGTCCACAAAAATGAGATTTTTCATTGTGAGTATTCTATCAACCTCTTTTGTACGAGTAGCAGGATTATTTAACTAATTGTAATCTGTAACTTCCACGCGGGTGTCTTCTTAAAGTTGGAAATACGTGTGGAGGCCTATCGTGGGTTTGAATGTAGGAATGCTAATCAGCATCAATGTCAAGCACCAATTATATGGTTTTAAATGATAAATTCACTTAAATATAACATCACATATTCATTTAATCAAACATATTCAATGTGATAATTTAAACTGGTGCTAGATATTATTATTTTTGAATGGAAAGGAAGCTATCTCTACTAATAGAGTCTAAGCCCTTGTTTGAGCTCAATTTTTTTTTTTTTTTTTTAAAATGCATTCTTGAATAGTGTTTGGACCTCATTTAACGACACAATATTCAATAATATAATATCACATGCAAATTCAAAAAATTTCTTTATTTTTTAACCACACATTTTCCATCAATGCACTATTCAAAAATACAATTTTTTTTTTTATAACAAAAAATGAAGCTTCTAAATAGGATAGAACTTGAATGAATATAACTTTTTACTGAGAAAATAAGAACGCGATTTTTTTGACAGGTATACATATTTGGCCATTGTAATCTTTTTAGTATCTTTTAAATTATATATTGATTAAATATATAATATCATACTTTTTAATATTTCAAAAAGTTGGAGTTAAGATATTTGCAGTTTGCTCATATATAAGTATGATAATTAAATTCATAAATAAAATGCCTTCATTTATTTATTTATATGTCTATCAAAATTTTTCATTACAAGAAAAAATATATTTTTTACAGCACTTTACATACAAAATAAATTGTGAGGTTATTTACCAAAGGGACAAGAAGATAATCTGATAAGCTAAAATTCAAACTTCTGTCACGAATATTGTGAAATACATCAACCATCGTGCAATGAAATCCCTCTCGGTGCAAAAGCAAAATGAATGAATAAATATAAAAAAAAACGAAAGAAAGAGAGAGTAATTGAAAATAATTCTAATAAACACTCTAAAAAAAAATATTGTTTAAGATAATATTTAAGTGATATACATAAACATTTATTTAAATAAATTAAAATTTTGGAACAAGTGATTTAACATTGTATCTTAATAGACAAATGTCTTAAGGGTATGTTTGATACGTCCAAATTTTTCCTGGAAGTTGGAATCGAATTCCAACTTTCACTTTTGCGCTGTTTGATAGCGTTTATTTTCTATGGAATTGATTTTCACCCAATTCTAAGGTACAACCACTTAAAGCGTGATTCCGTGGAATTCAATGACTTGCTATATAGGTGGGAATTAGTTTCCACCTTTTTTTTTTAACAATATAAACAAATTCTAAGATAAAGTGTAAACAAATTTATCCCTTTAATTGACAAATTTCATGCAAAATAAAGCCAAACGTAAAAGTAAAAAATCAATTTTTTTTTTAATTTTTTTTTTTTTTACAATCTAAACATATTTTGTCTCCAATGATAAAAAAATTTATTCATTTAATTGACAATTTGCATAAAAAAATAAAGCCAAACGTATTATAATAGAAATGTGGAAAATTATACCAATCAAACACCTTTAATTCAATTTCCGGTAAAACAATTCCAGGCAATTCAATTCCCTGCAATTCAATTCCTTTCCACCCATTTTCCACCAATTTTTCACCCTTGCTATCAAACGGACCCTAAGTTCAAGTTTTGTGATTACCCATTTAGTAAAATTGTCTGTATGTTAGACTTTAACGAAAGAAAAAAGATGAAATCCACCTGCTTAGCCCTTTGATTGCCAACCCCAATTCGACCGTAGGCCCTATTTTTTTTTTTTTTCTAAAAATAATGTATTAGCTCTGGTTTAATATCAATTTAAATTTAAATCAACATCAGTAATTGGTTTTAACCATATATTTTATGGGTTGCACAACTTTTTAATGCACTTTAATCAGCTTTTATCAAAATTTACTAAAAATTTGATTTTAATTCCCACCAAACATGACTTAATAAATGGAGTATTTACTCCAAGGACCATTATTCCTCCTACGAAAACTTCACGAACTATCTTATGACAAAAAGAAAAGTATTTATCATTAGAGATTTCTAAAATTACAAATCTTTAATGGTATTGGAGTATTAAACGCATGTTCAGCTTAAATTAAATAAGTAAAAGAATAAGTAATTTTTTATTTTTAAAATGTTATTACTTTTTATGTAATTTTAATCCCTAAACAGGGCTAAAGTACAAAATTATTATTTTGAAAAATAAAATAAAAAATGACAACCTTATTTTCCCTCCAATCCTTTGACTTCTGCATCATACTAATTTCTGCCAGAGCAACACACATCGACAGCTGTGTTTGGTGAGGGCAGTCTGTCTATTAGTATTTGTTTTGTTAGCACAAGAAAATCCATGTCTTTTCCCCTCCTCCTTGAATTTCATTTTACTTTGACCTTCTTCGTATCGAAACTAGGGGGGCAAAGTTTGTTTCTCTTTGTATATGTTTTGTCAAGAAAATTCATACAAAAGTGAAAAATTTACGTTCTTATTAGATATATTTTGTAAAGATGGAGGAGGCAGCAGAGGGTAGAGCAGAGAAAGTGAAAGAGAATGAAAAAGGGAAAGGGAAAGGGGTTGTCGTAGTGGTGATGGACACCCCGGATAGGAGCAAAAACAATCAGACCACAACCTCCACCAATAAATTTGAGGTGTGATTTGCATCTTTTTTTCTATTTATGTATAATGGGTGGTGATTTGAACTTTTTTTTGGGTTAATTGGTGTTGGATATGAAGTGATACTTGATTAGTGCTTCTTCTTTTTTTTTTTTGTTCGATGGGTAGTGTTTGGACTATGGGTTTTTAGTAATTTGGTTGATGGTTTAGTTTTTTTAGGGCTTTCTTTTGTTGGGGATTTGTGGTTATTCTTGATATATCTTTGATTTGTTGTGATTGTTACCGAAAAATAATTGGAAAGTGGGTTTTCAATAAATTTGTGAAAATCTGTTTCTCTAAAGGGTTTTCTGAGTTATAGTTCTGTTTATTGGTCTTTGATCTGTGGTAGTAATTATGGGAAAAATGTTCTTTCAATGGAGTTTTGGCTGGGGGTGTAGTAAATATTAATAATTGACTTAAGAAGAAACTTTTGGTGGATATTTCAAACGCGATTTTTAATGTATTTTTTATTAGGGTTTCGACCTTGTTAATTGATCTTGGATTTGTGGAATCTGGCTATTGAGAAAGTTTCCTTTGACGAAATTTTAGTTTTTTTTAATGTTCTATTCATTGTAAATTCTTGGTTGATCTTGAATTTTAAGTAACTTTCCGTGTGTAGGGAAGCTACAAGACATGGTTGTTTTGTTTATTTTTGGATAATTATTTATTGAATCCCTTCCATTTTATATGTTCACTGAACTACAGGTTGTGTGTAATGTATATTCTGGGAGGATTTTGGTTAAGCAATTGTTGGTATTGGTTTGCATGCTTTTATGGGATTGTTTGCAGCACTATATGTATTTGACACAATAAGTCGCCTTTGAGTTTAGGTCACAAAAATGTTCTGATAAATTTTGCATAAAATATTTGAATTATAAGAGTTGTCATGAATGATCTATGGTAGTCAATTGACCATTTATTTTTCGTATTTGATGGGTGGAAAAAACTTGGCAAACCGATTTTTGATATTAGATGAAATAACTAGGTATAGTAAGACTTTTTATCTGGAGCTAAAAGTCAAAAAAATATTAATTTGAGATGACATCAATCCATATTTATGCACTTGTTCTCTTATCTCATTCTCACTTTAACGTTGCATCGTGTTTATCTCTTTTACTTTCACTGTACCTACAAAATCCACCTATGAATATTCTTGAACAGCTTTTTGATAAGGCTGTTTTCACTTATTTTTTCTTATTGATGGTGCTTATAATGAGAAACTTATTAGTTTGTTAGTTGTTTTATTTCCGACAATTCAAATTTATGGGGTTTATTTGTATTTAATTGATTTTAGTTAAATTATGCTTTCGTCCAGTTCATTATTCTTCCAGGTTTTTTCTCTTAAGAGATGAACTTGTTAGTTCATTCTTCTTGTTTAATTCTCTTTTTGATAAGGTAAACTCACACGGTACATTTTTATGTAAATATATTGTACTGAAGTTATTGTTTGGCCTACTGCATTGTTATTTTCGGCTTTCTCTTTTCCACATTGAACAGCTTTTTCCCCTTGCATGCAGAACTCTCCAGTCTTTGATTTTCTCAACAGTCTTTCCCCCATCGAACCAGTTAAGCCCGTACACATTACTCAGACAATCAATCCTCTTAGTTTTGCATCGATTCCATCAGTTTTCACTTCCCCCCATGTCAGTTCCTTGAAGAGGTCTAGATTCGTGAGAAGGTAATACATTGACTTGGTCATGAGCTTTTTCAATTCTTACTCCTACCATCTTGTCGTGCAATCATTACGGAGCATTTTTATATTCATTTAGTCTCTTTACAGGCATCAGCTTGCAGACCCATCAAAACCCGAGTTTGCTATGGATGGTGGAAAAACAACTGATACAAATGAGCCAATTCTTGATGCTTCTAGTAAATCAGACAAACCACATGGAAATCTTAATCCGGAGGACTCCGTTTATGAAGCAGTCTGTCAGCCGTCTTATGAATGTTCAATGTTTGAAGTTGAGCTTAATCAAGGTGTTGTGTATGATTCAAGATGCCCTCACTCCAGCTTAACAACTAGCTATTACCTTAGTGCCAAACATAGCACTGAATATGCTTGCACTTCTTCAACATTTGCTCCGTTTATTCAAGAGGCCTCTCAGAAAGCTTTATATGAAACTGGGGAGAATGAGGAGGGCGTAGACCAAATTGAACTGGATAAAGAGGCCACAGAATGTGACTGGGAGAGTTTTATTTCCAATGCCGGTGATCTTATAATTTTTGAATCACCCATTAACACAGAGTCTTGCAAGAAATCATCTGAATCTGGTGAAAGTTTCTACGCTAATGTTAGTAGTAATGTGCAGAATATACTCTCCTTCAGTGCAGCAGGTTCCGGTGAACGAATTGGAGAGGGAAGTGGAGGTAAAAATCCATCAAGTCAACTTGGAGAAGGAAGTGAGCTGAAGGAAATTGCTGAGACCCATGACATAGTTGCGGGTTGTTCTACGAGAAATCCTAGCGAAAACATGGATAATGAGGTGCAGAATTGCATTCTATTTACCAGTATCATGACTACCATTTGTTTACAGAGACGTAAAAAATTAGTTCCGGACATGTATGAATGTGTGTTTTTATGCATGTGCATGTGCATGTGCATATGCATATAAATAAATTAACTACTAATTCTGGGGAGTTTTGAGATGGTTTAATTATTCATTTCTCAATGTGGTTTTCATTCTCTATTTGTGTAGCCTGATTCTGGTTTGCATCGTGGTGTGAGAAGGCGCTGTCTGGTTTTTGAGATGGCGGGAGCCCTCAGAAAGCATTTGGACGAGAATTCAGTTTCTGATTCTTCTCTGTTGATGCAATCTGATGCCAACACTTCATCTGGTGATGGACAACTAAATCCTACAAAAGATAGAAGCGATTCTTCACCGTGTGTTTTAGCGGGCATTGGTTTGCACTTAAATGCTCTTGCAACAACTCCAAAGGGCTATAAATTTGTTGCCAAGTTTCGTACTCCAGCTCCCCAAGAAGAATTGATAAACAATTCTTCAGCTGTTACATTGTTCGAAGGAGAACCTAGTACTATCGATAATGGTTTCCCACCTGTGGAAAATGATTCCCAGGCATCTGGATATATACTTAATGAGGAGAACACTCAGAGTAGTCCAAAGAAGAAAAGGCATGTGCCCCTGTTTATCGTACTTTTCTTGACCTGCCATTTTCCAAAATTCATTTTCCTTTGCATTTAGCCTTTATTTTTATAGCTTGAGTTGGATTCTCAGGTCTAAATTGGAACAAGCCGGTGAGGGTGAAGCCTGTAAGCGATGTAACTGCAAGAAATCGAAATGCTTGAAACTGTAAGTTCTTTTATTCTCTGTTTACATAAGGCCTATTAATATCCTCACACTTGGTTTTTTGGGCAAATCAGACACTTTGTTATGATCTGGTTCATGTTAGTCTTAAGAAGTTGACATCTACTGTACCGGGTGGTCTTGTCCTGTTGGCTTGTGCAGATGGCTGCATTGAATTCACAATTTTGGTTAGAGCTTGTTTTAAGTTCTGCTGGTTTGGACAACTAAAAGTAATTCTCAACACATGATACATCCTTCCACCGACATATAAAATTCATGAGATGCTAACCAATTTTATTGTTTTTCAATCATCATCTGAGACTGATCTTGGCTGTTATCGTCTTTGTCTGGTTAATTACCGTCTCATAAATAGATATAAATGCATTGCTGAGACTTGTAGAACTATTGTTAATCATATGCCTTGTGGTTACGTTGCATCCCGGTTCACCAAGAATGAACGGTTTAGTCAAAGTCAGACCTGGCATTAATGCATGGCTTAGACTTGGGAAACTATTATTATGTATGCCTTGTGTGGCTGCCACATTGAAAACTTTAGAGCCTGGCTGAGCTGCCCAGCCACCTAATTTGACCTATCTCTTCTTGATCTCGTCGGCTCAGTGGTCACCTAGTCTTCTCTAACGGCTTCATGAAGCATGTATATAGGTTTACCTGATGGTTTTACTTAACTGAACTTAATGCAGTTACTGTGAATGTTTTGCTGCCGGTGTCTACTGCGTGGAGCCATGTTTCTGCATGGATTGCTTCAATAAACCTGTCCATGAAGACACTGTCCTTGCAACACGCAAACAGATTGAATCCAGAAACCCACTTGCTTTTGCTCCCAAAGTGATTAGAAACTCCGACTCTTTATGTGAAACTCGGGTTAGGAAATGAATTCTGAAGTTGTGTTTTTGCTTACTTGCCAATTGCATACATTTTATCTAATATTTTTTATTTGCAGAGTGACTCCAGCAAAACACCTGCTTCAGCTCGACATAAAAGAGGATGCAATTGCAGAAAATCTGGTTGCCTGAAGAGATATTGTGAATGCTACCAGGTTTATTTACTGTTTGAGCATTCCCAGTGCTGTTCTTTGGTTCATTAGCTGACAGATAAATGTCGGTTTCTTTTGAAGGGTGGTGTTGGATGCTCGATTAACTGCAGATGCGAAGGGTGTAAGAATGCCTTTGGTAGAAAGGATGGTACGCATTCTATTATGACATGTTTGGTAGGGAGATTAATGAAGAGAAAAATGCTAAAATCTTGTTATGTCATAACGTATTCTGTTGTGACATGTTTGGTAGGGAGATTAATGAAGAGAAAAATGGTAAAATCTTGTTATGTCATATGCGGCATACCAAACATGCACTAAATTTTTTGCTTGAGAATCAAACAAGAGAGTGAGGATGAGAGTTGGGTGTTAATAGTTATTGCAGTTTGCAACTTTTTTTGGATGCTGAATCAGGCTCTGGTGTAATAGGCACAGAAGTTGAATTGGAAGAAGATGGAGGAGATATAACTGAAAAGAGCATGGTGGACAGGAATTCTAAGAAAACTGCAATCCAGAACAATCTGGAGCAGAATTCAGATTCTGCTCTCCCTGCAACACCTTTACAGTGTCCAAGGTAAATAATATCAACAAAATTTTTACAGATTTTTGAGCTTGTTAATCAGCACCGTCTGTTTTATTGCTGATTTTCATGATCTGTCAGATCTTCGGTTCAGCATCCATTCACCTCGAAGAACAAACCCCCCAGATCTTCTTTTCCTTCTACAAGGTCCTCCTTTGGAAAGACGGGTACCTTTGTATCGCAACCCAAGTTTGATAGGCATTTTGAAACTATCCCAGAAGATGAAATGCCCAAATTTGGTCAAGGGGGATCTCCTAACAGTGGCATCAAGTCATTATCTCCCAACAGCAAGAGAGTCTCTCCTTATCACAGTGGAGTAGAGACGTCCCCTGAGGCGAGGAGCAGCAGAAAGTTGATTCTTCAATCTATCCCATTATTCCCTTCTCTCACACCCAAGCATTAAAATGGGCACCAGTCCTTGGAGCTGCCAAGACGAATGTTTTACTAGATACATTTTCACAGTTAAAAGTCGAATTGCAATATGAACAAGATGAAAATGTCCTCGACTGAGTTAGCAGTCTTGACATGAGTGAATTAGGAAATCTGTTACATCTTTGTTGTAGTATACCAGTTGTGTTGTTTTACTTGTATTCACTTGAAGCTTGCCCTTCGAGCTGTATAATAGTGTTGTCTACATAATTGTCATCTATGCTTTATGACAGAAACATTTTCTATTTGATAACCATACTACGATACTAATCTTTTACACTCAAGAAAGAATGTAGCCGGCTGTGGAATTAATTTTGACTTCTTGTAAGGGAGTAGACAATAAGGGACAGTATTAAGGAAGAAAAAGAACAAAGATACGTTTAAGGTAGCAAGATTAGGGCTATCTTAGGAGGGTTCTTGGATCCTAGAGCCATATCCATTTTAAAGATTTCAATGTAATTTAAAACACGAACTCCACAATTTAGAATGAGTTCAACGGAACACAGTTTTTGAAGATATATATATATATATATATATATATATATATATATCCTCAGCCCTCAAGACAAATGTTTTTCCATAGTCTTTAAATATATTGTACCGTAGACAAATAATAAAGAGTGAATAAAGATCGTACTCACGAGAACTCTGTTCAATTAGATTCCTATTAATACTAACATTGACAAAAATAGCACAATTTTGATAATGTTGATAATGGCATAGTAGATTTTGCCATTGTTTGACACTCATTATTTTCAAATTATTTTTTTCTACTTACTCGTTTTCAACCAAATATTTATATAATAAAATATTCTGCACGTAAATCTAAAATTTTTTTTTACTTTTTAACCACACATTATCCCAAAATCACTATTCAAAATTCTATTTTTCTTAAATAATGATTGTCAAACAGGGGCTTTATAACTAACTAAATATAAAATTAAGAGTGGACAAAATGATCAAACCAAAATCAAACCAAACAGAACAGTTCAGTTCGGTTCGATTCTACAAAAAACATTAAAGGTTATGATTCAATTCTAGTTCTAGAACCAAATTCAATATTTAAATTTTATTATTTTTCATATATATATAAACACAAATTAGTGAATCATAATTTACACCAAAAAAATTAAAGTTCAATTGAAAATCGGGACAAAAGGTCATGTATTTTTGATTTCTCATTTCTCAATGTACAGACTGGAGATCTTAACTCATGCTGGAGACTTAGACCCTAATTCATTTATCATTTTCTCTCATTTTTAATTTATGTGAGAAGACTAATAACAACTGTATGCCATCTACTATCGCGCTCAGCCACCATGGTCGCACGGATTTTTGCAATTGAAACCTCAACCTTTGATTCTTCTTCCTTAAATGTTCTCTCTCTATTAGCAATGTAACTAGAACAAAAAAAAAATCAAACCGAACCAGAACATAACCGAATAGTTCAGATCCTGTTTGGTTCCATATCTTACACACACACACACACACACACACACACAAATCCATTTGGTTCCATTATTAAAAATAAAATAAAATAAAATAAAGTCATTGGTTCATAGTTCGGCTCGATCTTCTTGAAACCGGAACCAAATATAACAATATCCACCCATATGTAAAACTTTTAAACTAACTGGGAAGCATTTATGAAAACTCAAAAAATTAAGCCACTAACATTTGAACCCCTCCTATATTCTTCCATTTTTATAATAATTCAGAAATTGACAACATTTGTTTAGACTTGACTATCAATGTTTCTATTTTATTTAATAATATTTCTGGAGTGATATTAAAACTATTCTAACATATGACACTATATATCTCTATAGAAGATGTGAATGTATGAAAATGAATTAAATATCAAGAACTTTCACAATAAAATTATGCAAAATATTTTGGTATATCTATATCTCCTATCAAACTTTACAATGATTGTTATTACGTATTCTAAATCATATCATTCTCTCGAACAAAATAGAAACCACATAAAATAATCAATTATTGATAAATTAACTGAAATAAAGTCTTGAAATTAACGTGAAAACTTCAAAATATAGGGTTCATCGTCATCTCAGTATCTATACAATTGATCGAGGATCATGAAGAACGCAAATGCGATTTGGATTGATAATACATCTCCCGAAATCCAATAGTATAAACGAAAGTGAAAAATAAATATATATTGATCTCTTGAATCCTTAAACAATTATTGAATGGTCTTCTTATATCATCTTCTCTCTCTTTCAAATCCAAGTAGAAGTATGATATGTATGATTGATTGTGTTTGTGAATAAAAGCTTCTTCTCTATATTGTGTCCCCATTTTAAATGCCGGAAAAATCTCTATTTATAGCCCAAAATTAGTTAAAATTCGTATATCATCTTCATTTATTGTAGAAGTCTAAATAGATTAGGAAAGAAAATCTGGACTCTCTAGCCAAGCTATGCGTTTCGCATGGCTATAGGGATTGTAATCACATGACTCTATATTTCATTCTATTGCAATCGCATGACCCAAACCTTGTGATCGCAAGATTTGATATTTGCCACACAGTGTAAGTTGGTCCCTGAATGTACTCTTTGGTTTAGCTCAAGTCCTTTCTTTTTTTTGCGTCATGGGTCCTTCATCTTTAATATCTTTATACTTTAGTCCTCTACTTTTATAATTTGTTATCTTTAGTCCACATTATTCGATTTAAGCTCCAAATGCATCAAAGTCCTGATTTTACCTGTATTTAACAAAATTACCCTAAATTCAGTAGAACATGAACAATTGACAATAATTATTGAATCTAATAACATAAACTATTAAACATTTCTAAACTTAAACTCTTGTTCGTTCCGAGCAAGATTATCTATTTAACAAAAGCAAACAAAAATAGATATCAATTCATTAAACACTTGTGGCATTACCTCAGATTTATAGAATTGCTTAGAAATTTATAAAAGACTTCTAAGTCATGCTACCAAAATAACATTTTACTTATTCAATCAATGTTCAATGTGTGTGCATAGTCAATTCAATCACCATAAACATTTAGATTGATTATATCCGTGACCCTCAATAATCAATTATTTCATTTCTCTCTCGTGAGACATAAATCCCAAATTTATTAGTCAGTATCTTAGCCCATATATATGTTTATTGTAATGTCACTTTTTTAACGTGCTCATTCCTTTTAGGCTCAAGTTCAATTTTTTAACCAATGAATGCAACTATCTTGATCTATGATACTAAATTTGATTGTGTTGACCTTCAAGGTTAATGATGAGAACCACGTAACAACGAACACTACGCAACCCCGCAACTAGATTGAAATCCCAAGAAAGTCCAAAGATAATTCCGGTTTAGAGATTCAACCAAGAATGTTGAATCAAGCAACCCAACAAGAACGACGCTTGATAGACCTCTTGATTACAAAACCCGTGATCTGCACTCGATGTTGAACGTCACAAGAAGATCTTGATAAGTTCGCGGTGTTCTAAGAAGAACAAGATGAAAAGCAATAATCTCACTTAATTGATAAATTGTCAAAGGTCCTTACAATAATGATAAATAAACTATTTATACTAATGCTAAAAACCCTATGAAATTCGTGCATAATCCCCAAACATGGTAAAACATCAATTAAAAATAGAATTTGAATTAAATTAGGATTCTCGCCAAAAATAGAAAAATCGCTGAATTTTATAACCAAGCGATCGCTTGGTTATATTCCAAGCGGTCGCTTAGAAGACCCTTTTGACGCCCTATGCCTTTCGGTTGGTAGCTGAGCGGCCGCTTGGTTTTTACTCTGAGCGGCTGCTTGGTTTTTACTCTAAGCGGTCGCTTAGGCAATCCGGTTGAGCTCCTTCTTCGGTCACTTGTATCTTGTTGATCCAATTGGGTTCCGACCTCGACCCTAACATGAAACTTGTCTCTTTTTACGTGTAGATCATGGCGTCGTCCATTATTACTTGCACAAGTAGTCCCAATACTTGATTTACCCTTTTTTGCCCTTGATCGCGTCATCGGACCTCCTTCGATAAGCAACGGGGCTCGGTTGGGGCTCGGCTTCCTTGGGCTCGTTGCTTGGATCACATCAGTTAAACTAGGCTAATCAATCTCAATAGAAATATAAATACCTCAAATTAAGTATCAACGCATAGCCAAGTAGTGCAGTGCTTTTTTAATATTATCATTGCTTACATACATATACACATTTTTTTCATCTCACTTGTAAGTAGCTACTTCCCTCAGACATTGACAAACATCAACATTATACATGTTTTTTTTCTCTCCATTTTAGGATAGGTAGCATCATTCAAACACCATTTTGTAGGTATTTCAATGCTAAATCCCAATTTGGAGAAAAAAACGGAAGAAGAAATGAAGAAAAGTACAAAAGTACAAAAAAGAGGAATTGGGTTTCGATTCTTAAAAAAAAAAAAAAAAAAAAAAAAAAAAATTATTTTACTGTAGCGCCGCGGCGCTACTGTAGCGGCGCCCGGTAGCGAGAAACCCGATTTTTGACCCCTTTTTGACTTATTTTTGACCCAACTTATTCCATTTCCTTCCTATAATATAAATACTACTTGAAGACCACTTCTAGGGCAAGAAAAGAAGGGAGGAGCTGACCATAAAAATGAGAGAAAACTTGGGAGCTCTACTTTCTACAACAATGGTGGAAATGGGAAGATGAAGAAGAAGACCCCATTGATGAAGAAGGCCACATCTCCTTCAATAAGCCCTTTCTCATCTTTAATCTCGTTTTTATCATTGTGTAGTAATATTTTGTTAGTTATTAGTGAATCTATGTATGGATAGTTAACTTTTATGTGATTGGGGGTTATTTTGGAACCCTAGAATGATTTTCTATCGATTTGTACTTTAAAGTTCTTTTGATTAATGTGATTAATTCATTGTGCTTAATGTGTTTATTATTCTTCTCGATTATTTAACGGGCCAACTAGATGATTGAGTTGTTTACAATATATGCTATTTTGGGAATTTTAGTACGTAATCGCTAATTTAACCAAAATCTAGTAGCAACTACACTTTGATGGATTATGAGGAATTTTCTATTAAATGTAGGTGGATTATCACTTAAGCTAACAAACCGAGCTTGTGTGTTTGCGCTTAATTCAATTCAACTCTCTCGTCGCAATGCTTTTGTTAAATTAAATCTAGCGAGCTTATCCTAGGTTGTTTAATGAATAGGGTTGGGTAAAGAGCTTGTTTTATTCAACTAAAATATAAGGAGAGTTTGAGGTAATCGAGCTTGTGATTATTCTCGAATTGTTATTGATCTTTTGAACGAAAATCCTTTGCGAATTTCGATTAGAAATTCATTCTAGCGGTGAAGAAATATCTCTCGATCACATTTTCATTTCCTTGTGTTCTTTGTCATTTTTGTCATTTATATTTTTAGTTTATCGCTTCATTAGTTTAATCCAACCAAACCCTCCCCCCATTTACTTATTTGCACATTTTTACTTTCTTATTGCAATTGGCGTAATTGAAAACAATCATTTGCGGGAATGACCCTTACTTACTACAATACTACTTGAACGACAAATTTCATAAAAGTAAGGAATATTATTTTGACCCCCTTTTGGGCGTGTCAATTTACTTAAACATGCACAGCGGAAATATAACAATTTTCAAATCCCACCAAGGATATACTTTGCGTTTAGATAGAAATTGTGATATAGATTTTACCTTTTGTGAAATCTGCAAACTCTTTTGCTATTCCTTCTTATTCAGCAATCCTGATCTGTCTCCCACAGCTGTCCAATTGTCCAGCCTCCAATAGTATCCACACAGAGAACAATGTAGAGAGAAAATCAGGATTTTATTTCTTGTGCTAGCAAGAATAATGAATAATCTCTACAATCTTTTAGACCCTAGCAACTTATATATAAGCCCAAACGGGCTTGACCCGTCCCTTAAAGTTAACCCGGTCCAGTATTTAATTAATCTAATTAATTAAATATGGTCCATGAATTAATTAATCTTATTAATTAATTCGGGCCTATTAATAAGTAACCCAATTAATTAATTATCTAACGATTGTCAATTAATTAATTGGTAACTCTCAATCTTCCAATTCTCATTTTGTGTGTGACCCATTAGGTTTCCAATCACGATGCCTAACGACGTGAATTATTATTTTGATCTAATCAAAATCGATAAACCAAAACACTCTTTTGATTTAATACTAATTCACATCCGTCGTCCCAGATTGACATCTAGCAATGTGTCAGGGCAATACATGCAATGAGAAATGTCACGTGGTATGACAAAACCAAACTCGTTCGTTTATCGTGAAACTATAATCCCTTCGTCAATATGATCCGATCAATTACGAGATATGGATTGTGTCAATCTCGATTATCGATCATATCTTTTATTCCACTTATTAAATCAATGTAAGTCGAAAACTCCTTTTCGACTTATAGGTACACATTGGCCAAAGATTTCGTTATCAACTTAACTGGATGAAATGTAGATCATAAACTCTTACTATCTAAGAGCGACGAATCCTCTATTGATCATTCACAACCTTCATATGATTCTTGACATACCCGAACGATGCCGTATTAGCGGCCCTTGACAGGGCAACTTCCAGTATCACCAAAGCATGACTGTCCCCACATAAGGTACTATGATAATCTCAAGTCGAAGGATCAATTCCACTACCGAACGTTAGAGATTAACCACTGACACTCAGATAGTTATCCATATGGAATCTCTCAGCGGGTCTACAATGTTTTGTTCTATAACAAAACATACACGTGTTCATTTAAGTGTCACTACACTTTAGCTTGTGAGATCAGCTACTTACTTCATAAGTAAGAAAGGCCACACGTGATGGTCTATCCGTAATAACGATATCCGTATCTCGTTCTTACTTACGACCATGGATTGTTTAAGATTCAATCAAACGTAATTTGTATCTCACAATCACAACTCCTTGTGATTAACAAACTACTGAAACTTGAATCTACGGACTCTATTATTTAATATCATTCATCAGAATATCAATTTAAATAAACAATAGATCTTGGCAGAATAAATGCATTAAACATATTAAAATTGTTTGCAACCTAAATCGATTGGACCTAGGGCATAACACTTACAAACTTCCACTTGCACTAGATCCAATCACTCATGTATCTAATACCATAAGCCTCTACATGACGATCATGCTTATGCTGTGACAACAGCTTTGTCAATGGATCTGCAATGTTATCATCCGTGGGAACTCGCTCTAGCTTCACGTCATTTCTTTGTATAATCTCCCTGATGAGATGATATCGCCTTAGCACATGTTTGGATCGTTGATGAGATCTCGGTTCCTTCGCTTGCGCGATGGCTCTATTTTTATCACAATACAAAGGTATGTGATCAACAATGCTAGGAAAAACTCCCAGTTCATTAACGAACTTCTTGATCAGACAGCTTCCTTCGCTGCTTCAGAAGCAGCAATGTACTCGGCTTCCGTTGTTGAATCAGCGGTTGTCTCTTGTTTGGAACTTTTCCAACTGACCGCTCCATTGTTGAGAGTAAACATATATCCAGATTGAGATTTGCTATCATCCTTGTCAGTTTGGAGCTAGCATCAGTATATCCATGAACCTTCAGTTCATCTCCTCCATATATCAAGAACACATCTTTAGTTCTTCTTAAGTACTTAAGAATGTTCTTAACTGCTATCCAATGTTTCTCACCAGGGTTTGCTTGAAACCTGCTCGTAACACTTAGAGCGTATGAAACATCTGGTCTCGTACATAGCATCACATACATGATAGATCCTATCGCTGAGGCATAGGGAATCTTATCCATGCAACTCCTTTCATCATGTGTTTTAGGACACATAACTTTTGAGAGATAAATCCCATGTGACATGGGACATAACCCCCTTTTGGACTCTTCCATGTTAAATCTTCTCAAGATTTTATCTATGTACGAAGATTGAGATAAGCCAAGCAATCTTTTAGATCTATCTCTATAGATCTTAATTCCCAAGATATATGCTACTTCTCCCATATCTTTCATGGAGAAATTCTTTGACAACCACAATTTTACTGATTGAAGCATTGGGATGTCGTTTCCCATTAATAATATGTCATCTACATATAGTATAAGAAATACGACAGCGCTCCCACTTGCCTTCTTATATACACACGGTTCATCTTCATTTTTGATAAAATCAAACTCTTTGATTGTCTCATCAAAACGAAGATTCCAGCTCCTAGAGGCTTGCTTCAACCCATAAATGGATCGATTAAGCTTACATACCTTGTTGGCTTCTTTGGACTCAAAACCATCAGGTTGTGTCATGTACACTTCCTCTTGTAGGTTTCCATTAAGGAAAGCGGTTTTGACATCCATTTGCCATATCTCATAATCTTGGTATGCAGCAATTGCAAGCAAAATCCGAATGGACTTCAGCATGGCTACAGGCGAAAAAGTTTCATCAAAGTCAATACCTTGTCTTTGTGTGTAACCTTTCGCTACTAGCCTTGCTTTGTATGTATGGATATTCCCATCCATGTCGACCTTTTTCTTGTAAACCCATTTACAACCTATGAGTTTTATCCTATCAGGAGGGTCGACCAAGGTCCAAACCTTGTTTTCATACATTGAGTTCATTTCGGACTCCATGGCATCTTGCCATCTCTTTGAGTCAACATTTGACCTTGCTTCTGTGTAATTAGTAGGCTCATCATCCTCGATTAACAATACTTGATTAGTAATCATGAATTCGTACCTTTTGGGAGGTCGAATGGTCCTACTTGATTTACGCTGAGCCAGAGTGTCCTCAGGTATCTCTATATCCTGATTAGGAGTCAATCCTTCAGCAGGTGTGGGATCAGACTCAGGGTCATCTAATCGGTCAACAACATTTGTGGAATCATGAACTTCTTCAAGTTCTAACTTTCTCCCACTGTCCTCTCCTAGAATAAACTCTTTCTCTAGGAATATGGCATGTCTTGAGACGAACACCTTCTTCTCAACGGGATTGTAGAACTGGTATCCAATTGTTTCTTTTGGATACCCCACAAATATGCTTTTATCGGATTTAGTCTCAAGCTTATCCGATTCAGTACGCTTCACATAAGCGTCACAACCCCATATTTTCATATGAGATAAGTTGGGTCTTTTTCCCTTTCATAACTCGTATGGAGTTATGTCAACCGATTTAGATGGAACACGATTTAGTGTGTAGCACGCAGTAATTAGTGCATGACCCCAAAACGATTTTGGGAGGTTTGCATGGCTCATCATTGATCGCACCATATCTAATAGTGTGCGGTTCCTCCGTTCAGATACACCATTATATTGCGGTGTATATGGTGGAGTCCACTGCGAGAGAATCCCATTCTCCTTTAGATAATCTAAAAATTCTCCCTTCAGATATTCTCCACCTCGATCTGATCTTAGTGTGAGAATATTTTTACCTGTTTGTTTCTCTACTTCATGTTTGAATTCCTTGAACTTTTCAAGTGCTTCATGCTTGAACTTCATCAAATATACATAACCATATCTAGAATGATCATCAGTAAATGTGATAAAGTAAGAGAAACCACCTCTGACAGTTATTGACATGGGTCCACATACATCGGTATGTATTAGACCCAGCAATTGTGCAGCTCTTTCTCCCTTTCTAGTAAAAGGAATTTGGTCATTTTGCCTAATAGGCACGATTCGCACTTGTCAAATGATTCAAAATCAGTTGACCCCAAGAATCCATTTTTATGTAACTTGGAAATGCGTTTCTCATTGATGTGACCTAGTCTACAATGCCAGAGATAAGTATTATTTAGATTATCACATTTATGCCTTTTATTTTCTATACTCATAATAGACGATTCAGTATCAAGAATATAAATGCCATTTTGTAATATGCCACAACCATAAAAGATCTCATCTTTATAAAACGAACAACGATTGTTCTTAACAATAATTGAAAAATCATTCATGTCCAAACATGAAATAGAAATAATGTTTTTAGTAATGGCAGGAACAAAATAAAAATTCTCTAATTCTAATACTAAACCCGAAGGCAATGGTAAGAAGTATGTCTCTACAGCTAATGCAGCAACTCTTGCTCCATTTCCCACACGCACGTCAATTTCTCTTTTCTGCAGCGGTCTACTTTTCTTTAGTCCACATCCGGTATCTAATACCCAAGAAGCTAATGAAATAGACATATTAATCTCGATAACAAAATTACCTGAAGTAGAAGTCTCAGAAGACTTCTTTGCCTTCAAGCTTGTGAGGTAAGCCTTGCAGTTCCTCTTCCAATGACCTTTCACTCCACAATGATAGCACAGGTCATCAGACTTGGTATTGTCCTTGTTTGCTTTAACTGTTTTGACAGTACCCTTAGCCTTCTTGGATGTTTTCTTAAAACTTCCTTTAGTCTTCCTCTTAGTGCCCTTAGAGGATTGAATGGCTAACACATGCCCAGTATTCGCTTTGACATTGGGCTCAACAGTCTTAAGCATATTAAGCAACTCAGGGAGTGTGCATTCGACCTTATTCATATTAAAGTTCATGATGAACTGTGAATAACTATCTGGCAGAGATTGTAGAACTAAGTCAACACTTAGCTCGTGGTCCATTATGAAACCCAATTGACCTAATTTTTCAATAAAGCCAATCATCTTCAGCACATGAGCACTGACTGAAGATCCGTCTGCCATTTTGCACTGGTACAGTTGCTTGGAAGTATCATATCTTTCCACACGTGATTGTTCATCATACAACTCCTTGAGACGAAAAATCATAGTGTAAGCATCCATACCCTCATGTTGCTTTTGCAACTCAGGTGACATAGCTGCAAGCATCACACATGCTGCAGTATTATCGTCATCACTGTGTTTGTTGTAAGCAACCACCTCTTTCTCAGTAGAGTTTTCAGTAGGTACCCCTGGAAAGGGTTGCTCAAGGACATACCCAATTTTCTCATGTCTGAGAACAATTCTCAAATTACGGTGCCAATCGAGAAAATTTGGTCCGGTCAGTTTGTTGGCATCAAGTATGCCTCTCAAGTTCATATGATTACTCATGATTCAAAAACTTAAATGACGAAAAGTAAAGAATTAATATGTATTAAAATGCATTGCACAAATTTAATATGGACTTCAATTAAATTTGCTCTCACTGTTTAAAATAAATTTATGACCCTCATACATAAATTATTAGAATCAACATTTGATTCTCAGTGGGCTGGGATCCCATCTGTTATGTCAAAACATTGAGTGTACTCAACAAATCTTGATAAAACATTTTGGTAGATATTATTATCAATTGTATTTCTATACAACTCCTAGATCATTAAGCCGATAACTCCTTATCTTCACACATCTTATGTGTTAGCTTAACACGCCTCTAAATTTTATTTTCTTGAGTGTACTCAACAAAAGATAAATTTTAGTTAAGTCAAACCCATCATTCAGAAACATCTAATGGTTCATAGTGTCAAACATATTCCTAATAGACCAGTTTTGAGTGTACTCAACAAGCTGAGATCGATTTAGGACTCTCGTTTTTCACTATAATGATGGAAGGCTAATAATAAAATCGACTTAATATTTTGGCGAGGGATTTATCATACATAGGTTTCATCAATGAGTATATATATATTTATTTAAACATGCATCAATTATGTAAATAAACATACATATAATAGTGTGGATGATTATGGACTAATTCTATCTAGTCTTCCTGAGCCAAAAGGAAGACTAGTTGGTCAATTCCTAGGGGGTATTGCATTGAATCATTATCAATGCACCATCTCCATGGCATCCTCCTCTTCCTGTGTCTTCAATTAGACCAGAACCTGTATCCTATACTAGTTGGCACGCAGGCCTAAATGAAATTGGACTCGCAGGTCCAAAACAATTAAGAGCTCGCAGGCCCATAATAATAACAATATCAACAGGCACGCAGGCCCAAAACAATTAAGAGCTCGCAGGCCCATAAAACAACAAGAATTAAACCATTCATTCAACACATCCACATGGTCGAGTCCATAATCATCCACTAATAAACATTCATCATATAAATGTTCCTATATAATATCTAATATTATATGCAAGTATGTTTCAAGAATCTAGCAATTAAAGTCGTCTAAACCATTTAGACATATGGATCGGAAAAAATAAATAAATAATTAATCGAATTAATCAATTAATTTAATTAGCGGGCTTATTTAATTAAAATCAAATTTTAATTAAATATCGAATTTGAGTCAAACTCTAATTCCATAATTATAGGGCAAAACCATTTAATTAAAATCACATTCTAATTAAATATTAAATTAGAATCTAACTCTAATCTTAAGAATATACTAGGGTGAATAGTTTAATTAAAATCAAATTTTAATTAAATATAAAATTAGAGTCCAACTCTAATTAAAAATGAATTTATATTTTAATTTAGAAAAACTCCTAAACAAAATAAAATTCAATTTAGGGTTGAAATTAAATATTTAAGTTAAAATCTAATTTTAACAAAATATAAAAGTCGTCAATTTTCAATAAAATTTTAATTTTGGGTCAAAATTAAAAGGTGGGTCAAACCCATTTAAAATACAATTTTAAAAACATTTTAGAATTAGTTTTTAAAACAAATTTCGAAAATTTCAATTTGGCCCAAGATTAAAATTAAAAGGCAAGTCCTTCAATTTCAAAAATTGCGTGACAGGTCCTTCATGAAATAATTGCAAGGTAGGTCCTTTATTTAAAAATTTCAAAACAACCCTAAACTTAATTGCATGCGGGGCCCTGTAATTTCACAAATTGCACACAAGACCCCCGCCTCCACCCTGTTTTTGAAACCTTAAGAAATTTTTTTTTTCTTGGTTTTGGCGGCGCCACTCATATGCCCAGTGGCAGGGGGCTGCCGCTCGCAGGCGGCACCCCCTGCCACGCTGCTGGTTTGCAGTGAGAGCAACAGTAGCGTGCTGCTGCTCGCGGCGGCGCGCAGGTCACGCGAGCCACCGCCGCCCGCTCGATCCAAATTTTTTTTTTAATTTAAAAACAGATTTTCAAGAAAGATAAAAATAAATAAATTTTCTAATTGCTAGATTCAAGAGTAACATGAATAATCAACTTTTGATTGTGTTAACATGTAAAACAATTTCTAACAAGCACAAATGAGGCTCTGATACCACTGTTGGGAATTTACTTAAACATGCACAGCGGAAATATAACAATTTTCAATTCCCACCAAGGATCTACTTTGCGTTTAGATAGAAATTGTGATATAGATTTTACCTTTTGTGAAATCTGCAAACCCTTTTGCTATTCCTTCTGATTCAGCAATCCTGATCTGCCTCCCACAGTTGTCCAATTGTCCAGCCTCCAATAGTATCCACACAGAGAACAATGTAGAGAGAAAATCAGGGTTTTATTTCTTGTGCTAGCAAGAATAATGAATAATCTCTACAATCTTTAAAACCCTAGCAACTTATATATAAGCCCAAACGGGCTTGGCCCGTCCCTTAAAGTTAACCCGGTCCAGTATTTAATTAATCCAATTAATTAAATTCGATCCCATTAATAAGTAACCCAATTAATTAATTATCCAACGATTGTCAATTAATAATTGGTAACTCTCAATCTTCCAATTCTCATTTTGTGTGTGACCCATTAGGTTCCCAATCACGATGCCTAACGACGTGAATTATTATTTTGATCTAATCAAAATCGATAAACCAAAACACTCTTTTGATTTAATACTAATTCACATCCGTCGTCCCAGATTGACATCTAGCAATGTGTCAGGGCAATACATGCGATGAGAAATGTCACGTGGTATGACAAAATCGAACTCGTTCGTTTATCGTGAAACTATAATCCCTTCGTCAATATGATCCGATCAATTACGAAATATGGATTGTGTCAATCTCGATTATTGATCATATCTTTCATTCCACTTATTAAGTCAATGTAAGTCGAAAACTCTTTTTCGACTTATAGGTACACCTTGGCCAAGGATTTCGTTATCAACTTAACTGGATGAAATGTAGATCATAAACTCTTACTATCTAAGAGCGACGAATCCTCTATTGATCATTCACAACCTTTATATGATTCTTGACATACCCGAACGATGCCGTATTAGCGGCCCTTGACAGGGCAACTTCCAGCATCACCAAAACATTACTGTCCCTACATAAGGTACTATGGTAATCTCAAGTCGAAGGATCAATTCCACTACCGAACGTTAGAGATTAACCACTGACACTTTGATAGTTATCCATGTAGAATCTCTCAGCGGGTCTCCAATGTTTTGTTCTATAACAAAACATTCACGTGTTCATTTAAGTGTCACTACACTTTAGCTTGTGAGATCAGTTACTTACTTCATAAGTAAGAAATGCCACACGTGATGGTCTATCCGTAATAACGATATCCGTATCTCGTTCTTACTTACGACCATAGATTGTTTAAGATTCAATCAAATGTAATTTGTATCTCACAATCACTACTCCTTATGATTAACAAACTACTGAAATTTGAATCTACGGACTCTATTATTTAATATCATTTATAAAAATATCAATTTAAATAAACAATAGATCTTGTCAGAATAAATGCATTAAACATATTAAAAGTGTTTACAACCTAAATCGATTGGACCTAGGGCATAACACTTACAAATTGTTCCTCCCAATATAGATTTTAAAGATTTTCCTTTCTGCAACTGTGAAATCGTGGCTTTATTTCAAGCCATAAAAAAAAAAGAAATACATATCAATTTTGTCTCCAGGAAAGGAATTTTGACAAGTGCTGAATTGTACCACCATGGTTGACATAGGTAAGGAACCCTAATCCCATCTATTATTGAAATTATTTGTAGCAGTAGTTTATATTTATTTGCTCTTTCATTACATATTTGTTTACTTTTATTTTTGATTGCTGAAGTTTTATATTCGTGGGGTTGAAAAAGTAATGAACTGGAAGTAATTGAGGAGGAACTTTCATGGCTTGTTGGGAAAAAATAATTTGTCATACGGCCTATATATATAATTAATCGTATATTAAAGGCTATCTTAAGGAAACCAAAATTAAAGTGATCTAACAAAGAATTAAAGATATTGGGCTTTAGACATCTAAATAGAGTATGTGTCTAATTATGTATAGAGACCAGAATGCTTTGGTCTCCAATTAATATGTGATTTCTCATTATTTGTGTCATCTATCAACACAAGAATAACAATAGATAACATATTGAAAAGGAAGATCAAGAACCCGCAACAAATCAAGAAGCAATAATCAAGATTAAAGAGCAAAAGGCCAAAATCAAGAACTTGTAGTTGATCTCCAAGACTCAAAACAATGGATCAATATATGTTCCGTACTTTATATTTCGCTTGGTTATTTGACTTAGAGATATTGGCAATAAAGATACAAGATTCATAATGTTTTAAGTTTTAGATTCAACAAGTGGTATAAGAGCCGATCCACTTTAAACCATAGAGATTTAAAAAAGAATTTTAGGGATAAAATTCGTACTTTGGATTCTTCGACATTGGGATGCAAATTTCATATTTAAATGTCAAAATTTGGATATTTTGGACAAAATTTCGATTTTACAGAACTTTTGTCACTGTTGCTGCTCGCTGTACACCAGAGTGGCGTTCGAGAGATGACAACGAGCCTCCACTTTATGGGCACCAAACTAGCACTCGACCAGTGGCGACATCATTGCTTGCTTGGCGCTGCTTCAGTGCTCGAGCGCTAAGAGCAGGGCATGGCCGTTCGCCTGGTGCTAGATAGGCACTTGAGCGATGGTACTATTCGGTCCAGATCACGAATTTTTGGAAAAAAAATAATTTAAGTGACAATCTATTTCAAATTTGGAACAACTAATTTCATTCGAATGTCTAATCTTCTAAAATAGGTTGATTGAAACAACATGTTATCAAAGCAATCTCTCTTGTCTAAATTAATTTGTGTGGAATATTATGATGATTGTGTGTATGTAATTCATGCATATATTAACTGGTCTAAAGGAAAGTAAATATTTGGATGAATTATGTGCACAATTGTGGTAATAAAATGTGACTATTATAAAAGAAGAAAATATGTGAACAATAAGTCGATCCAAAGACATATTTGTTGTTTAATGTAGTTTAATGTCAATATTTGATTACTACACTAAGAGTACAACTTATAAGTTGATATTTATGTCCAAAGACTAAATATCAATGTTGTGCTCGGTCTCTTGTGATAGAGTCTACCATTATTTGAATTTATTGATTGTTTAATATCGATTCTCATGTGAACATATTTCTTTGATTTTGTTCTCTATTCAGTTAATACATCTCATGTCAACATCAACTCGATTCCTATGTTTAATGAAACCAACTTTAAGGACTGGAAAGAGATCATTATGATCATTCTTGATTGCATGGACTTAGACCTTACATTAAGAACTGAATAACCCGCTGCACTTACGGATAAAAGTTTCACTGGCGAAATATGAAACTTTCATAAGTGAGATTGTTTAGACCGCATGAGTCTTATGATCATGAAACGGGGAATTCTTGAAGCATTCAAGGGTACTGTTTCTAATAAGGTAACTACTGTCGAGAATTTTTTAGAGGAAATTGAAAAATGCTTTGCAAAAAATGGTAAGGTCGAAATTAGTACGATTCTAGCGAACATAGTTTCAGTAAAGTATTAGGGTAAATGAAACTTTCGGGGAGTACATCATAGAGATGTCTTAAATTGCTTCAAAACTAAAAGCACTAAAGCGTAAGCTGTCTGATGATTTGCTCGTGTATTTGATTTTAAACAATTCAATCAATTTAAGGTCAATTACAATTGTCAAATGGAAAAGTGGACTCTTAATGAGCCTATTTCATACTATGTTCAAGAAAAAAAAAGGGCTGCAGCAAGATAGAACAAAAGTTGCTCACTTGATAATTGCTTCTAAATACAAGTTCAAGAAAAGAGAGACTAAGAAAGCTACATTCAGTTCAGCTCAAAATAAATAGCAAAAGCCTAAAAATAATGAATCATCTGGCTAATTCTTTTATAGAATTTCGAGACACTTGAAGAGGGATTGTACCAAATATCAAACTTGGCGTATAAAGAAAAGTACGTTTATTACTTTGATTTGTTCAAAGGTTAATTTAGTTTCAATACCTAAACATACTTGGTGAATTGATTCTAGAGCCATTGCTCGTATAAGTGTGTCTGTGCAAGGTTGCCTAAACAATTGAAAACTAAATGATGTTGATGATTCATCTATGGGCGATGATCAATAGTTGAAGTTGAGGCTATAGAGACTTTTAGATTATTATTATTCTTATTATTATTATTATTATTATTATTATTATTATTATTATTATTATTATTATTATTAAAGAATGATTTTTATTTAGATTTGAAAAATACTTATGTGGTATTATTTTTTAGATGAAATTTGGTTTCTATTTCTATATTGGACAAATTTGATTATTGTTGTTCATTTGAAAATAATAAATTTAGTCTTTCTCTTAATTCAAATGTCGTGGATACTGGTTATTTATCATTTTATGATAATCTATATTTGTTAATATGGTTGCATCATTTAATGAAACATTGCATGTGAATTCACGTGGTATTAAGCATAAATTAATCAATGAGAATTTCACTTCATTATAGTACAAGTGATTAGATTACATCTCTCAAAATAGAATCGAAAAGCTTGTGTCAGAATGGAATCTTGATCCCCTTGATTTTTCAGACTTTAACATTTCTATTAATTGCATTAAGGAGAAACAGAGAAATATAAAGAGATTAAGTGTCAATTGAACTTCAAACGTTTTATAAATAATACATATGAATATTTGTGAGTCATTCATTTCGACTCCTTGGAATTGTCAATAATAATTTATTACGTTCATAGATAATCTTTCTCATTATGCTTACATGTATCTCATTTATGAGAAATCTCATTCACTGGGATTGAAAATCAACTCAACAAAAGAATAAAACATGTTAAATTTGATCGTGATGGTGAAGACTATGGTAAATATGACGGAGGAGAACAACGTCCAATGCCTTTTGCTAAATTCCTAGAGGAATGTGGAATCGTCCCATAGTAAACCATGTCAGAATTCCCTAGAATGAATAGTGTTGTTGAGAGATGAAATAGAACACTTGAGGGCATGGTAAGGAGTATGATTAGTCATTTCACTTTATCGGAATCTCTCTGGGGTGAAGCACTAAAGATTGCAACTTACATTCTCAATAGTGTGCCAATTAAAGCAACTATCAAAACTCCTTATGAACTTTGGATAGACAAGAAGCTTAGTATAAAACACTTGCATATTTACGATTATCCAGCTAATGCAAGGCCCTATAGACCTAATGAAGGAAAAACAAAATGGACTCCAAAACTGTTAGTTGCTATTTTATTGGATACTCTAAGAGGTCGAGGAGTTACAAATTTTATGATCCCACTACAAGGTCAATTTTGAAATGGGGAATGCCAATTCTTCATGGATGTAGAGTTTGTAGGAGGAGATAAGGTTAGAAATTTTGTCTTTGAAGAGGAAGATGTAACTATTCATTTTGTTGTAATTGACAATAATCAGGACCATGAACAAATTCTTGCTATGGTTCTTGTTCAAGACACAATTAAGAGATCGTTTCAGAAGAAGAAACTCAACAATCTCAAGAGCAAATGCTATTAAGGAGATCCACTAGAGAAATGAGAAATACAATTTTTGATGATTTTTTAGTATTTCTCCAAGAACATGAAAATGACATTTGATTGATGGAAAAAGATCCAATCAACTTTTATCAAGCCGTGCAATGAATAATTCTCAAAAGTGGATTGATGTCATTAATGTAGAGATAAAGGTCATGAAAGATAATAAAGTTTGGGAAGTCGTCTCATTGCTAGAAGATGCGAAGCCCATTGGTTGTAAATAGATATTTAAAACTAAGAGGGATTTGAAAGGTGTTGTGAAGAGAATTAAGACTCGTCTTGTTGTAAATGACTTTACTAAAGGGTTGACATTGATTACAAAGAAACTCTCTTCAATTTTAACAAAAAAAAAAAAAAACTCTTTTAGGACTATTATGGCATTTGTAGCACATGTTGATCTTGAGCTACATCAAATGGATGTAGAGACAACATTTTTCAATGGTGACGTTGATGAAACAATTTATGTGGTGCAACCGAAAAGCGTTGTGTCGGGAGACCCAAAAAAAGACGGTTTATAAATTAAAGAAATCTATCTATGGGTTTAAACATTTTTCATCAATGATATCACAAATTTTATCAAATAATTATCTCGTTTGGTTTTGAGGTGAATACAACTGATGATTGTGTATATCACAAGTTCAGTGGAAGTAACTATATCTTTTTGGTATTGTATGTTGATGACATACTACTTGCCTACAATGATATGTGCTTATTGCATGAAACTAAGACATTTTTATCAAAGAATTTTTAAATGAAGGATCTTAGTGACATCTCTTGTATTAGGAATATAAATACGCTGAGACCGTTCTCGGGGTACTCTTAAATTAACACAAACGAGTTATATCGATAAGGTACTTAAGAGATTTCAGATGCAGGACTGCAAACCAAGTGATATCCTGTTACTAAATAAGACAAGTTCAGTCTCAATTAATGTCTTAATAATGACATTGAAGAAAAGAAAATACAGAATTTCTATGCTTCAACAATTGGAGGTTTAATGTATAGTTAAATTTGCACATGTCTGGATATAGCATTCATTGTTGGAATGTTAGGCATATATTTAAGTAACTCTAGGATGGATTATTGGAAAGTAGCCAAGCGGGTTATACGGTATAAATAAAGAACAACTGATTACATGCTCACATACAGGAAGTCGGACCAATTGGAGATCGCTGGATATTCTGATTCTAATTTTGCTGGATGCCAAGACAGTTGAAGATCTACATAGGGCTAAGTCTTCCTGTTGGCTGAAGGAGTTATATCCTAGAAAAGTGTTAAGCAGACACGTATAACTTCTTCAACTATAGTAGATGGGTTTATAGCATGCTATGAGGTATCCAATCAAGGAATATGACTATGAAATTGTCACTAGACAACACATTTTTTTTATGGAATTGAAAGATCATTTAAGCTATTTTGTGATAATAAGTTAGTAGTGTTGTATTCAAACAACAACAGGAGTTCAATAAAGTCAAAGTTTATAGGCATCAAGTTCCTAGTTGTTAAGGAAAGAGTTCAGAGTGGTCAGTTTACTATAGAACATATTAGGACAAACTCCATGATAGCAGACTTATTTACAAAATGGCTTTCACCCAAGGTCTTTCATAAGCACACCACTCACATGAGTGTTGTATATTTTGCAGGGGCGGAGCCAGGAATTCATCGTATGGGGGGCTAAATTTTTTAAAATGTAATGTATGAATAAAACTTATATATAACTAGAAAAATTGTAATATAATGTTACCTATTACAATTGTACTCGACGATGTTTTAAAGCATAAAATTCATCTATAATAGAATCTAGATCTAAATTAACACTAAATTCTCGTTCAATGCTTAGTGTTAAACAATCGGCGAGAAAACCATCAACCATTTTGTTACGAATTTTCGTCTTCACATGTTTCATTGCTGAAAATATTCGCTCCAATGTCGTTGTTGAAACCGGTAGTGTCAGTACTAAACAAATCAATTTAGTCAAAATGACGTAACTCTCCGACCTTCTACTTGCAACCAATTCCCGACATAAATCAGAAAGTGTAGGCACTTGAAATTGAGGTTCGGAATCACATCATGCTGATAATGTTGTAACTCAATTTTCAAACAATAAATATCTTGTTGTGTAAAATCTTCAGGATAAAACTTCTCCGCAAGCTTACGATATTATCCATGTTAAATGATTTAAATAAATTTTGTGGATCCAAAGTCGTACTAAGAGAAAAGAGTTCTACTGATGTCTCATTAAATCTTGTATCTAACTCCATCATCTGAAAATCTATGATTGTATTGAAAATATCAAAGTGGTAATGATGTTCAATGGCTGGATACTCACGACCACGAGAATGACCAACCATGTACG
Organism: Osmanthus fragrans; assembly: GCA_019395295.1. NCBI lineage: Eukaryota > Viridiplantae > Streptophyta > Magnoliopsida > Lamiales > Oleaceae > Osmanthus > Osmanthus fragrans. Next base: position 14,424,966 of record CM033361.1, read on the forward strand.
AACCATCAAAGTCAGGTATAAGTATATCATTTTTGGAGAAAAAAATTTCATCTCTTGAAGAAATTCTTCCCAGCTATCTTCGCTCAATGCTTGAAGGATACTTTTTGTAGTACTGACAAATCTCATAGCAGTTAAGATGTCTTGAGTTTTCTTCTGAAGGGCCTGACAAAGTACATCCGTAATTGCCAATATTCTACGCATTAAATGTAAGATAAATACAAATTCAAATGTTGTCATGTTTTTGTATACACCACCAATTTCGGACCGAGTTCTTGTATTTGGAGAATGATCACTAAGATACTCAAGCACTTTGCAAGTTGTAGCATACATATCAATCAAACTCTTTACAGAGTTGTAATAAGAAGACCAGTGAGTACCTCCGGCTCGTTGCAAATTACCAATCTGATTACACCCCACTTCCTGACTCTCGTTCTCCAATTTCCAACAAATGCTCAATTTCTTTTCTTTGAGCACTTTTCAACTCATTGATACGCTGAGGAGATGATGTAATCATATTAATAACACTATCCAAATGAGAAAAAAATGAATTAATATATGTCACATCCCTAGCTGCAGAAACCAATGTGAGTTGTAAATGGTAGGTAAAACAATAAACATAGTATGCATATGGAAAATTTCTAAGAAATAATGCCTGTAGTCCATTCCAAGAACCACGCATATTATTAGCACTGTCATACCCTTGGCCTCTCATGTTTTGCACTTGAAGGTCGTAACGGACAAGAACATCAGAAATTTGATTCTTAAGATTTAATGAGGTAGTGTCATTAACACTTTTGATTGCAAAAAAAGTTCTGTCAAAATTCCATTACTAAACTTTTCATCTCCAGCTTCGTTACAAATTCTTTGTCGTACTTTATTGGCCATAATGTTTAAAAACTCTTTTTGAATGTCTGGAGACGTGTATATAGCATTTTTGGGAGCATTACCCAAAACCTGTGTTCTAAAAAGTGTAAAGCGTGACTAGGCGTTGAGACCAAGTTTCAAGCATTATAAGCCTAGGCGTAAAAAATCATTTTTTGATTTTAAAATTTTAATTATTGTAAAAAAATTCAATAATTCATATAATTATACCAAATATCTAAAATTATAAAATATTCTATGTACTTAATAATTCCTACAAAAAAGATAAGTTCCAAAATCATAATTACATAACATAGATAACTTATAGCTTAAATCTTATCTAACTCTTTATCGGACTCTAATTCAATATCTTCTTTTTCATCTAAAAAAACAAAAAAAATGTGTATTTAATGAAGATGAAAAGTATAAAATTTTAAAAAATAAAAATAAAAATTAAGCGATCAACGAAAATGTTGACCGCTTAATGCACGTTTAAGCGCACCTAGGCAGGCATATGCACGGATTAAGCCGTCAACATTCTTGTTGACCGCTTAATTCCCGCTTAAACTCAAGGCGAAGTGCCTTAGTCACGTTTCGCGCCTAGGCGCGCTTTTTAGAACGCTGCCTAAAACAACTTTTCCTACTTCCATATTCATTTTTCCAAATGCATCCACCAGTTCAATGAAATTCTCACGATTAATTGAAGATGGAGATTTGTCATGGCCTCTAAAGGAACAATCTTGAAGTGCTAACTACCGAACACTCTTAATAGTGGTCTTCAGACACAAACGATTTTTCTGTTTTTCCTCGGCTGAAATAGAATGCATTACCTTGTCAATATGTTGAGTTGGTTTCATTAGATCTTCAGCACTTCTCTTACAACCATTATGATACGATGACGATGTTGTACCAATATGAATAAGAAATTCACATCTACTTCCTTGGTTAACCCTCTTCCAACCATCAAATCCAACGGTAACCAACGATGAAATAATAGGTGGAGCACTATCATTGACGAAAAGGAAGCAACAAAAGCAATATGCCTTATGTGTTGAAGGTGAATATTCCAACCAAGGAAATTGATTGTACCAATGCTCCTGAAAACAACGTTTCTGCTTTCCACATTCTTTACTCTGATACTCAAAAAGTTTTGGTTGATAAGGTCCAGCATTTAGATAGGCTCGACTAATCTGATCGCGTTCATTAACTGGATATTCACATATTTGCTTTCTTTCTCCTGGGTCCCGTTCAATATAATCAAATGGTTCCAAATTAACATTAGAAAATAAAGGCAGCTCAACTTCAGGGGATGAAATTGGATTTGGAATGGAGGTCGTAGGAATGGGAGTACCCTGATATTTGTTGCTCTTCGAAAAGAAAGATAATAATGTTCTTCCTTTCTTGGAAGAAGGTCGATCTTCCTCCATATTAAACCTAACAACATAAATATCAAAGATTCAAAATACTTCAAAATCCTAAATAAATTCCTAACACATATCATAAGGAAGGGATATGGGAAAAGAAGAGAAGTATGCAACACGTGAAAAGAAGAAAATCGAGGATGCTAGAACAATTGAACAAATGGAGAAACGTGATTCACTCTACTTAAAAATTTTAAATATACAAGCAATTAGATTCATAAGAAAACCCCGGCTTTCATTCAATCTTGAATATTTTAAAAGTGTAAGCAAAGCAATTTGAAGAACTGCCTATGATTATCAATTCCCACTATTATTTAATCTAGTGCAATAGTTTACAATTCGGCCAATTAATCAAGTTCAAGACAAGGCCAATATCCATCTCAAAACACTTTATTTTCTAAAAAAATTCAACTACAATTCATTGAGCTTATTTGGCCATGATATTAAGTTGTTTTTCTCTGTCCCATTTTAGCAGTAAACTAAGAAGCATCTACTTGAAATTGGGGCTAAACATGCTCCTAAGTCATATTATTTCGTCAATGCATAAAAATCTTTAGATGATTTTCTTTCTCAATCTGAAACAACCTAAATCTAGGAATTGAACTAACCCCAAGAAAAATCTCAAGAATATTGACTGTAAACCAAGAAAAATCAAGAATCCAATATATAGATTGATATTGCAATGAACTAAATAACCTAGAAAATACGAGTTAGAGAAGATACTGAAACTGATATGAATCAAGAATGAAGAATCTCAAGAAGATCACAAAAATAAAAGCTAAAGAATTAAAAACTTTCTTATTTCTTATTTCTTTTTACCTTGAAGAAAGTTCCAACTACTACACAATACGAGAAGGGCCACATCTCAAAAGTTTTAAATCGAATTCCAACTATAAGGAAGGCCGAAGGCGGGAAGCAGTCAGACAGAAAAATTAAACATATTCCAACTATTATATATCCAACTACAGATCCACAAGTATTTACTAATTAAAGAAAACCCCACAAATGTGGAAGAAATAACAAATTAAGATCAAAATCTAACCAAAATAATCACCTAAAATGCACAATTAACGAGAGTATTAAGAGGCAGTTGTGTCGCCTATCGGCCATCGAGATGGGCTGGTTTCTAGCGCTTACTGAGATTCGAAGTCGAAGAAGAAAGCAAGAAACCATCTTTACTCTTCAGGGTAGGGGTTTCGGAATTGCCGAATCAGCCAATTGGGTTTAATATTATATATGGGTTTTAATTTTTCAAATTGGCTTGGATGTTGGTCTAATTAGGTTGGATGGTGTAAAAAATGGCTATAACCAATATATATATATATATTTTTTAACAGGACTTGGGCAATGGTGGGCTACAACCCACCACTAGCTCCGCCAGTGGATACTTGTAAAGAAATCGCTTTGATTTTATATTGACGTAATTAATGGATGAGATGGTTCAAAGATGTTTTTGGTTATGATAGCAAATGTTTTGAGCTCTTAAGGTTATTCACATTTGTAAGATAACATATGTGGCCCTACTGGGAGATTGTTGAAAAATAAATTTTTTATGTGGGCTTACATATGTAATTAATAATGTATTAAATGCTATTTTATGGTTAAGCCTAAAATTAAAGTTACGGTATTTGGACATCTAAATTGAGTATGAGCCTAATTATGTGTAGAGACTACACATGTAAGCTACAAATAATTTCAAGAATAGATAGGGATTAGGGTACTTTACCTATGCAAGCTATGATGGTACAATCCAACACTTGTCGAAACTCCTTTCTTGAAGACAAAAATAAAGTTTTTATGGCCTGGAATAAGCAACGATTTCACAGTTACAGAAGGAAAAATTGATTTTCGGAGGAACAATTTCAAGTAAGTTATTTTGGATTTTGGATTTCTGGGATGAGATTTTTGGTTTGGCGGATTAAATTATTGGTTTGGGAAAGTCAATAGCTGGGAAAGAAGACTTAAAATTAGTTTGGGAATTTTAGTTTTTATGTTTACTAACGGATGGTTAAATTCTAATTGTTTTAGTTAAATATGCGAACCCCGTAGCAACGGTGGCTACGAAACCCATAACGAGATTGATGCGGAACCCAAGAACGCCAATAAAACCCGAGTTGAACTTAAACCCAATAAAGTGAACCAAAAAATCCAACGATAGGAAGATGCGTTGAACCCCTTGATTACATAATTGAAAAACTTTCGTACCGATGTTTGAACACTACAAATATTCAACATATTTGATAAGTTCGATTGTTTGAAGCCAAGCTTAGAAAGAGAAAAATCTCCATTAATTTAATTCATCCAAAGTTGTTCATAAAATGAGAATAAAAATCTTATTTATACTAAAGCAATAAATCCTCGGAAATATGGAAAATATGAAATTCTAGAGTCCTAAAATATAGAAATTACCAAAAATAAGAATTATGGTCAAACTAAACATCTTGCCAAAAATAGGAAAATCGGACCAAAATTATAACCAAGCGGTCGCTTGGGTATATTTGAAGCGGTTGCTTAGAAGACCCTTCTCGCCTCCATGTATTTGCGGTAGTGGCTTGGGCGACCGCTTGCCATTTACTCTAAGTGGTCGCTTAGAGTTTCGGCTAACTTCTTTCTTCGGCTACTTGTATAGTGTTGATCCAATTGGTTTCCCGAGCAGGCATTTATATGACTTGGAGTGACGTCATTAACCACGTTATCAGCCCTAAACACATTCGAACGAACCATCAACTTCTTCTCAATGAACATTGCACTTTTGATCGCCCAAGGCCTATCCTGGCTCATATCACAATGTTGAAAAACCTCCCATCCAAAATGAAGTAATTATTCCAGATGTACAAACTCAGCAACCTCAAGAACCAATACCTTTAAGGAGATCCATGAGAGAAAAGGAAAAATGCTATTTCGGATGATTTCATAGTATTTCTCCAAGAACATGAAGAAAATAATGGAGTGATGGAAGATGATCCAATCAACTTCCATCAGGCCATGCATGGTTCTAATTCTCAAAAGTAGATTGATGCCATGAATGCGGAGTATAAGTCTATGCAAGACAATAAAGTTTGGGATATTGTCCCATTACCAGAAGGTGCGAAAATCATTGGTTACAAATGAATTTTTAAAACCAAGAGGGATTCGAAAGGTAATGTGGAAAGATATAAGACCCGTCTTGTGGCTAAAGGCTTTACCCAAAAGGAAGACATCGACTTCAAAGAGACTTTCTTTCCAGTTTCAACAAAGACTCTTTCAGGACAATTATGGCACTTGTTTCGCACTCTGACCTTGAGCTACATCAGATGAATGTTAAGATGGCATTCCTCAATGGCGACATCGAGACGATCTATATAGTGCAACCAGAAATCTTTGTGTCAAAAGACTCGAAGAATGTGGTTTGCAAATTAAAGAAATCTATATATGGGCTTAAGCAAGTTTCCTGTCAATGGTACTATAAGTTTCATCAAGTAATTATCTCATTTGGTTTTGAGATAAATGCTGTTGATGATTGTGTGTATCACAAGTTCAGTGGGAGTAAGCATATTTTCCTGATTTTGTATGTTTATAACTTACTGCTTGCCACTAATGAGGTTTGGCATGCAAGACTGTAAATCAGGTGACACCCCTGTCGCTAAGGGAAACAAATTTAGTCTTACACAATGCCCGCAAAATAACCTGAAAGTTAAGGAAATGCAGAAGATTCCATATGCATCAGCTGTTGGGAGTCTTGTGAATGCTCGAGTTTGTACACATCCAGACATAGCATTCATTGTTAGAATGCTGAGCAGATATTTGAGTAACCCTGGGATGGATCATTGAAATGCAGCCAAAAGGGTTATGAAGTATTTAAAGAGAACAAAGGATTACATGCTCACATATATCATATAAGATCAGTTAGAGTCATAGGGTAATCCGATTCTGATTTTGTTGGATGCCAATACTGTAGTAGATCCCTACCATAGCAGTAGAGTTTTTAGTATGCTATGAAGCATCTAACTATGGAACATGACTGCGACATTTTGTCATCGGGCTGCGCATTCTGAATGGCGTAGAAAGACCGCTAAAATTATATTGTGACAATAACTCAGCAGTTCTATATTCCAAAAACAACAGGAACTCATCTAAGTCAAAATACATTGACATTAAGTTCATGGTTGTGAAGGAAAGAGTACAAAGTGGACAGATTTTCATAGAGCACATTGGGACAAACTCCATAATTGCGGACCCACTTACTAAGGGATTGACACCCAAGGTCTTTCATGAGCACACTGCTCGTATGGGTGTTGTATATCGTGAGGATATCATATTTTAGTAGGAGTTTGTATTTTTATTGCTTTATGTATTAGACACATTTGTGTATTTGGATAATTTTCTGTACAAAAATAAAGTATTCAGTTCATTTTACTCTGTTGTTAAGTTCAGTACTGATCTCATTTAAGAAATAAGGTTGGACCAATTGGAAATAGACATGTTAGGATCACATAACATGTAATTTCATGCTACGCTCCTATGATTGATCTATGTCATTTGGTTGTATGGGTGTACGTGACCATTGATGGATTTAGTTACGCTAAATGTGACGAAAATCGCTTTGATCCTACATCAATATAACTGATGGACGAGTTTGTTTGGAAATACCCTCAATAATGATAGCAAGAATTTGAGCAAATATGGTTGTGAACATTTATAATATTACATATATGGCCCAGTGGGAGATTGTTGGAAAAATTTCAACGTATGGGGGCCACACATGTATATATATTAAAATGTGTGATGTTATCTTTACAGTTAGTTAATAAAGTGATCCAATAAAGTTGATTTTGGACTAATGTGTATTAAGTGTTATGGGATTAAAGTGTAGAAACCAGAACGGTTATTTAAATTGATGAGGGGTTAATTTATAAAAATTGAAAGATAATAACTGCACATTCAGTTATTATCTATTAAGGGGTCATGGTCCCTGATTGAGTGTGATTTTTCATATCTCTGCATCCCCATCAACAGAGAGAAAATTCAAGAGGAGACCACATATCAGTTGGAAGATCATAACTCATTAAAGAATTCAAACATTTATGGATCAAGGTACGCTTCCGCTTTTATTGTTCTCAATGATTTCAACGTGGATTGTTTTAATTAAATTTAAAATATATCCATATTTTCTCTATTTACTTAACAGATTGACGGATTTGGATCTTGATTGGATTATCGAACTGTGACTCGAAATCAATCTCCTATAATTTCATAGGATTCAGATCAGATTCGGATCAAAATTCAATCCATTAATAGCCCTAGCTAGAATGTATAAAGGACGAGAAACTCGTATATGGTGTCCATTCGACAAGAATTAATTCGTAGCTATACCCCAGGTCTGGTTTTCTTGTCTAAAATTCGACTCTTGGGCACTTTTGGGAAACAAATCTTATTTATCAACTTGGATTTCATCATGGTTCTGTGGTGGATAGAAAGGGAAGAAGTGGGGCTTATATTATTATAAAAAGATGATAGGATGTGCAGATCAAGTCTTACTCCAACGTGTACATTGACACCTCAATAAGACAAACAACTGAAAGGAAAGAGTTGAGGATTACATTTGTTTATGGTAATCCCAACCTGAACTTAGATATTTCTCGTGTGATATGTTTCATCGAATAAGGCGGAACTAGTCAGGACCTCGTTTATGTGGAGATGACTTTAATGAGATTATCATATTCTGAGAAGCTTGGGGCGACCCAATGGTGTTATGGCTACCTTCAAACGTTCTAAATGAGTGTGGTTTGTAGAACTTCCAAGCTTAAGGGTCGCTTCTCACATGGAATAACAAACAGGAAGGTGTCATCAATGTACAAGAACAACTGGATAGGTTCGTTGGGATGAGGAATAGAGGTTTTTGTAGGAAAATTGGTTTAAAAGTTGGTGTGACCAATTTTGACCAATTACTTGAATGGATCCCAGTAGTTGAGCGAAAGATTTCTTTGGCCAATTGTGTTTTACATCGCAAGTAGAGCAACATAGTATATTATGTTTCTCAAAATAAATTGTGTGAATGAGAAATCAAGGCCAAAAGATGTCACTTGAAGTTGAAATAAATTGAGAATAAAAATTGGTGAGAAATTGGAAAAATGTCAATCCCACATGCAGGGGCGAATCCAGGTCCAGAGTTCAGCTAGGGCGAAGGTCAACCGTTGACAGTTGATGTCAACATCTTCTCCATTAATTTTGTGAATGAGAAATCAAGGCCAAAAGATGTCACTTGAAGTTGAAATAAATTGAGAATAAAAATTGGTGAGAAATTGGAAAAATGTCAATCCCACATGCAGGGGCGAATCCAGGTCCAGAGTTCAGTTAGGGCGAAGGTCAACCGTTGATGTCAACATCTTCTCCATTAATTTTGTGAATGAGAAATCAAGGCCAAAAGATGTCACTTGAAGTTGAAGTAAATTGAGAATAAAAATTGGTGAGAAATTGGAAAAGTGTCAATCCCACATGCAGGGGCGAATCCTGTAACACCCCGAAATTTTGAAATAAAAAAAAAATTTAAATCTACTTATTTCTTATGCTATTTTTGAGAAATTGATGGATTTTAAATTCCTATTTTAATTGGGCAAAATATTTAGATTTTGATAAAAAGAGATTTTACATATCGATATTGGACTCGTTGGTTAGCTCGTTTTTAATCATTAATTTTAGGCCCGAGAAAAGTTGGTTTTGATAAACCCACGTTAGATTAGACCCATTTGAAGGAAAACAAGATAAATAGAATTTTATATTATTTATTACCTTTTTTTATGAAAACTTGGTCACGTGAAACTTGATAGGTTTGAATAAGATTTGTATGTTTGGCCTTTTCCATATTATACTGAAACTTAAATACTTTTGGAGACTTGCCAGCCACGTGTAAGAAATGGTAATTAAATAGTATTATATTTAATTGTTTACTTTTGGCTATGATAGATGTACCTATATTTCACTAGGATTGTACACTATTTATCTTTCGTCTTTTATATCTACCCTATTTAACTAGATATAGTACAAGCCTATTGTACTTTGTTTATTAATTAAAAATTTTGTATTTCAAAGTGGAATCCTAACTTAAGCCAAAAGATTTTCACGTGTAGCAATTCATTGTGATAAGACTTTTTCCTTTATTTAAAGAATTTACTTGGTTGGAGTTTCAAAATAAACTTTTGTATTATTGGATATAGTTTCAACCATGAAGTGATAATGATTATCCTATATAACTGAGTTTTAAAGATTAATAGATAAATTCTAATTCCTATTTTTATTAGAATAATTGTTAACTGTAAATTTTGATTGGGTATTATTATTATTTTTAAATAAAAACGAAGTTTGAAATTGGTATATTTTCACTAGAATTTTATCCTCATGCAATTAGATATCTTTAAATTCGAATTTTCTTGATAAGATGATTTGTTTGATAAGAATTTTAATTGGAGTCTTGTAAGTCATCCCTATCCAATAACCACTATATAATAGCTTGTGGTTTGCATTATTTTTACTCACCATTCGAAAATCAGAAAAGAGAGAGAGAGAGAGAGAGAGAGAAAAGGAAAGAGAGAGTAAAGGAGAGAGAGAAAGGCTATTGTACGAGGAAAAGAGTGAGAGTTAAAAGTGCTTGCATTGTTATTGTGAGTCAGGGTCCTTTCACCAAAGCAGAGGAAGATATTTTCACGTGCATTCAAAATTTATTTTTAACAAGGTTAAGTTACGTATGTGCAAGTGTTATATTTTCATATGTGTTTATGTTCAATAATATATGCATGGATTGCCAGTGGACCTTCGGGTTCGACCCAAATGAGAAATGTGAAATCCTTCGGGAATTCAAAATGAGAAATGATGGGTATCTCGATTGGTCACCGATATACCTACTAAAGAGAAATGTGGTATGAATTGTTTATATTATTGCGATATAATTTCTTGTGGAAATCGCACGTATCTTACTGGGTTTTTTTTAAAATACTCACTCTTACAAATTTTACAGATTAGTTCGGATCAATTGGAACAGTGGCGGGATGGTGCAGCGGACTGTCAAGAGATTCGAAGAAAAGAGATTTCCAACAAATAAAGTTTCTAATATTTACTGCAATTATTAGTTTGGTTGAGAATGTTAAGTTTTCTTTTTTTAAAGACATGATTTATGATTATTTATGAATGTTCTGAATAAAATTTTATCGTTTCGCATTTTAAGTAAATGAAATTATTTTTGATAACACTTCAAAAAATGTTTTGCAAAAATTGGGGCGTTACAAATCCAGGTCTAGAGTTCAGCTAGGGCGGAGGTCAACCGTTGACCGTTGATGTCAACATCTTCTCTATTAATTAATTTATTTCACTTATCCCTAATTTCCTAAACCACAATTCACAAATCAAAACGATAAATTATAACTCATAACTTATACAATGAATCAATGATACAACATAAATTATTTATCATAAATCATAGAATTCTCATTTCTCATAAATCACAAATTCACGAAAACTAAAATTTAAAAAAAAAAAAGAAAAAAAAAACAAAGAGTGAGAGAACGACGGGGAAAACTAAAGGCACTCACCGTCCACCGGTCTCATCGATCGGCGTTACAGACTCACAATCAGTGATTAGTAAGTCACAGACCACAAGTCCGTAGCGTGCGTATTCTGCTTGTCACTCCGCTCATCTCCTCTACCCTTGGTTTCAATTTGGCAATTTGTTTTAGTGGATAATGAATTTGCAATTGCAAACGAAACTCATATATCCCATACCATGGTCCAGTGACTTCTCCATACTCCAGTCCAACCTCCATGGATTTGGCCCATTCATTGGGTCTTTTTAAAAAAAAGGCCCAAACAAGGAAAAAAAATTGAGGCCCAATCTTGACAATCCAAACAGCAGAGGCAGTCATCTTGTTCTCACGATTCTTCCTCTCCCAGGCGGACGGCGACTATTCCAGCTTTGCAAATGTTCCGACAGATCCAGCTAGAGCGATCGCCCTATCTCGCCACCCCCTGGATCTGCCACTGCCCACATGAAAAAACTAGAAGAATAAAAATCACTTTATATAACTCAAGTTTGACACTTAAGTTTGCACCTTAAGGGTACCAATAGCGAGAGATGACATAGTTGCTAGAAAGTTTGGTCAAAGCCCACATGCATTCGTGTGATGCCACCAACTGACTTGGCATGTGCACAGTCCTAAGCCTGGAGCATACCCAAGTTGGTATATAAACTTGGAGTACTTACACTGATATCCTTACTTTTGAGATCATTTTGAAAAATCATGAGAAACATGGGTTAAAAGACAAATACTGTAATTTTTATTATAAACAACATATTATATATGCTCTAACCTATGAAAATGACATAGACTATTACAAGTTCAAAAATCGGAATCCACAAGCCCAAATCAAGCAAAATCGAAATCATAAGAGGAAATATTGTACAAATCTAGCCAAAACAAGATCAAGAGCCGCTTCAACTATATTTTCTTCAAAGTTTTCTCTCCAAATTTGAAAATAATCAATCCAAATCTACATGTTTGTATTATTTCTAATTTTTTATTCAATTACTTCATATTTGGGCCCCCTTTGGTCGGGAAATATGGGCAAATGGCCCAAATACAAAGGCCATTTTTACACAATGGCCTTTGACCATTTTAACATTATAATCTACCAAAAATACCCTTATTATAGAAATTGCACTTAAGTTATCATATTATAAAAAGATTTCAATCAAACCCTTAAAATATTCAAATTAGAATTTTAGCTATAATAAATAAGAAGACAAATAATGAACACATTATCACAAGAATAAAAGAAATTTAAATTTAAATTAATACTAAGATTTTATATAGCCATAATAAATAATAGATTAACTAAAAAACAGATAAAATAATTTTTAGATTAGATTTTGAAGATTTTGTAGACGATCATAGTACCCCCCCACTCATTTGGTATCAGAGTCATAGATCATAATCATAAAATGTTAATAGAAGATTTAAGAAAGAAATATAAAATAATAAAAGAAAGATTTAATATAATAATATCAAAACCAATAATAAAAAAAGAAACTTTAAAAATCATACTTATAAAACTAAAAGATGTACTCTTAGAAATCAGAAAATAGATAATAGAAAAAGTAAAATTAAGTATAGTAAGAGATTTTATAATATGGAAAATCATACTAGATGCAATAGATCAAGAAGAATATACTGCTATAATAGAAAATATAAGTAATTATGGGAATTAGAATTAAAAAGATAGATAATTATTATAAATTAGAAGAAGAAAAAGGATATCAAATATTTTATGAAACTATACCTAATAAATTAAAAATATTAGCATTAAGTATAATTAAAAAAATTACCTAGCGAAATAAAAGAACAAATATTACAAGAACTAGTTATAGGATCTATAAAAGATAGATACATATATGAAATAATTAATAGAGAATTTGAAAGCATTTTATATTATAGAGAAGTATATGAATCATCATAAAATGAGTAATGATAAAACAACAAGAAAACTAAATAACATTGTTAAAAATCTAAATAAAATACAAGAAAAAAACCTCAAATATACTATTAACACCAAAAGATATAAAGGAATCACAAGAAAAAAAATGCTAGAAAAACTAAAAATAAAAAAACTAGAATTAAAAGCAAAATATTTTTAAACTGTAAAAGAAGAATTAACTAATAATGAGATGGCAATAAAAAGTTTTGATAAGATCATAGAAGAAAGTAAAGATAAAAAAAATGTAGATTATCATATTTATTAGAAGCTAAAAGTGACAAATCAAGAATATAATGGTTTTTTCAGAAAATTTTGAAGAATTAAATAAATTGATAAGATGATTAATGGACGAAACTAAAGAATTAAGAGATGAATAAAAATGTTAAAAATAGAAATTACAGAAATGAAATAAAATAAAATATGAAACCAACAGACAAAAAAGTAGACAAAGATAGAATAAAAAGAGAATTAACAAGAATAGGAAAGAAACATATAGAAACAGAAAGATACTATGAATCTAGAAGTATGGACGATAAGATTTAGAAGAGAAATATTACCAATAATCTTAGAACAAGAAAATGAATTTGAAAAATACACAGAGAAAAAGGGAAAAGATAAAAAAAAGATGATGAATGAAGAAATAGAAAACTTTGATCAATTAAGTATAGAAGAATTAGAAAATTATGAAGTAATGATGAATACTGGTGGAAGACCAACACCTGCACCTGAAAATACAAGTAATACAAAATTAGAATTTCCTGAATTAGAAGGTGGATATGCACTAATGCCACATAAACCTTACAGAGAGTATTATGACAAAATTATACCACAACATAGAATAGAAAAATATAAAGATCAATTTACCCCAAATACAGATTATAATAAACCAATAAACCATGGAGGAGTAAAACTATATTTAGATTGTAAAATAGATACTAAGAAAGCCTTATTACAATGGGCAGATGCAATGATACTATTCTTTTTATATAATCAAGATGATACATGGAAATCTACGGATAGAAGAATTGATTGTCTAATAGAATCATTTGAAGGAGATGTAAGAAATTGGTGGGAATGAGTAACTGAAGATACCAAATCATTAATGAAAAAAATATACAAATAGAAATGCAAAAAACTTCACAAGATATAAAAAAAAAGTTAGTAGAATATATATAAGATGAATTCCTAGAAGAAAATTGACTAAGAAATTCAGAAGAAGAAGCTAAGAGAGAAAGTTAAAAGCAAGATTATGATTAATAAACATTATGATATGTGATATGTGTAAAATAAAAGAATATACATGCAAATTTAGAAATTTCTATTATACTCAATTTTATAGTAATGAAAATCAAGGACCATATTTAGAAATGTATTTTACTAAGTTACCAGGAACATGGAATATATATTTCAAAATAAAATATGAAAGATATATAAAGGATAATCCTGTACCAAATACATTAGGAAGTACGATAAAATTTCTGTTTGAAAGATTAGTAGCAATATGTAAAAATAGACAATTAATGAAAAAATCTGAAAAATTAACAAGAATTTGTTGTGAAGATATAGTAGACCTATTAATTGGGGATGTGAACCAGAAAGAAAATATAAAAGTAAGTTTAAACCAAAAAAGTATAAAAAATACAAACATTTCAAAAATAAATACCAAAAACCAAATAGGAAAATAATAAAAGAAAATATCAACCAAAGAAGAAAGAATTTAAAAATGATGAAAAAAAGCAATGTAAATGCTGAAATTGTGGAGAAATATGACATATAAGTCATGATTGTACCAAAAAGAAATTAAAAAGTTTACAAAAATAATATGAAGACATAGCAAATAATTTAGAAAAAATTTCAGATATCAGTGAATATGAAAGAGAAGAAATTTATATATCTGAATCAGAATGAATAGGGAAATAGAAGAAGTAGAAACTATAGAGGATAAAATAGAAATAGAAAATTTTGAAGGATATGGATTAAAGGTAACATTTGATCATAATACATTTAGAAAAATAGAAAAATTATAATTAGATTTAAAAATAGGAAAATGAGAAATGTTAGATAGAATATTTAGAAGAGAAAGAATATCTATAAGTGAATATCATAAGATAGAAAATTCTATAGATATAAAAGCAGCTTCAGGAAGCCATAAATTAGCATTATTAGCAAAATCAACAGTTGATCAATTAATGGCAAAAGTAAAAGGAAAACAAAAAGAAAAAATACAATATGTTTATTTAGCAGGAATACAATTAACGTTTAAATCTCTATTTAGAGAATGAATAGATTCACCAATAACAGTAAGTCTACATGATGGAAGAATATTAAATACAAGTGATAGTCATATAGGAACTATAGAAGGAAATTTAGCATATAAAAAATTAATATTTACATGTTACCCAAAATATTGTGTGTCAATAAAAGATAAAGATTTTAATGAAGCATTGAGATTACATTTTAAAATACATAAAAATGATATTATGGAAGATGGAAATCATATCATGACTATAGAATATAGAGCACTGTATACATTTACCAATTCAAATTATGAGAATATTTATTCTAAAAAACCTTATATAGAAATTCATAAAGAATGTAAAGACATATTAAATATTGTAGAACCAAATAAACAGCTAAATTTTTTACCAGAAATATATTATTAGAAATATCTAAAACAAAATCAGATGTAACAGAAAAAATAGAAAATAACTCTTAATAAAATTTAAAGATGGAAAACTAAGAAGAAACAATAGTACACCTATAATACCAAGTAGACCAAGTATAAGCCGAGAAATAATAGTAAAAAGAAATATAGGAAATATGCAAATATATGGAGAATATTTCAATGGATAAGGAGCAGCAAACTGTTATATATCACAAAATAAAGATAAATGATTAACAAATAGAAAAGTAGAACCTTATAAATATATCAATTTTGATGAAAAAACACATATTAGTGAATTAGAAGTAAAAGTACTAATAGTATTAGATGGAGAAGAAATGATAATATCATGTTACGTTGATGGTAGTATGGGAAACCATTACCATATATTATTAGGAATGAGCTTTTTATAATCTTTAAATCATTATAACATTAACAAAGAATGAATTTATATGACACATAACATAAGACAATGTTTTGGCCAAAAGAATTAATTATGTAATAACATTTCCATTAGGAGTTGATAAGTGTGTTTTACACATTTATTTATGCCACAAAACATGGCTAATTGTGAACGTATATATTGAATATTGGCTTAATTAGGTGCAATTTATGTTTGTAGGGCTACATCAATGGATGAAACGAAAAATATACGAAAACGAGCGAAAGGACCAAAATAGAAGGAAACGAAAGTCCAGGGATCTGAGTGCAATTATTCAAAAGTTGACCCGAAAAGCAAATCGAGTATCAAAGAGAGCCGAGTACGAATTGAGTAATGATACGAGGCATAGAAAGAAGAAGAAAGTTGAAAGGAGCTCAAGATTTAAGGAACGAAATTCAGGTTCTCATGATCGCTATAACTACGCGACCGCATAGAATCACTCTATGCAGCCGCGTAGTTCATTTCTTGCGCGATTTTCTGGTTTCCTTTTCTCTCTCAATCTCTTATGGAAACAAATCTTGGACCTCTTTTTAACCCTGAACACGACTAGAAACGGGGGGACACATTATTCTACTACTTTTGACATATTGAAGAGCAAGAAGAAGGTGAAGAACGAGAAGATGGATTCCAAGATTCAAGATTTCACTTCAAGATTTGATAGGGTGATGTCTTCTCCTATTTATTTTCTTTATTTTCTTAGTTTTCTTAGTTTTATCATGCTAGGCTAGATTTTATAGTGTTAGGTGAACGATGAACCATGTAATGTGATATTTTAATTCCTAGTTTTATATTTTTAACGTTAAAACGCGTTTTGGATTGATGAATGATTTATATACATTGAATTGAGTCCATAATTATTGTGCACATGATTATGTGATTTGTTGTGATTTATTTTATCCATTCGAAAGAGTAGAAATAGATTAGACAGGGTATAAATCATCGTAGGGTCCGATAGGAGATAGAGATATACCGCTATGCTTTACGTGAATCTCTAAGTGTTCATAAATATTCATGCATTTTTGTATATTTGCTTCCGTCATAGAGATCTAGTCGATGTCGTATATGAAAATAGGTTTAAGCTTAATCAAAAGAGAGTTTTGAATAAAATAGGAACATTGATTCATCATAATTCAAACGA
Organism: Osmanthus fragrans; assembly: GCA_019395295.1. Lineage (NCBI taxonomy): Eukaryota > Viridiplantae > Streptophyta > Magnoliopsida > Lamiales > Oleaceae > Osmanthus > Osmanthus fragrans. Next base: position 14,441,990 of record CM033361.1, read on the forward strand.
GTTGTCAAATTGTATAACTAGGGTTGAAATAGATCGTTACATGGGGATTCACAAACCTAATACGTCTTTTATTTGATTATTATCTCAACTTTGCATTTAGTTATATCATCACACGTAGTTAAATTTGCATCCATTTAGTTAATTCATTCACTTTTGCATAAGTAGCTTACTTAGTTTAGTTGCAATCTATTAAAAAACACTCAAACAACATCTTTAGTTTCGGTTAAGGTCGAATTAAGTATAGTCAAACTATTAAATCTCTTTGAAAACGATACTTGCACTTAAAAATTCACTTTATTACTTGAAACGAACCGTATACTTGCGGTACTATAAGTCGAACACATTTTCGCGTGTCAAGTTTTTGGCGTCGTTGCTGGGGATTTAATTTAGTTTGGTTTTATTTACTTAGACACTAATTCGAACATTCTAGTTTATTTTTCTTATTCATCTGAGTGCTACTATTGTTCTTCTTTCAGGTCTTATATGCGAAGATCGGTTGACGTGATTTGATTCCAACTGTTCCGAAGATCGAGAGGACCTTTCATCGTAGAAAAAGGGAAGCAGCAGCAGCAGCACAAGAAACAGATCAGGAAGAGCTAGTACCAATAGCTGATCAACAACTTAATCTGGCACCTCTGGCAAATGCAGAGGCAGGAGATGAAGGGAATAGACTACTGGGAGATTTCATGGTTCCATTTGTCGTCCAAAGCCAATTTAGCATTGTCTATCCACCATTTGGGCAGCCAAACTTCCAGTTGAAAACAAATGTCATCCAACTCTTCCAGAATGGACATCAATTTCACGAGATGGCTACTGAAAACCGACATACACACATATCGCGATTCTTGGATATATGTCAACACTCCAGATATCAAGGAATTTCAGATGACACTATCAGACTGAGGTTGTTTCCACACACTTTACGGGATAAAGCTCTGGAGTGGCTGGATTCACTTCCTGTTACAAGCATAACCACTTGGGATGAGCTAGCTCACAGGTTTTGCACTAAGTTCTTCTCACCAGCCAAGGTAGCACAACTGAGACATGCTATATCAGTATTTACGCAAAGTGATTCCGAATCTTTCGATGAGGTCTGGAACAGGTTTAAAAATATGCTACGGAAGTGTCCTCAGCACGGGTTTGATAAGACTACCAAGATTCGATTCTTCTATACAGGACTACTTCCATCTTTTAGAAGTTGGTAGACTCTTCGTCCAATGACTCATTAACCACAAGAACTATCGACGGAGCATGGGAGTTGTTTGAAAGGATGGAAGATACTTCACTAATGTGGTCGTCTGAGCGGGTAGTTTAGAAGAAATCAGTAGGTCTCTATGAAGTTGACACCTATTCAGCCTTGTCTGCAAAAATTGATTCCTTGTTTCACAAGGTAGACAGCATATCTCATTCAGCAAACGCAACACAAGTAAGAAAATCGAATTGTGAAGAGTGTGGGGTAGAACACGGCACGAAGGAATGTCCAATTCTTTCACAAGGGGTAGAACATGCAGATTATGCACAGTGGGGTCAACGCCAACAGAACAATCCTAACTCTAACACCTACAATCCCGGGTGGAGAAATCATCAAAATTTCTCTTGGAGAGGAGATCAAAACAATTTTCAAAATCAAAATAAACCTCAAGGGCAGTTTCAACAGGAGAAGAAGATCCAGCTGGATGAAATATTTGCGAAATTTATGGAGAAGACTGATAAGTATATGGAGAAGATAGAAACAACTCTCCAAAATCAAGGTGCAGCAATCAAGAACCTTGAAACTCAGGTGGGACAGATAGCACTTGCAGTAAATGGACGAGCACCGGGTACCTTATCCAGTAATACCGAAGTGAATTAGGGAACAATGTCAAGCCATTACTACAAAAAGTGGGGTTCAACTACCAGAGATCACTATGAAGAGACCGGGTGAAGACAAAGAAACACTATCGCCTTCAGAAAAGGAAAAAATTGGACAAACAAAGGAAGGTTCAGATACATTACAGAATAAAGCACCTGTTCCTGTGAATCCCTATGAGCCACCAATTTCATTCCCTCAGAGGTTGAAAAAGCATAAATGGGAGCAACAGTACAAGACATTCCTCGCAGTTTTCACAAAGCTTCATATCAACATCCCATTCGCGGAAGCACTGTTCAAAATGCCTAACTACGCCAAATTCCTGAAAGACATTCTCTCCAAGAAAAGAAAGCTAGAAGAACATGAGACAGTGATGCTAACAGAGGAGTGTAGTGCCATAATTCAGAAAAACCTTCACCAAAATTGAAAGTTCCAGGGAGTTGTACTATACCTTGCACTATTGGTGAATGCTACTTTGATAAAGCTCTATGTGATCATGGTGCCAGTATTAATCTAATGCCTCTTTCTGTTTTCAGAAAACTTGGATTAGGCAAGGCCAAAGCAACTACGGTGACACTGCAATTAGCTGATCGATCATTGGCACATCCGAGGGGGATAATTGAAAACGTACTGATCAAGGTGGACAAATTCATTTTCCCAGCCGATTTCCTCATTCTGGATATGGAAGAAGACAAAAATGTTCCACTTATTTTGGGTAGACCATTCCTAGCTACTAGCAGAGCTCTAATTGATGTTCAAAATGGGAAATTAAATCTGAGACTTGGTGAAGAACAGATCACCTTTCACATGTTCAAAGCTATGGACTTCCATATCGAGCCAGATAAGTGCTATCAAATTGATGTGGTAGAGGATGCGGTGCAGGACAAAAAAATTTCTCAAGACTCTTCAAACACTGCTCATGATCATAAGGTGCATGCTCAACCCACTCAAAATTATGAGAAGCAAAAAGCCTACATTGTGGAGTTTGAGACAGGAGATGAGGAGAAATCAAAAGACATGGATAAAGGTACGGTTAAAGTCTGGAGGAAAGCTGCAATAAGAAAGAAATCGTCGTTGGAAGAGTTGCTCTCACATCACCGGAATTAGACTAACACGGTATAGTCGAGCTATAGACTATAAACTAACGCTGGATGGGAGGCAACCCATCATCTCTACCTTTTATTTATTCCACTTTATGCAGTAGATTTAGGATTTCTCACGTTTTCTATGCATATGTAGTAGTTTTTAGGTCATCGATCACTTAGGTAGTTCACAAAGTGCCTATGCATGATTCACACAAGTTCTGAATGTATCTGCATGCTTAATGGGATGTTGAAATCATGTTTGGGAGATTTGGGGTCAAAATCACACATTTCGAGGCAAAACGAGCTTTTTCGAAAAATTTTAGGGCCAACATGTGATTTTATGGTTCAAAGTGGTTTTGACTATGTTTTATAGTGCACTTGCGCTTCCCGTAGTTTAAACTGTGTTTTGATAAATTTTGGGGGCGTCGAGTGGTCGAGGGGTATTTTTGGCAACAAATTGGACTTTTGGGGTAAAATGGTCAAAAATAAGTTTTTAAAGAGCTGGATGAATTTTAAAATTTTTCTATGTTGCATACACTCACTACACTCATTTTCACTTGTTGGGCATGAATATTGAGATTTTTGGTGTCGAGATGATCAATTCGAGCAAAATAGTGAAAAACACAGCAAAACTAGTTCTGGTAGTCTGTGCGACCGCATAGACCACCTTGAATGCGGCCGCATTTAGTTCGTCAGGGCCTACTTTGGCCCTGACTTTTTACTCTATGCGATCGCATAGAGTAAACGGGTAAGCAAAATTTTTTTTTTTAAAATCTCACACCCAACACTTGTCACACATTCCCAGCACTAAACACTCGTACTCCCGTGCACTCCCGAGACCTCACGCACGCAAAATCGATCTTCCCACCAAGGAACCCAACCACCACCATAGTACATTGCAAAATCATTCATCAATCCTTACTGTAATGCCCCACCCCTAGTGGACCAGGACACTACATACTTTACTTAACTTAACCGGTGATTTAGTAACAAGTGCACATATCTTAGCGGAAGCTTAAATCTTAACAAACATTCTTTTTGAAGAATATTGAATTAAAACACTTTATAATTTTCCAAAATAACGAAATATAATTTATTTGATGAAATCATGACTTGTTCAAGATACTCAAAAGAAATAACGTTGGAAATAACATTTGAAACGTTAAAGATTTTAAATCTAAATCACTTGTTCACCGGGTTCCCATAGGCTTATTGCATCTCCTTTCATCTCTTCCATCATCCAACCCGGTGCATCAACATTTAATCTGTAGATATAGTGTAGAAACCCGTGAGTTGAAAACTCAATAGGTGTCATAGGTGCAATCGTGATTAAGCTAAACATTTCATAACAATTAACATTAGAACTACCATAAAATATGTCGTACCCGGAGGTACCATTTGACATGAAAATGTATGCCGTACCAACGGAACCGTTTGACATGAAAGGTGCATGCCGAACCGAAGATACCATTTGACACACAACATTAACATTTAAATGTATGCCTCACCGACGGAACCATTTGACATGAAAGGCACATGCCGAACCGACGATACCATTTGACACACAACATTAGCCTTTAACATAGAACATTACTTGCTAGAAATTATAACTTAAACACGTATAACAACTTTATGCACCTCTACCTACCTCGATTTGATGTTTGATGAACTTTGAAAAGAACTTTGAAAAACTTTGGATGAACTTCAAAAACTTTGACGAAGTTTGGACGTTTGGACATTCCTTTGTTGTTTGAAAACACCTTTTGAAATCACAAAAATCTTCTTGCATAATATTTTTGCCCACACTTAAAACTTCTTAAAAACACTTTGAAAACCACCTTCCTTTTCTCTCCCAAACTCTCTATTTTTCTCTCAACTTTGAAAGCAAATTGAAAGTACTTTTGGTGTTAAAAATCAAATGAGTGAAGAGGGTATTTATAGGTGAGGTTTAGGGTGAGTGAAATGTCATATTAAATAGGGTAATTAAGTTGTGCAAGTAGTGGTCATTAATTCTCAAAAAATCGTGGGTTTCTGCTTTTCCGGTCGACCGGTTAGTCTCTCCGGTCGTCCGGTTTTCCGTTGACACTGCACAGTTTACATTATCTCTATCATAACGTTTTCTCCCGATATCGGATTGAAGTGATTCAGTGCGTTGGAAAGCTAACTTAAAGAGCTACAACGTTTATTCAAATATAATTTTCAAATTCGAATGTTTTATATGTCGAAAATGGGTCTCCAAGGAGACTAAAAATATTTGAAGTATACTTTAGCCATAAAATGAAATACTTTGCATTCCGTCCAATCTTCATCAAATCGTTTTTAAGAAAACACTTTATAAACATCATTTTACCTTTAGACATGTATTGAACTATCTTTTGGGCTTATATTTCGTTTATTGGGCCTAATGTGAAGTTAATTACACAATTAAGAGTCTAGCTTTATAGAAAAGATTCGGACCTCTACACTTACACCACATTGTTGCAAAAGTATGAATTCTTCTTCTCTCTCAACCCTAGCCCTTACTTTCTTATGGTATTTTGATAAGATTATTAATTCATGTGTTGAAGAGTTTAGGCTTAGGTTAGTGAAGTGTATTGAATGGGTTGCGATGTGTGATTATTTGGCTGAAATTCCACCTTGACTTCTATGCAAAAATTCGAACTAAACCTCATGCCTGCAAGGTGTTTGATATAATGTCTCAATGCCATTTTCTGTGTATTTATTTGAATTTCAAATTTCCACTATGTAGTGTATATGTCACCTTGCTCAATCTGTCGAAATTCATTGCTAAGCACGTTGGAAGAACACACCATCTACACATGGCACTTATAGGCACATACATGACTAGGGCACCATCCCTCACGTCATCAACTTAGCCCATCATTTTCCCTATTCAAACGAGGTCCAAATGCTCTACATTTTTTATATGTGGTAGTTCAAAGTGAGAACTTTTATATGCCTGGAAGGATGCTTGGGAAAATTTCTACTTTTCTCGATGGTGTCCGAGGGTGAGCATACCCAGTCGAACATGCACTATTTTAGGGAATTGTCAATTTTAAGTCATTTTGGGTTGTCCACCACATATTGTAAGTCGAATTATGCATGCATTGAAGAAAGTTTGGGGGATTTGGGATTTCATGTGCCACTTAATATGCTTTCACTGATATTTTTCATTTGTTTTCTTTCAGATGCCACTGAAATAAACATCAAAGGGTAAGGACAAAGTTGCATCTGATTCGGGTACTGCCCATTCTCGAGATCTCGAGGGCGGCTTCTGGAGGTTCTTGACCACAGTGACTTCGACACGACATTCCGACATTATCAGTAGATGGGCTCTGTTTGGAGAGCGACCAGTAAGGCTTGATGACTTCCCGAGGTTTGAGATTGTCACGTTGGTTGACAATTGTGGTTGGCAGAAGGTAGTTGAGTGACCACACCCAGTATACGATGCATTGGTGCGGGAGTTTTATGCTAATTTTAATACCGAGATCGACACGCCTGGTTCTGCTCATATGCACCAGACATGGGTTCGGAGTAAGTGGATCATGTTTTTCCCTGAGGTTATACATGAGTACTATCAGCTTACGTGGGGTAATATCTCCCTCATCCCTTGGGCGTTTTCATGAAATGAGGTTGCTGAGGTTTTACTAGGGCTAGAGAATGCGTGACCACTGTAGACTGTCGAGTGGCATCAGATTGAGCTCACGCGTTCCATTGGGATTATGTGGCTCTTCATGTATCATAGCATCGAGCCCACCTCACATCGCACTACTTTCATTGATCCCACAGCTAGTTTTCTATATCATTTGGTAGGGGGACATAAGATTGATCTTGCCACCCTCATCTACAATCAGATTCATATGCTTGGAATGTGGGGCGACAGACACAGTGCGTTGATTTTTCCCAGCCTTATCAGTGGTATTTGCAAGGTTGTTGGTGTTCCCATCCCATCTGGGGAGGGTCCTGAGAAATCGAGCGCTCCCATCCGGCGTCTCACTTTAGAGGCTCAGGATAGAGTCCTGGCACGCCATCAGGAGAAGTTGGCCGACAATGCCCGACGACAGCAGACGGCTGCCCCGGGCCAGGAGGGGGTGGATGTTGAGATGCCACAAGCACCGTTCCCACCTTTTGAGGGTGACACTCAGTTAGTAAGACAGATGTTCGCCACTTTGACGACCACGGGGCGAGACGTACACAGTATCCGGCAGGATCTTGGGACCCTATGCACCGACATGCAGGAGGCACGACATGTCGTGCAGACTACACAGACTTTTGCTTCGACTGCCAACAACAGCACTTCCGCTATCTATAGGGCGGTCGACAGGGTGAGTGACCGTCTCAGCTTGTATACCGGCCGAGTGGATAGTATCCAGCTGCAGACCGGGGAGATGTGGGACCTCGGCAGTCTCGAGACAGATGTGAGGGGACAATTCACCTTGCTACAGGAGCAGCCCACGCTGATTCGAGGACAGTCCACTTTGCTTCATGAGCAGTCGGAGATGATGCGGCAGCTCCTTGCTCACCTACCTCCGATACAGGACGATACCACTGTCGAACCCAGTTCGTTTCCGCCATCTTCACCGCCACCTCCATTTTGATCAGGGGAGTTCTTTCCCCAATATTTTGTTTTGTATAAGCATTGTCAAATTCTGTTATTTTCAAACTTACATTTGCACATTGGGACAATGTTTGTATAAGTTTGGGGGGAGGTCGAATTTGTTTAACTGAAGTGGTAAACTTGGCATTCACATTACTTTCATTATCCATCGATGTTCATCGATATTTTTATTGTCTATTGTGTGTTTACTGCTTTCTGTGTGTTATCCAAAAAAAATAGTTTTTGTCTATTTCAGTACTTTTTTTGTGTTGTTTGTGTGCTTGTATGGGTTTAATGGCCTTGCCGGCAATGATGTGATTAGTGGAATTGTTATGAGCTATGAATAGTGGATATTGTGCATTTTAGATTGATCAATGCTGGTTTATGTGTAAACTTGACACTTTTTATGCACGACACTCATGATGGGCATATTAAGATAGAGATGGAGTTCACGAACTATAGAAGAGTTAAAATATGATAGGTTGAACCTGAAAGTCCTCTATTGTACTTATCAAATATCCATTCTTGTAGTAGTTTGGTGATGATTTAGCTATTGCAGGAGAACATTGAGATGAGTGGGGATTCCATGCATGAAAACTATGTTGTGTGGATTGTTAGACCAATGAGACAAAGATGAAGTGAAAGTTTTAAGTTAGAGGTTGGTTTTTGAAACTAAGTGTCTAGAAAAATAGGGGCATGGAATAATTTTTGTGAGAAAACACTCTTTTCAAGCCTTTATGACTCGAGCAAGTAAGCTTGTAAGGGTGAAATAAAACCTGGTGCCCTAAAGTCAACTGACTTAGGAGTCAGTTGACTTAGGAGTCATCGGCCTAAAGCTCACTACAGGGATCGTATAGAAAGCAAGAGGAAAATAGTCAAAAGAAAAAGAGTGAAAATACATATTCTCGAACATTTATAACTTGAGTAAGTAAGCCTACAAGGGTGATTGAAACCTGATGCCCAAAAATCAACTGAGTTAGGAGTCATCAGCCTAAAGCTCGATACATGGGTCATATAGAAAGCAAATGAGATATGTTAAAAGAAAGAAAATGGCCCCAAGACATTTAGTTGATGAAGTTATACCTTTGATACAAGACAAGTAACTTAGTTTAGTCTTATAGGTTGAACCAATCAAAGAAATAGGAGAATCTCTGCTCGTTGAGCTGTGAACTTGTGATTCCGAGGTCTATCCAAACTAAGAAAGGGTGAGAATTTAAGTGAATCAAATCTCTACTCTAGAACACACCCCGAGATAATTGAGTGAAAAGAATAAGTTTGGGGTGAGTATCTCTCGAGCGAAGAAAGGAAAATCTGACTACATTGGTTTGGGATTTGAACCCATCATAAGTTGAGTATGTCTGCATGAGTATACACACACACACGTCAGGCTTTGTATATAATAAGTGGAGATTGATCTGATTTTGCACTGTTGAAACTGTTCACTATATTGATTACTGAATTCTAATCTTGAGACACGGCAAGTCATTGAACCATGTTTTGTGTTGAGTTAAGTCAACATCTTGTTTGAGGACAAACAATAGTTCAAGTTTGGGGGGTTTGATAAGTGCGTTTTATACACTTATTTAGGCCACAAAATATGGCTAATTGTGAACGTATATGTTAAATATTGGCTTAATTCAGTGCAATTTGTGTTTGTAGGGCTACATCGATGGATGAAACGAAAATGGAAGGAAACTAAAGTTCAGGGATCTGAGTGCAATTATTCAAAAGTTGACCCAAAGAGCAAATCGAGTATCAAAGGGAGCTGAGTACAAATTGAGTAATGATACGAGACATAGAAAGAAGAAAGTTGAAAGGAGCTCAAAATTGAAGGAACGAAATTCAGGGACTAAAATGCAAGTTTTGAAAAGTAGGTTACACTATGCGACCGTATAGTGTAACACCTATGCGACCGCATAGGTTTAGATAGAGACCCATGTTCTCGTGATTGCTATAACTATGCGACCGCATAGAATCACTATATGCGGCCGCATAGTTCATTTCTGACGCGATTTTCTAGTTTCCTTTTCTCTCTCAATCTCTTATGGAAACAAATCTTGGACCCCTTTTTAACCCTAAACATGACTAGAAACGGGGGGGACGCATTATTCTACTACTTTTGACATATTGAAGAGCAAGAAGAAGGTGAAGAACGAGAAGATTGATTCCAAGATTCAAGATTTCACTTCAAGATTTGATAGGGATCAGTCTTCTCCTATTTATTTTCTTTATTTTCTTAGTTTTCTTAGTTTTATCATGCTAGGCTAGATTTTATAGTGTTAGGTGAACGATGAACCATGTAATGTGATATTTTAATTTGACGTTAAAACGCGTTTTGGATTGATGAATGATTTATATACATTGAATTGAGTCCATGATTATTGTGCCCATGATTATGTGATTTTTTGTGATTTATTTTATCCATTCGAAAGAGGAGAAATATATTAGAAAGGGTATAAATCATCGTAGGGTCCGATAGGAGATAGAGATATACCGCTATGCTTTACGTGAATCTCTAAATGTTCATAAATATTCATGCATTTTTGTATATTTGCTCCCGTCATAGAGATCTAGTCGGTGTCGTATATGAAAATAGGTTTAAGCTTAGAGATTGATTCGTCATAATTCAAACGTGTTGTCAAATTGTAGAACTAGGGTTGAAATAAATCGTTACATGGGGATTCGCAAACCTAATACGCCTTTTATTTGATTATTATCTCAACTTTGCATTTAATTATATCATCGCACGTAGTTAAATTTGCATCCATTTAGTTAATTCATTCACTTTTGCATAAGTAGCGTACTTAGTTTAATTGCAATCTAGTAAAAAACACTCAAACAACATCTTTAGTTTCGGTTAAGGTCGAATTAAGTACAGTTAAACTATTAAATCTCTGTGGGAACGATACTTGTACTTAAAAATCCACTTTATTACTTGAAACGAGCCGTATACTTGCGGTACTATAAGTCGAACACATTTTTGCGTGTCAGGAGTATATGTACAAATTACCTAGTAGAAACCAATAAAACAACATGTGCCTTAATAGATACAGGAAGTGATATAACTATTGTAAAAACATTCTTTTTAAATAATTGGAATTATAATAATACTATAAAAATTACAGGTGTCTCAAGAATATCCACACCTCTTACTAAGAATAGAGAAATGATAGAAATCTTATTAGGAAGTAACCAAATAACTATAAATAAGGTATATATGCTTATGATATATTAGAATGTGATATATTATTAGGAAATGACTTTATATAACAGTTTCAATATTACCAACAAAATAACTACATGATTATGTTGAAAACTCCATGTGGACATTTACTAAAGATCTCAAGAGAATTCAAACCATACAGAGTTCAGTCAGCTCAGCGTGGTGAAAGGATAGTACAAATACCAATAAAAACAAATATCAAAATACAAAAAATACAAACGATAGAAAAATCAGAAATAATAAAAAAGATAAGGAATATTGAGTTAGGAAATGAATAATATCAAACAAATGATATCAGAGATGAAATCTGCGGCAACATATGTCACAGAAGAAGCGGGTGATATAAAAGTTGGGATGGAGGCATTAGCTGAAATCTTAAGTAATAATTTTAAACTGTTACTTGCGATCAGTGAATCCCGTTCCAAAGTTACCAATGAGATGAAGGACATAATTGATGCTCTTGAAGCACAATTGATGTCTACTGATACAAAGGTTGATGCATTGGCACAATTATATGATACCAAATAGAAATACCAATAGGTACCAAGAAGTGATCCACCATGCGGAAGCAGCAGTGGACCAAAGAAAGATATTATGATCCAAAGTCCCAGAAAAATAAAAATTAGTGATAATCCTAAAAATATTATTATCAATGAAGAATATACAAGATCAATTCGGATACAACCAGATGAAGAAGATGAAGTCCTTTTGTCTACAAAAGAAGAAGAATATAAAACCTTTACTAATATAATTTATGAATTACAAACAAGTGATTCATATTTTATTTCACTAGGCGATCACATTTATCCAAGAATAGCATGGTGAAAGAATCTGATGCGGTCATGGTTAAAATGGCAGCTGATTATAGATATCTTGATTTAATTTATCCAGATAAATCTCTTAAAAAAATAGATAGATTTGATGACATATTCAAATCTCAAGTCTCAAAATATGCACATGGACGATTTATTTATCTAAAATTTTATACGATCAGTCCAGAAGTCGAAGATGAAATTTTCTACCCAGTAAAACATATAATCACCATCGGACATGCTGGAAGAAATTTCCAAATGGATGTAGTGAATATTGATAAACCAGTACCAAAGTTTACAAAATCATGGATAAAAAATACAAGAGTGGTTGGATACAAAGTCCTTTATAACATGGAAAAAAATCTTTATGATAGAAAATACAGATGCATATGCCAATATAATGGAAGGACACTTTTGACTAATGATGGGAATCAAAAATCTGAAATTTTGAAAGATTTTATCACTAAATTTGACACACATAAGATTCCTGATGTCATTTCAACGTTACAGAGGGCATGTGAAGCAAGAGATTGCCCCCACTTGCCAACAGAATAAAGATTGAAAACAACAAATACCAACAAAGGACTCCAAAGGGATAAGGATGACATGACAAAAGGAGCCAGCTGCATATGAAGACAAGGATTGAAGGACAATTATGGAGAAACTGTGCTCTTTATTAAAAAATATGTGATACAAAGAAGCTGCAGGTGATAGAGGGGCCATGAGGCTCTTGATGAAAAATACGAGGTATAAATTATTGATATTATGATGTAAGTAATGATGTAATTCAACTTCAAATTTGTGTATAAATAGAGGCCTTCGGGCTGATGAAAAGGCAAAGTTAGTTGAGCACTCGAGTTGTGAGTTAGCCAAACAATCTTCTATCTTTCATTGTAATCAACTTTCAGATATCAATAAAATTTCAAGTTATTTCATATCTAAATTATTTCATAATATGAGTTTCTAAACACTTCATCCCACGGATTCTTGAAAGATTAAAGAAGAAATTATTTCTTACTTTAACAAAAGAAAGTTTTTTTCTAGTTAAGATCGATAGTCTAAATTCAAAGAATTGACACAGTAAAGGTGAGAAGTTGGAATAGCAATTGTCCCGTGAAGGCAAGAGGCCATTGAAGGGAGTTTTTTTACAGATCCAGAGCTTGAAGATTACTCGGTTCTAAGAATAAAGACTTGAGATCGAAACTAAGATAAAACTATTATCTTTGTTAAATTTAGAAAGATACCTTCTGAAATCTTAAAGAATCGTCGAGATTACTCATTTGAATATTTGCATGTCTAAATTACCTAAATATTTAATGTTTATTTTGTTAGTATTATTAACTATTTTAAGATTTATATAACATGTCAGGATATACAATTAAAGGATTAGATAACTTATTAGAAAAATTATTAGAAAAGATAAATAATATTACCTATCAAATGCAAAGATTAGATGAATCATCTGAGGAATATTACATACTTGCAGAAAGTTTTGATAAATATATTGCAGATTATGCCAATCTATTAGACCAAATGATGGATTTATATGCTAAAATTCGAAATAGAACAAATATAGGACAAAATTAAAAAAACTATTCTAAGATAGGGATATATCCTGCAATATACAAAAATTCATTTCATTAAGGGTAATATAGACTTTTTATCACTTTTTATAAAAAGCATGGTCAACAAGGCCAATTTTAAAAGAACCCCCCCCCCCCTTTGGTACCCATTCTCTTTCATTTTTTTCTCTCTTATTTTCAACCACACAATCTTCCATAAAATAACATTACATGTAAATCGAAAAAATTTCATTATTTTTCAACCACATATTCTTCAAAAAAATATTATTTCAAACATTAAAATTTGGAAAAAAAAAAAAAAAAAAAAAAAAAAAAAAAAAAAAAATTGGAGGTCAAACGGGGTCTTGGTTTGATTTTGATGTTGTTAAGATTTTTTTGCTCTAGAACATATGAAATTTTATATTTAGATTAATAATTTTGAGTTAGTATATAATAAAATTTAGATTTTCATGAATTGGATTGAGTTAATATGTATGGAAAATTAACTTGCATTAATTCAAGTGATTCATGCACTCCCTGTCACTTTTTTTTTTTTTTTTTTAAAGATCCCAGTCCATCTCATATGAATTTATTTGTATCAATTATTTATCTGCATACATTTGTGTTGGTTAAAATTTAAATTTAAATATGAATATGAATATGAATTGAAATATTATTTTACATTAAAAAGCAACATGATGTAGCACTTTATTTGTATTTCTGTATATGAATTAAGATGTTAAAACTTGAAAGTTACATTCTGTATCACTTTTTTCTAAAAATATTGCAGTCAAACTCATTTGAATTCTTTAGAATCAGTTAAATAGATGAATACATGTGTTTGTGAAAGTATAAGTATGAACATGACTTGAAACCTTGTTTTACATTAAAAAATAACATGGTGTAATACTTTATTTATATTTTGTAAATGAATTAAGATGCTAAAACTTGAAATTGACTTTCTATGTCACTTTTTTTTTCTAAAAAGGACAATATATTTCATTTCAATTCTTTAGAATCAATTAAAGAGATGCATACATGTGTATTTGTGAAATTTAAATATGAATATGAATTTAAACCTTGATTTACATTAAAAAGTGACGTGATGTAACACTTTATTTGTATTTTTGCATATGAGTTAATTTATTGAAAATTAAAAGTGACATACTCTGTCACTTTTTTTTTTAGTGTCAATAGAATCCACAAATAACCTTGTTAAAATGTAAATGTCACCTTTTAAAATGCAAAATTTTGACACTATTGAAAAATAGTGTTCTAAAAAACGTAATGCGTGACGATATGCGGATATCAAGTTTCGGGCAAGATGAGCCTACGTGAGGCTTAATCATAAAAATGTGTAAAAAAAGTTTCATTATTTTAGTATTATTTAAATTTTTAATCAATCTGAAAATCATTTAATAATTAAAATTACATTTTTTCAAAGTTTTCAACAAATAGATAAATTTAGAAATCACAATTATATAATGTAAATAGCATAGAAGCTTAAATCATATCGAACTCCAATTCAATATCATTTTCTTCATCTAATTCATCATCTGTATCATCTAATACAAAATCGATCTTTTTAAGAAAATAAAAAGCAAAAAAAATCATATATATGTAATAATGCTTGCCTAAGCTCGCTTATGCGGTCAAAGTCGTCGTTGGCACCATGCCTCATGCGTTGGCGGCGTCTAAGCACGCTATATTGAACACAATTAAAAATAGACTAAATTATTATTATTGTCATTGATATGAAATTACGTCCCTAATACAACTGACGAAATCCTGTATTTATATATAAGCTGAATTTGACAAGAATTTTATGAAATTTAAAGTGTGAAAAAGTACATGTCATCACTTTTTTGAAAGAGTCAAGGTATAATACTGCTAAAAAATATCATATTGTTATAAAATAGAGAAGAAGAAGAAGAAGAAGAAGAAGAAGAGAGAGAATTAAGTCAATAGACTTGTGTGTGTTTTATTAATGAACAAAGCCCTATATTTATAGGTAAGAATCAGGGATACAATGGTAATAATTTCTAGGGTTGCAGGGGTACAATTGTCATTCACTACAAACCCTAATAAACTTTCCTTTTACAACACTCCCCCTTGAATGACACATTACAAAATATCTGTCTCGTTAAAACCTTGTTTGATAAAAACCCAATGGGACAAAAAAAATCAAACGAAGGAAAAAGAGTACAGTTATTTTGGAGTATTAAAAATAAATGCTGCCTCATTAAAACCTTGCTAGGAAAACCCAGTGGGATAAAACCTAAGCGAAGGAAAAAGAGTACAGCTACTCCCCCTGATGTTAATCACTGCAAGTCTTTGAGTCGATTCATTCCAATCCCATGGACTAATTTCTTGAATGTAGATGTTGGGAGTGCTTTTGTGAATAAGTCGGTCACTTTGTCACTTGAGCGAAATTGTTGAACGTCGATGTCGCCATTCTTCTGAAACTCATATACTTCGTCCTATCACCATTGATATAGGTTTTGCAATACAAGTTGCATTGTCTTCATACAAATTTGTTGGACTATCTTTTGTTGAAGTTAACCCGCATGATGCTTGGATATGATGAGTCATGTTCCTCAACCATACACATTCTCGCATTGCTTCATGGATTGCAATAATTTCAGAGTGATTTGAGGATGTTGCTGTCAATGATTGCTTCACAGATCTCCATGATATAGTTGTTCATCCACGTGTAAACACATATCATGTTTATGATTTTGCTTTATGTGAGTTGGATAGATAACCTGCATTTG
This sequence comes from Osmanthus fragrans, assembly GCA_019395295.1. Classification (NCBI taxonomy): domain Eukaryota; kingdom Viridiplantae; phylum Streptophyta; class Magnoliopsida; order Lamiales; family Oleaceae; genus Osmanthus; species Osmanthus fragrans. The sequence goes on from CM033361.1 coordinate 14,457,892, forward strand.
CATATCCCACTAAGGTAGATCTCGACTTTTGAGAGTAAAATAATCTCAAATCAATGTACCTTTTATGTAATGAAAAATATGTTTAACATAATTCAAATGTCTTTGAGTTGGTGTAGAGCTATATCTTGCAAGGAGATTTACAGAAAAAGCTATGTCGGATCGAGTGTAATTTGCAAGATATGTTAATGCTCCAATTGCACTAAGATATGGTACTTCAGAACCAATAATTTTTCTTCATCTTCAAGTGAACGAAATAGATCTTTTTCACATCAAGTGATCGAACAACCATAGGCGATGTCAATGGATGCGCATTATCCATATAAAACCGTTTTAGAACTTTTTCTGTATATGTAGATTAATGAACAAATAATCCTTCTGGTAAATGTTCAATCTGCAACCCGAGACAAAATTTGATTTTTCCCAAATCCTTCATATCAAATTCATTTTTAAAATAATTAGCAGTTTTGTTAAACTCTTCAGGAGTTCCAATTAAGTTTACATCATCAACATAAACTGTCACAATTGCAAATCCAATGTTTGTTTTCTTTATGAAAACACATGGGCAGATATCATCATTTCTATAGCATTCTTTCAACAAATATTCGCTAAGGTGACTCTATCGCATGCTTCCGGATTGTTTCAATCCATATAATGATCTTTGCAATTTAATTGAGAACATGGTTCTCGGGCATGCATCATTTGAGTTATGCTTCAGGCATATTAAATATTTTCAGAGATAACATTAATAGTCATGACATATGAGTTGACTATCACGTATTTCTAATTTCATGTATCGTCAAGATATAGACTTGTGATTTCATTCACGACGATCTTTGAGAAAATCACTTTGTTGTGAGTCATACATTATACATCACGACTTTATTTTTCTCATTTTCTTTTTGCATAAATATATATTTTTAGATTTTTGGACTACATGTCCAAAAATATCATGTTTCTCTAGTAAATTCAATTTAGTATTGCGTCTTTTTTATTTGGCCAAATATTACTTCGATCAATATATTTTTGACGCATATATTTTGATTCTCACGATTCATATATGATGCAGCAACATCATGTACAAAACTGTTGTCGACAACTTTTCTTTTTCGATTTTATTTCTTACTCTATAACGACATAACTTATTGAGATATCTCAAATTTCAATATATCAGGTACCTGAACCTCTTCAGGGGTTTTATAATTTGTTATGTCTAAATACTCATTAAAAGTGTATGTCTCTTCAATGAGACCATCTTTGCTAATTGCTCCATTTTCGTTTGAAGATTTTGTTTGTATTAGAATCGAACACATCACGCTTCAGGTGTGCCATAGATATATCAAATATAATTATATCAAATTGTCCTCTTACGACATCAATTCGTATTGGAGCACTTTGATCCTTTTGATCAGTAAATGCTTCAAAACAAATTATTTTTCGAACTTCTGGTTCGAGTGATCTTTTGCGAGAATTTAGATAATGATGCATTTGTAGATTATTTTCAACTTCTTAATTCCTCTCCCTAATGCTGAAAGAATTGTTCAGTCAATTTGACAATAATTTTTTTCAGCATTATAAAATATCACCTATTTGGGATAAGGATTCAAACTATGCATTTATTCTCAGCATTCTTTATTTTTCATCTCAGTGCATTGTGATGTGTTGATTTTGCGTATACTGCACTATCAAAATAATTAGATGAAAAATTAGGCTCTGACCATAAGCCAATTGTAATAGGGAGAACTATGATATTGGCAATGATGCGTAATAGAATTACCCAAACAAAAAGGGGAAAACACTTTGTTCTCAATTAAATTAATTGGAGGCATTTAACAAACAATAGTGTTAAATAACTTATCGACATCTCAACTAACACTTATTCAAATATTGAGATTTATGCCCACTAGCATTAATAAGACACAGTCTTGATTATATAATTTGAAAATTATGCTCATAACTCGAGCAATAATTTCGCAAACTTCAGATTGCGAACACCATGCAATCATCTAATATTTGTATCAAATCTATTAGATACAAATAATATTTAGATGGTCAACGTGGTGGGTGACGGCCCCATATATCACCCTTATTAATTTTCAAAATATAGTGAATTGAATCATATTTTAGCTAGTGACGTTTAATGATCAATTGTCGATAAAGAGAACAAACGATATATATGAATTCATTGGATTGAAGAATCCTCTGGTTCTTCATTGAATATCCATTTGAATTTTAAATTTCGCATCATTATTGATCCAGCGATGGTCCAATTGGTCATGCCAATCAAATTGAACTTCTGGTTCAATATAAGATATATTTCAATTATTTAATTTCGAAGAATATGAATAAACATTATATAGTCATATATCATTCAAGTAGTCAAACTAATCAATGTTCTCGTGACATTAGTTATATGCTTTCCTTCATAGATAAACACGAATTCAAAATGATATATTTTTCGAAAATGTGATACTTCGAGAACAAATTACTTTTAATTCTAAATTTTTCAAGAGCAATAGATAAATATTCTTCTGGAATATTGGGATCGTAGTATCATACTCTTCAAGGACAACAACATATTATTATTTGAAATAATAAATTGGATAAAAATTTACTCTTCGAGAGTAAAAATAGAATTTTTTTTTAATTATGCTATTTGAGAGCAAATAAAATATAACTAGAACATCAATATATAAATCCTAATGTAGAAGAATGGATACGTAAAGAAATTGAATAATTTAATTTATGATTTCACATAGAAATCAATTAATATTCTTCTGGAATATTGAAATTGTAATATCATGCTCTTTTGGAGCAAATAATATTATTTTAGAATATCAATATAATGTTGTGCTAATTCATGAGCAACAAAATATTTGTAATATACAGATCTATAAATAATATTCTTCTGAACTATTGAATCGGAGTGTTTTGCTCTTCAGGAGCAATAACGTATTATTGTTTAAAATAATAAATTGTATAAGAATTTACTCTTCGGGAGTAAAGAGATAATTTTTAATTATCATCTTCGAGAGTAAGTAAAATATTATTAAAACATAAATAATAGTGTGCTACTTCAGGAGCAACGAATTATTATTTAGAAAATATTAACTCTTCAGGAGTCGTTTATTATTTGTAGAGATGAGTTTCTTCAGGAGCAATAACATTATATTCATTTATGATATCGATCTAGAAAATTTCTCAAATCAGAAAATAAACTAGATCTCATAGAATTCGATATTCTAGCACAAGTAATATTCTCCTAGAATATTAACATCATATGAAATTTAATATGCATAAATTTTGAGTTCTTCAAGAATGGTAAAATATTCTTCATGGACATTAATAAGTATAGATGTGCGCTTTATTTGGATAACATAATAATATAAAAAGAATATAAAGTCTACTAAGCACATAGATATGGAGAAAGAAAAGAAATTAAACCTGGTATGTGGTGTGACACGTGAAACGGATGATGGCGTTGATTTATCACAGACGATGACTTTGATTTCTTCCCATTAATTTATCAATGATTATCATTGCAAAGCCATGGTGACTGTGGACTACCGATTGTTATATGCTAATGTACACCATAACATATGTGGTTTGACTTTGTAGCATGTGATTGAAAATGTCAACGCACAACATAACATGACAATATTTATGATATTCCATTGATTTAAGCTGCTGCCTCTGGTTGTTGAAGACAAATCTATACTAGATAAGTTACGTGTTTTCCTTCAGGGATAAACACTAATTTAAAATAATATGTTTTTCGAAATATGTGCTACTTCGGGAGCACATTGTATTTTAATATTACTTCTTCAAAAGCGGTATATTAATATTCTTCAGGAATATTAAAAATTATAATTTATGCTCTTCAGGAGCAAATAATATTCTTTTGGAATATTAATTATAATATTGTGTTACTTCAAGAGCAACAACATGATAGAATATTAATTTAAAATTTAAAATAGAACATCACAAATATTTAAACAAAAATATTAATTACCATACAAACAAAAAATGATGTACAAATTATTTACCAAATAGATAGGATATGAATTTATATTTAAAATTTAATTAGCAAACATGTATTAGGAAATAAAATCTTCATATATAGAAGTTAACAAAATTGACAAAATTTTATTGCCTAAATCTTTTAACAACATGTATTAATAAAAAAATGTCAAAAGTGCACATGAATTTCATAAAGAAATTATTATTATTGCTATTATTCAATAGCATTAGCACGTGAATTGGCTAATATTAAGGGAACATGAATTAATTGCAGTCAGGAATAATTACAGAAAAAGTGAATGACATGAAATAATTGCAGAAAAAAATGAATCACATGAACATGTAGAATTCAATAGAAACAATCATATTGATAGATGAACAACCAGAAAAAATTAAGCTCATCTAATCGGCTGACTGTTGGAATTTACTTTATAAAAAAAATCACATTGATAGATGAACAAGAGTAATAAACATGTAATCGGCATGTATAATTCACATGTAACCAAATTAATTTTGGTACACCTAATGAATGATTATACTTAAAAAAAAATTACTACCTTCACTAGATTTGAAAAATTAAGTTTTCGTGCTGATAACGTGTTATAAAATAGAGAAGAAGAAGAAGAAGAGAGAATTAAGTCAATAGACTTGTGTGTGTTTTATTAATGAACAAAGCCCTATATTTATAGGTAAGAATCAGGGATACAATGGTAATAATTTCTAGGGCTGCAGGGGTACAATTGTCATTCACTACAAACCCTAATAAACTTTCCTTTTACAACACATATCAGTTTTTCATAGAAAAGTAACACGTCATGGCCCTTTAAACCAATATAAATATTCATGTGGTATGATTAACTCTTAATCCTATAAAAAGAGAAAAGTAACAAGAAATTCAAAAAAGGGAAAAATATTAAAATAGTAACAAAAACACGAAATCAATTTGACAAAATAAATTTGAGCGTAATTAATATGAAAATTTGTAGTTTTAATCAGTTTTAAGGATTAATATTTTATTTTTAAGGGTAGTGGGCTAAATTTCCCTATATACTTATTATTTTATTAAAATAATATATTTACTTATATTATTTATTTTTCTTAAAGAAATTTTCTTTGATCGACACGTGGTTATTTATAAAAGTACGATTTTTGGTTAAAACGTGTCTTTCTGAACATTTGACTGTCCAGATAAGTTGTGTTTGTTCAATACACAACTTTTCGATAATTGTGTCTTATGGACATAATATTTCGATTTCTATAAATTGACCTTCATATGTTGAATTTCATTAATTACAAAATCAATACAGATTCTCTCTTGCAAAATAATATTCATTTTCTTACTTACATTTTCTTCATGCACTATTCCTTACTTACATTTCAGTCCCAAATATTATTCTCTTGCATTTTATATTCATCTTTCAATTCAGAGAGATCAAAACATTAGTAAGTTAGTCAGGTCTTGCAATTTGGGGTGCTACAATTACAAGTTGAAGTCATTGTATATTGGAAGACAAGACAAGTGCAGAAAAATCGTCGCACCAGTGCAGGGCCGTCGAAGTCTTGCCTCAACTATATTAATTTATGCTTTATTCCTTTCATTTAGTAAATTGATTCCACTTATTAAAAAGGTTATTTATTGAATATATTATTTTGCACGGTAAGTTCATCATATAACATATTATTTTCCCAACAGTTTTTCCATGGACTACACTGGAGCGTCTTGAATTCATGGGTTCTGATCATCGTCCTATACAGATTACGATGGATAAGCGCCCTCTAGAATGGTGGTCACGGATGATCGGCTGAGGAAGCTTAGGTTTGAACTATTTTGGCTGAAGGAAGAGGCTACCTGGAGGTGGTAGAAAGGTCATTGGAACGAGGAAATTTTAGGAAGGAGGGGAGAGGAGCTTAGAGGGGTTCAAAACTGATTGGCATCTTATGATTGGTTGGCTGCCTTATATAACTCTGGTGGGTGCCAATGTCATATGCCGGAAATCAGAGAATGAGGTCGATATCCCATCTTGTTAAGGTGGAGCTACAATCTGGAGACTGAGACACAAAGTACTTTCTACTGAAAGCCTCTAACCGACAAAGAAACATAGCATAACAAAGTTGCCTGATAGAGACGGGGTACGGAGGGAGGTAAATAGAAATTTATTAACACATTGTTGGATTATTTATGGAAAAATTTTACGAGTTCAAAACCATAGGACTTGACCTCGGGTTTTAGAGGGTCAAAGTGTAGCTCTCGCCGGCTGATTCGGCCTATCTTGAACTCCCCTTCACAGCTTATGAGATTGCAGTAGCACTCAAGAGAATCAAGGATATGGGACCTATTGATGTAGAATAGATTGTTGAATGGATTGAAGAAAAATTGGATCGAAATGGAAAAAAAGTAATAGTGCAAAGAGAGCATTGGAACTTTGGTTTGAGCCCATAATACCATTTCAAAAAAGAGAATGACGAGACGAGTAGAACTCACAATTGTAATATACGATGGATTTTTTCCAACCGAGTTTGTTTAGGACTTGAAAACTACATTTACAGTTTCAGGGCTATTTTTGTCATTTAGTTTATTTCGAATTCTTTTTAACTTTTGTTTGTTTAAACTTGGTTTTTATTAATTTTAGTCATATCAAACTAAGTTTTCATGCAATATAAATAAAGGGTCAACTTATTATTTTGATAATCTTTTCATTATTAAAATTCGTGAGTTTATTCTTTTCATAATTTGGTGGATTCTAAATTTCGTTCAACTGTTGTTGCGGGGTGTTGGAAACAATAGACAGAATGAACAATAGACAATAAAAAATGAATGAATCATTGAGCATATAGTTTGGGGATGAAATAATAGGAAAGGTGCAGTGGACGATAGCGAATCAGAGTTAGAGGAGGAGTTTGAAGCACCACCACATAACCCGAATCATCAAAATCGAAATACCTTTGATAATTATAGGATTAAAGTAGACATTCCTCCATTCCTTAGTAACATCGAGATCAAGAACTTCTTGGTTTGGTTGGTAAAAGTTGAAAGATTCTTCAAAATTATGGATGTTTCAGAGGACAAGATGGTTAAAATGGTAGCATTATGTTTGAAATCTACAGCAGTAGTATGATGGTAACAATTACAGAATGCTCGAAGGAGACAGAAAAAGAGTAGGATTCGAACTTGGAGAAAGATGAAGCAGTCTATGATGGATCAATTTCTACCTGCAGGTTATGAACATATTTAATATCGTATGTACCTGGAATGCACGCAGGGCAGTTGTCTATTATCTGACTACACTAATGAATTTGTGCAATAGGCAAAGCAGAAAAATTTGTCAGAATTTGAAAATAAAAGGTAGTCAAGTATACTAGTGGTTTGAAGATGGCTATTCAAGATAGAATTGGGTTGCAGAATATTTAGACATTGCAGCAAGCCATTAAAATAGTGATGAAAGCTGAGATGATGGAATCTAATAAGAGGGCGATTTTGTATAGAAGGCACTCACCTGTCGAAACATCATCATTCGTTCCTTCAGACAAAAAGAAAGCCCCTTCAATAAACCCAACCAATCCTAACAGGAGTAATGTTGACAACAGTGGTCAGCGTGGGAATAGAGGTCAGACTCGAGGTGCACCTCAGAATGCCAATATGTATGCTAAGCCTAAGGAAAATATTTGTTATAGATGTCACAAGCCTGGACATCGTTCCAATACCTGTCCTGAAAGAAAGTAGGTTAATTTGGTGGAATCGAAGGCAATGGATGGGGAAGAAGACACTGAGGTGGAAGATTACTATGCGGGAGTGGAGTTTGCTGCTGAGAAATGTGTAAAAAGGCTCACTTTGGTACTGCAGTGGATCATTTGTCACCTAAGGAGGAGGGCAGCGTCACTACATCTTTCTATCACTTTATTATGTCAAGAATAATATATGTGAAGCGATTGTAGACAATGGAAGCTATGTAAATTTTGTGTCGAACAAGTTGGTGAATTTGTTAAAATTACCAACTAAGAATCATCCTAAACCTTATTCTCTTAGTTAGTTGAAGAGAGGTCCTTCCATTTAGGTTGCTGAAACTTGTAAAGTACATGTTTCCATTGGTAAGCATTATAAGGATGAAATTATGTGTGATGTCATATGTATGCTTACCGCCAACGACAATTTGATATTGATTCAATTGTCAAATGACGTAATAATGTAGTACTCTTTTCATGGGGCAGTTATAAGATCGCTATGGTTCCCTTCAAATGGGCGGAGAAGTCTACTTAACAACGAAATGAGTGTTTTCTTACCCTTACAAGTAATGAAAAGCATATTATAGAGTCCATAAGAAAATTTAATTGCTTTTATCCAGATGTGGTTAAGGGGTTTTTTACAGCAAATAAGGAAGACGATGGTGTTCCATCTGAGATGCAAGAAATATTGACAAATTTTGAGGATTTGGTTTTCGATGAATTTTTGAATAAGTTACCTACTATGAGGAATATTCAACACCAGATTGACCTGGTACTTGGAGCTAGCCTTCTAAATTTGCCTCCTTATCGAATTAGTCCAAAGGAAAATGAGATTATGAGGAAAGAAATTGAGGAGCTGTTGAGGAAATGATTTATAATGATTTCCAAAGAATGATGGAAAGTGGTGTATGTGTGTTGACAGTCGTGCCATCAACAAGATAACAGTAAAGTATGGGGTTTCCATTCTATGGTTGGAGGACATGTTAGATATGCTTGGGAGTTCTAAGGTCTTTTAAAAATAGACCTTCACAGTGGCTATCACCAAATTTGTATCAAACATGGGGACGAATGGAAGACTACCTTTAAGAGTAAGGATGGACTTTACGAAAGTTTAGTAATGCCATTCGGACTTTTAAATGCTCCGAGTACCTTCATGAGGGTGATATACCAGGTTCTTTGTCCTGTTATTTGGTCTTTTGTTGTGGTTTACTTCGATGATATACTCATTTATAGCAAGTCCAAAGAAGATAACTTGAGTCATTTGAGGTAAGTCCAAGGGGTTCTGAAAGAAAATTAGTTGTGCATCAACCTGAAGAAGTGCACTTTCTATATGTATAAGATGTTGTTTCTAGGCTTTGTGGTTGGTGAAGATGGTCTATAGGTGGATGAAGAGTAGACAAAAGCAATCCGAGATTGGATTACACCAAAATCAGTTTCTAAAATAAGAAGGTTACAAGGTTTAGCAACCTTCTACAGGTGATTTATCAAGCATTTTAGCACTATTATGGTACCACTCACAAAATGTTTGAAGAATGAGAGATTTAGTTGGGAAGAGTAGCAAGATAAGAGCTTCGCCTTCATAAAAAATAAAAAATAAAAAGTTGTACACATATCCAGTATTAGCTTTGCCAAGTTTCGAGAAGAACTTTGAGGTAGAGTATGATGCTAGTGGTATAGGTGTTAGGGCTATCTTTTCTTAAGAGAAGAGACTCATGGCTTTCTTTTCTGAAAAGTTAAGTGATGTTAAGCAGAAGTGGAGTACCTATGAGTAAGAATTCGATGCAGATGTGAGAGTTTCGAAGCAATGGAAACACTACCTTGTACAGAATGAGTTTGTTTTGCTAACTGATTACCAAACCTTAACGTTTATTCACAGTCAGAAACATATTGGGAGGATGTATGCTTGGTGGGTGACTTTCCAGTAGAAATTTTCTTTTGTGATTAAATATCAATCTGGAAGTGCACATAGAGTTGCCAATGCCCTGAGTTGGAGAGCTTCTTTATTGGTCACACTATCATAAGAAAGTGTTGGGTTCGAATGCTTGAAGAAATTGTATGTGGATGATCCTGACTTTAAGGAGATTTTGAGCAAGTGTGTGAATCGTGAATCAATGGTAGATTTTTATATCAAAGATGGGTATTTGTTTAAATGTCTCCAGCTTTGCATTCATGTTTCATCTCTACGTGAAAAGTTTATTCGAGATCTGCATGGTGGAGCTCTAAGTGGACACATGTGGCTTGACAAGACAATAGCCAGTTTGGAGTTTAGCCATAATTGAAGCGAGATGTTAGATTTATAGTCAGAAAATGTTATATTTGTCAGGTGTTAAAGGGTCAAGTGCAGAATATCGGTTGTTCATGCCCCTTCTTGTCCCTCGGAGTATATGGCAAGATCTTGCTATGAATTTTGTTATGGGATTACCTCGTACTCAACGGGGCGTAGATTCTATTTTTGTGGTGGTTTGATGGTGTTTGACAGGTTCACTAAGATGACTCACTTCGTAGCTTGTCGAAAAACATCAAATGTATCGAGTATTGCCAAACTATTTTTCAGGGAGGTTGTTAAATTGCATGGAATTCCCAAATCTTCACATCAATTTTTTTTGGGGACATTTTTGGATTATCTTGTGGAATTCGTTTGGAACCAATTTGAATCGAAGCATAACTGCTCATCCCTAAATTGATGGACAGACCATTCCCTTGGAAATATGGTTCGAAGTGGTTATGGAGATAAGCCCAAACAGTGGGATCTTGTACTACCTCGGGTGGCGCTTGCATACAACAGCGTCGTTCATACTACTATAGGCAGATCCTCGTTTGCTATTGTGTATATCGAGGTTCCTTACCATGTGTATATCGAGGTCCCTTACTATGTGGTAGTTCGGTGAAGTTGCCAAAGGCAATAGTAAGAGTGTTACTGTTGGACATCTAGCAGAAAAGGTGTTAGCAGTCCATGATAAAGTAAAACGAAAGTTGGAGAAGACTAATACAAAGTATGAGGTAGCAGCAGATTCACATCGACTGGATAAACAATTTCATGAAGGAAATTCAGTGATGGTGTTTCTAGGAAATAAGAGATTTCGTGCGAGTACTTACAACAAACTGAAATCGAGAAACTATGGCATTTCAAAGTACTGAAGCGAATTAGCAGCAATGCTTACATTATTGATTTGTCATCTTCTATAGATATCTCTAGTACATTGATAAGTGCGTTTTACGTACTTATTTAGATCACAAAACATGGACAATTGATTGTAATTATGTTGAAATATGGCTTAAGTCTATGTAAATTGCGTTTGCGGGACTATATCGATGGAAATAACGATAAGTGAGTGAAAAAGAGCAAAAAATGACCAAAATGGAAGAAAGCCAAAATTCAGGGACTAAGACGCACTTATTCGAAAGTGACTCGAGACCCAAATCAAGAACGAAAATGAACTAAGTAAGAGATTGACGAAATCAAAGAGTGTTAGAGGGAAGAGAACGAAGAAAAGAAGTCAAAATGAGGAAGAACGGAGTCGGGGACCAAAACGGCGCAATTGTGAAGTTAATTGCACCATGCAGCCGCATGGTACAAACTTCCATGTAGTCGCATGACAATCCCAAAACGCAGCCTGAACCACAACATTTGAACCATGCGGCCGCATGGTTATTTTTACGCAAAAATTTCTAGTTTCCGTTTTTAACTTAAACTCTTATGGAAACCAATTTTTGGACGATTTTTTAACCCTAGACTCCACAAAAAAGAGGGCTACGCCTATTTTGAGATTATTCTACACATTGGAGAGCAAGACAACAAGGAAGGAGAAGAAGATTCATCCCAAGATTTAAGATTTAACTCAAGAATTAAAAGGGTTATGTCGTCTCCAACCTATTTATTTTGTTTTCTTACTTCTATCATGTTAGGTTAGTTTTTCATGTACTAGGTGAACGATGAATTTCACAATGTGATCTTGTAATTTCTATTTTGCAATTTGACATTTAAACACGTTTGATGGATGTTGAATGATTTATATACAATTTATTGTCTCCATAATTAAATGCATGTGATTATGTGAGTTTAAGTGATCTATTTTATGCATTCGAAAGAAGGAAAGTAGATTTTACAAGGTATAAATCATCGTAAGGTCCTATAGGGGATAGAAATATACCGCTATGCTTTGCGTGAATCTCTAAATGTTTACAAAACGTTATGCATTCGTGTATATTGCACTTGTCATAGAAATATAGTCAAATGGTATGCTAGAATAGGTTCAATTCTATTCAAAAGAGATTGTTGGATAAGTTAGAAACATTGATTCTTCAATCTATTCATCGTGTCATCAATTTGTGAAATAGGGGTTAAAAGTGAACTTGTTTGGTGATTCGGGATCCTAGTGCGCTTTTATTATATTAATTTTATAAAACATGCTTTCAAACTTCATAATGCATTCTAGTATAATTCGCATATAGTGTAGTAAATTCATTCATAGTAGGATTTATTATCTAGTTCGGTTAGAATTTAGTATAAAACACATCAAAAACTCATCTAGTTTCGGTTAAGGTCGAGATAATTAGTATTAAACTATTCAATCTCTGTGGAATCGACAATCCGGACTCTAAAGTCCACTTTATTACTTGTAACGAACCGTACACTTGCGGTGGTTTTAAATCGAACGATATTTTCGTGAACATACATTCAGTGTGGCAGATCTATATGACTTCAATGAAGATGATGAGCCTCTTTATACAAATTATAACTCATGGTCAAGTTCTTCGAAGGTGGAAAGGCTGATGTAGAACAGATTGTTGAATGGATTGAAGAAAAATTGGATCGATTGGGAAAAAATGTAATAATGCAGAGAGAGCATTCGAACTCCTACTTAGGCCCATATTACCATTCCGGAAAGAGAACGATGAGACAAATAGAACTCACAGTTATGACATATGATGGATTTGCGCCATCTGAGTTCGTTTAGGACTCGAAAATTGCTTTTAAATTTTAGCGCTATTTTTGTCATTTAGTTTATTTTGAATCCTTTTTTATTTTAGTTTGCTTAAACTTGGTTTTCATTAATTTTAGTCATCTTATACATGATTTTTGTGTAAACCCTTATAAAAAAAGGGGTTAATTCATTGTTTTGATCATTTTTTTCATTAAAAAAATTCATGAATTTATTCTTTCATAATTAAGTGGATTCCAAATTTCATGTTTTTAAGGTTTTTGCTTGAATTCCTTGTTTCGCGTTGCATCACCTATGAAAGCCCTGGTCCGGATGGATTTCATGCTTTATTTTTTGTCATTGGGAACTAGGGCTGTAAGCAAAAATCACCAAATCGAAAAATCAAATCGAAACCACATTTTGGAAACCGTCGGTTTGGTGCCACGTGGACCCGTCAACGAAATGGTTTTGAACCAAACCAAACCGGTCAAAAATGATTTGGTTTAAGTTTTAGAAATTTTATTACGGTTTAAAACCAAACCGGGCCGGTGAAAAATATATCAAAATTAAAATATTAAAAAGATGAAATTTTCTAAATTGTAACTTGTAAGACTTTTGTGTTGAGCTTTTTATTTATTTTTAAATGAGGCTCATATATTCCATAGGCTTTTAAACGGAAAATTTGAAACGATTCATCAAACAATCCCACATTGTATTTCATATAAATTACTATCACCAAACAATCATCAACTTATATAAACTGCATAATACTCCAATTATTAAACAAATTTCAATCAAAATCAAAATCAAAATCCTACATTGAATTGGACATCCTTTAAAAAATTATTGCAACTTCTGGTTCTATCGATTATAATTTGTAGAAATTTAGATGAAAAGTTTCGACCGGATCAACAACTATGTAATCAAAGTGAAAACAAAATATAAATTTCGGATCTTAGCAATGAAATTATATATTGTAAATAAATTTATTTAGATATAGATTTACCCAATATTCTAATTTGGCTTGAGAATCAGTTAATCAAATAATTATAAGAAGAGAGAATCAAAGAATCAAAGAGAAGAAGAAAAGTGCTGAGCTCTAAAATGTAGATGAATCTTATTATTTTTTATAAAAGTGATTGGAGATTGAATCATATATTTAACAAAAAAAATAAAAAATAAAAAACCTATGAGAATTGTCCGATTCTCTACAGTTCCCATACTAGAACCGAGAACTAGATCGGAACCGGTTGGTTCTTAATAATTTGTCCCAAAATCAAATTATTTTTCTAAATTTTCCGGTCCGGTTCCGCCGGTTATTGAAAAAAATGTTCACTCCTAAATTAATGGCATAAAAGTAGACATGTGAAAAAATATACTACGAAATCGACGGTTTAAAATCGGACAACAGATAAAGAAAATATACGGCGAAACTAGCGGTTTAAAACCGGACCAAACCGTTAGGTTTAGGTTTGAGTTTTTTTCAAACTGTTTAAAATGGTTTGGTTTAGATTTGAGTTTTTTTCAAACTGGTGTAAACGTAGTGATGGCAATGGGCCGAGTCGAGTCGGCTCGACTCGTTACCCTACAAGCTCGTGGGCAACGAGTCGAGCCGGGCTCGGCTTGTCAAAAAATAAGGATGTTCGGCTCGGCCCACAAGCTCGTGGCTCGTGGGCTTTGACGAGCCGAGCTCACGAGCTCGGCTCGTGAGCTCGCCTCCATTTTTTTTTTTTTTTAATACACGTTTTTTTCCTAAATTTTGTTTAAAAAAAATAGATTTTCGGTAAAATTTTATTTTATAAGTATTTTTATTTTGTAAACAATTTATTTAGACTTTAATAAAGTATATTTTTATAATATATTTTTTTAATGAATTTATCTTATAAATAATACTTATAAGTTTTTTGTAATTACAATTTAATTTTTTTACTTATAAATAAATTTTAATTAATATATTTTCATTTTCAAGTTTGTTTTGAAAAAAATATATTAATTGAAAATAATTATTTTATAAATAATAAAATTAAAAAAAATATGAGAAATTGTCAAATGATTTTTCAAAATATTTTTCATTTTAAAAATAATAAAATATTCAAATATAAACCCTCCTCCTTTATCCGGATTTGGGACCGGTTACTTCAATAGTTCAATTTCGAGTAGGTGGAGTTAAAAATTATACACGAACTTGTTACGTATACAATTTTTTTAAAAAAAATTATAAAGGTATTAAAATAAAAATTCGTTATAAATATGATTAAACTAAATATCACTTACTTGACTACATGCAATTTCGGCATATTTATCTTGCAGTCGAAAATGAGCGTCTTGCCAGTCCTTCACGCACATTAATGCTTCTAAAATATCTTCTTTTAGTCGATTTCTAATTTCAGAGAGAACCCTAGACCCTGCACTAAAAGCAGATTTCGAAGCTACAGTGCTAACCGGAGGTGTTAGTAGATCTTTTGTCATTGCAGAAACTATTGGCCATCGACGTTCATACTTTCGCCAGAAGTCAACTACTTCTTCTGAATTTTTCCTTAATGCATTGTTACTAGGCCAATTATGATTAAAGTAATCAAGTAATTCAGCTGGCATTGCATTGGGACTGTTACTCGATGTTTGAGTACATGCAGTGGAAGACAAATTACTATGACTGGATGAACCATATGCATATCCAATTTGACCATATCTATATGAGTTCATGCCTTCAAATAAATTTAAAATTTCAGCGTCGTCATCTCCTAAATTAGTGGGAGGAGTACTTGTAGAGTCGAAGGGTACACGAGTAACATGTATACCCATTCGTGAAGCATATGTTACATACATTTCAGATAAAGTTACTTCCAAATTCCTATAAGTAATAGGTACGTTAAAAGTTAAAGATTTTGACATTCGTTCAATTATAAATTTAGTACCCGATAAATTATATTGGGGGTCCATGACGCATGCTAATGAAAATAACAGGGGCAAGTCTTCCCAATATTTTCAAAACTTTAATTCCATGGCAATTATAACTGAACTAAAATCGGGGTCATCTTTATATCTATCAAAAGCCCTAAAAATTAGATAAAAACGTTGAAGGACCATACAACTAGTAGGATAATAAACACCAGATAAAATATTTGTAGAATCATAAAAACATTTCAAAAAAGCTTTAATTTTAATAACTAAAGCCCAATCGGATTCATTCAAAATATTTTCGTCGTCGTCCCTCATATGCTATTGCTAATGGGAGTGGAAATCACCATAAATATGTGGAGTTCCATCTATGCGCTACGTCATTAGTAAAAGTTTTTGAATGCGACACCCCATTTTTGGCACAAAAATTCTCAAACGCTTGTTTTCTACTAGGTGTAATAGTGATATAAGTTAGTGCATTCTTAATTCGTTGAATTTCATCATTAACATATTTTAAACCATCTTGTACTATTAAATTTAAAATATGGCATACACATCGAATATGAAATAAATAACCACCGAATTCGGGTTGAAATACTCTTTTCAATTTCTCGATAACAATATTATTTACACTAGCGTTGTCGAACGTAAAAGAACGAATTTTACTGTCGCATTTATATTCTCTGATAATGTTCATAATGACACTAAATATATTGGGAGCATTGTGCGGGTACTCAATAATTTTAAAAGCAATTATTCTTTTATGCATGATCCAAAGTGGGTCTATATAATGTGCGGTTACAGCAATATAACCTCTTTTATTAATCCCTTCCCATAAATTCGAAGTTAAAGATATCACACCCCATATTTTTCTAAATCGGCAATCAATGTTTTATTTGCAGTTTCAAAATATTCTATTGTATCAGAACGAACAGTATTTCAACTTACCCCAACGTACCTCGGTTGAAGACATTCTTGCACAAAGATAACGAAATGTTGGTTGTCCGTTTGTGCTAGTGGCAACTCAGATCCGGCAAGGTATTTTACCATTCCTGTTCGAGTTCTTTCTGTCGAATACATCCACGTACTAAGTGGCGTAGTAGTAGCACCGCTGCCTGGAATGCCAAATTGTAGTTGCGTTTGACCAGCAGGAAGAAGACCATGTTTGGCCACACATGATTTGTAGTGACGGTTGAGGTGGGTGGTTCCAATACCTTTTTGATGGGCCAATCGTTGTTGACAGTATTTACATACTGTTTTGGTTTCTTGAATTCCATCGATCACACGACCAGTTTGAACCAATTTAAAATGGTCCCAACATTTTGTCTGCTTCTTCCCCTTTCTCTTCCCTCTTGCATCGGGAATTTTAATAACAGGTTCATCATCCTGTTCCAAATCAATTGGAGCATCGACATCAACGTCATCCAAATCAATTGCATGACTACTTTCATGAACATTGTAATCTTCAATATTTTTTGGAATGGGTACTTCATCTAGACTGACGAACTCATTCTCAAATTGATTTTGGGGCACAAGTGCTACATTCTCGACTCCGACATCGAACAAGTTTTCAATAAATGAGCGTGGATCCATTTGTAAATAATTAAAATTGAATATTGAAGAAAAAGAAGAAGTGAAGTAGAATTGAGAAGTGAATGAATGAATATTATGTAGTAGTGTAGAAAATATATTGTAAAATCAAGATTATAATTTAATGATATGAATATAAAATGTAGAAGAGTATAGAAATAAGAATGAATAAATAATATTGATTATAATTGATTTGTAGAGAGTATAGTAGAGAATAAGAGATTGATAGTAAATTTGGTGAGAAAAAAATGTTGTAATTGATGGGTATTTATAGGAAAAAAATGAAATTTGAAAAAAAAAAAAAAAAAAAAAAAAAAAAAAAAAAAAAAAAAAAAAATTTGACAAAACTAAAAAGTTTGGTCACTGAAAATTCAGTGACCGTTCTGTTTACTGACTCTCTGCAAATTTTTTTTTTTTTTTTTTTTTTTGGTTGGTTTGGACGAGCCCACGAGCCCGAGCTCATGAGCTCGTCCACGAGTGGCTTGGCGAGCAGCTCGTCTATCTGACGAGCCGAGCCAAGCTCGGCTCGTTCAAAAAAATTTTGTTCGGCTCGTTGCTCGGGCTCGTTTTTTACGAGCCCGAACGGCTCGTGGCTCGTTTTAGACGAGCCGAGCTCACGAGCGGCTCGTCTCAATTGTCATCACTATGTAAACGGTTTGATTTGAAAATCTGTCAATAATCGGTAAAATCGAACCGCTTACACTCCTATTGGGAACTGGTTGGTCCATTTGTTATACATGCAACACTTGACATCTAGAATAATCAATTAATCATAAGTCACGACTGCAATAAATCACACGCATCTGGTGCTCATTCTGAAGAAGACGGATACTGAATCAAATGGTGATTTCCACCCCCATTAGCATGTGTAATGTCCTATATAAGCTCGTTACAAAGATGAAAAGAATAAAGAAAGTACTTCGTCTCTTATATTCAAGAATTAAATTGACTTTGTTCCGAGTAGACAATTCACCGATAAAGTGATGGCTACTTTGAGCGTTTAAATTCAATGAGAAAACAGAGGAATAGCAAGAAGGGTTCTTAGCACTCGAACTTGACATGACTAAGGTATATGATCGCGTGGAATAGAATTTTTTCAGAAGAGTAATGGAGTGCATGGGTTTTCCTGAGCATTGGGTATGAGTCATCTATAACTGCGTTTCTTCTTCCAGCTTTAATGTTTTATAGACCAAAATTTCGCACATAAACCATGGGTCCTTACTCGCCAGCGCATTAGATTAATTCCTGAAGACATTGCATCATAAAAATTTCTTCATAAGAAAAATGCTAATCTTACGAGGAACTCTCAACTTCCACGCCCTCTACCACCACTGGCTGAGACTCATCAGAACCTTTGCTGTGCTTCTCATGCTTTCCAAAATCAGAAGATGATACAAGTTCCGAACCACATGGCATGGAACTTGCCTTTCTTAGTCATAATGCCACATTATCAGATCTTCATTTCAGTTTCTGCTAAGAGAAATTTCCAAAATTTGTCGTGATCAATGGGAAAATTATCATTCACTGCTGCCTCATACCATGTATCAGTAGCTGTAACAAGGCAGCTAACCACCTCAAAATTGGTGTCATGGCAACTAGAGATCCTAAAAGGTTCTGTTACATTCCTCATCCCCAACTCCCATCTGATACCTTTGTCAATTACCTCTATGCCCCCATAAATGTCTTTTCCACTAGTATGAAGATCTATTTTAGTCAACGGCGTCCACACAAAATTTGTCAATGAAAATACTTCCCTTTGAGGATAGCACCCACCAAAGATTCAGGACAATGGACCAAGCACCTCGCTTCGAATTAAAGCTTGATTGATTCAAGCCCCAGTAAATTTCAATGCATTCACAACATCTTTCAGCTAACTTTCCAAGGGTTTGCATTTCCCTCTAAACTTGTGAAAACAGGACTTTTTGTATGCAGTTGCCGAAAACTGATTTGAAAACATCAGAAAATGTGCAAATAAAAAATCAAACCCAAATGTCAAATGATTAACAGTTTCAGAATACTATTGTACCATCCAATCATTCCAAAAATTCAAAGTAAATGTCGTTTCTATTTCAAAGAAATATAAATATTTGTTGAAAATAAAGATGAGAAGTTGGGGAGATCCGCCAAATCACGCACCGACCACTTCAGTTTCCTCAGCCATTGGCTCCTCAGCAGGCCGGTCCAACTTCACTCCAACATCTTCACTGTAATCACCATGAACCTACATGATCCCGCAAAGTTCATTATTTTAAGGACATCACGAGACTTTTAGTTGATTTTGCCCAATGAAATTCATGATATATTTATTAATTAAGACAAGCAAAGAAACTTGCCTCCATTAATTTGCCAAGGTCAAATTTGGGAGCTTTTAAGATCTTGACCTTTCGAATATACACATTCTGCAGAGGATAAATACTAGAAGTGGCCTTCTCAATCTCTTTTCCAATTGACTCAGGTATGAACTTCTGAACCAGATCCTTGAGATCGCAAGATTGTGCCTGGTTGATCATGATCTCCCGCATCTTCCTTCGAATCTAAGAAAACCAGAAGAGGGAAAAGTTATAATGATGGCAACAAATAAAGAACATAGAATTCCAACATCAAACTAATGACTAGATTAATGATGAGACTTTTTCAATGAATAATTCTATCGAATCATCTGCTGCTAGATTATATTTATCAGTGAAAAAGTAATTTAAACAGCAATCACTTAAATGGTAATTACTTGGCGAATCTGGCTTGATTGAGCATAACATGTCCTCTTTTGCTGGTTGGCACGCTTCTTAGTGAATCCAATGCAGAACATCCTCAAGGTGTAGTTGTCTGTTGTCTTGACATCAACGTGAGCCTCGATCAATGATTGCCATTTCCTCACAAGTGACCTCAATTTATCCGTTGTAAAGTTCATACCCTGTAATTGGTCAAAGGGAAATTAGCAGTCATCAAAAACTCATTAGACACACGATGCTAGAACGGAACAATTGAATCATACCCAGAAGTTCGTGAGAACATTCTTTCCTTGAACGTCTTCAGCTCTCAATCGAATCTTTCTGAAGGAATGGTCCTCGTCGCCTTGAAGATCAGCCAAGGACACTTCAAAAACACGGTGTTTAAGTCCTTCTGATGCAATCTGATGGAGAAATTGATGACAGATTTACTTCTTCCCATTGCTTAAACGGGAAAAAAAAAAACTTAAAACACAAAAGTTCAAATAGAGTATACATGGCAGCACGTCCCCATAGTTTGGAGGTAAGAACTGGGGTCAACGCAAGATTTCAAACATTCTAATTTTTTATGGTTCAGATCTATACTAAAAAGTCATCAACTAAAGTAAGGTAAAAAAACAACAAAGAAGTGCTTCAAATTAACTTATACTCATTTCCTGATTTCAACATAAATAAAAAGAGAACTTTTTGTCAAGGATAAGTACCTCGAAGCACAAAAATTGCACATTGACATATTCTTGTCAATGAAAAATGTGATTTATTGATTAACGATTTCAGCTATCATGTTTATATAATAATTACAAGAACGTAGCACAAGACTCCAAGGCTACATGACGAATTACAAATTATGCACATAAACAATTTGATTTTGAAAAGTCATATTGTCATTTACTTCTCAATAGGAGGAATGAATTATGACTCATCTTGATGCCAATTAGAAAGGATTCAAAATATTGAAAGAAAAAAATTAGCCATTCAAGAGGGCTAAAAACCTCCTAAAGGTCTCATTTCTCACCACATAAAAACCTGCCTTAGTGATCCCCCTCCTCTCCTATTTATTTCTATCTTCTAACTAACTTCCCTTGCTTCTAACAGTTTGTTGTTGCCTCTTAACAGATCTTGGTTGTCCTCTAACTGCTTCCAGATGACTCTCAAGTCTTCTTTGCCCTTCTAGAATATGTATATCGGATGGGGGCTTATCAGACACCTATATTAATACATACCTCTTGTTAAGAATGTCTCCAAAAAAATTTCATTACTTATTATTCTGAAGTATCAATTTTTCATAAATTGTTAATAATATTAAAAGACAAATAGATAATATCGATAAATTAAGTAACCCAAGGGAAAAAAACATAGTCGTAAAACGACCATCAAACACCCTATTGCGGATATGGACTTTCAATAAGGTTAAACTGTCAAGCCTCTTGTTTAGAGCTTAAGTTTACTAATTATTAGTAAGGCTCGTGAAGTTTTATAATAAGCTTGTCAATTCAACGATGCAATAGGGCCTTAGCAAACTGGCCCAACAATAATAACTTTAACCAAGTTGGATAAGAGTTGAACAAGACTGAACTTCAATTATTGTTAGCTTGGTCTTCAATAGTCCATTAGGTCTCCTGGATGGCTCTAACTAAATATGGACAGTAGACATATGATGCAAGATTACATAAACAATGTGACAGGATTTTGGAAAACAGATACAAATAGATTAGTGGACTAGCCACCATAGTTTTACACACGACACTGCACCTCTCCTTGGAGTGCATATCATCTCCTAGCAAGCCTAGTTCTAGCCTAACCCTATTTAAGACAGGAGCACAAACCTTTGTAAAACCAGGGACTTTTGAAGAATTGGAAACTAGAAAATGTCAGTGTACAAGAAGATTCTCTGTGTGTAATAACCTTCTTAACTAATTGTGTGGGTTTATAATAAGTTCATTAAGCTAGTTGTCTATTAGATGCAACTAGGCTTAGATATTTCGAAATATCTAAGCTCATTAAAATGCAATTGCTAAAAAGCAAATTCGTGGGTGCAAATTCAAAGTTGCATAGCACTCAAAACCCTAAAATTTAGACCATGAAAATCAGATTATGCATGTAGAAATCAATAGAAAATGAGCATTTCTATTAAACAAATGAGCATGACATTAAGGAACTCTGAACACTTCATGGACCATAATTAGAACCCCATAATCCGTGAATTATTCGTAAAATATCAGGCAAAGAGATTAAATATACAAAGCCAATTCGATATCTGTTTTTGGATATGAAATAAAAGTGACAAACCAAAATGATCCCATAAGTTTTAGAACATACAAAAAGGTGCAATGAATACAATAAAATACATGTGATAAAATCTCTACTATTTTCAATATCAAATAATCTGAATTAGCTGATCCAGGAACAATAACACAAGAAACATATCATATTAAATCTATTCACTATATATACACAGCTAAAATTAATTATGTAAAACTAACAAGTTTAAAAATTAAATTGGAAAAAGTAAATATCATTTTCCTCAAAAATAGTATTATTTATATTTAATAAATAATGTAAAACCATACCTTGGTACCCTGAGTACGAGTAACAAGAGTTTTGCCAATGTTTCTTGTATTGAAAACTGAGGGGGCTTTAATGTCGTACCAATCCTTCTTTGCAAATGGATCGACTCTATAAACACAATTAAATGATACATACATTACTAGCAAAAAAAAATAAAAAAACAAAAAACATTTATTCTTAATTAAAATGATAAATAAAAATGAACTTACGCTTTCTTCTTCCCTCCCTTCTTTCCCTTCGAAATCCTCTTGTTCTTTCTAGACCAGAAAAGAAATGCCGTCAATCATTAATATCCAAAGTTTCATTTTCAAACATCATACAAAAAGTTTGCGCAATCAGATAGTATATACGTGGGACTGTATATATCTAGAGAGATTGAGAGAGTACCCGACGGCCATTGTGGTGGTGGAGCAGCTGAGCTTCGGTTGACAGTGAGATGTCTCAGCAGGAGAGAGGCCTGTGCTATCTAATGTGCGCTCAGCAAAAACCCTAGATTTATAATTTGTTTATATACTGCACTGACTTAGACAAAATATTATTGTAATTTCATTTTTTTTTTTTTTTTTTTTTTTTTTTTTTTTTTTAGAATGTGCGGTAAAAAAGTTTTAAATTAACCCATAAAATTATTTTATTAAAAAAATATATTAATAACTTTTAAAAAATCTGAAATACAAATGAATTTTTAAAAAGGAATTTAAATCAAACTTAAAGAATTGGTGCTTCTTTAAACAAGTATCTCAAAAGAAATAGTGAAGATAGTCGGTTCTTTCTCTCCAAAATGGCCATCCTCTATTGAGCATGAGCCATGCTATAGTGTCATCTTAATTGACATAATTCTTGACACTTTACATATATGAAAAATATTATTTTATTTGTCTAGAATTCACACACTCACATGCGATCAACTAGGATGTCAAGGATTATATTCATTTAAAATTTTCCACTAAGCATTATTTTTTAAAAAAATTTATTAAAACCATAAAAAATATTGAAAAGTCATTTTTATCCTCACAAGGTTTTGAAGAGAGAGAGAAGAGGTTTTCCACACTACAAAAACAGTCGACCCACACCGTCAAGGAACCGACGACCCACACCGAAGATTGTCATTTCTTTGAAGAAAGTGAGTTTTGAAACGTTAGATAACATTAATTGAATTTTATCAACATGTTGTGATGTGAACCCGACCAAGAACAGGCTTGGGAACCCACGAACAAAAAGAACAAACCCAAGAAAGCTAGAAATCACGTCGAGCAAAGTTTCAACCCAACCCTTCATTTGACCCGTACCAAGAACCCAGATTTCACGCGAGGAATCTAACCCGTTGATTACCCGGAACTAGAACCGTGCAGTGGGAACGCCACAAAAGGACTGCAATCTCCTTTGATAAGTTCAAAATTAAGTCTTTAAACCATCAAGAAATTGGAGGAGAAAAACTCATAAATTTATATAAATCTCAATAATGTCAAAAAGGTGCTGTTTGGCCCCCTTTTTCCTCCTTACTCGTTTGGCTCGTTTTCAATGTCTTCCATCGCTTTGTGGCTTCTACCCCCAACATGAAAGCTGGTATTTGATGTGTTGACTCCAACATGTCGTGATCCGCTTCTCGAACAAGTGCTTGTATGCCTTTTATTGATGATTAGAAGATTCGATCCCAGCTTAGCTCTCTTTCCAATGTTCGCCCAGTTCTCGTGGATTCGTTGCGCATCCCGGATCACATCATCCCCTCTCCCTTTGAAAGGATTCGACCTTGAATCTAAATCTGCACCAAACGAAGCAACATTAGCAACTTCGAAACTATCAACGATCTCAAACTTACCCCCAATAACCAAGCTGTATCCATTGACTCTGCATATGGCAATGATATGAAGGTGTCCATCTTCCCGAGGACGTAGCCTGGACCGCCATCGAATTCGTGTCCATTTCACACGCATGATCACCTGTGTCTTACCAAATCCATTACTAACACCAACAGATGAAAAGATTAAAATGGACAAGATCAGTGAATTAGAAGTACCAAAGTGCGGGCTAGGGTTATGAGGCATTGAACTTAATCCTGACACATTCCATAAGTCCAGTCCAAAACAGGTGATAACATTATGATTAGAAGAATAACAAACATGCATCATATCACCCCTAATGCACTCTAGTTGCTTGTTATACACAATTAACTCCATATGACATGCTTGAATCTCACAACGTAGCAAATGTATATCATAGACAAGTAAGAAACTTTCCATAGGAATATAACACACCAAACTGACTCTACTCATAAATTTATCAAAACCATCACCCCTGGCAAGACCACTTAACTTATGTAAGATACTAAGTCCATGAGTTGTTCCAAATGCTAGCCTAGGTGTAAGGGTCTGAGACGTTACCTTAGTGTGTTTCCATCCCATTGCACTGTTACTCACCAATTTCTCTATGTTTCCTGCATCAAGTGGATAGTCGAGGTATGGCGCCTTGCGAATTAAACCGCCATGGATCAAATTCTTGAAATCCTGTAAAGAAGAAATATCCAATCCGGGGGAGGGAATGTTAGCTCTCACTAAAACCCTCTCACACTCGACTTTTCTCACATATAAGCTCACCTTGGAATTTTCTCTCCTCTCTGAATTTTCTCTCAAGCTCTCATTTTTCGCTCTTTATTTTTGTTCTCTCGCTCACTTTTCATTTTCAATTGATTCTCATGGACCTGCTGTGGTGTCAAAAGAACAAGTGTAATATATTTTCCATTCTGTACAAAGTTGTATCTATTTGTAAATCCATCATGCTCCACCCTTCTATCGTACTGCCATGGCCTACCTAACAAGAGATGCCCCGCATGCATTGGAACCACATCACATAACACCTCATCACTATACCGCCCAATGCTAAAGTTCACCAATGCCCTTCTAGTAACCCGGACCTCTCCACAATTATTTAGCCATTCTAATTTATAGGGTTGTGGATGTCTCATAAGAGGTAAACCCAACTCCCCTACAAGGGTTGAGCTGACCACGTTTGTACAACTCCCGTCATCTACTATCAAACTGCACACCTTATCCTTAACATGACACCTAGTGTGAAACAAGTTTTCTCGTTGTTGCTCATCTTCACCCACCTTCACTCGTGTAGTAAGAGCACACATTACCACTAGTGATTCCGCCACTGGATACTCCACACAAGTCTCACCATTAACATCCTTCAACCCAGGCATACTATCACTCTCACTTCCATCATCCGACTCTTACTCTCCATTCTCCCTAATGATCATCACTCGTCGGTTTGGACATTGTGAAGCAATATGCCCCGCACCCAAACACTTAAAACACTTAATATCCCTCGATCTACCAGTTTGAGACTCACTATTTGGTTTATGTTTATTCACCTCCTCCTTAACCTGAGGCACTTCAACCTTCTCCCTAGTCACAGCCCGATCATGCCTATCACCACCACTCCATTTGGGTTCCGTAGGAAATCTCGCTACCCCCCTGCGCCCAAGCTGTCTCTCCACTTTCATTGCTACATGCACTAAGTCCTCAAATTCTACATAGTGCTGCAATTCCACAATGTTGGCAATGTCCCTTTTTAGCCCATTTAAAAACCTAGCCATGGTAGTTTCCCTATCCTCCTCTATGTTTGCTCTAATCATTGCTATCTCCATCTCCTTAAAATAATCTTCCACACTCCTAGACCCCTGAGAAAGAGTTTTTAATTTTAGATGAAGATCCCGGTAATAATGTCCCGGTACAAACCGTTTTCTCATACAAGCTTTCAACTCTCCCCACGTCTCAATTGGCCTATCTAAATTCCTCCTACAATTAGTCGTCATCTGATCCCACCAAATGATGGCGTAATCAGTGAACTCCACTACCGCTAATTTCAACTTCTTCTCCTCCGAGTAATTATGACAATCAAACACCAATTCCACCCTTTTCTCCCAATCTAAGTAAGCCTCAGGATCACTCCTAGCCTGGAAAGTTGGAATATTCAGTTTGATGCTTCCCAAATTTCTATCAACTCCTCGATCAAACCGATCTCCTCTATTTCTCATTCGACCCATATCACTTTCTAGATAATAATCATCACTCCTTGCACTCACTGCCTCAAACTCCTCATCAATTTCACCCATAAGATTCTTTCCTCTCATATCTCCTCTACCCCCACGAGGAACCCTTCGGGGCGTCCCTCGCTGCTGACTGTCAATCAGAGCTTCATGCCTAACTATATCACCACTAATACGCTCAACCGCCACATTCAATTGATCAAACCTATAATTTATACTGTTCATAAGCTCCGTATAAAACCCCTTAGGCACAACCTCTTCCTCACATTTATTCATTTTTTCATCCATGTATATCAAGCACTTTGCAACTACTTAAATCACAAAAATTGAGTAGAAAATGGAAGAACAAGAAAAATAAGTAAATTACCTCGCGTGTTTACTCTCGTGTATCACTCGAATTGGCTTTTACCCGATATGAAGCTCACCACTCTTGCCTTTTACCGCTCGCCCTCCTTTCTTAATGGCTCGAGAAATAACCGACCTCAATCAATTGGGGTGCAATCCCCGTAGCAATCACCACCACAAGCACAAATCTCGGATAATCAACAAAATTTTGCACGGGCTAAGGTAATGACTCAAATGCAAGAAAAGACAACAAAAGACTCAAACTTCAATATTTGAATTGCCTCTAAACGTTCACGAGCATAGAGACTTTCCTTTTCCTTTTTCTTTTTTTCTTTTTTTTTTAATTGAAACTCAATAACACAAAATAATAAATTTAGAGGCAATCAAACGATACAACTATAGAAGAATAATGTCGCTAACACAAGAACAATAAAAAAATTAATTTTTTTTTTTAAATCAACGTGAACAGTACGGATGAACAATAAATTTTTTTTTTCTTTTTTTTTCTGTAACTCAAATCAACTACGATATCAACAAAACAAACGAAAGTTGATTTGGATGCTAGATTAGCCCAAAAACAACCTTTGACTCTTTTTTTTGGAGATTTTTGGATTGAAACTCAAAAATAATTACTGGACACAAGAACACGAAGAACACAAAAAAAAACAATAAGGACTCAAAGAAATTAAAAGGATAGATGACCTGAATTCTAGAACTGTGCTCTGATACCACCTTATGTGAACCCGACCAAGAACAGGCTTGGGAACCCACGAACAAGAAGAACAAACCCAAGAAAGCTAGAAATCACGCCGAGCAAAGCTTCAACCCGACCCTTCGTTCGACCCGTACCAAGAACCCAGATTCCACGCGAGGAATCTGACCCGTTGATTATCCGAAACTAGAACCGTGCAGTGGGAACGCCACAAAAGGACTGCAATCTCCTTTTGATAAATTCAAAATTAAGTCTTTAAACCACCAAGAAATTGGAGGAGAAAAACTCTCAAATTTATATAAATCTCAATAATGTCAAAAAGGTGTTTAACAATGAAAAAGAACTCCTATTTATACTAAACATGATAAAACCCTAAAAGCCACGAATTTAGGGTTCAAAATATGCAAAATATGGAAATAAAAAAATAGAGTTTTAACCAAATAAGGAAACTTGCGAAAATTAACGATTTTGCCTCGGAAAAGTACTATGCGGTCGCATAGTGCATTTTCATGCGGCCGCATAGTTCATTTGGTTGAACTCCAGCCGCTTTCTGACCATTGCATGCGGCCGCATGCGTCCCCCAACTATGCGGCCGCATAGTTGGCTGTTTGGCCCCCTTTTTCCTCCTTACTCGTTTGGCTCGTTTTCAATGCCTTTCGTTGCTTTGTGGCTTCTACCCCCAACATGAAAGCTAGTCTTTGATGTGTTGACTCCAAAATGTCGTGCTCCGCTTCTCGAACAAGTGCTTGTATGCCTTTTATTGATGATTAGAAGACTCGATCCCAGCTTAGATCTCTTTCCAATGTTCGCCCAGTTCTCGTGGATTCGTTGCGCATCCCGGATCACATCATGTTGTATGTTCATTTTGTTGAATAATCTATGTAAAAATTGTTGTAGATCATAAATTGTACATGAATTTGAGGATTGTGACACATTCGAGGAGATCATCGGGAAGCGATCTCTGTACCTTCTAAAATAGACGGACTGGATCCAGACAACCCTGATGACTGGGATGTCTGGATTCTAAAAAGGCCTCTTTGACTGGGCCTAGACCCATTTTTTATGTGGAAATTACATAAAACCAGTTCTTTAAATATCATTTTTTAAAAATGAGGTACCAAGTATAATTAATCACAAATCAGGTATTATATAATTAACCCCATACACTCAACACCCCCAAACCGTAATCAGTTTCTTCTCGTCGCTCTCTCTCTCTACCTTCCTTCTCGTCGTTCTCTCTCTCTACCTTCCTTCTCTATCATCTCTCCTCTCCGGCGCTCGATACACGATCATGAGCTGAGTTCCGACGAGCTATTCCGAATACAGGGCTGAGCATCAACGTCGCTACAGTGGCGGCGCTACGAGCTCATGTCGTCGTCGCTACGATCGCTGTCGCAACTTCGCGTTGTTCCATCGTCGTGGATCTGATTTGTGGTGTTTTGCATGTAAAGTGGTGGCGGTGTATAAGAGGTGGTGATGGTAAATCTGAGGTGATGGGGTGGTAGTTGTCACGATAATGGTGTCGGTGTCAGTGGTGGGCTAAGTTGATGGCGATTTTGTTTTCAGTTTTGGTTGATTTGCGATTTTGTAGTGGTGCCTGTGGTGTAGGCGACGATTGTGGTGGTAGGAGTGGTGCGGTGGAGGTGGTGGCTCTGTCGGTGTGTGGGTTTGACGGTGGCAGTGTGTGCAGTGGTGATGGGTTATTTTGTGGTGGTTGTTGGGGACGGTTGTGGTTGTGTTGTTTGGACAGTGTGTGTGTTTTGTGTGGTGGTGGTGGTGGTGGTGGTGGTGGAGGTGGAGGTGTTGACAATGGTGGTGGTGGTCGATGGTGTTGGAGGCGGTTGATAATGGTAATGGCAGGTGCAGTGGTGGTGGTGTTGGGTGACGTTGGTATGTGACCTAATAGTTGGTTATATGTGACCAAGTATTAAACTGTGACCTTAAAATTTAACAACATGTGACCAACAAATTTTAAAATCTGTGATTCACATATAAACTGTGACCTGTAATTTTTATATTTGTGACCAATAAAATAAACTATGACCTATAAAAATTTTAATTTATGACTTCGAGATAATTTGTGACCTACAAAAAAATTTAATTGATACCTCGAAATAATTTGTGACCAATTAATTTGATAATATGTGACCAGTGAATTAGCTGTGACCTTTAATTATGTAACTATGATATTAAAATAATTAATTAATGAAAACCTGATTTTTGCATTTTAAAATTTTTGGGCCTGAAATGTGAAATGCACATACTTAAGGCCTGATTTATGAATTTTTTCCCTTTTTTATTTAAATATTTAATTATGTTTTTTTCTTGAATTTTTAATTTTAATTACAAAGATAAATAAACTATTTATTGAATATTTAGTTATTTATTGAATATTTAATTGTTTTTGAAATTACTTATTTTAATTGTTTATTTAATATGTAATTGTTTTTGTAATTACTAATTTTAATTGTTTATTTAATATTTAATTTTTTACTTTAACTTTTTATTAAATTATTAAATTAGTTGTTTATCTGATATTTAGTTATTTATTTTAATTGTTTATTTATATATTTACTTTAATTGTTTATTTGATATTTAATTTTTTTAAATCATTTTTTAATTATTTATTTAACATTTATTTATTTACTTTAATTGTTTATTTAATTTACTTATTTAATATTTAGTTATTTTTTAAATTTTTTATTTAAATTGTTCATTTAATATGTAATTGTTTTTGTAATTATTTATTTTAATTGTTTATTTAATATTTTTAATTTAATATTTATTTATTTCTTTTAATCTCTTATGTAATATTTAATTTTTTATTTTATTATTTATTTATTTTAATTGTTAATTTAAATTACTTATTTAAATTATATATTTAATTGATTTTATAATTATTTATTTAATATTTAACTATTGATTTTAATTGTTTGATTAGCATTTCATTGTTTTCGTAATTATTTATTTTAACTATTAATTAAGTTTTTAATTGGATATTGGATATTTAATTGTTTTTGTAATTGTAAATTTTAATTGTTTATTTATTATTTAATTGTAATTTTTATTTATTTTTTTACTCATATTAATTATGGTTTAATTTTTTCTTGAATTTTTAATTTTATTAACAAAAAATAAATTTTCGCTTCCTATAATTTTTTTTTGTTTATTTTTTATTTACTTGGATTTTTCATTTTTTTCATTATCTGTTCATTTTCCTTTTTTATTTACTTTCATTTTAATTTTTTTTGTAATTATATATTGTTTATTTAATGTTTAATTTATTTGTGATTATTTATTTTAATTGCTTAATTAAATTATTTATTTTCATTGTTTATTTAAATTATTTTTGTAACTATTTATTTTAAATTGTATGTAATATTTAATTGTTTTTGTAATTGTAATTGTTTATTTTAATTGTTTATTTACTATTTAATTATAAATGTTTTTAATTTTTCATCTAATATTAATTATAAGTTATTTTTACTTGAATTTTTAATGTTGCTGACAAAAAATAAATTTTCGCTTTTTATAATTTTTATTGTTTAATTTTTGTTTACTTTCATTTTCATTTTTTCTATTATCTATTAATTCTTGCGTATAGTAGTTACAGTTCGGTTAGTTTAAATTCCTAATATTATAATTTATCCATTATCTCTTGCAAAATATTCTAACATTTGAAATTTTGTAAGATAGAATACCACTTGGACCCTGTCATTAGACAAATTCTTGGCAAAGTGACCGTTCGACTGGAATGATAACTTTGTCAGCTTTACGGCGATACAAGATTTACTCGATGAGGAGCACACAGACATATTACATCGATCATACTTATGGTCATGTATTCGTTGTGCGACGTATAGTTCTCTGGACAGTTGTTCGATACATTATTATGTCGGCTACTTTAGCTAGTTTGACGAAGTTGCACTTCATTTTGATCTTAGGGGAAAGATAGCTACAATTCTCTATATTCGAGTTTACCCTCATCACCGGAATGAAATGTATGGACGAAGAAGCAGTGAGGGCTCGTATTCTGAGAAATATGAGGATGTTGAATGAATACTTTCATAGACAAATGACAGTAACTCTGGCGCAGTTAGAAAATGCGTTCACAGAATGCGACAGATGTCTGACAAGTTGAAGCTGGTTTGGTGTTTATCATCGAGAGCGTGCTTAGGTGCCATCACAAGAAGACGTCGATTGACTTTTTTTCATTTGAAAGTTGTTGACGACATTGATACGTTCAACAACTATCTATGAGGTAGAGATGTTTTATTGATATTTTACGCGTCTTCCGAATGGGATATTCGATGCCTATGAGAGATAGGCTTGGGGGCAAGTACGATGTATATGGCTTGTCGTTGGCTTTGCAGGTAAATGTTTAACATAATCAACTATCTATTTTTTATTTAAATTTTATATATAATAATTGTAATTGTTGCAAATATGGATGTACGAAACTATTACCATCTTGGATGCCCAGTATGCAAGGAGAGAGGAGACATCCTGCTCTCAAATGCATCATTGGCAAGTATAAGACAAGTCACTTGCCAAACAATTATCAGTTCTCCTTGACGATCATGAGGTATGTATTATACATTTGCGATTTATATTATATATCCTTTCAAAATATTGATACATGGTCATTAACTCGGTGAAATGTCAATATGTCAGTTTGAAGTCTTTACTAAGTTGATACCGTCAATCGAGGAGGAGGGTTAGAGTTATTTACGTGAACTGCCTGTTCCAGCTGCGCCAGACGATCAAATGCTTGAGTCCCTTGCGGATCGAGATATGGTACGTTAATTAAATATAATTTGTTGATTATCATTTTGATTGTTTAATTACGTTATTCATTTGTAATGTTCATTTTTTTAGGAGCGTCGTCCAGTATCACTTCCACTAAGTAGATAATTTTTGCAGAGCATGTCACCTTCCTCGAGGAGGTCACATCCACATATGAGATTATTTTCTCCCGCATCCAGACACCTCCCACGTTGATCTCCTGTAGGTAGTCGTAGTGCTTCCACTGATGATTTGTTCGAACTTTTGACTACATTTATGAGAGAGATGAGAGGCGAAGTACCGGAGTTACGACATGATGTCACGATGCCACGAGCAGGTTTAGGAGACCTTCATATAGAAGTCGTAGTGCTACGAAGTGACATAGTAGGCAGCGAGGGACTAGAGGTTCTCGGGATGGAGGGAGTGACGAAAGGACTGACGGTTCTCAGGGACGAGGGGGTGACAGAAGAGATTGTCACATGGGCTATGATGATTCGTTGTGGTTATCAGATGCTGCATTCGAGTCTTTTTTGCATACACAACGGATGGTGTGGCCTCGATGGTACTGGAGGAGGAGAAGGCTGTAGATGGGGGTACCAGAAAAGGAGGATGGGACGGAAGGGTACCGGAGGGGATGTGACAGAGAGGGTACATAAGGGGATGTAGCAGAATGAGAAGACGCTAGACACAACAAATGATGTAATTTTTGTGTCGGAGGAGGAGGATAGAAGTGAGGAATGGTAAGAAGCGTACTGTTGACGTATCAGAGCTAGTGGTTGGTAAAAGGTCGCGATTGTCATCACATTACATCATTTTTCCATTTCACGTCTGAAACGAAGAGAAGGACGTCCGTGGATAGGACGTTTCCCAATATCTTCCGCGAGATCGACCGATTAAGCACAAAGCGTTCGATGAATGGTTCAAATCCCTTAAGGTCGAGTAAGTATTTTATGATTTTGCAGAAGTACATATGAGATCATCTATACTTTTTGTAACAGTTCACTTTTTCATTTTTTTAGAGACAGCTAAAAGAATGGGAAGAAGAATATGACGAACGTTAAAAAGTGGTTTAAAGATATACTGATGAAGACAACTTGGCTTGCGCGATGCTGCAGTGTATTCTCGTTGTTATTTATTATGTTTACATAATTTGTTGTTTTATTTAATCAAATGACTCTCTCTCTCTTTTTATTAGTGTGTTTTCTTCAACATATTGACATGGTCATGGAAATGTTGAGCGATCGGGTTTGAAGACACTCGAGATCTTTTTACATTCTTGGTCGAGTCATCTGAGCTCCGGGTTTACACGTGCCGTTGATATTGAGTATAGTACGCTCCTACTCCAAGGGAATGGATATGTGGTGCTTGAGTACATGTTCGAGTGGGTCATTGGGCTGGAGTCGATGTGTAGAAAGCCATGGACGGATTGTACACATATCTACAATCTAATGATCGCAAACTTACATTGTTTTGCAGTTGAGATCGCATTCGCTGATTCCACTATCTATGTCTACAAATTCGATCATATATGTCTGACACAAGATCAACTGGAGCAAATTTGGTGCTGATGATTGTAATCATTCCCATGATAGCTAGAAATGCAATGATTGAAGTAATGATAGATTAGTCATTGTGCGGGACATGACGACAATGAGACAAGGAGTATCGTAAGGATTTACAAGTTTATAATTTGAAAACTTATTTTTCGGCTATATGTTATTGAACTAATATATTATTATTTACTTGTAGGGACAATTGTAGTATATTCGCAATAAAGTATATAGATTTTTTTAATATTGGTCATAAGGTTGATACAATAAACTAATCTTGAATAGATATGTGGGGGTTGAAGTTAACTTATGATTTGTATGCATATAACTATGATCCTCAGTACATTGTGTATTATTTTATTAAAAAAATGTAAATATTGTTGACTTTATTGTAACTCGTGTTGTAGCAAACAAATGTATGTGTGATTTTGAGCATATTTGAATATATAAGCAAACAAATAGCTAAAAAAAATCTTCTCTTCTTATATTTTTTATTTTTTTATGATAGTAAAATTGATTGTATAAACAAACAAATAGTTAAAAAATACTGTGATTTTAAACCATTAATTTAAAGAAAAAGGCTATATGTACATCATTGTACACAGCCCCCTCACATGAGAGGGGGCCCATGGTGATTAAAATATTCGCGGGCCCCCTCTCATGTTAGGGGGCTATGTACAAGGTTGTGTATAATGACTGTTCACGAAACCCCTCTCTAATTTAAATTTAACATAGGACGTCAAATGTTCAAACACAAAAAAAAATTATTAAATAATGGACAGAATGTGAAAATAGTAAATAAAAATTAAATTTTTATTAAATAACGGACATAATAATGGACTATTCCACTTGCTGAATAATCAATGTTAAATTTAGACCCATGTGAAAATTGTAAATAAAAATTTGGGGTGTTACATTACACAATCGTTGAATTGTTATGTAGAGGAATCTGACTTGTAAAAAATCGACGAGTATGTCATGTTGCGCCGCACCTGCTGCACTAGTGAGATTGGGGGAATTTTTTGGTAGATTGTATTCTAGAAGTACGTCTAAGTCCAAGAGTACGTGGTCCGACTTCGGGTGGAAACAAATTATTAAGTGGGAGAATGTGGTTGGAAACTTTCCACTTAACTTCATTTGGTACAAGAAATATCATTTCGACATACGTTGTTCTCTAATATTCAGTCATGTAATAATAACTGTATAAGGTGTGTGGTGAAAATTCTCTATGTATAGCTATTGTCACTGCATATGTACATGGAAACTCTCAAACAGAAACTTTCTACACGTGCGCGTGTTATCATTCAAGTCCACAATGTATCCGATATTACGTTCACATCTCACGAAGAAGCGCAACTGATCCCGTGGTTCTACACATACATTTCTCGCCACCTCTAGAGTTTTGAAGAGTTTATCTTCCTCGGTTGGGGTTAGCACACTTGTGCAACTCTATGATTCCTCACGTCGGTCATGATACCACTGTTGTAGCTTGTTACGAATGTGCCAATCATTACGAGAATTGATAACTCTCGATTCTTCTTGAATAATCCATTGAGTGGCTTTACATAGTTTTATGCCATCATGTTGTATCGACGTCCTAAAAGATGTGATTGTGCCCAATGTTCGATCCTCATCTCTGTTATATAATCTCATGCAGCATGTAATTTCCTTTCTATTTCGACCATGAACATATCAAACTCTTCAAAAGTGTAAATCTCTGCAACTCTCTTAAACAATACAACGATGTCACTACCCCAATACTTAGTCTTCATGTTGCCATATATATGGTACATACAATAACTATGATGTGCCTCAAGAAAGAATTCAACGATACTATTTATTATTGACTGGCCCCGGTCAGTTATGAATGTACGATTCTCAATGTCCCCAATTGCTTCCCTCAACTTCGTGAAGAACCAACGCATCACTAAAGCATTCTCTCCATCAACTATGATGAATGCAAGAGTGTAAGTTTAGATATTGTCTTCTTGACATGCTACAATAATCAACTTGCATTCGTATCTAGTCTTAAGGGTTGCACTGCCAATTAGAATTAGGGGTCACATTGCATTTCGAAATTCTCGAATGCATTGTCCGACTCGAATGCATTGTCCGAAGGCCATCAAGAAATACTTGAAGTGATTATCGCCATCCGTCTCAATAAAAAATGTCGATCCAGGATTAATATTCCCCATGTTATAGCAATATCTGCCCAATTTAATATAACTCTTATTGACCGAACGCATAAGTCCTCCAATGCACATTATTTGACCTTCCAGACATTCTGATAGCTCATGACCACTCTCGACATACGTCGTTAATAATGTCTGAAAGTCTATAGATCGTTCATGGGAATTGAAACTTGTGCATTATTTGACGACCAATGAACCATGCATGGGCATGCATATGATCATTTCGACGAATACCAACTTTGCAAGTATATTCTTGTGCATACTTACAAATTACAAAGAACTCATTCGTGTCCATCTTCGTCGCTCGTAAGCACCAATGACAACTATCGTCAACGTAGATAATTGTGTACTTCAACTTGTTTGATTTCTTCCCTTTAAACTCAAAGTTGTGTTTCAAAGTAATCTGGTGCACAGCTTCCTGCAAATCTTTCTTTGTTTCAAACAATTACTAGATATACAAATCATCATCATCGGAAACTATACTGTGAACTCGTTCCAACTTGTAAGCTCCCACCCGACTCATGTCTCCGATGGGATAAAGCAATCAAATCTTCATTTGCAAATTCATTTTCATTCTCGTTGTTTTGACCTATCGAATGAATTCTATGTTAATAGTGAGATCATGGTGATAAAAAACTGACTCGGGAATAATCAAATTATCCTCACTAGCTATCATCACCGTGTCCCTAAAATCATTCGCATTATGATCTCCTCCATCGAAATCTTCGTGTTCACTTTCGGAGACATTCTTTTTAACTAAAGTTATGCAAATAGGAGTCGTGCGATTTTTGTTCAATTCAATTAAAACCTTCATTTCAACTTCGGAAATAACCATTACATGTGGAATTGAAATGGATATATGCTCAATGAATAGAAATCATAATTCCATGTCGTATTGAAAGGGATCGACGTGGAGCTTGTTCTGTAAATTATGGTATATTTTTCTGCATATGATATACTCGATCTTATCACAATTGTAGTAGCACCACCTCTTTCACTCGTCCATTTTCATATATATCGATCATTTTCATTCATTTCAAATTCACCAAAATAATAAATTGGGACTGCAGTTGATCCCATATATGCATTAGGAAACATAATTTGTTAAAAAAAAATTAAGAGATAAAATAGAAAGAAAAGTCAACTGGGCCGGCTGGAAATAGGCGACGGGCCAGAAGTTGACTGTTAGTATATGTAGATGAATATTGTTCTCGTTTTTACTTAAAAAAATTATAGATCTGTTTAAGATTATAAAAAATTTATCTGTCTATATAAAAATAGGATTTAACGATTAAAATAATTCACGAAAATGAAATTAAAAATACGTAAATATATTTACGGATTCCAAGTAATTGCTAGAATCAATATTTTCTTGTTGAGAATTTGATAATTTTATGAGATTTCAATGTTGAAGTAGATGAAAAATGAAACAATTTTTATCTGTGTTGGGAGTAAAACGATAAAGAAAATGCCTTGATTTTAAAATTTTAAGTGAGAAGCGTTTGAAATTATTTGTAACTTAAAAGGATATTATTGTCTTTTAAGACAATACAATATTTTTGTAATTGTATAATATATATAATGATAATTTTATCTTTTACGCATGAAAATGTCACTATGGTGAATGGTAAAAAAAAAAAAAAATTGATCAAAGTGAAAAATGGCCATGTTGACATGGTCATTTTAAGAAGTACCCCAAGTATGTCACTACTATGCAATTTATTATACAATAGCATTTAAATATTGAATTGGTTTCTCTTGCGGGTGTGTTTGATTGGCTTTACTTTTATGGAAATTGTCTTTTTTTTTCATCCAAGTTCTTACTTTTGGGATGTTTAATTCGCTTTATTTTTCTATGAAAAATATTTTTTAAAAATTGGTCATATGATTATATTTTCCTCAAAAACAAGAAAAATATTTTATTTATGGAGGATAATTTTTACTTTTTCTACAATTCACACTTCTTAAAAGTTCAACTTTATGTGAAAGTATAATATTTTTTAGGTTGAAAATTAAGTCAATCAACCCCTTAATTCAATTTGTGAAAATTACCTACAATCGGAGTTTTAAACTTCACAATTCAAAATTAAGATTTATAATTTTTTTTTTTCAAAAATCAAATAATTGAAATTTTAAATACTAATAACAATATTATAAAATTAAATTAATTCACCTCGCCCCTTTTATTCCTCATAATTTAACTTCTCTTTCAATTTTATCCTTCAAAAATTGCAACTCCAGGTCCTTAAACTTTTGACACTTGTACACTTCAGTCCTCAAAGTCATCTTTTTGTGTAATTTTGGTCTTTTCTTCCTCTTTTTTTATTATCTATTTTCACCTCCAATTTGAAATTTTGGCTTTAGATCACCTAAACGCTTAAATTTTTGTCCTGCTTATATATATATATATATATATATATATATATATATATATATATGTGTGTGTGTGTGTGTGTGTGTGTGTGTGTGTGTGTGTGCGTGTGCGTGTGCGTGCGCGCGCGCGCGCGCGCGTGTGAAATCGACACCATCCAAATTTACGTAAATGAAATTTTAATAATATTGACATTAGAACATAATTGAAATTCAATATAATACTAATAATTCAACTTGGATGATTTAAATAGTTCATATCTAACATTCAAAATGTAATTCATAATAATTTTACATATTTAACGCACTAACATTACCTTCAAAAAATAACCCAGACATTACCTTCAAAAAATAACCTAGTCCGTGCATCGCACGGGCAAAAACTAGTATGGATAAAAGAGTAGTTTTATTAATTTTGTAGTAAGAGAAATATATCCACAATACAATTTTTGTTAACTAGACCATATTTTAATTACAATAAATATCTCTAAATTTTTCTTGTTTTTACACTTATGTTCTCAATTTTATTTTATTTTTCAATTTTTATTATCAACCCTCTATTAATTTTCACATCTTGTCTATAGAGACGATTTTCGTTCAAAGTATTTGTTATGAGAGCCAAAAGACATAATTATCTCTCGTATTTTCAATAATCCAAATAAATAACTAATAAAAAAGTAAAACAATATATTTTCCCATATTTTCAATGCATTTAGTTGAATATTTGGATGAAAATCGTGATTAGATACAAAATATGTTAATTAATTGAAAATTAAAAATGAAAATGCCACAGAAAATAAGTTTAGGACATAGAAGCAAAAGTGAGCAAATATTGAAAACTTTCTTATAATTAAAATGTAGTACAACTATTAAAAATTGTTGTGTGTGTGTAAAATGAAAGTTTATTAGGGTTTGTAGTGAATGACAATTATACCTCTGTAACCCTAGAAATTATTACCATTGTATCCCTGATTCTTACCTATAAATATAGGGCTTTGGTCATTAAAAAATACATACAAGGTATTGACTTTAACTCTCTCTTCTACTTTTTCTTTCTTTTATAACACGTTATCAGCACGAACGCTTAATTCTTTAAAATTTAGAAAAAGTTTCTTCTCTGCCTTTAATCATACAAAATTAATTTCTTTCATGTGTATGCAATCTTGTCTTTGAATTAATTCTGCCTTTAATATACTACATGGTTCAAAAAAAAAAAACCATGAATATTACGTAGTATCTTCATGTGTATGCAATTCTGCCTTTTCTCTTCATAAATCTGCCACCCCACCTTTTCTCTTTGAATTAATTCATGGCAGATTTGAATTGTTATGCGTAATGATTACTTCCATTGACCATGATTATTTTTTCTTTATTAATACATATTTGTGCATGAATTCTTGTCTCCCTTACTTCTACATTAAATATACAATGGATAGATCGTATGCAATTCTGTCTTTAATTTTATCACATTAATTCAACATTTTGATTCTATAATATTAATTCTACTTTTAATGCATGTGTTGGAGATTTTAATCCTACTTTGTATGTGTATATGAATTTTTTTAACATTCTAAAAGAATATTAATTGTAGGTCTATCGATTACAAATAATATATTGTTGCTTCTGAATTAGCACAATATTATAATTAATATTCCAAAAAATATTATTTGCTCATGAAGAGCATAAATTATAATTTTTAATATTCCTGAAGAATATTAATATACCGCTCTTGAAGAAGTAATATTAAAATAAAATGTGCTCCCGAAGTAACACATATTTCGAAATATATATTATTTTAAATTATTGTTTATCCCTGAAGGAAAACACGTAACTTATCTAGTATAGATTTGTCTTCAACAACCAGAGGCAGCAGCTTAAATAATGGAAAATCAATATCATAAATATTATCATGTTATGTTGTACCTAGCATACACTAATTGGCAGTCACCATAGCTATGCACCGATAATCATTGATAAATTGATGGGAAGAAATCAAAGTCATCGTCTGTGATAAATCTACGCCATCATCCGTTTCACGTGTCATACCACATACCAGGTTTAATTTTTTTTCTTTCTCTATACCTATGTGGCTGGTAGATTTTACATTCTATTAGTATTATTATGTTATCCAAATAAAGCGCACATCTATACTTATTAATGTCCATGAAGAATATTTTATCATTCTTGAAGAATCCAAAATTTATGTATATTAAACTTCATATGATTTCAATATTCCAGGAGAATATTACTTGCTCTAGAATAGTGAATTCAATGAGATCTAGTTTATCTCATGATTTGAGAAATTTTCTAGATCGATATTATAGATGAATATAGTGTTATTGCTCACGAAAAGCTCATATCTACAAATAATACACGACTCCAGAAGAGTTAATATTTTTAAATAATAATTTATTGGTATTTTTGAAGTAACACATCATTGTTAATATTTTAAAAGAATATTATTGCTTCTGAAGTAATACACTATTATCGACAAATATTTTAGTTAGATTTTACTTGCTCTCGAAGAGCATAACGATTAAAATCTAACATAAATTATGTCTTTACTCTTGAAGAGTAAATTCTTATACAATTTATTTCAAACAATAATACGTTATTACTCCTAAAGAGCAAAACACTCTGATTTCAATAGTCCAAAAGAATGTTATTTGTAAATCCGTCTATTACAAATATTTTGTTACTTATGAAGTAGCACAATATTATATTGATATTCTAAAATAATATTATTTGCTCCAGAAGAGCATGATATTACAACTTCAATATTCTAGAAGAATATTAAATTATTAACTGATTTCTATGTAAAATCACAAATTAAATTACTCAATTTCTTTACGTGTCCATTTTTCTTCATACGTATTTACATATTGATGTTGTAGTTAAAATTTATTTGCTCCAGAAGAGTATGATAAATACGATCTAATATAAGTTATGTTTTTACTTTTCAAGAATAAATTCTTACCTAATTTATTATTCTAAATAATAATATATTATTTGCTCCCGAAGAGCGTAATATTATAATTTTTAATATTTCAGAAGAATATTGACATATTGCTCTTGAAGAAGAAATAATTAAATATAATGTTCTCTCGACGTAGCATTTGTTCGAAGAATATTTATGAATTCATGTTTATCCTTGAAGAAAAACATATAACTCATATCATACTGATATTGATTAGTTTGTCTTCTTAATTGAGTATTATACGAGTATATAATGTTTATTCATATTCTTCGAAATTAAATAATTAAAATATATCTTATATTGAACCAGAAGTTCAATTTGATTGGCATGACCAGTTGGACTATCGCAAGATCAATATGATGCGAAATTTAAAATTCAAATGGATATTCAATGAAGAACCAGAATATTCTTCAATCCAATAAATTCATATATATCATTTGTTCTCTTTATCGACAATTGATAATTAAACGTCACTAGCTAAAATAGGATTCAATTCACTACATTTTTGAAAATTAATTCGGGTGATATATGGGGCCCCATCACCCACCACATTGACCATCTAAATATTATTTGTATCTAATAGATTTGAAACAAATATTAGATGATTGCATGATATTCGCAACCTGAAGTTTGCGAAATTATTGCTCAAGTTATGAGCAATAATTTTCAAATTATATAATCAAGACTGTGTCTTATTAATGCTAGTGGGCATAAATCTCAATATTTGAATATGTGTTAGTTGAGATGTCGATAAAAGATTTAACGTTATTTTTGTTAAATGCCTCTAATTAATATAATTGAGAACAAAGTATTTTTCGCTTTTTGTTTAGGGAATTTTATTACGCATCATGACAACATCATAGTTCTCCATATTATAATTGGCTTATGATTAGAGCCTAATTTTTCATCTAATTATTTTGATAGTACAGTATATGTAAAATCATTCCACCACAATGCACTGAGATGAAAAATAAAGAATGCTGAGAATAAATGCATAGTTTGAACCATTATCCCAAATATGTGATATTTTATAACGCTGAAAAAAAATAATTGTCAAATTGATTGGACAATTCTCTTAGCATTAGGGGGAGGAATTAAGAAGTTGAAAATAATGTACAAATGCATCATTATCTAAATCCTCGCAAAAGATCACTCGAACCAGAAGTTCGAAAGATAATTTATTTATATGCATTTACTGATCAAAAAGATCAACAATATATATCGCACCAATTTTAAGTGCTCTAATACGAATTGATGTCATAAGAGAACAATTTGATAGCATTATATTTGATATATCTATGGCACGCTTGAAGCGTGATGTGTTCAATTCTAATACAAACAAAATCTTCAAACAAAAATGGAACAATTAGCAAAGATGGTCTCATTAAGGAGGTATACACTTTTAATGAGTATTTAGACATAACAAATTATAAAACCCCTGAAGATGTTCAGGTATCTGATATATTGAATTTGAGATGTCTCAATAAGTTATGTCGTTATGGAGTAAGAAATAGAATCGAAAAATGAAAAGTTGTCGACAACAATTTTGTACATGATGTGCTGCATCATATATGAATTGCGAGAAATCAAAATAAATGCGTCAAACAATATCGATCGAAGTAATGCTTGGCCAAATAAAATGGACACATTCCTAAATTGATTTTACTAGAGAAACGTGATGTTTTTGGACTTGTAGTCCAATAATATAAAGATATATACGTATGCGAAAAGAAAATGAGAAAAATGAAGTCATAATGTGTAATGTACGATTCTCAACATAGTGAATTTTACAAAGATCGTCGTTGATAAAATCACGAATCTATATCATGTTATCTTGACAATATATGAAATTTGAAATACGTGATAATTAACTCATCTGACATGACTATTAATGTTATCTCTGAAATATTTAATATGCCTGAAACATAACTCAAATGATACATGTCCGAGAACCATGATTCAAATTAAATTGCAAAGATCATTATATGGATTGAAACAATCTGGACGCATGTAGTATAATCGCCTTAACGAATATTTATTGAATGAGGGCTATAAGAATGACGATGTCTATCTATGTGTTTTCATAAAGAAAACAAATGTTGGATTTACAATTGTGGCAGTTTATGTGGATGATTTAAATTTAATTTGAACTTCTGAAGAGTTCAAGGAAACTGCTAATTATTTAAAAATGAATTTGAGATGAATGATTTGGAAAAAAATCAAATTTTGTCTCGAATTGCAGACTGAACATTTTTCAGAAGGATTATTTGTTCATCAATCTACATATACAGAAAAAGTTCTAAAACGGATTTATATGGATAATGCGAATCCATTGACATCGCCTATGGTTGTTCGATCACTTGATGTGAAAAAAAAATCAATTTCGTCCACTTGAAGATGGAGAAAAAATTCTTGGTCCTGAAATACCATATCTTAGTGCAATTGGAGCATTAACTTATCTTGCAAACTGCACTCAACCCGACATAACTTTTTCTGTAAATCTCCTTACAAGATATAGCTCTACACCAACTCAAAGACGTTGGAATGGTGTTAGACATATTTTTCATTACCTAAAGG
Source organism: Osmanthus fragrans (assembly GCA_019395295.1). Taxonomy (NCBI): domain Eukaryota; kingdom Viridiplantae; phylum Streptophyta; class Magnoliopsida; order Lamiales; family Oleaceae; genus Osmanthus; species Osmanthus fragrans. Next base: position 14,501,889 of record CM033361.1, read on the forward strand.
GTACGATTGATTTGAGATTATTTTATTCCCAAACGTTGGGATGTACTTTAGTGGGATTTGAAGATGCAGGTTATCTCTCTAACCTACACAAAGTAAAATCACAAATATGATATGTGTTTACACGTGGAGGAACAACTATATCATGGAGATCTGTGAAGCAATCCTTAACAGCGACATATCTGTGAAGCAATCCTTAACAGCAACATCCTCAAATCATTCTGAAATTATTGCAATCCATGAAGTAGGGCGAGAATGTGTATAGTTGAGGAACATGACCCATCATATCCAAGTTTCATGCGGGTTAACTTCAACAAAAAATAACAAAAGATAGTCCAACAATTTTGTATGAAAACAATGCAGCTTGTATTGCACAACTCAAAGGAGGCTATATCAAAGGCGATAGGACGAAGCATATTTCTCCAAAATTCTTTCATACACATGAGTTTCAGAAGAATTGAGACATCGATGTTCAACAAATTCTCTCAAGTGACAATTTGGCTGATTTATTTACAAAAGCACTACCAACATCTACATTCAAGAAGTTAGTCCATGAGATTGGAATGCGTCGACTCAAAGATTTTTAGTGATCAACATGAGGAGGAGTAGTTGTACTCTTTTTCCTTCGTGTAGGTTTTATCCCACTGAATTTTCCTAGTAAGGTTTTAATGAGGCAGCATTTATTTTTAATACTCCAAAATAACTGTACTCTTTTTCCTTGGTTTGATTTTTTTGTCTCATTGAATTTTTATCAAACAAGGTTTTAACGAGTCAGATATTTTGTAATGTAATATTCAAGGGGGAGTGTTGTAAAAGGAAAGTTTATTAGGGTTTGTAGTGAATGACAATTATACCTCTGTAACCCTAAAAATTATTACCATTGTATCTCTAATTCTTACCTATAAATATAGGGTTTTGGTCATTAATAAAATACATATAAGATATTGACTTTAACTCTCTCTTCTACTTTTTCTCTCTTTTATAACAGTGTGAATATAATTACCTTTATTTCATTCCTCCCAAAGTCACGATAGGGTTAGGCGGCCATAAGCATGCTTTGAAGTTTTTTATTTATTGATTTTGACCTTTTATGGTTGGCGCCGTTATGAAAGGTTAAAAAAACACTACTAATAAAACAAAAATTCCTTATGAAATATATAAAGTTACATATAAATCAAAAATTCAGTTATGTATAAAAATTATTAAAAAGAAACTTATAACTGTAAAATTTATTTATAAGTAAAAAAAAAATACTTACAACTAAAAAATGTAATCATAAGTAAACATTTTACTTTTAAAATTAAAAATTAACATATATATATATATATATATATATATATATATATATTACTCATTTAAAATATCACCTATAAGTAAAGAGTTTCATAAAAGAAATTGAAAATTTTTCTACGGGACATATATTTTATTTTATTTTTAAAAAAAAAATTTAAAAGTCGCCGAATAATGAATTAACAAACATGAATTGGATTTTTTTTTTTTTTTTTTAAAGCTATTAAAAATCACTTAAAATAGGATTTCTCATGAACGCTCAGCTTAAAGCTCAATTTAATATGGACCTGAGCCGAGCTCTCACGAGGCAACTAGTGATCTAACCCAATTGCCATCCACAGTTGAGACTGAGGATGTACTTGCACTATAAATTATTAATTTAAATAAAACTTTATATTCTTAATTGTACAACATATCTCACAAATACATAAAAGGGCATTAGCCCCTGTCTGATGCACATTATTCCAAAAATGAAAATGAATAAATCAGCCGTTATATAGTAAACGGACCCCACTTTGACAGCAATATTTGACTTTGTTGACAGCAATCAAATTAAAAAAATTGTGAAAAGACATTAAGATCCCTAACTTGTTTTTCAAATCTTGCAACTACAGCACAGTTTATTTTGCTGTTGCAACGGTCTCATTTTGCATTAAAATGAGAAATTAATGTGCACCAAACAGACGCTAAATGATGGTATATGGTTCAAATTTATGTCGTCCTCGTCAAATCGTACACACAAAGTTGGATTTGCTCTCCAACTTTGGACTCATTTCTTCATTATAATCTGTGCCTGTTTATTTATTGTAGATTGGAATATAGAGCACAAGAGAAGAAATTTGGTGAAGAATTAGACAAATTGATAAGAACACTCTGATTACTTCATATTTGAAGTTGCCGAGCAAGGAGAAAGGAGATGTAAGCAGTAGAAATTTAAACAAAAAGCACACTAGGCTATTACGAAAAACAAAAGAAAATACTACTCGATTCGACTTTAGACTACATAATTATGGCGCATGACCAACATTATTTTCATTCACATAGTCATTTTGAGACATTTATAATAACAATTTAAAAAGTTTTCATAATTAAATAAATTATTTCCTTAATTTGTTCACAATTTAAATTTATTCTCTTACTCTCAATGCTTTTATTTTCCTTCCAACCCTTTCTAGAACACAAGACCTAAAGAAATAAATTTATTCCTCATATAATAATTTATAGTAATTTAGCTCTGTTTGGTATTGATTTAAATTAAATTTTAATCTAAGTCAAAGTTAAATAATCAATATTAATCACATATTTCCTTGATCCCACAACTTTTTAATCACAAATTTCAAAAGCTTTTATCCAAATCTAAAAAAAAAAAAAAAATCTAATTTTAATTACCATCAAACATGAGCTTAATATTGTAGTGTAACAAAAGGTCACATGACTTACATCTCGTTGCCTAATATACTAAGAGAGATATCATCAACTGAAGTTGTAATGGATTTTAAAAATCCTTCTAACTTTTGGTGTTTTCAATTGAGATTTTAATATATTGTATTAAAATTCAGATGTCCGCGATTGAGATTTTAATGAAATCCTTTAAAATATAGATATCCTGTATAACTAGTGGTGTTATAAAAATTTCCTCAATAGAGAGATATTAAAAAATTTGAATTGATTTCAAGTTTAAAAATACATGTAACCAAATCTTTTAAACATCATATTTGACCAGATTCTTATGTAATTTGTGAAAATCTATTCAAATCCACGAAATTTATTAAGATTTATAATCTTTTAAAATCCATCAAAATCTTAGTTAAAGACACCCTCGTAAAATTTTAGATGTTGTAACCCCACTCTAGGATAGTGTACGTCAAGCCCGTCCGGTGTTATATTTTGGTCGAATTCGGGGCCCTTTGTTTGGGTGCCGTAATGTTTTGTTATCTTCCATTGTAATACGCCAGTGAGGGAATTGTACATGGACTTGTGACCTACAGGATGACCTTGGAGCCCCAACTTGACTTGATTAGCTAGAATTGTCATTCAATTCTTCCTTCGTTTTCGCCTGTATTCTGTCGTCAAAACTCAACTACTATAACAAATCAGAATAAATGTTATGTTGAAAATATTAAACAATCATACTACATATACACTTTGATTTACTCATTGGTTGACACGGCCCCACCCGAACACTCACATGGAGGTCGGATCCCACTCCATTAAATTTAATATTTTCGCCCCTCATGTGAGGGGGCAGGTGAGATCGGATAAGGGAAATGGTAAGTTCGGAGTATACAAATAGCTTATTTCAATATTAAATTACATTGGGCCGATTGACAAGCAATTCTAAGATGCTAACATCACGATCAATTTGAAATTTAAATCTTACCCCGTTTGGCCCTCATTATTTCAATTTATAATTTTTGAAATAATAATTTTTGGAGAATGTGATTGAAAAAGAAGAAGAAATTTCGATTTACGTACAATATTATTATATAAAAAATTGTAAAAATAAGAAAGAAAAATATAATTTAAAATAACGCAGGTCAAACGGGAGCTTAGTTTCAAAGTTCAAAAGAGAAATAATATTCATAATAACTAAAGGACGAATTTTAGTTCATCATTTAATGCTGGTCAGCTTTTCTTGTGTTGTCTATAGAATTATCAAGCATTTTCCAACCCCACCCACCGGCCAAAACCACCCTTTGATATACACAAATTTGATTAGTCGAATGTGTGGAGTAGTATAAGCGTACACGTTTTCCTTTGACCACAATTCAACCCTCAAGAAAAGCAATTTTTTCACGTATCATAGGAGATACTTTGGAAAATTTGCCTAGGTACTAAGTCGTCTAGATATTTCATCTTATATAAAACGTACTTGAGTGACTCGCTTTGTCAGGCGCAGAGATAAAATAGAGGCATGAATCAGAAAACTCAGTGATCATTCTTTTACTTTTATATATACTAAAATCGTGCTGCAGTATCTTTTGAAAATAGCTCTTGCGTTGAGAGTGAACCAAACTAAATTCTATATTCTTGCTTTCGGTCTCTTTTTCATTATTATTGTTCTCGGTGATGCAAGATTAGCAATTAAATCATAGCACAACTGGCTGGGTAAAGAATGACGGCCCTTTGTGTACTTTGACTCCCCCCCCCCCCCCCCCCCCCCCAATTTCCCCTTTTGCCAAATTAACACTATGTATCCTGTATACCATTCTTTCAAATTAATACTCCTTTCCTCTCTCTGTACCTATTCAACTTGACAATCTCTCACCATAATTCAATTAAGCTTCATAAGCAATTCCATCTCTCTTCCCTTAAGCCCTCTCATAGCCTTAGATCTTCTAAACTAGCCTCTTCAACAAGTCCATATTAGTGCAGCTAACCATAGTATAGCGACTCTCCGCCACGCCATCCCCTTCAACCTCGATCTCTTCCATATTGCTCGTGCATCATCACCTATAGGATTAGACGAGCTTTATCCTCTCGTCTTGAATACGTTGGCAAAAGTTTTGAGGTAACATATATAATTTAACAACTGTTTAGGACCTTTACAAGGTGTTCTTAATTTGTTCTGCTAATTTAGACAGGTGGGACATACCATTCAAAGAGTGCAGAAAAGGAGTTCTTACCAGGGACAACCATGAGCAGTGTAAATGAAGCAAAATTTGATCTCAAGTTGAGTTCATCTCCCCCACGGCCAATGGAAAACCTTAGAGTGGAGTCCCTATCAGAAACGGCATCACCGAGCTCGTGTGTGTCATCGGACGAGTACTGTACAAGCCCTGAGGCCACATCCATGGTTCTGGTGGGTTGCCCTCAATGCCTTATGTACATCATTCTATCAGAAGAGGACCCAAGATGTCCCAAATGCAAGACCACTGTTTTGCTTCATGTTATTCATGAGAACAATGTCACCAAGAATAGAAGCTACTCTTCAAAATCTTGATAATTCTGCCGCTAAAGCTGAAGCTATTTCCCTCGTTTCTTTTCGTCATGTAAGAGATACAAACTAGCTCTGTTTCATATCCATTTGTACTTTTAAAGCAGTCATATATTATGATGCGAACCCACGTAGCAACGACAGCTACGAAACCCATAAAAGAATAACAATGGATCCCAAGAACGCTAACGAACAAGGTTTTTTTATTTAATCCAAAAACGACGAACCAAATAACCAATAAAATAGAATTTATCGACATCTTGATCACGCAATTAATGAACCTCATTCGGGTTTGTGAACGTTACAAGATTATTAATCATGATAAGTTCAATTGAACGCCACAAGAACGAAATTCTTGATAAGTTCGATTTTTCAATTAAGAGCAAGAAATTGGAAGCAAAACGTGCCTCTCGATTTAATTCAAATATCAAAGTCTCTTGAATACGATAAAAGAAATCATATTTATACTAAACCCTAATAATACTGTTTAAAACGGAAATAAAGTCCTAAAGAATACAAAGTTACTAAAAATAAAAGTTTTAATCAAAATAAACTATCACGCGAAAAAGGAAAATTATTGTCTCGTAATTGGCCTATGCGGCCACATAGCCTATTTCTATGCGGTCGCATAGTTTATGTCATTTGAAGATCTGAACTCTCGGCATGGGCGCATGCAACCACATGCTATTTTCCACTATGCGGTCGCATAGTGTTTTCTCACAGCTCCTTCGTCCATGGCTTAAATCAAGTTGAACCAACTTGTTTCGGTCACCGAACCCAACATGGAACTTATTGTTTTGTTTGCCAACTTGATAATTTTTGTCCCCCTTGAATCACATCATCCCCTTTCTCTTTGAAAGGATTCAACCTCGAATCCATGCCCAAGTTATAGCATTTACTTCCAATCATGTCGACGTGAAATGGTCCATCTACTCTAGGATGCAGTTTGAACCTCTTTTGAATTAGTACCCGCCTCTTTCGTATGAACACCCAATAACCATCACATAAATCAAAATGTACTCATCCCAACGACTTCCTTTTGCAAGTTTGAGATGCTCTAACGACTGAATAACCGTGTTTCCTCCATGTGTTACCTGTCTAGGTGCTTGTAGCAATGACACTACAAATGAACTCATGTCTCCCGTCATTTCACCTTGGTATTTCCATCCACTGCATATGAATTCCTTCCATGACAGCTTCTTTATCTCTTCAGGGATCACAAAGTCAACCTCCAGTAATAAAGAATTTTTCAAATTGAGGTAGGGCTGGTTAGTTTCATCCACAAGTTGATGCTCAATGCCCGGATTGGGTGGTATTCCAATGGACTTGCTTTCCTGGGCCAAGTCTTCAGAATCCTGCAATACAGAAATAGCCAAACTATGAAGAGAATTGTTAGTTCTCACTAAAACCCTCTCAACTTCTCCCTCATTTTCATGCAAGCTCACTTCTGACTTTTCTTTCCTCTCCGAAGACTTACTTTCTTTTTCCGCTCGTGGCTCCTCATCTCCTTTAGCCACCTCTCCACTCTCATTTTCTTTTTCACTCCTTTGTGACTCTACTATTTTTTTCTCACCACTAGCCACCTCACTATTTTCTCTCTTATTCTCTTGATGTGGAACAATTCTTCTCTCTTTCTCACTTTTTACTTTAAGTTGATCTTCAAACGCTTCTTGTGGTGTCAACGACGCAAGAATAATAGATTTCTCATCCATAGTAAAGTTGTATCTATTTTTGAATTCATTATGTTTTGTCTTCCTATCATATTGTCACTGCCTCCCCCAACAAAATGTGTCAAGTATGCATAGAAACTACATCACCTAACACTTCATCGTAGTATCTCCCAGTTGAGAAACTTATCGACACTTGCCTACAACCATAACCTCTCCACATTCATCTAACCACTGCAAGTTATAAGGTTTAGGATGTTTTGTTGTAGTCAATCCTAATTTCTCGACAAGGCGTAGTGCTAACAATGTTGGTATAACAATCTTCATCAATAATCAAACTACATATCTTGTTTTTGACATAGCACCTAGTTTGAAAGATCTTCTCCCGTGGTTGCTCCACATCATCCACTTTGAGTGGCGTATTGAGATCATGCATCACCACACGTGTTTCATCCATGATCGAATACTCAACTCCACCACATTCTCTATGATTCCCTTTCAACTGCCAACACCTTCTCCACCAAAATTTCTTCCCAGTCTCCTTACATTGGGTGATTCTGCACGTTGCCCCTTATGACTTTTGTGTCCAGCCTATCCAGCCTGTCTCTCATATCCTCGAACAATCGGTCAAACCTTCATATCACGTCATTCGACATCCTAAATTCTAGAATATTTTTCTGCGTCACTTTTATCCTCTCGTGTATCACTCAATTTCTTGTGGAATTCAAACCGGAGTGTGTAATCAAGAAAACTCAAGAAAGAAGAGAAGAATTGGACGGTTTGTGAATTGAAATTTTTTTTTTTTTTTTTTTTTTTTTGAATTTCAAGAAAGTAATTCTTGAATGGAATTTTGACACTTTTTTTTACCCAAAAAATTGAAACTGAAAACTGCAGATAATTTTCGGAATTTAATATATATATATATGTATATTTTAAATTCCGATTTTTTTTAAATTTTTTACTCGAAAATTGACTATGATACTAGTAAAACAAACGGAAGTTGATTTGGATGTTAGATTAGCCCAAAAACAACTTTTGACTTCTTTTTTTTTTGGAATTTTTTGATTCAAAGACTCAAAAATTATTAAGGACACGAAGAATTGGACAGAAAAGGAAAAACAAAGACTCAATAAGGAAAATATATAACTTTGATTTTGAAGCCTAAACTCTGATACAATCTGATGTGAACCCATGTAGCAACAACGGCTACGAAACCTACAAAAGAATGACAACAGATCCTAAGAACGCCAACGAACAAGGTTTTTGGATTTAATCCAAAAACGACGAATCAAACAACCAATAAAATAGAATTTATCGACACATTGATCACGCAATTAATGAACATCACCCGAGTTTGTGAACGCGACAAGATTATTAATCTTAATAAATTCGATTGAACGCTACAAGAACGAAATTCTTAATAAGTTCGAATGTTCAATTAAGAACAAGAAAATAGAAGCATAACAAGTATCTCGATTTAATTCAAATATTAAAGCCTCTTGAATACAATGAAAGAAATCATATTTATACTAAACCCTAATAATATTGTTTAAAACGGAAATAAAGTCCTAAAGAATACAAAGTTACTAAAAATAAAAGTTTTAATCAAAATAAACTATCTCGTGAAATAAGAAAATTATTGTCCCGGAATTGGCCTACGCGGCCGCATAGCGTATTTATATACGGTCACATAGTTCATGTCATTTGGCGATCTGAACTCTCGTGGTCGCATAGAGTCTTCTCGCAGCTCCTTCGTCCATGGCTTAAATCAAGTTGAACCAATCTATTTCGGTCACCGACCCCAACACTTCCTTGGATCACATCATAATAGGTTTTGTTCTTCAGACCCCACTCAACAGGATTTGAAAAACCCTAAAATGAGATCTCAAGAAGCGGGAAATTTGAGTCGATTAAAGTTGGATTATACACCGAACGTTGACATAAATGTTACAGTATTTCGCACAATACCTATATAAAACAGAACATAAACTAAAACTTACACAATACACAGCCTAACTTCAAATCAATGCGAATAATATAAACAGGTCCTTCTATAAATCAAAATGAGAAACAATCCACCTAAAAAGGGTTTTTGTCTAAAAAGCTTTATATCTAGGGAAAAATCAGTTACAGCATTATAACATGTGACGCGAACATTTAACTAGCCAATTTATAAATGCTATATGGTTAGACCTTCATTATCACAACAGATTCCCTTAAATGTCATGGACCAACAAATATCCCCAACAAAATGCAATTAAATTAAGCACGAGAAAAATCCATACGAACAGCTGCATTGAGGTTGTGAAAAGAAAATAAAGTAAATATGTAGGGGAGAATGCCTTGGATTGAGGTTGTGGTAGTTCCAGCAATGAAAAAGACTGGATGTAAGAGATCATAAAACCAATTACATATAAAAGTAATAGAGATGACTGATAATAATGACAGTACTACGTCATATAATAAACAGAGTTTAATTCCAAATAGACTGGCAGAAAGTCGCAGCAATTATGGGGGAGGAGCCAAGTGCTGCCCATGATAAATCCATACATAAATAAATGTCATTCAAACATACTGTTATTACACAACCGCTGCTCAAGCTCTAGCAGTCGGGATTAAATTTAATCCATAACATTTAATCTCATAACATCTAAGTATGTTGGATCTTCACTACCAGGAAAACTGGTCATTAGCGTCACCAGCTGGAATCGGGGACCACTGATAATGCCATCTCAATAATAAGGAAATCAGATTAAGCCCCTGTTTGACCCCTATTAAAATTATAATTCATTTTTCCCTCTTCTTATCAACTACATTCTCCAATGAAATAATATATGTAAACCCAAAACTTTTTCTTCTTTTTTAACCACACATTCTTCAAATAATTACTATTCCAAAATACATTTTCCCAAATTCTCATTATAATGGATGCCAAACAAGCTTATAAGTCATCGACCCGTACATTCCAATGGACTCAAAAGTACCATCCACTTATCCCTATTCATTTCTATCTATTTATAAATTAAAACGTTTATAATTCTTCCTAAACGGAGGCTTAAGCAAGATTTTACGCTAAACGGTATTTGACACTATACCTATATAAAAATGATCACAACACAAATCTACTACTCAAATACAGCCAAACACCAAGTTAACGCAAATGTTCATAAACATGTCTTTTCCACTAATCAAATTAAAAAACAACCCGCCTACAAAATTTTCCAGTCTTAGCAACTAGTAAAAAATATTAGTCAAGTTTGCATGATCCATAGAGTCTAATAATATGAACTATACTCCGAAGCTACTTTGGGAGAGAAATGTAAAAATCAACTTTCAACGTAAAAAGCCAGTGACCAGCTTTAGGATTATGTTTTCAAAATGCATAGATGCTGGTTTGTGTTAAATAAACTCGTGGAGAGACCCTATAGCCTCATTTATTTCCAAAAGAAATAATTTCTTAATGTAGCAATAACAAGTTAAAAAAGATGGTACCATGTATCCAAGGGCCAAAAAAGGTGTATAGCTTTATCGACCAACAGTTAGGTTCTTCATTTTGTTAGTTCACTAAATCTGCAACTTATCATACGTAAGGAATCAATCCGAATCAACAGCAGCTTACTTGGTAATTCAATTTAAAAGTAGCTTCTTCTTTTTCTCCAGTTTTCCTTTCGAATAGTAACCAAGTGAGCACTACAGTTTGAATCAACAGTAGCTGACTGGGTTGTGTTTCTAGTATTTAAAGGATTGATTTTGAGATATGACAGGGAGTACATATGATTTTGATCAAAATCATGACCAGCTCAACAAATATAAAGCAGAAAGTAGCATTATTCTCAAAAAATTTAAGGCTGGCAACATCAATCCTTGTTTGATATTCCTTCTAGTCTGGTGCTATGTCTCTTACGCAACCATCTAGATTGCCATTCCCTTAATTTATCCTATATATGGAAAATGAAAGTCACCTTCACTAGCTGGTATATATCCACAATTCTTATTTTATTAAATCTGGTAGGCTATTTATATACAGAAATGCTGCGTGTACAGTCCGGGCTTGACAACCCGGATGACACGCTCCTCACAGAGGTGGGGCCTGCGCATTTTTTTATTGAGCGTGGGCCCCGCACTGCTGTGAGTGCCGTGTACACAGAGCTGTCTCCGCGTACATGAAACGGCACTCATTTATATATGTTAATGATCTCTCGTGTTTGTTCATCATAGATCTATGACTTTTTTAATGGCTCAAAACTCAATACCAATATACAGATGTTCATGAATCAATTTCATGTACTAAACGATCTTATACATAACATACTAAGCTTTCACATATTTTTATCAGAAAAAACAGAAATCAACTATACAATACTAAATCTTTAAGAACCTATAGGAGTTGGACCATTCTGGATCATAACCCCAGTCACCGCACTTTAAATAACTGATAATACTTATAATTGACGAGCATTCACCACACTTCAAGTCCAAATCACGCAGAGATGTCAGACAACTAAATACAATAACATGCAAGTCATATACTATAAACACAAACATACATAACAGAATAACTGGAAAATATGTGAGACCCCAACCCAATATCTGTCAACATTAAGCATACTAACCCAATTTTATATTTATTTAGTTTATGTGCTGTGACAATTCCTTTGTAAAATTCTTCGAAGTGGGCAGGTCTTCCCTTTGGGTGTGCTGAGGGAGCATTGGGTCTGATTTGTTCCCAGATTAAACAACATGAAATTGGGCAACCCATCTATATGCCTAGGAGTCGCAGCGTTAAACCAAGTAAATAATGTAAAATAAAACAAGCACAGCTCTCTACCCAACAAACAGAAATAGCAAGCATTTACTTAGGTTGAAGAGGCACAAATAGTTTTGTCATGCATTCTTTCAGACATGTCATTTGAACGCAGTAGATTAGGAAAGTCAGAAGCCTCAGGTATCATGAAATACTACCTAACAAGGCTAAAACAGTCTCAAGGATAAAGATGAATAAGCACAACATTACTTTAGCAAGTCCATAGAGAATTATATTGTAGATACATGATCAAGGCTTCACTATTAGAACTTTTTGAGAATGTTTGCATGCGAATGTATCAATACAATAGCAAACAGCATATGAGGGCAGAAGGCGTACAAAGATGAACGACAATGTCTTCATCAATTGAAAAAACCTGCTCGAGGATTGTCTTTGCTCAATTGTCCCCATCCACTACTGCCCCTGATGTACTTATCAACGATACCAAACTCTTCATTCTGGGCAATCCTCCGTGCATAGTTCTCAGCTGCAATAGGGCCCTTTTGAAGTCTCCTGTAATATATAATTTCCCAAGGCCACAAGCGAGCGGAACCAAAATAAGCTTCCAGAGAAAGATTCTTTTCATTTTCCTCCCGGTGCTCCAAGCCATAGTGTTTCAGGACCATGTACATTTCCTCTGTGGACATCATTCTCATTGAGTTGGCAACATTTGACCTTGTGCATGTATCAAAATCTTGTGCCAACCCATGCTCTGCCATGAGACTCTCATTTGGAGGTTCCCCTATCTCTTTCTGACTGTGCACTAACAAATTATCTGAAACATGATCACCATTGCCTGACTTCGGTATATGCGAATCTAACATTTCATGTGAACCTCTGGAGACAGATTGATTGAGTGAATCAGTCCTCTGGGATAGGTATTTTTCCGTTCCTTCTTCTACCTTAGAGGGTCCTGCTGCATACTCATTTTCCATTGCAGCTGAAATATAAACAGATGTAGAGATATCCCCACCACTTTTTGGCAGTTTCTCTGTTTCAAATAAATCCTCATTAAACACATGAGCAGCAGCATTTACCACAGAAGTATTGTGATCTGTATGTACTTTATTTGGAGAGGAAGACAGAGGTTTACCAAGAACTACAGGCCCAGAATGATGTGAAGCTGAAGACCTTGAACAAGATGGGGAACCTTTTTTCGATGGCCCTGATTTATATTCGGAATGTGATGGAGACCCAGATAAAAGTCTTAAAGGTGACTGTGATCTGGATGCAGAATAATCAGAGATGACTGAAGAAAATGATGCCCCCCTTGCTTTCTTTGATTCACGTCTTTCAAAATTGTCATGATCTCTCTGATCTCGTTTCTTATCCTCACTGTCATTTCTTTTACCTCTAGTCGTTCCCTTTGCCATGGAGGAATCCCTTTGTCTCAGCAACCTCCGATGATTTCTAGAAGTAGATAGCTCCCTATCAGTTTTCTGCCGCCTTATTAAAACATCATTGTTAGCATGGGGCAGCCTTCCTCGGGACCTGAAAGCAAACCTCTTAAGCTTTCGGGGACACATGCTCATTTTGTGACCCACTTCCCCACATATATAGCAACCCTTTTGAGATTTTTGATTGTTGGGATGATCCGGAGTTTCCTTACTGTCATTTTGTCTAGTTCCTACTCTCTCTATGGACTTCCTTATAGTGGGAGAGCCACCCAAATGATTTTGGTCTTCATCCTGTTCCTTTTTGTCATCACTATGGTAAGGTTCGTAACGGTCAAAAAACAACTCATCCTCTATCCTATTTTCATTTGATGGATCCACAACCTGCTCTACCCACCTATCATCTTCCATATGGATCCTTTCAGCGCCTCCTTCTTCATGAAAATCATCCAAAGCGGTGTGATCTTTTTCCCCTGCACGGGGTTTCACATTTGTATGGTAGCTTGTTTCTTCATCAACCAGGTCAGAAGAATCAAATTTTTTATCTTCACCATCTGTTTGCCTGAAATCCGTATTGTAATCTCGTCGACCATTTGAAGACAATCTTTGATCATCATTTTCATTCCTAGAATACCTTCTGCGTTGTAGCTCATACGACTTACCACCTCTGGTAGATCTCTGTAAGGGTTGAGGCTGCCTATTCGACCATGATATGGTTATTGGCTCTCCACAAATTCTCTTACCTCGAAGATCTTTCAGAGCTTTCTCAGCAACTGCAGGGTTATCATAAACTACAAATCCATACCTGTCTTTCACCTGTATAGCACACCTACCAAACCTCCGAAAAACACGTTCAAGGTCATCTCTAGTGATGCGAGAAGATAGATTTCCAAGATATAAAGACATCTGTAAGCCAAAGTACCGAAGATTACATCACTTGCATTCATGTGCACAGATACAAAATATACATGGAAAGACATCACATATAATGTACATATTCAGAAATATATAAACACATACATATGAACAAATGAAAAAAATATATTTATTCATTTTGGCAGCAGTTATGCTACTCCAAATTAAATAAAATAAAAACCCTCTAAGTGGAAAAAGGTATAAGCACCTGCTTGATATTGCGTTTTGAAGAACTCTACAATCCGTATCATCCTATTCACAAAAGAAATGGTAACATAGGTAGATATATGACAATTTTACAGACAATCCTATATCAGCACATGTTTCTGTGATCCATAAGCACCACAATGTCATGGCTCACTTCACTCACCAATTCACTACTCACCCACAACCAAGGCATTCTAGAATATTCCATAGCCTACTCAATAAATTGAGCACGTGGAAGGAGGGAAAGCAAGTTGAAAGTTGTTGCAAAACAGAATTTCCCCCCTTTCTGTTATCAGCTTCTCTGTTCTTATTCTCTCCACTTCTCTGAATGCATTTCTCTTCTATCTCTTTGTACTCCTCTAAACCTGAATCTCTTCTCACTTCTCTTATTCTGCCCCTTCTTTCTCTGTTTTCTGTTTATCTTTGTTATTTCTGTGTAACCTTCAGCTCAATTAAATGAATTCCAGCTTGGGTTATTGATTCCCAGCTGATTATATCCAATTGTTTGTTAATTTTGGTTGCAATTTAGCTGTTATTGGTTGACTTCTATAGAAATTGAGCTTCAACCATAACACACAATCTTCTTCGGGACAGTTATGGGTCTCGCCTATTATTAAGAGACAGTTCAGAACTTAAAAATGAAAAACATGAATATTATTTTTTTCATAATTCCAAGTTGAAAGCCGGGATTCCTGGCAGGTAATCAAAGTCACAATTTTCATGCTTTACAGAAAATGAAAACCTCGCCTTAAGAAAAACTTTGAAAGTAAGAAAGAACAACTAAACTCAAACACCAAGAGAAACACTATTTTTCCTTCTTTTAATCAAAATTTTAATCTGCAAAATTTCCTAACCCACGTACTTTCCCAAAACTAACGTTAATTACACAAACAAATACACGTCTATGGAAAAGACCCAGATGCTGAAGTCAAAACCCATTTAGATTGAACTCAAGAAATGAACATCTAAGAAAAACTACGCTTGATTAATGATTCCCGTGAAAAAAAAAAAATCCATGATGAACAGTAATGACAATGACAAACTTTCAGACTAGAATCGTGATGTGGTGAAGAAGAGAAGAATCTATACGGAAGTGTACATTACCTAGAAAAGTTGATCTCGATTAGCAGTCGTCGCAGCTGTGCGAGATCTGTTGCCGTTTCGTGCAGCCGGCGTATCGCTTTCTGTGGGAAAAGAGAAAGCAGAGAATTTTTGCTATTCTACACCTTTTTTCTTTTGAAAAATAATTTTAAAGAAACCGATCAAAAAATAATAATAATTTTAAAGAATGTGCGGTTAACATAAGCGAAAATGTGAGTTAACATATAAAATGATTTTGTTTAATAAAACACGTGATTGAAAATAAGTTTGATAAAAAAAAATATATATTCTAAAGAATATGTATCAAACATGAATTAAGTTATGTTGACCTCAAAAAATATCGTCAACGAAATTTCGACCTCATCCCTTTCACATGAATATCACCTGCACACGGAGCATCCCAATAAGAAGCAAAGGTCGTCGGTCGAGAAAAATGTCTGGCGATCGTTTGCACTCCGACGGTCAAATCAACGATCGAACAAATGAAAAAAGAGTAACGGGTTTGGTTCGAGTTAAAAATCATACCTTAAAATTAAATGAATTCACATATTTATAGAAAATGAAAATGGACCTCGTGAGCTAATGAATCGAACCTAAGTTCCAAGCCTGATATGTCATCATTCAATTAAATAAGGTCAATCAATTAAGTAGTCAATGTCACGTTAGAAATTGGCGTCATCTGTGGAAAACAGTATATTAACCATGCTATACCACATAAAAGAATGTCACTGGAAAAATATTATTTTCCGGCAGTTTGTTCTATTGAAGTACAAAGTTTCTTCCACCAAAAAAGAGTCACACAGTCAGTGACCAAAGAAAAGAGATTTTTCCGATGGTTCCCTTAACCAAAAATTTCAAGAAGGGAGCAACCATTTTCCGGTGGTTCAAGCAGTAAAACTTCAACACTTGTCAAAGAAAAGCGATAGCATATAGTGAAAAATAGGCATCCACATTCGAAAAAAAAATTCTTTTCCTTAGAGAAATGTCGGAGAAGTTGGGTTTCGAAGATCCACTTTGACGGGACGTTTGATTCTATAACTATTTTTTGTCCACTGGAATAAATGAGAGTTCTACTACAAAGTCTTAAATATATTGGGGTCTTTAGCATCCAAGTAGGGCCGGATGTGCATAGAGGCAGATGAGGTCATCATGTCAGGCCAAAATATGAGGGGCCTATTTTGGCTAAAATAAATTTTTTTTTTTATTAATACCCTGTTTGATAGCCATTTTGGGGGGAAATGATTTTTTTTATGTAATAGATGGTGAATATGTGATTGAAAAATAAGGAAAAGTTATTGATGTAATAAAATATATTAGTTTATTGAATAATGAGTGGTTGAAAATGAATAGAAGAATGAGAATGAAAAAAAATGTGTATCACCTAATTTACGAAGTTCGTCTCAAGTGTCGAAAATCACAGGACAACACTGCATCCAACCACCCCAATCAAGGCCGACCCAACTCTCAGCAAAAACCCTGAAAGGTACATTTGGCATCAAGACAAAAAAGGGGAAAAGAGGCTGAAGATTACATGGCAGTTGAATTTGGTGAACAAGTAAAGGGCTTTGCAACAGGTTTTGTAAAAACCACAAAAGTGAAAGAGATAAAGATATGAATAAAGTTTTTATCGAATCAAATCCGCTACAATTTACCCGTTAATTACTGTCCAACGAATTTTTGATAAAATGGTCAAACAAGATATTTCTCGTCCTATCATTCCTTGGGCGTTGAAAGTACAAAGCATGTTGTGCTGCTGGTAGCCTATGATATCATATGAAATGCCTCTTGTACAGAAATGGATCACAGAAACGCTACAGAAAATTTGAATTTTGGTGAAAAAATATTAAAAAATGAAAACCCATTTTGGTAAACCCATTACGGTCAAAAGGAATGGGTCAAAAGGTAGTCTACTTCCTCACTTTCATTTCCCTCCATCCCCAGCCATTTCTCCCCGCCTAAACTCCATTTCACGTATTACCTTCGGCAAAGTGTTTTTGTTTTGTTCAATCACTTCGGACATTCATCACCCACCGGCAACGGGTTCTTGATTTCTCCAATAACTCCGGCATTCACCCCCTCCGACAACATTACCCATCGTCTACGAAGATGGTGATGTCCAACTCCGGCGACGGCCAAATCCACTCATTAAATACTCCGAAAAACCCACGTAAGAAACACTTAGTTTTTGTGATTATGTGATATCAAATATCAATTTTTTTTTTTTAATGTGAGAAACACTGAGGTTTTGTGATTATGTTTAATGAAATGTGATAATCTTTTTTTATGTGCAATTTTTTAACATGAGAAACACTCAGTTTTTGTGCTTGTGTAATGAAATGTGATAATTTTATTTTATGTGAAATGAAATGTGATAATTTTATTTTATGTGAAATGAAATGTGACAATTTTTTTTTAACGTGAGACACACCAACAGTTGTGCTTATGTGTGTAATGAAATGTAAATTTTTTTTTTATGGTTGCTAAGTATCTGAGGCTTTTGTTTTTTGTTTTTTTTTTCAGTCATTTAATTGTGTTTTGTAGGATTAGTTAGGCATTTATAAAGTGAATTTGTAATAAATGATGATGATTTCCTATTTAAGTAGAAGTATTTAGATTTATTTATTTTGTTGGGGCCGGCCATTTGGCCAGTAAAAGAATTTGATGGATTCATTTGTTGTTGCACTAAAAGAATCATTTGTTGTTGTTAAACATATATTATATTTTGAGTTATTTATCAAACTGTAATTGGTTTCCTAAACATTACATTTGATTGTGTGGCAGTACAAGGTGATTTGGAAGACATGCGTGCAGAATTTTTAGTGGAGAGATGTTGACGAGAATGTTGGGGATAATATGATATCAGTGGAGAAGGAAACATTAGGAGAAGATGGTCCGATAGTACCGGAGGTGCCGGAGGTGGGTTTGATGTTCAAGGATGAAAAAGAATTGTGGGATTTCTATAAAAGATATGCATATAATATAGGTTTTCCGGTTAGGAGAAGAAATCCGAAAAAGGGAGACGATGGAAAAATGAAATATGTCACTTTAACATGTAGCCGCAAAGGTCGAAGAAACACCAGTACAAGTGGTAATTTGAAGCCCCAACCTACAATTCAGACAGATTGTAAAGCTAGGATCACTGCATCTTCAGATGATCATGGAATTTGGAGAATTAACACAGTCCATCTCGACCACAATCATAAAACAAGTCCTTCGAAGTCGAGGTTGTATCGTTGTAATCGAGAATTAAGTTCACACGTCAAACGAAAGCTGGAAATCAATGATATGGCTGGAATTTCATTACACAAAAGTTTCAACTCTGCAGTGGTTGAAGCTGGTGGATATGAAAATATGACTTGTGTCGAAAAGGACTGTCGGAATTATGTTGAACGGGTGAGAAGATCAAGACTTGGTGATGGAGATGCTGCAGCAATACAATCCTACTTTTCTAAAATGCAAGCCCATTGCTCAGGATTCTACTTTAGTATGGATTTAGACGATGAGTCTAGACTAAAGAATATTTTTTGGGCAGATAATAGGTCTAGGGAAGCATACAAGGAATATGGCGACGTTGTCACATTTGACACCACTTATCTAACGAACAAGTATGATATGCCTTTCGCCCCTTTTATTGGCGTTAATCATCACAGACAGTCAACATTGCTCGGTTGTGGTTTGTTGTCCAATGAGGACACAGATACTTTTGCTTGGCTATTTACGACATGGCTTCAGTGTATGCATGGAAAAACTCCTCATGGAATCATTACTGATCAAGATAGGGCTATGCAAAATGCAGTTCAAATTGTTTTTCCTAATACTAAGCATAGATGGTGTCTGTGGCATATTATGAAAAAATTGCCGAAAAGGTTTGGATACCACGTCGATAAGATATCCATCTTTTCGACTATACATGGACTAGTGTACGATTCGCTGTTCGCAGAAGAATTTGAAGAAGGTTGGAGGGTGATGATTGACACGTATGGGTTGCATGGTAATGATTGGTTGTCGGGATTATTTGATAATAGAGTTCGTTAGGTTCCTTGCTATTTGAAAACTACATTTTGGGCAGGGATGTCAACAACTCAGCGCAGTGAGAGTATGAATGCATTCTTCGATGGATATGTCCATTCGAAGACATCGTTAAAGCAATTTGTCGAACAGTACGAACGGGCTTTGAGGAGTAAGGTTGAGAAGGAGTTCCAGGTCGACTTTAAGTCATATTCCCAAATGTTGCCGTGTACGACAATGTTCGAAATGGAGAAGCAATATTAGAAATGTTACACAATTTCGAAGTTTAAGGAAGTTCAGGTCGAGCCAACTGGGAAAGTTTATTGCGACATCATGTATAGTACGGAGGGACCTTCAGGAACGACCTACGAAATACGAGAGGTCGTCATGTACGATGACAAACGGAGGTTGAAAAAGTTTTTCGTGTCATTCCAGCGAGAAAAATGTGAGATAGTTTGCAGTTGCCACTTGTTTGAGTTTCGAGGAATTCTTTGTTGGCATGCTATTGTAGTATTGATCCGTAATGACATCACGACTCTTCCGGATAGGTATATACTACGGAGATGGATGAGAGATATTTGCAGAGCACATACAAGGGTTGCTGTGAACTATGACGGGTTGGTTAGTACTCCTGAACAGTTGAGATATGACGACTTGTGTCAGACTTTCGCAGATGTTGCGAACCTAGCAACTGACGATGAAGTGAGATGCTATGCTATCAAGGAGTGGCTAATTGATCAAAAGCACCAGTTGATGTCACTTAAGTCATATAGCGGAAGTAATCAAGTGTCAGTTCAACCGGCCTCGCATTGTAATCAACCCAGTCAAAATACCAGCGGGAGCGTCAAAGATCCTATATCAACGAAAAGAAAGGGAGCGTCTAAGAAGCTTCGGAGAAAAAGTCTATTGGAGTCCTCTTCAAAGAAAGCAAAGGTATGATTTTTTCATTGTTCTTTTGTCGACTTACATAGTATTCCAATGCATTTGCGGAATAACATGTCATCGAATGCAGGCTACATCAACTTCAAACAAAGGAAAGAGACCAGTGTCTAGGCCAAGCAATCCAATATCTAATGCAAATGTTGTCGAATCAGCTGAACAATATTCTATGCAGACTCCCTTTTCGTATTCACAAATGTTGTTGGTTAGTACATTTAGTTTGATATGATTATTTGTTCGAGGCTTTAATTGCATTGTTATACGATGCAGGGTGATGTAGAAAGTCAAGCCTTCCCGCTCCACTTGCGAGTCCCAAGTGTGATCCCCCCAACATCAACAAATGTACTAAGCATAGATGGTCAAGGTTTGCACACTTTAAAACTTTACTTTTGCATCGTAAGAGATCTTTTTTTTTTAGTGTACTTACCTTTTTTTAAGGCATTTTATCTGTCCAATAAGATACGAAATGCTGATTGTAAACTGGGAGGGTGACTTTCTTTTGTCACCTGTATATATTAGATTCTGTGTTTATCTCTCTGGTGAGTGGGCTGTCCGAATATAAATGTTATAATAACTTATGGAGGGTGGCTAGGTGGGAGAGCAAAGGATGCTATGTTTTTAGTCTATGTACAAGCAAAAACTTTACTAAAACTCTTGTTTGTCATAACAGAAACGAGCAAAAGGACTGGAAATGATGATAGGCAGATTCCAGTTCGATATACCCAGTTTATGTAGCTGTTGACGCAACTTTGGCCCGCCTCTACGAAGTGTGTTCATTTTGTGGAAATATCATCAACAAGATGTCAAGGAATAAGATGGTGTCATGTGATGGTGGTTGTGCAGTTGATGGAAGCATGTGGGAAATTTAGCCGTAGATATGTTGCTTGTTTGTATGTCTGGTCGTTTATATATATTTTTTGTTGGGATGCATGTATGTTTGTCACCATTAATGTTATTGACAATTTAGTGATTCTAATTAAAACGGCACCCATGTTCATCAAGCCAACTGATGCTATTTATTTCATGAATTGTGACTTGCTGTTCAATGAAGTGAGTAGTTTGATCTTCATATACAAATAGGATGTATAGTTTTGGTCTGTGTTGCTATTTAATCTAAGCTGAAAAGTAGTGATGTATATTTCAGTTTTTGAACCTCATCATATGGTGCAAGTAACAAAATTAGAAATGTAGACTATATATTTTAATACATCCAGTATGCCAACAGGAAATATATCAAATATAACTATGCAATGGCAACTTTGAATCGGCACGAAAGTCAACGGACATGAAAGGAACGGTTTTTCTAAAATCCAATTCAATACCAGAATGGGAAACTTCTGGTTTTGTCGAGTACATTAAGGGAGGGTTGAAGCAAGGTGACATGCTGCTAGTGGTTCCTGAGGGATATGCTGGTGTTCGGCTAGGAAACGAGGCGTCGATCAAGCAAAGATTAAATGTTACGCCAGATTCTGGTGTGCTGCCGATTCAAACAATTTATAATAGTGAAGGTTGGGACTTGTATGCTTGGGCATTTCGAGCATCCTATAGCGTTGTTGTGATAATACTCCACAATCCAGGAGTCGAGGAAGATCTAGCATGTGGACCACTGATTGATAATCATGTATTTTGCACTATGTATTTTGAAGCCACTTACAGGTTGTCCTTCAATCTCTCTCTCTCACACTTGCATTATGCCACTTAACAGAGTATGAAAGCAACATAGTTTCACAATGAGCAGTAGCTACAAACATCAAATTTTTTGGATTCCAACTACAAACATCGAATTTTTCCAGATACAAATGAAGGAAATGCACATCAAAACCAGAAATTAATGTTCTACATTATGTTAGTTGTACATCGAATTTTAGGAATTACAAGATGCATTTCCTAGCCTATCGCGAGATTACGAATCAAACTACCTTAACTACAACATCAAATATATCAAATATAACTACGCATTATGCCGGCCCCTTTCCTTTTCCATTATCTTCTGTCGTCTCTTTGCCCTTGCGGAATGTGACATTCAATGAAATCTCGAGGTTTCGTTTCTCGGCTATTTGAGCTAAACTCTCGAACATGCTTCGCAACTCGTCCACCTCCTCTTTCGCAATAGGATTTTTTGCTTCATTAACGGTACTCGACTCACCATTTGCTTCTTCTTTTACCCAATCAAAAAATCCGCATTCATTACTACAAGTTTTGAATAGCCGGCCTTTATTTTTGCCCTCCTTTTGAACCTCGAAACATTTTTGGATTCCATCTACACACCATGGACAACGACGTTTTCTCTAGCATTCTCCGAACAAGTGATCCGTGCTTCGACAACTATGACAAACACCATAATTCCTGCCTCTCATCCCTAAGAGCCTTTTGGAGGTGGATAGTCAACTAACCAACAAATGAATATATCTTGAATAGTTAACACAATCTTCAGCAAATATAGAACAAGATAATGAATCTAGCTTCAGTCGCAAAAAAATTATTTTCTTTCCCAGCTTCTTCATCACTTGCAACATTTATATATCTTATAACATCACTCTCAAACATAATCAGATTGGCATAATCTAGTCTGGAAACACATATTACAGAAAAGTGATTTTAAGCTATGTAAGTGGTTCTACCTCAAACCAAGTCTGAAAACTCAAAATATTATGAGCCCGTTTAATTTCTTTATTATCTTCAGGTTTATTTTTAGTATAAACTTTAACCACATTTCAGTGAGTGAAAACTAATAATTTGAAGCCCAAAAACACAAACATCTTACCACATCAGTCTATGTACAATTACTGAAAATACGAAAAATAACTTGTTAAAACACCCACAAATCATACCTTGTCTAAATGCTATGAAATCGGGGACAGGATTTGAGTCAAAAATATTCAGTCTTTAGATTTGGAAGACGTCGACGACAAGACCAAATTGTGACAAAAGAGAGGGCGAAATTCGTAGAAATAGAGGATTCATGTAATCGGTAATATTACGAAATTAAAGACTTTGGCTTCTTTGTTGTTCACCGAATAGATGGCAACCGGAGACGGTGGAAGTGGCCGAAAATTTTGGTTCTAGTTTTTGGGAAAGTGGTTTTGGGAAATGAAAGTGGGCAAAGAAGTCAACAAATAAAGGAGAGTGCCTCTGTTTTGTCTGGACGATATTTGTTTCAGATTTTTCCTTCTTTTTTTTTTTTTTAAGTTGACAACTCATCTGGTAGAATTCTGTCAACCCGTTTCTGTACACGTAACGCGATCGATCATATCATATGCCACAGTCTCACTCAGAAGTTTTCGTCACCGACGATTTAGATAACATCAATGTTTTACGGCCTCTGGTTACTACCATCAAAACATTTTCATCCTTTGAAATCACTATAAAAGCTGCAAAGGTACGTCAAGCATTAATTGTGAATCTACTTCCCTCTAAGCCGGTCCCTTCCACTTGCTCATGGGTTTGGTCCAATGGTCACTGCAAAGGTATGTCAAGCATTAATTGTGAAAGTGACTTGTTTTTCTTATACTTGGCCTTATACATAGAGTGGGCTTGAAAAATTGGAACACATTGGTTTGAGTGAAATTGGGCCCTATGATTAACTCTCCATTGGCCTCGGAATCCCATTCTATCCAATTCATTTGGCCCATTATATTGCTCTTACCATTTTAAGTTATCTTGGCCATTTCAACTATTATTGCTTCCAAATTTATGAACTCAATTCCACTGTGGTTTCTGGATATTCTATATTATATTGCAGCGGTTGTAAAAGGAAAATTTATTAGGGCTTGTAGTAAATGACAATTATACCCCTATAGCCCTATAAATTATTATTATTGTATTCTTGATTCTTACCTATAAACATAGGATTTTGATCATTAATAAAATATACACAAGTATTGACTTTAATTCTCGTTTTTACTTTTTCTCTATTTTATAATATGTTATCAGCACGAAACTCTAACCAATTTTTCATAGCTTAGTGAAGATAATAATTTTTTTTATAAGTATAATCATCTATCACGTGTATCAAAATTAACTTGATAACGTGCGATTTTTTTAAAAATAATATACATATACATCAATTCACGTTAATCTTCTTCTACATGTTCCAATCGTATTAAACATCAAATTGTGAAAATAATGTATAATTGTTTACCTTTTCAATTCATGTCCGTACACATCTTTTTCAATTATGTTTCCCAACATTTAAATGTTTCCGTCAACAGTATAATGATTGGAATGGTAAAATAATTTTTTTTTAATGTGCCCATAATGATTGTCATGGAATAATAACTTATATGCTATTCCTTATTTGATTAGTCCTAAAGGCGGCGATAATTGTGCCAATTTTTAATATTTACGACTATTGTTGAATATTCTTAGTATCTTTAACTTGATTAAATGTTTTTAGATGTTCTATTATAAATTATAAATTTATATTCTATCATGTTGTTGCTCCTGAAATATCACAATTTTATAATTAATATTTTAGAAGAATATTAATAGTAGATTTGTCTATTATAAATAGTTTGTTGTTACTTCTGAAGTAGCACAACATTACAATTAATATTTTTTAAGAATATTATTTGCTCTTGAAGAGCATGAACAATATTTTTTTAATATTTAAAAAGATTATTATTTGTTCTTGAAGAGTATAAATTATAATTTTCAATATTTCAGAAAAATATTGATATATTGTTATTGATGAAACAAGAGTAAATTACAACGTGCTCCCGAAATAGCTCATATTTCGAAGAACATATTATTTTAAATTAGTGTTTATTTCCTGAAAGAAAATACTTAACTTATGTTGATATTATCTGATTAACTATTATGTAATGATTAATCATATTCTTCGTTGGAGAAAAAATCATTGATATGTTGCTAAAAAATCACTGATGAAGATATGTTGGAGAAAACTTTTTCTTCATTTCACGCCTCAAATGTACTCCCGTAGCAGCAATATCGTGAGCGTGGTTTTAAAAAATACTCAGAACTTATATCTTGCTTGCTTATTGTTGAACAAAATAATGAACTGCTAATAAAAATTATGGGTTACGTCCAATTGGTTCTGTGTCATTGCCTGAAGCAAATAGTACTGCATTTCCTAAGATAAATGCAATATCAAGACAAGGACGTGGACGCGGACGCGGACGCGGACGTGCAGATGGAATAAATTATGGACGAAATAGTCAACAAAGTTATCAATAGCAAGATATCAATTTCAAAAAGGCGCAAAGCAAACGAAAGTAGCACATCCAAAAAGATGCATGAAGAAAATTGTTTTAGATGTGGAATGAAAGGGCATTGGACACGTACCTATCGTACGACAAAATATCTTGTGGATCTTTATCAAAAATCAATCAAAGGAAAGGGAAACATTGAGACAAATTTCGTTAATTATGATGGTCTGATTGATGTGACTCATTTGGATGTCTCTGATTTCTTTGCCGATCCAAACGGAATAACCATTTGATTGGGGGTGGTATGATGGAAGATGTGGATTAATTTATTTTCTATACTTCTAATATTTTCCTTTATTTTAGAAATTTAGTTGGAAATATGTTTTTTACTTTTTGCAACAACAAAAAATGGGTAATTGGCGCAAAACGTCTCTACCTTTCCTGTTTATTGAAGAAAACATCCATACCTTTCATTTTTTGGCGCAAAACATCCTTACCTTTCACTTTCTTGGTGCTGAAGGTCCTTTTTGACAAAATTCTAACGTAAATTGACCAATATATCCTCCTATTTAAATAGGACAAAAAAAATTAAAGCACAAATTGCAAACATACTCACAAACTTTTTTAAAAATCCAGATGTACATATTCCCTCTTTTCTTTAATTCATTTACTATTATGTGATGATACTATACTCTTTAACTTGATTTGAATTTGCACAAAGGTTAATTTCCAGTTATTAATGCAAAAAAGATGAGCGACTGCAACATCTTGATAGCAACCAGCATGCCTCTTCTTCCTTTCTGGATAATTGTCTTGCTTAGATTCAAGAAAGACAATGATATAAAGGGGTTATCTGTTAACCACTTTCTCCAATTTCAATTTCTCTATTGCAATATTAGTCATCCTAATTCAACTTTATACACATCAATTTTTCAGATCTACACAATATCCTACTGCAAATTTCAGCTCAAGGACATAAATAATGCAACCTTTTTTGAATTTTTTTTCTCTTCACAAACAAGAATTCGAGAAACCCAAATCCAAATCCGAACAATTCCCCAATTCTCTCATACATTATAGCCAAGATTTCGAGCTTTAAACGCGTTTTCTCCACCGATGCCGCCTCCGTGAACATCGACATCGAAAACCCACCGCAGAAATTCTCCATTTCTTGGCAATCATCGGAATTTTATTTTATTTATTTTGAATGTAAGCTCAGTATTGGTGTTGGTTGAAGAATCATTTTTCTTGTAGCTGAGAAAACTTGGTGTGTGTGTGTACGTATATTGAAGTAATAATTCTATATTTTTGGGTTTCCTTTCTGATTTTGTGATTTGTAGCTTTTGGGTATTTTGGATTTGCGTTTTTTTCAGAAATTTGTATATATAGTTTTAATTACTTGTGAATAGAGAGAAATTTAAGGGTTCTTGAAAGTGGAAGAGAGGTCATTCGAAGCATAGGCGGAGGTGCAAAGGCACGACCAAGACTTTGCCGACAGGCTTGTGCAGGGCTTTACAGGTCATTTGCAATTTTAATAAGAAGTTTGTGACTCATTTGCAATTTTTAAAAAGTTTGGGAGTATGATTGCAATTTGTACTTTATTTTTCTTTCTTTTTTTTATTTAAATAGGAGGGTATATTGGTCATTTTAAGTTAAAAATTTGTGAAAATGACCTTCAACACCAAGAAAGTGTAAGGTATGGATGTTTTGCGCCAAAAAAATGAAAGGTAAGGATTTTTTCCACAATAAATACGAAAAGTAGGGACGTTTTGTGCCAATTACCCCAAAAAAATTATATATCGCCAATTTCATATTATTGAATCATGTTTATTTTTTTTTCTAAGTTTAAATTCAAGTTTTTTTTAAAAAAATATATCTATTTTGTTGTATTTATAGATTGACGATAGATTGTCAAGATACTTGTTTAATTGATAATGCAATTACACATATAATTCTTCAAGATAAAAAATATTTTTTTGACTTAACTTTAGCAGAAAATAATGTTAATACGAGATCTGGTGTATCGAATATCGTTGAAAGCTCCGAAAGAGCTTGTATTATTTTACCAAATAATACTCATTTATATATTGACGATGCACTTTACTCTAGCAAATTCAGAAGAAATTTGTTTAGTTTTAAAGATATTCGCTGCAATGGATATCACATTAAGACGATACAAGAAAATAGTGTTTAATATCTTTGCATAACTTCATTTGTATCTAGCAAGAGCTGATAAAAGAAAAACTCCACGCACCCTCATCTGGCATGTATCATACATTTATAAAAATGGTAGAATCAAATAATGTCACAAACCAAAAGTCCGTTGACCCAAAAAGTTTTATACTTTGGCATGATCGACTTGGACATCCAGAAGCTATAATAATCCGTCGAATAATAAACAACTCGCATGGACATCCTTTAAAGAACCAAAAAAATTTTTTTACCTAATGATTATCCGTGTGTAGTTTGTTCGCAAGACAAGTTAGTCATTAGACCTTCGATGACAAAGGTCAATATTGAATCTTTAACTTTCTTGGAAAGTATCCATGGAGACATATGTGGGCCAATACACACACCATGTGGACCATTTCGTTATTTTATGGTATTAATTGATTATTCTACTAGATGGTCACATGTTTGCCTACTTTCCACTAAGAATGTAGCATTTGCTAGACTACTTGCTCAAATCATAAAATTACGAGCACAATTCCCCGATTACTCAATCAAGATTGTTCGTCTTGATAATGCTGGTGAATTTAGATTACAAGCATTCGATGATTATTGTATGTCAATTGGGATTACTATTGAACATTCAATCACGCATGTCCATACACAAAATAGTTTAACAGAGTCGTTTATTAAACGTCTACAACTTATTGTTAGATCATTACTTATGAAAACAAAGTTACCAGCTTCTATTTGGGGACATACCATATTACATGCTGCATCATTTGTTTGGATTAGACCAACTGCCTATTATTAATATTCACCTTTGCAACTTGCATTTGGTTATGAACATGATATTTCTCACCTACGGATTTTTGGTTGTACTATCCAGTCCATATTTCATCCCCACAACGTACTAAAATGGGTCCCCAACGAAAACTCGAGATTTATGTGGGTTTTGATTCACCATTCATCATTAGGTATCTTGAACCTTTAACGGGTGATTTATTTACTGCACATTTTGCAGACTGTCATTTTTTATGAAATGACTTTCCCAACTTTGAGAGAGGAAAACTATATTCTGAAAAACAAGGTAAAATTTTCTGGAATGAAATAAATTTATCTCACTTTGATCCCCGTAGTAATCAATATGAGCAAGAGATTAAAAAAATCATTCATTTGCAAAGAGCTGCAAATCAATTACCTAATGTATTTGTTGACACGAAAAAAGTGACATTCACATATACCAGCAGAAAATATTCCAGCAAAAATTGACGTCCCTGCAGGACAATCTGCTGTAACAAATGAATCTCACATACGATAGAAGTGTGGTCGACCAATTGGTTCGAAAGATTTTGTATCTCGAAAATGAAAAGTACAAGAGAAAGACCAACAAAAAATTTCAGAAGAAGTAATATTAGAAAAGATTGATCAATCAAATATTGAAAATATAGTTCTTGAATAACCACAAGTGTCCGACAATAATAAGATTTCAATAAATTACATGTTATCTCATAAATTATGGGAACGAAATAATGTTATTATAGATAATATTTTCGCCTTTAATGCTCTTGATATTATGCAAAATGAAGATCTTGAACCACAGTCAATTAAAAATTGTCAAAATAGAAATGATTGGCCAAAATAGAAAGAAGTCATGCAGACGGAATTGAATTCCTTAGAGAAATGAAAAGTGTTTGGACCTATAGTTCGAATACCTGAAAATATAATCCCTATAGGATACAAATGAGTCTTTGTACGAAAGAGAAATGAAAATAATGAAATTACAAGATACAAAGCTCGACTAGTAGTTCAAGGTTTCTCACAAAGACCAGGAATTGATTATGAGGAAACGTATTTTCCCGTAATAGACACCATCACTTTTAGATTTTTGATTAGTTTGATTGTGTCACAAAAACTTGATATGCGCCTTATGGATGTTGTAACTGCATTATTTATATGGTTCACTTGATAGTGATATATATGTATATGAAAGTCCCCGAAAGACTTAAAGTACCAGAAACAAACGTTACATGCCTGAGAACCATGTTCTCAATTAACTTGCAAAGATCATTATATGGATTGAAACAATTCGGAAGCATGTAGTATAATCGTCTTAGCGAATATTTGTTGAAGAATGGTTATAAAAATGACGATGTCTGCCTATATGTTTTCATAAAGAAAACAAACATTGGATTTGCAATTGTGGCAGTTTATGTTGATGATCTAAACTTAATTGGAACTTTTGAAGAGTTCAAGAAAACTGCTAATTGTTTGAAAAATGAATTTGAGATGAAGGATTTAGGAAAAACTAATTTTTGTCTCGGGTTACAGATTGAACACTTCCCAAAAGAATTATTTGTTCATCAATATATACATACAGAAAAAGTTTTAAAATGATTTTATATAGATAATGCACATCCATTGGCATCGTCTATGGTTGTTCGATCACTTGATGTAAAAAATGATCCATTTCGTCCACTTAAAGATGGAAAAAAGGTGTTTGGTCCTGAAGTACCATATCTTAGTACAATTGGAACATTAGCCTATCTTACAAATTGCACTAGATCCGACATAGCTTTTTCTGTAAATCTCCTTACAAGATATAGCTCTACACCAACTCAAAGACATTGGAATGGTGTTAAACATATTTTTTATTACCTAAAGAGTACTATTGATTTGAGATTATTTTATTCTCAAAAGTCGGGATCTACTTAAGTGGAATATGCAGATGTATGTTATCTATCTAACCCACATAAAGTTAAAATCGCAAACAAGATATGTGTTTATACGTTGAGGAACAGCAATATCCTCAAATCATTCCGAAATTATTGCAATCCATGAAGTAGGGCGAGAATGTGTATGATTGAGGAACATGACCCACCATATTCAAGCATCATGCGGGTTAACATCAACAAAAGACAGTCTAACAAGTTTGTATGAAGACAATGCAGTTTGTATTGCACAATTCAAAGGAGGCTATATCAAAAGTGACAGGACGAAGCATATTTCTCCAAAATTCTTTCATACACACGAATTTCAGAAGAATGACGACATCGATGTTCAACAAATTTGATCAAGTGACAACTTGGTCAATCTATTCACAAAAGCGCTGCCAACATCTATATTCAAGAAATTAGTTCATGAGATTGAAATGCGTCGACTCAAAGATTTTCAGAGATTAACATCAGGGGGAGCAGTTGTACTTTTTTTCCTTCGCTTAGGTTTTATCCCACTAAATTTTCCTAACAAGGTTTTAATGAGGCAGTATTTATTTTTAATATTCCAAAATATTTGTACTTTTTTTCATTTGTTTGAATATTTTTGTCTCATTGAATTTTTATCAAATAAGATTTTAACGAGACAGATATTTTGTAATGTGTCAGTCAAGAGAGAGTGTTGTAAAAGGAAAGTTTATTAGGGTTTGTAGTGAATGATAATTATACCCCTGTACCCCGAAAAATTATTATCATTGTATCTATGACACACCGAAAATTTTATAGAATAAAAGTATTTATTCCATCTACTATATTTTTATAGTTTGAAAAGTAAAAGGACTAAAGTAAAATATGTTTTAAATTCCTATTTTATTTGGATCAAATAATTGGAGATGAGGTATATCAAAATTTTTTGGGCTCATTCTGTCTTCCATCTTAAATAATGTATGATAGACCCAAGTGTCCAAGTAAATGTAAGATCGTGTGGATTAAACCCAATTAGTAGAAACATATTTAATATATATATATATATATATATATATATATATTATTACTTAATAATGGACATTTTCCTTTATTTTAAGGTAATTAGTAAAAGAATCTTATATTTTATTTCACGATCAAGTATCTTTAATTTTGGAAAGGATTTAATTATATTATATGGGGGTGTCTAGGCCGGCTATGTAGTGAAGTTCGGTCCGTTGGGAAGCAAAAATTGAATCGTTTTGAATGTTTTTGTGGGACAAATTCTGTCACATTTGCAGTACCAACTCAGTGAATAAGTCACTCTCATTCTCAATTTGTCCTCCTCATTTGAGTCAAACTTGGTGATAATTTCGATCAACAAGATAAAATGATAAATTATTGTTCAATTATCTCAAAAAAAAAAAAAAAAAAAAAAAAAAAAAAAAGCCTGCCAAAGATTGTGAATGGACTGGTCAGAAATTATCGAAATCAATTTTTGGTGGATGAGAAGCGCTCCCAGACGCGATGGCAATCCTACCAAATCAATTAATGGGTTTTCTCATGCACGGCAATCAAAGTGGGTCTCTCTCTTTTTACCATAACTATTTTAGATTTGAATAATTTATATTATCTTGGTCAAATTTTCTTACAAAACAACCATGACAATCTTTACGTGTCAATGATTGAAGTTAATTAGTAAATTTTCTCTTACGAGATTTGAAAAGGACCGCAACGTATTTTATTGTATCCAATTAGATACCAATAGATTTGAAGACGGGTCTTAGCTTTAATTAGCACCAATTATAACCAATTAGGTGCCATTATTTTGCCTATATATATATACACACACTATGACTTTTTGGTTTGGGCACCACGTTGAAGCAAGTACCTTTGAAATCAACCCTAAATTCATAAGGTATCCAAGATTTCAATTTGTGTTTGGCGATTTTAGTTTACTCATGTTTCATATTATAATATAATTTTCACAATTTTCTTGGCATATAGACACGACAACGGCAAAAAGATTTTGAGAACGTGAATTTTTTACTTCATTCCAACGAATTTATTATCAAACGAGGTAGGATATTATGTGCAAATTGTTATGTCCCTACAATATTGTTTTCTACATAATTTATTTCATGAAATACTTATTGACCTACGGGTCTTAATGAAATAAAATGTGAGAATCTCCTTCGAATTTTTCTCAAATGTTAGAGTTTTTGATTGATCTCCGATTGCTCTTAATGAAATGATGGTATGAAATGCTATAAATTTATGTTTAAAGAATTATCATATTGTTTTAGGCGCACGTATCCTACTGAGTTTAAATTACTCACTCCTTCAACATTTTAATAATTCAGGATATATCGATCAGCATGGATAGTGAATGAGCGGTGTGCAGGTCTCCAAGTAGAATAATTTTCAAGAAAAACACCCAAACAATAAATTTGGTTAAGATATTCTATGTTTCTCGTTATTTTTCCACTTTATGTTCTAAAATCGAGACTATGTTTGTTTAATTAAAACTTTGAATGTTCAAATTATTTTATTTCATGATTTGTATTTAATTCAATGTTTGAAAGTGATTAATTTTTCAATTAAATATTTTCGCAGCAAGAAAGAAAATGAAATGATATCGATAACACCCTAGAATTTAAGCCAATAAAAATTTGGGGTATTACAGCATGGTATTAGAGCAAAATTTTAATTTCTTATAGACCATATGTGTTTTAAAAATTGGATTTTAAAAAGAACTAGTAAGACGCACGTGCAATGCACGTGCCATGGTATAGTTGGCTATATGATAGCGTAAATATAAAAAAATAAAATGTCTTAAACATTACTTATATTAAACTTAAAACACTTGAAATGATGATAGGTAACAAAAATAATATTAAGAGATTTGATTTAAAACTTATTTTCTAGACTTTGCGTTTGAAGGTCTCTCTGTTCTTTTTAAAAAAAGACAGGGCATAGATGATTAGGTGTTGATACCCTGCTAAAAAAATAATGAAGTTCAACCTAACCCTCTTTTTTCTACCTATTGAGGTAATGCATTATGTCTCCTTCATCTCGTGCTCATAGAATCTCCAATTACATGTATCAGTTGCACCAGTATTTAATTTCTTTACCAAAACTCTATGCAAGACGTAAGTAGTCAAGACTAATTAATTAATGACAATACAATGCAGAATTTAGAACAAATCAAGGGTCTCTATCAGTATTAAAATCACAACACAACGAAAACTTCCATCATAGAGGCAAAAAGAATGACAAACGATCACCTAACTTCCGTCGAATATCTTTTCAGCATGTTCTAATGATACTGTATATCAAATCCATTTTATTTTTTTTAAAAACCAAAATAATCCACTTCATAGAAGATGTTTGTTTACCAGCACTGCATGATGTAGGAAGATTCTTCTGAAAATCATTGAGTTCCTTCAATATCCATTTTGACGCCATAAATTTACCCTTTTTAACTGTAAAAATTGAAGAAAAATGAAATTGAGAGAAATTGGTATGAGTATGCGGGTTGAGGGTAGGGTAGAAAAGAAAAATTAACGATTATGATTTTACGTTTCATAATTTAAGATAATTTTTATATTTAAACTTAATCGACAATATATTTATTATTATCACATTTTAAGTTTTTTTTAAAAAATTAAATTGATCCAAATCATGGTCGCACTTCAACATTTCCAACAAATTTTAAATCTCTTAAAACGAATATTTGTAACCTAAAATACCGAATCAAACGTAAAAAAAAATAATAATAATAATAAATTATCATGGCCGCACTTCCACATTTCCAACAACTTTTAAATTACTTAAAACGAATATTTGTAACTTAAAATATTGAATCAAACGTATAAAAAAAAAAAAAAAAACTTTAGACGGCTTAGCTGAGCCAAGCCATAAAGCCATTTGGCTCGGCTCGGGATCGCACTTCAACACTTCCAACAAATTTTAAATTATTTAAAATGAATATTTGTAACTTAAAATACTGAATTAAATGTTGAAAAAAAAACACAACAATAAAATGGTTTAGACGACTTAGTCGAGCCGATATTGAATCAAACGTAAAAAAAAAAAATTTATTATGACTGCACTTCAACATTTCCAACAAATTTTAAATTGCTTAAAACGAATATTTGTAACTTAAAATATTGAATCAAAAGTTAAAAAAAAAAAAAACACAGCAACAACAAAATGGCTTAGATTACTTAGCCGAGTCGATACTGAATCAAACGTTAAAAAAAAAAATATATATTATCATGACCGCACTTCAACATTTCCAACAAATTTTAAATCGCTTAAAATGATTATTTGTAACTAAAAATATTGAATCAAACGTAAAAAAAAAAAAAAACAAAAAAACAAAAAACAAAAAACGAAACGACTTAGATGGCTTAGCCGAGCCGATACTGAATCAAACGTAAAAAAAAAAAGGCTAAATCAAACGTTAAAAAAAAGGGGGGGGGGGGCTTAGCCGAGCCGAGCCATAAAGCCATTTGTCTTGGCTCGGCTTTTGAATAGTAACCACAAAAGTGACTCTTTTATTTATGTAGGAAAAAAATGTGACGGTCACAGTTTATGATGAACAGTGCAGGTCACTGTTCACTGAACGTGTGAACAGTGACGGGCACTGTTCAATGAAAGGGTTGCTGATTTCCAAAATACATCACATCAAATTTTTTTGAACCGAACTTGATGTACACTTTGGTACACCACTCGGTACACAGCCCCCTCACAACATGGGGTGGGGCCCGAGTTTAAAATAACATTAAATCAGCTCGGGTCCCACTCTATGTGAGGGGGCTGTGCACTAAGTGGTAAAAATAAAGCTGTACAATCAGCTTTATTCAATTTTTTAGGCTCATTATTCTGTCTTCCATCTTAAATAATATATGATAGGCCCAATTGCCTAAGTAAATGTAAGATCGTGTGGATTAAGCCCAATTAGTAGAAACATATATATATATATATATATATATATATATATATATATATATTATTACTTAATTATGGACCTTTTATTTTAAGGTAATTAGTAAAAGAATCTAATATATTTTGGAAAGGATTTAATTATATTATTAATTACTAAAAGTCCAATTTACTTCAATGAAAAAAAGGTAAGATTAATGTCAATTTTGCAAAAAAGTAAAAAAAAAAAAAAAAAAAAAAGTAATTCTACACTCTTTTAGTTGATAGGGAAGCCGATGAAGAAACTCCAATAAATAATGGATTTCTTAAAAATTTTCTTTCCTAATCAGTTCACAGAGATACTATGACACCTTTACATGCTAAGATAAGATCATTCGTTTACTGTAATATACGATCACATATCAAGGTAAAAATAAAATAATGCTGAACACGGAATATAGAGATTCTTAATAAGTTGGATTGGTTCAATGGTAAGCAAAATGAATCTGTGAACATACTAACTTGGTGAGACACACACTCACCAATATAGATTTCATCGAGTCAGCGGCGAATCCAGTATTAATGTTCAGTTACAGCGAAAACTGATTTTGACCGTTGACCGTCGATAATCAACGATCGTAATAACCGGTCCGACCGATCGTTTATTAAAATTTGATTAAATAATATTAAAAATTATTCAATATATATGTAAATGCATTAAAATATAAAAATTATATACATATGAAAATATAGTTCAATACAACTTAATGCCAAAATATTAAAAAAAAAAAAAATACGATGCAACCTTAATAACTCTTAATTGATACTTGATTTGAGTAATAATAGAAAATGTCACTTTACAGTTCACAAATCAAGGACTCAATCACTCAACACTCAAGCTTCAAAGGTCATCTATGAAGGCAACTCAACAGACAACCATTAGCAAACTCAAGTCACTCAACACAATCAAGGACTCAATGCAACTCTCAAGTTTCAACTCTCAACCAACAAACAACTCAAATAAGTGCAACAAATCAACAATTTAACATTCAAGTTTCAATAATTCAACAATAATAGCAATTCTATCACTTCGCAATTCGCAAAAAAAGACAACAAAAGTAAAGAAAAAATTAAATTAGTGAACTCACCTGCAGGTCCTGCACGGTCCCCAAGCATAAGCTTGGCCTTGATTATCAACAACCAAGCAATGCCAAACACCAATCGCCGCCTGAAATCAAGATACCCCTATTAAACTGAGCATCCAACTTTGTCTTTATTTAAATTTTTAAATATAAATAAGGCCCCAAAAAAATAAGAATACTTGTACAATTTTCACACTAACAATCGCCTTTACTTGACTAGGAATATTCTCAGTTTTCGTTTCCGGTGGGTTCCCCAGTGTCCCTCTTTGATTCCAACCCCAAGTAAACAACTAAATTCACAAATAAACAATCGAAAATCATTAAAACCCCACAAATAAATAAAATCCAATCCACAAAAACAATTATCACTTCACTTTTATTACTCAAACCTTTAGGACAAACCTTGTCGTCTTCACAAATTGCAAGAGAGTTGCAGCTACCGGCAACGACGGAGCTAACCTCATTTGACAAAATAGATGTAATTGTGCAAACCCATTCTTTCTCTTCATTGTTTCCTATTCCTAGCTACCCATCTTCACCAGAATCCCTGAACAAGAAAGGGTTTGCTCGTT
Organism: Osmanthus fragrans; assembly: GCA_019395295.1. Taxonomy (NCBI): domain Eukaryota; kingdom Viridiplantae; phylum Streptophyta; class Magnoliopsida; order Lamiales; family Oleaceae; genus Osmanthus; species Osmanthus fragrans. The sequence goes on from CM033361.1 coordinate 14,538,806, forward strand.
CTGCTGCTGTATTGTTGGGGTTGGGAGAAATGAAATTGATATGGGCCATATGGCCATAGGATTGAGGCCGGACAATTTAGGCCATTGTTGCCTAATTTTTTTAAAATAAGGCCCACCCTAATAAGCCCAAGTCATCACATTCACAGGACAGGGATTCAGGAGGCAGCCCAATATGGCAATATCCTTTCTCCTTCTTTCTTCCCTCAACCGGTCGACGGCTCTCAAACCAGTTCCGACGGATCTAGCTAGAGCAGTCGCTCTAGCTCGCCGCCACCTGGATCCGCCACTACATCGAGTATGTTTATCCAAGTTCACTGCTTCGATATAAAAACCACTTAAATAGATTAAGCATGCCAATTTAATCAAATAATAAATATGTAACGGGACAGATCCTCCTACTTATAAATTTGACATACTTATTTGATAAATAATCGTGACCTTCAATTTAAGTCAATCCAACGCTCAGTATGTATTTCACTAAGATCATGAGAGAATTGATTATAATTACTTGAGATTCATAAGATATTGAACGTTTGATTGATTTAAATTAAAAGTCACGATTATTTGTCAAATAAGTATGTCAAATTTATGAGTAGGAGAATCCGTCCCGAATATGTAATACGTCTCTCACATGTTTATTCCAACACAAAGTATTTAGAAAAAAAGTTGCAGTGTCGATACTTGATAGTTCAGTTACTAACAATTGATGTACAAAATTAAGACGAAGAAAAGGGCCACGCAAGTGTCGAGCCTCGAAGTAATGGTTTTTACATTTTTCTCAGCTTAATAACGTAATTTCTTTCATACTTGTAAAGTTGTATCTTTTGGGATATTGATGTCATTTGAAATAATCACGACATACTTCACAATACTTTAATTGATGGAAAATTATCCACCAAGATGCAAGATATAATTGATCACATAGAGCTACTCCAAAATGTCAACTTTCAAATTTGTGACTAATTTCACTTGTATCTCGAGCTTGCAAATAAGATTGTAAGATATTGTTTTGAAGAGTTCGTAACGCATTCTTCAAAATGGTATATTAAGCCTCTATTTGGTAGTTTGGGTGTCCATTTTGAGATTGTTGAAAACTCGTTCTTTTTGTCGTTTTGAAAAAATATTTCTCAACCCGTATTTTTTGAATTTTGACAGATTTGTGAAAAAATAGTCAAAACGTAAAAAATTATTTTCTATTTTTTTCACAAAAATTTCAGCCGTTTTCAAAAACTCATTTTCGAAAATGGAAAAGAGAACGCGTTTTCAATATTTTGAAAATAGAAAACGGCTCCAAAATAGCAAAGAGAACGCACCATTAGGACCTGTTTGATTCGTTAAATTTGCCATGAAACTAGGAAAATATTTTCCTAGTTCCTACTTTTGGCTGTTTGATTAGCCAAATTTGCCCTGAAAAATATTTGCCACCAATTTCTAATGTACAATCCCTTGAAGCACAAAAGTAGGAAAATATTTTCTTATGATTTTGGTGAAAAATTATTTTCCACCTTGTTGGGTGTTTTTTTTTTTTTTTTTTTTTTTTTTTAAAGATTTTTTGGCAATGGAAACATATTCTAAATTCAATGGTAAAATTTTTTATCCATTTAATTGATAAATTGCATGAAAAACGAAGCCAAACTAACATAAAAATTTATGAAAATTTTTTTTTAAATTTTTTTTACTTTTTGGCAATCCAAATAAATTTTAATACAGATTATAAAAAAATTATCCCAAAAAGTAACCATTTACATGAAAAATAAAGTCAAACGAATTAGGTGAAAAATTATACCAATCAAACACCATTAATTACAATTCTCTCTAAAATAAATTCTAAACAAATCACTTCTCTATCAAATATTTTATTTGTCATTCATTTTCCATCTTTCTATCAAACAGACCATTATTATTATTAAACCACACAAATAAAATTTTCAACATCCACATCCTTTCGGCTTTTGCTTTTCTTGGGCCCAGCCTCACTATTGTTTGTACTTTTTTCCTCTTCCCCTCTGCGAGACCTCAACCTTGCGTCGACTTCATTTCACACAAAATCCGTATCTATTGATCAAACGTTTTTCTGCTTAATATCTAATTTGCATAGCTACACCATGACCCTTGGTTCAGGAGCATCCAGTGTCGTGGGTCCGTATTCTTCGCTCACACTAGAAAAATTGTATTTCATTTTTCGAATCTTTTCCTTCATTTTTCATGTATTTTTACTGTTAAGTCTACCTATGGGTCGTTTTGCTTTGTGAGTTTTAGTTCTTGTTTTGTTTGAGGGAATGATAATTATTATGCATTGACTGTGGATCTTTATTAAGAAGAAATTTTGTACATTTTAATAGGATTTTAATTTGGATTCTTGCTGAAGAATCTGTACGCATTTTATGTATTGAATTTTAGGGGAATTTCGATCGAAAGAAATTTCCTTGTGATGGTTGAGGCTCTTTAAGTTTTTGATGTGTTCGCGTAGCATCACTATTAATTAATCGCAGTTTGATCTTTTGAAACTTTTTTGTAGTTATCAAGTTATGATTTAAGATAAATAATTTCATTGTTAACTTGGATTGGAAGAATGGAGGAGAGATTTTTTTGTGCTTTGACTCCAATACTCCTGTTATTTAGGATTTTGGGTGCATAATGTTTGATTCAATTTCAAAATGATCTGGGAAATTTAGCTTGGTGAATTTTGATTAAAGGAGGTGAATTTGTAAGTGTATAGAGGATTCCTTGATATTTTGTTTTTATATTTTCTCTCTCTCTCTCTCCCCCAGGCATTATATCTATGCTCCTGTCTTCTTGATATATTGGACCAGACTTCAACATGGACTGTCATATGCATATGTAGACTTTAGAGAATGTACTTAGTACTGTAACTGTCCAATTTTTTTTAAGTAATATCCCGATAATTTTTTTTTTTTGTTTTCATGCATCTTTTGAGCTCTGTTCCCTTGGACCGGAAAATCTATCACATTTTGGCATCCTTGCAGTCCCTCGGAATTTCCGATTGCTGGAGGAACTTGAACGTGGAGAAAAGGGGATTGGAGATGGTACAGTAAGTTATGGAATGGATGATGGAGATGACCTTTACATGCGATCCTGGACTGGCACCATTATAGGTCCTCATAACGTGAGCATCTTCTTCTACTTGGTTTTAGTTGTTTGAGTTCAGTGCTAACTCCAAGCATCAATAGTATGAGTGAATCAGTGGTGTCAAGTATATATTATTTGGAGCTTCTAATTTGTATTTCATTGGAACTAGTATCCCTCTCTTGTTATTTCCTACTTAGGCTTTTGGCCTGGGAATGAAAGATGAAATTCATGAAAAGTATATTATAACCACATAAATTTATTATTCCACTCTTTGGTTCCTGTACTTTATGCGTTCAGATATTGCTTAAATAATATTTCTTTTGGTGAATAACAAATATGACTATGAACACGGGCAAAGTTTCTTCACTTGAAGAAGTTCTTATTGTGACCAGTTCTATTTATTTGACAGTGCAAAATGACATTGCTAGAAACAATAGTTAACTCTGCTGGGCAAATATTATTGCGACTGTTCGTGTCACTGTAGATTCTACTGAATTTGATTGGTTTTATCGGACAATGGCAATAGTTTTAGCCAAGCTGGATCATCTGTCAGACAGATGCATGCCCTTTTGTACTGCTAATACTAATGCTGTTGTAGGAGTCTTGCAAGTTTCTGGATCACGCTATTGTTTAAAAATTAACTGGGTTCTGAATCTTCTGATGGCATGACATTATATCCTATATGAAGTTTAAATACTCATATAGCCTTTCTACTCTGGTTGTGATAGCATGGAATGTAGTTTTGGTGCATAATAAAATTCTTATTATGTATTATGTGGTATTGCATTAATCAGCCCCTGTTTGGGCTCGATTTCTCCAAGACTCATTTTTAACCACACATTCACCCATAAAATAATGTTATACTTAAACCCAAAACTTTTCTTTATTTTTTAACCACACATCCTCCAAAATAAAACGATTCCAAAACACATTTTTCCTCAAAAGCTCATTTTAAAATGAAATGTAGGTACCATTCTGTTATTCTTTTACAATTTTGTTGATTCATCTTTCACGATAATTCTTCCTTGATGAAATGGCTTAACTATAATTATTCCTTTCAGTCTGTACATGAAGGAAGAATATATCAATTGAAGTTATTCTGTGACAAAGATTATCCAGAGAAGCCACCAAGTGTTCGTTTCCATTCTCGGATTAACATGACTTGCATCAGCCATGAAACTGGAGTGGTATGAAACAATTATCCTGTATAAGTTGGGCATATAATATCTTGTTTATAAGGTGCTATTACTGCATTCTTGTATGTGGTAAAATAGAACAATGTGTTGCGCATGCCTGCAAAGTTAAATACCTGTGTGTACACACTGCTGTATGATTTAGTTTTAATGTATAGTGTGGCAGGTTCTCTATCTGGTTATTTCCCTCTCCTCTCGTCAAAAGATTGTGGCCTGTGGACATTGGGCTCCTTTGACTTCAAGAAAGACTGTTGTTTCGTTATTAAAATCCATTCCTTTTTTTTTAAAAAGGAATCGACTCTATTGTTCTGAAAATATGCTAAAACTTGATAGTTTATAAGGAATTCTTGATTTTTCTGGAATCTTTTGATCTTTGTGGTGCTTATAGAGTTAAATTTGGGAAATCAATGTTTATAACTGAGTATGTTAATACGAATGAAGTCTTGATGATAGGAATTGTATTCAATATTTGAAACATATCTTGTATTGAGCTCAGTAGAATTCTTATTCAGACCTTTAACGTTCTCTTATTAATTGTGAATTATTTAGTATCTAAGAATTAAAATAATTATAAAAGTAGAAAACATAACTTTGGTTAAATGTCCTCTTTATGCAAGTAAAGTATGATGTTTAATAGATCTCCTTCAAGCATCAAACTAACTTTTTCTATGATATGAATATACATATAGTTGACTCTTATAATCAGTTACTTTAATTATTAAAGTTATTAATTATAATATTTTGATATACTTGAATTTAAAACTAAACCTTAATCTCATTTAGGTCATATTTATATTACCTACTACAATAAAATTTAAAAGCCATGCATCCTCAAATTTATACTTCGAGTCCATGCAAAATGAATGCTTCACGTTTCTCCTTTTCATCTTTTTTGTCAATCAACTAACATATAAATAATCATAAATGCAGCTGAACCCTCATCACTGCAAAACCAGTGAAAATTGCTAATTATGCATGAATAAACTCTTAGAGCCTGTTTGAGCCCCATATATATATATTGCCAAAAATGCATTTTGAAATAGTGATTTGATGGAAAATGTATGGTTAAAAAATAAGGAAAAGTTTTTGGTTTGTATGTAATATTATTTTATTGAAGAATGTGTGGTTGAAAATAAGAGTGAAAAAAAATGTATTTTGAAAATAATGAGGACCAAACAAGGGCTTAATATGGTTGACGCGAAGAATTGTGTAAAATTATAATTTTGACTGAAGATGTTCTTTATTACCAGAAATTCTTAAAGATTTTTAACTTATAGGATAATAAATAGGTGTAGGCGACTGTGTATTGTAGCATGGGAACGAACTGTTCAACTAAATATAGTATTTATTTTTCCTTAGGATAGACTTTGTTTTTACACTCCTAGACGTAAGTTTTCTCTTGCACCGAACTTGACCTATGCACAAATTGTTTTGATGAGGATGGCATCTCTTGTGATGATTACCTCATTCAAGGCTCAAGTAAATGTAAGGATAAAATCTCTAATCCTGTTAAGTTGTGTGCTTATTATGGTGAGTTTCCATCATGGGCTTACAAATTTAGAGTTTTTTAGTGCCTTGTTTTGAGGAAGCATATAGAAAATGAAATGACGTCTCTAATTTTAATTGGTATAGGTGGAATCAAAGAAGTTTCCACTTCTAGCAAATTGGCAGCGAGAGTACACAATGGAAAACGTACTGACACAGCTGAAGAAAGAGATGGCGGCTCCACACAACCGTAAGCTGGTTCAGCCTCCTGAAGGAACCTATTTCTAGTATAAAGATATATATAGGTCTTCTTGACTTTTAAAATTTATGCTGAAAAGTAATGGTGAAACTTGAAAGTCCCCCAAAAGATCCTATCCACTCAGTTGCCTCATAAATGTCTTTTTTCTGATCTACTCCCTTGTGAACAACGTTGTTGGGTTCTGTTTTATAAATGGTTATTTTGTGTGTGCAAAACTGCAAATGATGAATATATTTCTTATGTTCTTGCAGTTTCTGATACTTTGTCTTGTTTTGTGAGTTTCTTTGTTTCTTTAGTGTTCCTTTGCTATGAAAGTAAGTTCAGGATTATACTTGGCTTTGAATTGATGTGTAAAATTACTTGATTCAGAGCATGGTTTTTACTCTGAAGTTGATAAGATGTACTTTGTTTTTAATTTTTTTAACTTTTCCATGTGTGGTGTCCTTTCTCCATGATGTTTCTGAAATTGTTGCTAGTTCTATTTTTACTGTTATCTTGTCTGGCCTCTGGGGGATTGCCCGAAAAGCAAGCTGTGAAATCACGTTTTGTTGATGAATTGATGGGGTTTTGTTTAGATTGAATTAGTTGACATATCTATCCACTCGTCGTTTAATTTAATAGCATTTCATCATTTTATTTTCACAAGAAATTGATGGGCTATTAAGCCTTTTATCCACAAGAGTTGAAATCTGTGATCTGATTCCTTTTACCATTTGCATTTATGTGAAGGCTAGGCTATGTACTTTAGTACATCAAAATACAATAGAAAATATTTCCAAACTCCTCATCTCTTATGTCTTCACTTTCCTTTATACGGGGCTTCTTTCTTCTAAGAGACATCATATTCTTTCATGTTATTCGTAAATTCCTGCTTTTCTATGCCTGAATTATGATACGTTTTGCATGTCACCTATTCACTTTAGAATAATGTTATTCATAGTAAGCGAATATAGTAGTCACCCTACGTGACAGCTTGTTATTTGAAACATTAATTTCTTGTAATTTTGTTATCTCGAATAACAAGCTGTCACATAAGGATGGCTATTGTAATCGTTGAATATGAATAACATTACTTTTTATGTTATATTAAGTGCAAATAATGTGAAGTAGGACAATTACTTGCTAAGGAAATTCTTTGGGTATTTTGCAAATTCTAAGAAACTTAGGGACTAAATTGGAAACCTTAGTATAAGCTTTACAAAAAATATTGCAATTTTTGACAACTTTTAAGTGGCTTTTTTTTTTTTCAAAGGCACACGAATTTTTAGTGTTTGAGATATTATTTGGGTTCAGTAGAATCCAGTTCAGGTTTAGCTGCTATATAATTTTCCTACTCTAAATTTTAACTCGGTTGATTTGGCATAATTAAAATTTGAATTTATGGGCAATGATATAATTATCATGGTTAATTTAACATAGAGCAAAACAATTTGTATAGAAAACTTTCCATAGAATTTTGTCAGAAATTTCACATGTGTGGGATACATGTTGTGATAAAAAAAAAATGTCAAAAAATCTCTCCACCCACCTCCTGTTCTGTGTGTGCAGTTTATATACACATAACAAGGTTCTTTAACATAAGGAGAGAACAACTATGACATTTGAATCGTAAAACGCTTGGGCCGCCTCAATGGGAGGTGGGATGGTTTTAGGGCAACATTTGCTTGCTCACTTCAATTGTTAATTATTATTAAAAAAAAAAAATTAATTTTGTTTAAAATCACTTCAGTCTTAACATTTTTATGCTTAAATCTGAACTGATTATCCAAACCTGTTAAACAAGCTCCTAAATTACTCTACAATTTACATGAGAAAAAAAATCGTTCTTCCAGTAGCCATCCCTATAAAAATGATTGATTAAGCATTAACAATGATATAATACATCAACTAATTAATGAATAAGTTCGTGTTAGGCTTTGGGAATTGAATGATTCATCAATTAATTAATGTGTCATGTCACTTTATTTAGTATAGGTTAAGCAACCGTACTTAGCAACTAAGCACCGATGACATAATTAAAGGATGAAATTTCATATTGCATAAAAGTGAAAATATAGATCAATTTATTAGGGTTTAAATTACTATTCTTAATAAGATAGACATTTTAAAATGGAACCATGAGTCTTAATATGGTATTAATGTTCATTAAATTCAAACGAATAATTCGATCTGATTATGACTCAGAAAATAGCACACGAATTTCAAAATTAATTTGCTCAAACGAACTATCATCTTGCGAGGCATGTTAAGGGTTTGAACTATTCTTTTTAATAAGCTTGGCATTTTAAAATCGAATTTCAAGTCTTAATAGATATGATACACTAATTTATAGGAAAATTCATAATTCAGGTGTATAGTTTACACCAATTTAAATCAGGTACAAAGTTTAAAAATTCAAAAATTAGATTTATATATAATTAATTAAACATATTTATTAAGTAAATATAATAAAATCACAATTATAAAATTAATGGTATTATATTTACAATTAAGATCACAAATTATGTATTGGTCACATATAATCAAATTAATAAGCCACACATTATTTTGAGGTCACAAATTGTAGGTTGTATTTTATTTATTGGTCACAAATTTTTTTCAGTCACATATTATCAAATTTTTAGGTTACAATTAGGTACTTGATCACAGTTTTTAGGTTACAGTTGAGTGTTTGGGTATAGATAAATAAATAATTGGTCACATACAACCAAACATCGTTCCCAAATCCTAGTACATCAATACTTGGTCACAAATCGACCAAATAGTTGGTTATACACACTCTGTCTCCACAACCACCACCACAACCACCACCACCTCCCATGCCACCACCCCAGTCGCCACCACACCAACACTTCCTTTCCCCAGTCCCCACAGTCGCCACCATAACACTACCACCACCAGATCCCCAAATCGCTGCCAACAATCCCCAAATCACCCTGCCCTACCATCGCTCAATCCCTTGCACCACCACAATTCCCAAATCACATTTTCACCATAATCGCCCCTGCACCACAATCCCCAAATCGCAACCACCAACAAAATTATCGTCACACATAGCGACGATGAGTAGCTTCGCGCCTGTGAGCGCAGCTGTGCGCGAATAAGCTGAGAAGGGAGAACAGAGATGAGAAAGGAGAGGTGTGCACTGCACCTGCTTCGCGCGACAGCCACCATAGCCTTCTGCACCACACCACCAACAAACACCAAGCTGTCCCACCCACAAAAACCAACAGAAACTGCAACTACAGCCAACAAAAACCACCCCCAAAACTTCGGCGCCGCCAGATCAAACCGCCACCACAAAATCGCCATCACTACCACCACAAAATCTCCATCAACCCAAACTGCTTTTGCTTCGCGCGCGCTGGTACAGTGATTCACCAGTGAAGAGTCACATGAGTGGTGGATCTGCTCGCGGTGTAATTTCACCATCGCAACTCGTGGTGATTCGCGAAGGGAAAGGTGCGGTGGTGCGATAGATCTGCTTCGCTGTGTTCTTCATTACAGCAGAACTGGTGAAGGATGCTCCGGTGACGACATGCTCCGATGGAGGCGGTGGCGCTGTCCAATGGGAAGCAGACATGGGAGGGAGGCGATTTGGGTGAGAAACGAAGAGAGAGAATGGAGAGAGAGAATAAAATGATTTAGGGTTAGAGTTTGTATATATAGATGCCTGATTTGTGAATAAATAAACTTGGTCCTTGAATTTTGAATTGTCATATTTAAACCCTGGAATTATGTAATTTTGTCCTAATTTATTGATGGATAAATTTATGGTTGATCTTAATATTTTAATTCATTATTAAATTGATGTGTTATGTAATTGATACTAATATATCAACTCTCTCTCTCTCTCCTCTCTCAATATGTGGGTACATATTATTCTTATTTTATCTAGAATCAAATTTGAATGAAGCTAACGATTATTTTATGATAGTTTTGAAACATAATTTTAACACGTCATACGACAAATATTTTTGCTCTTTGTTAAAGCTAGCACACGAGCTTGAGCTGAACAAGCTGGAATTGGAGCTAACACACAGCTGGAGCCAAGCCAGTCACTTGCACATGGCCTTTATAGTTAGTTTGTAAAAATTGTTACTGTAAAATTTGTTAGATGTATTGCCAGCTGGCCTAACTGAATCCATACTTGTATAATATTTATATAGCTAATATTGTACATACGATTTGGAAGCAGGGAGAATGAATGAAAATTAGTTCTTCACATTTCCTTTTAATACTATTCATATAAGGAGAGAGGGAGAGAGGAAACGAATAGAAATAAATAATCTACTTACATGTAACAAGTTAATGATTGTTGCATTAACTATAAACACAAATAAAAGGTTTGTTGAGTAATTTTTTTCCCCCCAAAACCCACACCTTTTTCTTCCGTGCCATGTCAGTGACGGACTCGAATAGATGGCATGATGAGCACGTGTGCATGAAAATACCAATATTTTCAGACTTTTAGAAATGTAGCATAGTGTTTAATTATTTTTCATAATAACTTATCGTTATAGATATTTTTTTATTGATCAATAATATTTGATTTTAAGCAGCTTTAAAATTAAATTGAGTTTGACAATGACAAATTAGCTTAATGTATATACATTTCTTATTTAGTTCCGCTTGAATGTGATGAAATGCTTTTTAGTAATGTCTTGATTTCTTTAAAATTTTGGGCTTTACAACTTGATATCAAAGCAAATGCTCATTTTTCATTAACTCGCATTGAATGAAAATTATATAAAGATTTTTTTTTTCCAGAAAAGCAACACACTATGAACATCTACCGACCACTACAGTCTAACCAAAAGGTACGAGTCAAATAATGAATATAGAACCCTAGCCAAAACTTCCTATAAATACTCCAAACTTGATCAAAGAAAATGTATGCAAGACGAAAACCTTAATCAAAATCCTATGTATTTATTTCTTCCAAACTCAAAAGTATTTTTCTACAACTGACTTGATCATGGTATTGCAAATGATAGCTGAACCAACTCTTGAAATGACATTCTCTATATGGTAATGGCGTCCGAGTGTGCATGTAACGTAAAAGTGGTCGGGGAGGTGGCAACTTGTTGACAACTTGGTTGATTGATTTTGAAGGTCAACACACCTATTTATCATAAACAAATTTGCTCAGTTTAGGCTAACTTGTTACTTCAATAGATTACAGACCAAAGGTCCAATTTTCATTAAATTAATAAATGAGAAAATTACTCTAAATCTCATATTTCAAGTTTCAAAGTCAAAAATCAAATAAAATTATTCTTTTTTCAATAATCAAATACTCAATATCATTTAAAAAAAAAATACAAATATCATTTATTAGTATCACTTTCTATATTCATTTCCTATCTTCATTATCTCTTTGCAACCACTGTCTCTGTAGTTTCTATATTTGCTCTCTATCTACAACAATCGCCATCTGTCTCGACGACGATCGATCGTCGTCTTCTCTCTTCTCAGCCATTATCACTATCGAAATTATCCTTATCCCCGTTCATCATCAATTCTAGATCCACGACGGAGTGGCTAATACCGTTGGAAGGACTAGCAGAAGGCAGTTGATGTTGTTAATGCTCTTTTCAATTGATCATTCCCGAGTGACAACACCACTTCCTTCGATGGTGGCAAAATCTATGGCTATAGCTCTAGTGTTGGGTGGTGGTACTTTGGAGGTGTTGGTGGAAGTGGTGTAGGTGGATCTACAGTCTGTTGTGGTCCAACATTGCATTTGGCGACTTGGGTTGTGTGCCCCCACTTCTGCCTTTGTGTGCGTTTGGGTGTTGTAATGCAAAAGAGGCTGATGGTAGTGGTAGTGATGGAGGTGGAGGTGTAGGTGGAGGTGGATGTGATGGTTGATTTGAGATGAAAATAGTGGTTTATTGTGGATTTGAGGTGCCGATGATGATTTAGGTGGTGTCAAAAGTCAATGGTGGTGGATTGGAGTGAGGTGGAGAAGATGAAGAGTAATTAGTTAATTGGGTAATTGTGATTAATTAATTTGATAATCTAATATCGATAAATAAGTTTTAATGTATAAAAATGTATGATTTGTGACTAATTTGTAATTGTGATTGACATTTGTATATTTATTATAGTTGTGACGTTATGTGATTTGTAATTAATACGTAATTATGATCATAAATTGTATGTTATTGTGATATTAACTTATTTAATTAATAAACAAGTCACAAAAAAATTATTTGATGGTCACAAATGTGATCATCTGATTTTTTTAATTTCTTAAATTTGAAAATATATATTGAAATTTCCTTAATAAATTATTTATATAATAAGTTATATGGAAAAGTGGAAATTACACTCTTCCCTATCTTAAGAATTCAATATTCTAAAATAAGATGGGAAGTTTCAAAGTTCAAAAATCAGATGTTTTATTTTAATTAATAATTATTTTACAAAATTAAATATACACAATTTAGCACGTCAAATTAAATCTATGAAATTTCTCTCTCCCCGCTCCCTTCATTCGCTCTTCACGCCGCCGCCGCCTCTGCATCGCCTCTCCTCTCTTCTCCACCCACCCTCTACCCTCAGATGGACACCGTCATCGTTGCTACAGAAATCCGAATTGGCATCGCTGTGTGTGATGATACGGTGCAAGAAGCGAGGAGCGTGGGCGGTGGTGTTTGACGGCGGTGCACATATCGAGGTGCCGGACGACGTTTCTCCATGGGCATGCTGCAAATCAGGGGTCATTTCCTCCATTTTTGGGTGCGGCGATGATGTGCAGTGGTGATTGTTGCTTGGGTACGGTGACATGGTAGTGATGGAGGCGCCGCACGGAGGTAGCTACGAGTTGTGCATCGCCCCGTCACTTGCAGCGGTTGTGGTTTGGGGGTTTTGTTGGGTGACGCCGATCTGAGATTGTGCACCGCCCCCGTCACTTGCAGCGGTGGTGGTTTGGGGGGTTTTGGATCGGTGGTTTCATTTCAATGTGATTGGCAGTGTGGTTGGTGGTTGGGTATGGTTGGTGGATCTGTAATTTTGGACTTGGTTGCGGTGGTGGTGTTGCTGTGGTGTGTGACGATGACGTGGTGGTGGTGTTGCGGTGGTGGTGTTGCTGTGTGTGGTGGTGGTGGTGTTGTGGTGTTGCTGTGGTGGTGGTGGTGGTGTTGATGTGGTGGTGGTGGTGGTGTTGCTGTGTGTAGTGGTGGTGTTGCTGTGGTGGTGGTGATGTTGCAGTGGTGTGGTGTGGTGTGGTGTGGTGTTGTGGTGGTGGTGGTGTTGATGTGATATGTGACAAATTTTTGACTAACTGTGACTATTAAATTGGATAATCTGTGACAAGTAAACAATATGTGACTAATAAAAAAAATGAATTGTGACTAAGAAATAACGTGTGACCTAAAATTTGTTAATTTGTGACCAATTTTAAGTTGTGACTTATAAGTTGTGACTTATAATGTTCGTGATCTGTGATCGATAAAGAAATTGTGACTTAAAAAATTTTCATCTGTGAACAAAAAAAAAATTATGACATTTAAAATTTTTGAATTGTGACCGTAAAAAAATTTGTGACATTTAAAAATTTTGATTTGTGATCGAAAAATAATATGTAACTAATTAAATTGTGAATATGTGACCGATGAATAAATTGTGACCTATAAAATTTTTGAATTGTGACGTAAAATAATTTTTTATATTTAAAAATTCGAATTTGTGACCGAAAATAATATGTGACTAATTAAATTATGAATCTGTGACCAAATTATATAGATCTGTGACCTTAATATATTTAATTAATTAAATTATAAATAAAAATTAATAAAAATATGATTTTTGAAAGTTAAAACTTATTTTCTTATTATTAAAATGGGCCAAAGTTATACTCTTACTTATGAAAATTTTCCTATGGAAAATTTATCGTAAATGGGGCTTATTATGGTGCCCTAACCTTTCCACCACCCAAGCCCAATTAATACACCCCGCCGACCCTATTGAGGTCCTTTTGGCCGCAATATAAAATGCAAAAAAAAAAAAAAATAAAAAAATACTATCAAATAGATGAAAAAATAAAAAATAAACAAAACAATATCGATCTGGACCCTGCACGATGGCTACATCCTCCACCTCCATCTCCATCTCTGACGACGATCCACCACCGCCTTCTTCATCTTCATCTACATCTACATCACCATCACTTTCATTGTCTCGGACGCCACCCGCTATCACTCCTCCGTGCTCAACGGCGGCGATGAAGTTCGATAATTCCAAAAACAGTTCAAATCCGCTCAGTCTGGTCTAGAAATTTAGACTTTGAATTCTCCATCATTAGTCGCGTAATTGATAGGTATCCTTTCGTCTCGATGGACACTGAGTTCCCCGGCGTTGTCTTCCGCAACAATCCCAACCAACAGTACTACTGTAACCCTGTCGACCACTACCAAACCCTCAAGTCCAATGTTGACGCCCTCAAGCTCATTCAGGTCGGAATTACTCTATCTGATGCCTCTGGTGACCTCCCTGACCTCGGATTTCCTGACCGCTGCTTCATCTGGGAGTTCAATTTCTCGGATTTCAATCTGGAGAGGGACGACCACGCGCCTAAATCAATCGACCTCCTCCGCCACCAGGGTATTGATTTTGACGCTACTTACCAGTTTGGCGCATCCATCTCGCTGTTTGCTGAACGCATGATGTCATCTGGCCTTGTGTGTAACGATAACGTTACCTACATTACCTTCCACAGCGCATATGATTTCGGCTACCTCATTAAGGCCCTCACGGGAAAGGCCCTCCCCAGTACACTTTCAGAATTCCTTAACTTGCTCAAAGTATTTTTTGGGAACCGGGTTTATGACGTGAAGCATTTGATGAAATTCTGTTCGGGGTTGCACGGGGGATTGGAAAGAGTGGCGACTTCGCTTGGTTTGGAGCGGGTGGCAGGAAGGTGCCACCAGGCTGGGTCTGATAGCCTGCTGACGCGGCATGCATTTCAGAAGATAAGAGAAATCTACTTCAGCAATTGCAAAAAGGAAGCGCTGCCTGATAAGTACGCGGGTGTACTCTATGGGTTAGAGGTCTTTGATTCTTTTTAGCTTCTGTTCTTTAGATGTGCAGTGTGCTAAGTTTGTTAGTAGATCTTTGGCATTGTTAGCTAAATTCCCATTCGTTTTATAAAATCGTTTTGGTTAATAGAAAAAACTTCTAGTTCAGTTTCTTTCGTTCTTCTCTCAATTATTATTATATGTTTTACTTCTCTGCATGTTTATATATTCATATTTCCTCCCTGGCTATTCATTCTGTGAAATTGTAAGTGAAGTTGGTTCACTCTACTTTCACCAATAATTTTAAATTTTTTTACGGATTGAGATATTGAAAATTATGTTATTTAATGTAGCACAGAATTATTTCTTGAAAGCTGACGGGGTTAATATGTAGATGGGTTTTCTCCAAGGTTGTTTGTCTAAGTAGTGAAAGCAGGTTTAATTTTTAATGCAAAAAAAAAAAGATGGTTGTATAGTACTGAATGCGTGAAAAGAATTCTAATTAGATTAATGGTACTTCAGAGTAGCACTGATGATGAAAAAGTTGTGTCTTGTAGTCTTTTTTGTTGTGGATTCAGGATTGAGCATCTTATATCTGAGGTTGTTCAGAATACGCATGAAAGGCAACAATAAAGCTCATTGAACTGGTAGTTTGATTGGGATTTCCATGAAGCTGACTTGACATTAAAAGCTAGAGGGGTCAAGTTTGGTCCTTTTTTATCAGTTCACGTGTCATTGTACCTGAAATGATAATCACAGCATGTCTTTGGTAAATATTCATTGAAGTTTTTCTGAAGTCTACGGGTGTTGGGAATTCTGGGGGCCCTTCGTTCAATTATTCTAACTTTGCACTTTGGCCTTATTATTATTATTATTATTATTATTATTATTATTATTATTATTATTATTATTATTATTATTTCTATATTAAATTCTATTGCCATTTAAATTCTTTATTCATAACTCAAGTCGTGAGGTCTGCTTCATCTAATAAATATATTAAATAGACTAAGGCTTAGAAGGTTTTATTTGTCAATTGTCATCACTGACAGAGTAGGAACTTAAAAGAAATATTCGGTTTCAGATAATCTGATGCACCTAAACAAAATAAAGTCAAAATTCATGGATAGCTTCAAGTTTACCATATATATATTTCATAAATTGTTTGAATAATGAAACATCTTGTATTTTGTTCTAAAAGACCAATTTTCAGTTTGTTTTGCGTAAATGGAACTCCATATGTTAATTTTAGAGTTATCTTCTACTTTCAGTTAACGATTTTAATCTAAAGTCAAATTAATTACAAGAGTTATTGCATATACACAGAGAAAGGCATATTGATCTAGCTCAAGTCACTCGAAAACCCAACCCATGAATCTTTACTGGTAGGGGTGACTTGTTTGGTCTAGAAAATCAATTAACAAGCACGCTTCATCTTTAGAATTAATTTCTCATTTATCAACCCTTTGTTATCCTTGAAGTCACCCTTTCTAAATTCATTTCATATCCAAATGTTCTGCTAGTGTTTATTCTCTTAATTATTTATTCTTGATACAGATTGGTTTCTTCAAGTTTGTACGAGAATATTTGAGATAATTCAATCTGTGACTGACGGAATTGACTTATTGGAGTTGATTCTGAGCATTTTGGGTGAGCTTACCCAAAGCCGCTGTCTGTGATGTGCTGATAGAATGGTGGCTATATAGTATTAAATGCATAGGGATGAACTCAACATAATATTAAGTTGCTGGAAAGAGTGAATGAGATGATTTGGAAATCTGGTTCTTGTCAAGAGAGAGAAACGAAATTGAGATTAGGGGAGATACCTAGTGCGTAGAAGCAAACTCGATTTGTTAACACCTGGAATTGTTGGTGGGTGCTATTAATGCATCGGGATGTTAATAATGTTCATTTGATTATTAGAATCTATGATTAGAGTCAATGCCAGATGAATTAATTTCTCTGCACTTGATCTTTCTCTTTGAGCATTGAACTTTCAAGGCAATTTAGAGTACGTCTAGAAGGCTCAAAGGAAGTTCATTGTAATGATTTATTAGGGAGAAGAGCATAAGTTGACTTGATGGTAAATCTGTGAGGGGGTTGGAGTCTAATCCTTCACTAAGTCAGCTGGTGCCTGTAGAAAGGATCACCTTAGCACCTTTAAGATGAAAGCAATCATGGCACTTCAAATTTTACTACGTGGGAAACAATTGCTGTTATCATGTAATTATGGAATGGTAATAAATAAAAGGAGAGAGTGCCATGGTGAGAATGAGAACCGTGTCCATGGTGACAAGTCAAAGTACTAGGAATAGCATTATGCAGATTGTTGATACTTCTTGTAACACTGATTCTTGTGAGACAATGAAAAATAAGTACTTTTTTTTTGATAGGTAATCAACGCATTTTATTAATCAAAAGATAATACATAAGGTGTGCATTATTAATTTAAACAGGATAAAAACAAATAAAATTAGGTAGTCCCTCTATCGGGTTAGTAGCTGCTGCATTAAACCAATTAAATAATGCTACAAAATATTTTTCTAAATTGCTCTGTCGACCATGATTGATTTTTAAAATAACGGTTGTTTCTTTTTTTCCAGACACACCATACAATGCAACCTTGAATAAGATCCTAAACAAGTTTACTATTTTTGTCCCGAAGTTTTCTCCTCCATGCTTGCACCGCATCCTCTATACGCCTTGGCAACATCCAATTCATCTGTTGAGCAGTCAGAATATCGTTCCATAGCCAATGCACACCATCGCAGTGAGCAAACAAGTGGTCAATTGTCTTCCCATCCTTCTTACACATATAACACCACTCTGTAACATAACAACATTTTCTTCGAAAATTATCCACCGTTAACACCCGTCCCCTCATAACTGTTCACAATAAAAATGTCACTTGTGGAGGCAATTTACATTGTCATATCCTCTTTCAAGGGAATAAATTCTCCATAGGTTCCAATAAGGATCTAAAATATGTACGAACAGAGAAGATACCATTTGCTACTACCCTCCACCTGCTACAATCGTCCTCTCCTACCCGGATGTGCACCTCAGGCAAGGAGGTCAGAAACAACGCAAAATCATCCAATTCTCAATTCTGTAAGCCCCTCCTGAAGACGATGTTCCAGTTGGACTCCCGTAATGTATAGTTACTACATCATTCACCATAGCAGAAGGTTCCAAAGTAATGCGATGCAGAGAAAGAAATCTCATCTTTAGTGGTTGATCTCCATACCAACAATCATCCCAAAATCTGACATTGTCACCATTCCCCACCACAAAAGTCAATCTATTCTGAAAATCGCTCCATCTTTTTCTGATATATCTCCACAAACTTACCCCATACGAACCACGATCCTCGGCTGAGCACCAATCCCCCTCCATAACACCATACTTCACACTTATGATTTCTCTCCAAACACCACTCCAAATCTCCACAACCACTTACCCAACAAGCCTTATTGAACAGTACATGGCTCCTCAATCCAAGACCCCCACCATAATAGGGGAGCAAACGTCGCCTCAATTAACCAAATGGAATTTCCTCTCCTCCCCCAACCCTGCCCAAAGAAAATCCATTTGGATCCTCTCTAATCTATTTGCCACTGCAACAGAAATATGAAACAATGACTAAAAAATAAGTGGGAAGATTAGAGAGAGTGGACTAAGGCGACCTCTTTTAGAAAGGTACATACGCTTCCACCACGCTAACCTCTTCTCCACCCTTTCTATAATACCACTCCAAATATGTATACTTTTAAATCGTGCACCTAAAGGAAGCCCAAGATATGAGATAGTCAACTGCGCAACCCTACAGTCCAATATAGCAGCCAGTTCCTCCACATTAGCGACCTCTCCTACTGGACTAGCCTTAGATTTTCCCAAATTTATCATCAATCCAGATACTGCTTCGAAGCACAGAAGCAACCGACGCAAATTTCTAATTTGCTTCTCGTCTGTATCACAGAAGAATAGCATATCATCTGCAAATAGTAAATGGAAAACCTGTAGATGACCAATCGTAAGCCTCGTAACAGACCCTTCCTCACTGCTTTCTTAATCATCCTACTGAATGCCTCTATTATAATAACAAACAGCAATGGAGACAACGAATCCCCTTGTCTCAAACATCTGCTACTCCGAAAATAACCCTCGGGGGTGCTGTTGACCAAAACTGAGAACGACACTGTAGAGATACAAAATTGAATCCATTTACACCACTTATCTCTAAAGCCGCAACGCCTGAGCATATACATAAGAAACCCCTAGTTAACATGATCTTACGCCTTCTGAATATCCAGCTTACATAACATTCCTGGAACCCCTTGACGTATTCTAGAGTCAATACATTCGTTTGCTATAAGAACAGAATCTATAATCTGACGCCCTTTTACCAAAGCATTCTAAAATTTAGACATCACTTTTTCCAATACGTCCTTTAACCTATTCGCCAGAACTTTAGCAAAGATCTTGTACATCCTGTCGACTGGGAATGAGCACAATAAATGTAGTATTAGCACTTTTCAGGAACTTGCCACACTCGAAGAAATAAGTGAACACATCCATGATATCCGATCGCACCACCTCCCAACAAGGTTTATAGAATGAGAACGAGAAACCATCCGGTCCAGGGGCCTTGTCATCATTCATACTAAACACCACCTCCCTAATTTCGTCCTCTTCGAATGGTCTCTCTATCCAACTAGCATTCTCTTCGATAATAGTGGAAAAATCTAATCCCTCCAGCTGTGGCCTCCACTCAGATTGCTTCCGATAGAGATTCTGATAGAAGTCCACCAGTTGAGTCCCAATATCCTGTAGGTCCTCATAAGTAACCCCATCTACCTCCAACAATGTGATCGAATTGTTGCGCCGATTGGAATTAGTGACCCTATGAAAAAACTTGGTGCATTTATCACCCTCTTTCAACCATGTGACCCTAGATTTCTGGCGCCAAGCAATCTCTTCCATCTCCAACAATTTCTCCACCTCTCCTCTCCACATCTCTCCCTCTCCTCCCCTTCCAACCCTTGACTCTCCTCCTGTCTATCTAACTCTTCAATTTATGAAAGATACTGATTTTTACGGTAATTTACATCTCCCACCACCTCTTCGTTCCACCTCTTTAAATCACATTTTAAAGCCTTCAATTTTTTTATCCAACACAAAACTTGGGGACTCATTGAAATTATAAGAGGCTCAGTAATTCCGTACACGCTCCCCAAAACCTTCTACTTTCAACATCTTCTCAAATCTAAAATGTCTTCTTTCACCACCCCTTGTGTTCCCAGATAGTGCAATAGGGAAATGATCTGAGTACACCCTCACCAGTCTCCTCTGAATAACATCAGAGTACTTAACATCCCACTCACTACTAACCAAGAACCGATCTATTCGAGATTGAACAGGCCGATCCCGATTTGATGACCACGTAAAATCTCCTCCAATCAAAGGCAGATCCACCAACATATTGTCCCTGATGAAATTTGAAAGGTCCTTCATTGCTGTTGTTAGTCTCCCACCATTCGACCTCTCAGTAGGAAATCGAACCACATTGAAATCACCGTCAATCCACGTTGGGAGGTTCCACCAAACCATCATACCAGCCATCTCATACCACATACCCCCTCTATTCCCATCAGCGTTAGGCCCATAGACTCCAATAACATCCACTGGAATCCATCCCCAATATTTCTAAACAATAGCGACAGAGTAAATAACCCTGCGCTAACCTCCTCCATATCAAACACTCGTGTCTCACATTACTAGCACACCTCCTGATCTCAAAAATTGATAACCGACATGCTGCCCTCCCCATAAACTACTAACAACAGCCCACGAGACGACCTCCAACTTTGTTTCTTGTAAGCAGACGAGGCTCTCCATCCCCTTAACATATTTCGAATACCCAACATTTTCCTAACTTCGTTAAGTCCCCTTACATTCCATCTAATGATTTTTGGGATCATTTTAACTCTTCTTCATCTCTCCCCTGCATCTCTCTCTTTATCTCGCCTCTCTTGATGTCATAATTTATCTCAATGAAAATAAATACTATGAGTCGAATAATATTAATCTAATAAAAGGAAGGCTAACAAGAGAGAAAGGTCCTGGGCTTGGTCGTAATGAGCATCTACTCAGACCAAGATGGAATGTGTACTAGTTGACCGGTGCACTTTGTCCTCATATTTTCAAGCACGTGTACTTAATTGTCATTTTGTTGAAATTCCTTACCTGAAATGTAACAAGGTAATATAATCCCAATTAAATTTTCAAACAAGGTGCTTGTAAACTTCTTCATTAAATTTATTTTCTTTTGTAGCTAATCTAAACTGCTATCTTATGATGTATTTTCCAAGAATTTTTGCTCTGACTAGAAGCAGTGCAAGGGTAGAAAGGGTGAAGCCACCAATTACAAAAGAAAACTGAAGTACAATACAGTAAACAACTATTTCAATTCCAGTTGCACTTCTATTAATGCCTGACAATGGCAATAATTTGTTTTCATGTTTTTTGCTAATTTACTTGGTATGTTTAATTGTGTTCTACATATATCAAGGCTAATGATGAGATTGTAATCTGTTAGTGGTCTTATCAAAGGAATAACATTATCTTTTTCCCCATGTCTTTTTAACCATTTATAATTCTAATAACATGGATTTATGGTCTTAAAAGGTTATAATTTTAAGGCTAGTAATTTGATAACCTTTTGTTGAAGACATACCATATCAAATTTAACAATAATGAACCTTTGGTTTTGTTTGTTCTTGTATCAATCTAGAAGTTGCATGTTCTGTTCTTGATCTCGGTATTCTCCTCAATTAAAGGGTGGATTTTGGGAAAGGAAGGAAAACTACCCAATGGTTCATGAGCAAGCTTGAGAAAGAACTGTATTGGAAGAAAAGCATTAAAAATGTTTGGACAATCATATGGATGGTAATTGGTCAAAGATTGTCTATAAATAGAATTTGGAACTACTAAAGTCATTTGAAATAATTTGAAATGAAAAACGGAACTAAAATAGTAACACTTGAAATAAAACAATAGAAAATGCATCTTCGTTTCATTTTATCTTGGGAGGTTGGAGAATCTCTCTAGATCTCCAAATGTCTTCAAAGTTATATTAGAAAGATACTGTTTTTCTCCCTGATAAGGGGATTATTATTACACTGCACGTATTGCTTAGTTTTTATATATGCAATGTGGCTAGAAGCTTATCTAGTTTTAAAACTTTTAAGTTCATAAAGATTTTGTAGTTCTAGTTTACATTAGGAATGAAGGAAGAATTGGAAGAGAGAGAGATCTAATCCCTTTCTTTTTATAGGATAGAGAAATGAGCAGTGTGTTTGAATCATTCTTTGTCTACATTTTTTATGCTTTTACTTCTAGAGAAGTTGCAGGATGGACGGAATAAAGAACATTTGAATGTCTTTCAGAAAAAAACAAGAAGATTTGATAGCACGAAGATGAGTGGTAAGTATGTGAAATTAGGCCTTATCTGGTTTTTCCTATTTAGAAATGGACATGAAAAATGCAAGTGACACGTATGCACAGATGTGTTTTTTCCAAAAGCGGGGACATAGAAATGTGAGTGATCGGGTATTATTATTAAATTTTTTCAGTAATCGGCCCACACCATTATAACAGGCTCATTGCATCTTAAACATAGTTTTGGCCTTTCTAGAATCCTTATTTTTCTCTCTCCCATTTCATTCCAAGAGTCTTTAGTTTCTTTGACTCCCCGCCTCCCTATTTTCCGTTATTCACAGTCTTTACTTCCCTTGTCAACATCTTCCTCCCTTTTGTGTTCTTCCCAGACTCTTCACTTCCTTATCTCCCTCTTCTCCATTTTCATATGCCTTTTCTTCCTCCTCCTATTTCCATCATCTCCCTCTTGCTTACATATCTCTCCTATCTCTCTCCCCTTTTTAGATTTCATCTATTTTCTTTTTGTGAAATCATAAAGAGATTCACGACTAGATTGCGGGATGTAGGTTAGGCTTTCATAATTTCTTTTGATGTACGATTTTCTTTGCTTATTTTTGTCGATTCATTTTTTCTTCTCTAAAAGTGTCGGCACTGTGTTGGTTGTATGCCCAAAAAAGGACATGGTACCTAGTGTTGCTAGGTATCTGGATGTGTGAGTGTTTTATACGTTTGGACACCGCCCTCTGATGGTTGTGCTTCTTAGCCTTTTCTGCTTCCATTCGCGAAAAAGTTACAAGAGAAATCTCTCGTCATCTTTCCTTCACTTAATGCTATACTCAATGCCAATGGTGGAATATGGGGTTCTAAGAAGCATGGGTTCGGATATGTAATTCGAATATGATATGATATGGGTATGTCCATATAGTTTTTTAACAAAACTTAAGATACTCAGATGTGTGTGTCTATCAAATTTGTGTCTAAGAGAAAATCTGTGTTTCTTTTTATTATATTGCTATTGGTTTTATCTTTTCTTATAATCTTTAGAATCTTCTATCAAGAAACTCCGACACCGAGAGATAGAAAGTTTAGTGATTTGCTTCTTGATCTGTAAAGAGGAGTCACCTTTATTTCTATCTAATGCGGATAATATGTGGCTTTCTATAACAACTAATCTACTAATTTCTCGATTTTCTAAATAAATATTAACGAATTCTTTAAAACATCCTACCGAACAACAGAGCAAATTAGATTAAGTATATTTATCTAATGGCATAAAATATCATAATATTAAAAAAAAAAAATGTTTGTAATGGTCTTAGAGTACATTACCGTTCAACAAATTATTTTCTTTGGATTACCCCTTTTTTTAACTCTCTCTTAGTTTTTTTCTTGACCTAAAAAGTATTATGATTGTGACCAAAAAGATTGTCATCATGTTTAAAAAGGCTAAAATAAACTTCCTTAATTGGGATACAAAATAGGCAACTTTACTCAGATGATTACTTTATTTTTTGGTCATGGAATCCAGAATAAAGAGGCTAAGAGCTTTAGAAATATATTTGAAAAAGAAATAAAACATTATAATATTACTTCTGAATAAATTAATTGCTTAGTGTTTCCTCTTTTAGACCTTGCTCGAAAATGAATAAAGAAAAATAGAATTATAAAACAAGAGGAAGTATGAAAGAACTTACTTTAATTTGAAGTCTTTAAATTTACAAAGATTGCGAGAGAATTTTTGAGTACAAATGTTATATGGTGTGCTCTATGTTTTTTCGGTGTGTTTCATTGTATATGGTATTAGTATTTATAGACACTGGTACATCACGTCTTTCTTTCAAAAAGTAATCAATATTGTACATCTTTACATGTGATTTACAATTAAAGAATTAAAGGTTGCTTTACAGCTGTATGAAAATAATAAAGATTTTTTGAAAACTTTGGCTTCATGTTTCTCATTTTTGACTTTCTTTGTTGATAATTGTCCTTCGAGTACTATTCATATGTCCTTGCTTAACAATGGTCCTTTCCTTTGTCTTCTCTTCTTTTTTCAATTATTGTATTATTTGTCCATCATTTCTATCTAGGCTTCTTCTAGATCCACGCCCATTTAATTAGTTTTGTTATCGGGTATGTACTCTTCTTCTTCTTATTGACTTTTTGTTAATTCGCCATTTGTTTCTTGAAAAGCGCCATCAGATTTAACTCTTCTGCTAAGCATTTGGTGTTGAAATTTTTCCCATTTTAGCTTTTACAGCAGGATGTTCTTGACAAAAAATAACTCCATTGTTCCATTGTGCTTCAAGTCTGAATCATTATTTTGAACTTCTATCATTGCCGCGGTTTTTTAGATCCGTCTTTCGTAATCAATGTCTAATTTTTATTTAAGTATTTGTCTTGAAGAAGGTCTAAATCATTTGGCTCCCTCGTAGATTAGAATATAATGATAAGCTGGAATTACTATACCATCATTTACATGAAGTGGTCTGAAAATGAATTGGATCATTAAAGGGTGATCTTTTAACTGATCAATAATCTGTTTAAGTTTAGGTGGAAATAATTTGAAAGATCTGTTTAGAATGTATATAGTGTTTATCATGTCAAACTGTAAGGCTGGATAAAAATGGTCTTCTTATACAAATATTGTATAATCAAAGGAAATTGTAAGATAATTGTGTATAAGAAAAGTTGAATTTTTAATAAATGACCTGTATTTGGGGCCATGTTTAAGAAAATATCGATTTTTATTGTGATAGTAGCTTAGAATTTGAGAAAAAATAGATTATCTCATGTATGAATGACTTCTTTATAGAATTTAGAACGATACTGGCACAATTGCCAATTTTCTATTCTAATTCGTATAAAGTCTTTTTTTGCCCTGCAGCTGTAAAGTTTGTTAATTCAATACGCCTTTCCATTTTATTAGAATAATAATTTCTACTTATTGAAGTAATAACTTTTGAGATAGATCTTTCAGTAGTATCTCTAGCACCGAGTCTTTTTAAGCTATCTTGTAACTGAAGAATCTCATTCTGATGTTTACTAATGGCCCATTGAGATGAAAATACTTTTTCTCCAAGGATTTGTAATCTTTCTTCTAATGAATGCTTTCTACGGTTCAAATCTCTAACAACCTTGGTCATAGTTTCACAACTATTACAAAGTTGTATTGATGAAGATGAAGATAATGGTTGAGAAGTAGTGGTTTGCATGGTCATAGTCCGTCTAACTCTTTCAGATATATAAAAATTTAAACCATTTCTTTACATAAATTTAAAGCTTCTTCTAATGTGAAATCCTTGAAAGGGGCCTGAAAATCTTTCTACTTGTACTACTTCTGGTGAATAATTATATATACCAAGCTTTTTACCCTTAATTACTGTAAAGAAACTAAAATTTCTGCTTTTTACTTGATCGTAATGTCTAAAATGATTAGCTAAAGCATTAATGCGGTCTAATTTCCTCTGAATCGGAGATTAGATCCTTGTGGGGCCATCCTTGTAGTGACATTCCTAAAGTTCATTATCTTCTGATCTATCTATACCATGAAAATAATTGGTTAGAAAATTAATAACCTGTCCACTTAAATTATCTGTCAATTTTTTTTTTCCGTTAATGTCTTTTATATTGATTTTATATCTACTCAATATTTCATACAATTTTAGCCATATTTTATGTCTTATTTTATCAAAATTAGTCTTTTTAATAAATTTTACTATGGTTTCACAATCTGTTCTAATAGTGAATTCAATATTTAAAATAATTTAAAGCTTTTTATACTATGTATAATGGACATTATATCATAATCTAAACTAGTAAAGTATTTTCCTTTTATCTTATATTTTCCATTAACATATCTACAAATCTTTTGTTTGTTTTTATTACTATATTTATTTGGTTTATAATATAAAATTCCTCTCCATCCTAGTTCACGTCCACATGTTTCTATTATTTTATATTCACTATTGGAGAGTAATTCTAATGGTGGTAAATCTTTAACTTCCTCTTTTATTTTTTTTAACTAATTCTATATCTCATTGATTAAATTATATTTGTCCTTTGCTAGACAATTTAGTGTACAATGATCCTACTTTCTTTCCCAAGTCTTTAATAAAATGTCTAGCATAATTCAAGATTCTTAAAAAGGCTTGTAATTTCTTAATTTATTCATTTTATCCGAAAACTGTAAAATTGTCTGACCTATGTGTGGCTGCAGTTGAATTTTTCCTTCTCCTAAAATTCTTCCTAAAAACTCAATTTTTTGTTTATTTATTTCTATTTTCTTTTTACTTATAATTAAACCATTTTCTATGAACTTATTTAAAACTCTCTCTAAATGCTTAATATGTTCTTTATGATTTTTACTATGTACTAAAATATCTTCTATATATACACAAATAAATGGAAAAGAATAAAAAAATATTATCAATCTTCCTTTGAAAAGTAGATGGTGCATTTTTTAATCCAAAAGACACGACTAAGAATTAAAAATGTCCTAGAGGTGTAGTAAAGGTTGTCCAAGGAATATAGTCTTTTTCCATTTTTATTTGCCAAAGTTCAGATTTACAATCAAACTTTTAAAATATTTTACTATTTTGTATTTTATTTATTAAAATGTCTTTTATCTGGTATTTTATATTCATCTTCTATAGTATTGTCATTTAGTCTTTTGTAATTTATAACCATTCTTGCCTTTCCTCTTTTAATTTCACTATGATTTCTAACTATAAAACCTGCCGATCTAATAACCATTTAATTTGTATATTAAAGTTTTCTATGTCTTGATTGTATGTTTGATTTCTGTTCTAATTTTTATATTTTCGTTTATGATTTCTAATTTAGCTTCTATCGTATTTTTATCCCAATGTTTTACAGGGCCTTCTCCTATTATTTGAATCTTTTCAGTTAATTCTAAAATTTTACCAAAAAATAAAAAATAAAAAAAATAAAAACCTAACAAAGAAAATAAGTGTAATTTTCAATTATTCAGTATTATATCTATTTTCAATAATAAGTGTAAATTGTGTAGCTATCTATTATCTAAAACGCATTTACTTTCTTTGAAATCGTTAATTAATTAAATATTATCTATTTTCAGTAAGCTATTGATAATAATATTATTAGTTCTAAAAAAAATTTAAAACCAACAAAACTCTTCATCGTCACATGTCCAAAAGTGTCCGATACGCATAAATTTTTTTTTAAAAAATAAAACGAATTCATGAATCGAAAAGTGTTCAAGTGTATTCAAGTTTGGATACGTATCGGATGCGGATACACAATAAATTTACAAGTATTCGTGTTTCTTAGATGGAGTTCACCAGAACACGTTTATGGGCTTTAACAATGCTGAGAAATTTTGCCTCACGTGAATATTTAATATAATTGGAACTTCTTAATTAGGTTGAAGGGGCGGTGGCTATGTTGTAGAGGCACCACAAAAAACTAGGCGGTCGCTTGTGATGGAGTAAGGGGGAGTCTGTGATGGTACGAGCGAGGGAATGAAAAAAACCACAAGTAAAAATGAGGGAGGGAGCAGAAGGTGCGGTTCGGTGGCTGATTCGAGCGGAATAATTTTTGCGGGCGTGGCTGGTGGGATTGTTTGGCTGCTTTGTAGGAGGGTTGGAAGGTGGGGTGTGCAATTTTGAGAGGAGGTTCTGTAGCGATCGAGAATTTTAGATTTATTTTTCTTGAAAAACGTGTCGCTAAACCTTAAACCCCGAGTTTTAAATAAAAGCGTTCGTCTAGCCGTTATAAAATCAATTTAAATTTATTAGATCGAGTCCAATTTTAAATACTTTAATTTATTAAATTCATTATCGTTTTAAATCCGAAACTTAATGCAATATATTATTATTTCGGGTCCAAAATTTCATTAGTCCAAATAAGTTATTTTAGCCCAATTCCTTAAGTCCAAATGTATTCTTTTCAGCCCAATTCTGTAAGTCCATTTAGAAAAATTCCTTCGGCCCAAATTTCTGGCCCATTTAATGTCCTAGGGAATTGTGCCCTAGCATTCTACTGTTCATATATACCGCCACATTCCTTCTTCCCTCACACTCACGCCTCCAGCAACAGAAAGGGGTAAGAAAATGCCACATTTTTCCAGATTTTCTTCACTCAATGCAAATTTCAGTCACCTTCCTAGATTGGAAACTTAATATTGATGCTAGAAAATCAATTTCTAGCATCAACTGGAAGATCACAATGGTGCTAGAATCAGTTTCTAGCACCAGTGACATGAAGTGTACACACAGTAGAAAACCAAATTCACCAATGCCTCTCAACCTCTGAAATGTCACGTTGGAAAGAACTGCAACTCACAACTGATGCTAGAAAACCCATTTCTAGCATCAACAATGTTAGAAGTTCATGTGTGATGCTAGAAAATCAATTTCTAGCATCAACCCATCACCTACAACTCACAGACCATTGCACACAGCCACTACCAACCCACAGACACCGCCCCTGCAGCCACCATCAATACCACCACCTCCGACCTACAGCCACTGCACACGGCCACAATCCAGAACCACCAACACCTAAGCTGCAGCTGTCACCCCACAACCCAGCCCCAATCGAACCACCACCATAGTCGAGCCCCACAGTCGAGACCCACAGAACCACCTCCAACACCACCGCACCCACTCCACCACTCGCCACCACAAGAACACCCAGCCCACCTTCCAGTCAACCCAAAAAATCAAACCCCAAATCAAGAAACCCATAAACTTACCTCAAGGAAGTCGAACTCGAACCGTTCGCCTTCGAACCGTAGCCAAATCACCCAAAAACCAACCCCCAGCCAACCCCCACACCACCGGCACCACCGCGCAACGCCGGCGCTGGCGTCGCCGACCGGAAGCGACAGAAAGGGCGAAGCCCGTCGCCTCCCCCTCCATCTGCCCTAATTTTACGCGAGAGAGAGAGAGTTGAGAGATTTTGTTAAATTTGATTTTTGTAAATTTCGATTTAAGCCCCTAGTTTAGAAGTTAGTCTATTTTGGTCCCCAAATTCTAAAATATTTTATTTCAGTCCCAAAGTTCGGTTTTTAAAGAAGGACAGCCCCAAAATTTATGTTTTAAATCAAATCAGCCCACAAATTCTGAAAAAGTCCATTTCAGTCCCTGAATTCTCATTTTCAGTTTTAATAAATTTCCAATTTAGTCCCTATTTTAGAAAAGTTCAATTTTAGCCCTTAAACTTTTATTTTCGGTTTTAATAAATTTTCAATTTAGTCCCTATTTTAGAAAAGTTCAATTTTAGCCCTTAAACTTTTATTTTCAGTTTTAATAAATTTTCAATTTAGTCCCTATTTCAGAAAAGTTCAATTTCAGCCCTTAAACTTTTATTTTCAGTTTTAATAAATTCCAATTAAGTCTCTAAACTTTATTTTTTTTATCGTTTTTAATCTTTAAAAATTTCGAAACACTAATTCAAGGTTTATTTTCTATTTTTGGCTAGACGAAACGTGCGAACGATTGAGGAATTGAGATTTTTCTTCCCGCTCCACTTTCACGCAAATCGAGATAGATTGAGGTAGACTCGCCCCCATTTATTAGTTTAAATTGTAATTGCATGTATTATGTGATTTATATGCTTTAATGCATAAGATGAGAATCTCTTATGAGATAGATTATGTTGTTATGCTTGCCATAACTTATATGCTTAATTGCATGAGAAGAAAGAGAATCTCTTATGAGATAAGATGATGTTATGCATAACTTACGTGCTTAAATGCATGAGACAGACTACCCACACCCTATGATTTTAAAGAGCCTATGATTTTTCAAAGAAAATTAGCCCATGAGAATATCACTGTATAGATTGCATAGTTATGTGTTAAATTACTCTGTAAATTAATTACTGGCGATGAGTCTACTGAGTATTTCTTCGAAATGCTCATTCTATTATTTTTAACAATATTGTAGATTTTGGAGACGGCCGAATTTGATGGGCAGTGGTGGAATAAATGTAGTTAATCGTTTTAAATTACTTTTGAAATTTCACTCATTTGAACAGTATGAAATTTACCTTGTCGTTTCCGCTCTTTTAAACTTGAGTTTAATGTTTAATCAAATTTTCGTTAAGTTAATTTGAATGACATTTGTTACCGTTAAAATTCACAAATTTTAAATGTGATGTTTTTAAAAGTTAGTTATTCCGTCAAAATTTTCAGTTAAATTAGGGCAAAGAGATGATGACGTAGCGTTCCGAGTCTGCGGAACTCGGGGCGTTACAGGTTCAGTGGGAAGGAGGAGACCAGTGTGCTGGTTGGATGGGAAGAATAGGGGTAGGGGGTGGAGAAGTGAAGTTAAGGCGTATGCATGCTTCTCTTTAATAAATTTGTACTTTTTTTTGTAATCTGGTATTTGTAATGACTCTTTTATCAATAAAAATAATTGTCCGTTTGATAGGCAAAGGTGGAAAGGAATTGCAATTCCGTATTAGTTGGAAAATAAAAACCCACCAAACCCATTGGAATTCGTTTTCCATGAAAACAAAGAAAATGCAGCTTAAAGTGGTTATACCTTAGAATTCGAATTTCATTTCCACCTTCATATCAAACGGGCAAAGTGGAATTCGTATTCCTCGGATGTGACATTTTCCATGGAATTCATGCCTATCAAACGGACCCTAATGGTGGATGGATGAGTTTCAACAATTTGCT
Source organism: Osmanthus fragrans (assembly GCA_019395295.1). NCBI lineage: Eukaryota > Viridiplantae > Streptophyta > Magnoliopsida > Lamiales > Oleaceae > Osmanthus > Osmanthus fragrans. The sequence goes on from CM033361.1 coordinate 14,569,967, forward strand.
AGTTTAGCCCATTTCCATAATTGAAATCTTGCATATCTAATGAAAGGACCAACATCCTGGAGGTGCACTTCAATTTTGTATGTAAGGTGTATATACACGTGGATACATGTTTTCTTTTGTTGGCTATAGTATGTCTATCGTGAACAATTACTTGAGATACAAATATTTGAAGGCCCGGTTTTGAATCCATTATATCTATTACAAATGAATATTGTGTGAAAATTTCATTTGCTAAATCTTGAATCACCATTACTAATTGTATATTTTGTTTGAATTGGATATTATTTCTTGGTATGGTTGTATAATCTTGAGATTTAATAATATAATTTTTCACTAAATATATTGAATGTACGCAACTTTTTGCATTCCACGAGTATAATGATTATATCGATTCGAAGTGACCTGCATTTTTTGTGATTTTATGTAATTGAAACTATACAGGCTCAGAAATGAATTTCTTGAATAAAATGTTGATTTTCTTATGTGCAAGCAATTCCCTGGTTCTGGGTGTTTCATGTCTTATTTGGAGATTGCCAATATGGTTAAGGTTTGTAGTTGTTTTGGGTTTTCTCAGAGTTGAGTTATATTAGTGGGTATTGAATCAGTACCATATGTTTCGAATGGGTTATATATAAAGTTTGTACAGGTTATGAGGATTTAGATAAGTCAGTAATAGAAGTGATGGGCTGTGTTAGCAGTAACATTTCGCTATAAAAACAAACATTTTGTTTTAAGCTCTTCCCAAAATTAGCTAAGGTGTCAAGGATTGAAGACTAAAGGGCTTCTGAGTTCGATCTTGTGACGTGGCTGATTCCTACCATTACTGTATTGCATTATATAATTGACTGGCCATTGGAAGCTCCTGATGTTTTCTCAATTTCAAAGGACTCAGGTATTCCTCTTCTATTTCCGCATTGTTATTGATTTGGTTTGTATAATTGTTATTTTAAGCTGTCATTTGTCGAAGGATAGTAATTAAAACTGTTTTATGTCAAATGGGAGCTGGAGCAAGTACAGTCCTCGTGGTTTAGCTTTTTGATTGTTTTCTTCTTGTGCTTAAATTGTGAATTGGAGGCAAATGGTAGTTTCTCAAATGTTTGAGCCACATACAACCAACACATACGTGTGTTTGATAGAATTCTTGGGTTGAAGAGAACTTCCCGCTGAATGTTATAAATTTACATATTTATATAGTCGGCATCAATATGTATGTGAGTTGAAAGTTGTTCATATCCTTGGTGATTCAGTTGCATTGGGTCTGAGTTGTTAATTAAGAATCATAAGTGAATACTCAGGTCAATTATGTTGATTAACAGAAAAATGGATGGAATCCATCTATTGGAAAGAATATCGCCTATTTTCCCGACGTTAAGACACCCGTTGTCCAAGGGTTGAGGACGTCTGGCCTATGTCTACCCTACCTTTTTGTTAATACTGGATTTACTGGGCAGAAAGTCCTTGTTTTTGCTTTAGAGGTTTTCCACTTAATAATGTTGCAACTTTGTGCTAGGGCTGGGTATATATCCCGAACCGGACCCGAACCGAACCGAACCGAACCGAACCGAGCGGTTCTTCGTAAATGAAATACCCGAACGGGTATCAGAATCAAGAACCGACGGGTACGGGTCGGTTCTCGGTTCTAGACCCAGAACCGAAGAACCGAATAAGAACCGAATTTTTTTAAAATTTTTTAATTTTTATATATGGGATAAATCAAATTATTTAGTTTTAAAATTTTTTTTTTAACAAATATAGAGTTTGCAATGAAGAGACTGGGTTCTATGATGATATTGAGACATGTAATAAAAAATATATTATATTTTTTCTTATTAAATTGTATTAGTTGAACAATTTTTTGTTTATTTATGTTTGTTAATTGTGATTTTTCAATCTTTCTTGTAGAGTTTTTTAGTATCTAATATGGCAAGTCAAGTAATTGATGGTTAAATCAAATAGTTGTTAAGTAAGTACTACTGTATTAGTAATACTTTAAAATATTTTATCTCTACGAGTCTCTGACTTTTAATTTATATGGATCACCGATATTTTAGTATTACTAATTTACTATCTATTTTTTGTTATTTGTATATATTGGTAAATTAATCTTATTTGACAATTTGTTATTTATATCTTATTAAATTGGAATACGTTAATTTGTAAAAATTAAGATTGAACATGTCAGATTGTAGTATTGTTATAAATGTTAAAAAAAATTAATTATACTATGGAACCGAACAGAACCGAACCGAACCGAACCGAACTGAATCGAATGGAACCGAATCCGAACGGTTCCAAAATTATATTTGGACCCGACGGTTCCGTTTACTAACTACCCGAAAATTTTCGATTCGGTTCGGTTCTCTTCAGAATCGAACCAAACCGACCCGTGCCCAGACCTACTTTGTGCATTCATAGTAGATTTGCCCTTTTATGTTTTCTGTATAAAATTTGTTGTTATTCTGTTTACGCATGTGCATCGGTTGTCTTAAAATGTGTAGACAATGAACAAGACACAGCAAGCAAATGTTAAAGAAACTCAAGAATTGACCTGTCATTTGAGAGTTCAGTTGTGCTATTTAGCCCTTGTTGAGAACCAATTTTTTGAGGTAAATATGTTTTGGAATAGTTTTTTTTTTTTTTTTTTGGGAGAACGTGTTATTAAAAATAGAGAAAAGTTTTGGATTTACGTAAAAGTTATTTTATGAGAATGTGTGAGAAATGAGTTTTGGGAAAAATGGGTTCCAAAAGGGACTTCGTATTTACTCTGTGAACAGTAACTTATGTGAATCCAAAACGTGACATTAGTATTATAAATGACTCAAGAAGTCAAGAATTTTAAGTTGGTTTGTTATGTAAAATTATTTTGACATTGCCTTTGTAGCATTTTTTTTATAAAGCTTAATCTTTTTTAGGATGATCAATTGTTTTTACGCGATACCAGACTGAGATGTGTGAAATTGCTTGCTTATTATTTCGATAAATGCTGTAGACTGGGAGGATTCACTTGTACATATAGTTCGTATACCTTTCTTTTCTAATGGGACAACTTTTGACGAGTCTTTACGGGAAAATGACATTAATCCATGTTTTGTACATGTTCTTTAAAATTTATTTTCTTGCATATATTTTTTTAATAAAATAATTTTGTACTGAATTTATAATTTTTATTTCTTAATTACATGTTCTCCAGAAAAATAATTTTTCACGAAATTTATTATTAAAATAAATTCATTGAACTGGTCCTAAATATATTCACCTAATCGATAAATAAAAAAAAGACAACTGAGGCAGGTCTTGAAGAATGAGAAAGGCAGGAAAAAGTTGAATTATTTTAGCCTCCGTTCGACAAAATTAAAATTTATAGGCCTAAGTTTAACAACCAATTTATGAATATATAACTCAGTAAAAGATAACTTCCTCTAGAAATTAAAATTTAGATTTTTTTATTAAAGTTAAAGTTAGCAGTTAATTTTAACCATTTATTTTATAGGGCATATAACTTTTAAATAACATATTTCATTGATTTTTATTAAAATCTATTAAAATTCTGATTTTAATTTCTATCCAACAAATGTTAATTATTAATTTCAATAATACAAATATAATTAATATTTATTTACTATTTAACATACTGTGTAGGATCCATTAATATTCTTTTACCATTGCTATTTATAAACGAACAAAAATCTGTCAAAAGAAGAATAATTAAACCATATGTGAAGAATTGATTTGTCGCACATGAGTCCAAATTAATGAGTAAAGTTTATAAGAAAGGAAGAATTCAAAAGTAAGACATTAACTATGCACACTTCAATTTTCATATTTCAAGTTTTCCAAATGCAAAAATCAGGTTTTTATTTTTTAATTAAAAATATTTTACTAATTAATTATAATAAGGTAAAAAATATACAATTAAAGGTCACAGATATATAATTATAGGTCACAATTTATTTTTTGGTCACATATTATCAAATTAATTGGTCACAAATTATTTCGAGGCCACAAATCAAAAAAATTATAAGTAACAAATTTCAATATCGTAAATCAAAATTTTTATAGGTCACAGATTATATCGAGGTCACGAATCAAAATTTTTATAAGTCACAGTTTATCTCATTGGTCACAAATCAAAAAAATTATAAGTTATATTTTATTTGTCGGTCACAATTTTTAAATTTATTGAACACAGATTATTATTTTTAGTCACGAACTAATTTTTTAATCACATATCATCGTCCTTTATGGTCACAGATCGTCAAACTTTATGGTCACAGATTATCGAATGTTTTTCAGTCACACATTATCAAATTTTTAAGTCACAATTGAGTACTTGGTCATAATTTTTAGGTCACAGTTGATTGATTGGTCACAGATAAATTAATAATTGGTCACAGTCAATACTTGGTCACAAATCGTCCAAATAGTTGGTCACACACCCATCGCTGTCGCCACAACCGCAGAGCCACCACACCAACACTTCCCTTCCCCACTTCCCATGGCAAGGAATGACCAGTCGTGAAAATCGAACACACACACCACCGCCATCACCACCTCCACTGTCCCCTGCCACTTGATTTTCTGGAATATGGTTTGGCACTTTTTTGATCAACGCACCACCACGGCCACCAACGAACCTCCACGACCGAAATTTGGCACAATCACCACAACCACCGCACCCCCACCACCATACCACCAACGAACCACCACGACCTCCTGCACCACAGTCCACACCACCACAATCACCACACCGTCCCAACAGAACCTGCAAACCCAACCCTATCGAACCGCAGCACCGGAGAGGGCGCCGAACAACAAATCATCGAAAAAACACCAAATCAAGCATACACCACCACAGCCTCACGCCACTGTCGCCGCATGCACCACCACACCCACGCACTCCCGGATCCACCACCAACAGATTTAACAAAACCACTATTAAATCCCGACCAACCACCACAGCCATGGCACCATCGCTATCTCCACCATCAAATCCACCGTATAAGCCACCCAAACACCACAACCACAGCGGCACAACCCCCCTCCACCAACAGAAACCTCACATTAGATCCCTTAGCTGCAGATCCCGGTGCTGCAGGACTTGATCGATTCACGCACTGCCGCCAATTCGAAAGGCTGAGACGCCACCTTCAAGGAAGCTCATGAAGGAGGATTACCCGTTGCCTATGATGGAAGATGAGACACTGCTGCCGATGGAGGAAGCCATGGAAGAGGAGGCGCTGTTGAAGATGAAGAAAGAGAGAGTTGCGTCGTCGAGGGGCTGGAGAGAGAGAGAGAGAGAGAGGTTTGGGTGTTTAGATGTGTGGTGTGGGTGTACTCAATTTTCATCTAGGGTTTGGTGTTTTTATTCGTACCTGATTCTTGCTTAATTAAATCTTGTACCTGGTTTTTGAAAAGTCATCTTTAAAGTACTGCTGGAGTGTAATTTCCACTTATAAGAATAGTTCTGGGCTTGGTAATATTGTGAAGGCCCAATCTATATAGCCATCTTTTGTCGTCTAGAATGAGTTGAATTGAAGTTGCTATTTGGTATCCAACTACCCCTGTTTGGGCTTCATTAAACAAAGAATACATTTTTTTAAAATTTATTTTGGACTACAGATTATTCGATAAAATAATATTACACATAAATTCAATTTTTTCCCCCTATTTTCTAACAATACATTCTCAAAAAAAATTACTATTTCAAAATATATTTTTCGCAAAACCTCCTTAAAATGGAGCCTAAACAATGGTATATGTGTTGAGTCTGAAAGTTCTTAAAATCGTGACATTTGGATCATTACACTTTTCGGATCTGCTTAGAGATTTCTATGAGATGATTGAAACATATTGCCTGGATATATATGGGAAAAACCCTAATCTCTCTCAACTTACGTTCTTATTTGTTTTCATCTGCTTCTTTCTTACATTTTTCCTTAAGATCCCCCCCCCCCCCCCCGCCGCCCCTCACCTCTTGTTGTAAAGAACAAAGGTTTTAGTGAACATTAACCTAATCTTAGTGAGAGTGGTGAGAAAGCGAAGATATATTTTTGAAATCCAATTAGGAATGGCAACTAAAAGGGTTGGGACAACCATTCTCGTCCACCGTCCCGTCGAGTATTTATGTTATATTACGTTGCTTGCGAGATCGAGGACAAAGCAGAGAGTTGGGTTGCGAAAAAGCTCATTTTCGGGGATCAACTAATTGAGAACAACTATAGATCTGGTATTCGATTCTTTCGACCTCGTTTCAGCAGGGCTATGACACGGAGGTGGTGGTGGTTGGTTGTGGACAGGGGCGGACATACCTTTGGACCTAGTGGGTCCTAGGACCAACCAATATTTTTTATTTTTTTAAAGTTTTTTTATTTTTTTCCATTTAAAATGGGTATAATTTTGGGTATACTTATCAACATATACAAACAGAAGCAATGAAAACAAAGTCTATTGGTCTCAAGTCCGGAGAATATGCAATTTAAGTGAAATGATAAAATAAAAGTTTCTATTAAGTAAAGATGACATAAAAAATTGAAATGGGTATTCAATACCACCATCAAAATCAATTATAAGTAGGCGTTTCAGTTGATGCTCGTGTGAATTACGCTTGAGGTTGAACATGAATTCAATGCGTACAAATGTTCACTATGTCGAATTTCCAGAATTATTATCTACGAATCATTGGCAACATAAGAATAATATAGAAAAGCAATCATGTAATTACCACAAAGTGCTGTGAGCATACTGGGCATTCGTGTGGTTTGCCCTTCTCTAGCCAGAACCAAACAACATCATGTTCGTCCTCTGTCAAATATCGGAGCTGAGAAATGAGCATCTACCAAATCATTGTCGGCGTTGTTTGTTCAATTGTTCTGTTGATTTGGATATCTTGTCGCCTAGTCGCGTTGTTTGTTGGTTTGAATATCGAATAGTTAAATTTTTTGTCAGTTTTTTGATATGTTTGAGTGTGATCCACTAATATAAAATCTCTGCGTCTGCCACTGGTTGTGGATTGAGGTATAGTTGGCAGTGATGGTGGTGCAATCAGGTGGAGATGGTGTTTGTGGTGCAAGTGAGGATGATGGTGGTGCATTGTAGGCGGCGGAGGCGGAGGCGGAGGTGGAGGTGGAGGTAGAGTTGGGACGATGTGATAATTATTTTTATACTGTGATAAAAAAATTGGTTAATTTGTGATCGAAAGTAATATGTGATATTAAAATTTTTGATTTGTGATTGAAAATAATTTGTTATCAATTAATTTGTGACGAATGAATAATGTATGACCTAAAAATTTGTTAAGTTGTGACCAATAAATTGATAATGAATGATTTAGAAATAATTTGTGAGCAATTAATTTAATATTTTTTGACCATAAAATAAATTGTGACCTATAAAATTTGTGATTTATGATCAAGAAATAAATTATGATCTATAAATTTTTTGATTTGTGATGGAAAAATAATTTGTGAGCTACGACATTTTTGAATTGTGGTTGAGAAAACTTATAACCAATTAATTCGATAATTTGTGATAAAATTATATGGAAATGTAACTTTAATATATCTAATTAATAAAATTTAATAAATAAAATTTAATAATATCTGATTTTTGAAATTTTAAACATTGTATCTTAATGTAGAAATGAGTCATAGTTAAACTTTTGGACATGAAATTTTCCCTAAAAAGTTTTGTGAGACCCACTACTAAACTTGCTTTTATTTCTTTTTATAAGTGATTTATAAATAGTAATAATTACTCACTAATGTAGTAGTCATATGTCGCATATGTGACGGTTAGTGATTTAATGCATAAGAGATTAAAAAATTATCACATTTATGTATCAAATTATTAATCGTCATATGTATGTCAAGTAAATTAATTGTGGTAGTGAACGATTGTAAATAACATTATTCATTTATAAATTGACAAAGAATATAATTTTGATTTGGCTGCCCTCATTCTTCCTAAATGAAAAATAAATCATCATCATTCTTCCCAAACTACCTGCGCATTGAAATAATCATGTCAAATGTGTGGGGACCTATTTTGATTCCAATCCTGTGCTTTTCCAAAGATTCATTTCAGCTTTCCCACTTTCTTTGATTATCATATACAAAAAATATCTTCCACTTCCCTATTCGTCAAAAATTTCTTTATTTCTTCTTTTGTCTTTCTTTATGATTTTTTTTAATCTATGAATAAATAAATACGATAAAACCAATATTATAAAGATAATAAAATAAAAATTGAATCCAACATATTAAACATATGGGAGTTGGAATGTAATAATTGGCTAATCAATTCGAATCGGTTTGCCTATGTAACAATTTAGCACGGTCGGTCCTTAAATGATCGATGCGTTACGGTTCACGGGTCGGACTGAAACTGGCTAGTAAAATGTGCCTACTCTATGAGACTGGCTGGGACCTGAGCTATTCCGAACGGGTTCATAAATGATCTCACCAATACTCCATAAATGGTTATTTTTACTTTCGGAATATTTCAATAGATTTCGTTGTGGGATTTTCATTATAATTATGTCCAACGTAATGTATATGTAGATATTATTACTTTCATTTAATTTTTTACTTCGAGTTTTTTCCTCTCATATGCATTGTTATAAAGTTGAAAATATAGAAGTTATTGTAGAAATTGTACCTTACTCTAGCGCCCCGAGTTCCGCGGACCCGGAATGCTACGTCATCATCTTTTTACCCAACTTTAACTGAAAAGTTTGGCGGAATAACTAACTTTTAAAAACATCACATTTAAAAATTTGTGAACGTTAACGGCAATAAATTTCATTTGAATTAATTTAAGGAAAATTGATTAAACTTTAAACTCAAGTTTGAAATAGCGGAAACGACAAGGTAAATTCATAACGTTCAAATGAGTGAAATTTAAAAGTAAATTAAAAACAATTAACTACTATTATTCGTTCATGCCACCACTGCCCATCAAACTCGGCCGTCTCCAAAATCTGCAAATATTGTTAAAATAGTAGAATGAGCATTTCGAAAAAATACTCAGTAGACTCATCGCCAGTAATTAATTTACAGAATAATTGAACACATAATTATGCAATTCGTACAGTGATATTCTCATGGGCTTATTTTCTTTGAAAAATCATAGGCTCTTTAAAATCATAGGGTGTGAGTAGTCTGTCTCATGCATTTAAGCAAGTAAGTTATGCATAACATCATCTTATCTCATAAGAGACTCTCTTTCTCCTCATGCAATTAAGCATATAAGTTACGACAAGCATAACAACATAATCTATCCCATAAGGGATTCTCTTCTTATGCATCAAAGCATATAAATCACATAAAATCACATAATACATGCAATTATAATTTAAACTAATTAATGGGGGCGAGTCTACCTCAATCTGCAATAGATTCAGTATCAAAAATAGGGTTAAAGAGATTTTCAAACACTGGAAGATGTCCTTCGGTAGAGCTTCCTTGATCCCCTCAATCCCTGTTCATAAAACATGAAAACTAACTATATGAGAATAAAAAAATAAAAAATTAACAAGGAAGAAAATTAAATTAGCTAAAAGCAAAAATAAAGGAACGATGTCACCCTTTTGCTAGAAGATCCTTCAATTTATTGTACCGTCTCCCCGGCAACGGCACCAAAATTTGATTACGCCCAATGTTTATCGCGGTGTTATAGTGTAACTTTGGGGTGTCGTATCCACAGAGATGGAAAAATTATTAAAGGTTTCAAAAGTGGTAATTTGTTCTTTCAAAGTTCGTAAGAATGTTTGGTTATTGATAATTGAATCAATATCAAAGTTTTGGAATAAAATTTAGTAAATTAAGACAGTGAAACTTCGGAATTCCCTCACCCAGATCAGATCATTCAGTGTCGTCTATTCAATTTAATAAACACAATTAGAGGCTTTCATCCCAGCACTCTAATCGGAAGATTTATCATTCAAGATCAATATGATTCACAATTATACTCCTAGATTCTAAGTTTCCTTCACAATTCCGACAATCATCTATTGAAATAAGATTACAAATTTACCATATACTTGTAGCATAAAGTAATAAACAATCACACCAATAGATTAAATGAAATACAAATTCAACATATAGTTCCATTATTCGATAGAGAGAACATGATTAGTTCTATGAAAATCTAACACATGCTAAAGCAATTCCACGATTAATTCATAAAGATGAAAACCTAGATCTAGAAGTTTATTTAACAAAATAAATACCAAGTTGGATGAATAAACGACATGAAAATCCTAAACTCGAATGAGTTCCTCCCTTTGCTTCACTAGATTTGATTAGCCTTCCATGGAGTTTCTCTTGCCAAAATGGTGTTTTAGAGGTCCAAGATGATGAATAATCAAGAATTTTTTGCTTCTGGACGTAATTTGATGTATTTAGGTCGAGAAAATCAAGCAAAATGTGTTTCCATAGGTGTTTAGGTTATTTTCGGAATTAGAACAGATTTACCAGAAAAATCACTAACCTACTGCTTAGTGTAAATTCAAGCGGTAGCTTAGTTCAATGATAGCTGCCTTTGAATTCTCGGTAGGGTTGTGGGCGACTGCTTGCCAATTTACTCTAAGCGACCGCTTAGCTATAATATTTTTCGCCGGACAATTTTTAGTATTTTGACAATATCTTTCTCTCCCAATATCTGATTGAGGTGTTTCAAGTTGTGTTGGAAAGCTAGCTCAAAGGGATACAATTGTTATTCAGGTGTAAACTTCCAATTAGATCGGATACCATGTCAAAAAATGTTCTCAAGATGAGGCTAAAAATCGATGCAAAAGTTTTCAGCTTGAAAGTTGATGTGTGAGAATGTCTTGGCTATATATCACCCCTTTGACTCCTTTCTTCCCCCAATTGATGCCGAACACTCTCAAATCTTCATATCTTCATTTTCCTTTCCGGGTCATCTTTTGGTATTTGCAATTTGGTCCTTTAACTTTCTCTTTCTTCTATTTGGCCCTTTTTCACTCTTTTCTCCAAATTTCCATTGTTTTCATCCATTTGTGACCTAAACCAAAATATAAGTAGATTTAGAACATTTAGGCACTAATTAATCATGAAAATGCAGTTATTAGTGGATGATAAACATGATAATTGAGCTATTATCAGGTCATCACTCGACCCTATAGCCACATTCGCATCACCTCTCATCTTACCCTTTTGCTTATCCTTCTTCTTGGGACAGTCCCTAATAAAGTGTTGAAACTTATCACAGCTGTAACAACGCTTACCACCAAACTTGTCCCAACCTTTGTCCTTATTCTTACCAACATCATCACTCGAGTCACTACTCACTACTGTCTTGAGCTCTACTCAAATTCATTTGCTTAAACCTTATTCTACTCTATATCATATGCAACTCACCACTTCTCTTCTCTTTTTTCAGCCTTAATCTCTACCTCCTTACTCTTAAGGGAATCTATGATAATCTTGGGTGTTAAGGTGTCCCAACCATACTTAATCACATTCTTAACCTCTCTATATGAATTAGACATAGAATTAAGCAAAATAATGTCTTGAACAAGCTTGTTGAAAACATCCAAATTGTCATCAAGATCCTTTGAATAATCGATTTTAAAACTAAAATATCTATAAAACAAGTACAACTTATTAGGAGTAAACTTAAGCAAATATAAGTCCTCTAGCTTTTCTCAAAGTTCTTTTGTAGAATCAAGTTTTTCAACTTTTCTCAAAATAATGTCAAATACGTGTAAAATAATCGAAGTGTAAACAAGTTCATCATATTATTCTTTTTGTGCTTCTGTCAAATTTGCAGGAATTTGCCATCTATGACTTTTAAACTTTTTGTTGAACCAAAATCGTCTTTATCTTTTGTTACCAAATTGAAAAATTTCCTTTCCTGTTGAAAATTTCAAATTCAAAATGTGAAGACATTTTTGAAAAATAGAACAACTAAAGGACACAAATAGGTCACGCAAAATATTCCTAAGGTCGCAGTATACGCCATTCTAGATTCCCAGGGTTTCGTAAGATTCGCGATCCTAGATCAAACGAATGTTAAAGCGGGTCAAGTCCAAGTATTCTAACAGGATAATCAATGCAACACAAAGGTATATCAATAAAGAACTAAAGTTCTCACGCAATGCAGTCTCAAGTAGACGACAATTAGAGCAGAAAATCAATTACCAACTTGCAATCAAATTCAACACTTCAAATATGACAAATAATTCTAAATTCTGCCACAAACAATGGTTATCCCTTCACAGTAACCCCAATCCTAATGTTACCTCACATGATGACACGTTAATACTGAAATTTAAATTGGGCTAAGCTAATATACTAAAATCACACATTTACGAGAGATGCAAAGAACCATGATCGAATCCCAAACACGCAAAGAACAAAATTGTCTAGATTCTACTGTATAACCTGAAATACAAAACTAAAATTGGAGCGGGAAGAAATCTCAAACTCTATCGTCCGTAAGTTTCGTCTAGCCAAAAATAGAAAATAAACCTTGAATTAGTGTTTCGAAATTTTTAAAAGATTGAAAACGATAAAAAATAAAGTGTAGGGACTTAATTGAAATTTATTAAAACTGAAAATAAAAGTTTAAGGGTTGAAATTGAACTTTTCTAAAATATGGACTAAATTGAAAATTGGTTAAAACTGAAACATAAGAATTCAGGGACTGAAATTGATTTTTTCCAAAATCTTTGGGCCGATTTATTTTAAAATATAAATTCTGGGCTGTTCTTCTTTTAAAAATCGAACTTGAGACTGAAATAAAACATTTTAAAACTTGGGGACCAAAATAGGCTAACTTCTAAACTAGGGGCTAAAAGAATAATTTTCAAAAACCAAAATAAAAAAAAAAAAAAACGTCTCTCTCTCTTTCATTCTCGCGTCCAACGCGAGGCAGAGGCGAGGAGAGGCGACGGGCTTCGCCCCTGCCGTCGCTTCCGGCCGGCGATGACAGCGCCGCCGTCGCGAGGTGGCGCCGACAGCGGGAGGGAGGTGATGGGGTGGTTCGGCGTTCGGGTTGAAGGGAAACCAAGGCTTGAAGGCTCGATTTTTCTTGGACTTTCCGGCAGCGAACCGGTTGAAAGGTAGGTCGGGATTAAGGTAAGTTCATGGGCTTTCTTATTTCCTGGTTTTGGTTTTGATTTGGGGTTCGATTTTGGGTTGAATGGGGCTGTTCCTTTGGTGGTGTATGTGTGTTGCTCGAAATCGGGACTGCAGGTGTTTTGGGTTGCAGTGAGGTGGTGGTGGTGTTGATGTGGTGGCTTGCAGTGGCGTTGGAGGTGGTGGTTCTGGTTGTGGGATGGACAGTGGCCGTGTGCAACGGTCTGTAGGTTGAAGTTGATGGTGTGGATGCTAGAAATTGATTTTCTAGCATCACACGTGAATCTGTTGATGCTAGAAGTTGATTTTCTAGCATCAATGGAGAATGAATTGGGAAATTACTGTGTTGAAGAAGAGAAATCGGGAGTTATTTTCTTACCTAGGTTGCTACTGTTGTGGGCAGCGTGAGGTTGAGGGGGGGGGGGAGAGATGGGATATATATACAGTAGGAATAGTCTAGGGCACAAATCCCTAGGCTGAAATTAGGCCGAAAGAATTCGTCTAATTGGACTTAAGGAATTGGGCTTAGAATAACCCTAATTGGACTAATGGATTATTGGACCCGAAATAATAATCTATCGTATTAATTTCGAATTTAATCGATAAGGAATTTAAAATATTCGAAATTGGATTCGATTTAAATTAATTTAATAACGGCTAGACGAACGCGTTTCTATTTTTAAAACTCGGGTTTAACGTTTAGCGACACGTTTTTCGAGAAACCATAAATAAAATTCTCGGTCGCTACAACCTTATCCCCTTAAATTCATTTCGTCGTCGAAATTTAAACTTACTTGATCTATGATATCTTGATACTTAGCCAGAATCTCATCCTCCTTTTCCCAGGTAGCTTCATCCCTATCCTGTCTACCCTATTGGACTTTGACTAAATGAACTTCTTTATTTCTTAAGACATGGACTTTTCTCTCCACAATGCACATAGGCGTCTCCTCATAAGACAGATTCCTCTGAACCGAAATAGTCTGAAAATTTACCACATGGCTCGGGTCGTGGATATATTTTCTTAATAAAGAAACGTGGAAAACATTGTGTACGGCCGTGAGTTCGGGTGGTAACGCCAAACGATAAGCCACGTTACCTACTTTTTCTAAGATTTCAAATGGTCCGATAAAACGAGGTCTTAGCTTCCCTCTCTTGTCAAAACGAATAGTACCTTTCATAGGAGCTACTTTCAAGAATACTTTCTCTCCAATCTCAAACTCCAAGTCTTTTCTCCTTCGATCGGCATAGCTTTTCTGTCTATCTTGGGCAGCTTTGATCCGTAGTCTGATCTTTTCAATAGCCTCAACTGTACTCTCAATCAATTCTGGACCTAAAATTCTTCTCTCGCCTACTTCATCCCAATAAACTGGTGATCGACAACGTTGCCCATATAGTGCCTCATATGGTGCCATACCAATAGTAGCCTGAAAACTGTTATTGTAGGCAAACTCCACTAATGAAAGATGAGTCTCCCAATTACCACTCAAGTCTAGCACACAAGCTCTAAGCATATCTTCCAATGTCTGAATGGTGCGTTCGGACTGTCCATCTGTCTGGGGATGGTAAGCCATACTAAAGTTTAATTTAGTACCCATCGCAATATGTAAACTCTTCCAAAATCTCGAAGTGAATCTCGGGTCTCTATCGGAGACAATGGAAGCTGGTACTCCATGAAGTCGAACGATCTCTTTAACATACAATTGGGCTAATTGGTCTATATTGAGAGTCATTCTGATTGGTAGGAAGTGAGCAGACTTCGTAAGTCGATCTACAATAACCCAAACAGCGTCATGACCTCTTACCGATTTTGGTAACCCTGTCACAAAATCCATGGAAATTTTCTCCCATTTCCATTCTGGTATATCCAAGGGATTTAATAACCCTGATGTTCTCTGATGCTCAGCCTTGACCTGTTGACACGTCATGCATCGAGAGACAAACTTTGCAATGCAACCCTTCATGTTTCTCCACCAAAAGGTATTGCGCAAATCACGATACATCTTTGTCCCTCCTGGGTGGCATGCATAGGGTGCTGAATGAGCTTCTGTCAAAATTTCATTCCGGATATGTTCATCGTTCGGTACACAAAGACGTCCTCTGAATATAAGTGCTTTATCAGCGGCAATCTCGAAACCTATTCTCTTACCAGTCCCAACTTCGGATCTGATCTTTTCCAAGAATTTATCTTCGACTTGAGCTGCTACAATTCGACCTCTCAAGTCTGGTTTGACGATCAGATTTGCCAATCTGTTAGATCCTTGGGCTGTTGGGACTCGCACTTCGATTCTCAAATTCTGAAAATCTCGAATCAATTGGTCTTGCGTTGTTCCCAAAGCTGATAACTGTCCAACGTTCTTTCTGCTCAAAGCATCTGCAACTTTGTTCGCTTTACCCGGGTGGTAAAGAATATTGCAGTCATAATCTTTTACTAGCTCTAGCCATCGTCGTTGTCTCATGTTCAGTTCCTTCTGAGTGAAGAAATACTTGAGGCTCTTGTGATCGGTGTAGATTTCACATTTACTCCCATACAGATAGTGTCGCCAAATCTTAAGAGCGTCTACAACTGCTGCGAGCTCTAAATCATGGGTCGGGTAATTCTTTTCATGTGGGTTCAACTGCCTTGAAGCATATGCGATCACCTTGCCATTCTGCATCAATACACAACCTAAACCGTGTTTGGATGCATCGCTGTAAATAACGAAACCATCGGACCCGTCTGGTATAGTCAACACTGGTGCTGAGACAAGTCTGTCCTTAAGTTTCTGAAAGCTTTGTTCACATGGTTCTGTCCATTGAAACTTAACTCCCTTCTTGGTCAACTGGGTCATAGGACCTGCTATTTTGGAGAAACCCTCTATGAATCGTCGATAATATCCAGCTAATTCAAGAAAGCTTCTCACATCTCCAACATTTGCAGGTGTTGGCCAATTCGTTACAGTTTCAACCTTAGAAAGATCAACCTCGATGCCTTTAGCTGTAACAATGTGACCTAAGAAACCTATTCGCTCAAGCCAAAATTCACATTTCTTGAATTTGGCGTACAACTTTTCTGCTCTCAGTGTTTCCAACACAGTCCTCAAATGTTCTTCATGTTGTGCAGAATTTCTGGAATAGACCAGTATGTCATCGATAAAAATAATGACGAATTTATCGAGATACTGATGAAAAACTCTATTCATCAAGTCCATAAATATTGCAGGTGCGTTCGTGAGGCTGAAATGCATTACTGTGAACTTATAATGCCCATATCGTGTCCTGAACGCTGTCTTTGGTACATCACTTGGCGAAACCTTTAGCTGATGGTAACCAGATCTCAAATCAATCTTGGAAAAGATAGCTGTACCCTTCAACTGATCGAACAAGTCTTCGATTCTGGGAAGGGGATACTTATTCTTTATCGTCAACTTGTTAAGTTCTCGATAGTCGATGCACATCCTCATGCTTTCGTCCTTCTTCTTTACAAATAGAACAGGTGCTCCCCATGGAGATACACTTGGCCTGATGAAACCCTTCTCTAGCAATTCCTCCAACTGCATCTTTAGTTCTTGCAACTCTTTCGGCGCCATACGATACGGATAAAGGGACAGCCCCTGGTACCAAGTCTATGGAAAATTTCACTTGCCTATCCGGCGGAGTACCGGGTAGATTGTCTGGAAAGACATCGTTGTACTCGCATACTACTGGTATTGAGTCCAGAGTAATCTCCTCTACGGGTTTGTCTTGAAAACTAACCAAATAGCCATGACAATCATCCTTGGCCAATAGCTTCTTCGCTTGTAAAGCCGAGATAAGGCGAGGAAGTGCTTTGATATTCGTCCCGTGAAATCTGAATACTTCTTCACCATCTTTGCGAAAAATAACCTCTTTCTCGTGGCACATGATTGAGGCACGGTTGGTGCTAAGCCAATCCATACCCAGAATAATATCGAAATCTTTCATTCGGATAATATTCAAGTCTGCCTTCGAAAGTTGGCCATCAAAATCTATTTGTACTGCTTTGACTATCTTATTGGTATCAATAGTTCCTCCTGACGGTAAACTAACCTCGAGAGTACTACCAGTTTCTTCTCCTATTAAGTTCAATCTTCCTAAACAGGCTTCAGCTATAAATGAATGCGTGGCTCCTGAGTCTATTAGAACATATACAGGAATACTAGAGATAGATAGTATACCTGCTATCACGTCAGAATCCTCAGCTGCATCCATAGCAAACACTCGTGCTTTTCCTTTTCTGTTCTGGTCTGGGTTCGCCTTCTGATTGGAACCCTGGGCGGACGGGGCACGACAATCCGATGCAAAGTGACCTGGCTGGCCACACTTGTCGCAGACACCCTTTCCAAAAAGGCACTCTCCTTTATGTGGCCTCTGGCATTTAGGGCAGGGTGGAGTGAAAGTGGTCATCTGTCTCCCTGCTGGTCCTAGATTTGGCCTCTTGGTAAATGTTTGATTCCGGTTCTGATTCTGATTGCGATTGGGACCTTGCCACTTTCTCTTTCCCTGATACCTCTGCTCATTCTGATTGCCTTGGTTCCCAACTCTCACACCGGCATAGGCTACTGCTTGAGCCTTCTTCACAACATCTCCGTAAGTTGGCAGTTCATGTGAACTGACAATCTGTCGAATATCATGGCGTAGACCTCTCTCAAAACGCCTTGCCTTCTTGAACTCAGTCTCCACCAGATGTGGAGCATAACGTGACAGTTCCTCGAATTTCCTCTCGTACTCAGTTATATCCATTTCACCTTGCACCAAACGTAGAAATTCGGACTCCTTATGATCTCTGAGGGCCTGTGGGAAGAATTTATCCCTGATTTCAGCCTTAAATTTATCCCAAGTCAGCGCTGCTAGCTGCTCTCCGCTCCTTGTCCGTGATGCAGATTCTCACCAGAAACCAGCTCTTCCGATTAACATGAACTCGACACATATCACCTTCTTATCCTCAGGACAAGATATGTGCCTGAATATCTTATCAATGGCCTGGAGCCATTCTTCCACTGCTAGTGGACTATCTCCTCCATCGAACGTAGGTGGGTGGTATCTTCGGAATTGTTCTATTGCTGGTATTGTTGGGTTAACTGGCTGTGGAGCTTGTCTCATCTCTTGCACCACGTTAAGTAATTCTCGAATGACATCGCTTTGAGTTGGTGGTACCATAACCTTCATAAAATTTTAAAAGTTGTTCATAAAGGTTGAATTCAGTGTACCAACAACGTAGACAATAGCAGATAACTAAAAAAAAAAACGAAAATCGGAACCCAAATATCATTTTATTCAAAACTTGACTTCTTTTAATGAAAAGAAATACATGGGTAGGAAGGCATGTATGCCGAACAATTTTTTTTTTTTTTTTTTTTTTTTTTTTTTTTTTTTACAATAAAGTGTCGAGCCTACTCTAATCTCTATTTCTCTATTATCCTAAAGTTACGCCTGATTCAGCGTCCGAGAACTCTTCTAGCGCTGGATCAGCGTCTTCCTCAGCTTCTTCTTCTTCTGAGTCTTCTTCGGGAGCAAATCCATAGCGGTACTCGAAGTACATGGGCCAATATGCCACAAGTCTCGTGCAGAAAGCATCATACTCCATCTCCACATTCAGAGATACTAGAGCATCTACATATATGCTATTAGCTACCTCCTCATAGTCACTTCGAAAAGTCGAGAGTAAGTGATGAATCGACCGGTGATTATTGGTCACGTAGCCATGCTGTATGGCCCGCTCACGTACGATATTCAACTGCTCTACATGTTGAGCAATCGTCCACTCAAGTTCGGGCCTGAAACGGTCATAATCTCTAATGGCTCGTTCTGCATCGCTGAGTGCATTTCTACGAATAGGTGCCATGTCCTAAATCAATTATGCAAAGTCCAATTAAGCGGGGTTATTCATCTCTCCTAGTTAAAATTACGAGGACGTAAAAATTAAAGGAAACTTTTTCAAATTATGCTCAAATTCGTCATTCTTTCTTTCTAATTCGGATACACTTTCTTTCTCTTTCTTTCTTTCTTTCTTCTAAGTCTCATAAAACATTAAAACAAGTATCCGAATTAAAATAACATTTAAACTTCATAAACTTCTTTACCTTTGGAGTCGGCTGATCGAGTGATGGCAGTGGCGACTTTCATGAATAAGAATTAAATAATGTGAAATATCTTTTTGAATTTTTTTTTTTTTTTTTTTGAAAATTTGCCAGTCTACAGAAACGCAGACTGGCTCTGATACCAAGCTGTAGCGTCCCGAGTTCCGCGGACCCGGAATGCTATGTCATCATCTTTTTACCCAACTTTAACTGAAAAGTTTGGTGGAATAACCAACTTTTAAAAACATCACATTTAAAAATTTGTGAACGTTAACGACAATAAATTTCATTTGAATTAATTTAAGGAAAATTGATTAAACTTTAAACTCAAGTTTGAAATAGCGGAAACGACAAGGTAAATTCATAACGTTCAAATGAGTGAAATTTAAAAGTAAATTAAAAACAATTAACTACTATTATTCGTTCATGCCACCACTGCCCATCAAACTCGGCCGTCTCCAAAATCTGCAAATATTGTTAAAATAGTAGAATGAGCATTTCGAAAAAATACTCAGTAGACTCATCGCCAATAATTAATTTACAGAATAATTGAACACATAATTATGCAATTCGTACAGTGATATTCTCATGGGCTTATTTTCTTTGAAAAATCATAGGCTCTTTAAAATCATAGGGTGTGGGTAGTCTGTCTCATGCATTTAAGCAAGTAAGTTATGCATAACATTATCTTTATCATAAGAGACTCTCTTTCTCCTTATGCAATTAAGCATATAAGTTACGACAAGCATAACAACATAATCTATCCCATAAGGGATTCTCTTCTTATGCATCAAAGTATATAAATCACATAAAATCACATAATACATGCAATTATAATTTAAACTAATTAATGGGGGCGAGTCTACCTCAATCTATCTCGAGTCGTAAAAATTGGAGCGGGAAGAAATCTCAAACTCTATCGTCCGTACGTTTCGTCTAGCCAAAAATAGAAAATAAACCTTGAATTAGTGTTTCGAAATTTTTAAAAGATTGAAAACGATAAAAAAATAAAGTGTAGGGACTTAATTGAAATTTATTAAAACTGAAAATAAAAGTTTAAGGGTTGAAATTGAACTTTTCTAAAATAGGGACTAAATTGAAAATTGGTTAAAACTGAAAGATAAGAATTCAGGGACTGAAATTGATTTTTTCCAAAATCTTTGGGCCGATTCATTTTAAAATATAAATTCTGGGCTGTTCTTCTTTTAAAAATCGAACTTGGGACTGAAATAAAACATTTTAAAACTTGGGGACCAAAATAGGCTAACTTCTAAACTAGGGGCTAAAAGAATAATTTTCAAAAACCAAAATAAATAAAAAAAAAAACGTCTCTCTCTCTTTCATTCTCGCGTCCAATGCGAGGCAGAGGCGAGGAGAGGCGACGGGCTTCGCCCCTGCCGTCGCTTCCGGCCGGCGATGACGGCGCCGCCGTCGCGAGGTGGCGCCGACAGCGGGAGGGAGGTGATGGGGTGGTTCGGCGTTCGGGTTGAAGGGAAACCGAGGCTTGAAGGCTCGATTTTTCTTGGACTTTCCGGCAGCGAACCGGTTGAAAGGTAGGTCGGGATTAAGGTAAGTTCATGGGCTTTCTTATTTCCTGGTTTTGGTTTTGATTTGGGGTTCGATTTTGGGTTGAATGGGGCTGTTCCTTTGGTGGTGTATGTGTGTTGCTCGAAATCGGGACTGCAGGTGTTTTGGGTTGCAGTGAGGTGGTGGTGGTGTTGATGTGGTGGCTTGCAGTGGCGTTGGAGGTGGTGGTTCTGGTTGTGGGATGGACAGTGGTCGTGTGCAGCGGTCTGTAGGTTGAAGTTGATGGTGTGGATGCTAGAAATTGATTTTCTAGCATCACACGTGAATCTGTTGATGCTAGAAGTTGATTTTCTAGCATCAATGGAGAATGAATTGGGAAATTACTGTGTGGAAGAAGAGAAATCGGGAGTTATTTTCTTACCTAGGTTGCTACTGTTGTGGGCAGCGTGAGGTTGAGGGGGGGAGAGATGGGGTATATATACAGTAGGAATAGTCTAGGGCACAAATCCCTAGGCTGTAATCGGGCCTGAAATTGGGCCGGAAGAATTCGTCTAATTGGACTTAAGGAATTGGGCTTATAATAACCCTAATTGGACTAATGGATTATTGGACCCGAAATAATAATCTATCGTATTAATTTCGAATTTAAACGATAAGGAATTTAAAATATTCGAAATTGGATTCGATTTAAATTAATTTAATAACGGCTAGACGAACGCGTTTCTATTTTTAAAACTCGGGTTTAAGGTTTAGCGACACATTTTTCGAGAAACCATAAATAAAATTCTCGGTCGCTACACTTACGACATAGGAATTAAGAATTTGTAATAAAATATAATTTTTTACTTCAATTATTTAAATTTTGTTATAATTTATATGATATAAATTTTAACTACAAAAAGAAGAATAAATAACATTAACAGAAGTAACACATTACATTGATTTTTTTTAAACATCGTAAAAAATATTGAACATCTAAAATAAATTCCAATTGAGTGACTATAGTTTAAGTATATCCAAATAAACTGGCACATACTTAACTACCAATCATTTGTGTACGTATAATTTAAGTACATTCCAGCTTGGTTGGCACATACTTTACTATAATTCAATTGTTTAAATCATTTTATCAAAATTATAATAATTTTAGAACTTTGATTCGTTATAAAAACAAAATAACTATTATTTTGTCATTAATTTCATGACAAGTGGAATATATGTATTTTATTTTATAATCTATTGAACATATTTTCGTTTTTGTGAATATTGGATTCCCAATTTAAATTATGTTATACTCTCATTATTATCATTATTTATTTATAATCTTTATTACGGCGCAGGGGTGAAAATCTCAATTATCTCAAGTATGAGTCATGATGGAAAATATTCCAAAAATACAATTTGGCGTATACCAATTATTCTCCTAACTAAGGTGTTTCAAATTGTATAATTCAAACTTTCTAACTCTATAAGTTTAACTTTTCATGAATTCAAAATGTATGAAATTCATATGCTTATAAACCATATGTTAGCTGGAGATACATTATGTGACTTGGACTACAACATGAATAAAAGTACATGTTTGTTCGCGAGAGAATTGTGAGTTCCTATCATAATGCATGACTATTGATGATTCACTGGAAATACTATCTTGTCTCATTATTGCTGAGATAATGGCATATCCTTCATCGCAAAAAAGAAATTGAAAGATTTAGCTGAAAATTGTTCGTTTGAAAATTCGCTAATGGCTTCAAAGAGGTGAAGTGACCTTTTGATATACTTTCAGATGCGCAATTACAACACTACTAAGGTAGTGTTGTAACTATATTTCGTTTCTATATTTATTAAATTTCTTTATTTCAATTTTTTGTATAAAATTGTACAATGAATTTGTACCATTCATCAGACGTTTAGTGCATCTCCAAATATAATTTGAACTCTGCATACAATAATCGAGTTTCTGATTCAAGCCCAAATAAAATAATAGGGGTTTTAAATCTTTATCATTCTCTTGATGAAATAGATTTATCTTTACAAATTTAGGTCTTAATTATATTTTGAGGGGTCAAAATGAGAATTTTTCATTTTTTACAAATAAATAAAACGCGAGTGGCTCGTGAGAAAGTTCGACTAGCCTTACCAAGGGAGTATTTGGAAACTAGCTAACTCGCACTCGTGTAATTAGCCGAATTAAGTCTATGATGAACATGTCGAACTGCTCGACTCTCTCTATATAATACCCCTCTCTAATCGACTTATTTGACTCCGCATGACTTTTATTGTGTAAGATTATTCTACTACAAAACCAACAAAACGCTGTGTCGCCCTACATAAAGCTAAAAGCCGCCACATATGAATCTAGACAAACACCATAGCCTTTATTCTTTCCGTCACTTTTTCATTGCCAAATCTTTATTCCCAAATTCCAATGCTCTCCCCATGAAACATATTGCACCGCTGCCGCCACCAAGATCACCATCACCACCACATCGGTCTCCGTCCCAAGACCCACTTCCCCGTCACCGGACCTCCATGGCTGCAACCCTCCTCCAATACCGCCACAACTCCGCCTACTCCACCTTCACCACCACCACCACCACTGGCTCCTCGGCCTCCTCGTCATCATCCTTCTTTCGGACAGCACCTGACGATTTTAGGTTGTTGTCGACCGAGCAAATCTCTCTTGGGTACGTTTCACTTCGGGACCTTTTGCCATCTGCATCAGCTCCGGTCGATTCTCCGAAATCCAATGCTGTCCATCTCCCGAAGCAGACGGCCTTCAGGAACGGATTCCTCCACCGCCTTTGGCCGGCACGAGTCCCCGCTTTCTTCCGCCATATATTTCAAGCCCTGACCCGGCTTCCCAATAGGCTACTCGAAGCTATTCGGATCCGGAGCTCCAGATAGAAAAAGGCTGTTTTCATATTTCAATTTGTATGTAGAACAGTAGTTTATATTTACAAATCCGTAAGGACGATTCGAAAAGAAGGAAATTACACGAATCACAAAACATGAATAGATTTAAATTCATAATACAATTTCATATACCCTTTTCTTTTATATATTTATTAGAATATGCTTTATTAGTCGCTAGTTTTGAATCTCCTAAGTTTAAGCCGAGCATGATGTAAATGTTGTTCCATTGGCGACCCTATGTCCTCGTCCAGGTTTACGACATCTTCGGTGACAACGCTTCGTGTCTGAACTCGAAAGGATTCGGATTTGGGAGTTTGGACACGACGAAAGGAGGGTGTTCTCGATGCTGTAATTAGCCTCCTTGGACTCTCGCTGTCATTCTTCTTGGCTAATCTTGACGGCGTACTAGGTGGGGTCGGCGGAGGAGGATGAATTTCGTTAGAATTCTGATTTTCGACCTTCTGCACAATTTGTTCCTGGCAATTTTTGGACATTAGTGTGACAAACAGGAGAAAAGGTAAAATTTGTGCATTCCAGTTGAAGGTGTAACAAGGTCGGTCCTTCACACAAAAAACCTGACCAATACACACAACCGTAACCGGGCATGGCTAGGACCAATCCCCTCTCATAGCTAGACCATTCTAGGTCTAGCTGTAGGGGTCCTAAGACAGTGTATGGCCCAAGCCTCTAGGCAAGCCATTTAAAAAACTATCATGCTTGAGGAACATAAAATTAGACATAATATCACGTAATATTCTATAATTGAACAGTTTTAAACATAATTAGCTTTTTCATTCAAACACTTTCTTCTACATAAATTATGTCAAACTTTTTGTCAAAGTAGTTTTATCCTTACAAAAAGGGAGCTAGTCTTATTCAGCCCATCTGACAACCATTATCTGGGAAAAACAATGTTTTGAATAGTGATTTTTTTAGAGAATATGCGGTTAAAAAGTAGATTTTTTTTTTTTTTAATTTACGAGTAAAATATTTTTTGTGATTGAAAATTAGTATGTAGAAAAAATAGTTTTCAAATAACGATTGTCAAACATGGACTCAACAAAATAGACATCTCTAACTAGATAACTTGGTTGGACAAAGTTAAGCCCTTTTTTGATGCCCTTAAAATGTGTTTCTTGGGGAAAATTTGTTTACGAATGTTCAGAGAATGTGTATTTGCAAAGTTTACAAAGTTGGATAATTTTTAGATTTACGTGCAAAATATTTTATCTGTGATAATATATAGTCGAAAATGAGTTTATTTTTATTTTTATTTTTATTAAGAATGGTAGACAAATAGGAGCTAATTAAGTAAAAACTCCAGGTAGGTGGGACTCGTGATTGCATTTAATTGATAAAAAAATTGTAACCTCAGAGCCGGGGTTAATCATTGCAGACTTGGAAGCTACAAATTGAAGAAATTGCACAATCTTTGCAGAGCCCAGTTGTTTGCAGTTTTCGCAATAAAAAATGGCCAAGCTCCATGCTCTCTCTCTAAATTCCAGTAAACTCCGGTCGATATCCTTCTCATGCTTCAACAAATAAGGCCGTATAAAGGATTCGTAAACGTATCTTGTCCCCTACATTATACAAAAAAAAAAAAAAAACTTTGGGCAATTCTCAAATTAATTTGAATAAGAAAATAAGTGAAAAGAAAGAGAGGGTTTTCACCTTTGTTTTTGGATACCACAAGTAAATGATGAGAGCCAACTTCAACTCATTATACATTGGCAGCCTACATTAATTATAATCTCAAGCAAATAATGAAAGAAACTCGAAAATTGAAAAATCAGAAAGAGGATACACGAAATACATACCAATAAACAAATGTATCGAAAATCCTCTCAACAACTGACATCACCGCTACAATAATCCTACAAACACCAAAAAAAAAAACAATTTTATTTAACTAAAATAACATTTTTCGTGTGCACGTATCTTGTTTCCCCTTTCCATTTCCATGCAATATTGGACTAGCATTATAATTTATTTTCTAATTAAAGAATGAAATACTAATACACAAGAAATGTAAAAAAAAAAAATCTTACCAATATTGACACCAAAATCTAAGTTCTTGAATCTCAACTCTATTCTTCTCCACCGTTTTGAAACACTCAAACGCAGGATAGGCGTAACCAAGAACCACACTGTAAATCCATGAACAAAATTCGAGATTGCCCATTCAAAGTAAACTCCGAATAAGCAAAAATATAAGAGAAAAAGTAGGCAAAACGGGAAACAAATTTTTACATTAATCCTCTGGAGATGAATCCTCCGATCATCTTTAACAGTTTTCTTGAGCGCCAAAATTCCTAAACCAATCTGTAAATGAATCGTTTGCCAGAATTTTTAACCAAAAAATCTAAAATAAATCAGTAATTTCAACCACACAAAATGATACACAAATCACTGTCAAAAACAGATTTGAAATACAAATATTTTTTTATTTATTCGACCTGTCGTGCATGTTGATTAATCCAAGAAGAAATTGCAAATAAAATGATCAAATGGTAAAAGGCAAAACATATGAATAATTCAAGACTTGCATTAGAGAAACAAATTAAATTATATAAATAATCCACAAAGCCATGATTATATTGGTGTTCAAAGAATCTTTCACAGGATTTTAAATATCTTTACCTTGTTGCAAAGGAAGGATCTTTAATATTTAATCTGTACGTTTGGAAAAACAAATCCCAGAAACTTGATATTAAAGGAAGAAAGGACAAGTTGGCTATATATAGGATATTACGAACGTGCGAGCATGTATGTGTGTGTGTGTGTATATATATATATAAGGATTTTAAATATGTGCATTTCTGCATTTCTAAAGACCGAAGCCTTCTCATTATTTCACACGTAATTTAACTGGAGTGGATTTCTAGGGATTCATTTTACGAGTTCACCGTTTGGTAGTTATTCCGTCCGGTAAGAATGCGATTATCTTTTTAATTACTTAACGCATATAATAATAATAATAATAATTATAATATTTTTGCTAGAATTGGACGCAAGGAATGAGTCAAAAAAACATAAAAAAGTAGAATTCCGGATATTCAGTCTAAATATAGTTTCTCGATGAATTGGAGAGAAGGGTGGTGGAGGGGCGAATTTAGGGTTCGAGTTCAGTTAGGGTGAACCGCGAACGTTGAACGTTTACTGTCAGCGGTCAACGTCCGTGATAGCAGTATTATTTATTAATATTTAATTAAATAATATTCAAAAAATTGTAGGGCCTAAAAGAGAAAATACATGAAAATAACCTAAATTTAAACCCATATTTCCAAAGTGACCTAAAAATGGAGCAATATTTTCAAAATGAACTTTGACCATTTTAAC
Organism: Osmanthus fragrans; assembly: GCA_019395295.1. NCBI lineage: Eukaryota > Viridiplantae > Streptophyta > Magnoliopsida > Lamiales > Oleaceae > Osmanthus > Osmanthus fragrans. The sequence goes on from CM033361.1 coordinate 14,596,926, forward strand.
TACCAAAAATACCCTCTCACATAAAAATTGCAACAAAAGTCATTATAATGTATAAAATACTTCAATTAGGTCCCCAAGAAAATATAAATCCAGAATCTTTAATAAATTTAAACTCGGATATTATACAAAATTTTATTGATCTACGAATTGCAACAAAAAGAGAATTAAATAATTTAAAAGAAGATTTAAAAAGTTTCTTTTTAGATTATTTAGATCCAAAATTAAGATATAAAGATACTTATATAGATAGCCAAGCAATTAGATTTGAAAATAATATAAATAAAGAAATTATCAATCTAGAAAGAAGAATTGAAAAATTAAATACAATCATTAAAGAAAAAGTTATAACAAGAGATAGTGAATTCTATAAATTTTATTGCGATTTATTAAATATTTACGAAAATAATAAATTTTGAGATTTTGAAGACGGTCTTAGTACCCCCCATCTTAATTGGTATCAGAGCCATAGATCATAACATGATAATAGAAGATTTAGGAAATAGATATAAAATTAAAAAAGATAGATTTGCGATAATAATAAGAAAACCTATAATAGAGAAAGAAATCTTAAAAATCATACTTATAAAATTAAAAGATCTACCTTTAGATATTAGAAATGAGATAATAGAAAAAACAGAAATTAGTATAATAAGAGACCTTATGATATGGGAAACTATTATAGAAACTATAGATCGAGAAGAAATGACTGCTATAATAGAAAATAATATAAGTAATTATGAAAATTAAAATTAAAAAGATAGATAACTATTATAAATTAGAAGAAGAAAAAGGATATAAAATATTTTATGAACCTATTCCTAATAAATAAAAAATATTAACATTAAATATAATTAAAAAATTACCTAGAGAAATAAAAGAACAAATACTACATAAATTAAGTATAAGATCTATAAAAGATAGATATGTATATGAAATGATTAATAAAGAATTTGAAAGTATTTTATATTATAAAGAAATATATGAATCATCATAAGTTATAAATGAGTAATGATAAAGTAGCTAGGAAGTTTAATAATATTGTTAGAAATCTAAATAAAATACAAGAAAAAACCTCAAATATACTAGGAACACCAGGAGAGATAAATAAATCACAAGAAAAAATGTTAGGAAAACTAAAAATTGAAAAATTAGACTTAAAAGCAAAATATTTTGAAACTGTAAGAGATAATCAATTACCTGATAACAAAATAGCAAAAGAAAGTCTTAATAAAATCATTAATGGAAATAAAGACAAAAAGTGCAGATTATCATATTTATTAGAAGTAAAAAGTGGAAAAATATAATGGCTTTTTCAGAATCATTTGATGAACTAAAGAAATTAGTAAAAGAATTAATAAATGAAACTAAAGAATTAAAAGATGAAGTAGGAATGTTAAAAATAGAAATTAGATAAATGAAACAAAATATGAAATCAACAGATAAAAAAGTAGATAAAGATAGAATAAAAGGAGAAATGACAAGAATAGGAAAGAAACATGTAGAAACAGAAGGATACTATGAACCAGGAAGTATGGATGATAGATTTAGAAAAGAAATATTACCAATAATCCTAGAACAAGAAAAAGAATTTGAAAAATATACAGAAAAAAGAGGAAAAAATAAAAAAGATGATGAATGAAGAAATAGATAATCTAATAGAAAACTTTGACCAATTAAGTATAGAAGAATTAGAAAATTATGAAATATTAATGAATACTGGTGGAGGACCAACACCAGCACCAGGAAGTACAAGTAATAATCCAAAATTAGAATTTCCTGAATTAGAAGGAGGATATGCACCAATGCCACATAGACCCTATAGGCAGTACTATGATAGAATTATACCACAACATAGAATAGAAAAATATAAAGATCAATTTACCCCAAACTTAGACTACAATAAACCAATAAACCATGGAGGAGCAAAACTAGATTTAGATTGTAAAATAGATATTAAGAAAGCCTTATTACAATGGGCAGATGCAATGATATTATTCTTTTTATACAACCAAGACGATACATGGGAATCTACGGATAGAAGAATTGACTATTTAATAGCATCATTTGAAGGAGATGTAAGAAATTGGTGGGAAGGAGTAACTAAAGATACTAAATTATTAATGAGAAGAAATATACAAATAGAAATGCAAAAAACCTCACAAGAGGGAATAAAAAAGTTAGTAGAATATATATCAGATGAATTCCTAGGAGAAAATTGGATAAACAATTCAGAAGAAGAAGTTAGAAGAGAAAAATTAAAAGCAAGATTGGGATTAATAAACATTATGATATGTGATATGTGCAAAATAAAAGAATATACATGTCAATTTAAAAATTTCTATTATACTCAATTTTATAGTAATGAAAATCAAGGACCATACTTAGAAATGTATTTTGCTAAACTACCAGGAACATGGAATATATATTTTAAAATAGAATATGAAAGATATATAAAGGATAATCCTGTACCAGATACATTAGGAAGTAGAATAAAATTTCTATTTGAAAGATTAACAGAAATATGTAAAAATAGACAACTAATGAAAAAATCTGGAAAATTAACAAGAATTTGTTGCGAAAAAATAGAGAGACCTATTAATTGGGGATGTGGACCGGAAAGAAAATATAAAAGAAAATTCAAACCAAAAAAGTATAAAAAATATAGACAATTCAAAAAGAAATATCAAAAACCAAATAGGAGATATTATAAAAGAAAATATCAACCAAAAAGAAAAGAGTTTAAAAAAGATAAAAAACAATGCAAATGTTGGAATTGTGGAGAAATATGACATATAAGCCCTGATTGTACTAAAAAGAAAGTTAGAATTTTACAACAAGAATATGAAGAAATAGAAAGTGATTTAGAAGAAATAATAGATATTAATAATTATGAAGGAGAAGAGGTTTACATATCAGAATCAGAATGAGTCACGAAATAGAAGAAGCTGAAACCCTAGAAGAAAAACAAGAAATAGAAAATTCTGAAGGATATGGATTAAAAGTAACATTTGATAATAATACATTTAGAAAAATAGAAAAATTATCATTAGATTTAAAATTAGGAGAATGGAAAATATTCGATAAGATATTTAGAAGAGAAAGAGTAGCTATAAGTGAATATCATAAGATAGAAAAATCAATAGATATAAGAACAGTTTCAGGAAGTCATAAATTAACATTACTAACAAAATTCACAGTTGACCAATTAATGGCAAAAGTAAAAGGAAGACAAAAAGAAAAGATACAATACGTTTATCTAGCAGAAATACAATTAATGTTCAAATCCCTATTTAGAGAAGGAATAGATTCACCAATAACAGTAAGTTTACATGATGGAAGAATACTAAATACTAATGACAGTCATTTAGAAACTATAGAAGGAAATTTAGCATATAAAAAATTAATATTTACATGTTATCCAAAATATTGTGTATCAATAAAAGATAAAGATTTTAATGAAGTATTAGGATTACATTTTAAAATACATAGAAAAGATACTATGGAAGAAGGAAATCATATCATGACCATAGAATATAGAGCATTATATACATTTACTAACTCAAACTATGGAAACATTTATTCTAAAAAAACCCTATATAGAAATTCACAAAGAATGTAAAGACATATTGAATATTGTAGAACCAAACAAACAACTAAATCTATTACCAGAAATATATGAATTAGAAATATCTAAAACAAAGCCAGATGTAACAGAAAAAATAGAAAATAATTCTTTAATAGAATTTAAAGATGGAAAATTAAAAAGAAATAATAGTACATCTATAATATCAAAAAAGAACATAAATCGAGAAATAATGGTAAAAAAGAATATAGGAAGTATGCAAATATATGGAGAATATTATAATGGAATAGAATATATAAAAGGAAAAAATATCATAATTGATACAGGAGCAGCAAACTGCCATATATCAGGAAATAGAGATAAATGATTAATAAAAAGAAGGATAGAGCCTCATAAATATATCAATTTTGATGGAAAAACACATACTAGTGAATTAGAAGTAAAAATACCAATAGTTTTAGATGGAGAAGAAATGATAATACCATGTTATGTAGATAATAGTATGGGAGATCATTACCATATATTATTAGGAATGAGTTTTTTACAAGCATTAAATCATTATAATATTAATAAAGAAGGAATCTATATAACACATAATAATAAAACATTATTTTGTCCAAAAGAATGAATAATGTAATAACATTTCCATTAGCAGTATATATACAAATTACCATTGTAGAAACTAATATAACAACATGTGCTTTAATAGATACAGGAAGTGATATAACTATTATCAAGACATTTTTGTTAAAAAACTGGAACAATGATAATACTATAAAAATAACAGGTGTCACAGGAATATCGACACCTATTACTAAAAATAAAGAAAAGGTAGAAATCCTATTAGGAAGTAAACAAATAACTATAAACAAAGTATATGCATATGATGTATTAGAATGTGATATATTATTAGGAAATGATTTTGTTCAACAATTCCAATATTACCAACAAAATAACTATATGATTATGTTAAAAACACCATGTGGACATCTACTAAAAATTTCAAGAGAATTTAAACCATACAGAGTTCAGCCAGCCCAGCGTGGTGAAAGGACAATAAAAATACCAATAAAAACAACTATTAAAATACAAAAAATAAAAAAACAACAGAAAAATCAGAATTAATAGAAGAAATAATAAAAAAGATAGGAAATGTTTATAATGAAAATCCATTAGCTTATTGGAAACCTGAACATCCAAGGGCAAAAATAGAATTAACTGAAAATGTAATAATAAGAGTAAAACCAATGATGTACACTATCCAAGATACTCAAGAATTTAGAAAACAAATTGAAGAGTTAAAAAATATGAAATTAATCAGAGCTAGCAATGGACCACATAGTAGTCCAGCCTTTATGGTAATGAAACACTCTGAACAAGTACGAGGAAAACCAAGAATGGTAATAAATTATAAAAGAATTAAATAAATATACAAAATTTGATGGATATTTCTTACCAAATAAAGATGTTTTAATAAACCTTGCAAAAGGAAAAGAATATTATTCAAAATTTGATTGTAAGTCAGGATTTTGGCAAATCAAAATGGAAGAAGAATCAATACCATATACGGCATTTAGTACGCCTCAAGGTAAATACGAATGGATAGTTATGCCATTTGGATTAAAAAATGCACCTCAAATATTTCAAAGAAGAATGAATAATATTTTTAGAAAATATAATGATTTCTTATTAGTATACGTTGATGATATACTAATATGTTCAGAAAATAAAAATGATCATAAAAATCATATTATAAAATTCCTAAAAGAATGTCAAAAAGAATGAATAGTTTTATCTGAAAAGAAAGTTATTATAGAAAAACCTGAGATAGAATTTCTTGGATTAATTATAGATAAAAATGGAATAAAATTACAGTCTCATATATCTAAAAAGATAGAAAGTTTTCCTGATAAATTAGAATCTAAGGAACAAATACAAAAATTCTTAGGATGTTTAAATTATGCAGAAGGATTTATTGAAAATCTTTCAAAGAAGAGACATAAAATACAAATTTTACTTAGAAAAACTAATACTAAAGGATGGAACGAAGAACATACAGAAATAGTTAGACTACTTAAAGAAGAATGCAAAAATTTACCAAAACTAAGATTACCAAATGAAAAGGATAATTTGATAGTTAATACTGATGCCTCAGATAAATATTGGGCAGCAATATTAAAAACAGATTTAAATGAAATATGTAGATATTCAAGTGGAACTTTTAATCAAGCAGAAATAAATTATACTACTCATGAAAAAGAATTATTAGCAATTATTAGAGGAATAAAGAAATTTTCATTATTTTTATTATCTAAAAAATTTATTGTTGAAACTGACAATTCTCAAGTTGCAGGACTTGTTAGAAATAAATTACCAATGGAACCCCAATATAGAAAGTTACATAGATGGCAAGCATATTTATCATTCTATAATTTTGATATTATTCATATTAAAGGTACAAATAATTATCTTGCTGATCTTTTAAGCAGGAACATTGAATTTGGAGATGGATAATATTAAACAGATGATATCAGAAATGAAATTTGCGGCAGCCTATGCCAAAGAAGAAGCAGATGATATAAAAATTGGGATGAAGACATTAGCTGAGCTCTTAAGTCATAATATTAAATTATTACTTGATATCAGTGAATCTCATGCCAAGGTTACAAATGAAATGAAAGACAAAATTGATGCTCTTGAAGCACAATTAATGTCTACTGATACAAATAATAGAAGGATTGATGTTTTGGCACAATCCTATGATACCAAACAGGGATACCAACAGGTACCAAGGAGTGATCCACAATGCGAAAGCAGTAGTGGACCCATCACTATCAAAAGGGATACACAAAGTTCTAGAAAGTTGACCATAAAATCCAATGTCAAGGGTTATTAGAATCAGAACCGATGAAGATGATGATACCCCTTTATCAGCAAAAGAAGAATATAGATCTTTTGTCAAAATTGTTTATGAATTACAAGAAAATGACTCCTATTTCATATCTTCAGGAGATCATGTTTATCCAAGGTTACTAATTACCAATGATGCAGACCCTATCATGGTCAAAATGGCAGCAGACTATGAATTTTTAGATCTTATCTACCCCGGAAAACATCTAAAAGAAATTGAAAGATTCGATGAAATTTTTAAATCTGAAGTATCCAAATTTGCCAAAGGAAGGTCCATATATATAAAATTTTATTCAATCAGTTCAGAAATTGATGGAATGATATTTTATCCTGCTGAACATATTATAACAATCGGATATGTTAGTAGAGAATTTCAGATTGATGTCGGTCACAATAAAAAGCCATTACCAAAAATCACCAGATCATGGATAAAATCCCGAAGAATTTTAGGGATGAAAGTCTTATATAAAATGGCAAAAAGCTTGTATGACAAAAAATTCAAATGCTTGTGTCAATATGAAGGATGGACTCTTCTCACCAACAATGGAGGAGAAAAATCAACAATTCTGAAAGAATACATTGAGAAATTTGATACTCATCAAATCAATGGACCTATCACGACCATACAAGAGGCATGCAGAATAAGAGAATGTCCCACTTGCCGACAAAATCAAAGATAAGAAGACAAAAATGATAAACACATGGAGGAAAGGTGTCCAAGCTGCTACAGGAAAATCTTTCCAACTGTATGTAAAAACAAGATTTGAAGGACAATTATAGAAGGATTGCGTCCTTTATCAAAGAAAATGTAACAAAACAACAAGGATGGAGGGGCCATGAGGCTCTTGATAAAAAGCACGAGACAATAAAATATTATTAGTATGATGTAAGCAATGATGTAATTTATCTTCAGATTTGTGTATAAATAGAGGCCTTTGGGCTAATGAAAGAGGCAGAGTTGGTTGAGCACTCAAACTGTGAGATAGCCAAACAATCTTCTGTCTTCCATTGTAATCATATTTTAGTCTTTAGCTATCAATAAAATTCCAAGTTATTTCATATCCAAATTATCTTAAAAAAAAAAAAATATCATGAGTTTCTAAACACCTCATCCCATAGATTCTTGAAAGATTGAAGAAAAATTACTTGCTTACTTTAACAGAAAGAGAGTTTTCTTTAGTTAATAACTATAATCCGAATTCAAAGAACTGACACAGTGAAGGTGGAAAGCTGAAATAGCAATTATCCCGTAGAAGCATGAGGCCATTGAAGGGAGCCATTTGCAGATCCAGAACCTGAAGGTTACTCGGTTCTAAGAATAAAGATTTGAGATCAAAACTAAGGTAAAACTATTATTTTTGTTAAATTTAGAAAAATATTTTCTGAAATCTTAAAGAATCGTTGGGATTACTTATCTGAATATTTGCATGGCTAAATTATCTAAATGTTTGTATTTATTAGCATTATTTATCATGATAAGATTTATATAATATGCCAGGATATACAATTGAAGGATTAGATAATTTATTAGAAATTTTATTAGGAAAAATAAATAATATTATCTCTCAAATGGAAAGAATAGATCAATCATCGTCTGAAGAATATTATATACTCGGAGAAAATTTTGATAGATATATGGAAGATTATGTCAATCTATTAGATCAAAGGATGAATTTATATGCTAGAATTCGAGATAGGAATAATACAGGACAGAATTGAAAAACTATTCTAAAGATAAGGATATATTTTGTAATATATAAAAAACTCATTTCATTAAGGGTAATATAGATATTTTATCATTTTTTAGTCAAAGAGGTCAATCTTAAAAATCCCCTATTTTATCAGGTCATTTTTAAAGAAACCCCGGGCCTAAAACTAGACGAACTAGATATACCACTAGAACTAGAATTAGGTGCGAACTTCCATTTCAACCAAAATCGTTCTACAACCAAGTCCAATGGCTCTATCAGGCCCATTTATGTTACCTCTTGGATAACTTGAATTTTGGCCGTTTAGCAGTTTTTATTGGTCCAACTTAAAGTCTAACCTAACCTACTTATAAGGTAATGACCCTAGCCACTTTGTAGTATGATTTGTGTGTGTTTTGAGGTGAAAAATGTGGCTGCCATTGGAGACCAAAAACTGGCAGCTTTGTGCCCAAAAAATCGATGGATTCCTTCGTGGATATTGATCTCTTCCCTACATTCCTTTGTGATTTTTTCTCCTTGCCTTTGTGGCTACAAATCATCACTTTTATCTTGTCTTTTGTGGGTGATATTGAGAAACAACTGAGATGAATATATTGGTTGTGGATTGGAGCCGGTTGGATTGATTGTTTGGTACAGAAATGTACGTGATACTGAGCTCAAAAAATACAATTTTGACGACCCTTGGACAAGCTTTAGCTTCAAATTGTATCAGAGCTTCAAGGTAGTGGATTTGGCTTGTGAAACATACCAAAAAATGTCTAGAAAATTGGTAGAAACGAAGGAGAAATCGGATCCAAAAATTGTCCAAAAAACTACCTACCTATTTTTGTGATTTTCGGCCAATCCAGAAGAGAAACGAAGACCATTGGTGTGACGTGCAGGTGAATATTTATTGAGTTTTGATATCCAATAAATTTGGGCGATGATTTAAAACAATTGACCGATAATTTATCAACACTATAGACTTGGCTCGACTTGGAAACAGCCTATACTTTTGGATGGCCCAAGTTGGAGTTGGATTGGTGGATTGGTTAGTGTTTGATTTTGGATTATTAAGTTGGCCCATTTACCTTACTGTTGGCCAAAATTATGAGATCTAATATCCATTTATACACCTATCTCTTTGTAGTCGTTTTGTGTGTATTGCATGAGAGAAAATGAGAGAAAGGGAGGAAGTGAGGGCAGCCGGCTTGGGGAAGAAAGGGAGAAATATTTTTCCACCATTGTTGCTTATTCTTCTCACTACTCTTGCAAGTACCACCACCATCCATTCCTCTTTGTGGGGTTTGGAAGAACTTTGAGCAACCATAGGTGAATGTAAACTTTTAGGGCATCTCCAACCATTGCACCATTGCATAATTTTTCCCCATTTTTCACCAAAATTTTGGTGCAACTCCACTCCAACAATTGCACCATTGCACCAAAAATTTGGTGCAACCTTATTCATTGCACCAAATGGTAAAAGTCCATGTTGCCCTTTTTTTCATTGAACACCAATGATATCAAGGGTATTTATGTTATTTTACATTATTTTTAATTTTTAATTAATTAATTAATTAATAATAATTATTATTATTAACGAAACGTAATTAATTATTATTATTAACGAAACATAATTAATTAAATAATTATTATTGAATTTATATTTATAATTATTATGTTTTTTATATTTATTTAATAATTTATGTATTTGTAAAATAAATAGGTAAATCATTACGAATAAAAAAAGAGAAGAAAATGATTAGACACTGTAAATTTTGATGTAAATTTTGGTATAATGGTTGAAGATGAATTTTAGTTTGGTGCAAAATTTGGTGCAGCGCCGGAGATGGCCTTAGGTCGAGCCGAGGTCGGATGGTGTTCGTTTGGTTGATTTTTTAAAGCCCGGATCAATATTTCTTGAAAATTTTCGCGACTAATGGTATTAGAACATGTTTTGTTCAGAAATTTGTAATTTTTTGGGCGAAAAATGGCTGGAAGTGGAATGTAATTTTTTGGACACAAACCTGTCCAGATTTTTTTAAACCTATCGAACTGTGATTTGTGTTTTTCGGCGAAACCACTCAACATTTGGGGAAATGGACACCACCGATGGATTGTGTAGGCAGAGGCGCAGATGGAGGTGGCGCGCATGGTGGCCGCTGGCGACTCGTGGGAATCTCGCACGGCGAGTGACGACTCGTGAAGTTGATTCTGGCGACAATTCCAAAAGACAGAATGTTGCTGGTGGTGAGATGGACCATGCGGTGTTGTCGAATTTCAGTTTCAAGCAATACGGTGAAAGTTGAACAATTTTGCCCTTGGACGTTTGAGTGCTGTTTTGTGTTGCCGTGGTTGCTGAAAGCTTTAGGACGAATAGTGACGGTCCTAAAGTGGTGAATTCGCATCTCTCGATATTTACGGATCTTCAGACGTGGTCTGTATTGTGTTTTTTGCCTTTTATTATTGCATTTAAATTACTTGTTAATTATTTGCGTTATTTTTTTAATTTTTTTTTTTTTTGAATTTGTTGCCAATCTTTTCTACATTGTTAGAATTGCACGTGACCTTAAGAAAGTTTGTTTGAAAATTCTGTGATAAATTTGGACATGGTGGAAAAGACTATCCTAGCAATGATAATAAAGGGAAAAATAAGATAAGAAGAGAGGCGAATGTTATCATTGGGTTAAGTGATTAACTGTGTGATGTTTATTGAGAGTAAACCTAATTACTGTATGTGCATCTGTGTGTTATCATTTCTGTATGTGTGCGATTGCTTAATTCTGTTGCAATGTTATATGTTACACTTTCAATATGTTTGATCTGTGTAATTGCATGAATTAGAGTGATCTTAATACTTTATGTAATTTGTTTGCATGCATAGCGGGTTGGGATCTATGGCGTACTATTTTTTGCTCTTTGAGTAGTGTGAGAGAGTGGTAGTGAGAAGAAAGAAGGGTATCTATTTTCTCCTTTATGTTTGTGAGCCTGTGTGATTTGTGAAATTTTGTGAGACAGCCATATAGGGTTATCTTCTTCCTCTTTATGAGCCTCTTTTGTGAGTGTAGTGAAGTAACCAACCATTTTTTTATTCTCTTTATGAGTGCAACCTTAATCACTTCCTTTGTAGATTTTTTAAGCATTGGTGATTGGTGTAAACTTGTGGTGCGTGGGTCAATTTAAATTGAGCCCTAACCTTTGTGGTTGCCGAAAGGTATTGGTTTTCATAGTGAGTTTTTGATACACTTATAGTGAGGATGTCTATTAGTAATGTGGAGTACAGATACATAGGAGTACATTGTGGATTTGCACCGGGGATGTGGAGTGCGATATTTGGATCACGAGTGGAGAGGTGATTAAATGTTGGAATCATATATCTGTAAAGAGACCCTAATCAGGTGGAGTGTGAGAGATGTACTTCTATCACTTCTGTTAGGTGGAGACCCATTATCCACGTAGGTTGGAAGAAGTAATATGGTGCTAGAGGATTATTTCGTGAACTTAGGATCTGTTGTGGATTACCAGTAAGACATGAGTTGAGAGATCAATCTAGTGAGCATGGTGGACGATGAGAGGAGATATGTATTCTCGAGGTGTAAGCAACCCGAAATGCGAAGGGATAAGTGTGGTGAGATCTTTTCGTGGGGTCATTTATGCATTTGTTGCATATGTGTTGGCCATTTGCTGATTAACTTGATGTTAGTCTGTTGTTCTATGTGAACCTGATTTTGGAAAGATCTGGTTGTTATCTTATGTTATATCTTCATCCCGATTTTATTTGTTCTTGACTTATTATTGTAAATATTTGCTTATACTCGGGTGTTCTTGACCTTAGCCCTGGTGAGTATATGGAGTAAGTATGGTATGTGTTTCAGGTTGGAAACACGAGGTAAGGTCTATGATATCAATTTTATTGGTTACCTTAATTATGCAAGTACTAACTGTATGTTTTGATTGCTTGCAGATTTATTGGGAATCAATGTGGAGATTTGTTGGGTTTTGATACCTAATAAATCACTAGCTATGATGTTAACGTGGAAATATATTTTATTGGCCTCGGCCGATGAGTGAAATAGTTATCAACAACCAAGTCCAATCTCCAATGGTTCTATTCGACCCATTTATATTTCCTCTTGGATGGCTTGAATCTTGGCTCGTTTAGCATTTTTTATTGGTCCAACTTAAAGTCTAACCTAGCCTACTTATAAGGCAATAACCCTAACCATTTTGTAGTATGATTTGTGTGTATTGAGGTGAAAAATGTGGCTGCCATTGGAGACTCAAAATTGACAGCTTTGTGCCCACAAAAATTGGTGGATTCCTTCGTGGATATTGATCTCTTCCTTTGCCTTCTTGATATGATTCGGGCTACACTAGAAACCATCAAGAATTCGAAGCATGTTGGAGAGTGATTTGAGCCAAGTCCGAGACTTCAAAGAGTTGATAAAAGCTATACATTTACATGTTCAAGCAATGAAGTTCATAATATTGATGACCACATACCAAGGAACAAGTTTCATGTTGGGGTCGAGGTCGAAAATCAATTGGATCAACACGAAAGTTATGCAATTATTTTCAGTCTCATATTGAAACCTATTTTTGACATGGTAAATGATCGAATTGGAAGATTATGTCTGAAGTAAAGTTGTATCCCTTTAAGTAATCTTTTCAACGCACTTTAAATCATTTCAATCGGACATCGGTAAAGAAAGTTAAGGCCAAAATACTGAAGGCTGTTAGTCAGGATAAAGATTCTGTCCAACCGGACGAGCAATACCGGTCCTATTTTGACTAGAATTTGTTAGTTTTGGTAGTTTTCTTATTTTAGGACTCTAAATTTCGTGTTATTCCATATTTCCTAGGTTTTTCATAGTTTCTATATAAATAGGAATTTTATTTCATTGTTGTAACAATTAAGACTTTTGATGAATTGAATTAATGGAGAATTTTCTCTTTCGAAGTTTGACTTCAAACAATCGAACTTATCAAATATGTTGAATATTTGTGACATTTAAACAACCGGATTGTGGATTCTTTCGTCGTGTAATCTAGGGGTTCAACGTAACATCGTTCTCGTTGGGTTTTTAGCTTTATATCGTTGGGTTCAGATCCAAAATCGATTTAATTAGCATTCTTGGGTTTCGCATCAATTTGGGCGTGGGTTTCGTAGTCTAGCTGCTACGGGGTTTCGCATCATTTGGTATCAGAGTTTTGGCTCCAATTTAATCAGGTTATATCCTTTTATTTTCCTTGTTGAGTCTCTTTTTTTCTTTCCTTATTCTTCATGTTTTTGTGTCCATTAATTTATTTTGAGTCTTCAATCCAAAAAAAATACCAAAAAAATTTCAAATGTTATTTTTGTGCTCAATTTGAGTTCAAATTAACTTCCATTTTCTTTGCCGTTCTCGTAGTCAAATTTTGAGCTTATTAAAAAAAAATTGATAGTTTTTTTACTGTTCATCTGAGGTTACTGTTCACGTCAAAAAAAAAAAAAGATTCTTGGAAATTGTCCAAAATTCCTACTATCAATTCTAATTCCAAAAATATGTTTATTTTCATTCCAATCCAAATTCAAGAACCACTTTTTTGAATTTATAAATTCCAGTCCGAAATTGTCCAGTTCAAATCCTTTTGAGTCCTAGAGTCAATATGAGTAATAGAATGGATCGATTAGAAAGGATGTTTGTGGATATGGGGAGAGTGTTGGATGAGGAATTGAATAGAACTCATAAGGATCAATGCGATGATGTGTTTAATGTGAGTAGTCAGGAGAGACGAAAATGTAGGGGTTTTGGTAAAGTTGGTGTTAATAGGAGGATGAGAGGTGTAAAAATAACAATTCCACAATTAGGTAGGAATGATCCTGAGGCGTACGTGGCATGAGAAGAAAAGGTAGAATTGAGGTTTCAGTGCCATGGTTATTTCGGGGAGAGAAAATTGAGGTTGATTGTGAGCTTATTCGTAGATTATGCATTAATTTGGTGGGATGAGTTGATAGGATCTAGGCGGAGGAATGGTGAGAGGTGTATTGAAACTTGGGATGAATTGAGAGCGATTATGAGGAGAAGATATGCACCTAATCATTTTTGTAGAAGAGATCAACGTGATTGGGGAGTTAGAAATGAGCCTAGAAGATATAGTGGAGTTGGATATTCAAGAGAGGAAAAAACACCAAGTGTGGAACATGTTGGCAATACATCAAGCAGAAAGACTGGGTTAGATTATAAGCTTGAGTTCTCAAAAATTTATGAGTTAATTAACTCACCGAATAATCATAAGAAGGAGCAAAAGAGTAAGAGAAAAAATTATGAGGTGGTTAGTTGTGAGAAAAATAAAGAGAGCTACAAAAGAGTAAAAGGGAAGTTGAGCTGCAAAAAGAGAATGAAGAAGAATTTTCGGAGACAAAAGAGGAGTCGAAAGTGATCTTGAAGGAAGGGGAGCGTGAAGTTGAGGAGGAGTTAGCGAAAACTAATAATTCCCTCCCTATTTTGAATACTTCTGTTTTGCAAGTTACCGAAAAATTATTTCCAGCAAACTATCCCATTGGAATACCACCCGACCCGGGGATTGAGCCTCAAATTGACTATCAAGGTGCGGATGAAACTAATTGACCCTGCACTACTTTAGGAATTTCTTTATTGCCAGTAATTGATTTTGTGATTCCCGAGGAGACGACGGAGTTTCAAAGGTAGTGGAGGAACTTCATATGCAGGAGGTCGAATGAAATTGATGATCCGAAGGCAACGTATGAGCATTGGGTTTGAAATTGTTTCATGTGCTTGGGCCAAGTAAAACAAGGAGGATACATGGATAGTCATCAAATGAAGCTGTTATTGGAGCACTCCACACTTGCAAGATCAGGCAGTCAAGGCGAACACATTTTGATCTATGTGAAGGTTATTGGGAGTTCATGCCGCAACATTTATGGTTGATTGAGGTTGTGCTACAATACATCCATACTTACAAAATGGATGGGTACCGTGTATTGAACCTATGCCATGTGAGGGACAAGGTGGTGTAGTGATAAAACTTGTAGTATGTTGTTTATTCCCTACACAATCACAAGGCATGGATTCGAGGATGAATCATTTCTAAGAGAGAGGGGATGATATGATCCGGGCTACGCTAGAAATCATCAAGAATTCGAAGCATGTTGGAGAGTGATTTGAGCCAAGTTCGAGATTTCAAAAAGTTGATAAAAGCTATACATTTACATGTTCAAGCAATGGAGTCCATAATATTGAAGACCACGTGCCAATGAACAAGTTTCATGTTGGGGTCGAGGTCGGAAATCAATTAAATCAACACGAAAGTTATGCAATTATTTTCAGTCTTATATTGGAACCTATTTTTGACATGGTAAATGATAGAATTGGAAGATTATATTTGAAGAAAAGTTGTAACCCTTTAAGTAATCTTTCCAACGCATTTTGAATCACTTCAATCGGATATCAGTAAAGAACGTTAAGGCCAAAATACTAAAAACTACCTGGCGGGATGAAGATTCTGTCCAACCGGGCGAGCTATACCGGACGTCCGGTAAGACGTGTCCGGTAGGACAGATTTTTTGCACGATTTTTCCTATTTTGACTAGAATTTGTTATTTTTGGTAGTTTTCTTATTTTAGGACTCTATATTTCGTGTTATTCCATATTTCTTAGGTTTTCCATAGTTTCCTATAAATAGAAATTTTATTTCATTGTTATAAGACTTTTGATGAATTGAATTAATGGAGAATTTTCTCTTTCGAAGTTTGGCTTCAAACAATCGAACTTATCAAATATGTTGAATATTTGTGGCGTTCAAACAACCGAATTGTGGATTCTTTCGTCTTGTAATCTAGATGTTCCACATAGCATCGTTCTCGTTGGGTTTTTAGCTTCATATCGTTGGGTTTGGATCCAAAACCGATTTAATTGGCGTTCTTGGGTTCTGCATCAATTTAGACGTGGGTTTCGTAGTCTAGCTGCTACAGGGTTTCGCATCACTTCCTTTGTGGTATATTTCTCATTGCCTTTATGGCTACAAATCATTACCTTTATCTTGTCCTTTGTAGGTGAGATTGAGAAGCAACCGATGTGAATATATTGATTTTGGATTGGAGTCAGTTGGATTGGTTGTTTGGTAGAGAAAAATACGTGATCCTGAGCCCAAAAAGCACCGTTTTAACGACCATCGGAGCAAACTTCCGCAACATACAGAATGAAGGTTCGATGAACTCAGTACAATGGGTGAGTGAGATTGAACAATGGGCACTGGCTAGAGTGTCTATCCAATGCCCAACGTTCTATCTCACTGACCCATTGCATTGCAGCTACCAAACCTTTAGAATCCGTAATTGAATTGCTCATATAATGCATTACAGAAAATATGAACTGGAATCTTTCATTGTTTTACGGTTTAATTTCAAAGTTTTCCCATGAGCATTCAAAAACTAGAAATATCCATTGACCTGACTTATACTCTTATTCTTGCCATTACTTTTTATTTCATCGAAATCCAAAAAAATACCTAAAAAATTGGGAAAATCCTTTATGCCAACAAAAAGAGTTCATTTCTTTCTAATAGAGATAGAATTTGGGTTTAATGGGTTTGTAATTCTCAATGGTGATGGAACTCGTCTTATTGAGAAATGGATTGCATTATTTCATCTTTCACTTCTACTATTGAACTACAAATTGAAGCACTACAGAGATATTTATAGACTTGATCACAATGTCCACATTTTAAGGGGATAATAAACCAAACAGTCAAAATAATTTTTTAGGTAAGCGCAGAAACTCCTCTACAAGAAATTATTGAAAACTCTAACATATAAATAATCAAAAATATCAAAAAAAGATGGTATTAAAGCGAAATTATGGTGCATTGAAATAGAAAACATATATAAAATTCGTGCGTCACCGCCTTACAGAGAAACAGAAGAAATCACCATAGCCACTCCTTGATCTTAAACATATAGAAACCTATGATGCTCCTGCTCGAGTACGTGTATTGGGTACGAGTACTTATCTTATTGTTGGATCTTTTAGTTTCTAAAATGTAGGATATAGGGACAATGGGCACGCCTTTCAATTTTGGCTACGGTATATATTAAAACAGTAAACCATCATTGCTTTTACTTGTTTCGCCTTGTTCTTACATAAAAATCACGTGTCAACGTGAGCCTCAGAAAAAATATCATAGCCAGTCCTCGTTCTTACACTTCAATGATGAGCCCTGCAGGAGAAGAATATTCCCACCATACAAAAATTCCACACGTCAACGTGAACCTTACAGAGAAACATAAAAATCACCACAACCACTCCTCGTTCTTAACGAAGACCTATATAAACTGCAGACTCTATAGGACCAGCCTTGTTAATCCCTATCCAAACCAAATTTCATTTATAGCATTCATCAAGAATAATTTTTTGCGCAACGATAAGTGGATCACCATCAAATCTTTTTGTTAGGATTATATCACCCAAATTCCACAGTACTCAAATATAACCAAGACGGCCAATCATGCGCAGCAAACATTCAAAACGAGACAACAACAATCAGAGTGCAAGAAATAAAGAATAACATCAAGATTGTTCACCTAGTTCAGCCAAAGCCTAATCTGGGGGGCTCAGAGGTAAATCGAGCTCGTCACTATGCAAAGAACCTCCCAAGAGAGAGCAAGAGATGAGTACAACAAAACAGACCGGACCTAACAACGATCATCGATCACTAGGATCTCACAAAAGACTCCCTAACTGACCAATGACCCAGATCAATATAATATCATGTTCTTACAGTTAAATTTGACCCAAGATAATACAAACAAATCAGCCAGAACTAAGAAACGCACACGACAACAAGCTACCGATACGAACATAAAACAACACTGCCACACACGGTCGGCTAGTACCAAAAGAAGGAGAAACATAGCCTTATCAACCGGCTGAATACAATTATACAAGGCTAAAGATCAGCTAACTCATCCAACAAGATGATGGAGAGAAGAACACAAGAAAATCGCTTTTCCACCGAGAGAGAAAGAAAATAAAACCGAATGAATAATTCCTCTCTCAACAGCCGGGCCAAATAACACATAGAAAATGAGATCTAATCCCTAACCATTGATTTAGATCAATGGTCCAAATGAGCCAAGATGAAACACAAATCCAGGTCATGAGTAAGTAGCCATTGCAACCCGCCATGTGGCCACATAAATAGGCCAAGACTTTAACACCATAAACGGGTTTTGTGAACCACGTTTTACAATCTTCACCTTGGCACTCAAAACCCTACTCTCTCTAGTTGCTACATTGCATGTGACGGTAGTTTTACCCTGCAGCATCGCCCTAGGTACCTGCAAAAGAATTAACCCATATCAATATGTAGTAAAGATAAACATGATTTCAATTTACCTACACTTAGTATTTTGGTTCCCATATCCGAAGAATTCACATCGGTATGAATTTTTTCAAGTATGACCTCACCACATGCAATTTTCTCACGTATGAAATGGTACTTCACCTCAATATGTTTAGACCTCTTATGATAAACATGATTTTTACATAAGAGTAAAGCACTTTGACTATTGGTGAAAATTATGGGTGATTCTTGTAAAAAATTCAATTTTTCCAAAATACCCTTTAACTAAATACATTCTTTAACAGATTCGATGATTGCCACATATTCAGCCTTCATGCTAGATAATGTGACAATCGGTTGAAGTTGTGACTTCCAAGTGATGCAATTATCACCTAGTGTGAAGAAATAGGCGGTAGTAGACTTTCTTTGGTCTTTATCACCGACAAAGTCCGAGTCTACATACCCCTTTAATATTAGTTGTTCAGATCTCTTTTCATACAACAATCCCATATCTAATGTCCCGACTATATATCTTAAAAGCCATTTTAATCCCGCGTAATGAGGCTTACCCGGATTACACATGAATCTACTTAGGAAACTTATAGCATATGCCAAATCCGGCCTAGCGGTTATCGTAGAAAACATGGCCGATCCTATGGCATTAGCATATGAGATATTATTCATCTCTTCCATTTTAAGTTCCGTTTTAGGTGATTAAGATGATGATAGATTCATATGGGTTGCAAGATGTACGTTAACTTTCTTAACTTCTTTCATGCCACACTTGGTTGTAACTATATTCAAATAAGCATTTTGTGTTATTGTTAAAATATTCTCGTCTATTTCGGTTAATAACCATGCCCAAAATTTTCTTGGCATTTCTCAAGTCTTTCATATCAAATTCAGACTTTAGAAGCCTTTTAAGTCTTAAAATTTTAGCTTTACTAGAGCTGGCCAATAACATAACATCAACGTATAGAAGTAAATAAACTCCACTACCAGCCCTAGCACTATTGTAGTAAAGACAATGGTCATATTTACTCTTTTTAAAACCAATCTTCAACACATATGTGTAGAATCTAATGTACCATTGCCTAGGACTTTGTTTGAGTCCATATAATGATTTTTACAACTTGCAAACATAATCATCATTTCCCTTCACCTCAAAACCTTGTGGTTGACTCATATAGATCTCCTCATCTAACTGTCCGTGTAAAAAAGCCGTTTTGACATCTAACTGTTCAAGTTCCTAATTGAATTGAACAACTGGTGCAAGCATCAACCTTATGGTTTTATATTTAACAATCGGGGAGAAGATCTCATTATAGTCAACACCATCTCTTTGAGTAAAGCCTTTGACCACAAACCTAGCTTTATACCTCAAAGGATCCGATAAAGTAATTCCATCTTTTAGTTTGAAAATCCATTTACATTGAACAACTCTTTGATTGTTAGGTTTCTTTACAAGTTTCCACGTGTTGTTTTCAAGTAAAGATTTTATTTCTTCTTTCATTGCATTAATCCACTTTTCAGATTTAGAGCTATTCATAGCCTCTTCATATGATGAAGGTTCAGAATACTCTAAAGCCTCACCAAAGATAAGGGCAAAGTCAGTCAAATGATTTATTTCATATCTTGGATTAGGTTTTATTTGCATTCTTTTCCTATCTCTAACCAATTGATAATCTCGAGCATTTGTTTCAGCGGTGTGATTATTTGGGTTTTCAATTCAGTCTCAACAACTGGTTAAGATAGACCTACTTCACCTTCATCCATGTTAACAACATTTTCATCGTGTTGTTGAACATCAACATCAATATTCTCAAGTGGAATGGGGTTTAGCCTTGCTAGCTTCACCTCATTCCGTGAAGTAGTCTCTTCAGTTTGCTCTTTAGTATTATCAATGTTATTCTTCAAACATGGCATTTCGGATTCATTAAATACCACATTTATGCTATTAATGATCTTAATGCCTTGCACACCCAACACCCACAACCTGTACCCCTTAACCTCTTTCGGGTATCCAAGCATCACACACATTTAGTAGCTCTGAGGTCTAATTTTTCCTCAATCTGATGTGCATATGCTGCACATCAAAATACTCTAATATATGAAAGGTTGGGGGCTTTCCCGTCCAAAGTTCTTGTGGATTTTTATATCCAACATAACTACATAGAGATTGATTTATAAGATAAGTAGTTGTAGTCACAGCCTCTGCCTAAAAACCTTTCACTAATCCAAAATTGATTAGAATACATTTTACTTTGTTAATTAGAGTTCTATTCATTCTTTCCGCTACCCCATTTGTTGCCATGTGTGCTTAACGGTTCAGTGTCTTTCAATTCATTTTTGCTTACAGAAGTTTTTAAACTCAGTATTACAAAATTCTAATCCATTATCAGTTCTATAAGTTTTTAACTTCTTATCAAGTTGATTTTCCACCATCTTTAACCAAGTGCGAAATTTTTGAAATGTCTCAGATTTAGATTTCATTGAATAAATCCAAACCTTCCTAGAGTAGTCATCGACTATAGATAGAAAATATTTGTTCCCTCCAAAGGTAGCTCACCCGATGTGACTTGCCTAAAACACATGTTTCACAGAATTCAAGGGGTTCTACCATATCTTTCCCAAGTAATTTTTGGTTACTTAGATATTTTAGTCCCTTATTTTCTATATGTCCCAATCTGTTGTGCTACAATTCAGATTTGTTTTCGATTACGGTCAAAGATTTAACATCTTGTGGATTAACAGTTTCTCCCATTAGATAATACAATCCATTTTTCTTAGGTCCTTTAAGAATTACCAAAGACCCCCTCATGACTTTCAAAGTATTATTTTCAGACTTGAAGGAATGTCCATCATCTTCAAGAATTCCCAATAAGATAAGATTTATGTTCAAGTTTGGGACATGCCTCACATTATTCAATTGCCTGACAATGCCATCGTACATTCTAATGGGAATGTCACCAATACTGAGGATACTTTGAAAGTTATTATCACCTATGTAGACTTTTCTGGGTTCAATTTCTTTGTAATTATTAAACCAAGATTTATTAGGACATATATGAAATGTACACCCTGAATCCAAGATCTAGTCCTTATCAATTTATTTCTTTAGTCATAGTCATAACAAGTAGATTGTCTAACTCAGAACCAACGACATAATTATTCAATTCTCCATTATGTTGATCGTTAAATTTATTCTTCAACTCAAAGTAATCACGTTTAAAGTGGCCAAACCTTCCAAAGTGGTAACACTTCTTATTGCTTTTATCCTTAGATTTAGACCTAACTTTCGATTTTGATTTGAATTTTCGATTGTTGAAGTTATGTTCCTTCTTTTCGGTTCGTCCTTTCACGAACATACTTTCCTCTCTCGTACTTGTTTGACCTAGTGACAATTGTTTGTGTTGGGTCATCTCTTGAGTATTTTATAGCATTTTTGATATCCTTATAGGAATCGGGCAGTGAATTAAGTAGTATGACCGCAATGTCCTCATCATCGAATTTTTTGTCATTATGAGAAAGGCTTTTAACTAAGATGTTAAAATCATTCAAATTAGTTTCCAAATTCTTCCCCGCATTCATTTTGAAGCTAAACAGTTTTTCTAAGAGATAGATCTTATTAGGTAACGTCTTAGTGAGAAATAAAGGCAGTCCATAAGTCTTTAGGGGTTTTATGTTCTTCAACTTGTCTTAAAATATTATTAGATAGATGCAAGATGATAAAACTATATGCCAATTTATTCATATCTAGAATTTCATCATGTTTAGCTTTCAATTCAGCAAAAAATGTTTGGGGATCATCAAGGGCTTTAGCAACCATTTGTTGGACCAATATGACCCTCATTTTCTGCTTCCACATAGAGTAATCTCCATTTCCATCGAATTGTGATTCGACATTCGAACCCATTGCAGGTTCTGTAAAAGGATGACTATTACTCGTGGACATAAGTGATTCTTATTATGTGAAAACACTTAAGTTGTAGAATTTTTTTTGTAAAAAAAAAGTTTTGCAATTAATGAAAAGCAGACTGACGCAGAATGAAAAAACAATAGTTACAACATGCACCGACTAAAAACAGTAACATGATCAATCTTAGATTTCTAACAGTTTGTACCAAACAATTAGAATGCAAAAAACTGAAATGTCCTAAACGTGCTCATATAATAGTTAAACAGATTATTCAATTCTTGACTTAATCAGATTATATCAGTATAATCAAATTCACATATATCAAATATTTCATGCAAATCATATATTGAAGTTTTATGTGGAACAGTCTCACCAAATACTGTGTACTACAATATTATATCGAAGAAACCAGATTACTGCAGATGCAGAATCTGAAACACTAGTTTCCAAAAAGTTACTCCAGATCAATTCTTGGTACTGCACATGTGAAGCAAACACACTAGAACGACAAAAAAATAAAATTGTATTCACAATGCCTTATCCACGCCTAACAAAGCTTTGAAACTAGTTTGTTGGGATTATATCACCAAAATTCCACAGTACTCAGATATAACCGAGACAGCCAATCATGCGCAGCAAACATTCAAAACGAGACAACAACAATCACAGTGCAAGAAATAAAGAATAACATCAAAATTATTTACCTAATTTGGCCAAAGCCTAATCTGGGGCTCAGAAGTAAATCGAGCCCGTCACTATGCAAAGAACCTACCAAAAGAGAGCAAAAGATGAGTATAATAGAACTTACCGGACCTAACAACGATCATCGTTCACAATGATCTCACAAAAGACTCTCTATCTGACCAATGAGCCAGATCAATATAATATCTTGTTCTTACAGTTAAATCTAACCCAAGACAATGCAAACAAAATGACCAGAACTGAGAAACACATACGGCAACAAGCTGCCAACACGAACATGAAACTACATGGCCACACACGACTAGCCAGTACCAAAAGAAGGAGAAACACAGCCTTATCAACCGGCTGAATACAATTATACAAGGCTAAAGATCAACTAACTCATCCAACAAGATGATGGAGAGAAGAGCACAAGAAAATCGCCTCTCCACCAAGAGAGAAAGAGAATAAAACCAAATGAATAATTCATTTTTCAACAGTCGGGCCAAATAACCCAGTTGATTTAGATCAACGGTTCAAATTAGCTAAGAGGAAACACAAATCCGGGTTATGAGAAAGTAGCCCCCGCCAGGTGGCCACATAAATGGGCCAAGCCTATAACACCAAAAAGGGGTTTTGTGAACTACATTTTACACTTTCAAAAGCATTACAAATTCTCTCAGTTAGTTTTCAATTCCCAATAGCAAATTGTATGCAATTCAAGTTTTCTCGAGAATCCCATTGGGGCAACCACTTTTTCGTCAAGGGAAATGCATGTTGGATGATGAGTGAGGAAGATGAACAAGAGGGAATTTGTCGGTCCTATTTATTTTTTAATAATTTATTTGAAACTAGTTTTCACTTTTTAAAAAAAATATCTTCATCCAATTTCTCAATATAAAGCTGAGAAATAATGAATATACCCTCATATTTAAATAAAAAAAACATTTTTTTTAGTTTCTAAATTTTTAATAAATTTTTTTGTACTCGTTTGCACTTTTTTTTTTAATTTCTAATTTCTAATAATTTATTTGGGATTCATTTGTTCTTTTCTTAACAAATTTATTTCTATTTTTTTAAAAAATTTATTTGAAACTAGGTTGCACTTTTTAATAAACATTTGGGACTATATTACAATTTGTTATTTATATATATATATATATATACACACTTTTGTTTTGGAATAGAATGACATATTTGTCATTTGACAACTTTTTATTTGAGAAATTATATAAAAATGGATAGAAATGATGGCTTGCGCAGTCAAAAGTGTAAGGGTTGGTGAAATTGCCAAAAAAAAAAATGTACGATATTTTTTTTTTTTTTTTTTAATTTGTACCCTTAATTGCGCAAACCATCATTTCTATCCATTTTCATCCAATTTTTCAATATAAAGATGTAAAATGATGAACCCTCACATTTAAATAAATCATGGAAATTAATTTTTTTTTAATTTCTAAATTTTTAATAATTTATTTGGGACTCGTTTACACTTTTTAATTTCTAATTTTTAAATAATTTATTTGGGACTCATTCGTGCTTGACCCTTAAAAAAATGAATGAAAATGACCTTACTCAATAAGAAAAAGTACATCTCAGTGCGTTCATAGCAAATATTGAGTTGAAAATATAATTCACGAGAATTTAACACACTTTCTCTAAGAGAATCACACTTTCTGTTCTCTATAATCGTTGGCTATTCGATTCCATACCTACATCATCTCGAAGTTCATTTTGAGAACTATATTGTAGACATATCAAATAGTCTAAATGAACATAAAAAACAGTTAAACATGCATCAAACGTACATGTTTATGCACATTGTTACTCGTAATATTGATTTGTGTATCAAATCATCAATTAGGATATTTATATTTTTGTTGAAAATTATTCTCCAAGGCTTCACATACCATTGTCAAGAAGGTGGGCCATTTCCTATTCTTCAATTTTCGACTATGCGTACAAGATAATACACGTATACATCTTTTTATAATCTTGATTTGACTTGCAAAATTGCGAGTAAAAGTTTTATCAGGAATTTTTCGAATGTAAAAATAAATGAGAGGAAAAGGTAGTATAACAAACAACTTTTTAATTAAACTAATAATTGTAGAAATAAATACATGTTGAAATAAATATTATTATTAGTCAAAAATATAATTTACATTACGATGTTAAATATTTTTACTAGTAACGAAGAACCTTGTAATTACGAAGAAATAAGAATTATATATGGTAGGAATTTAAAAAAAATTTAGAAATTTTTTTGATGTAAAAGTTCCTAAAATTTTTATTAGGAATTTGTCGGATGTAAAAATACTCGAGAGGGAAAAGTAATATAACAAACTAATCTTGATTTTACTTGCAAAATTGATGACTTTCATAATAAAATATTTGTATTTCCACCAAGATTTACCTTTCTTCGATCAATGACGAAACAATGACTCCATATTTGAAATAAAGAAATGCATCCGAACAGAGCCACCAAAAGATTTATTGAAATCTGTCTGCATCTACATTTAGAGCAAACAAGCATTTCACACAAAGGAAAATGCAGACTTCACCACAAGCTCACCAAACGCAGTATCAGTTAGGTGAAACCGGTACTGCTGCACTGGGAGTGTGCCTCCTCGTCTAAAGCGGTCACCGTTCTAGCCTTTTTGAGCTGAAATTGAATCCTTAACATGATTGATAGTATGAGACCATTGAGTGCCACCAGTAGTAGAAAAAGATAGTATTATGGAGCCAATACGTGGATTGGTGATCCTGCAAAATTGATGCAATGTTTGGGTATTCTTTTCGCTTTATTAAAAAGAACAATTAAGAAATTCATATAAAAGTGATTTTATAAAGAAAGTGAATACTTGCTATTACTTGGTGATGGAGTGAGAGCGGACTCAGGAAGAAAGAAGTTGCTTTGTATATTTCTTTATAAAAGGAGCTGAAAAGGAGAACCTAATTAAGGTAAAGCTCTCGAAATTATATAAAAAAAAAAAAAAAAATAGAGAAAGCAACAAAAACTTTCTACTAAATCGTTGCTTTAATTAAGCTGTTTCTCATTGAAGCGTGTATATTATCTAAAAGTGTGTATAACTTTGAATTGTATTCACAATTACAGGAAATGGAAGTGGAAGTGGAAGTGGAAGTGAAACTGAAGAATTAATTCAAAATTTTTGAATAAGCTGATCATACAAGTAATTATCAACCAAGACTAGCTGATAACAGTGAGCAAGCTGATCATACAAGTAAGTATCAACCATAACTAGCTAATAACAGTGAGAAACATGAAACATCCAAACTAATGATGATTCATTTCCCACTAATACCTGACAATTACAGAGAACTATCAATTCATCCAAACTAATGAAGAAGAGAACTTTTGGGTTGCTCCAATAAAGTTAGACGGGTTGTTGGGTCCCTAATAAAGTCAGAACTACTAGTTTTAGTTAAGATAGTTGCAAGTAGCAACTATTGGTGGTGGTGAAGATGAGATGATCTTGTACTATTTTTTGAACTGTGATATCCTAGTGTACTAACAAAAGATTCCATCTTGCAGTAATTATGCAGCATTCTTCCTTCAATAAACTAACCTTCCGAACTTCTTATTGGTTATTTAAGCTTCTATATAAGAGACTAATTCTTCCTCCAATAAACTAACCTTCCAAACTTCCAGAGACAATTTCCTAGTGAAATCCCAAATGAATCATTGGTAGATAAAGCAGTGAGCAACTTAGGAATATTTTAATCTCAAAGGAACTAAACTAAGTTCATACCAATTGGAGAAGCCAGAATTTGAAGGAGCCGGTGATCATGGCTGTACAAGCTGATCATCTTGATTGTTTGCCCTTAAACAAAATGCAACTTATTTTTCATGAGTAAAACAATAATACAAAACAACCTCAATAAAACCAAAAGAACCTCAAGAAATTTACATTTCCAACTTGGGCTGACTATATGCCCTGGAGCTGAAACAGATGAATCTTAGCCCTTGATCCCTACCTACAATTGTTATATCCCAGGTTACATGGCTGCATATTGCAGCGGTGTCGCAAACTCGAGACAGAGAGAACCCTGTATTGATAAAGTAGAGTAACCAAGCTTCGCAGTCAGTACGAAGATGTAGTATTTCTTGCAGCCATGATAAAAATTTGTGCTCATAAAATTCTCTCGAGTGCAAAAATTTGATGCATTAAAGTGAAGGAGATTGGAGCCATTGGCTTTTTAATTACGTGTACAAAACAGAATGCTTGCTTTGCTAAACGCTAAAAATTGCTGTATAGAAGATCCTAACACGCCAAGAAATTAAGTGGCCATATTCACACTTCGTTTAGTTGCTTAATTAACAAAATGTCACCTTAGGAATATATTAATCTCAGAGGAGCTAAACATGTCTATCTGAGTGGTAATTAATACAGCACTGTCTGGCATACTATAGTATTCCTCTTTATATCCATCCTGTAGTCAACAATGGTTTGCGGTTCCATACTATCAATTTAAAACGTTTAAAAAGTAACTACCTTGTGTATATCCCTGTAATGCTTTTATAGTTAGATTTTGATTTTTTGACATTGCATTCCACTGTCAACAAGGAAAAGATAGTTTGTTTTTCTTTTTTTACAATTTTCTACATATTTTTGTAAACAACAGTTGATAAAGCACTTGGCTACCTGGAAACCTGGTAATTTAAAACATGAAAGTAAATGAAGGTGGCATACCAGTCAGCAGGAAAACCATGGCCTTTCCCTTGGATAATTTCTGGGGCCAAAGTATCTGCCATACTGCATATGGTGAATGTTCTTTCACCACAATCACCAGAAATATTCTTCCCGAACCTGAAGTCCACTAGCTAGAATGATTAAGAAACAGATCTTCAATTAACTGACTATTCAGAATTCTGGTTGTTTGTGTGTTTAGGCACACGCAGAAAAACATTGCTGAATGCAGAAACAAATATTTTTTATAACCTGTATATATCCTGCCTGGTCTAACATTAGAACATCAGGGGTCACACCTCTATAGAGAATGCTATTCTGAAAATAATGAAATTATATTGAATAGCACTTTAAAAATCAAGGGCACATAGGAAATTGCACAGAACAGTGCTGATGGTTCATCAAGTGCCTAGTAAATTATTGAGGTCAAAGAGCAAGCGATACGCTTATCTAGAAGTATGCCAGCATGTGTATAGTCAGCAGAAGTGCATATAATTCAAGGAACACAAGCAGACAGGTTTATATACATTATCAGATACTTCTCTTTCAGGACTTGTGCTTCCTTTCCAAGTTTTCTAACCTTTTGTTTCAAGCTGAGAAAATTTTCTGCAGATGATATGAAAAAGAAGGAAAATGACCATTGTGGAGTGTAATATCTAAGTAAGAGGTGAAACTGATTTGAGAAAGATGGGTTACCACTTAATTTCGTATTCAATTGTCGTTTGTGAATTCTGCGGATGGCTGAATCAACCTTAAATGGACCAGGTAATGGTGGGGTTGTCTTCGCCCACTTTCCCCGCCTCATTCTTTCAGCATCCACAACATAATTGGTACTAGCTTCATATGGCCCGTAGGAGTTTGATCCTCTTCATGACTTTCAATAGCCTTGGGTTTACGAGAGCTTGGTCCTCTTCACGTTGATCCACGTGTGGAGGGGGAGGTGGCTGATGAGTCTCAAGATACAAATTATAAATGGAAGGTTCAAGTTCGTTCTCAAAACTATTCAGCCCTTCATCGATGATGTCGGCCCCTCCACTATAAGTACCAAAGTACGGGCTATAAAAGACATTCCCTAGAGTCTTGTCAACTCTTCTTGGCATCATTGACTAAACATAAGCAATCTAGAACACCAAACAATTAATATTAACCAAAATGTTCATAAATTACTGTTAGAAGTTGAACTGTTGAAGCCCCTTGATTTTCATCAACAACTACGTACCATAAAAAGAGCACAATTAGTTTTAAAACATAAATAAAATTTAACAAACTGAAAAAAGGGGACAAGATAAACCTATGTTGCTCGGACTCAGGTGCGGGTGTCGGATACGAGTACATATCTAGGAGTCGGATTCTTCTCATTTTAAAAATTAAGATACGGGAATACGGTTAAAAAGGATCCGAATTTTGGATACGGGTACGGGGATACGTCTTACAATTTTTTCCTAAAAAAAAATGATTCAATTAAAGTATACAACTACAATATTAAAGCAAAACATCAAATTATCACAATACAAATGTTTCATATATTGATAAAATAAATATAGATTACGTGTGTACATTTTACGTATTAAATAATTTAGATTTGGGTATTCAATAATTCATGTAAAGATAGCTTTCGATATTTAATTATTTATACTTCATCCGTAATATATTTATCATAGATGCATTGTAAGCTTTGTAACATATTTAAATCACTCAAAATCGATAATTATAACTTAAGCTATTGAATCAAGCAAATTTAAAATTAAATATTAAACTAATATTTTCTAAAATAAAACAATAAATCACTTCACTTACAATAAATAATAATACAACCTGTTTAAGACAATCCTAATTTATGGCAGTATGACTTTTAAACTACCTAAATCCCATTTAACACGTAAATATTCATTGGGAGTGAAGAAAAATCCCATTTAAACTACCTAAATATTACTCATTTCATTAACTTATTCATTGGGCTCCACAAAAGCCCATTTAACACATACCCAAACCCTACATCTTCTCCTCCATACTTTCTGTCGTCTTCTCCAACTTTCCCTCTCTGCAAATTCTGTAAATGCTGCAGCCATCTTCCATTCCTCCACAAATTTCGTCATATTACTATCATAAGACTTGAAATAAATGGGTTCGCTGCCGCCATAACCGCAAGCCATGAGCAGTACTCCACCGTCCATTGTCTTCTCCATTTTCCAGCCGTGTCCGAGTTCAAAGCCACGAATCCGACCCGTATCCCGTGTCGGTATCCGTGTCGTGTCGTGTCGACACGGATACTTTCTCATTTTTGGAGAGTCCGAGCAACATAGAGATAAACAAATTACAATTTCTGTTCTCTCCTCTCATCCCACATCTTCACAAAATTCGCATGGCTCACAACCCAATCAAATTTTTGAGAAGCAGTGCGCTTCTTGTTGACAATCGCCAAGGATGGTTCGAGCGGAATTAAATTAGCTTGCATGTTAAACTTCAGTGGGCACAAGTCCGGCCTATGATATGCCAATTTTTCAAAGCATATCAATATTGTGCATGATAGCACAACATCCATCTGTCCAACAAGATGCTCAGGCAGGAAATCATCACGCAATGTGTCATATGGCCGCCACACAATCTAACGAGAGAAAATAACATAAAATTAATTGAAAATTAAAGAAAATTAGAGTAAATAAACATTCACATAATTGAAATAAACTTATGTTGTCAACCTCTGTAGCACGGACACTCGAACTAGGGTAGCGTGTCCTTGTCCGACATGTGTCGAACTTATGTCGATACCGACACTCTCCGGAAACTCTACAATAATTATTTTTCTTTCTTAATATAACTATAGTATATTTTTAACTTAAAGTTATTAGTAAATAACAAATAAGCACTTATATTTTTAAAAAAATCAACAAGAAAAATCAATAATAAGTATAAAACTAAATTTACACTATATAAATGAAAGATTTTAAAGAATTTAATCAACGTGTCGATGATATGTCGTGTCGATACTTTTTTTGAAAAATCACGTGTTTACGTATCCGACACATATCGTGTCGGACACACGTGTCCGTGTCGGTGCATCATAATTGTCAACTCTGAACATCAAATCAAATTCTCTAATATTCTTGATATAGGAATTTTTCGACTTGTGCTCCACCTAATGAGACCATCCAACCATCAATGGAAATGTTAAAAATAACTCTCTATCCACAAAATACTTTCGATAAATATCAACATCATAAAGAGTGCAAGAAATTGTCGGCACGCGTTCGTAGAAGAAAAACTACAGACAAATGAAAAATGTAAGTTATAATTCATTAACTTATATAAACCATAGAGATAAAGGAAATAAATAAAAATAATACAATACCGTGAGGAAAGGTGCACAAAAACTCGTGATTTTTGGATTTTTTTTCCATCCATTCTCACCTTTTTACATTCTGCAATGTTTGGCCACATTTTGCAAATCTAGATGTTGCCGTAGAGTAAAAGGATACAGAAATATTTTTTGAACGTTGCAAAAAAAGTTTCACAACTTTTTCGAACGTTGTAGAAAACCTTTTCACTTGCAAAAGAAACCCTACAACAACGTTTTTTGAACATTGTAAAAAAACATTTTGCAACCTTTTTTAACAGCAATTTATATAAATTGACTCGCAAAATTAAAAATGACTCATTTTGAACAAATTTTGAAA
The DNA here is from genome assembly GCA_019395295.1 of Osmanthus fragrans. Lineage (NCBI taxonomy): Eukaryota > Viridiplantae > Streptophyta > Magnoliopsida > Lamiales > Oleaceae > Osmanthus > Osmanthus fragrans. The sequence continues at coordinate 14,628,437 of CM033361.1, forward strand.
TTTCATAAAAATTGATAATTTCATTACACATTTTTGAATCTATACACTTGAACATTAGAATGTGATACAACATCATCTAAATAAAAAGGAGCTTCAAAATGAAACAAAATTAGGAATAAAATTTTGATACAGCTTAGGCATAAAAAACTTATTGCCACACTTGCAACACCAAACTCGTGGATAATATTCTAATGGCATACTCAATCCTATCGTTCTTCATGCGTTCTTCAATTTGCTCGCCACACAATTCACAATGGCTAACGAAGCTGCAAGAGAAGTATTGAATCAATAAGAAAAAAAAGTCTTTGTGTTTGAAGGCTAGGATTTGAAGTCGTATAAATTAAAGAGACTTGAAGTCGATCATACCTTGAAGCAAAACAATGACATCGCCATCCGTGAAGATCTAGCTAAATAAAGCTAGGGTTTCTTCCTATTAGTTTCTTGAATGTCAGTCAATTTGTTGGATTTAAGAGAATTTTCTATGGGGTGCAAGGATTCAACAGTCATGATGACATTGTTTTTTTGGAGGCTTTGAAAATCAAAACTAGAGCTAGAAGCTTGTTCTCTAGTTTTCTCCAATGCTACTTTTTTGCCCTTTTTTTTGGCTTCTATGGTCTGATTCTTGTCAAATAGTGCTATTTCTTGAGCTTTAGAATTGGATCATCTTCATGCTCTTGTGTCTTCTCTAATGCTGCTTCTAAGTGCTTTTGTTGGTTAGATTGATTGTGTAGTTGCCGTGTAGATATTTTTCCAATGCTGTTGAAGCTGGTGCTTCAGAAATTGCATCATCTTCCATTGTATTAATTTTTTGGGCTGCAAATAACAGAATTATTTAAAGATTACCCTTTTAACAGATAATTAAGCAGAAAAGGCCATCAAAAAGATTGATTCCCACCTTATAGATAGAGGGAAAATTCTAATGAATATCAAAAGTAGAAGAACCAACAAAAGCAGTAGAAGAATTGGAGAGAGAGTGGGCATCTGAGTGCAATTTGAGAAAGATGAACGAGTAAAGTTTCCATTCAATTTTTTAATCTTCGACGAAACTAGCAGATTTCAGAGGCAGCTAACGAAATTGAATGACAAAGGTAGCACTATTTAGATTTTCAGTGTAAGAGAGACTATTGAGAATGTTTCCTTATAATTTTTTTGAATTAGGTTTAAATTTTGTTTTTGGGATAGGTTTAGAAAGTGGGGGATGAGGGTGTGGGTTGGGCGGGTTTGATGGGATGTTTGTACACTATTTTGTACAATTTTTTCATCTAATCAAATCAACATTAATTAAAGACACTCATGCGATTTAAATGTCTAAGTGATAAAAAGGTCGAAATTAAAATAACATTTTACCAAAGATTATTAAAATATGACATTTTGAAAAATTAAAAGACAAAAAGTGACATGGGGTGCAATTTCCTAAAAAATAAAAAAATAAAAATACACACAAAGTTGGAATACCAAGATCACATTTTCTAGAAGTTGACCTGGCTTGAAAGCAATGTTGACACACACAAAATAATTAAATTAAAAAAACCTTATCGTTGTTAATGTTTCATAGTTGTGAAATAGATTCTTTACTACACACAAATTCTTAAATATTTTCTATTTTCAATACCGTATAAATAATGTTTTAATGTTTATCGATGTTCACAGAAAGCAAAGTTGACCTGGTTTGAAAGCAATATAAACAGCATTAATGTTGGGTTTAATTAAGAAGACACACATTTTATCCTTCTCTGGTTTTTACTTATATAAGACTCTTTAATTCTTATACTAAATAATACTAAAAAATGTTCAAGTAAAATGTATAATAACCTATAACAACAAGACGAACTATCATGGACTATGAAACTCGTTTTGAAACTAAAATATTTTTAAATATTTCTGCTATGAAGAGATTTTTTGTCAAAATCGATAATTATTATGATCATACGTTCCAAATTACTCATGTTAATATCCTATTTACAAACGAAAATAATTGGCTCTCATAGTTTATTTATCAACGAGTTTTCTAAATAGATATGCAGAAAACGTTATATATACTAGACATACCTTTTATATTTCCTATACCTCCCATACCAACATAAACAGTTCTTGCACCCATAAAGATTTCCTGGCAATTTTTTATTGTCCTGTCCAGTGAACAAGTTAAATTTTGGTAAGATACATGTTTGGCTAAGATGAAAACATATACACATGAACAAGTTAAATTTTGGTAAGACCAGAACCTACCATTTGGTCGGCCGGATTTGCTTTCTACAAAATATGTGGCTCGCTTCAAATAAATTTTGTTGATGAAGAAATCCAGGTTTTTGACACTGCATTTTTTGTTTAAATATCCGACTGGGTCGTGCAACAACAACTAACAATGGGGGGGTAAATGAGACAGTAGAAAATGAGATGTAGGAAGAATGGAGAAGAGGGATATGTAGTGAAGTGCAGAAAGGAGATGAAGCGTGGTTGATATGGACATAGGCATTAAGAGAGTTGGAAATTGTTTAACCCAGATTTTTAGACGAGATGTCTCATCATCTGCCCAGTCTTTCCCATTTTTCCACGCTAGCCTCACTGGAACAGTGTCAATGTATTAAATTACCATTTGGTTTCTCTCATGTGACCTAAGAATATGAATTTCATAAACATGTGATTAAAAAAAAATTAAAAAATTAGGATCAAACATACTTTTATAAATCATTAGATAGAAATGAGGGAATTGATAAACTGACAGATTTGAAATTAGGATCAAACACATTATTTTCTTTTTGTTTGATGAAAAAACATTCTATGTAACTTTTAAAAGTGATGGACAGTGGGATGGGACCATATTTTCCGTACCCGCCTTCTATCCACTTTGGGTGGAACCCTATGATTATTGAGTTTAAGGTTTTATTTTTATTTTTTATTTTTTTTGTCATCCCTAATATAAGAACCCTTTCAAGTAACGGGACTACTTGTAAAATTCTATGTTAAGAGTATAATGCTCGTTTTCTCTAAACGCGAGTTATCTAAGACCATTACAATCTCTGTATACATGTTTCATGTTGAACCTACAAATTCATAAAATTATTTTTAATTTTAAGTATTCGTTCAACTAACATTAATTTTAAATGCATTCTTTTGATATATATATATATATATATATATATATTTTTTTTTTTTTTCCTTTTTTGTATGAGTTCTAGATTTTTCTTTTATTATACTTATTACCTAGTTCTTAGATGGTGACATGAAAAGCATCTTCTATTGATGTTATATTGTTTAAATACCTTGCAGATGCTTAACTAAGTTTAGGACACTGCATTTGGAAGAAATGCGATTTTTGGGGCTTTTTATGCCATTTTTTTTATCATTAGGACGTCGATTCTTGTTCTTTTAATTTGTGAATTCATGTAGAAGACTGATAAAGGAGTTGAAATTTAAAAGGAAAACAATGGGATCTTTCATTTTCTTTTCTCTTTAAACGAGAGAGAAAAAGGTGTCTTATAAAAGCTATTTTTATCTGAATTTTGCAATAATGTCCTATTTAATTCTCTATTATTTCCACTATTTTGCATCTGTTTTCATTGAGATATTGACTTGACAACATTGTAATGAATTATCATGACTCATTTGATGTTGCTTATTGCAGTGAATTTGCAGTAACTTCAATTTGCAAATAAAGATGTTTGGATTTAGGGATGTAAACGAGTTGAGTCAAGCCACTCACGAGTCGAAGTTCACGGCTCGAACGCGGCTCAGGAAAAAATGAATTGAGCTTTTTTTTTACTCGAACTGAGTCGAGGCAAAGATCGAACAAAAAAATGGGGCTCGACTTGAACTTTCGGCTCTGGCGCCCTTTCCAAGCCAAGGCGACCTGCCTCTTTTTTCCCATTTTTTTTAAAGGCCGCAACCTTTCAAAGAACTCTTCCTTTAATAGGCAGCTGCGCAACTGCATTGAAAAGGCAAAAAGGCAGATAGGCAGGTTGCCTTTTAAAGACAACTTAAAACAGTTGCCTTTAATTGTAGTTGGCTTATTTCCGAGACATGAGCCAAAATGCCATGTTGATGTGGCTGACACGGGCCGGCTCGCGCTTGAGCGAACACTTGAAAATGAGGCCCGACCAGAGCCTCGACTCGATTCCAACGAGCCGCGGGTCATTCGAGTTGGCGAGTTGAGTTAACGTTCCTAATTGGATTTTGAATTGTATAACATTCCTTGAGATAATTCTTTGTTTGAACTCCATTAAAAATCAAATTTTGGAGAAAAACGTATTTCGAAATAGTGATTTTTTGAAGATTCTATGACTAAAAAAGGATGAAAAGTTTTAAGGGTCTGTTTGATAGAAAGATAGAAAATGGATGACAAATAAAATGTTTGGCAGGGAAGTGATTTGCCTAGAATTTGTTTTAGAGTGAATTATAATTAATGGTGTTTGATTGGTATAATTTTTCACCTAATCCGTTTGGCTTTGTTTTTCATGCAAATGGTTATTTTTTGGGATAATTTTTTTATAATCTGTATTAAAATTTGTTTGGATTGCCAAAAAGTAAAAATAAAAAAATAAAAAAAAAATATTTTCATAAAATTTTTATGTTCGTTTGACTTCATTTTTCATGCAAATTGTCAATTAAATGGATAAAAATTTTTACCATTGAATTTAGAATATGTTTCCATTGCCAAAAAGCTAAAAAAAAAAAAAAAAAAAAAAAAAGAGTAAAAGAAACACCCAACAAGGTGGAAAATAATTTCTCACTAAAATCATAATAAAATATTTTCCTACTTTTGTACTTCAAGGGATTGTACATTAGAAATTGGTGGCAAATATTTTCCAGGACAAATTTGGCTAATCAAACAACCAAAAGTAGGAATTAGGAAAATATTTTCCTAGTTCCATGGCAAATTTCGCGTATCAAACGCTCCCTAAATGTATGTGTAATATTATTTTATTGAAAAACATGTAATTAAAAAAAAATAAGAGAAAAATAAAGTTTGAATAAAATGGAGTTAAATACTGGCAGTTAGCCGGTTGACCCGACCATTTTTCCAAAATGGTTGTTGACCACTGTTAAAAAAAAAAGGTTAAATATTTACAAAAGCTTTCATTCCCATTTATACCCTCGTATGTTAGAAGAAAGAAAAGTCACGTGAGCTTCCACACAAAACCACGCCGTCGACCATCCAGCTGACCCGTCGCCCTCGACCAACTACCGATCCAGATGTCGCCAACGCTATCTCCATCTCCTAACTTGAAGAAGATGAGTTTTGAAACCATTATATACATTTAATTTTTGAAATAAAGTGAGATTATGGGGTAGATTTCTTGATTGTACTATGCCAAAATTGTTTGAATATGTGATGTTACGCATGTGATTTGTGAAAATGTAAAGACTTTGTAGCGAAGATCGCCGAAAGTGGCGATCTCCGATTTGGAGAAGACGAACAGCCACCTGCGTCTCGCAGACGACTGTTTCAACTGGATCCTCCGTCTGGATCCAAACGGCCGCTGGTTCTTGGGCCCAGATGTTTTGGCCCAATGTTTTTTTTCTAATTTTAAATATAATATTTAATTTCTTAATATTTAATATAATATTTGATTAAATGTTTATTTCCTTCATTTAATTAATTATACTAATTGTTTGTTTATATATTAATTACTCATTAATTTATTATTAAATATTTAATTTAAGTATTTAGTTAAATATTTCATTAATTGCTGTAATGAAATACGTATATTATTTATCTAATATTTTATTTGATTTTTATTTTAATAAATATTTCATTAATTAGTTTAACTGGTTATTTAAATATTAGTTACTTTTTTAAACATTTATTTAATATTTAATTTAATCGTTTAGTTAAATATTTCATTAATTGCTTTAATTACATAAGTATATTATTTGTTTAATAATTAATTAATTAATTAATTAATTATATATATATTTGTTGAATATTTATTTGTTTGTTTGTTTGTTATTTATTTAATGTAGTTATTTAATTTAATTAATTTTTAAAAATTAATTTCTTATTTTAATTACATTTTTCATATTTGATTTCATTTTTTTATTTTAATAAAATATCTCATTAATTTGTTTAATTGGTTAATTAAATATTAATAACTTTTTTAAACGTTTATTTAATATTTAATATAATTGTTTAGTTAAATATTTCATTAATTCCTATTTGTTTAATATTTAATTAATTAATTAATTGTTTATTTATTTAATTATTTATTTGTTGAATATTCATTTATTTGTTTGTTTGTTATTTATTTAATGTAGTTATTTAATTTAACTGATTATTTAAAAATTAATTTCTTATTTTAATTACATATTTCATATTTCATATTTGATTTGATTTTTTTATTTTAATAAATATTTCATTAATTTGTGTAATTGGTTATTTAAATATTAATTACTTTTTAAATATTTTAATTGTTTAGTTAAATATTTCATTAATTGCTTTAATTAAATAGGTATATTATTTGTTTAATAATTAATTAATTAATTGTTTATTTATTTAATTAATTATTTGTTTATTGGTTTGTTAATTATTTAATGTAGTTATTTAATTTAATTGTATATTTAAAAATTATTTTCTTATTTTAATTACGTATTTCATATTTGAGTTGATTTTTTTATTTTAATAAATATTTCATTAATTAGTTTAATTGGTTATATATATATATATATATATATATATATATAAATTACGTATATTAATTTATTATTAAATATTAATTTTAATATTTTATTAATTATTTTAATTGCTTATGTATTTTATTTATTTAATATTTGTTGAATATTTAATTATTTATTTAATTTAGTTATGTAATTTAAATGTTTATATAAAAATTAATTTCGCTTAATTGTCGTTATGAAATTATCTATAATTTTTGTAATATTTCATTTTTTTTTTCGTCATTTTTCCAGAGATAGCTATATTATCAAAAACAGGATGATATTGAACGCGAGACGGTGGTTTGAAGATATAATAATATCGGGAGCTTGGCTCGCGTGATGATATAAGTGTATTCTCGTTGTTATTTATTTTCGTTACGTAGTTTGTTGTTTTATTTAATTAAACGTTCACACTCTTTTTTGGGTGTTTTTACTGTAGCATTTTGATGTGACCATGAAAATCTTGCTTGATCGGGCTCAGAGATACACGAGATCTTTTGACTTTCCTGACTAAGTCATCCTCAGCTCCAGGTTTGCAAATGTCGTTGATATTCAGCATAGCACACTCCTATTACAGGGGAACAGATATGTGTTGCCTGAGTACGTGTTGGAGTGGGGTCATTGGGTTGCACCTATGGAAAGTCGTGGGCGGATTGTATACATATTTACGTGCATATGGTTGCGAACTTACACTGTTTTCCAGTTGAGATTGTTTTTACTAATTCTACTTTCTATGTGTATGATTCAGATAATAGTTTTTCGACACAAGATCAACTGCAACTAATACTGGAGCCGATGTGTATGATCGTCCCGTGATGGCTAGACATGCGATGATTAGAGTAAATGATAAACTAACCATTGTGCAAGTCACGACAACACCGAGACAAAGACTGTCGTAAGTATTTACAAGTTTTTAATTTGAAAAACTAATTTTTAGCTATATGTTATCGATCTGATATTTTATTATTTACTTACAGGGGCGATTGTGGTATGTTCACAATAAAGTATATAAGATTTTTTTTAGTATTGGTCGTCAGATTGATACAATAACTCAATCGTGAATAGATATGTGGAGGTTGAAGTTATCTCGCGATATGTATGAATACAATTGTGATCCTTAGTATATTGTGTAATATTTTATTTAACAATTGTAAATATTATTTTTTCTTGATTGTGACTCGTGTTCTAATTCAAACATATAAATATATGAAATGTTCAGTAGATACAAATAATTTAAATGACCAATAAATAACAAACAAATTAATATATGAAAATAACATCGATTTCGAAACATCACTCTATATTTAAACATAGAACGTCAAATGTAATTACTTAAAAAATAGTAAATATTAAATAATGGACAGAATGTGTAAACAGTATATAAAAATTAAATTTTATTCAACATCCGTTGCATTGTTATGTAGAGGAATCTGATTTGGACAAATTCTTCTAGTATGCCCTGTTGCACCGCATCTGCCACATTTACGAGATTGAGAAAATTCTCCGGTGGATGGTATTCTAGACGTACGTCTACGACCAAGAGTACGTGCTCTGACGTCGGGTGGCAACAAATTATTTGGTGGAAGAATGTGGTAGGGAACTTCCCACTCGGCTTCGTTTGGCACAGGTAATATTGTTTCGGCATACCCTGCTCTCTAATAATCAGAAGGTAATAAACACCGCATAAGGTGTGTGATGAAAATCCTCTATGCATAGCCACTGTCGCTGCATGTGCACATGGGAAACTCTCTAACTGAGAGTGTCTACAGGCGCACGTATTATCATTCAAGTCCACGATATATCCCACATTGCGTGCACATCTCACGAAAAAATGAAACTGATCCAGTGGTTTCACACATATCTTTCTCGCCATCTCTAGAGTCTTGAACAGTTTATCTTCGTGAGCTAGGGTTAGCACACTTTTGCAACTCTGTGATTCCTCACGTCGATCATTAAACCAATGTTGTAGCTTGTATCGAATGTGCTCAATCATTGCTAGAATTGGTAACTCTCGGTCCTTCTTGAATAAGGCGTTGAGCGACTCCTCATTGTTCGACGTTTTGAAAAATGTGATCATGCCCAATATTCGATCCCCATCTCTGTTAGATACTCCCATGTAGCATGAGATTTACTTTCTATTTCGTCCATAAACTTTTCGAACTCCTCAAAACTGTAAGCCTCTGCAGCTCACCTAAACAATGGAATGATACAACTGCCCTGATACTTAGTCTTCAGGTTGCCCTATATATGGTACATATAATAACCATGGTGTGCCTCGGGGAAGATTTCGACGATACCATCTATTATTGACTACCCCAAGCCAGTTACGAATGCAAGGTTCTCGACATCTCCCCATTATTACCCTCAACTTCGTGAAGAGCCAACGCATCGCTAGATCATTCTCTCCATCGATTATGCCGAATGCAAGAGGGTAAATTTGGATGTTGGCATCTTGACATGTTGCAATAATCAACTTGCCTTCGTATCTAGTTGTAACGGTTGTACCATCGACTAGAATTAGGGGTTGCATTGTATTTCGGAATCCTCGACTGCATTGTTCAAGGGGCATGAAATACTTGAAGCGATTCTCGCCATTAGTGTCAATAAAAAAATGCCGATCTAGTATTAGTTTTCTCCATGTTATAGCAATACCTGGCCAATTGAAATAATTAATGGAATTTTAAAAAAAATTAAATCAAATATTAAATATGATTTTAAAATAAGAAATGAAATATTAATTAAACAACTAATTTAACTACATTAAATAAATAATTAAATATTACAAAAATAGTATACATAAACAAGTAAAGCAATTAATGGAATATTTAAATAAACAATTAAATTAAACATTTAATAATAAATTAAAATAAGTAATTAATATATACATAACCAATTAAAATAATAAATGAAATATCAAAATAATAAATGAAATATGATTTTAAAATAAGAAATGAAATATTAATTAAACAATTAAATTAAATAACTAATTTAACTACATTAAATAAATAATTAAATATTAAACAAATAATATACATAAACATGTAAAGCATTTAATGAAATATTTAAATAAACAATTAAATTAAACATTTAATAATAAATTAAAATAAGTAATTAATATATAAATAGCCAATTAAAATAATTAATGAAATATCAAAATAACAAATTAAATAAGTAATTAAATAAGAAAAATGTTAATTAACCAAATAAATTAAATAACTAAAATAACTAAAATACATAAATAATTAAATATTAAACAATTAATATACATAAACAATTAAATTAGTTTTCTCCATGTTATAGTAATACTTGATCGATTTAGCATAACTCCTAGACCGAACTCATTAAGTCCTTCAATGCGCATTCTTTAGCCTTTCAAGTCTTCTGATAGCTTATGACCACCTCGTACTTTTGACGGACGTCATTAATGATGTTCGAAGGTCTGTAGATCGTTCGTGGGTCCTAAAATTTGTGCATTATTTCTCGACCAATGAACCATGCTCGGGTTTGCCTATGATCATTTCGGCGAATATCTACTTGCAAGTATGTTCCCGTGCATACTTACGAATTACGAAGAACTCATTCGTGTCCATCTTTGTCGCTTGCAAACGCCAATGACAACTGTCGTCAATGCAGATAATTGTGTAAATCGACTTGTTTGATTTATTTACTTTAAACTCGAAGTTGTGTTTCAAAGCAATCCGATGCACAATTTCCTGCAAATCTTTCTTTCTATCAAGCAATTGCTCGACATATAAATCTTCATCGTCGGGAACTACACGCGAACAATTAGAGGACCATGCACTCGTTCCAACATATGAACTCCCACCTGGCTCATATCTCCGATTGGATAAAGCCATCAAATCCTCATTTGTAAATGCATTTCCATCCTCGTTTTCTTCAACCGTCGAGGAAATTCTGTGCGTAACAGTGAAATCATGGTACTGAATAACTGTATCAGGAATAACCACATTATCCTCACGAGCTATCTCCACCGTATCCCAAAAGTCATTCACATTACGATCCCCTCCATCAAATCTCCGTGTTCACTTTCGGGGATATTCTTTTTCACTAAAGTTATGCAAATAGGAATTGAGCGATCTGGTTCAATTCAATTAAAACATTCATTTGAGCTTCAAAAGTAACTATTACAAGTGGAAGTGGAATGGATGTATGCTCGCTGAATAGAAATCGCAATTCCATGTCGTATTGAGAGGGGTCGACTTTGAGCATGTTCTGTAAATCATGGTACATTTCTGCGTATGATGTACTCGATTTTATCAAAATTACGGTACAATCAGGTCTTTCACTTGTCCATTTCCACACCCATTGATTATTTTCATTCAATTCAAATTCACTAAAGTAACAAATCGGGACTCCAGTCGATCCCATATCTGCATTTCGAAAAATAATTTGTTAAAAAAATTATAATTATGGAAAAAAGGAGGGAAAAACATGCCTAGAACAGTCGGAACAGCCGACATTGTCGGTCTGGGCCGACTGTTAATCGGCTATCTGGGCAGACTGTTAAAATTAACTTTTCAATTTTACGATGATTAATTTTCCGAAAAATTATGCAAATGAATTGTTTTCTCCTTACAGCTTAATAAAGATTATAGATCCGTTCAAGATTGTAAAAATTTACCTGCTTACGTTGAATTACGATTTAATCTTCAAACAATATAATAATTTAACTAAAACGAAATGAAAAATACTTGAACGTATTTACTGAACCTGAGCGATGGCTGTAAATTTCTTGTTCAGCCTTTGATAATTTTATTAGTTTTCAAGTTTGAAGCAGATAAAAAATGAATTTTTTTTATCTGTATTGGAGTAAACAGATACATACAGTGATTTACCACTCAAATTTTAAGTGGGGAGATGTTCGAATTTATTTGTTACTCAAAATGAGTATTTTTGTCTTTTAAACTTTAACATATTTTTGTAATTACACAATATATATATATATATATATATATATATATATATATATATATAAGGATAATACTGTCATTTTTGCCTCAAAAGGCCATTGTGGTAAATGTCAATTTTTTTTTGGTCAACGTGGAAAATCACAACTTTGACCAAGCCAAACTAAAAAGTATAAATTATTGCTTTGTACATTGCAATTTCACCACAAAAACTTGTAAAAATAAAAATAATAATACTAATTTCACACTATAAAAGTATGTCTTCATGAATGGATTTTCATTACTGAGGCGAACATACCCATTGTCACCGGTCTTCACAGACAAAAAATAACCTATTAAGATTTCGTTGCTATTTTGAGGGTCGGTGATAATTACCAACGAAATTTTCACATTTGAAAAATTGTAATTACGTACAAAAATTTCGTTGGTATACGGATATTCCGTTAGTAAATAGGTTAGCATATTATCATTACCTACAAAATTTTATTTGATAAAATCTTGTTCTAAATTACCGTATGTAATGATTATATGTCAAATTCAATACCTACGAAAAATTTGTATGTAAGAACTACTACTTTTAACTTAAGAATCTTTCGTTGTTGAACCTTAATTTGTTTTTTATTAAAAAATTGTTAAAAATTTATAGAACCTACTAATTTGTAATCAATATGATCAAAATGCACAAAAACCAATTCCCATTTTTTAAAAACTCATTTTTCTTGAAACTTATTTTCAACCACACATTCTCCTAATAAAATAATTTATTACGTAAATCCAGAATTTTACACATTCTTTAAAGAGTCACTTTTTCAAAATTTATTAACCTCAAAATGGGGATCAAACATATCCTAAGTTATTACATCGAAATTTCAAATTTCAAAATTATGTCTTACGCATCACTATTCATGATCTGGAGCAAGAAGAAAAATTGAAAGTTTGAAATATTTAGTTCCCTAAGCATACTTCGCACCGCTTCTTGCATCTTGACATTGTGACTTCTTTCAACTCTTTCAAGACATGTAAGATCGCCGATCCTTTCATTGTTCTTCTCTTTGTATTTCGTATAAGGGAGCTTTGATTTCAAATTAGTCACCTCTCCATCATGTGCCCATATTGAATGTTTATGTAAAGTACCCAAAACATGCAAAACAGGTTGTCTAGGACCAAACTCACATACAAGACCCTTAGATTGACCTTTAATAGCATCAATCCATAAATAGAGATCAAACTCAGGCTGATTATCTTGATGGTACAATACTTGGACTCCGAATTTCCCCTTGCACTAACATTGGACTCCAATTTTTTTTCGAATAGACCATCACAAGACCTTTCATCATTGGACTCTTCTTCACCTGAATCTTCCTCCTGTGATATACCCATCAACGATCCACCATTGTTTTCAATATCTTCTTTCTCAGTGTGGAACTAGGCCTCGACCGTATCTCTAGCAAGGTCATCCAACTGAGGCACGTCATTCTCATCCAAAAGAACGATGGTGGATATGTGGGCAAGATTTTGCTCTGCCTCCATAGGTCGAAGAGTAGCGTAAACATGAAGCTACAAAACAAGAGTAGTCAGTTGATGTGGTAATACGTATTGTAGGTTCGTTGTCGAAAAAACCACAAAATTAAAATTACATATGACCCCAATGTTCTTGAAGAAGACCTTGTATGTCCGATGTTGTGGCTGTTTGGTGGTTGTCCAGCTTAAAATTTTTGAAAAATTAAAATCAGGTCTCTCACCAAACTTTTTCCCAATTTTGGGCACGAATTCCCATATCTATCGAAAGAAATTATTCAAATCATGTGTCCTGGGTTCTATAAAACATGATTTTTTCTATGGTGAAGCTAGAAACTAATGCTTTCAATCTTTTGAAAAGTAGGACGTGTGATTCGGGCTTGTTTGATGCTGCCTAGAACCTGCTGGTTTATCTCATCTAGTTTTGAAGAAATTTCCCATTCAAAGTAATTAAATTAATTATTGAATTTTAGCAATAACTTATGTTTATCTGAATAACATCTGACAAGCTACAATATCAATGCTCACCATTTCTCAGGCAAATTGCAACGCTAGACACCAATGCACAATGCTAAACACAATATATATCAGCAATCGTATGTTTTTGAATATATAAACTCCAATTCACAATAAATGTATACTTGCGTTTGATCATTAATACTTATTTCCCTCCATTGTGATTGATCAGTAGGCATAGGAGTGCCATGATTATACATTATCTACATGCTTACCTCCTAGTTCATCATTAGGTGCATTAGGCCCTTGATTTTCATTATTGCCTCGTAAAGATCTTGTACCACAACCATGTATCAATCTCCCTTACCTTGCTCAGTCAAATATATTTTTAAGTAATTATTATTATTAAGATAATTATCCATCAAGAAAAAGCTAATTTTAGTAGTGTCACCTCTATCTCATTCCCACCTCGACTAGTCCAGACCGATTGAAAAATAGATCTCTCTCCATATAAATAGGCATCTTCATGGATAGAGATAAAAATGCGATTTCTCTTGTAAGGGAAAATTACCAATCTCTTTAGATTGATGCCTCGACATCATTCGGTACACTTTTGTTTCAAGGGTGGGTCACCTTTCCTACTGCTAATCTGATCATTTCCGAACATGTCATTCAATATATGATTAGTCAAGGAAACAATAAAAAAATAATGTCATCAAGCAGTTAGATGTTGCATCGCGAAAAAGCGTAAGGCTTGACAAAAAGATCATCTACATCTGCATATGAACATATTTATCTACCAATATTTATTACTGTTTTTTAAAAAAAAAAAATCCAAACAAGTCAGTTAACACTTCCAAATTTTAATGTTAAGGGCAATGTACAATTCCTGGATGGTACAATGTGAGTCCAAATATATGTTTACATAGTTTTCAATATAATATTCTTTTCAAAAAAATAATAAAGTGATACGATAAAACTATATTAGTATTACTTATAATGACTATCAATGAACTTTATTGAGGACTACCCACTCATACCTTGAAAATGCAAGTTTCCTTATGGTTTAATTCACCCCAACATTTACTCACTAGAAACAATTGACGCATCGAATTATGGATGACACATAACCAATGTAATCGTACAGCTCCAGTTGCATATAAAAATGTGAAGAAAATTTAGATTATTCATAGCATGCTCTATTTTTTCCTTTGTTTGTTTGTTTTTTTTTTTTTTTTTTTAATAATATATATATATAAGGTAAAAACTAGAGTACACCAATTTTAGGGGCAATTCGATACCTGCTACATTATTCCTAATCCAATGATATCATGAAATACAATGTCAAGTGAGTTCTTTTTCTTTTTTTTGGTGGGTGAGGGGGGGGGGGGGGGGGGGTTCTTAATAAGTTTTCAAGTGTATTTTTCTACGACAATGTGAAATACTACATTTGACATACACAACAATCAAAAGAATACAAGAGGGTGCGATTATAAGCCTTGCAATATCTAACTCCTTATAATCTTGACACTGTCATGTTTTGTTGCATTGTAAAAACTTATTAAATTTCTAGACGTTTTCTATTGATTTGTTTAAATTCAAATTAATATTATCTTCAGTACATACTAATCATACGGATATTTCACCTCACATAAAACAACCAAATATCTATATTTGCACAAGGAACCAATTAAAATGTATTAAATGGTAATGTGACACCTCACATGACTAGGGAAGTTCCTACACTAGTTTTCACTTACCCGACTCTTTAGCCCTTGTACTAAATGGTACTAAAAAAATTTAAGAATGAAAAACATTTCTTAGCATTTTTAGTAAATTACTTTATATTTTGTAACTAAATTTTGCTCCAAACCATGAGAAACCACTATCCCCGTAAGTCATTGATATATCCATACATTAAAATAAAAAACACTATGTATACAATTTTACAAGCACTCTATGTCCGATGCATTTACTCCAATAGTACTCATAAATAGATGTGAAAGTTTAGATTATAGATTTATTTAGATCCAACGTGTGGAAATAATCAATTAAAAGTAACAAATCACTTTTATTTGTTTTTAGATGATTAAATCAAACAAGTTAATTTATCATATATTTGAATATGCCATAGTTTGTAAAATGTGTAAAGTAAATAACACTAATATTCATGGAGAAAACCCTTCATAAAGGATCAAAAACTCCAAACATTTTGCGAGTCAGTAATCCATTATAAACGATGAGACTTACAGTTTGGTCCAGACCCGACTGACCTTTAGTCCCTCTAACCTTCATCCTGTAATCACATTGGCTCTCCCAGATTGTATGCTCTTAACACTAGCTCCCGACCCTTGGTATTGTTTATCTCCTCTGGACCTTAAAAAATGGACCTCGTTTTTTAGCTCCAAAACTCCAATAACCCTGGAGGCTAATTGACAAAGGTAGATTTGGTATTTGATCAAATATCTTGTATGTTTTGATCTGTAGTTTAATGTGGAGGTTTATAGCTCGATCAAAAAGTCTAAGTTTGCATGAATCTATGAATAAAATAATATAATGGTTGAATCTTGAAATTAATGAAAGTCATTTGGATCGTAAAAGGAATGATCTCTATGGAATAATTATGATTCAACACACTTTAGGATGAAAAGTGTTTTAGATGAAAAGGGGTTCAAAATCAAGTTTTTGAAGCAAAACAAGATTGTTAGATGACGACTGTCGGTCGAGCGCTAGGTCAGCGACAACTGAACAGTTGCGAGTATTTTCATCGTAACTTTCTATTTCGATATCAGATTGAGGTGATTCAAAGTTTGTTGAAAAGATAACCTGTAGGGATACAATTCTTATAGCATAAAATTCTCCAAATTCGAAAGATGTCTATGTGAAAAATGTGTTGCAAGTTGTGACTAAGAATTTGGAGCATAACTTGTGCGGCACTTTGACACTCTTTAAACTTCTAATTGCATTCGATTGATCCTACGTGATCTTATTAGATATCTTACACTATGAATCCTTACTCTTTTAACTTTAATTACAACTCAATTTTAACTAAACTAAACTAAATTTTGGATAGGATAAAGCCAATTACAATTAGGACTCAAAGAATCTCCTCCTTTGACATTCCATGACAAAATCATTTATTTCAAAGTCAAAAGTTCAATACAATCTACCTAGTCGACACTTCCAAACTTTTCTTCACCATGTTTCTTGCAATACGTGGAAACCATAATACCCCGTGAAAGCAAGAGGAAACAGACAATTGACAAAATCATATAATTAAGTTATATAAAACAACATATTAAAACATGTGCAACACCGAAGCATGCAATATCATGTGAATTACAAACTTAGAAATAACCATAGAATTTTAATATCAATATTGACAAAACACAACACAACACAATATCAATAAATAAATTCCAACACAAACTCGTGAATTTAGGAAAAACGCCTCATTCATCTTGTAACCATGCTTGTGCGTAGAAAGCATTTAATTTTGTTGATTTACAGGATTCAAAAAGGAAAAATGTCCTCATACTACATGGATAACGTTCTACCTAGGGCTGTAAGCAAAAACCGCCAAAACCGGAAAATCAAACCGAAACCGCTTTTTGGAAACCGTCGGTTTGGTGCCACGTGGACCCGTCAACGAAATGGTTTTGAACCAAACCAAACCGGTCAAAAACGGTTTGGTTTAGGTTTGAGAAATTTTATTGCGGTTTAAAACCAAACCGGACCGGTGAAAAAATATATAATAATTAAAAAATTAAAAAATGAAATTTTCTAAATTGTAACTTGTAAGACTTTTGTGTTGGACTTTTTAATTATTTTTAAATGAGGTTCATATATTCCATAAGCTTTTAAACTAAAAGTCTGAAACGATTCATCAAGCAATCCCACATTATATTCCATATAAATTACTATCATAAACAATTATCAACTTATATAAACTGCATAGTACTCCAATGATTAAATAAACTTCAATCAAAATCAAAATCCTATATTGAATTGGATATCCTTTTAAAAATTATTGCAAATTCTGGTTCTATCGATTATAACTTGTAGAAATCTAAATGAAAAGTTTTGATCGGATCAACAACTATGTAATTAAAGTGAAAACAAAATAAAAATTTCGGATCTTAGAAATGAAATTACATATTGTAAATAAATTTATTTAGGTATAGATTTACCCAATATTCTAATTTGGCTTGAGAATCAATTAATCAAATAATTATAAGAAGGGAGAAGAAAAGAATCAAAGAGAAGAAGGAAAGTGTTGATGTCTAAAATGAAGAAAGAATCTTATTATTTTTTTATAAAAGTGATTGGAGATTGAATCATATATTTTACAAAAAAAAAAAAACCTATGAGAATCATCCAGTTCCCAGCAGTTCCCATACTAGAACCTACAATTGGACCAAAACTAGTTGATTCTTAATAATTTGTCCCAAAATTAAATTATTTTTCTAAATGGTTCCGGTCCGATTCCACCGGTTCTTGAAAAATTGTCCACTCCTAAATTAATGGCATAAAAGTAGACAGATAAAAAAATATACCGCGAAATTGGTGGTTTAAAATCGGACGACGGGCAAAAAAAAAATATACGGCGAAACCGGCGGTTTAAAACCGGACCAAACCGTTAGGTTTAGGTTTGAGTTTTTTTCAAACCGTTCAAAATGGTTTGGTTTAGGTTTGAGTTTTTCTCAAACCGGTGTAAACGGTTTGGTTTGAAAATCTGTCAAAAACCGGTAAAACCGGACCGCTTACACCCCTAGTTCTACCTCCCTTACTTGTTGCATTACAGCCGTCAAATCTTTTTTGTAAGATTATTAATGATGCATCAACGTACACCTTACAGAGAAATAGAAAAAATAACCATAGCCACTCCTCATCTTACGCTTTAGTGACGAGCCGCGCAGGAGAAGAACACTCCCACAAGAATGAACCATATCAAAACCCAGGAACCAAAGAAAAAAAATCGATAAAATACCTAAAAAGGGGGAGGGGACGTAATAGAAAAACTTAAAAATTGGAAAAATAATAATAATAATAAAAAAAACATTCACGCCCATAAAGAGTTTATTTTCGTCAAATAAAGATAGAATTTAGGATCATTAATAAACTATAATGTACAGAAAAAAGGTTTGATGACCGCAATGCAATGGGTGAGTAAGATTGAACGTTGGGCACTGGCTAGAGTGTCTATCTAATGCCCAACGTTCTATGCCAATGTTCTATTTCACTGATCCATTGCATTGCAGCCACCAAATCTTTTTTGTGAGTTTATTAATGATGCATCAATGTAAGCCTTATAGAGAAATAAAAATATTACCTGAGCCACTCGTCGTCTTACACTTCAGTGACGAGCATGTAGGAGAAGAGTACTCCCACTAGAACGAACCAAATTAAAAGCCAGGAAAAAAATAAACAAAACAATCAATTAAATACCTAAAAAGGGGAAAAAGGGAATAGAAAAAGTTAAAAATTGGGATAAAAAATTCTTTACGCCAATAAAGAGAGTTCATTTTCTTCAAATAAAGATAGAATTTAGGTTTAATAGGTGTATGATTTTAAATAATCGAAAATATAGTACTAAAGAGAAATTATGGTGCATTAAGTAGAAAACATACATAAAATCCATTTGTCAACATGAGACTTATAATGAAACAGAAGAAATCACTACAGCCACTCCTTGATATTAAACATACAGAAACCTATGATGCTCGTGTTCGAGTATGAGTATCGAGTATGTGTACTTAGATAATTGTTGGATCTTTTAGTTTCTACTGTTAGAGTCAATATTGTAATGGCATGTTTGTAAACAAAAATGACTAAAATGAACACTTGTAAAAGTCAAGGACCTATGTGCAATTATGTATAGTTGAGTTAGGGGTCGAATTCAAGTTTGGAACTTGGTTAAAGTTTAGCCGAAATTTCGCTAGTTGCTCGTCAGGACATCGCTTGAGCGGCCCAAGCAGTAACTCTTTCGCTTGCTTCTCGCCGGCCTGTCGCTCGAGCGACAACACCTTCGCTCCAACGACATTCTCCCTTGCTCAAGTGACGGACCCCCTTGCTTGAGCGACGTATTTATGCAGCCAATTTTTAGATGCATTTTTCAACAATTTTACTCGGCCCATAAGTTTTGTTTTGCCCTACATATAAAAAGAGGCCAGGTGCACGAAAATTGTAGAGGTTGCTCATTGTGCTTATATATCATATTACATTCATATTATTTTTTGGAAGATCCAAGAGGCAATACACTGGAGAATTAATCTATTCATTCTTGAGATCCGACAACATGGTTTTGAAAAATGATAAGTGTATTTTTGTACACTTATTTAATACCTAAACAAACCTATTATTGGTTAAAATGAGCGATTTTCTGCTCATAATTATGTTACTATGGCTTTTGTAGGCCAAAAATCACTCAAGCAAAAAGAAAAAGCAAAATGAGGAGAAATTGACTAAAAACGCACAAAATTTGTGAATTTGGGACCAAGGTGAACAAGCCAAAAAGTTCAAGGATTTGGAGTGCAATTTATGGAGGGTAAAATTGAAATGAAAGTCAAAATACGAGGATCAAAATATACAAGTTCATAGTTGAGGGACCTAGTGTGCAAATATTGAGGGACTAAGCTGTAAAATGACTAAAAATGTAATGCCCCAACCCCTAGTGGACCGAGACGCTACTTACTTTACTTAACTTAACCCGTAGTTTAGTAACAAGTGTACATATCTTAGCGGAAGCTTAAATCTTAACAAATATTCTTTTTGAAGGATATTGGATTAAAACACTTTATAAATTTCCAAAATCACGAAATATAATTTATTTGATGAAATTATGGCTTGTTCAGGATACTCAAAAGAAATAACGTTGGAAATAACGTTTGATACGTTAAAGACTTTAAATCTAAATCACTTGTTCACCGGGTTCCCGTAGGCTTATTGCATCTCCTTCCATCTCTTCCATCATCCAACCCGGTGCATCAACATTTAATCTGTAGATATATGGTAGAAACCTGTGAGTTGAAAACTCAATAGGCGTCATAGGTGCAATCGTGATTAAGCTAAGCATTTCATAACAATTAACATTAGAACTTCCATAAAACATGCCATACCCGGAGGTACCATTTGACATGAAAATGTATGCCGTACCAACGGAACCATTTGACATGAAAGGTGCATGCCGAACCGAAGATACCATTTGACACACAACATTAACCTTTAAATGTATGCCGCAACGAGGGAACCATTTGACATGAAAGGCGCATGCCGAACCGACGATACCATTTGACATACAACATTAGCCTTTAACATAGAACATTACTTGCTAGAAATTATAACTTAAACACGTATAACAACTTTATGCACCTCTACCTACTTCGATTTGATGCTTGATGAACTTTGAAAAACTTTGATCTTCAAAAACCTTGACGGAGTTTGGACGTTTGAACCTTCCTTTGTTGTTTGAAAACACCTTTTGAAATCACAAAAACCTTCTTGTAGAATATTTTTGCCCGCATTTAAAACTTCTGGAAAATTTGAAAACCACCTTCATTTTCTCTCCCAAACTTTCTATTTTTCTCTCAACTTTGAAAGCAAATTGAAAGTGCTTTTGGTGTGAAAAATCAAATGAGTGAAGAGGGTATTTATAGGTGAGGTTTGGGGTGGGTGAAAGGTCATATTAAATAGGGTAATTAAATTGTGCAAGTAGTGGCCATTAATTCTCAAAAAATCGTGGGTTTCGGCTTTTCCGGTCGACCGGTTAGTTGCTCCGGTCGTCTGGTAGTTCGGTTGACACTGCACAGTCTACAGTATTTCTATCATAACTTTTTCTCCGGATATCCGATTGAGGTGATTCAAAGTGCGTTGGAAAGCTAACTCAAAGAGATACAACGTTTCTTTAGATATCATTATCCAATTAGAATGTTATCTATGTCGAAAATGGGTCTCAAAGGAGACTAAAAATATTTGAAGTATACTTTAGCCAAAAAATGAAATACTTTGCATTCCGTCCAATTTTCATCAAATCGTTTTTAAGAAAATACTTTATAAACATCATTTTACCTTTAAACATGTATTAGACTATCTTTTGGGCTTATATTTCCTTTATTGGGCCTAATGTGAAGTTAATCACACAATTATGGGCCTAACTTTATAGAAAAGATTCGGACCTCTACAAAAAATCTTATTTCTTGGTTTTGGATAGAAACCCGGCGCCTAGGCGCCACTTTTTGAACTTGGAGGATCATTTTGTCACTTTCCTAAACTTCAGGGACCGAGCTACAATTTCCTCTAGGTTTTGATTTAAAAATTGAAATTGGGCTTCTGCTGGGTCTTCTTCGTTTTTGTCTCTGCTAGGAGACGTTCCCATTTTCTTCCATTTTTCTCTTATCTTTTCTTTTTCTTTCTTTCTTTTCTTTTTCTTTTCTTTTGCTTGTATATTTTTGGGGAGCTATTCTAGAGCACAAGGAGATTCAATCAAAGATTTGGCAAAGTTTTGGAGAAATCAAGTTCAAGCTCGAAAATAGGGTTTTATCTTTAAACTTTGATTTTCCTCATTTATTTGGTCAAATGTGTAATGTATTGTATAAAATTGGCTAGTTGATTGTGTTGAGATTTGTGGTATTAGTTTAACCTAATTAATTTCTATATTTGCTCTTTGCTCTTTGATTTTAAATTGGGATGATATTGAGGAGTTGCTTCACTTGCTGAATGCCCAGCTTTCCCATGTATAACAAGAGGCAAATATGACGGCAGACTACCTTGGAAAATCAGGCAGTGGAGGATCCTCTACAAATTTATTTTTTGGCGACGAAGTCCTGAGCTTTCTTAGAGGAATATTATATACTAACCGTTTGGAGTTACTTAGTTTTCGGCATTGATATATCTTTTATTTCTAGGACTAAATAACTAAATAAGCATATTGTGAAAATCATGAATTTTTGTGAGGGAAGAAGTCTTTCTCATTTACTGCTTTATTTTTCCACTCATGTAACCACGGTATTCCTCCGCCACACGTGAGAGCAAATTAATAAATGCTCGGAGGTGTCGCCCTCCTTCTACCAAAAAATAAAATAAAATTGCTTATTCTCATGTGTTTTTACTATTGTTTTTATTGCATTTTCATTTATGTGGCCAATAGATTATTGTGTTTAGTGAATTGTATATCGTTTGAGAGAAGATTGTGCATTTTAGACTAAATAGTAGAAACCCTAGGTTTGCATAGTGGATAGAGATATACTACTAGCCCTAAGTGACTCAATCAGCTATTTTCACAAATCTGTAATCGACATAGAGATATAGTAGGTTAAACCAATTAATTATGGTTAATTTCACTCGAGATAGGTAATTAACTAAAATTGAAAAGTCGGGTCTAACATCGTAAGTGAGTAATTGGTTAATTGGTTTGTTGAGAAATTAATTAGACGACGGTTAAATGAAACCATGAATCTCAACCACGTTTTCCTCCAAAATCACCAACCGTTTATGTTTTCTTATTTCGTAGATTTTTAGTTAGTTTTTCTTATTTCAAATCATTGTCTTTATTGTGTGTGTTTATTTTCGTTGTTAGAATTAAATTAATTAGAGTAGAGTAATCTAAAGTATACATTCCTCAAGGAATCGACAATCAGGACTTAAAATGTCCACTTTATTATTTGAACGCGACCCTTGCGCTTGCGTTTTAATATTTTAGAGAACAGAAAACATCAAAGGTTCTATAATCCAAAACACATGACATCCTTAATCTTTTAAAGAACTGACTCTTTCATTAGGATTTGGAAGAGTTGGATCAAACGCAAGAATAACACAAGAACATGAGGTTCTTGGAATTCCATTTGTAGAGACAATTGATAGAAGATCAGGAGACTAGAAACACGACAGCAATCTTGGAAGATGTAGGAGGTAGATCAGGAGTAATTTATGGCAGTAGATCGTGAGTCGGAAGTTAGACAGTGGGTCTTAAAGATTGCAGGAATCACAACAGCTAGAACCACTAAAAGTTGCTAGTCTGAAATCACACTGTAATTCTTATTGTCGATAGTGGAAGTAACTGATTTGATTCCAGAGTTTTTTCCTTGTTGAGTTTCTCCGTCAACATATTTGTATTCTTTACTGCTTTCAATATTACTACAAACCGCGGTATTCAAACTTAGAAATTGGAATTGTATGCTTAATCATCTAGAAACTTATTAAAGTGATTTGTTGTTTTGGTTAGATTAATTCTGCATGTAAGGTCAAATTAAAATCGGGTAACTAGTAACGGTCTAGCTGTATCCCGTAACTTTCATCTACAATGTAGGATACATGGACAATGGGTACGTTGTTCAATTTGGCTAATGTAGACTTTAAAACGATAAACCATCATTGCTTTTACTCGTTCGCGTTGTTCTTACATAAAATCTACACATCAACATGAGCCTCAGAAAAAACATCATAGCCACTCCTCATTCTTATGCTTCAATGATGAGCCCAACAGGAAAAATATACCCACAAGAATGAACGAAGTGAAAACCCAGGAAAAAAAAAGGGGAAAAAAATCAATAAAATACCTAAAAAGGGAGAAAAACGCAATAGAAAAACTTAAAACTTGGAAAAAAAATAAAAAAATTCCTTCATGCCAATCAACAAAGTTCATTTTCTTCAAATAAAGATAGAATTTGGGTTTAATGGGTGTGTGATTATCGATGGGAAAGGAAGTCAGCTTATAGAGGAAATAATTCTTTCCTCTACAAGTTCTATTGAAATACATACTAAAGAAGCCCAATTTCAGTTTAAAGACCAGATTTCATTTTTCCACTTCAAACATAGATGCTCAAAATAAAAGAAATACAATTAATATTATTCACTGACTAAAACATGAAACTGAAATAATGTTCTTGATAACCAAATTAAACGTTTTAATGATGTCACTTATATTGAAGATGGGGACTTCATTGGAAATTTAGGAAAAATGCCTCTTTCATCTGGGAGCCATGCTCGTGGATAGAAAGCATTTCATTTTGTTGATGTTGGGTTTTTTGATACCCAATAATTCGGGCGATGATATAAAATCGATGTTGGATAAATTAAATATCGACACCCAAGACTGATGACCCGACCCAATACTATTTGGGGCCATTAGCCTAATTAATTAGAGTTTCTCATGACCCGATTTTCACTTATTAGATGGCTTAATATGTTTGGCCCACTTATCGTATCCTATTGGGTTGGCCCATTACTGTGATATAACCAATACTATATATCCTATCTCTAATTGCCTTTGCCATATACGTGTGTTTTGTCTTGTGTTTGAGAAAGAGAGAAATCGGCTGCCCTCTTGAGTTTTGTACTCCATCTCACAGTGTCTTCTTCCTTCTTTTTCTCATTCTCACTGAGCCTTTGTGGCACCGCCTTTCTCACTTTTGTGTCCTAAGTGGGTACAATTGAAGCAACCTAAGTGATGGATAGTTGAAAATATAGGGTCTCGATTCTTGGGTGTTTGGTAAGATTACTGAGCCTAAAATACACCTTGGTGGCCATTCTTCCGCAACATTTGGTATTAGAGCCTCGTTGGTGGTGTATTTCGGCCAAGAACTGTCATTAAAATCGCTAGAAATCGCAGCAGAAAACAAAGGAGGAAGCTGTCTAGATTTTGGAATTTTTGCCCGAAGCTTCAAACTTGTTTTTCGGTCAAACGACTGACTTGGTGGAGAAACCAAGACCACCGACGTGCTCAGCAGACCGAGGCGCACCTGAGTGGGAGGCACGTCACTGACGGCGGCAGCGCATGGAGCTCTAGCGTAGGCGTGTGAGGGCGCGTGGGACATCCTTTAGCGACGGTGTCGCCGGGCAGAATCTTTCTATCGTGATTTCTAACAGTTTCATGTTATTACTTTTCTGTTTCAGGTTATATAGTGAAATATGGACGATTTTGCTCCTGCGCGTTAGTGATTCAATTTTTGCTCGGTTGGTTGCTAAAGACCCTAAAGTGATAAATTCGTGTCTCTCATAATTTACGGACTAAGATAGGTCCGCTCTGGCAAATTGGCTTATCCTGTTAAATTTCAGCATTAGCGCGTCATCGTGTGTGATGACAATATGATTGTGGTTACCGTGAAGGGGTAACATTGCTTGTGCCAGAAATTTAGGAATCATTTGCTCTATTTAAAGTTGATTTTGTGCTCTAATTGTCATCTAGTCACTCTGTGAGACCGCGTTGCGTGAAAATTTAAATTTGTGTTATCATATCTTCGTGTTGCATTGATTATCCTGTTAGAACACCTGGACTTAACCCGTTCGAACATTCCCTTGATCTAAGATCGTGAATCTTACGAAACCCTGAAAATTTAGAACGGTGTATACTGTGACCTTAGGATTACTTTGTGTGACCTAATTGTATACTTTGGTTGTTCTGGTTTCTAAAAATGTCTTCGCATTTTGAAGTTGAAATTTTTAATGGGAAATGAGATTTTTTAATTTGACAACAAAAGATGAAGGGAATTTTAGTTCAACAAAAGTTTCAAAAGCCATAGATGGCAAATTTCCTGAAAATTTGAATGAAGCACAAAAAGAAAAATATGATTAACTTGCTTACACTTCAATTATTTTACACTTATCTGACGCTGTCTTGAGGAAAGTTGAAAAACTCGACTCTACAAAAGAACTTTGGGAAAAGTTGGAGAGTTTATATTTGCTTAAATCTACTCCTAATAAGTTGTACTTGTTTGAAAAGTTTTTCAATTTTAAAATGAATCCTTCAAAAGATCTTGATGACGATTTGGATATTTTTAACAAACTTGTTCAAGCTATTGTTAAATGTAATGAAAAGGTGCCTGAAACGTATAAAGCCATTATTTTACTTAACTCTATGCCTGATTCATATAGAGAGATTAAGAATGTCATTAAGTACGGTAAGGATACCTTAACACTCGAGGTTGTTATTGATTCTCTTAGGGGAAAGATGAGAGGTGAGACGAATCTGGCTATAGGGTCGAATGATGACCCTAGTGAGGTTTATTGAGAGTAAACCTAGTTACTGCACTGCATCCGTATGTAATCATTTTTGCATGTGTGTGAGTGCTTGATTCTGTTGCAATGTTGTATGTTACACTTTCAATGTGTTTAAGACTCGTTTACACTTTTTAATTTTTTTAAATTCTAATTTTTAATATTTTATTTGAGATTCGTTTGCACTTTTAAAAAAAATAAAATAAATAACATCTATTTTTTAAATAAATTATTTGAAACCAGTTTGTTGTTTCTTAAAAAGAATTGAGACTATGGTTACAATTACTTCTTTATTCTTCATTTTTTTTTAATAGAATGACATATTCGTCACTTCACAATTTTTTATTGAGAAATTTGATAGAAATGATGGACTACGCATCAAAAGTGTAATTAATAGTGAAATTGCTGAAAAATGAAAGATATGAACTTTATATATATATATATATATATATATATATATATATATATATCACATTTAATTGCACCTTTAATTGTGTAAACCATTATTTCTATCCATCTTCATCCAAATATTTCTCAATATAAAGTTGTAAAATGATGAATATATCATCCCATTTAAATAAAATAAAAAAAAATTATTTTTTTATTTTTTTAATTTCTAAATTTTTAATAATTTATTTGGAATTCGTTTACACTTTTTAATTTTCAATTTTTTAATAATTTATTTGAAACTTGTTTGCACTTGCCCCTCAAAAAATAGATGAAAATGACCTTTACTCAATAAGGAAAACTCCATGTCAGTGTATTCATTGCAAATATTGAGTTGAGAATATAATTCACGAAAATTTAACATATTTAACACACTTTATCTCAGAGAACCTCACTTCCGGTTCTCTATAGTCATACGCTATTCAAATCCATACCTACATCACCTCGAAGTTCGTTTCGAGAACTATATCATAGTCATATCGAATAATTTAAATGGACATTGATGCGTCAAAAGTACGTGTTTATGCACATTGTTATTCTGTAATATTGATTTGTGTATCGAATCATCAATTAGGATCTTGATATTTTTGTTGAAAATTATTCTCTAAGGCATTCGTGGACCATTGTCAAGAAGGTGGGCCATTTTGTAGTCTTCAATTTTTTACTACGTGTACAAGATAATACACGTATACATACTTCTTTTTATAATCTTGATTTGACTTGCAAAATTGCAAGCAAATTTTTTATTAGGAATTATTCGAATGTAAAAATAATCGAGAGGAAAAGGTAGTTTATAGCAAACAACTTTTTAATTAAACTAATAATTGTAGAAATAAATATTATTATTCGTCAAAATAGAATTTACATTACAGTGTTAAATATTTTTAAAATGAATATTTTTACAAGTAAAGGAGACCCTTGTAATTACAGAGAAATAAGAATTATATATGGTAGGAATTTAAAAAAAATTCAGAACTTTTTGGATGTAAAAGTTCCTAAAAAATTTATTAGGAATTTTTCGGATATAAAAATAATCGAGAGGAAAAGCTTATATAACAAACTAATCTTGATTTTACTTGCAAAATTGACGACTTTCATAATAAAATATATGTATTTTCACCAAGATTTACCTTTCTTCAATCATTGACAAAACAATGACTCCATATTTGAAATAAAGAAATGCATCCCAACAGAGCCACCAAAAGATTTATTGAAATCTGTCTGCATCTACATTAAGAGCAAACAAGCATTTCACACACAAAAGAAAATGCAGACTTCACCACAAGCTCACCAAATGCAGTACCAGTTAGGTGAAACCGTTACTGCTGCACTGGGAGGGTGCCTCCTCGTCTAAAGGGGTCACCGTTCAAGCCTTTTTGCGCTGAAATTGCATCCATAACATGATTGATAGTATGAGACCATTGAGTGCCACTAGTAGTCATAGGCGGACCCAGGATGTTAGAGTTGGGAGGTCCTAAAATGAAAGATATTGAGATGAAGGAGGCGGGGGGGGGGGGGGGGGGGGGGGGGGGGGGGGGGGGGGGGGGGGGGGGGGGGGGGGGGGTGAGTACGGGGGTTCGCCCCAGAAATTTTTTTGAGTGAGAAGTCAAAACCATTTGCCAGCTTCCTTTTTAGTCATTGCAGATACTAACAAAAAATATACTCAGCAGTGTGAATTATACTAAAAAAATATACATTGCAGACACTAACAAAATGCCTAACAATGGCATTATGGCAGATTAAATACATTTGTAGACACTAACAATAATCAATAATAGCTAAAATCCTAAATCAAATTTGCAGATTACTAAAAAAAACAACCAGAGTTGCAGATTACTAAATCAAATTTGACCTCTTTACTAAATCAAATTTGCAGATTAAACACATTTGCAGACACTAAATCCACACGAATCCTAAATCCCCAAATTAGAAAACCAGAGGCGAATTTTGTTGGGTATTGGGTTTTGGGGTTAAATGGGTTGGGGGGTTTTGGGTTAAATAGATTGGGGGTTTTTCAAAATTAAAAAAAAAAAAAAAAAAAAAAAAAAAAAAATCTGAAAAAATGGTGTGGTTGTTGACCCTGCGGGACCCCCATGGGTCCGCCTATGCTAGTAGTAGAAGTAATATAGTACCGTGGAGCCAAAACGTGGATTGATAATCCTGCAAAATTGATGCAATGTTTGGGTATTATTTTCGCTTTATTAAAAAGAACAATAAAGAAATTCATATAAAAGTGATTTTATAAAGAAAGTGAGTACTTACTATTACTTGGTTATGGAGTAAGAACGGAGTCAGGAAGGAAGAAGTTGCTTTGTATATTTCTTTATAAAGGGAGCTGACAAAGAGAAGCAAATTAAGGTTCTCGAAAGCTCTCGAAATTATAAAAGAGAGAGAAAGCTTAGCAAAGAACCCTACTTTAGGTTCTCAAAACTACATTGATCAAAAAAAAAAAAAAAAAATAAAATAAAATAATAGAAAAAGCAACAATAACTTTCTACGAAATCGTTGCCTAATTAAGCTGTTTTCATTGAAGCGTGTATATATTATCTAAAAGTGTGTATAACTTTGAATTGTATTCACAATTACTGGAAGTGGAAGTGAAGAATTAATTCAAATTTTTTGAATAAGCTGATCAAACAAGTAATTGTCAACCAAAACTAGCTGATAACAGTGAGCAAGCTGATCATACAAGTAATTGTCAACCAAAACTAGCTGATAACAGTGAGCAAGCTGATCAAACAAGTAATTGTCAACCAAAACTAGCTGATAACAGTGAGCAAGCTGATCATACAAGTAAGTATCAACCAAAACTAGCTGATAACAGTGAGAAACATGAAACATCCAAACTAATGATGATTCATTTCCCACTAATACCTGAAAATTACAGAGAAGTACCAATTCATCCAAACTAATGAAGAAGAGAACTTTTGGGTTGCTCCAATAAAGTTAGACGGATTGTTGGGTCCCTAATAAAGTCAGAACTACTAGTTTTAGTTAAGATAGTTGCAAGTAGCAACTATTGGTGGTGATGAAGATGAGATGATCTTGTACTATTTTTTGAACTGTGATATCCTAGTGTACTAACAAAAGATTCCATCTTGCAGTAATTATGCAGCATTCTTCCTTCAATAAACTAACCTTCCGAACTTCTTATTGGTTATTTAAGCTTCTATTTTAAGAGACTACTTCTTCCTCCAATAAATTAACCTTCCGAACTTCCAGAGACAATTTCCTACTGAAATCCCAAATGAATCATTGGTAGATAAAGCAGTGAGCAACTTAGGAATATTTTAATCTCAAAGGAGCTAAACTAAGTTCATACCAATTGGAGAAGCCAGAATTTGAAGGAGCCGGTGATGATGGCAGTACAAGCTGATCATCTTGATTGTTTGCCCTTAAAACAAATGCAACTCATTTTTCATGAGTAAAACGAAAATACAAAACCACCTCAATTAAACAAAAGAACCTCAAGAAATTTACATTTCCAACTTGGGCTAACTATATGCCCTGGAGTTGAAACTAATGAATCTTAGCCCTTGATCCCTGCAATAGATATCCCAAGTTACGTGGTTGCATATAGCAGGGGTGTCGCAAACCCTAGTCGACAGAGAGAACCCTTGTAACGACCCAATTTTTTTTTTATTTGAATCATTACTAAATATTACATTCAATAATTAAATAAACACATTAAACATCACAACATGAGAATTTTAGTTCTACCAATAATAAATCATATAGAAAGCTTGAAAATTACATTCAAGATTCAAATTAACAAATCCGCATGATAACAAAACTAAAATAATGCCGAAAAATAAAATTCAAAGTCACGTTACACCGAATTTAATTTATTGAGTTCCATAAATCCTGGTACCACGACTGCACCTCATTGCCCGTCAACCAACTACATGTTCTAATCTGTGAGGAGTAGAGGAAAATGGTGAGTACATGAAAATTCTCAATACACAAAATTAATGGTATGATACCGAAATAAAATATTTAGAATATGTGTCGAAAATATCATACCGTCATCATATCTTTAGAAATCGGTAAGAGTTCAATACATATCATATCATAGATACTAGATGGCCATATCATATCTTTAACTTTCATAAGTATAATAATTTAACAACATGGAAAAATAATTTTAATGGGACAACCACAACCGCACCTCATTATCCTACCTTGTAAACTTGCTTTAATTTTTGGAAGACGAAACAACAAAATCACGTTCCATTTTTTATTTTTATTTTTGCCTCTTCTGTGTTTACCGTGCATGCATATAGTGTAGAAAAGTTGTTACTTTCATAAGATATATTATATCATAAAACTCTATAAAAAGTGGGATAGAGATATTGGACTTTGCATAGAAAATGACATGTTTCAACCATACGTCTCTATAATGTAAAACGAGATATCTCAACCAACAACTTTATGGGACACGTGGCATGCTAGAAAATTTTACACCAAAATATAATAATAATAAAATAAATTTAATTGACAAATTATTCATCAACTCCTATCAATTCTAAAAAATCAAAACCACTAAGTCAAAACCACATTTTCCATTCAAATCACACGTGGCCTCACCCCAAATAAAATACAATATTTTATTTATATACACACCAAAATATAACTTCTATAAACTGTAATATCTTGGGTCTTATCCGATTAAACTTTTTCTCGAGCCTAATATACATGATACGAGCTATCCAACGAGCCCAATATTGACATATTTATCATTACTCTATCAATATTTAAATATTTGAAATATATCACTTTAGTCCCAAACCTTCCAAAGTAACAAAAATGCAGCATATAAAATTACTAATTCTATATTATGAAAATATTTGGGACTTTAATATCTCCCTTCCTTAAAATATTTTTGTCCTCGCAAATTACATTGGTTAAACGAAGAGTTCTAGATAATGAGTTTTAAGCTCATCTTCTTTCTCCCAAGTTGACTCGTCAACTTCATGATTTCGCTATTGGACCTTGACCAGGGGGACTTCTGTAACGCCCCGACCCCAGTGGATCGGAACGCTACTTACTTTACTTAACTTAACCGGTGGTTTAGTAACAAGTGTACATATCTTAGCGGAAGCTTAAATCTTAACAAACATTCTTTTTGAAGGATATTGGATTAAAACACTTTATAACTTTCCAAAATCACGGAATATAATTTATTTGATAAAATCATGACTTGTTCAAGATACTCAAAAGAAATAACATTGAAAATAACATTTGAAACATTAAAAACTTTAAATCTAAATCACTTGTTCACGGGGTTCCCATAGGCTTATTGTATCTCCTTCTATCTCTTCCATTATCCAACCCGGTGCATCAACATTTAATCTGTAGATATAGGGTAGAAACCCGTGAGTTGAAAACTCAATAGGCGTCATAGGTGCAATCGTGATTAAGCTAAACATTTCATAACAATTAACATTAGAACTTCCATAAAACATGCCGTACCCGGAGGTACCATTTGACATGAAAATGTATGCCGTACCAACGGAACCATTTGACATGAAAGGTGCATGCCGAACCGAAGATACCATTTGACACACAACATTAACCTTTAAATGTATGCCGTACCTACGGAACCATTTGACATGAAAGGCATATGCCGAACCGACGATACCATTTGACACACAACATTAGCCTTTAACATATAACATTACTTGCTAGAAATTATAACTTAAACACGTATAACAACTTTATGCACCTCTACCTACCTCGATTTGATGCTTGATGAACTTTGAAAAACTTTGGATGAACTTCAAAACTTTGACGAAGTTTGGACGTTTGGACCTTTCTTTATTGTTTGAAAACACCTTTTGAAATCACAAAAACTTTCTTGCAGAATATTTTTGCCCACACTTAAAACGTCTGGAAAACACTTTGAAAAATCACCTTCATTTTCTCTCCCAAACTCTCTATTTTTCTCTCAACTTTGAAAGCAAATTGAAAGTGCTTTTGGTGTGAAAAATCAAATGAGTGAAGAGGGTATTTATAGGTGAGGTTTGGGGTGGGTGAAAGGTCATATTAAATAGGGTAATTAAGTAGTGCAAGTAGTGGCCATTAATTCAAAAAAAAAATCGTGGGTTTTCTGCTTTTCCGGTCGACCGGTTAGTTTCTCCGGTCGACCGGTTGTCCGGTTGTCACTGCACAGTTTCCAGTATGTTTATCATAACTTTTTCTCCCGATATCCGATTGAGGTGATTCAAAGTGTGTTGGAAAGCTAACTCAAAGAGCTACAACCTTTATTCAGATATCATTTTCAAATTCGAATTTTTTCTATGTCGAAAATGGGTCTCAAAGGAGGCTAAAAATATTTGAAGTATACTTTAGCCATAAAATAAAATACTTTGCATTCCGTCTAATTTTCATCAAATCGTTTTTAAGGAAATACTTTATAAACATCATTTTACCTTTAAACATGTATTGGACTATCTTTTGGG
Source organism: Osmanthus fragrans (assembly GCA_019395295.1). Classification (NCBI taxonomy): domain Eukaryota; kingdom Viridiplantae; phylum Streptophyta; class Magnoliopsida; order Lamiales; family Oleaceae; genus Osmanthus; species Osmanthus fragrans. Next base: position 14,661,891 of record CM033361.1, read on the forward strand.
CTTATATTTCCTTTATTGGGCCTAATGTGAAGTAAATCACACAATTATGGGCCTAGTTTTATAGAAAAGATTCGGGCCTCTACATCCCTCCTCCCTTATAAATTTCATCCTCGAAATTTACCTTACAATTGGGCAAGGAGTGCGGGATACTTGACTTTAACTTCTTATTCCTTTTCCCACGTAGCTTCTTCCATTCCGTAATTATTCCACTGTATCTTAACCAGTTGAATCTCTTTATTCCTTAGTTTATGCACTTTTCGATCCAGTATCTTAATTGGTGATTCCTCATAAGATAAATCCTTTTGTACTTCTAGGGTCTGATAACTTATCACATGATTAGGATCGTGCACGTATTTCTTTATCATTGATACGTGGAACACATTGTGTACCGCTGACAATTCAGGTGGCAAAGCTAATCGGTAAGCCACGTTCCCAACCTTATCAAGTATCTCGAAAGGTCCAATATACCTGGGTCGTAGCTTGCCTTTCTTTCCAAATCTAAGTACACCTTTCATTGGTGCTACCTTTAGAAAAACTTTGTCTCCCACTTGAAACTCTAAATCATTTCTTCTCATGTCAGCATAGCTCTTCTGCCGATCCTGTGCTGCCTTTATCCTTGCTCGGATATGATCGATCGCTTCAACTGTCCTTTCAACTATTTCTGGTCCCAAAATTCTCTTTTCCCCGACTTCGTCCCAATGAACAGGGGATCTACATCTTCTTCCATAGAGAGCTTCATACGGTGCCATTCCAATAGTAGCTTGAAAACTATTGTTATAAGCAAATTCTACTAGGGGTAAGTATGACTCCCAACTACCACCTAGATCCAAAACACATGCTCTCAACGTGTCCTCTAAAGTCTGGATGGTCCTTTCAGACTGTCCGTCAGACTGCGGGTGATATGCTGTACTGAAATTCAGCTTCGTTCCCATAGCTGCTTGTAAGCTTTTCCAGAATTTAGATGTAAACCTTGGGTCTCTATCAGACACAATAGACACAGGTACACCGTGTATCCTTACTATTTCTTTTATATACAATTGTGCCAACTGGTCCATACTGAAAGTCATTTTCATTGGAAGAAAATGAGCTGCCTTCGTCAATCGGTCTACTATAACCCATATAGCATTGTGTCCTTTTGCTGACTTGGGAAAACCAACCACAAAATTCATTGTGATGTTTTCCCATTTCCATTCAGGTATCTCTAAAGGATTCAGCAATCCTGCTAGTCTTTGGTGTTCCACCTTAACCTGCTGACATACTATGCATTTATGCACGTACAGTCTGATACTCCTTTTCATGTTTTCCACCAGAATGTATCTCAAAGGTCTCGATACATTTTCGTACCACCGGGATGTGCGGTGTACGGGGTGGAATGAACTTCTTTTAATATCTCGTTCCTCAAATCCTCATTCTTAGGCACGCAGATTCTTCCTTTAAACATCAGTGCTTGGTCTGCGGCTATTCCAAAATCTTTCCTCTTATCTGTTCCAACTTCTTCCTTGATCTTCATCAAGAACAGGTCATTACCTTGTGCTTCTATAATTCGCTCTCGAAGAGTAGGTCGAATTGTCAAAGCTGCTAATCTCCCTGTGACGTGTCTTGGTGTGGTAACCATCTCAATCTTCAATCTTTTCAAGTCCTTTTCTAACTCCATTTGACAAGTGAGTAATGACGTCAACTGTCCGGTCAATGTCCTACTCAAAGCGTCGGCCACCACATTTGTCTTACCTGGATGGTAGTGAATGGTACAGTCGTAATCATTCACTAACTCTAACCATCGTCTCTGTCTCATGTTTAGTTCCTTCTGTGTGAAGAAATATTTTAAGCTCTTATGATCCGTATAAATTTCACACCTACTTCCGTACAAGTAGTGTCGCCATATTTTCAATGCGTGTACTACCGCCGCAAGCTCTAAATCATGCGTCGGGTAGTTCTGCTCATGCTTCTTCAATTGTCTTGAAGCGTAGGCTACTACCTTTCCATTCTACATCAGTACACATCCTAGCCCTTTCTTGGATGCATCACTGTATATAACAAACCCTTCTGTTCCCTCAAGTATTGTTAACACAGGCGCAGATATCAGCCTCTGCTTAAGTTCTTGAAAATTCTTCTCACAGATATCCGTCCATTGAAATTTGACTCCCTTTCTTGTAAGCTGCGTCATTGGGCTAGCTATCTTGGAAAATCCTTCAATAAACCTTCGATAATATCCGGCCAATCCTAGAAAGCTCCGTACTTCACCAGCATTAGTCGGCGCCTTCCAGCTAGTTATTGCTTCCACTTTTGCTGGATCTACTTCAATCCCTTGGGCAGTGACTACATGTCCAAGAAATCCAACTTGTTCAAGCCAGAATTCACACCTTGAATTTGGTATAAAGTTTCTCCTTGCGTAGCACCTCTAGGGCTACTCTTAGATGCTCTTCATGTTGCTCCTTACTCTTGGAGTATATCAAAATGTCGTCAATAAAGACTATAACAAATTGATCGACATGCTGATGAAATACTCGATTCATCAGATCCATGAATACTGCTGGTGCATTGGTTAATCCAAATGGCATCACCGTAAACTCGTAGTGTCCATAACGAGTCCTGAAAGCTATCTTAGGTATATCCTCTGTCTTCACTTTTAATTGATGGTACCCAGATCGTAAATCGATATTGGAAAATACCTTGGCTCCTTTCAGTTGATCTAACAGATCCTCGATTCTTGGGAGTGGGTACTTATTCTTGATGGTTAATCGATTCAACTCCCTGTAATCGATACACATCCTCATGCTTCCATCTTTCTTCTTCACGAACAGCACTGGTGCACCCCATGTAGATATGCTTGGTCGTACGAATCCCATATCAAGGAGTTCCTGTATTTGCTTCATTAACTCTTATAGTTCCTTCGGAGCCATTCTATATGGGGCTTTCGACACTGGTGCTACTCTAGGAATTAGCTCTATGGTGAATTCCACTTGCCTATCTGGTGGAATACCAGATAGCTCTTCTGGAAACACATCTCCGAACTCCCGTACTACTAGTATGTCCTCAATCTTTACTGTCTCCTGTTTCCCTCCTAGGATATTTACCAAATATCCTTGACAAGCTCATTTCCTCAACATCTTCTCAGCTTGTAAAGTCGATACTAGTCGAATAAAAGGTTTCGTCTTGATCCCAAAGAAGGAAAATGGTTCCTCTCCTGGTTTCTGAAATAATACTTCCCTTTCATTACATCGGATGGTGGTATAATTACTACCCAACCAATCCATGCCTAGTATTACATCGAATTCATTCATCTCTATCATGTATAAGTCTGCTTCCATAAGTTTTTTCTCAACTTCAATACTAACAGATTTGACTATCTTATCAGTACTCAAAGGGTTACCTGTAGGGATACTAACTTCTAATATACCTTCCGATTTATCACAGGTAATACTAGACTTAGCCATAAAAATCGTCGATGCAAAGGAGTGCGTAGCTCCTGAATCAAATAGTACATAAGCAGGCATATTGGCTATCAATAGAGTACCTGCTATGACGTTCGAGTTCTCCTCTGCCTCCTTCTGAGTCAGTGCGAAAACTCATGCTTTCCCCTTCTGATCTTGATCCTTGCTGTCATCCTTTTTCGGTGCAGACATGGGACAATCCCTGTGATATGTCCTGGCTTCTCGCATCGGTAACAAACATTCTTCCCTTGCAGACATTCGCCACGATGCGTCCTTCCACACTTAGCACATGGTGCAATAACCGGCACTATGCTCTTATTGGTATTGGCTCCGCCATTAGCCCTCTTGTTCTGCCACTTGCTTTTTCCTTTATCTTGGTCGTTCCACCTTCGTTTCCCAAACTGCCCTTTATCCTACCGGTTGTCCAATTGAACCGATTTCTCCAAATTGGCCTTCTGATACCAGATTGCATGAGCTCGTTCCAACATTCCTCGGTAAGACGTGAAATCATGGAACATAAGGATCATACTCATGTCCGAGTTCAGCCCTTGCTCGAACCGTCGGACTTTCTTCGCCTCCGTGTCTACCAGGTGTGGAGCATACCTTGAAAGCTGATCGAACTTTCGCTCATAGTCCATCAAGGTCATACTTATTGAAATCAGGATACATAATAGTTTGATAAAATTGGCATGAAAGAAGACATCATAAGGAAATGAGAATATCTAGATCTCTAATCCCTATGAGTTTTACGAAGCTTCCTTGGTGGAGTTTCATCTTCGGAAGAATCTTTCGCCTCAGGCCCGGACTCTATATCTATCACCACTTGTGGTTCTAGTTCAGGCTCCTGCTCTTCCTCGGGTTCCTCTTCAGGGTCTTCTTCCTCAGCCACAGGTTCTTCCTCAGGCTCCTCATGGATTACATCATCCCATAAGTCTATCAGGGCATGGCAATATCTCTCGAACTCGAACAAATTTGGGTTGCCTTCTAACATTTCATCTCTAACTGTGACTCCCATATCTCCCCATTGAGATGGGAGGGAATGTATGAGGTTATTTATGGCTTCAATATGGGTGATCTCCATACCAGCATTAATCGCCCTCATGCATCGCTCGTAGATGTCATGTACATGATCGCTAAGCGGTCGGTTAGGATCCGTTACATAGTTCTCATAAGCATGGATAGCAATTCTACGGTTTAAATCTGCCCTAGCCGTAGTCTTCCTTGCCGTTTGTAAATATCTAACCATTCTGTCACATAAATGCTCAATTATGCCTTTTATCACATAACATCATAACATACATTTCCTTTATTCCCATAACTTTAAGTTTTAGCTCAAGTCCAATACATATCTTTGAAACAGCACATTTAACTTTAACATAAAAATGTGCCATAACTTATCAAAGCATCAAATCATAACTTCCATAAACATAACTTCCATAACTTTAAACTTTGCACATACCTGGGTTGTAGGATGAGATTCGATGGATGAATACAATATGCCATGGAAACTTTTAAATTTTTTTTTTTGAAAACATACTTGGTCTACAGATCCGGTTTACAAACCATTGCTCTCATACCACGCTGTAACGCCCCGACCCCTAGTGGACCGGAACGCTACTTACTTTACTTAACTTAACCGGTGATTTAGTAACAAGTGTACATATCTTAGCGGAAGCTTAAATCTTAACAAACATTCTTTTTGAAGGATATTGGATTAAAACACTTTATAACTTTCCAAAATCACGGAATATAATTTATTTGATGAAATCATTAACTTGTTCAAGATACTCAAAAGAAATAACATTGGAAATAACATTTGAAACATTAAAGACTTTAAATCTAAATCACTTGTTCACCGGGTTCCCATAGGCTTATTGCATCTCCTTCCATCTCTTCCATCATCCAACCCGGTACATCAACATTTAATCTGTAGATATAGGGTAGAAACCCGTGAGTTGAAAATTCAATAGGCGTCATAGGTGCAATCGTGATTAAGCTAAACATTTCATAACAATTAACATTAGAACTTCCATAAAACATGCCGTACCCGGAGGTACCATCTGACATGAAAATGTATGTCGTACCAACGGAACCATTTGACATGAAAGGTGCATGCCGAACCGAAGATACCATTTGACACACAACATTAACCTTTAAATGTATGCCGTACCGACGGAACCATTTGACATGAAAGGCACATGCCGAACCGACGATACCATTTGACACACAACATTTGTAACGCCCCAATTTTCATAAGACTTTCTTGAGCATTACGAAAATAATTCAATAACCCTTTTGACATAGATTGCGGAAACGATAAAATTTTATTCTCTAAATAAGCAGAGCATTCATAAATAATCATAGAATCATGTCTTAAATAAAAACAATTTAAACATTCTCCAAACAAGCTAATAAATTTAAAATGCAGAAATTTAGAAATTTTATTTGTTTAAGATCCCTTGGCAGTCCGGTGCACCATCTCGCCACAGTTCCAGTCGACCCGAACTAACCTGAAAATTTTGTAAGAGTGAGTATTTTTAAAACACCCAGTAAGATACGTGCGATTTCCATAAGCGATTATATCACAATAATATAAACAATTCATACCACATTTTTCTTTAGTGGGTATATCGGTGACCAATCGAGATACCCATCATTTCTCATTTCTCATTCATCATTCTGAATTCCCGAAGGATTTCACATTTCTCATTTGGGTCGAACCCGAAGGTCCACTGGCAATCCATGCATAAGTTATTGAACATAAAAACATATGGAAATATAACACTTGCACATATGTATCTTACCTCGTTGGATGAAAATAATTGTGGGACCTCGTTGAATAATTGCCGGAAGAGAAATTTCACGTTACAGAAATATTTTTGCTATTGTCATGTCTTAGAGGCTTATGACGGATTCTACCTCAACGTGGTGTAAGCAACGTCGTCATATATATATAGGAAAATTCTGAAACCTAATGGAACTTAATTTGGTATAATTGGTGCTAATTATGGCTCAAATCTTTTGGCAACAAATTGGATGTGATTGGTACCAATTAATAAATCTTTGGCATCCAATCATATATAATAAATATGTAGCCGATCCTCTCTGATTTCATAAAAAGGAAAACTATACAATCTCTGACAAGTAAAATAAATGGTGGGACATGGTATGATTGCCTTGTAAGGAAAAATTTGACTTTAAATATAATATTTAAACTTTCATTCATTTTGCTAAATAGTTATGGAAAGGGACAAACATTGATTTGCTGTGCACGAAAAACCCAAATTGATTTTATTGGATTGCCATAGATAATATATTATTACCACCTTGCAAAAATCATAAAGGATTCACGTGTACTAATAGAAAAATAGATCAAGTTACTGTAGGTTTCGAATGAAAAAAAAAACAGAAGACATGATTAAATTCTTCCCAAATTTAAAGATACGTGATTATAAAATATTGGATCCTTTTACTAATTACCTTAAAATAAAAGGGTACATTATTAAGTAATAAAAATATGTATATATTAAATATGTTTCTTCTACTTGGGCTTAAATCACACGATCTTACATCTACTTGGGCAATTGGGCCTATCATACATTATTCAAGATGGGGGACATAATGAGCCCAGCAAAATTTGATATATTTCATCTCTAAATATTTGGCCCAAATAAAATAGGAATTTAAATCCATCAATTTCTCAAAATAGCATATGAAATAAATAGATTTTTATTTCAAAAGTTTCGGGGTGTTACAACATTAGCCTTTAACATATAACATTACTTGCTAGAAATTATAACTTAAACACGTATAAAAACTTTATGCACCTCTACCTACCTCGATTTGATGCTTGATGAACTTTGAAAAGAACTTTGAAAAACTTTGGATGAACTTCAAAACTTTGACGAAGTTTGGACGTTTGGACCTTTTTTTATTGTTTGAAAACACCTTTTGAAATCACAAAAACCTTCTTGCAGAATATTTTTGCCCACACTTAAAACTTCTGGAAAACACTTTGAAAAATCACCTTCCTTTTCTCTCCCAAACTCTCTATTTTTCTCTCAACTTTGAAAGCAAATTGAAAGTGCTTTTGGTGTGAAAAATCAAATGAGTGAAGAGGGTATTTATAGGTGAGGTTTGGGGTGGGTGAAAGGTCATATTAAATAGGGTAATTAAGTAGTGCAAGTAGTGGCCATTAATTCAAAAAAAAATCGTGGGTTTTCTGCTTTTCCGGTCGACCGGTTAGTTTCTCCGGTCGACCGGTTGTCCGGTTGTCACTGCACAGCTTTCAGTATGTTTATCATAACTTTTTCTCTCGATATCCGATCGAGGTGATTCAAAGTGAGTTGGAAAGCTAACGCAAAGAGCTACAACCTTTATTCAGATATAATTTTCAAATTCGAATGTTTTCTATGTCGAAAATGGGTCTCAAAGGAGGCTAAAAATATTTGAAGTATACTTTAGCCATAAAATGAAATACTTTGCATTCCGTCCAATCTTCATCAAATCGTTTTTAAGGAAATACTTTATAAACATCATTTTACCTTTAAACATGTATTGGACTATCTTTTGGGCTAATATTTCCTTTATTGGGCCTAATATTGAAATTTACCTTGTTTGGCAGAAAATAGGCTGACTTCATAAACCGATCAACTAGTACCCAAATAGCATTGTGACCTATTGCTGATCTAGGAAAACCTACCGTAAAGTCCATCACTATGTGTTCCCATTTCCATTCTAGAATATCCAGCGATTTCTATAGTCCTGGTGGCCTTTGTAGTTCTCCCTTGACTTGATGATAAACAATACATTTCTCCACGAACAGACAAATTCCTCTCTTCATGTTTCTCCACCAAAATATATCCCAAAGATCTCAATACATTTTTGTATCGCCTGGATGTGCAGCATTCGGGGGTGGAGTGAGCCTCTTCCAACATCTCGTTTCTTATACTTTCATCCTTAGGTACACACAACCTTCCTTAAAAAGTCAGGGCGATATTTGCAGATACTTCAAATCCTATACGTTTGTTTGTACAAACCTCAGCCTTAATCTTCCGCAGAAACGAATCCTTATCCTGTGCTTCCTTGATTCAATCCCGAAGAGTAGGTTGAATCATGAATGCTTTTATTCTTGCTGTAGTCTGGGTCGGCGGAGTGACGACTTCTAATCTCAGTTTCTCAAAGTCCATTATCAATTGTTCCTGCGTCGTGGGTAAAACTACTAAATGTGATCATGTCTTCTTGGGACTACGTTTTTCGTACCCGGATGGTAAAGAATTGCACAGTCATAATCTTTCACTAATTCCAACCATCTTCTCTATCTTATATTCAGTTCATTTTGTGTGAAGAAGTATTTGAGACACACTTCCTACAATAAAGCTGATGACGCCATATCTTTAAGGCGTGAACTATCACGACAAGCTCCAAGTCGTGCTTTGGATAGTTCAGTTCATACTGCTTCAACTGTCTCGAGGCATAAGCAACCACTTTTCCATGTTGCATCAGAACATAGGCCAAACCCTGCTTGGAGGCGTTGCTATAAATTACAAACCCATCAGAACCTTCAAGTATCGTCAAGAGCTAAGACTAATCTCTGCTTGAGTTCCTGAAAACATTTTTCACATTTTTTGTCCGCTGAAACTTCACAGCCTTTCTAGTCAACTGAGTCATCGACCCTGCTATCTTTGAGAAACCCTCAATAAATCTCGTATAACAGCTAGCCTACCTTAAGAAACTGCGAACTTAACCTACACTGGTTAGTCTAGGCCAATTTGTTAATACTTTCACTTTAGCTGAGTCTACCTCAATACCCTGAGCGGTAACCACATGACCTTACTCGATCGAGCCAAAATTCGCACTTCTTTAATTTGGCATATAATTTCTTTTTCCTCAAAGTTTCGAGTACTACTCGGAGTTGTTCTTCATACTGCTTATTATCTTTAGAGTACACGAGTATATCGTTAATAAATACTACGATGAACTGGTCTAAGTACTGATGGAACACTCGGTTCATTAGATCCATAAATACAGTTGAATCATTGGTCAAACCAAAAGACATAACTGTGAATTCATAATGTCCATAACGAGTTCTCAAAGAAGTTTTCGGTATATCACTTGCCTTGATCTTCAGCTAATGAGACCTCGACCTCAAGTCAATCTTCGTTAACACTGTTTCACCTCTTAACTGGTCGAATAAATCTTCTATTCTTGGCAGCAGGTATCTATTTTTGATAGTGAGATGGTTCGATTCTCGATAGTCAATGCATTCATACTCTCATCCTTCTTCTTCACGAAAAGTACTAGAGCGCCCCAATGAGATACATTCGGTCGAATGAAACCGTTTTCCAACAACTCATCCAATAGTAACTTCAATTTTTGAAGTTCTTTTGGTGTCATCCTACATGGGGCCTTAGAAACTGGTGTTGCTCCAGGGACCAAGTCGATTGTAAATTCCACATGTCTATCCTGTAGAATGCCACGTAGATCTTTTGGGAATACATCTTCAAAGTCTCGCACAACACTAATATCATACATGGTTGTTTCTGTATGTTAGGACCTGACGATATTAACCAAGAATCCCCGAATGACTTCTTTCTCAACATCTTCTCCACCTATAAAGTCGATACAAGGCGAGGTAAAGACTTGCACTTTGCCCTAAAGAAACGGAATTCCTCCTCTCCAGGTCGATGAATTAACACTTCTTTCTCATGACATCGAATGGTCATATAATTGAGTCCTAACCAGTCCATGCCTAAAATAACATCGAAATCTTTCATCTCCAAAAGGTATAAGTTTTCCTGCAGTATTTTCCCGTCAATCTCTATCTTCATAGCCTTAGTCATCTGATTTTTACAAAGAATTCTTCCTAAAGGGATGCTAACTTCTAATTCATTGTCCATTTTCACACATGTAAAGTTAGACCTAGCGACGAAAGATGCAGAGATAAAAAAATTTGTAGCTCCAGAGTAAAAAAGTACGTAAGTAGGTACATCAGATAATAATAGAATACTTCTGTTTGTAATTATATTGTTATACTTAACGACGAAGAATGCAAAATCGAAGAACAATAATAGGTACTTCAAATAAACTACCTGCTATTACATTCGGATCCTATTCCGCCTCATGCTGATTCAGTGAAAAAAACTCGAACATTCCCCTTCTTGTTCTTGTCCTGGTCATCATCTTTCTTCTTTTGAGGCTCTGTATGGTTAAGAGCAATGTGTCCCGGTTTACCACACCGAAAATACATGTTATTCCCAAGTAAGCATTCACCTTTATGAAGTTTTTTACACTTAGGACAAGGGGTAACACTCCCACTCGTCCCACCGATACGAATTTTCTAGCAGCTCTCGAGAAAAACATCCATAACTTGAATTTTCCACAATTACAATTTATGATTCCAAATCCAAGTGATAGATAACTCATATGTCTATCATCTCCAACTGGAATCACCTCAAAATTTCAAGTATTTTGGTCTGTGTGAATTTTTAAACTTAGGCCAGAAACTGAAAATATTTAAATCCTGGAGTTGCAACTCAAATGAACCACCATAAAAATATTCAATCAACCATAAAACAATTTCACCGACAACTAAGTCTTCAATCTTTAAAGAAATACTAATTTAAAATTTCCCAAATTTAAATAATTGTTCGAACAAAACATGACTCAAATGATGTCTTTAGGAGCTCACATAAAAGCACCACAGCTCTCCTCCACGCTGCCATTGATCGCCGTAATATGAAAATGTTGGGCATATTATACTTTAAGCATATATTCATGTCATTCAAACTTTAATAGGTAGCATATCAATGATCAGACGACGTACCAACGTTTGGTGCACTACTATGCCACCAAGTTCATATTTCTAGTGCACTACTACACCACCGGCTCATATTTAACTCCATAAAAAGCCACATATAACGTATAATCACATTTATACATGCTGAAATTTTAACATGAACTGAATTATAATGGGGTTTGAGTTTACCTCTGTTGAAACAATATGAAAGTTTGGGCACTGCGTCCTTTTACTTGGATTTTAATTCGTGGGCTACTTGATCCGTGTATAAATATTTTGTTGCTGTGTAATGAAAGGAAAATAGGTGGAATAATTAAGTAATATGATGGTAGAACCCGGTAGACCAGTTGTTGTGAACGTAGGAGTCTTTTGCATGAATCCTAATGGCATTAGACTTCTAAAAATTCAGTGTTTTATCCTTAATAGATATTAAAAATATTAATTTGTTCTTATCCAAATTAACTTCTTCTCGAACCTAATATATACATTATTAATTACGACCTATCAAACAAGTCCAATATTGCTATATAAATTTTCACAGCTTCAATAATTGAATAATCAATCTCGCGATATTAAGCATTCGCTAGAAATTAGAAATCTTAACTAAATTATGACTTGCGTGAATACTAACTCTATCAAAATTAAGCAACAAAGGCCCAACTTAAACTTAAGATAATTTATCCGACAATATTTTCAAGGCAACAAGTAACTGACATGGACTAGACAAAGTTAGCATACTAAATGCATGGCCACTTAAAGCACGTAAATTGGGAATAATATGCAGCGACGCAAATTTCTTTCTTATAAAAATTTAGAGAAAAACTATCATTTAGATATAAAAAATTTCGGTCGCTACAACCCTTCCTCCTTGGATTAAATCTCGTCCTTGAAATTTAACTTATTTGGTCGTAAATCTCTGGGTACTTGATCTTGATTTATTCTTCTTTCTCCCAAGAAGCCCCTTTTATTATATGATTACCCTACCGGTCCTTTACTAATGGCACTTCTCTGATTCTCAACAAGTGAACTTTCCTTTCTAATATCTAGATTGGTGATTTTTCGTACGTTAGATCTTTCTGTAAATCCACCAATTGATCCTTGATCACATGACTTGGGTCATGAAGATATTTCCTCAACATAGAGACATGAAATACATCATGCACAACTGATAATTTTGGTGGCAATACCAATCGATATGCCGCATCTCCAACTTTTTCTAAAATCTCAAATGGATCAATAAATCTTGGTTTCAACTTCTCCTTCTTTCCAAATCGTAGTACACCTTTCATGGGTGCCACCTCTAGAAAAACTTTATATCCAACCTCAAACGTCAATTCCTTCATTCTCTCGTCGTCACAACTTTTCTGACGATTTTGAGCTGTCTCAATTCTCATTCAAATCTTTTCAATAGCCTCGACTGTCTTCATTCAAATCTTTTCAATAGCGTCGACTGTCTTCTCAACGAGTTCTGGACCTAGCTTCCTTTCACCCACTTCATCGCAGCACACTGGCAAACGACATCGCCTACCATATAAGGCCTCGTACGGCGCCATCCCAATAGTAGTTTGAAAACTGTTATTTTAGGCAAATTCTACCAACAGTAAGTGAATTTCCCAATTTCCACCCTAATCTAAGATACAAGCTGTCAACATATCTTCCAAAACTTGGATGGTTCGCTTAGATTACCCATCTGTCTGAGAGTATTAAGGAATACTAAAAGTCAACATAGTCCCCATTGTTGTTTGTAAACTTTCCAAAACTTTGATGTAAACCTTCCAAAACTTTGATGTAAACCCGGGATCTCTATTCGATATAATCGACACTGGTATTATATGGAGTCTAACTATCTCTCTAACATAGAGCTGTGCAAATTGATCCATATTAAAATTCATTCTGATAGGGAGAAACTGAGCGCACTTTGTCAATTAATCCACTATTACCCAAATAGCTTCATAACCCTTCGCTGACCTAGGAAGCCCCACTACAAAGTCCATTGTTATTTTCTCCCACATCCATTTTGGTAGATCTATAGGATTCAATAGCCCTAATGGCCTCTGATGCTCTGCTTTAACCTGCTGACAAACAAGACACCTTGATACGAATCAGGCTATTCTCTTTCATATTCCTCCACCAAAATGAACTACGTAGATCTTGATATATTTTGGTCTCACCTGGGTGTGCTACATAAGGGAAATAGTGAGCTTATGTCATAATCTCATTTCGAAGTCCTTCATATTTACGTACACATAGTCGACCTCTATACATTAATGCTTCATCTTCAACTATCTCAAAATCTTATCATTTTCTGTGTTTCGACCGTAGCCCTCATCTTTTTGAGGAATTGGTCATTCTTCTGGGCCTCTATTATTTTGGCCCTGAGTATTGGCTTTAGAGTTAATGCTGCTACCATTGTCATTGTTCGAGCTGAGGGCATTAGCACCTCAATTTTCAAATTTTCAAGGTCTTTAATTAGCTGCTCTTGATCTGTTCTCAAAACTGATAACTAGCCCACATTATTCCTACTTAGTGTGTTTGTGACTACATTAGGCTTGCCAGGATGGTAATGGATAGTGCAATCATAGTCCTTTACTAGCTCCAGCCATTGTCTTTATCTCATCATAATTAACTCCTTCTAAGTGAAAAAAGTATTTAAGACTATTATGGTCAGTGTAGATTTCACACTTGCTCCCATACAAGCAGTGACGCCAAATTTTAAGAGCATGAACCACTGTTGCAAGTTCTAAATCTTCCGTCGAATAGTTTTTCTCATACTGCTTCAACTACCTTGATGCATAAGCTATCACCTTTCCGTTCTCCATTAACACACACCCCAATCCCAACTTAGCTCCATCACTATAAATAACAAACCCATCTGAACCTTCGGTACAACTAATACTAGAGCAGAAACTAGTCTTTTTTATTAATTCTTGAAAGTGTTTCTCACACCTTTCTGACCAAAAGAACTTTAACTCCTTTCAGGCTCAACTGTGTTAAAGGCCCTGCCATTTTTTAGAAACCTTCAATGAATCGTCGATAGTAGCCTACTAAACCTAGAAAACTCGTCACTTCTCCTCCATTAGTAGGTACCAGCCAGTTATTCAATGCATCAACCTTAGCTGGGTCTACTTCAATTCCATGGGCAATTACTACATGACCTAGAAATCCTACACGATCTAACCAAAACTCACACTTTTTTGAAATTTGAGTAAATATTTTCCTTGCGTAAAGTCTCCAACTTTGCTCTTAGATGTTCCTTGTGGTCCTGACCATCCTTTGAGTATACAAATATATTATCGATAAACACAATGACAAATTGGTCTAGATAATGTTGAAATATTCGATTCATTAAGTCCATAAACACTGTAGGGACATTACTTAAGCGGAAGGGCATAACTTTAATGCATAGTGCCCATAGCGAGTTCGGAATGATGTCTTTGATATATAACTATGTTTAATCTTTAACTGATGGTAGCCCGATCTCAAGTCAATCTTTAAAAACATCGTAACTTTCTTCAATTGATTGAATAAATCTTCAATCCTTGGAAGTGGATACTTATTCTTAATAGTTAATTTATTCAACTCTCTATAATCTATGTACATCCTCATCGACCCATCCTTTTCTTTAACCAATAGTACTGGAGCTCGCATGGGGACACACTTAACCTTATAAAACCATTACTATTCAGTTCTTCCAATTGTATTTTCAACTCTTGAAGCTCTCTAGGAGCCATTCTGTAAGGTGGTTTAGACACTAGCACGGCCCCAGGGATCAAATCAATTGTAAATTCTACCTGCCTATCAGGTGGAATACCTAGTAGGTCTTCGGGGAATACGTCCGATTACTCGTACTATTTGTATGTTATCCATAGTTGTTTGTCTTTCTAATGTGTCAGTAACATTAATCAAATATCTTTGGCAGGTTTCCTTCTTCAGCAATTTCTCAGTTTGCATGGCTGAGATGAGGCGGGGAAGTGCTTTAATCTTATATCCATAAAACCTAAATTCTTTTTTACCGGGTCATCGAAACACTACATCTTTCTCAAAATAGTTTATGGTAGCTCGATTGCTACCCAACCAATCCATGCCCAAAATTACATCGAAATCCTTCATAAAAATATTCAATCAACCATAAAAACAATTTCACTGAAAACTAAGTCTTCAATATTTAAAGAAATATTAATTGAAAATTTCCCAAATTTAAATAATTGTTCGAACAAAACATGACTGAAATGATGTCTTTAGGAGCTCACATGAAAGCACACCGCTCTCCTCTACGTTGTCATTGATCGCCTTAATCTGAAATTGTTGGGAGGTTAAATATTTCATAGAAACACTCAATAGATTCATACACACGTTAAATACAATCATTATATAGTTTAAGTATATATTCATGTCATTCAAACTTTAATAAGTAACATATCGATGATCAAACGACATACCAATGTTTGGTGCACTACCATGCCACCAAGCTCATATTTCTGGTGCACTACTGCGCCACCAGGTTAAATTCAAACTTTAATATGTAGCATATCGATGATCAAATGACATACTAATGTTTGATGCACTACTATACCACCAGTTCATATTTCTGGTGCACTACTGCGCCACCAGCTCAAATTTAACCCCATACGAAGCCACATATAATCACATTTAAACATGTTGATTGCGATAGAAATATTTTATCAAATATGTGAATGTTCGTATTGGATTCATGATTCTGCCTATTTTCGTCTATTTCAATTATCAATAAATAACCTAGTTAATTTCATACATTTTTGTCAACCAATAACGCTAGTATGTTAAACGTTCTTTTCCAAGATACACCAACCTATGATTAACACAACCCGATCATATTCCTAGTCCGAATTCATATGAAAATCATGCATTTAGTTTAAGTTATCTATATGATTGCATGTACGATAGACATTATTCCTAATCCTAATGATACATGTTAATTTTGTCACGTTCTAGACTCATTGTGCGTATTCCTACACTACAACAAGCAACTAATTACTCAATTGATGGCCAAACAATTCAATAGTGCAATGAGAATGCAAAATCAAACAATAAATCACAAGAAATAACTAGATTAAAGTCTTAAATTGAAATAAACAAAAATAGAGTTCCTCAATCATCCAATACAATAGAAAAACTAGTTAGCCATCCTAATAATTAAAATATACAAGAAAGATGGAAAAATATCACCCGGAACAAGAAAAGATGGAAGAAAACAGAGAAATCCACTTTCTTGAATGAAATTTTGAAAGAGGTTGAATCATCTTCAATAATCTCGCATAATTTGCCTTGGATTGATGATCAAGCCTTGTTCTTCGCCTCAAAAATATGTAGAATATCGATATTTTAGGTCTAAAAGGAGGTCTTTACGTTCTAGACGTCTTCTGGTATAAATAGGGTGCCAAAATATTGTATGCCAAGAGTTTCCAAAAGAAATAAAAGGAAAGAAAATAATCTCCCGGAATTGAACCATGCGTACGCATGATATACTTTGTGTGTATGCACAATACAAGTGAAATAGCCTCAGGTGGGGGAGAATTGGGATCTCGCGTACGCAAGGCTTGCAGGCTTGTGCATACGCATAATTATACATTTTTTCTACTAAATAGCTTTCAGTATTTTGATCATATCTTTCTCTCCCGATATCCAGAGGTAATTAAAAGTGAATTGGAAAGCTACCTCAAATATCTACAATTCCTATAGAAATAAAAAAAAATTTCAATTCGAATGTTTTCTATCCAAAATATGGGTCTCAAGTTGAGATTGAAAGTTCGAAGCATAACTTTTTCGGCTGAAAGTTTATATGTGGTAGTATTTTGATGATATTTCACCCATTTGGCTTCTTTCCTCATCCAATCGATGTCTAACGCTCTCAAATCTTCATCATGATATTTGATATAACTTTTGAATATTTGCACTTTAGCCCCCAAGCTTTGGATTTCGCCTTCTCTTGCTATTTTTGCATTCTTTCGTCCAATTTTCCATTCAAACACGAGTTTTACCTAAGAAAGGCAATACAATACAATTTAGGTCGTATTTTACCAAAAGTACAATACAATTCTATAGTTTAAAGCCCCAAATAAGTGTGAAAAATACACTTATCAACATTTTAACATGAACTAAATTAAAACGGGGTTTTCGTCTACCTCTGTTTAAACAATATGAAGGTTTGAGCACCACGTCCTTTTACTTGGATTTTAATTCGTGGGCTACTTGATCTATGTGTATAAATATTTTGTTTCTGTGTTATGAAAGGAAAAGAGGTGGAATAATTAAGTAATTTAATGGTAGAACTCGGCAAACCAGTTGTTGTGAAGTGAAGGTAGGAGTCTTTTGCATGAATCCTAATGGCATTAGACTTCGAAGAATTTAGTGTTTTATCCTTAATAGAGATTAAAAATTCTAATAACTAACTATTAATTCAAATTCTCCAATAACAATTTGTTGGGATTAGGATAACTTAAAACTAACTCAAGCGATTATAGATAATTCATATATATCACACATGCACTGACAAAAATTCCAAAACAAAGGAAAAATTCAATAACCCTAATATTTCTTTCATTCGCTCTAACTTGGTTGTACTTATCCAAATTAACTTCTTCTCAAGCCTAATATATATTATTAATTACAACCTATCAAACAAGTCCAATATTGCTACGTAAATTTTCACAACATCAATAATTTAATAATCAATCTTGCGATATTGAGCATTTGCTAGAAACTATAAATCTTAACTAAATAATGACTTATGTGAATACTAACTCTATCAAAATTAAGCGACAAAAGCCCAACTTAAACTTATGATAATTTATCCGACAATATTTTCAAGGCAACAAGTAACTGACATGGACTAGACAAAGTTAGCGTACTAAGTGCATGACCACTTAAAGCATGTAAATTGGGAACAATATACAGCAACGCTAATTCATTTCTTATAAAAATTTGGAGAAAAACTATCAGTTAAATATAAAAAAATTCGATCGCTACAACCCTTCCTCCTTGGATTAAATTTCGTCATCGAAATTTAACTTACTTGGTCGTAAATCTCTGAGTACTTGATCTTGATTTATTCTTCTTTCTCCCAACCAACCCCTTTTATTATGTGATTACCCCACCGGAGCTTTACTAATGGCACTTTTTTTGTTTCTCAACAAGTGAACTTTCCTTTCTAATATCTAGATTGGTGATTCCTCGTATGTTAGATCTTTCTGTAAATCCACCAATTGATCTTTGATCACATGACTTGGGTCATAAAGATATTTCCTTATCATAGAGATGTGAAATATGTCATGCACAATGGTCTCTCAATTTCTTACATAGTAAACAATCATTTAAGATAATTTTTTTAAAAATTATCATCTTTAAAATTTATCTCTTTAGAAAAGTATTAATTATCAACAAATATCATTAAAATTTCAGGCTAAACACGTAAGCATTTATTACACATAACATTTAAAATTAATATAACAATTTTATTTTTTTCATAATATTTTCACACATTGTTCACATAACTTTATTTTCCATGTTATGGATAAAATAGGAATCCAAAATTTTTTTAACTGTAATTTGTCCACAAAAGTAAAATTTGAACAAATGATGTGCCCACTTATCAACATTTGGATAATAATATGGTCCACCACAATTGGACAAGATTGAAACAAAATCCCATCGATGGAAAATATTTGGACAATAGCTTGATGAACAAGAAATGACCATTTTGTAAACAGTAGAAGAATCTGGTTAGAGTGAAAATAGTAGCAGAAAAAAATGAATAGTGCACCTACGTTCACTCTTTTATATTAGAGCAATTGAATAATTATACTCAAAAGGTATACTCATGACATATATATTACTACATGAAAATTATAAACATATGATTTTGCAGATTTCATAATTATAATATGTACTAGTGAGACGCACGTGCAAGGCACGTGTGATAGCATAGTTGGCTAAGTGATAGCATGACAAATGAAGAATGGGACGAAAGTATTCAATAAAAATAGAGTTGACGTTCTTATTTTTCACTTTCCAGGGTCAATGTATCTACTTATACATTGGAGTGTCTTTGCCGAAAACTTAATGATTCGTACTAACAAAATGATTGTAGAAATAGACCATTCATTAAAAATTGAAAAGGCTTTGAGCATCTGTAGGAAATAAATGACATAACAACAAATTTTGTCTTTGAAGATGTGTTGCATTGACGAGGCAGGAACATTATACAGTATACACAAGCAAAAATTCGCATAGAGGAAGTTTACATTCTAGCATAACTGTAATGAAGTGCTTCCTTGAAGGACTCTATTGATGTAGTAATATGATCAATTTTCTTGGATGCAATAGACTAAAAAACTGCTATATGATAAGAAAGAATTTCTCATTCATTAGAACAACGTATGTGATACAAGAATTTCTTATCAGCAATTTCATTATCAAGTTACCAATTTCAACAAAATTGTGTTAATGCTTGTAAGAGGAATCTTAATTAATAGACTAAGACAAACTATAACATAACATTCTCAAGAACAAACACAAGATGATTTATACATTTCAAAAGTATTGATACGCCATCATAGTTAAGTTACAAGCAAAAGCATCATGAAGCTTGTTATACATTCTTGCTAGGCTTAAACTCTATGGAAGAGTTCCAGGCAAAAGTAGTTCTACAAAATGAAACAAAGTTACAAGTCAAAAGCATCATGAAGTTTTTGTAATCAGTGCTACAAAATCAAACTAAGTTTTTCGATGGTGGCTGCGATAGAATAATTTAGGGTGCGTTCTCTTTGCTGTTTTCGGGCCGTTTTCTATTTTCGATTTTCCAAAACATTGAAAACGCGTTCTCTTTCCCATTTTCGAAAATGAGTTTTTGAAAATGGCTGAAAATTTTGTGAAGAAAACAGAAAACAACATTTTTACGTTTTGGCTGTTTCTTCACGAATCTGTCAAAACTCAAAAAACACGGATTGGAAAATATTTTTTTCAAAACAACAAAAATAACGAGTTTTCAACAATCTCAAAACGGACACCTAAAACACAAAACACAACGAATTCAAAACTCAAAACACAAAACTGAAACACGAAGAGAACGCCCCCTTAGATGTTGGCAGAACAAGCAAATCAAACTTTTAAGCTGTAGCATTGGCGTTACCTTCAAATACATACGACAATGATTAGTCAAGTTTTCCTTTCGCTGTAACGTGATTATTTTCTGAGCTGGAGGTAGCAATTTTTGTCCCAGCTGTTATGTTGAAAAGTACTGGCTCACTTGAAGTTTGAAACAATGATTGCTTTGCAAAGGTGGTGACACTTGTTGATTATCATTATTGTTGTTTACTTTTGTAGGGTTTAGGAAACTTTTCTCTTTCTCACTTAGTTGTTCTTTTCCATTGGCAATAGTAGAGAATGCATTGAGGACAAATATAATCTCATACTTGTACTCAGTAGTGTTTGGCTCCAGTTGGGTAACCTTGACATAAAAGATATGTTCTTCTTCAAGATTTATTTGAATGAATTCATCAATGTTTGGATCACTTCCCTGTCGAAAGTGAGGATTGAAAAATTACTATTAGTACGTATGAGTGATTAAAGTTGACATAGTTAGGGAATGACAAATGCGCTTGCTAATTTAGAATGCTTCATTAAAGTATCAGCATTATACTTTAACAAGTCTCAGCAGGGTCGCCAATCGCACTTGCAATTAAGATTCCACTTGCATCTCTAACTGTACATTAGCATTTGCCCTATGATAATGGAGATTGAGTTCATTATTATCAAGAAAAAATATTGAAATGGAAGAGCTTGTGTGAAGTTTAACGAGGCATCTCTATAAAGTTGTTCAAATTAGAAAGGAATCTAGTGAGCATTACCTAGGAACAGCCTTTGCGGAAAGATATTTGCAGTAAATACATGGGAAAGTATCACCAAAATCTGCATGGCTGACTTTATTACAATTGCTACATGACATGTACCAAAAAGTTTATTTTGTTGCTCTGATTGTTGCTTACTTGCTTTGGCCTTGATCCAGAAGTATTTATGATGTGTAAAACATTCATTGTAAACATAATGAAATAACATAAAATGCAATTGTGTAAGACAGGAGAAAACAAAATATTATGTGCACAGTAAAGTTAAATAAGTTACCCCTAGTAGCCGACCTTTTATATTTTGTATTTGCGTAAATTTCTTGTGGGTTGGATGAGACAACTTTGTTGGTGTTACTGTAAGACATGGTTTCTCCAGTGCGATTTCATTCGGTTCTTTAGAATGTGTTTCAACACTTGCATTATATGATATGATTATTAAAAGTTAACTATTAGGAAACAATAATCAAAGCTTCATACATGAGTGAAGTAGGAGGAAGAAAACAATAGTGGGATTTGAATATATAAATGTTGATGATGACATATAGTTTATATAAGTTACAACAAAACATTTTCTATATTGTACAAGTTATTAGAATTTACCATGCTCGGAATTCCAGGACTTTGTTGAAGCAACATCCATAAAGAAGGTGCTATTCACCTTTTAAAAGTCATTTCAAAAATGTCACTTTTAGACATTTTTGCACTGTGAAATTTCTCAATACCTTCCAGGTCCCATACTTAATTGAAAAATAAGTTGATGGAAATTTGTACTTAAACTCTGTAAAATGTCAAATGAATTGATTGAAATGAAAAAAAAAAACCATCTTTATCTCTCGAACCCATCGTCCATCACGTGAGAGTCTAATAGTTGTTCTCTCTCTATCTCTACCCATATATATGTGTATTTGTGTGTTTTAAAAATTCATAGATTAATCTCTAGGTGTGTACCACTTGAGTCTTTTGTTTGCTTTAAAACCCTATAGTTGAAATCTCTGTTGCAATGGAAATTTGAGGTGGGGAGTTTAATCTTTGTTTATAGGTTTTTTTTGTTGTTATGGAGAGATCCAATGGGAAAGGTTTCAAGAATTTCACCGACGCCTCCAACAGCCCCATTTCTGGTTCATAGCTCTACTTCAAGCTTTCCTTCACTCGTTATTTTTGTTTGTTTTTTTCAATTTTTAATTTACTAGCTTAGATCTCTATCTAAAAATGAAATAGGAACTTTTTTCGGCTCTTTCTGATTTCCTGCTTACTTTCTATTAGGCTTTTTAAAAAAAAAAAAAATAGGTGTTATGTACGCTGATTTATTATATATTTCTGATTATGATTTAAAATTTTATTCGGGTTTTAAGTTAGCTTTTGATTGCATGATACAAATAGCGGACTGTTCGATGCATCTCATTATGCATTTTTCGGGAAAGATGTAGTAGATGAAGTGGAGCTGGGTGGTTTGGAGGAAGGAGAGTTCTCTTGCAATTGGTGAAGGATTTAGTGGCGAATATGAGTTGCATTAGTATCATTTATTTGATAAAGATGAGGTAAATTACATGATTTTTAGACTTTTTAATTTGGTGTTAGCCTTTCATCGTTCTTTTGGTTCGTGAAAAAATAAGTCAGAAATTGTATGTATGTTGACAAATGGTTCTTGATCCTAGCAGAGAATAATCCAAGAATGCTTGTTGTTTCTTCCAAAGTATGTTAATTTTTTGCATGCTACAGTAACTAGTGGGCAATTGAAATGTACGTTGGAAAGTCTTAGGAATATGTTATATAACTTGTTCAAGATACATTTGAACAAAGTTTAGGCACTCTATGAGTAAAGATTGTATAAGAGCCTTCTCAGAATAATACTTGCAGAAATCTTCTTATGCGAACTACGCAAACATAAGATTGACTATTTTACATTTTGCAGCATGCATATGTACGTTCAATAGGTTACGCAAGTGTGGGGTAATTCTATTTTGGTTCTTCGAAATGTCTTTACATTTGCGTGTACATTTATCGCTCAAGGATCTTTGTCATAACTTGATCCTTCATGTCTCGGAAAACCAATATAGTAGGCTTGAAGGCGGTGTGACTGAATTTTTTGACTGAATTTTGCAATGAATGCTTGTTAAAAAAATGTTATGACACGAAAATTACAAACTCAAACCTTGCATTCACATGAAGTGTTGTTGGTTTACATGTTGAAATTATAATTCTCATATGTTCACTTCAGTACACAGATTTTTACTAAATACTTGACATATCTACAGTTTTATATTCTTATGCCTCCTTGAATGTGGAGTAAGTAATACTTGAAAAATACCGATTCACGTAGAGGTCATAAATAGATTTCCCGACAGTTCAGTTCACTAGATAAACAGAATCGTGGTGAACTGTCGTTCCCAATAGTTAGCCTCAGAAGTTCTCGACAGTTGTGTGGATCCTGACAGATGAAATGTCGTTCCCCAAAGTTGACCGCTGTAATTCTCGACAGATAAAACATTCCATAGAATTTATTATTCGTTGTTGTGGTTTGTAATTATATATTGTTTCTTTCAAGTGTGATGTTCGTATTACGTGATTTTCCTATGTTGTCAGCACAAAGAGAAGGCGATCAGCACGCCTTCGACATCCTGCAACATCTACAATGACTCCATACACCAGGGGGATGTGAAAGCGAACAAAAAAATAAGTGAGTTGATGTTTACCCCATAGATTTCTGTTTATTGATTAACACACACGCCATCGTAAAATCTTAATTGACCATAGGCTTAAGATCACATGCAATTCAAATTAAATATTGAAAAAGAAACTAATGTCGCCGTCCATAAGTTTAGCTCTAGCGATAAGGTGATCGTTGGTATAGATATTTCTTACGAAGTCTGATAGCCAATGTTTTATTTATCCTATGTTTGAGATAGTCATTGACTACCTTGTGGTGAGACTATAGGTATAACGACCCGAACCTTGCGTCCAAGTCGTTAGAAACTTTGGGTGGGCTTTTCGCCCACTTAGCCCCTCACGAATTTCTATCGCGTTCCCCAGGATTTGAACCCAAGACCTCCATCATATGGGAGACTTAAGTTGAATCCTGGTACCGATTAGGCCAAAGTTCGAGTCATTACAAAAAAAACGCGCCTTTATTGTAACGACCTGACCTCGCGCATATGGAGGTCTTAGGTTCGAATCCTGTGGAACGCAATAGAAAGCCGTGAGAGGATAAACAAGCTCTGCCCACCCCAAAACGGATAGTATGTATGATATAACGATTTCGGCGCGAGGTCGGTTCGTTACAATAGGATCTTTGATAGTCTTAAATGTATTAATATTTTGAAACATGTTGAAAGAGTGTGTGTGTATGTGTGTGTGTGTGTGTGTGTGTGACATTATTTACGATTGTACAAAATTTTAAGATCGTGAAAATGGAACAATTTTTGGAAAATCACAATTTTTCTCAAATATTGAAGTTTCCTATATAATTTTTTGTGTTATGTTTCTTCATATATTTATATTTTCTGGTATCTAAATGATTCTTTAACAAGGACCTGACTAAATATAGGAAATTGAACTCAATTCTCAACAATATGTAAACTAAAATTTAGTTATACTCTTTACAATCATAGTGATATAAGTAAGTTTTTATCCTTAAAAAAAAATATCTTAGTTTGAGCAATCGATATTATCAATTAACTATGAAATAAGCTACATTCACTTATTTTAATTTAACATGCTGACTTGGTTTAAATATATACTTTTTTGAATTTTATTCATATTTCTTTTCTTATTGCAAAAGAAAAATTTATATATTTTGATATTAATAACGAATTATAGCTCTAATAATTTCCATTGTTTGAGCAGATAGACAAAGGCGTGCATGTCAATTTGGTCGGCGTGTTGCTGCTTACATGTGTACAAATTCAGGGCTGGTGGAAGTTTGTTGAGCAGAGAGAAGAGCGGGGAACGTGTAATGGATCACCAAGGAACGTGTAATGGATCACCAAGGAAAATGAATCACATTTGGAGATAACAGGAAGCAATGAAACAGGTAGAAAACCTATTCCTTTATTAATTCATAACATTATCGTTGGACATCCATTTTAATTTATTGATTTCTGAAACATTGTACTAACTCACCACTTGGACATGTATTTCGATTTGTTTACTGATCAATTATTGAGCATGTGCTTTGTGGAGCTTCAAAGTATGACAAGTTTCAACATATTGTACGTATGTGCTTCTCACAATTAACTGTGTCGACCATATATTCATTGTGTCTTGTGCCTAATTCATTGGAATGTTAGATTACAAGAAGGCTAACTTATAAATAGAATTTTGATTTTTTTCTATTTCAATCTTTCAAGGTACTCTTGAATGTAATGAAGACCATGATATTAACAAATTACAGGGCACCCATGAATCTTAAGTTACATTTGTTAACTGTAATTAATATGAATGGTAGAAATATGATTGATAGTACAATTTGTGTAGATTTACAACAGAAGACATCAAAGCAATTGTCTCTCAATTGATGGAAACTGAAACCATCACACCAATCGTCAATCATCCTGCTAAAATTGTTGTATTCAGTTTGGTGGTTGGGTGCTAAATGACAATTAATGCTTACCTTCAAGAATTGTGCTATAAGTAGCCTGACATCCGCTACCAGGGTGACTTACATTTTCCTACTTCATATAGTCTGTGAGACCATCAGCTTCTCAAAGTTATCCATTTTCACACAACACAAACATTTGATCGTCTACGGGAAGCAATAAAATGTTCGACCTAAACGAGCATCCACCAATGCCCGATTATATATATATCTTCAGACGATGAGGAAGTAGAACCTCCAAGTAGTAGGAGAGACCTTTCCGTTGTTCCTTTTTCTAACCTGGACGATGTTGCAAGTGAAGAGTCAAAGGCACCGAGAGTTGTGGTCGATGATTTGGTCGAGTTCATGGGTCCGTATGAAGATGAATTCGACTATGAAAGGGTGATGTTATTCGGGATAGGCAATCACTTGGCCGAGCTTTGGAGTCCAAAAGGTCGAAGTCAACAAGCCAAAGACCAAGTTTGGTGAAGGGGTCGAGGGTCGAAAGCAATTGAATCAACACAAACTGGAAGGTCGAAGACGGAAGTAAAAACCGATAACTATGCGGCTGCATAGTTATCACGAGATGCGACCGCATCCAAATGGACAGAGTCATGGCAGGAGGCAGAGTTTATTTCTATGCGACCGCATAGAGTCTTTTCGAATCTAGTTCTATATTTTTCACGAATTTCCATATTTCATTCCAATTGTTATTTTTGGCAACTTCTACTATTTTAGGACTCTTAATATTTCGTTTTTACCATATTCTAAGGTCTAGTATAAGTAGTTGTTTTAATTCATTATGTAAAACAAGTTTTTATGATAATAAAAATTGAGTTTTCTCTCCAATGGATCTTCCATGAAAAAATGAACTTATCAAGTATTTCGTGTTAATATTTGTGGCGTTCAAACCAGAACTAATCAAAGGATAGGACAACCTTTGTGGCGTTCGCAAATCGAGATTCTAGTTTCCGCACTTCAACGGATTTAAAGTTAATATACCTTAAGTTCTTAGGTCGTGAGGCTCGGGTCAAGATCCTATCGTCTACAAACCTGAATTTAGACTTTCCAGGCGTTTTCAAATCATTCCACGAGTTCCATGCGATTCACCCCAACCGGGATCACATCAAGTGGTATCAGAGCTTGGGCTCCAGGTTCAGGTTTTATCCTTTTTATTTTGTTTTGAGTCTTTTTGTATTCTTCATGTTCTTGAGTCCAGTAAATATTTGAGTCTTAGATCCAGAAAATAAAAAAAAGAGTTAAAGTTGATTTTCAGGCTATTTAAGAGTCCAAATTAACTTCCATATGTTTCGTTGATTTCGTAGTCAATTTTCGAGTTTGCAAAAAAAAAAAAATTACTGTTCACAGGTACTGTTCACGTCCGGGAATTAAAAAAAATTGCTTTTGAAAACTGTCCAATATTCTACCATCTTTTCTAAATCCAAAATCACTTTGTGTTCAATTCAGTCCAAATCCAATTCAAGAACCACTTTCTTGAATCTATAAAAAAAGAAAAGAAAATTCAAACTCCAATTCAAGGACCGCTTTCTTGAATTTATAAAGTCCAATCAAAGTTGTCCAATTCATGTCCTTTGAGTCTTTGAGTCAAAATGAATAATATGATGGATCGAATGGAAAAGGATGTGATGGATATGAGTACGTTGAATAGGTTGGAGCCTATGATTAAAATGTGTGATGCATATGTATATTGTGGTAATGGTGATGAAGATGCGTGGATTGAGGCTGCAATACGGAGAATGAAAAATAAAGGTGATGAGTTTGGAATAAGGGATACAAATTATTATAGATATGGTGTTGATGGGAGTAGGGAAACGACAATTCCAAAATTTAAGGGTAGAAGTGATCCAGATGCGTACATGGCATGGGAAGAAAAGATTAAAGTAATGTTCGAGCGCTATAATTACTTCGAGAAGAAAAAGTTGGAGTTGGTTGTGAGCTCCTTCGTAGAGGCGAAGGTGTGGTGAGAGGAGTATTGAAATTTGAGATGAGTTGAGGAGTATTATGAGGAAGCGTTATGCGCCTAATCATTTTTGTAGGAAGAATCGGCGTGATCGGGAATGTCAAGATGAGCCTAGAAGATATAGTAGAGTTACGTATTCGAGGGAAGAGAAAGTATCGTTTGTGAGGCATGTTGGTAGTATGTCAAGCAGAAGGACTAGGTGGGATTATGAGCGTGACCTCTCAGAGCTTCGTGACTCAACAGAGGGATAAACAAAAGAGCTCGAGAGAACATAGTAAGATCGCTGGTTGTGAGAAAAAAGAGAGATGCCACAAGAGAGTGAAAATCGGAAAGGAAAGGTGGAGTTGCAAAAAGAAATTGAAGAAGAATCTTCGGAGGGAAAGAAGGAGTTGGAAGTGAGCTTAAATGAAAAAAAGCCTGAAGTTGAGGAGGTCGTGGTGAAAACTAACAATTCCCTCCCTATTTTGAACAATTCTATTTTGCAGGTCACCGATGATTCAGTTCCAGAAAACACTTCCATTGAAACACCAACCAGTCAGGGATGGAGCATCAGTTGCAACATGTGGAAGAAACTCACCAACAATACTACCACTTGGTCCCAGCAAACAATCATGTTGAATTACCACCCGTTCCAGGCAATGTTCATCATTTGGTGTCACCACAGTTGGAAATCTCTTATCTGCCAAAGATTGACTTTGTGATTCCCGAGAAGACGGTGGAGTTTCAGAGGCACTGGAGGAATCTTATATGCAAAGATCTGAGTGAAGGAAATGATCAGAATGGTAATAATGACACATTGGAAGTGATATTAAAACAAGTGCATGGGCTAAGTAATGCAAGAAAGATGCTTGGATATTCATCAAACGAAGTTGTTCTTGGAGCATTTCAAACTTGCAGAATTAAGCAGTTAAGACGAGAGCACTTTGATCAGTACGATGGAGATTGAGTTTACAATCGGAGACAGCGTATTCGAGGCCAAAGGAGGTCCAAATTGCATCCAATGGGAGATGGACCATTTCATGTTCTTGAGTTGATTGGAGGCAAGGGCTACATTTTGAGCATTCAAGTTATAGATTCGAGGTCGAATCTTTTTGAAGGGAGAGAGGGTGATGTGATCCGGGATAGGCAATCACTTGGCCGAGCTTTGAGTCCAAAAGGTCGAAGTCAACAAGCCAAAGACCAAGTTTGGTGAAGGGGTCGAGGGTCGAAAGCAATTGAATCAACACAAACTGGAGGGTCGAAGACGGAAGTGAAAATCGAATGATAAGGACGAGAACCCCTAACTTTCCCCAAAAGCGCGCTCAAAGGGAAAGGGTTGGACCCTGCCTTATTAACCAGCCCAGGAGACATTCTGCAACCGATATGGGACGCATCATCCCCACCCCCTTAAGATCCGACCACCTCGATCGGCGATCCGTGAAACCCTAAGCGACACCGACCAACAGAGTGGTGGCTCTGATACCAAATGATAAGGACGAGAACTCCTAATTTCCCCAAAAGCGCGCTCAAAGGGAAAGGGCTGGAGGGCCTTATTAACTTGCCCAAGAGACATTCTGCAACCGATGTGGGACGCATCAAAGGTGGTTGGAGATCGTCCCGAGTCCTGAGATAATAGTCATAAGCTCGGATGATTCGGATGACGACGCCCGCGAAGAAGGTTCAAATGTCGACGACGAATGAAGTTACACATTTATATAATGTCTGATAGAAGGCATGTACAATAGTTATTTTTTGTCCAGGATGAATCTGGTGACGTAATGACCAAATGTTCAGCAAGCACGAAGTCCCTTTTGTCTTTCTGGCATAGTTAATTTTAGCCCGACGTACCAAATGTCAAGAATGACAGAACTCGTCTGTTGGATACGACAGATGAACTGTCGGGATATTATGTAATATTTTGTCTACGTTCTACTATATTTCTTGTGAACATGTGCACGTCTTGTAATGTGTAGAAACTTGTTCCTGAATAATAAAGGTGTTGATAAGCATGGGCAAATGCCAGAGTAGACAGAACATGTAACTAAATGAAAACTGTATTGGAACATGAAAAACATACAAGTAATGAAACGTGTAACGTAATACAAAACATAATGAATATTGTATTGGAACATGAAAACATCCAGTTAATGGAACATGTAACTCACGATAAATCTCAGATGATTGCTCCCTCAAATTTTAGGATTGCAACTATAAAAAACATGAACAATTAATATGCCGATATATAATAGCATGGAAGTGGAACTTTCAATATTTACATCAATACAGTAGCAGAATGTGAAAGAGCTTCCTGTGTCAAATGTTCAATCGTCGAATTCGACAGTTAAATTGTCTATCTCGACAGTTTCAAAATGACAGGTTCGACAGTTCAAATGTCGTTCCCGAAGGTTTTGAAAAGTTTTGTTCGACATTTTGACTGTCAAAACTCGCCGAAAAATCTAAAAACATGACACATTGTCCGATACCTTGAAAGAATTTGTTGCAAACAAATGGTCATAATCAATTCTCAACTACATCATCTTGTCAAAAATTAGTAACTCAATGTGCTTCATTAATTACGAAACTCTTCACATTTGCCTAAATGACATTGTTATATTTTCCCTTTACAAAATAATCAAAAATCAAACACAATATCAACAATAGCAGTTTAAAAACTTTCAAATGTGATCATTTTATATTTAACATTTAATAAATAGTAAGCTATTTAATAAAAATATAAACAATTTGTAAGAATTAATCTTTCAAAATAAATGAAGAGTCCAATAGCTTGATCAAGAAATGAAGAAGATGTAGGAGAAGTTAGAGTTTATTAATGGGATTAGAAGATATTAGTGGAGTTAACATAAAATTTATTTTATCTTTTTTTATATTAACAAATTTCATATTGAACAATATAATATGCATATATTTAATATTTATAATATAAAAATTAAATTATCATATCAAAGCATTAATAATAATGAAAGATAGTATCAATGAGTATTAAATGCTCCTAGAATGGTGAGTTTAAAGGTAATATGAACCATTCATCATAAACAAAAAGTGGCATTTTTTTATCAAATAAAGTGTAATGAAAGTTTTTGGTACATTTTTTTTAAAAAAAAAAAAGTGATATTTTTAAAAATTTCCATTAATATATCTATATATCCTAACAATATAAAAGAGTGAGTTTTATTTTTGCCAGGTGTCGACAATTTGTGTCGTCAACCATTACGATGTCGTTTGGAGAAATTTTAAAATTGCCTTAATTGTTCACACTAAACTGTCTCATCTCTTCCTGTGTACCAGACAAGACCAAGCCCTAAGAAGAAATTGTGACCAAGCCCTAAGAAGAAATCGTCTTAATTGCTCTCATTGAAGGTGAAATAAACCGTTTCCTCTCTCGCTCTACCAGACCAAGCCCTAAGAAGAGAAGAAAGGTAGAATTATCTATCTATTTTCCTGTGGAAAGTTATAAATTATTGTTAATATTTTTGGAAGTTGGGTATAGAAAGAAGGTATAAACTTGAAGATAGTTTTTTTTTTTTGCTCGATCGTTTATGTTCTTGAAGATAGTTTTTTTGTAAACCAAATCTATCTTATGTGCAATTACCACAAAGTCTTAATTGTAAGAAATAAAAAAAAATTAAATTTCTCCGTATCACGGAGTTAAGAACTCCGTGATACGGAGCGCTTAGTGCTCCACAGCGAGCACTCAAGTGCTCATTGCATGGAGCACTTTTAAGTGCTCAGTGCTCCCTATGGAGCACACAGGGAGCACTTAGTGCTCCAATTTTTTTTATTTTTTATTATTATTATTTTTTACCTTTTAACTTAAGTTGAATAAACTAATTTTTCTCATTTTTAGATTAAATTATTTATCATCAAATAAACATTCGTCTAATACAATTTTTTACTTGAATATCCTAATGCTAATCCTATCCTATCCTTTTTTTTTTGTCATGTGTCGACAATTTGTATCGTCAACAAATACGACGCCGTTTTTTGCATTGAAGCGTAATATCGGTGTTTTTATAAGGTGTTTTTATAATTGAATATTTAAGAAATATGTGATATTTGTTTTGTGGAATTGTATATTTATTATATATTAGATATTTTTAATAGCGTGAAAATTTTAAATCTTTTAATTTTCGGTGTTGTTATTTCGTGAGGAGAGGTCAATAGTTGATATTTCTTTCATTCCCCACCTTGAGTTTGTTTTAAATTCTCAGTATTTGAAGGGCATGTAGTAGTAGAATACCCAAAAAATTGACAATTCGCACAGAATTTCGGCTCATGTTCAAAAATGATCTTTTGAACTTTCAATTTACCGGTGGGCATATTCATGTCAACGGTTCGAACCAAATCCGTAGATACATCAATTTCGACAAGAACTCGAGCATATGATACTCTCGTCTTGTTAGATGTGAGCTTATCCATGCAAATGAGCGTTCCAACCTTTGAAGCAATTTTAGATAGGATTTTTGAATTTCAACACTCAAGTGGTAACCCCGGAAGTTTAATCCACACCGGCATGATACTAATATCATCATCTCCAAAGTCTAATCCTAATCTTATCCTATCCTAACAATATAAAAGAGCGAGTTTTATTTTTGCCGTGTGTCGGCAATTTGTGTCGTTAAACAATATGGCGTTGTTAATCTTACCAATTTGATTTTCACAATTATTGAAAACTTCTAATCTTTATTTTTATCTTTTTGTTTCTTATTTTTTTTTTTTTTTATTCCTATTCTATTAATCTTACTGCTTTTACATTTGCTCGCTTTGGTCGAGTGCCACGGCGTTGCTAATTCTACTAATTTCTTTCGAATTATATATTAACCAAGTCACCCCAACACATCCTATCCTAATCCTAACAATATAAAAGAGCGAGTTTTACTTTTGCTCTGTGTCGGGAATTTGTGTTGTTAAACAATACGGCGTTGTTAATCTTATCAATTTGATTCTTACAATTGTTGAAAACTTCTACTCTTTATCTTTATCTTTTTGTTTCTCATTTTTATTTTTATTCCTATTCTGTTAATCTTACTGCTTTTACATTCGCTCGCTTTGGTCGAGCGCCATGGCGTTGCTAATTCTACTAATTTCTTTCGAATTATATAGTAATCAAGTCCCCCAACACATCCTATCCTAATCGTAATCCTAATCCTAACAATATAAAAGAGCGAGTTTTACTTTTGCCGTGTGTCGACAATTTGTGTTGTTAAATAATACGGCGTTGTTAATCTTACCAATTTGAATCTCACAATTATTGAAAACTTCTAATCTTTATTTTTATCTTTTTGTTTCTCATTTTTATTTTTATTCCTATTCTGTTAATTTTACTGCTTTTACATTTGCTCGTTTTGGTCGAGCGCCATGGCGTTGCTAATTCTACTAATTTCTTTCGAATTATATAGTAACCAAGTCACCCCAACACATCTTATCCTAATCCTAACAATATAAAAGAGCGAGTTTTACTTTTGCCGTGTGTCGGCAATTTGTGTCGTTAAACAATACGGCGTTGTTAATCTTATCAATTTGATTCTTACAATTGTTGAAAACCTCTACTATTTATTTTTATCTTTTTGTTTCTCATTTTTATTTTTATTCGTATTCTGTTAATCTTACTGCTTTTACATTCGCTCGCTTTGGTCGAGCGCCATGGCGTTGTTAATTCTATTAATTTCTTTCGAATTATATAGTAACCAAGTCCCCCCAACACATCCTATCCTAATCCTAATCCTAATCCTAACAATATAAAAGAGTTAGTTTTACTTTTGCCGCGTGTCGGCAATTTGTGTCGTTAAACAATACGACGTTGTTAATCTTATCAATTTGATTCTCACAATTGTTGAAAACTTCTAATCTTTATTTTTATCTTTTTGTTTCTCATTTTTATTCGTTGAGCGTCATGGCGTTGTTAATTCTACTAATTTTCTTAACCAAGAAAATTAAACCGCTTCCTCTGTCAACTTGCTTGATTCCCCTGAACAAAATTAATACCATGGCTTGTTTATGTAAACGTAAACGAAACACAATAACCCCTAAAAAATTAAGAAAAATGATGATTAATTCAAGAGAACAAAAAATTGAAAAGAAGAATCTATAGAAACAGAAAACAAATGGTTACATGGCTGCCTCTCTCAATTTCTGTGTTCTGTTGCAGTTGCTTTGTCCCCCATGGAACTGCTCGTCTTGGGTTGTCGCCCATGGTATCCATGTTCCATGTTTTGGTTATATGGCTTGCCTTTCACATTTCGCATTTTTCTCTCGTTGAAGGCAAAATAAACTGTCTCCTTTCTCGCTCTACCAGACCAAGCCCTAAGAAGAGAAGAGAAGAAAGGTAAAATTATCTATCTATTTTCTGGTGGAAATTTATAAATTATTGTTAATATTTTTGGAAGTTGGGTATAGGAAGAAGGTATAAACTTGAAGATAATTTTTTTTTTTGCTCGATCATTTATGTTCTTGATTTTTTTTGATTTTCAAGCTTTCATTCTCTCGAGGTCGGTTCTCTATCGATCGATTTTCTCTATGTTTTGTTTATATATTCACCTAATTTTTCATTATTTTACCTTGAGCCACTACCATCGCCCCCCAACAACCCCATCACTGCTCCATCTAAAAGCATTCTCATAGTCCTCATCACTATTGCAAGTGTTGTTTCAACAGTGAGTTGTGAAAAATAAGCGTTCTTTACATTTCGCCTTTTTTGGTGAAAAATGTTTTGGAATGTCCTTTAAATGTTTTCACATCTGAGAGTAACACGCAGATGTTACACTGTCAGAGTTTTAATTTTTTTTTTTTTACTTTACTTTAAATTTTGTTCTGTTCTATATTTCTTCACGCTTCAGATCTTCGCTTGTTGGTGGATTTGTTTGATAGTTTTGTTCGCTTTCCTTAAGGTATTTTTGCATTTTTCCGACTAGTATGTGAAAATTTAGCTGGGTTCTCTTCATCTACTTCAAAAGCTTCAATTTTTGGTTCTATTTTTTTGCTCCATTTTTGCTTTTCTGGGACTTCTTATACTTTTGTTGGAATTTTCATACTAATGATTTTGTTTTTTTGCCTTCTAAAATAGTTAGGTATCTATGTTTCAACTACGACCTACAGTTGACCACAAACAATTCTAAGTACGCAGTATACTTACATCTGGCCTTAAATTTTGGCTTACTAATGTTCAATCAAATTTTTATTCGTCAATATTAGGGTTCCTTTAAAAAAATGTGCTGAAATTCTTCGATTTTTTTTGGTGGATTTCTTTTGAGGAGCACTAATTTTTTAGATGAAAAGAAAAAAAATTATTATTTTGAATTTCATAGTGATTTCTTCAAGGCGACATTTTAGTTGGTATATAAATTACTGTCAAAATCATCTTCAAGAATTATTAATGGTTAGATAAATTGCATATCCTATCGTAATCCTATTCTAATCCTAATCGTATCCTAATGCTAATTCTAATCCTATCCTAATCCTAACAATATAAAAAAGCGAGTTTTTTTTTGCCGCGTGTTGGCAGTTTGTGTTAAACAATATGATGTCATTAACCCTATCAATTCGATTCTCATAGTTGCTGAAAACTTCTCATTTCTATTTTCATCTTTTATTTTCTTATCTTCATTTTTCTCTCTATTCTGTTAATCCTGCTGCTTTTACATTTGCTCGCTTTGGTTGAGCACCACAGCGTTGTTAATCCTACCAATGTGATTCTCACAGCTGAAACTTTTTATTTTTCGAGGATTATCTTTGTTTGAAGTTCTTTCGTTCTTTCGTTGTTTTTTGTTTGTTTGTTTTTTTTGCAAATTGTTATTTGTTCTTTGATACAACAGCTACGTATGATAATGTGAGAATTGCTGATGGATTTGCAATTTTAGGGAGCATTTCTGTATATTCTATCCTATCTTATTCTGTCCTAATCCTATCCTATCCTAATCGTAACAATATAAAAGAGCGAGTTTTATTTTTGCTGCATGTCGGCAATTTGTGTCGTTAAATAATATGGTGTCGTTAACCTTATCAATTTGATTTATAGAGTTGTTGAAAACTTCTCATCTCTATTAACTGTGCACGTAAAAAAGCATTTTTATATGGGACCAATTCAATAAAGAATGAAATTAAATAAGTTGATACTGAAAAAAGCCTTTCTATCTTACATAACTTGGGATTCTTTCCCATGTTTCTATGTCGTTTTAACTTAGCAGATTTGCCAAAGATACACTTAAGCATTTGAATGAGACAAATGAAAAAAAAAGCTTATTTTACAGTAAATAGAAGCCTTTTTGGTTGCTTATTTTTTCAAAAGGGAAATGAGATATTGATGAAAGGTGTTGTAGGTTTTGGTTTGCTATATATGCAGACGGAGAGACTTATTGTATTGCATTATGTTTTATTTTGTTATATACTTATTTGTAATGATTTTTTCTTTTCGCTTTGTGTATTTAGATATTTTTTTTATGGATAATGGCGAGAGTACTGATGGAAGTTATGAACGTCCAAACAACCGTCATAAAGAGATTTATGATAAAGCAAAAGAATCTCGAAATTCCCATCGCAGACAATTATACAAGCAAGCACGTGATGCACGACAGTAAGAACTACGCACTCGAAGAAAAGGAATTGCAGTTAGACATAATCGCCATCGTGCGATGAAGAGAAACATAGAAGAAGGTGTTTGTATAGAGGTTTTTTTTTTCATCAAAGATTTAAATACATGTATTTATATACAGTTTACTTATAGTGCATGTTTGGGTGTTTATTTGATTGTAGTTGGTGGGTGTAGTTATATTGTACCTTCCCAGCCTACACTTTGCACACCAGATCGTGATAATCAGTATCATTTTGAAGACTATTGTGTTAGATCTGATGAAGGTGTAGAAAATAATCGGCAATCTACAGAATTTTGTTTGCAGACCATTCCAGTTAAATCCCATGTGCTTCTACAGCCAACAATTTGTTCATATTGTGGTGCAAAAAAAATTCATAGGGAAAGTAAAGGATTTTGTTGTTCTGATGGAAAGGTTAAATTGCATATACATTATGTGCCCAACAAATTATATGAATTATTTACTTCAAATTCAGTCGAAGCATTGAATTTCAAAAAAAATAGCAAGAAGTTATAACAATCATTTTGCATTCACATCTTTTGGTGTCAAGTATGACAAAGATTTATGTAAGATAAATAAAGGAATTTATACATTTAGGGTTCAAGAACAAGTTTATCATTACATAAACCAACTTTTACCATCAGACAATAACCCAACTTATTTACAGCTATATTTCTATGATACTGAAAATGAAGTATCAAATCGATTGAAGATTTCAGACAAATTTTGTGATTCAATTTTACAGATGTTAATTGATATATTAAGGATTAATCCTTACTCTAGGTTCTTTCGTTCGTTGAGTGATATTGATAATTTATATACGTGTCGAATACAAATTAGATGTGATCCAGGTTTAGATCAAAGAGTCTACAACACTCCAACAACTTTACAAGTAGCTGCAGTTTGGGTTGATGATGATCCATCTGTGGACAACAAAGTTCGTGATATATGCATTTATGGTCATAGTGACACCTCACATAGAGTGCATTATTATTTTGGTTGTTTTGATCCCCTTCAATACCCTTTGCTCTTTCCTTTTGGTGAGTCTGGATGGCATGAGGGTATTGAAAGAGTGAATAAAGAAATGTTTCATTCTTCTGCGCAAGATAATATTTTAGACATGAATAACATAAATTCTACAAATGAATTCATTGAAAGAGAGACTGAAGGTTTATAGTTTGAAAACTTGGTTTTCATTATTTTTTTATTTGATTGTTTAAAACTTTTTTCTCATAGATTTTTTTATATTTATCTTGTAGTTATGAAGAAGAGAAAGAAAAGATCACATGTGTCTTGTCGGGAGTATTACTGCTATAAATTACAGGTTCGAAATTCAAGTAATCATATTTTGCTCCATGCTGGTAGGCTTTTTCAACAATATGTTGTTGATATGTATGTGAAAATTGAAACTGCTAGATTAGATTACTTCCGTAATAACCAAAAACAAATACGAGCTGAAGTTTATCAAGGAATTGTTGATAGTGTTGAAGTCAGTGAAAGTAGAGGTTATAAGATTGGTCGAAGAATTATTTTACCATTGTCATTCACAGTGGGTCCTAGAGATAATAAAAAACGATATATGGATGCTATGACATTAGTTCAAAGATATGGTAAACCTGATGTTTTTTTAACAATAACTTGCAATCCTAATTGACTAGAAATATAGCAAGAACTGAGGCATAATGATGAAAGCCAAAACAGACCTGATTTGGTTACACGAATATTTAGAGCTAAGTTGGAGGAGCTAAAAATTGATTTGTTCAAAAGACATATTTTAGGTCGTGTCACTGCATATATATACGTAATTGAATTTCAAAAGAGAGGTCTTCCACATGCACATTTTTTGTTGATTTTTAAATCTGGATAAAAAAATTACTACTATTGATTTGGTTGATAAAATTGTTTCTTGTGAAATTCCAGACAAAAATCGATACCCACATTTATATCCTATTGTAGTAAAACATATGTTGCATGCTCCTTGTGGAATATTAAATCCGAATAATGTTTGTATGTCAAATAATAAAATATGCAAAAATAAATATCCAAGAGAATATACAATCGCAACTTCGCTTGGTAATAATTCATATCCACGATATAAACGACGGGATGATGGTCGGAAAGTAAAAGTTAGAGGGCATTTCTTAGATAATAGATGGGTTGTACCTTACAATCCTTACTTAACAGTTAAATATGATTGTCATATCAATATAGAAATCTGTTCGACTGTTAAAGCTGTGAAATATTTGTATAAATATGTTTATAAAGGACATGATCGAATAAATTTTTTGCTAAGTGACAATCAAGAAAATGTTGATATTGATGAAATTTCTAGATATCAAATTGCTAGGTGGATTTCTCCACCTGAAGCTATGTGGAGAATTTATGGATTTATATTGTCTGAAATATCCCCCTCCGTTGTTTCGTTACAATTACATCTTGAAAACCATCATCTAATTACTTATAAAGATAGTGATAATTTACAATCAGTTATTAATAGAGATTATGCCCACAAAACTACATTAACTGAATTTTTTCGTACCAATATTACAGATGAAAAAGTTAAAACTCTTACCTATAGAGATTTTCCTTCTTATTTTGTGTGGGATGCAAACCAACGAATTTGGACTCCAAGAAAGCAAAAAAAATGTTATTGGTAGAATAGTTATAGCTAATCCATCTGAAGGTAAAAGATATTACTTACACCTATTATTAAATCACATTAAGGGATCTACTTCTTTTGAACAATTAAAAGTTGTAAATGGTACACTGACAAATACCTTTCGTGAAGCAGCTCTTTTATATGGTTTATTAAATGGAGATAATAACTATGAGTTATGTTTAGCCGAAGCAATTGTTTACCAAATGCCCTCTTCACTTCGTAGGTTATTTGCTACCATATTAACGTTTTGTAGTCCTGATAATCCGCAATTATTATGGAATAAGTTTAGAAGTTATATGTTTGAAGATTTCATCAAACAAGGTATGTCATTTAATGATGCCCAAATAAAAGCATTACAATGTATACATTCTATATTAGAACCATTGAATAAAAGTATAAACGATTACCAATTAGTGTGATTTCATGTAAACATCGACGAAGACGAAACGTTGGCTACCATGATTTCTGAGGAGCTACACAATGGTTGTAATCAAAGTTATAATTTTGATATAGATTCGTTAAATAAAGAGCAAATGGATGCTTATAATACAATTTTGGACCGAATTTTGAATGATGATAATGGCATGTTTTTTGTTGATGGACCTGGTGGAACAGGTAAAACGAATTTATACAAAGCTTTATTGGCAGCTGTACGATCAAGAAACCTGATTGCTCTAGCTACAGCTTCTTCTGAAGTAGCTATTTCATTATTACCAGGTGGTAGAACTGCACATTCTAGATTTAAAATTCCTTTAGAAATAAATGAGAATGTTAGTTGTTCAATTAGTAAACAGTCTGCACTAACAGACCTTTTTAGAATGACTAAATTAATCATTTGGGATGAGGCTCCAATGGTGAATCGTTACGCCGTGGAGGCTGTAGATAAAATGTTAAGAGATATAAATGAACAAGATGTACCATTTGGTGGAAAAGTGATTGTATTAGGTGGTGATTTCCGTCAAATTTTACCAATTGTCCAAAGAGGAACAAAAGACGACATAATGAAAGCGAGTTTGGTTTTTTCATATTTATGGCATTCTTTTACTCATTTACCGTTGGTACAAAATATTAGAGCTCAATTGGATCCAGTATTATGTAGTTATTTACTTCGTATTGGAAATGGCACTGAGAAAGAACACTCGTGTCATATGATTAAACTTGTAGCTGATATTACAATACAATTTCAAGATGAATTTACATCTTTGAAACATTTGATTGACATTGTTTTTCCAAATAAGGAAAACTACATGCAGAATTTAGATAGTTTGATTAACAGAGTCATTTTAACACCAAAAAATGAATGTGTAGATGAAATAAATAATATTTTACTAAAAGAAATTCCAGGGGAGATATTTACAAATTATAGCTTTGATGAAGCCATTGAGAAATTCGAACACAATATCCAAGAAGATTTTTTAAATACATTAACTCCAAATGGTATTCCGCCACATGAACCTACATTAAAACAAAATTGTCGTGTTATGTTACTTCGAAATATTAACACATCTGAAGGTTTATGTAATGTAACAAGGCTTGTTTGTCGAAGATTTGAGAGAAATGTAGTTGATGCAGAAATTGCTATTGGAGAATACCGGGGAAATCGAGTCTTTTTACCTAGAATTCCGTTTTTACCACTTGAAAGTGATAGAAATTCAATTCCTTTTAAAAGAACTCAATTCCCAATCCGTTCGTGCTTTGCAATGACGATAAATAAATCACAAGGTCAAACTTTAGATTTTGTTGGCTTATATCTTCCGGAACCTGTATTTTCCCATGGACAATTGTATGTTGCTCTGTCAGAGCAAAAACAAGTAAAGCTATTAAAGTTTTGATAAAACCATCAGAAAAATCTAATACACATATTATATGCACAAAAAATGTGGTGTACCAAGAAATTCTTGGTTTGATAAGATGTTTATAGGTGTTTTCAAAATGATTTTAGCCACTAATTCTTCATGCTAGATATAATCATTTAGATAGTGCCTATAGTTATTACTTAAGATGAATATCCAATTTTTAACAAGTTCAGTGTGAAATTATAAGTGAAATTATTTATCTATTATCTGACTGTTTATTTGTCTATTATATGACTAGAAATAACAAGATATAGAGAATCTGAAGGCTAGCCAGGTTAGAAAATGCAGATAAAAAGGTATCGAATTTATATAATATGTAATGCTTATATTTTTATAAAAGGTAAAATTTTCATTGTAATCATGAAACTTATATGTGCCTTTTTTTTTTGTCAGCATAACACAATTCAATGGCTTGGGAGCTTCTAACTAGGGCAAGTTCGTCGCACTTCTACAGTACACATGTATACGAACATGCATACAAAACTGATTCATTTTGTTTATTTTTTTTTCAACTCTATTACTTCTTTTTGATGACTGTGTTTTGTCTTTTGGTTGTAAAGTGCATACATTTTCTGTTCTTATTAGTTATTATTTCCATGACACTCCTCTTCGATTTTTTTTAAAATCCTGTCTTACTTCTCAAGAAGGATCTAAAGCAGTACAAAATAAATGTTAGGCAAACCGAATTAAAAAAATCAAGTTACTCTCTAATTTGTTTTTTAAGGTTAGTTAGATTCACATATACTTTAATTACACCTTCAATTAAAGTCCTCTATTAATAACAAGATTGAACAGAATAATGAAGAACGAACCAGTTTAATCTCTACTCATTTAATGCTTGAAAGAGAGAAATCTATACCAGAACGAAGATTGCACAATACCAATCAAAGAAAATGGAAGAATCAATCAAAGATTACACAATAGAGCTCAAGATATATTAAAACAATGAGAAGAAGAAATTAGCACTTGATATTGCCTTCATAATGCTTAATTATTTGACCTAGCGCAAGTATATGTTCTTGAAGTTTTTGCGACAATTAAATCAATTTGTTTTACTTCATTCATCATTTTCTCCAGCAATAGGAGTACACTAGAAATTGTTAAATGATAAAGACGGTATGAATTTATTAATATCTTCACCAAAAAACCATATTCTGATTACCGTACCCCAATCCTGATGAATATGAGACAATGAATTTCTTTGTATTTATTGGATCTGCCTTTATTGTTTAGATCATTTACTGAATGAAATGAGCTAACTTCAGTATTACATGTATGCTTATAAGGAAAGTTAATAACTATATACTTACTAAATTCAGGTATAATGCATTGTGACATATACAATGGTTTTTCAAGCTCTTAAGTATC
Source organism: Osmanthus fragrans (assembly GCA_019395295.1). Classification (NCBI taxonomy): domain Eukaryota; kingdom Viridiplantae; phylum Streptophyta; class Magnoliopsida; order Lamiales; family Oleaceae; genus Osmanthus; species Osmanthus fragrans. Next base: position 14,704,020 of record CM033361.1, read on the forward strand.
AAGTAATTTGATTCACGCACTTGTATTTTTAGATAATGTTTTCAACTGTGCCTAAGACAATCGCATAGATATGTTTTTTTGGTTTGTTTTTCAGGACGTGCTATTTACAGCAACATGTGATTTGAATGTCCATTGATGCTTATAATCAAATATTAGAACTATTTATTGTTATATTTCTAGCTACTGACACTTATTTGGATTTATTATTTATCTTTATTCTAGACACTCTTTTCTTTTGTTTATTTACATGTTATTCTCTTACAAAATTGTTGCGCAATTTCACTGGTTATTATTTTTGACCATTACCTAATTCTTATTCTAAAGGAAGTACATCTGGTCTAGGGAAGTCATTAAGTCAAGCAGTACACATATAACAAAGTTATATGAAGAGGCAGGTAATGTTCTCATATTTGACATACACACCAAATAGGAATGTTCAGTATTTGTATTATGAGTTGTTTACCATTTGATATACTGGATTTACGAACTCTGCATAGGTTTGTATAGGTTTAAAGGATATTTTGCTTTATAAAGATTGGTCTAAATACATAAATCTAACACACTATTTTTATAAAAATAAAATTAACTCATTTTCCTTAATTTAAGACTTTGTATTTTTAGAATGTTGCTTTTAGATATTTATACATTTTGATCACTGTAATTTATTGATACGATTTTATTGGAATACAAGTTTCACTAAAAAAAAAAAATTTATTTATTTTTACGCTTATAATAACTTGTTCTATTATGTCGATTTAATAAAGGTATGTTCTTTTACTTAACAACTCACATTTCAATTCCAAGTTTTCTCAAATTGTCAAATTCACTTTTATTTGCTTCCAATAGTATCTTCCGTAGGCACTAATTAACTAAGGCACATTTTCTTTACTATTGAATTATTGTTTTTCTATAAGTAATTTATACAACAATTTCTGTTTCTTTAAAATAGGAGTTATCTTTTTGGAAGTAATCATTAATTTTAACTTCATATTTTTTATCTATAGGATATCTAACCACTTTTTTAGCTGTCTTTTATCAGGCGTTTTTTGCAGAAAATTATGAAACAAAACTGTCATATTCACAAATTAACACTTATCTCTAACTTAGTTTTTTACTTGCAAGCTTTTTTGACAGAAAAATTATGAGTTTTAATAATTACTTTTTATCTCTATCTCTTCTGAAAATATAAACATTACACTTCTATATCTATGTATATATATTATACCAAGTCGACTGTAGATTTAATATAAGTATATGTTTTTTTAGTTAACAACCCACATTTAAATTCTAAAATTTGTCAAATTGCCAAATTCACTTTGCTTGCAATAACATCTTTTGTAGACAATAATTTACTAATACACATTTTCTTTACTATTGAATTATTGCTTTTCTTTATAACTGATTTATACAACAATTTTTGTTTTTTTAAAATATGACTATATGAGTTATCTTTTTGGAAGTAATCATTCATTTTACCTTCATATTTTCTATCGATATATCTAATCACTTTTTTAGCCGTATTAGTCGTTTTTTGCAGCAAATTATCTGTGCAATTGTCATATCATATTCACAAAAACTTACTTTTACTACTGCTCATTTTTCACTTGCAGCCTTTTTTTAGAAAAAAACGTATTAGCTATAATAATTATTTTATATCTTTTCTTTTGTTCTTTATTTATCTAATAAAAATATTACACTTCTGTTTATAGACATGTACATCAACTTTACAAAACTCAAAAGCTAGACTAGAAAAATAGAAGAAGAAACATAAGTACGAGTTCTACTTTCTAAACAAGGTATGCATACCTTTTGTACATTAGTGCAATCCTTATTTTGCATTATCTCTAATGTTTATATATTTTTCTTGAAGATTCAAACAACTGAACAAGATGTCAGGAAATTACAAATTGATTCCAGAAATCAATCCAAATCAAAGAAACTGGAAAGCCAAGGTGATTGTTGCTGAGAAATTGTCCCCTAAAGCAAGAAACAGTAACAGTAGATATCAAAACATGGTTCTAATGGATTTCGCGGTAAATACGTTCAAAGATCTCAATATTATGTATCAAACATCAGAATATCAACTAATATCTATACTATTTTTCATTTTTTATCTCACAGAAAAATAAATATTTATACTATATTTATGTGTTATATATAGGAAAATAAAGTGCATACCACTTTGTATGATGCAAACATCGCTGCCTTTGAAGATCAGCTTGTGTTGAGCAAAACATACATCGTCTCGAATGCTATTGTGAAAGATACAAAACCTGAATATAAAGCTTTAAATGATGACATCCAATGGACAATAACTGGAAAGACTCGAATTCAAGAAGTCAATGAGAATAACATGGAGTTTCTATTTTGCACATACACGTTCACTCCCTTTGATGAACTCCAAAAATACATGAATTGCAAAAATGACATAAGTACAATTTTTAGATTTTTTCATACTTTTAAATTTTTTAGTTTGTTCACAACTTCTCTATTTTATTGTTTGTTGCTACTAACATTACATCTAATATCTAGGCATACTTGCGATTGCTATTGATATGAGGCCAAAACGACTTATTCAAACTTGCAAAATAAATGATTTTATGTTAAACAACATTTGTATATACCCAATATTACGTATTATAGCAAATACCAAAAGCATCGAATGCTCACCCATTGTTTGCACACGGTAGATTAGATATAATCTCTAGGTCCATTCGTTCATTTATATGTTTCTCTATGTCTTGTTTGGTGGATATGGTTAAACTGGGAATCAACGCCTCAAGAATTTTGAATGTTCCTTTTGCATGTGCCATCACTTGTTCTGGTGTATGAATATCATTGCTGCATATTCTTTAGAAACCATGGTACAACCTCTGTTAATACGCATAACTTTAACTCCACCTCAATATACTAATCAAATAAATGCGTGTAAAATAAATTAGAAATACTAACTACGTAATCAAATTAATTGCAATTGATGGAATTTACTTACCTCAAATTTTAAATGTTTTGTTGGATCTAATAGAGTTTCCAATGCGTCTCTTTGGTAGACATTACCAGTGTCATCCTTCCAATAATCACTATCCAGCATAATTTATAAATTATTAGTTTTCAAGATATTCAAAGACAAGTTAAGTATTTTAGTGAATAAATTTTAGTACTCAAAATAGGAAACTATAATTAAAATCCTCACCCAGGTTTCGTCGCCATTATCCTATCTATAATTGTTCTGTATTTGTCCATGTCAAAGTTTTCTAAACGCCGAACTTTGGATGACGAAGATTGTTTGGATTGCCCTTTTTCTTCTTCTTTCTTACCAACCTTTCAACTGTTGTTGTCTCCTGAGGCCCATGACTAAAAATTGTACTTGGATGGATAGAAACATGTTGCTGCATAAAACCACTAATGGTTGTCATGTTTGATTCCCAGTTACACATTCTGTTCACCATATCGTCATGTCTTCGATCTATATGAGACTTCATGTCTTGGTAATAATCTTCCTGCGATTTTTTTTGTTGTTCAAATAACTATTGTTGCCTCTGAACAATAGCTTGATAACGAGCTTCTTGATTTTCTGCTTCCTCAACAATATGTATTAAACAAATTTGATACTGAATTACCCATGTAAGCATGTATATTAGATTGAATATAATCTTCATGCCATTTTCTTTGTTCTTCGAACAGCTGTTTTTGATTCTCCAAAATTGCGTGATAATTCGCTCTTGAATCTGCAACAATTTCAACCTTTATGTTGTTATATACATCAGACATGTGATATAATATTTTGCCTCTGTACCCCCAAAATTTCTTCTATCCGATATTCAGTTGTACATTTAGAACCACGAAAAGCCGAACTACAACCAATTCCCGTCGAAGTTCTCGAAACTTCAGGAATGGTGCTTTCTTGTCGATAAATATTATCTGGAATCTCTAATGGTATATTATCTATTTCTCTGTTCACAATAGCATCTAATATACCATGTTCATTATCGACCGCCAATGATAGTGTTCTGTACCATGGCGTCTCTAGCTCTTCTTCTGTTGGGTGAAGCAGTGGAAATACTGTGATCTGTAATCGTAAAAAATTATTAGAATTGGCAATGAAAATACAACTTTTACTTGATTTTCAAATAATTAAATGCTAATATAATACATTTGGAATCATATTAAAAACATACATTCTTTCTATTCAAAAATTGCTTAATTGTTGCCTCACTGATTGTTTTCTTAGGTTTCCACCTGTGCATTCTTGGACTTTGTAGACTTTTGTATGTACAGTGTCCAAATTTCTTCCCAATCTCCGAAAATGCTTCGTATATCCAATACTAAAATATATTTATAATAATTTTTTTTAGTTTCAGGCACACAAAATATTTATACATAATAATTCGAAAAAACAAATTTGCATTTAACATTTCTAACTTACTTGAAATGCAAGTGGATACCCTCGCAATGCATACTTAGCAATTTGTTGAGTTCGCTGCGTTCTCAGTATTCTTTCCGATTGTGACTCTTTCAACGAATTTAACAAAGTAAAATATGTCTTACGACCCCAAGGATACACACGAAATTCATCCAAATGATCGACCATACCAAGAATTCTATAATCAATTTGTTTGGAGGTTGATTTCAAAACACACTCCACCAACATAACTAATCTCAGTTTAAATTTATATTCTTCGTCCTCACACATACGGAATGCATGGGATAACATTGTCATAGTAATTTTTTTTGTTACCATTAAAATAATGATTCCTAAGACGATTGTTATTATGATCGATATTCATTGATGATTCATGGCATGGTAATCCTGTAATAAGACAAAATTCTTGCATGCTAAACCTAGCAACATGGTCATCTAACTTTACCCAAATTTCATTTTCCTTTCCACAATTTATAAGCCTCATTATAAATTCATGTACTAATTTACTACAAAACTGTTCTTCTTTCTCTATTTCTTCTTCTTCTCTTCTATAAATAAATCCATAAAGGAATCCATAAAAATTACTACATAACACAGAAGCTTGATCATTTGAACCTATAAATCTTATAAAATCTTTGCACATATTTACTATTTGAATATTGAACAACAGTGGCAGAAAACCATTAGTCTGGAGAGATTATGTACTCTAAAGCCAACTGCAAAAATATTTACAACTAAATCTATCAATATTAAAATAAAAACGAAATTTTATATAAATAAAATAAAATTAAAAAACTCCGTGTCACGGAGATACGCCATCTCCATGACCATGTCACGAAGACAACATGCCCACCCGTGACACGACCAGCATATCTCCGTGGCCGTGCCACGGAGAATGCATATTCGCGCCAATAAAAATAACTAATATATAATAAATATACAATTCGGCAAAAAATAATATCAAATATTTCCTAAATATTTAATTATAAGATCGCCGAATACTAAATTAAGATATTTTAAAAAATTAAAATTTTTCCGCTAATAAAAATATCTAATATATAATAAATATATAATTCCGCAAAACAAAAATCAAATACTTTCTAAATATTTAATTATAAGAACGCCGAAAACTAAATTCAGACGATTTTAAAAAATTAAAATCTTCAGACTAATAAGAATAACTAATACATAATAAATATACAATTCAACAAAAAAAAATATCAAATATTTCGTAAATATTCAATTATAACATCGCCGAACACTAAAATAAGATATTTTTAAAAAATTAAAATCTTCACCTAATAAAAATATTTAATATATAATAAATATACAATTCGGCAAAAAAAAAATCAAATATTTCATAAACATTCAATTATAAAATCACCGAACACTAAATTAAGATATTTTTAAAAAATTAAAATCTTCGCCTAATAAAAAACAACGCCGAAAACTAAATTAAGATGATTTTAAAAAAATTAAAATCTTCGCTCAAATAAAAATAACTAATATATAATAAATATGCAATTCGACAAAAAATAATATCAAATATTTCTCGCCAAACTCTAAATTAAGATATTTTTAAAAAATTAAAATCTTGGCGATAATAAAAATATCTAATATATAATAAATATTTAATTATAACAACGCCAAAAATTAAATTCAAATGATTTTAAAAAAATTAAATTTTCGGACTAATAAAAATAACTAATATATAATAAAATATACAATTCGGCAAAAATAATATCAAATATTTCGTAAATATTCAATTATAATATCGCCGAACACTAAAATAAGATATTTTTAAAAAATTAAAATATTCACCTAATAAAAGTATTTAATATAATAATAAATATACAATTCGGCAAAAAAAAAAAATCAAGTATTTCCTAAACATTCAATTATAAAATCGCCGAACACTAAATTAAGATATTTTTAAAAAATTAAAATCTCCGCCTAATAAAAAACAACGCCAAAAACTAAATTAACATGATTTTTAAAAAATTAAAATTTTCGCGCTAATTAAAATAACTAATATATAATAAATATGTAATTCGGCAAAAAATAATATCAAACATTTTCTAAATATTTAATTATAAAATCGCCGAAAACAAAATTAAGATGATTTTAAAGAAATTAAAATTTTCGCGCTAATAAAAATAACTTATATATAATAAATATACAATTCAGCAAAAAATAATATTAAATATTTCCTAAATATTTTATTATAAGATCCCGAAACACTAAATTAAGATATTTTTAAAAAATTAAAATCTTCGCGCTAATAAAAAAACGCCGAAAACTAAATTAAGATGATTTAAAAAAAATTAAAATCTTCACGCTAATAAAAATAACTAATATATAATAAATATACAATTCGACAAAAAAAAATCAAATGTTTCCTAAACATTCAAATGATAAGATCGCCAAACACTAAATTAAGATATTTTAAAAAAATTAAAATCTTCGTCTAATAAAAATATCTAATATATAATAAATATACAATTTCGCAAATAAAATATCAAATATTTCCTAAATATTCAATAATAAGATCGAACTAATTATTTTAAAAAAAAAAAAAAATCTTCCCCTAATAATAAATATACAATTAAGCAAAAAAAAATTAAAATAACCTTGTCTCTCGCACGGTGCGAGATTAGAACTTCTCCGTGTCGAAAAGAACGGTACACATCTCGCACCGTGCGAGACGCACGGTGCCTTGCCAAAGGCACCGTGACTCTCACATAGTGCGAGATCTACACTCGTACAGATCTCGCATCGTGCGAGACACACGGTGTCTTGCCAAAGGCACCGTGCCTCTCGCATAGTGCGAGATGCACAATGCCGCGCGAGAAGCCCCGTGTATCTCCCACGCCCACGATTAAAATGTCTCATTCCTCTTAACTCCATTCACCTACCTTGTCAAAGGCACCGTGACTCTCGCATAGTGCGAGATCTGCACTCGTACAGATCTCGCACCGTGCGAGACGCATGGTGTCTTGCCAAAGGCACCGTGCCTCCCGCATAGTGCGAGATGCACAATGCCGTGCGAGAAGCCCCGTGTATCTCCCACGCCACGATTAAAATGTCTCATTCCTCTTAACTCCATTCACCTACCTCCCTTCGTTTTTCACTTATTTCTTCTTCAAAGTTTTCCCAATCTCCTTTTCAAACACCATCGTCCATATTGTGCTACAACAAGAGCCTTGTTTTCCACCATCAAGTAAAGTAGTGGTCTGTCACTGGCGTGCCAATTGTGCAAATCCTTCGAAGTCGAAGTTCGAAATATACAAAGCAGTCAGCAGCAAATACCCAAAGCTAAAGACCAAAGTGCGATTGTGGAAACCCACACTTCTTGTTCAATATTTCAATTCCATTCGAAATTTCGAAGCAAAAGCAGCTGCGTCGCCATGGGTGGTGTGAAATTGAGGGGCAATTCGATTGGGTGAATAGCGACGACTGAGGCCGAGCAACCAGCGTGGTGGTTCAGGTCAGGTGAGTTCACTAAGTTGAAATCATCACAGTAAGGCCTACCATTAATGTTTAACTCCGAGAGTTTTTTAATAAATTGTGTATTGTTTTGCTTCGTAACTTTGTTTCATGAAATATGCATTGTTAATGGAATGTTCAAGAATTGATAAACATTCCAAATTTCCAAAAAGTTGTAAGGTGTTTAATTGGACTGAACTTCTAATTGGCATGCTCTGCTAATATATTTCCAAGTTATTGAGACACAATCATTTAACATTAGAGATGTAGAAAACATCCTTATTATCTTGATTAAATTAAGGATCTTGTTGAATTATCTGTCAATTTCGATTTTTCTCGTTGCAAGGTTGTTATTGTGCTAATAATGGTTGACATGGAGAGTCCAAAACCCCATTTAAGACACTAATTTGGTAACTCCAGGGACATTTGTGAGCATTCAAGCTCCATTAGCTGCATCACCTACAGCACTTGGGGACATTTGTGAGCATTAAAGCTCCATTAACTTCTTCTTGTTGTTGCTATTCTATCTTCTTATAATGATGCATCTAAAATATATTGATTATGATCTGTTTATATAATCCAATTTAATTTTCATTCAAAATAGGTTTCATTTTTCATTCAGATCGCACAAAATCAAAATTCAACATTGTTACTCACACAACATTAACCACTACACATACAATTTAATCTACCATTTCCCAAATATATATTACTAAAGTATGCATGGATTTTTTATAGTCTAATCTAAAAATATAAACATAGTTTGTCATATGTGTGTATTGTCCATAATAATTTCTATCTTAGTTCATGATTTTAGATTTTTCTAAAAATTATTTCTCTCTATTCAGCTTTCATTACTAATACACAAAATTTTTTCTATAACAAAAAAATTAATTTGTGTAAAATAATACAAAATTACCCACGTTAATACATAACCAACTACACTACAGCACGTACCTTCCACTAGTTAACAATTAAAAAAAACTGTCATACAATTTTAGGGTAACATACTTCAACTAGCACTAGTAAATAAATGGACTAAAAAGAAAAAATTTCAAGCTTAGCAAACATGCTATGAAGAGAATATTTGTCAAAATTGACAATTATTATGACCATAAGTTCCAAATTACTTGTTAATATCCTATTTAGAAACGAAAATTATTGGCCCTCATAGTTTTATTTATCAATGAGTTCTCTAAATAGATATGCAGAAAACATGTTATATACTAGACATACCTTATATTTCCTATACCTCCCATATCAACATAAACCGTTCTTGCAACCATAAAGATTTCTCGGCAATTTTTTATTGTCCTGTCCAATGAACAAGTTAAATTTTGGTAAGATACATGTTTGGCTAAGATGAAAACATATACACATGAACAAGTTATATTTTGGTAAGACCAGAACCAACCATTCGCTCGGTCGGATTTGCTGTCTACAAAATATGTGGCTCGCTTCAAATAAAATTCGTTGATGAAGAAATCCAGTTTTTTGTTTAAATATCCGACGGAGTCGAGCAACGAACAACTAACAATGGGGAGTAAATGAGACAGTAGATGAGATGTAGGAAGAATGGAGAAGAGGGATACGTAATGAAGTGCAGAAAGAATATGAAGCATGGTTGATATGAAGGACTCATGAATTAAGAGACTTGGAAATTGTTTAACTTTTCCAGTTTTTCAGACGAGATGTCTCATCATCTGCCCAGTCTTTTCCATTTTTCCACGCGCATGGTTGATATCGAAGGACGTAGGTATTAAAAGATTTCGAAATTGTTCAACTTTTCCAGTTTTTCAGACGAGATGTCTCATCATCTGCCCAGTCTTTCCCATTTTTCCACGCTAGTATCACTTTTTCTTTGAACAGTGTTAACGTATTAAGCTCCTGTTTAAGTTTTTTTTTTCGATTCTATCTTGTTTTTCTACAATAATTGGTCACAACAGGGGTGGATCCACTGCCAAAAAATCGACAGATGCTTGACAAAAACTGAGGAATCCTGCGGGTTGCATGTCAGATGAATTGTTTTCATTATTTTACTTCCATTTCTGTCCTTGAAAAATTATTTAGTATTGGCTATATGAAAAATAAAGGAGGGCAAAATTGGCAAAAGAGTTTCAACGGTTGGTTCGCATTATTAATGTGTTCTAACAAAAGGCAGCCCAATTGACAGCTTGCCAAACACTTACTGTAGAAAATAGGATAGTTTTCTAAAATAAGTGTGTAGATACGGGCTCAAACAGGGGCTAAGTGTCCGTTTAAAGAAATAATAATAATAATTTTAAGTGTCTGCTTCACCCTCATTTTTTAAAAATAAAAAATGAGGAGAATAGTATTTTTTTTTAAAAATGAGTACTTGAAAAAAAAATATATTTGATTTACGTATAATCTTATTTTATTTAAAGTTGTATGATTAAAAATAGAATGTAATATAATGGGAATCAAATGGGAGCTAAATTACCATTTGATTTCTCTCATATAACCTAAGATTTAAGAATATGAATCTTGCGAACACGTGATTATAAATTTCAAAAAATTAGGATCAAACATACTTTTATAAATCACTAGTCATAATTAAACTTGCAATTATGAAATACTTTATAATGCTATAAAAGCAATTTTGTAAGATGTGAGAATATAAAAAAAATAATAATAATAATAATAATACATATTGTTTTTTTGTGAAATGAACTTTTGATTCAAATGAGAGGAAGTTAATTAAAATAGTTCATCCATTTATCCTTTGGATTTGAATTGAACGTCCAACAAATAAGATCGTTTCTTCATATTCAATTAATGTGCATTGAATATATCAATTGAAATTATTTATTATAGATATGTATTACGTCTCCTTCCCATTTACATTCTCTATATCTTAACATTCATCGTATAATGAACGTGTCAAATATGATTAAATAAATTAAATACACATTGAAAACGAAAAGTAAGGTAATGAATGTGTCAAATGTACATTAATCATAACTAAATAGATGACAAAATAATTAATGATAATATTGTTCAAATGATTAATAAATTAAACACATACTAAAAAATTAAATTACTGAAATAATTAAATACATAATGAAAAACGAAAAAAAATGTATTATTGAAATAATTAAATTATAGTAAGGATAAAATCGTCCAAAAAATTATTCTCATATGATATTTAATATATTATTAGAAATGAGGGAATTGATAATTGGTAGATTTGAAATTAGGATCAAACAGATTATTTTCTTTTTGTTTGAAAAAAAAACAAAAAAAAACTTATATTCTAGTTAACCTTTTAACGAGACGGATAGTGGGACTTTGGGGTGGGACCCCACAATTATCGAGTTTAAGAAGCTTTTTTTTTTGTCATCCCTAATTTACCCTTTCGAGTTACGAGGCTATTTGTAAAATTCTAGGTTAGGATTGTAATTATCGTTTTCTAAACGCAAGTTATCTATGCCATTTCCAATCGGTGCATCAATGTTTCATGTTGAACCTACAAATTCATAAAATTGTTTTTAATTTTAAATATTTGTTCGACCAACACTATCAGTAGTTTTAAATGCATCCTTTGGATTTTATTTTTTATTTTTTTGTATGAGTTATAGATTTTTCTTTTATCATTTTTATTACCTAGTTCTTAGATGTTGACGTGGAAAGCATCTTCTATTGATGTTATATTGTTTAAATGTCTTATAGATGCTTATCCAAGTTTAGGAAACTACATTGGAAGAAATGCGATTCTGGGGGCATTTTATGCCTTTTTTTTATCATTAGTACGTCTCTTGTTCTTTTAATTTGTGAATTCATTCAGAAGGAAAATAATGGGATCTTTCACTTTTTTATCTCTTTAAATAAGAGAGAAAAAGTTGTTTTATAAAAGCTATTTTCATTTGAAATTTGTAATAATGTCCTATTTAATTCTTTATTGTTTCCACTATTTTGCATCTGTTTTCATTGAGATATTGACTTGACGACATTGTAATGAATCATCATGACTCATTTGATGTTGCTTATTGCAGTGAATTTGCAGTAACTTTAATTTGTTAATAAAGTTATTTGGATTTAAGGATGTAAACAAGTCAAGTCGAGTCGATTCGTAAGCTAATATTGACGACTCGAACGCAGTTCAAGCAAAAACGGATCGAGCTTTTTTTACTCAAATCGAGTCAAGGCAAAGCTTGACAGAAAAAATGGGGGCTCAACTTGAATATTCGACTCTAGCCTTTTCGAGCCAAGCTGAGATACCTCTTTTTTTTCTAATTTTTCTAAAGGCCACAACCTTTTAAAAGGTGAGAAGGCAGCTTAAAACAGTTGCCTTTAATTGTAGCTACCTTATTTCCAAGACACGAGCCAAAATGCCCTGTGATGGTGTGGTTGACACGGGCCGGCTTAGGCTCAAGCTAACACTTGAAAATGAGACTTGGTCCAAGTCTCGACTCGATTCCTACGAGCCGCGGGTCACTCGAGCCGACAAGTCGAAATGACATTCCTATTTAAATTTTGAATTGATAATTCCTTGAATAAAATAGTGAAAAATAAATTTTGAATGAAATAGTGTCCAAACAGGGACTAAAATACACTTCGTCAATTACAATCAACAAACACAAAAAATATAAAAATCAATATGCACATAAATCAATGTGGAAATAAGCTTACTATAAATTGAGCCTGTAAATTGTTGCTTTATACAAGGTTAAACAGTTCGAGATGCATATAAATTGTTGCTTTATACAATTTCACCACCAAAATTTGTCAAAATAATAATACTAATTTCACACTACAAAAATATGGCTTCATGAATGGATTTTCCGTTTCTAGGCCAAGATATCCGTTGTTATTAGTCTTCACTATTAAAAAATAACCTACTAAGATTTCGTTACTGTTTTGACTTTTGAGGGTTGGTGATAGTCACCAGCGAAATTTTCCCAAGTCAAAAATTGTAATTATTTACGAAAATTACATTGGCATACGAATATTCCATTAGTAAATGTGTTAGCATATTATCGTTACCTACGAATTTTTCATTGATAAAATATTGTTCTGAATAACCGTATGTAATGATTATATGTCAAATTTAATACCTACGGAAAACTGTAGGTAAAAATAAGTACTTTTAACTTAAGAATCTTTCGTCGTTGAACCTAAAAAAAAAAAAATTATTAGAAAAATTGCTAAAAATTTATAGAACCTACTAATTTATAATCAATATGATCAAAATGCACTAAATAATTAAAATCGTCAAAATGCACTAAAACATTAATAGATTAAGCCCCTGTATGATCCCCACTTTTTAAAAACTCATTTTTCTTGAAACTCATTTGCAATCACACATTCTTCCAATAAAATAATTTAATACGTGAATCCAAAATTTTACACGTTCTTTAAATAGTCACTTTTTCAAAATTTATTAACCCCAAAATGGGGCTCAAACATATCCTAAGTTATTATATCGAAATTTCAAAATTCAAAATTATGTCTTATACATCACTATTCGTGATCTGGAGCTAGAAGAAAATTGAAAGTTTGAAATCTTTAGATCCCTAAGCATACTTCGCACCGTTTCTTGCATCTCGACACTGTGATTTCTTTCAACTTTTTCAAAACATATAGTAAGATCGCCAATCATTTCATTATTCTTTTCTTTGTATTTCGTATAAGGCAGCTTTGATTTCAAATTTTTCACCTTTCCATCATGTGCTAGTATTGAATGTTTATGTGAACCGGAAGTACCAAGAACATGCAAAACAGGTTGTCGAGGACCAAACTCACATACTTGACCCTTAGATGGATCATTAACACCATTGATCCATAAATCGAGATCAAACTCAGGCTGATTATCTTGAGGGTACAATATTTGTCCTCCGAATTTCCCTTTGCACTAATATTGGACTCCAAATTTCCATCAAAAGTACTACCACTACTTTTATCGTCAGATCTTTCATCATCGGACTCTTCTTCACCTGAATCTTCCTCCTATGATACACTTGTCAACGATCCACCATTATTTTCAATCCTCTTTCTCGGTGTGGAATTAGGCCTCGACCATATCTCTAGCAAGGGTGTCCAACTGAGGCACGTCATTCTCGTCCAAAAGAATGATAGTGGATATGTGGGCAAGATTTTGCTCTGCCACCAATAGGTCGAAGAGTAGCGTAAACATGAAGCTACAAAACAAGAGTAGTCAGTTGATGTAGTAATACATATTGTAGGTTCATTGTTGAAAAAACTACAAAATTAAAATTACATATTAACTCAGTGTTCTTGAAGAAAACCCCGTATGTCCGATGTTGTGGTTGTTTAGGGCTGTCCAGCTTAAATTTTTTGAAAAATTAAAACCAAGTCTCTCACCGAACTTTTTCCCAATTTTGGGCATCATCTCGAACTCCCCTATCTATCGAAAGAAAATTATTCAAATTGTGTGTCCTGGTTATATAAAACATGATTTTTTCTGTGGTGAAGCTAGAAACTTATGTTTTCAATCTTTTGAAAAGTAGGATGTGTGATTCGGGCATGTTTGATGATGCCTATAAACTGCTGGTTTATCTCCTCTAGTTTTGAAGAAATTTCCCATTCAAAGTAATTAAATTAATTATTGAATTTTAGGAATAACTTATGTTTATCTGAATAGTATCTGACAAGCTACAATATCAATGATCACCACTTTCTCAGGCATATTGCAACGCTAGACGCCAATGCACAATGCTAAACACAATATATATCAGCAATCGTATGTTTTTAAATATATAAATTCCAATTCACAATAAATGTATACTTACGTGTGATCTTTAATAATTATTTCCCTTGTGATTGATTAGGCATATGAGTGCCACGATTATAGACATTATCTGCATGCTCACCTCCCAATTCATCATTAGGTGCATTAGGCTCCTGATTTTCATTATTGCTTCGTATATCGTGTACCATAACCATGTATCAATCTCCCTTACCTTGCTCGGTCAAATATTTTTTTTAAGTCATTATTAATATTAAGTTAATTATCCATCTGAAAAAGGTTATTTTTAAGTAATGTGACATTTATCCCTCACCTCCATCCCATTCCAACCTCAACTAGTCTAGACCGATTCAAAATTTGATCTCTATCCATATAAATAGGTATCTTCATGGATAGAGATAAAAGGAAATTTCTCGTGTAAAGGGAAAATTACCAATCTCTTTAGATTGATGCCCCCGAGATCACTCGGTGCACTTTTGTTTCAAGGGTGGGTCAACCTTTCTCCTGCCAATCCGATCATTTCCGAACATGTCATTCATTATATGATTGGTCAAGGAAACAATACAAAAATAATGTCATCAATCAAATAGAGGTCGCATCGTGAAAAAGCGTAGAGCTTAACAAAAAGATCATTTGCATCTGCATGTGCATATGAACATATTTATCTACCAATATTTATTAGTGTTTTTTTTATTAAAAAAAATAAAATCCAAATAAGTCAGTTAACCCTTCCAACATAAATTCGATACCTGCTACATGATTCCTAATCCAATGATATCATGAGATACAACGTCAAGTGAGTTCTTTTTCTTCTTCTTCTTCTTTTTTTTTTTTTTTTTTTTTGGTTTTTTATTAGTTTTCAAGTTTATTTTTCTATGACAATGTGAAATACGACATTTGACATACACAAAAATTCAAAGAATACAAGAGGGTGCGATTATAAGTCTTGCAATATCCAACTCCTTATAATCTTGACGCTGTCATATTTTGTTGCATTGTAAAAACTACTAAATTTCTTGACGTTTTCTATTGATTTTTTTAAATTCAAATTAATATTATCGTCAGTACATACCAATCATACGGATATGACACCTCACATAAAACAATCAAATATCTATATTTGCACAAGGAACCAATTAAAATGTATTAAATGAAAATGTATTAAATGGTAATGTGACACCTCACATGACTAGGGAAGTTCCTACGCTAGTTTTCACTTACCCGATTCTTAAGCCCTTATACTAAATGGTACTAAAAAAATTAAATTAAAATGCATTGTAATTAACAGAAAGAATGAAAAACATTTCTTAGCATTTTTAGTAAATTACTTTTTATTTTGTAACTAAATTTTGCTCCAAACCTTGAGAAACCACTATCCCCGTAAGCCATTGATATATCCATACATTAAAATAAAAAACACTATGTATACAATTTTACAAGCACTCTATGTCCGATGCACTTACTCCAACAAGTACCCGTAAATAGATGTGAAAGTTTAGATTATAGATTTATTTAGGTACAACATGCGGAAATAATCAATTAAAATAACAAGTCATTTTTAATTGTTTCTAGAAGATTAAATCAAACAAGTCAATTTATCCTGTATTTGAATATACCACAGTTTGTAAAATGCCTAAACTAAATAACACCAATATTATCACAGAGAAAACCCTTCGTAAATGATCAAAAACTCCAAACACTTTGTTAGTCAACAATCCACTATAAACGATGAAACTTATGGTATGGTCTAGACGTGACTAACCTTTAGTCCCTCTGACCTTCTTCTTGTAATCACGTTGGTCCTCTGGGATTATGTACTCCTCACACTAGCTCTCAACCGCAAGTATCATTTATCTCCTGTGGACTTTCAAAAACAAGACTCGTTCTTTAGCTTCGAAACTCCATGTGTCTTTTCCTAAAACTCTAATAACTCTTGAGGCTAATTGACGAAGGTAGGTTTGGTGTTTGATCAAATATCTTGTGTGCTTTGATCTGTGGTTTAATGTAAATGTTTATAGCTCGATCAACAAATCTAATTTTACATGAACCTATGAATCAAATAATATGACAGTAGAATCTTGAAATCAATGAAAGTGAATTGGATCTTCAAAGGAATTGATATGATCCGGGCTACGCTAGCAATCATCAAGAATCCGAAGTATGTTGGAGAGAGATTTGAGCTAAGTCCGAGACTTTAAAGAGTTGATAAAAGCTATACATTTACATGTTTAAGTAATAGAGTCCATAATATTGAAGACCACATGCCAAGGAACAAGTTTTGTGTTGGGGTCGAGGTCGAAAATCAATTGGATCAACATGAAAGTTATGCAAGCATTTTCAGTCTCATATTGAAACCTATTTTTGATATGGTAAATGATCAAATTGGAGGATTATATCTGAAAAAACGTTGTAGATCTTTAAGTAATATTTTCAACGCACTTTGAATCATTTCAATCTGACGTCGTTAGAGAAAGTTATGACCAAAATACTAAAAGCTGTCTGGCGGGTCTGTCCAACCGGACGTGTAAATCCGGACATCCGGATTGTTCGGCCGGATTGACAGAGAAATTTTCTGGTTTCCGTTTTTTTTCATTATTTTGACAAGAGTTTGTTATTTTTGATAGTTTTCTTATTCTAAGACTCGAAATTTCGTATTTTTCTATATTTCCTTAGTTTAGTATAAATAGGATCTTTATTTTCATTGTAAGAGGAGACTTGATTATTATATAAAAAATTTAAAGATTTCTTTCTCTTTGTTCTTTCATGAATAATTTTATCGAATTTATCAAAGATGAATAATCTTTGTGGCGTTCAAATATTGATACGAGAGTTCTTCATTGTGTAATCAAGGGGTTTAGCGCATCTTGTTTCGTTGGATTTTTTGGGTCATTTCGTTAGGTTTAAGTCCAAAATCGAGTTTATTAGCGTTCTTGAATTCCACATCAATCTAGTTGTGGGTTTCGTAGTGACCGTTGCTACGGAATTCGCATCAATTGGTGTCAGAGCTTTGACTCCAATTTAATCAGGTTCTATCCTTTATTTTCTTTGTTGAGTTTTTTCTTTTGTTTTCTTTCCTTGTTTTTCATGTTCTTGTGTCCAGAAACAGTTTTAAAGTCTTTGATCCAAAAAATCCCAAAAAAAATTCAAAAGTTGTTTTTTTGCTCAATTTAAGTCCAAATCAACTTCCATTTTCTTTGCCGTTCTCATAGTCAAATTTTGAGTTTACAAAAAAAAATTGAAATTTTTTTACTGTTCATCCGTGGTACTATTCACGTCCGGAAATAGTAAAAAAAAATTGATTTCATGGAAATTGTCCAGTATTCTATCAAATATCTTTATTCCAAAATCCATTGTGTTCAATCCAATCTAAACTCCAATTCAAGAACCACTTTCTTGAATTTATAAAAATTTCAACCCACAGTTGTCCAGTTCAAGTCCTTGAGTTAAAATGAGTGATGTGATAGATCGATTGGAAAAGATGTTGGTGGATATGAGGAGTATGTTGAATAGGTTGGAGCCTAGGATTAAAATGTGTGATGTATATGAATATTGTGGTGATAGTGATGAAGATGCGTGGATTGAGGCTGAAATACGGGGAGTGAAAAATAGAGGTGATATGTTTGGAAGAAGGGATACGAATTATTATGGATATGGTGTTGATAGGGGTATGAAAACGACTATTCCAAAATTTAAGGGTAGGAGTGATCCAGAGGCGCACTTGGCGTGGGAAGAAAAGATTGAAGTAATGTTTGAGCGCTATAATTACTCCTAGAAGAAAAAGTTGAAGTCGGGTGTGAACTCATTCGTGGACTATGCTGTAATTTGGTGGGATCAACTGACAACTTCCAGGCGAACGTATGGTGAGAGGAATATTGAAACTTGGGATGAGTTGAGGCATTTTATGAGGAAACGATATGCGCCAAATTATTATAGGAGAAATCGGCGAGGGGTGGAACTTAGGGAGAAGCCTAGGAGATATAATGGGGATGAACATCGGATGGAAAAGAAAACATATTTTGCAAAGAGTGCGGGTAGTACATCAAGAAAGAGTATTGAGTTGGATTATAAACAGGAGTTGGCGAAGACTCATGACTTGTTAAATTCTCAAATTACTCATCCAAAGGCGCAAGAAAGTAAAAGTAAAAATAGTGGGCGGGTTGTTTGTGCGAAAAAGGGAGAGGAGCCACGAGGGATTGAAAATGGCGGAGTGGTTGAAGTGGAAGTGGAAAAAGGAGTAGAGTCTTCGATGGTAAATGAGGAGTTGGGGGTGAACTTGCATGGCAAGAAGTTTAAAATTGAGGAGGCATTCGCGAACACTAACATTTTCCTCCCTATTTTGATTAATTCTGTTTTGCAGGTTAACAACGACTTGATTCCAGAAATTAAGGGTCTGTTTGATTGCAAAGGTGAAAAACGAGTGAAAAGAAAATAAATGACAGGGAATTGAATTGCCTAGAAAACATTTTACAGGGAATTGTAATTAATGGTGTTTGATTGGTATAATTTTTCACCTGACAAATTTTTCGTTTGACTTTGTTTTTTATGCAAATTGTCAATTAAATGGATAAATTTTTTTACTATTGACTTTGGAATGTGTTCTAATTGCTATTTAAAAAAAAAATATTGTCAAAAAGTTGGAAAACGTTTTCCCACCACTATGGTGAAAAAACGTTTTCTAGCTTTTATGCATCAACCGCTTGTACCTTGGAAAAAGTTGGAAAACGTTTTCCCTGAAAAATTAGTGCAATCAAACAGGTGAATAGTAAAAAGTAGGAAAACGTTTTCCACCTTCCACGGAAAACTACCCTCTATCAAACAGACCCTAAATCTATTTGGAATACCACCCAACCCTGGAATTGAGCCTCGGGTTGAATATCAAATGATGGATACAATTCAGCAGCCGCATCTTACTTTGGAAGTATCATTTATACCGGACATTGACTTTGTGATTCTCGAGGAGACGAAAGAGTTTCATATACACTGGAGAAACTACATTTGCAGAGGGTTGACTGAAAAACATGAATTGAGGGACAATGTTGACACATTAGGACTGTCATTGTCACAAGTGCTAGGGCCAAGTAAAGTGAGGAGAAGACACAGTTATTCAACAGATGAAGTTGCTATTGGACCACTCCACACTTGCAAGATCAAGTAGTCAAGGCGAACACATTTTGATATTTGTGAAGGTTACTGGGAGTTCATGCCGCAACATCTATGGTTGATTGAGGTTGTGCTACAATATATCAATACCTGCAAAATGGATGGGTACCGTGTATTGATCCTATGCCATGCGAGGAATAATTTTCCATTTGATCTAGGTGGTGCAGTGATAAGACTTGGAGCACGTTGGTTATTCCCTACGCAATCACAAGGCATGGATTCGAGGATGAGTCATTTCGAAGAGAGATGGGATGATATGATCCGGGCTACATTAGAAATCATCAAGAATCCGAAGCATGTTGGAGAAAGATTTGAGCCCAAGTCCGAGACTTCAAAGAGTTGAAAAAAGCTATACATTTACATGTTCAAACAATGGAGTCCATAATATTGAAGACCACATGCCAAGGAACAAGTTTCATGTTGGGGTCGAGGTCAGAAATCAATTGGATCAACACGAAAATTATGCAAGCGTTTTCAGTCTCATATTGAAACCAGTTTTTGACATGGTAAATGATCGAATTGGTGGATTATGTTTGAAGAAAAGTTGTAGATCTTTAAGTAATCTTTCCAACGCACTTTGAATCATTTCAATCTGACATCGTTAGAGAAAGTTATGACCAAAATTCTGAAAACTGTCTGGCAGGTCTGTCCAACCGGACGCGTAAATCCGGACGTCCGAATTGTTCATCCGGATTGACAGAGAAATTTTCATGTTTCCACGTTTTTTTCATTATTTTGACAAGAGTTTGTTATTTTTGGTAGTTTTTCTTATTCTAGGACTCTAAATTTCGTATTTTTCCATATTTACTTAGTTTAGTATAAATAGGATCTTTATTTTCATTGTAAGATGAGACTTGATTATTATATAAAAAATTGAAAGATTTCTTTCACTTTGTTCTTCCATGAACAATTTTATCGAACTTATCAAAGATGAATAATCTTTGTGGCATTCAAATATCGGTACGAGAGTTTTTCATTGTGTAATCAAGGGGTTCAGCGCATCTTGTTACCGTTGAATTTTATGGTTCACTTCGTTGGGTTTAAGTCCAAAATCGGGTTTATTGACGTTCTTGGGTTCCACATCAATCTAGTTGTGGATTTCGTAGTCACCGTTGCTACAGGGTTCGCATCAGGAATGGTCTCTAAGGAATAACTATGATTCAACACACTTTTGGATTTTCATAGAGTATATAGGGAAAATTGTTTTGGATGAAAAGGGGTTCAAAATCAAGTTTTTGAAGCAAAACATGATTGTTGGACATTGACTGTTACTCGAGCGCTAGGTCAGCGACAGTTGAGCAGTCGTCAGTATTTTCAGCATAGCTTTCTATCCTGATATTAGATTGAAGTGATTCAAAGTGTATTGGAAATGTAACTTGTAGGGATACAATTTTTCTAGATATAGAATTCTCCAAATTCGAAAGATTTCTATGTGTGGCTTTTGACACTCTTTTGACTTCTAATTGCATTCCATTGATCATATGTGATATTCTTAGACATCTTAGACATCTTGGACTCGTTTAAGACCTATACTACCATTCCTAACTCATTTGAATTTAATTACAACATAATTTTAACTCAACTAACCTAGATTTTGGATACGGATAAAGCTAATTACAATTAGGACTCTAACAATCTCCCTCTTTGACATTCCATGAAAAATCATTTATTTGAAAGTCAAAAATTCAATACAATCTACCCAATAGACACTTCCAAACTTTTCTTCACCCTGTTTCCTACAGTACATGGAAACTATAATACCTTGTGAAAAGTAAGAGGAAACTAACAATTAACAAAATCATATAATTATGTTATATAAAACAACATAATAAAACATGTGCAACACCGAAGCATGCAATATCATGTGAATTACAAACTTAGAAATAACCATAGAATTTTAATATCAATATTGATAAAACACAACACAATGTCAATAATAAAATTCCAACACAAACTCGCGAATTTAGGAAAAATGCCTCTTTCATCTTGTGGCCATGCTTGCGGATAGAAAGAATTTAGTTTTGTTGATTTACAGGATTCAGAAGGAAAAATGTCCTCATTACTACATGGATAACGTTCTACCTCCCTTACCCGTTGCATTAAAGCCACCAAATCGTTTTTTAGTAAGTTTATTAATGATGCGTCAACGTACGCTTTATAGAGAAATAGAAAAAATCACCATAGTCACTCCTCGTCTTACGCTTTACTGATGAGCCCCACAGGAGAATAATACTCCCACAAGACTGAACGAAATTAAAACCCAGGAAAAAAATGAAACAAAAAAATCAATAAAATACTTAGGGGGAGGGGGAACGCAATAGAAAAACATAAAAATTTGGGGGGGGGGGGGGGGGGGGGAACCTTCACGCCCATAAAGAGAGTTCATTTTCTTCAAATAAAAATAGAATTTAGGATCATTAATAAACTATAATTTATAGAAAAAAAAGCTTTGATGATGCAATCCAATGGATGAGTGAGATTGAGCGTTGGGCAATGGCTGGAGTGTCTATCTAATGCCCAACGTTCGTATCCATTGCATTGCAACCACCAAACCTTTTTTATGTACACCTTACAGAGAAATAGAAAAAATTACCTAAGCCACTCGTCGTCTTACACTTCAGTGATGAGCCTGCAAGAGAAGAATACTTCCACTAGAACGAACCAAATCAAAACGGACGAAAAAAGAAACCCAAAAAAAAAATCAATTAAATACCTAAAAAATGGGGAAAAACGCAATAGAAAAACTTAAAAATTGGGGGAAAAAATCCTTTTTGCCAATAAAGAGAGTTCATTTTCTTCAAATAAAGATAGAATTTGGATTTAATGGCTATTTAATTATAAATAATCGAAAATATCAAAATTTGATAGTATTGAAGTGAAATTATGGTGCATTGAAATAGAAAATATACATAAAATCCATGCGTCAACACGAGCCTTACAGAGAAACGGAAGAAATCACGACAGCCACTAGAACATAACCATCTTTTAAGTTATGATGGTAAAAAAGTGTTGTCATCCACCAGCTAAATATATATTTTCATCAACCCTTTTCAATTGTATGTTAACAATTATACCGTCGTATCCAATCAAACGTACTGTATCATTAAGTTCATGTCCCGAATTATTCACAAAAAATCTAGGAAGCATCTATAATATATATATATATATATATATATATATATATAAGTATGACATTTAATATATATCTACATATATAAAAGAGGCTAACAAAAGAGAGGGCATGTGTCGCAAATTTGTATAGTCATGTACTTTTTCTTTTCTTTCTTTTTCTTTTTTTTTTTTCCTTTTTACTCTCTTTTCTCTATTTCGTGGCATTTTTTTCCTTTTCCCATCTTCGAATCGAAATCAAAATTGCAAAATTCGAATTAGGTCACTGGTAAGGAAAATTTCCTTTTTTCTCCATCTTCTTCCAATTCGTCTTCTTGATATTTTTTTTTTTTTTGTTCTTCATCTTCTTCTTCAACTCATCTTCTTGAAATCTTTTTCTTTTTTCTTTTTAGTATAATTTTCTTCTTGGTTTTTTTTTTCTCCATCTTCTTCTTCAACTCATGTTCTTGAAATCTTTTTATTTTTCTTTTTAGTTTAACTTTCAAAAGCCCTTTTGAGATTTTCATGTGTGTTTAATTTAGTTATGTTGATTTATTATGGTGTTCTGAATCCTTCTTGGTTGAGTAAATCTTAGTAATTTATCTTGAATTTATTAGGTTTGTGAGATGCTTAATTGATTTATACTATAAATGAACTTACTGTTTTTTGAATTAGAACAAAACCAAACAGGAAAGGAAAAATCCTGAAGATTTGGTGATTTATCTCAAAATGCATTTGAGCTCCGTGAAGCCATCTTGCAATATTTGCTAGATGGGTTGTGTACATACACATATAAAAGAGGCTAACAAAAAGGAGGGCACGTGTTGCAAATTTGTGTCATCTTGTACTTTTTCTTCTTTTTTTTACCTTTTTACTCTCTTTTCTCCATTTCGTGGCATTTTTTCCTTTTCCTGTCTTCGAATCAAAATTAGGTCACTGATAAAGAAAATTTTCTTTTTTCTCGAGTTTCTTCCAATTCGTCTTCTTGGTTTTTTTTCCTTCATCTTCTTCTTCAACTCATCTTCTTGATTAGTTTAATTTTCTTCTTAGTTTTTTTTTTCTTCATCTTCTTCTTCAACTCATCGTCTTCTTTTTATTTTTAGTTTAATTTTCGAAAGCCCTTTTGAGATTTTCATGTGGGTTTAATTTAGTTATGTTGATTTATTATGGTGTTCTGAATCTTTCTTGGTTGAGTGGATCTTAGTCATTTATCTTGAATTTATTAGGTTTGTGAGATGCTTAATTGATTTCTATTGTAAATGAACTTAGGCTCCGTTTGATTGAGCTTGTTTTTCAGGGAAAATGGAAAACTTTTTTCTACTTTTTACAATTCACATGTTTGATTGGGTTTATTTTCTAGGAAAAATGTTTTCCACCATTTTCCAAGGTGCAAGTTGTTGATGCACAAAATCTAGAAAACATTTTCCCACCACTTTGGTGGGAAAATATTTTTCAACTTTTTGACCGAATTTTTTTTTTACCAATTGGAACACATTCCAAAGTCAATGGTAAAAAAATTTATCCATTTTGATTGACAATTTGCGTAAAAAACAAAGTCAAACGTAAAAATTTGTCATGTGAAAAATTATACCAATCAAACATCATTAACTACAATTCCCTCTAAAATAAATTCTAGGCAATTCAATTCCCTGCAATTCATTTTTTTTCCAACCAAATTCCATGTTTTTTATCAAACGAACCCTTATTGTTTTTTGAATTAGAACAAAACTAAACGGGAAAGGAAAAATCCTAAAGTTTTGGTGATTTATCTCAAAATGCATTTGAGCTTGGCGAAGCCGTCTTGCAATATTTGCTAGATGGGTTGTGTGATTCTTGAAGATTGAAGAACTTCAAAGTAAGAGAACAAATTTTAGGGAGTGATATAATGACGATTTTATAAAAAAACTGCATCTCTCGATTATTAGGTAATTAGGATTAGCCTACATTTTATAGAACATTGCATCTTTAGTAAATCATTTAATGTCAGTAATTTGACCCCATACAAATCACACGTGTATGTAGGTCAAGTGTGTATAAATATGCATTTTGACCGGGTATGGGGATGAAGTGAGCGTGGGTGTGATTTGAGAGCTCACTGTCTTGGGTTTTTGTCTTTTTTTCTTCGATATTTTCTTTTTCTTTCATATTTTTACTGTGAAATCCTACTTCTTTCAATTCAAGTGTAGGTAAATTTGATTATTTTTCAAATCTTTTTCTTATTTGCTAAAAAAAAATTGGTCTTCTCTTCTTTCTAAGAAAATTGATTTGTGTAGGTAAATTTCATTGGGTGATCGTTTTTCAATTGTTCTGCATGCTTCAGCTTTTGTATTATGAATGCTGGAGATGACAGTGGTCATCGAAGTTGTGAGGTGCATGAAAGCTTTTTCTTCTGGATCCAAAGAAAGTCGAAATTCAAGGCGCCGAGAATAGTATGCTCAAGTGCGAGACTTGCGAAAATGTTGTAGGGAAAAATTGCATATTCAAGCACAAGCGGGAGTAGGAGCAGAAGCTAGAGCTAGAGAACCTGATGATATTTTCTTGATCTTTGATTATTTTAAGTTTATTTATATATTTGACTTTTTTAGGTGAATCTGGTGCAAGTATTCATTGTATTGGTGATATTCAGCAAACAAGTAACTCTTTTTATGTTTTGTATGGATTGTTTTTTGTTGTGTTCATTGGCTTATTGTTATTATTATTTTTCCTAGGTGTGTCGCCCACATTAGAAATCGGTTTAGTGTGTGACATCTTACTTCAAATTCCAACACAATGTTATTTGTTACCTATGCCAACAATATGTAATTTCTGTGGAGCAAAGAAATTTAAAAGAGAAAGTAAATGTTTTTGTTGTTTGGATGGAAGTATTAAACTAATAACTAATGGTGTGCCTCAGGAATTGCATGATATATTTACATCTCCCTCCAATGAATCAACTGAATTTAGAACTTATATCCGAAGTTACAACTGTAATTTTTCATTTACTTCACTTGGTGTTAAATATGATAAAGACTTGTGTCAAATGAACAAAGGAATATATACGTTTAGAATTCAAGGTCAGATATATCATTATCTTAATGAACTTCTACCAATGGATTGTAAATCTTCTCATTTACAACTCTGTTTTTACGACACTGGGAATGAGATACAAAATTGATTACAAACATCAAATCAATTATCTCAATCAATTATTGAGAAATTAATTCGTATCTTAGGGATTAATCCTTACGCAAAATTCTTTAAAAGTTTGACTAATACTTCTGCTTTAGAAAATAGGCGTATAACAATTATATCTACCTTAGGAATGGATCAAAGAGTTTATAATGCTCCAACGACATCACAAGTTGCAGCTATTTGGGTAGACAGAGGATCATTAGAAAATCAAGATTGTAGTGGAACTCGTGATATATGTATTTAAGCGTATTCTGGTGGTAAACATAAAGTGCATTATTATTTTAGATGTTATGATGCTCTTCAATACCCTTTGTTATTTCCCAACGGTGAACATGGTTGGCATCAGGGTATTCAAAGAGTTAATAAATTGTCTAGACATGACGATATTTCTTCTATAACAGTGTTGCTTGATCCGCATCATTCTCGTTCTCCGCAAGAATTATTGAATAATGAAATGATAGGTTTGAAGATATGAGTTATTAGGTCTGGGATTTGACTTTTTTTATGCATTTCAATTCCGCAGAAGAAGCATAGACGATGTCAAGTCTCTTGTTGTGAGTATTATTGTTATAAAATACAGGCGAGTTCCTTGGATAACTCTATTTTGGTACATGCTAGTCGGCTTTTCCAACAATATGTAGTTGACATGTATGTTAAGATTGAATCTTCTAGATTAGATTACTTTCTTAATAATCAGACAAGAATACGCAGTCAACTTTATCAAGGAATTGTCGATAGCGTGCAAAATGGTGAAACTAGAGCATCACGTTTAGGTAAAAGGGTTATTTTTTATCGTTGACTTTTGTTGGTGGTCCTAGAGATCTTAGTAAAAGGTATATGGATGCGATGGCATTAGTTCAAAAATTAGGGATGCCTGATTTTTTTTAATGATTACATGTAATTCCAACTGGCCAGAAATAAAGCAAGAACTAAAATATTGTGACGAAGTTCAGAATAGACCTGATTTGGTATCGCGCATATTTAGAGCAAAGTTAGAAGAATTAAAAATAGATCTATTTAAGAAACATTTATTTGGACGTGTGACTGCATATATATGTAGTGATGGCAACGGTTCGGTTATGGGTCAGTTCGGCCAAAACCATAACCGCACCACCAAATTTTTTGTCATACCATAACCGCACCATAACCACTTAAGTCGGTTCGGTTCGGTTCGGTTTTTATCTCGGTTCGGTTCGGTTTGGTTCGGTTATTAACCACGAAAATAAATTATTTTTTATAAGTTCAACCGTCGAATTGGAAAAAAAAATTATAAAAAAAAGTCAATAAAAACAAAAACATAATACTAAACCAATTTAGCAAACAATATCTCAAATGAAAATGCAAATAATATCCCAACTTTAAAATGCAAAATTTGAACTTAGCTATCATGAATATTTATGATAATTTATATTTTTTATAGTCAATCCAACAACGAAAAATACGTACACGCATACCTCCAAGAAAACATAATCTTACAATGGACAATAATGCTAATGAAGCAGTATAGAATATACAAGTATACTCTGAAATATAAGAGAAAAAAACAACTATTTAAAGAGATGACATGTAACCAGAAAAGTGATCAACCGTTGTCATAAATTGCACAAACAGAGTCACAACAATCTTTCTCATCATTAGTTACAATGTCTTGTCCAGAGAAGAAAACAAAAATAGTGAAAAATACAGCAGGACAGAGCCGGTTCTAAAATATGAAAAATAAGCTCGTAACAATTCCATAGTTGAAATTTGTTTTTTTTCCCCTCTATTTCTTCTCATTAATGCAAACATTTACAAGGGATATATCCTGTTTATGAAAATCAGTAATACAATCAACATAAACAAAGGGCAAGCTATAAGTCTATAATATCGAATCTATCTTATTAAAAAAAAAATTAAAGAAGTAACCAAACTATAGAATTACCAGAAATCCCGAGCATTAGTATTACCAATGCTATTACTACTGTTCACGCTCCTCTCTCCATCCTCCTCCACTTAATTCCCATTTGCAGAAAACTCAACCAGGTGATTCGACACGGCCACCGATGATTGTGAAAACCAAGATGCCGCCATCAAATTGCCCAATGCCATAAAAAACTCCTCTCGCCCTTCTTATTATTTCAGCCTTGCCCCAATCGAATAGATTTGGGAGGGCAACTCATAGCAGTGTGGCTGTTGAAACAAAAACTCAAAGTAGAGATCCAGCAAGGGTTTTAAAAATGACGAGAGTGTTTCGCACTTTCGCTAGACGGTTTCCAATTTTGATAAAATGAGTTTCCAAATCGGTAGGGTTAGACTTATTAGGTTAAGGGCTGTTGGGCTGGTTTGGTTTACTGGGCCAGAATGTTGCCTGGTTATTAATATATTAATTGGGCCAGAATTTGAGAAATAATAATGGAAGGCCCAATTAATTAATTTTTTTTTTAATTTCTCGGGTTATCGGTTCGGTTCGGGGCACCATCACTAAATACCATACCCGCACCACCTCGAATCGGTTCATTAAAATCAAAACCATAACCGCCCCATTGCACCATCGGTTCGGTTTTTTTCGCCCCATTCGGTTCGGTTAACCGCGATTTTCGGTTTTAACGGTTCAAATTGCCATCCCTATATATATGTCATAGAATTTTAAAAAAGAGGATTGTCACATGCTCACTTTCTAAATATACTCAAATCTGGCTGTAAAATTATTTCTCCAAAAGGTATAGATAGAATTGTATTTGCTGAAATCCCTGATAATACAAAACATCCTTATTTGCACTATGTTGTTGTCAAACACATGGTCCATGTGGTTCTTTAAATCCAAATAACGTGTGCATGCAAAATGGTGGAACATGTAGAAGTCATTATCCGCATAAAAGTTCTTATCTGAAGTACATGAGGCGAAATGATGGCAAGAAAGTAAAAGTTGGAAAACATTTTCTTGATAATAGGTGGGTTGTAGCTTACAACTCTTATCTGTTGGCTAAATATGACTGTCATATTAATGTAAAAATATGTTCCACAATAAAAGTTGTTAAATATTTGTACAAGTATGTTTACAAATGACATGACAGTAAATTTCTTCATAAATGGTGACAATTGTATAGATGAAATAGAAAAATTCCAGTCTGGTAGGTGAATTTCTCGATGTGGAAGATCTATGGATTTATTATGTATGAAATGAATCCAACTGTTATCTCTTTGCAATTACATCTAGAAAATCAACAGCTGATTACCTATAAAAATAGTGATAAGATCCTTAGAGTTATTACACAACCTTTTTAAAAAATATATATATTTTAACTGATTTTTTTTACAATGAATGCTACAAATGAACAAGCAGGAAAATTGTTGTACAGGGAATTCTCTGAACATTTTGTATGGGATGTACAATGTAAATGTTGGAATATTAGGGAAAAAAGGATGAGGTATTGTTGGGAGGATTATATCAGCAACGCTAGGTGAAGGCGAGAGATATTACTTGCGAGTATTGTTAAATCATGTTAGGGGACCTCTATCTTTTGAAAGTCTCAAATTTGTTAATGGTGTTACCCTAAAAACTTTTCTAGAAGTTGTAGTATTACAGGGAATAATAGACGCGAGCTGTGTTTACAAGAAGCTTGCGCTTATCAAATGTCAAATTCTTTACTTCGCTTATTTGCAACTATTTTAGCTCTTTGCTCTCTTGATGATCCAAAACAATTATGGAATCAATTAAAAGAATTTATGATTAAAAATTATTTACGAAAAAATGTGATTTTACAACATGTAGAAGTAAAAACTTTGCAGTGTATAAATTCATTTTTAGAACAATTTGGCAAGTCTTTAAATGATTATAAATTAGCTCTTTATGATATTGATCTCCAACAAGATGAGGTATTAGAAAAAATGGTTAATGAAGAGTTGGGAATATCAATATCTGAACTTGATCTTTTGTGTGTGAATACACTTAACCAAGAGCTGTTTATGATGCAATATTAAATAAAGTTTTCCATAATGTCGGTGATATATTTTTTATTGATCGTCCTGGTGGAACAGGGAAAACATTTTTATATCATGCGTTGCTTGCAACTGTTAGATCAAGAAACTTGGTTGCTTTGGCAACTGCATCTTCAGGAGTCGCTACTAGTTTGTTGCTAAGAGGTCGAACAACACATTCAAGGTTTAAAATTTCACTTCATATTCATAATGATAGTATCTGTTCAGTGAGCAAACAATCTGCTCTAGCTGATTTGTTTAGGTTGACACGTTTAATTATTTGGGATGAGGCTCCAATGATAAATTCTAAAGCCGTTGAGGCTTTGGATAAAATGTTCAGGGATATAACTGATAGTGAATTACCCTTCGGTGGAAAAGTAATTGTTTTGGGTGGGGATTTTAGGCAAATTTTACCTATTGTTTAATGAGGAAGTAAAGAAAACATAATAGCCTCAAGCTTTGTTAACTCTTATCTATGACCTCTTTTAACAAAAGTCAGATTACTTCAGAACATGCGAGCTCTCTTAGATCCTCCTTTTTCAGAATATTTACTTAGGATTGATAATGGAACAGAACAACAACATTCTTGTGGTATGATTAAGCTTTGGTCTGATATGACTCTGGATCATGAGAAGACAACGTTTCTTTACATAAACTAATAGATATTGTATTCCCTCACGTAGATAACTATTCAAAAAACCTTCATTGTATGACTAATAGTGTTATTTTAGCTCCAAAAAATGAACATGTTGATGAGATCAATAGTATTATGATAGAACGTTTCCCAGGTGATCCAGTTGTTTATTATAGCTTTGATGAACCATTAGATAAAACAAAACAGTGCATGAAAGAAGAATTTTTTCAATTATCTAACTCCAAATGGTATACCCCCACATGAATTAGTAATGAAGATTGATTGTCCTATACTATTACTAAGAAATATTAATCTTGCAGAAGGATTGTGTAATGGAACTAGATTGATATGCAGGAGCTTAGAACGTAATTTGATTCATGCTGAAATTGCTATTGGAGAGTATAGTGGTAACGAAGTATTTTTACTCTGTATTTATTTTATTCCATTAGAATCAGATAAAACTGTATTTCCATTTAAAAGGACACGGTTTTCCAGTACGACCATGTTTTGCAATTACTATAAACAAATCCCAAGGACACACTTTGCAATATGTTGGAATATATCACCCTCAACCAGTATTTTCACATGGACAGTTATATGGTGCATTATCAAGAGCACAGACAAGTAGATGTATCAAACTTCTTGCCAAACCAGTAGTTGACAGTAAGATGCACAAAAAATGTACAAAAAATGTTGTTTATCATAAAGTTTTATCATTAGTTATGTAGTTGTTTCATTATAGTCCTTCACAATAGTACACATTAATTTCCATCAATTCGCACTTATCGCATTGGAGATCTCCAAGATTTTCCTTCTTACATACAAGTTGATATAACCTAATCTTTACTTCCATGTTATTTTACAACTTCTTCAGCTTTCTCCTCTTATTCCTTGTTGACTTTGTTATTGCTTGTCAACGAAAATAGTTAGGTTAGTATTAATTTACTTTTTTTTTTTATCTTCTTTGCTACATGGTTGCTCTTTATTCTCTTCTCCTATAATTCTTTTATGCTTAACTCTTTTCACTTCTTTTATACTTCTGCATACTTTATCTTGTATCCTTAACCATAATAGGTTTTGCTGGTTTGTTTGCTATAGACCAAGTATATACTTAATAAGAAAAAAGTACATCACAGATATGTATATAATTTCATTTTCTTGAAACTTAACTTATTACACAGCACTCCTTCTTAGCATTCCATTACATTACACTTATAATCAATTATAAAGTTACAGTTAGGATTTATGGGGATGTAGAAAATATTGATTATAGCAGATGTCTACTGCAATCTTCCGTCTGTTTATGCTCATCCTATCTGATTTGACTATCTCTAATGGATATTCTAAAACAAAGCATTCTATATATTTAAAAGTACGAAAATTCCAGTGTTGCACATGTATACGAAATAGTTTCATGTTAGACTAAATTAGTGATAGAAATGTAGAACAAATTAAAGGGGAAGTCAGGTGTAACACTGCTATTACTTGAATCTGTAAATGTAATGAAAAATTAGAATGATTTGCTCTAGCATAGTTAAATAATTAAATGTATATCTAACTGTGAAATTATTTGTTTGCTGACATTTTTCTACCTACAATGATGTAATAGAAATATCATGCTGCTGCTGTTCTTGAAAAATAGGTAGACAAAAGTGAGCCAATACTTTTTGGAATTGAGCTACTATAGTTTCTCTATTATAATTTTTTTGTTATGATTATTTGTTACAGAGATTCTATACTAGGCACGTTTTTTCATAAATTATCCATTTGCTGAAGCTTTGAATCAGATGCTGTTTCTGTCTGTAATAGCGAGCAAATGCGAATTGTACGTGTTATATTCAGCCTGGTGTATGTATTTTGAGAAATAGTATTCAAAAAATATAATAATTAGTATAATTAGGTGAGCTATTATTTTCTTAGGTGTGTCTTTCACTATTACATAGTGTTTGTAACAAGAAGCCATTGGTTTGGAGACACTATATTTTAAATCTGCCAAATTTTCTGAGAATAGGAGCATAGCAAAAACCTCGTAACTATTGCTGCATTTTCGCACAAGGCTTTTGCTCCGTGAGCACGGAGCAAAGACTACGTGGGCATGGGCCATAAGCTTCGTGCGCACGGAGTATTTTACTGATACGAATTTTTAGCTTCACTTTTTACTTTTCCACTTTTTGTTTAATCTTGTTCAAGTTTAGCTCATTGTTTAGAATTTCTTAACTTTGTAATAACGATTAGCATTCGCAGTGTTAAATTTTTGAGTTGTTTTTTCTCTTATGGCTATTGTGAGGAGAAAAAAATCTAAATTTAAGAAACTACTTAAACTTAAAAATTTTAGAACCCATGCTTAAATCCACTAACTCTAATTTTTTTCCTAAAAAATTGTAGGTAATGTATCGTCAGAATCTGCTGCCCATACTTATCTGTACATGTATACTTGTAATAATGTAAGTATTCTTTACTCAGTTTGACAAGCTACTTTTTGACAAAAAAAAATCTTAAAACCCATGTCTAAATCTATTAACTCTAATTTTTTTCCCCAAGTATAAAATTTACATAGTGCATGTCATCACAACCATACTTCTCTGTGCTAACCATAGTATTCTGTACTCAGTTTGACAAGCTAGTTTTAGACTAAAAAAAAATCTTTAAACCCATGCCTGAATCTATTAACTTTAATTTTTTTTTTTCAAAAATATAAAATTTACGTAGTGCATGTCATCACAATCATACTTCTCTGTACATGAATTGTTGCTTGTAACTGTACAACAGAGCTCTATATAAGTACTTCTTCTATAAGTGTATCTTTGTGTTTGTGTTCAGCAACATTCTTCTTCTTTCTTCTGTGCTTCTCTTTCACTTTGATTTGAAAAGAGCTTCAACTGCTTCTTCACATTTTTCACTTCACGTATAACTTGGGTATAACTTTTTTTGTAAAAACTTCATCTTTATATTTCATAAAATTTCGATCTGTATAATAATGACTGTAATTATTTCTTCAATTTTAGGAATATGAGTCAAAAATATAAGTTAATCCCAAGTATCTATCCAGGGCAAACTGATTGGACTGCCAAGGTCATCGTGGCTGAAAAGAGCGCTCCAAAAATGGCTCGGAATGGTGTTTCCAAGTACTTGAAACTAACTTTGATCGACACAGAGGTGTTATGTTTTTCAACCAACTTTTAACTTTTCTATTTTTTCATTTTATACTCTATATTTTTATTTCGACCTGGTATTCATATTCCATTATTTACATTCTCATCACACGTTCTTCACATTTTCAAGAATTGCACATTATTTACATTCTATCTAAAATTATTTTAGGGAAACAAGATACAAGATACAATATTTGATTCGAATATAGCAGCTTTGGAAGATCAGTTGTTGCTATCCAAAACATATTTAATATCTAATGCAACGGTGAAGTATACACCTCTTCAATTTAGAGACTCTGTTGGTGAATTCCAGTGGACTATTTCTGGAACAACGAGAATAGTAGAAGTTCAAGAAGACCACAATGAACTTCTCTCTTCTACCTATGTGTTTACTCCTTTCCATGAGCTCCAAGAATATATGGATTCAAACACAAACATTTGTAATATCCAATATCTCAAACCATTATTTTCTATGTTTAAACAAATATAGATTTTGTGATTGTTTTTTAATTCTTTCAGCTATCCTTGGAGCAGCTATAGATATTCGACCAAACAGTCTTATTCAGACTCGATTTGGCTCACAGTCTTATGTTGAGGATGTGATTTTCGTAGACAAGAAGTTTGCGCAACCACTCGAATTATATAGATGCTATTCACATTATTTAAACAATAAATTATTTAATCTCCACATTCTTTAGAAACCAATATATATTTTTTTCATTTCACAGGTTTGAAGTGGTTCTGTTAACTATGTGGAATGGTTTTGTAGAGAAAGAGTACTTTTATCTCATAAAAGTTAGCTAAGAAACTCATTGTTGTTGGAAAGCAATTGAAGGTGTCTTTAAACGATACTTTTCACATAAAAACTTACATATCAAATTCACTTATTCACTTATGCTTATTCATCATTCAAATTATACAAATATTCATCGTTTATAACAAAGCATGTCTCTCACTATCAACAAAACCCAACAGTTATTTTATTATTGATGCCCATTTCAAACAAGCTGTTGAATTCAAGACTTAGTAATTGTTGAAGCTTTCTTTTAATTTGGTTTGCTTATTCTTATCTTCAATACTATAACATTAAATGTTCAACCTCTATTGTTATAAACAGAAGATAATTATCACATAGGGTAAAAGTATACCTTTAATCTTGTGCAATAAGAATGTAGAAGTTATAAATCTACAAGTTCCATCTACTACTAGATGTAATCATCTCTATTTCTTATTTCACTTACTGTTTTAATAGGGTGTATGCAAACCTTCAAGTTTTGAATGAGACTGTAACAAAGAAATGTTACTATGCATTGACATCATCACGGGTGTCCATTCCAAAAGAAGAAAAACTGACTTTTATAAGAAACATTGAAGGCCTTTTACTTGTTGTAAGTTACCTTACCTTTCTTCTCATGTTGTGTTGTGTTTTATGTTATATTGTATTTTCGTTATTAGTTTCCTTCTTGCTGTTCAATGATCCATGTTTTCTTCACATGTAGCAAAACTACTTTCGGTTCAAAGTAATAACACATATTGCACGTCACAATCAGTCTTTGTGGTACATGTCATGTAGCAACTGCAATAAGTCTACGTATGCCGATTTCGATGAAATCCACTGCTGCTCAATCTGCAACTACTCTCAAGCACGTGTTGTTCCAAGGTAATCACTGATTTAGTTGAAAATATGTCTTTCGAACTCTTATATCTTGTATCGTGTTATTGTAGGGCAAGAGCTTCAATTCAACTGCAAGATAAATCTGGATGTATCGATGCTACAATTATAGGAGAACCAGCTGAAAAGTTCTTACGTTACTCTACACTCGAGTTGATGAAACAGACAAATTTGGTACCCACTTCAAACATTTTCAAATTATATATGATTGCTATTAATATATTTATTTATATTATTAAAATTCAATTCTTCTTACAGCTTGACAGAACAAGCCTTTTCCCAACAAACTTTCTCCCAGCAAGTGATGATATGTTTTTCTATGTAAAAGTTGTGAAACAGAATAATCAAGAAGAGTACAAGTATGATATCATCTTCATGGTCGATACATCTACGTCTTCAGTGATGCCAAAAAAAACACACATCGATGGAAGCTCGTCCCTCACTTCAATTGCTAAATCACTACACTTAGTACAAAATGAACCTGATGCAATATCGGCAAAAAACAATTATTCCCAATTTCCAGTCCTTTGAGTTGTCCACATGACAAAGGAAAAGGAACTGCAATGAGTTAATTCACTGATGAAAAATTGGACGTTTGAGTTTTTGTGTCCTCCAATCCACACAGCATATATCAAAAAATTATAGGATGTATATTTTGTCTTTCAACTAGCCGTGTATTTTGTTTATCAAATCACTTCCTTTTTTAACCTGTTGACGAAATAGTTACTTAGCTAAACACGGGTTGTGGTTTAGCTCTGTAACTATTTTTCATCCTCTTTTGATATTCTTATCCTGATTTATTATATGAAATGGAAGGATAACTTTTGTCTATCATTATTATTTTTTTCTTTAGTGTTTAACAAAAGAAAAAGAATTACAGTGAACCAAAAATTGTACATCATGACTAAATTAAAAAAGAAAAAAATTGATTGGTGATGGTTCAAGCCCTACATCAAATATGCATTTTAAAATTATCTTCTTTACTTAACTTTCTTGAAAATTTCAAAACATTTTTGAATTTCTTTCCGTTCGTACATACTAGAGATATTATTTCATGTCCAAAATTTTGGAGTTCCTCCATACAACTCATAGATTAAGAATTATGTAGACATGGCCAAATCGAATTCATGCCAAATTTGATGTCAATATGTCAAAAAATGAATTGATAATACAATCAATCAAATAATATACTTCAATAAGAGAGATGAAAATGAAAGTGAAAATAGCATAAATAAATCAGGATTGAAGAGATTAAACTCTACGGTACTTCCAGCTTACAGTATATAATTATTCACATACAGTCATAACAAACAATTCCGTCGTAGAATTTTAAACACTCTACATTTATTCTAACAATACTTACATTCACAACGAAGGGGAATGTAAAAAAATATTCATTATAACAAATATCCACCGCAATCTTCCGTCTATATATATATACTCATCCTGTCTGGTGAAATTGTTTGTATGTGATGTCCGAAGATAAAGCATTCTATATATTTCAATACAAATATTCCACAGTTTGGCCTGTAGCCAAAATAGATTTATATTAGAATAAGTTCATACCAAAATTGTGAAATCAAGGTAAACAAACAATAAATTAAATACTATAGTGAAACTTATATAAATACTCACCCATTATTTACACAAGGTAGGTAGGGTATAACCTCCAACTTCATTTTTTTTTTGTTTATATATTTAGCTAAATTTGTTCTGTTGGAGCAAAACTTTGACTGTAACATCATTAATTGAATTAAATTGAATGTCGGTGTTGCGTGTGTTCTGATTTGTTCTTCTGTGTGAACATTATGGCTACAATCATATATTTGAAATTTCCATTCATGGAAGTCGACCAGAATTAGATACCAATTATCATCTAGATATGAACATGGATTCAACAAATAGTTGCACATCATCCAAGGCTGACCAAACATTGGAAATTCCCATTCAATTACTCTTCTAGACGAATTATATTTGTTAACTGTCTATTGAATTGACGAGAACATTGGCTTTCAAATTCGAAGTCTAAAATTGCATATTTCTTAGAAGCACGAACGTAACCTTCTCTAATCAATCGTCTCAATAGCCTTAATTCCACATCAAGATTCTAATAGAATAAATGCTTGTAAATTAGATATATTAGCGGATAAAAAAATAGATTATCGTTGGTAAACTTTACTTACCGCAAGGTTCATATCTTTAGTTACACCCATTAGAGTTTTTAACGAATCTCTTCCATACATATTGCGAGCTCCATCATCCCAATATGCTCTATATAACAAAATTTAATTAGTGTTAAATAAATAAAAAATACAATAATGATTAACTATATTAATGGAACGATGATTAAATAACTGTACCCCGATGGATTCTGCAACACTCAATCTCTGATTGTTGCATACCTTTCCATAGGATAGTCCTCTAAACGACGAGTTGATGAAGATTGTACCTTTTTCCCCATACTTTTCCTTTCTCTTGTCGACATTTCCACGCCTTCCAAGTGTTTAGCTCTTGAGGGGTTCGCTGGTTGAACTTGTTGAGTAGAAGCTATATTGGCTTCCATGTTTGATTCCCCGTGACTTAAATTTAAATTCTTGTTTTGTTCGTCAACATAGGATTTGACTGAAGTTAAGCTCACATCAACATAAGATTGCCTATTAGATTGCATGCCCTGATAATGTTGTTCCTGCAATTGTTGTTGTCATTTGACAAACTGTTGTTGTCATTGTCTCTGATTCTCAAGAATTGATTGTCTTGCAATTGTCTCTGATTCTCAAGAATTGTTTGGTATTGAGCTTGTTGATTGTCTTTCCATTCTCTCTGATTCTCAAGAATTGCTAGGTATTGAACTTGTTGATTGTCAAGAATTCCCTGGTACTGGACTTTCGTTTTTTCAACTATGTGTCTTTAAATTATCATGCAAAAGAGACACATCACCTACTACGTTGCCTGTAAACGTTTCTCATGTCCTCCATTTCTTCTTTTGTTGCATAGCTAGAACCAACAAAACCAAAACTACTAGGCCAAACTCCAGGCCCAACTCCAACAAAAACAGAAATACTAGGCCCAACTCCAACTCCAGATCCGTCTCCATCTCAGTCTCCACCTCCAACTCTATCTTCGTCTCCACCTCCAGAAGTATTAGAAAAAGTGTCTGGTACTAAATTCTTGAATTGTCCATTCACAATATCGTCTAATATACTATGTTGGTTGTCCGCTAGTAGAGAAAGATTTATGTACCACGTTGTCTCTAATTCTTCTTCTGTTGGTTGTAAAACTGGAATACTATTTGGATATGAAATATTGAAATAATTTTTTTGGAAAAACAATAAATAAACTAAGTGCACAATTTAATAAACAAACAAATCAAACATAATTAGATAATTTAATGTGGATTAATATAAAAAAATCATACATGTTCGGTAACGAAAAAGCGTTTAAACCACTTTCTCGGTCAAATATTATTTTGGCTTCCACTTGTGCATCTGCGGACACTGTAATGTTTTGTACCTACGATTTCCAAATTTTTCTCCAATATGTGAAAATGCTTTATATATTCAATACTGCAACATAATTAAAAATAGAGGAAATTGCAGCAGATGTCAATTTTTCGATATGCATTTACAAAAATGTCATTTTTTTGTAGTCATTGCAAGATTGTCAAAATCCTTAAATTTTGTACATTTTTGCCCCTATTAGATCATTGCAATGCCTTATATGTCCTTCAATAAATTCGATTTGACTTAAAGAAAAATAGTACATATGTCAGTCTAATAATACTTTCATTATGTCAGAAAGACTGACTTGGGAGTTGGGAGGTCAATTTTGAAAATGAGGAAAAAAAACCAAACAAAATAAGAAACCAACGTGAACTCTCCTAAACCCTAAAAGCACAAATCACTCCCCTTTGTCTCTCTCAGTCGAATCGCCGGCTCCACCACAAACCCTCCACCACCGACGAAGACCACAGGAAAATCAAACACGCTCCCCATTCTAAAGCCCATTGACGAAAAACATTAGTTTGTTGACCCTCCACCGCGAACGCCAACCCTCCTCCGCGAACCCTCCATCGCCGACGAAGACCACTGGGAAAACAAACCCTCTCCCCATTCCAACACCCATTGACGAAAAACAGTATTTGGATTTCCCCTCTGCCTCTATCATTTTAATCGCCCGGCGAGCC
Organism: Osmanthus fragrans; assembly: GCA_019395295.1. Lineage (NCBI taxonomy): Eukaryota > Viridiplantae > Streptophyta > Magnoliopsida > Lamiales > Oleaceae > Osmanthus > Osmanthus fragrans. The sequence goes on from CM033361.1 coordinate 14,743,693, forward strand.
GTCGAAAAACACAGATAACATCTCCACTGCCGACATCTTCCACAGGAAAAACAAACCCACTCCCCACTCAAACACGCATTGACGAAATTATCATAATATTATTTCTTTCAAACTTCAACAGGTGTTGCGAAATCGGCTTTTTGGATTTCACCCGTCGGGAAAACGTCCACCGCTGACGAAGACCAAGCAGCATACAAACTGACTCCCCATTAACGAACAAACATACTAGTAATCTGTCTTTCTACATTCCAGAGATTTTTAAATAAAAAATTTGGATTTGTTTTTCTCATTGCATATGTAGTTATGTTTAAGGGTTTTGGTATTGTAAATATTCTTGTATTACTGAATTTGTAAATTTTTTTAATTGTTTTATGATTTTGATTCGGGGTTTAACATTTGAAATAAGCGATTGTAGAAAGCTTGTCCCTCCCCCCCCCCCGGTTGGCTTTTGTCATGCCCCATTTGAAACCACGAATTGCTAAGTTTAAAAGTTGGCAACCCCTATGGCTGTATGGCTATCTGATTCTATATACTTGTGTGATACGATTACATGTTTTATGTCTCTTGCATTTATCACTGGATACTAGCATAGTCATCTATAATCTCAAATGCGAAAATGATATGCTTGGAGTTCGATCTAGATAAAGCAATTCTTTCAATGTCGTATAAACTTCGTGTGTCTAGGTTTGGCTAGTGAAAATTCTCTTTCTATACCTTCATTGATTGGATGTTAGACAACATATCTCCTAAGTTAGCATTTTAATTTTTCTCTTTAGTATAATAAATTCTTCACGCGTGGTTTGATCGAACAAGAACACCCTTTTCCTCTTTAAAATGTTCCTTCAATCGTTTAATAAAGTTTGGTGATAATAGCACATTTGTTACGTTTTTCACCCTTTAATATTTTCATTTATATGATTATTTGACACCGAAATGCACTAAATGTTTCTGTATCTTGGTTTAGGTGGCAAATGGGTGAAACAAGTGAAAAATGGAAGAAACAAGTGAAAAATGGATCAAAATAGAAGAAAGCGAAAGTTAAAGGACCAAATTGCAAATACCAAAAGATGACTCGGCAAGGAAAATGAAGATATGAAGATTTGAGAGTGTTCGGCACCAATTGGAGGAAGAAAGGAGTCAAAGGGGTGACATATAGCCAAGACATTCTCACACATCAACTTTCAAGCTGAAAACTTTTGCACCGGTTTTTAGCCTCATCTTGAGACAGTTGTTTCACATGGTATAAGATTGAATTGGAAGTTGACATCTGAATGAAAGTTGTAGCCCATCGAGTCAGCTTTCCAACGCACTTTGAATAACCTCAATCAGATATCGGGAGAGAAAGCTATTGGCAAAATACTAAAAGCTGTCCGGCGGAAAAAATTATAACTAAGCGGTCGCTTGGAGTAAATTGGCAAGCGGTCGCCCACAACCCTACCGAGAATTCAAAGGCAAATATCATTGAACTAAGCTACCGCTTGAATTTACACTAAGCGGTAGCTTAGGGATTTTTTCGGCAGATCTGTTCTAATTTCGGAAATAACCTAAACACCCATGGAAACGCGTTTTGCTTGATTTTCTCGACCTAAATAGATCAAAACACGTCCAGAAGCCATTATTCTTTATCTTGGAACAATTCTTTTCACCTTGGGAACAAGAAAACTCCATGGAAGGCTAAAGAATTATGTGAAGCAAAGAAGGAACTCACCGGATTTTGGGATTTCATGTCAATTATTCAATTCCTTTGGTATTTATCTGATTTAAAACACTTGTAGATCTAGGGTTTCATTCTTGTATGTATATGTGGAATTGGTTTCATGTTTACTCGATTTCTCATAGACTTAATCATGTTTTTTTCTATCGTGGAATTAAACTAATCATTGAATTTCAATTTCATATAAGTTTATTGATGGATTTGTTGTGAGTTTGGCTTAATTTGTATTAGGTTTTCATAGGATTAATCATGTTCTTCCTATTGAATAATCGAAATACTTATTGAATTTTCATTACTTGGATATTATTGGTATGATTATTTACAATTTTATGCTATATGTATAGGGTTGATTTGTAATCTAATTCCAATAATTGCTTGCAAAAATTGTGAAAGGAAATTAGGATCTACAAGTACAATTGTGAATTACATTGATCTTAAACATCAAATCATCCAATTAAAGTGCCGGGATGAAAGCCTTTAATTGTGTTATTAATTTGAATGATTGACATTGAATAATCTAATCCGAATGAGGGAATTCTGAGTTTCACTATTTTAATTACTGAATTTTATCCCAAAAACTTTGATATTGATTTAATTTTCAACAACCAAACTTTCTTGCAAACTTTGAGAGAACAAATCACCACTTTTGAAACCTTTAATAATTTTTCCATCTCTCTGTGGATACGACACCCCAAAGCTACACCACAACACCGCGGTAAACTTTGGGCGTAATCATTTGGAATGTTACAATACACAAATTAGTGATTTTGAAATCAGAGAAGATCTTGTTTCTAAAATGTAGTTTTGGGTATTTGCATTCTTACGAAAGTGATGTAGATATTTTAGGGTCCACTGATTATTTTGTGCCACTAGTAAGCTTCGTATTGGTCTTTTGTAATTATAAAATGGTGATTATAGTTGTAATTACTCAAATAAATTACATTTGGCTTAAAATATTTTAGCGCCAATGGGTTCCGACAAGTCTCGGATCTGGTAAATACATACGATATATATGTGCGTATATATATGAAAAATCAGTGTATAAAAAAATTGATTGGCATTTAAATCTCAAATGCTTGAATTGGCAATTTTATAAATTTGATTGATGATATTTTCTGTTAATTGCTGTGTTTATGTTCTGATATTTGCTGGTACCCTTTAAATTTGTTGATGCACCTATTTCTCCTGCAAGTAGAAAAAGCGTGTTGAGTTTGCTATTTTATTTTTCTTTTGCTCATTTGACTGTCTAGTTGCAATTTTTTTCCCCGAATTTTAGGTTCCATTATATGTTTAATGCATTGTTTATTTATTTATTTATTTTCCTTTTTTGATATACACATTTGCAAGTATTCACTGGATAATCTGGACATATAGCTGATAAATTATGCATCTCCATTAATACTGTAAGAAATAAGTTATTTTCTTTGACTGATAAAAAAAGTGTCAACTACATGAAAAAGATCTTTGAGAGCGAGGTCCACTGTTAACATTTCAAGGTGATTTACAATTCTTAACCAAGTAACTTATCAAAGCTAGATGGCAACTAACGTATAGATATTAGTGTATAAATAAAATTTAATGAACAAAAAAATTTGCTTTTTGTTGGACTTATTTGAGAAGGCTAATGGGTTGAAGGTCAAAACTTTACCATCACTGTGGGGATGAAGTAGCAATATGTATTTTTCCCCCTAAATGAAATGTGTATTTGATCTTCGTGCTGTGAATGGAAGATTGATATGATTGACGGCTATTGGAGGAATAATCTCCATTGGAACTTGCGTATTTTATTCAGCATGCAATAGTGTTTTATGTATCCATTCATTCATCTCTCTATGTGTATGCAATAGGTGTTTATGTAAACAAATTTTAATGCAAATCATGTATACCTAAGGAGCATCCACTACAAATATTGATCCTTGTCTTCACCTTGTGTACATTTATGAAAGAAAATTGGTCAAAAAACGTAAAATAATGTGTACGAAAATCAATAATGAGTTTGTCTAGGACAAAACAGTAGGGGACTTTTTCTTTTTAATTTTTCCCTTGTTGGTATCTGACACAAAAGGGGTTCCGACACAAGTGAAAGTGCTTTTGTTGGCCAACTTTCTAAACATAGAGGGTCTGTAACTATTTTTTTGTTGTATTGTGTTTGCTTCATGCATTTTATTTGTTTTGATTTATTTCCTATTTCATAGGTGGTGGTAGAATGATTTCTTTCACTTACCTCTATCTTCAGGTTCGTGGATTGGAGTTTAATGTTCTTTCCCCAAACCTCCTTGCTTCTGGGGCTGATGAAGGTACATATATATATATATATATATGGGATGTCGCTAAACCATCAGAATCAAGTCATTTTCCTCCTCTAAAGGTATGAAATAATCTACCTATGGAACTTTTAAATGAAGGTTATTATGTCAATTATTACACGTGAAGTCTTCGTGCAGGAAACCTGTTTCCTCTTTTTGAGTTTTTAAATTGACATAAATGCTAAATATATTTGAGAAGTGAACTAATGATGCCAACCATGGATAGCTTTCTACAAAGTTCCTTGCCCATCTGTGATCTCCACATCTAATATTTGTATGCACAATTCTTAAATTCAAGTTCTTCTAGTTCATATTTACGTTGTAATTTCAGAGGAAAAGAAATCGAGTAGTAGATTTCAAAAGTTGTATTGTAAACTAGTAGTTGTCACAGTGCACTTGGCACTCCATCCACACTATCAGTTTCTCCTACTCTATTTTTCCGGAATCCCCCCTACGTTTTGGGGGAAGAGTAGGGTGAGGTTTTGGAAGAAAATGATTTTGTTTTTTAAGAAGGTCAACATCATAAAAAGAATGTTAAAACCCTTGAAGATAGCTAGCGAAATTGGTTTATTATATGTTGTTTTATTAGTCGCCTAGGGCCTCAAATTTCTGAAGTTTGTTGTACAAACATGAAAAGAATTTTCTATTACTGCATTTAGTACCAAGGGTCTCAGTCTATATTTTCATTTGTTTGGAAATCTCTGTGTTTGTGTGCTTTCGATGACGATATTCATTCCGAATTTCTTTGTGAATTCTAGATTATATTGTCATAACTGATTATTGAAAAATAAGCTAATTGAACAAAAATGAGCCCAGCCGATTATTGTTTTCACTGGATTATAGAGAGTCATCTTCAAGTGTGTACCCATTCAAACCCTCATTGAATAAATTATCATATTCATCGTTCTTTGAACTGCAACAGGTGTTTCGAAATCGGATTTTGGATTCCGACCACATGGCAAAACGTCCACCGCCAGTAATGTCTTTGTACATTGCAGTATTTTTTTTTATGATTTCTTGGATTCCTTTGTCGTCGTAGTGTTGTTTGTCTTTTGGTATGAAATAATTCTGCTATGGTAATTTTAGAATGTTTTAAAAATATTTTCAGATTTTGTTTTTGGGTTTTACCTTTGTTTATTTGTGCGGTTCGAACTTTTTACAACTTTGGTTATTGAATAGAATTTCATACAAATTTGTTTATGTTCAAATCGATTCTAAGGCATGTTCATAAGGGTATAGTTGTTTGTGTTCTAGTAGATTACTTTTCCAACCTTTCAAATGATTAGGTCGCACTGTTGGTGCGAGAAATTTGAACTAAAAATTGGGTATGGTAATAACGGTACCCTCTTGTAAACTACAAATTATTAACTTGTTGCATACTTTTTTAAATAACCATGCATGCCGTGTTTTAGGATTTGTAGAACTCCTTAAGGTCCATTGTTGTACCGTGAAATTTCTCTATTATTTTACTCCCTGCCTTTGACACTAAATACTTGTTAGGCAATAAGACAGAGGTTTGGCTTCCTCTGTTAGCATATTGTTTGGGTCCTTATACATAATTCTTATATGTAATTGCATGTCACGTAAATCGTGGTAAATTTAGATAGTAAAAAATGAAAGATTTGGTTACGTTCGTAAAAGATATTTTGATTACTATTTACGTTTTTTGAGTCCTCAATGGTGGGATAGGCCTTTGATACCTCATTTGACATAAAATTGTTGAAATGGCATAACCATGGTTCAAGTGAAACTCTTATTCCAGTTTGGTCGACTGCATATCATGATGCGCCACTGTTCTTGACGGATTGAAGACTTTCAAGTCTTTTTTATCATTCCTTCATGTTGTGTTCACATGTGTATTGCTAATTAACATTTTCATTATTTTTACTTATTGCATAATACCGATTCACGTTGACGTAGGGGTGTAAACGAGTCGGGTCAAGCAGGCTCGTGAGCCCAAAATTAAGGCTCGGGCTTGGCAAAATGGGCTTTTTGTGGGCCCGAGCTGAGCCAAGCAAAAGCTCGCGCTCAAAAACTGGGCTTGACTCGGGCTTTTACAAGCCAAGCTGAGCTCGAGCTGGGCAGGCCCGTATTTTTTTATTTTATTTTATTTATTTATTAAGGTATGAGAAAGGTGTTTGGTAAACTCACTTGAAGGTGTTATCTTATTATGTTAGACCCGTAACGATATTTCAAAAAATTCGTATAATACTATTAAAGTACTAATATTTAAACCATGACCAATAGACAATACTTGAATTGCATTAATATTTAATTATCTATGTTTAACACATTAATGGAATAAAGTATACATCTTATTATACTACTATAACATTTTTTTTTTTAAAAAAATAAATTTTTACAAAGTTACAACCCTCATTTTTTCGAGCTTGAGACCGACTACAATCAATGCAGGCGGTGTTAAAATTGTACACGAATAAAATATTTCATGTACAATTTTTCTTAAAAAAAAATTACATATGTTTTTTACATTAATTAATTTAAAAACTTACAATATCTTACGTTTGGATCTGCTACAATTCTTCGACCATTATACTAACTATTTCTTCAGTACGTAAATTCACACATTCCCAATCCTTCAAGCATATTAAAGCCTCCAATATATCTTCTTTTAGTCTTTGATCGTTCGTCTAATAAAAATTCGACCACCTAAACTAAATGTAGCCTCCGATGTCACCGGAAGTGTTAGTAGATTACATGCAATGTTTGATCACGTGCAATTGGATATTGTCTTTCGTTACACCTCCACCATTGTAAAAGACTAAATTCTTGCAATTCTTTTGGATTCAGCATACTACGAATGTCTACGCCCAAATACTTAGCTAACTCGGAGGGAATTTCTACATTCTTGCCATTAATATTTATCATTCTAGATTTTAATGAAGTAGAACTAAATGAAGGAACACTAGTATTGCTGTCCAAAAAACTCCATAAATTATCTGAATTTTTTGAAATATTACTTGAAGAAGGATTTTTGGAAGTAGAGCTGTTCTGAACTTCTTTTTCAGCGTAATAGTTATACATTTCATATAATATTGATTCTATACGCACATGTGATAATTGCAAATTCATAAAATTAGAAATCTCATTTATAATAGTTTTTGTGCCATGTACATTAAGTTGAGAGTCCATCATCGAAACTAAAATAAATAAAGAGGATAATTCTTCTCAATATTTACGAAATTTTAATTCCATAGAGTGGACTACATCAACAAACAATGGCAAACTCCTATATTTATGAAATGTAGAAAAAATTATGTAAAACAAGTGAAAATGTAGGATAATAAGGGCGCTACATTCCTTTGTGGCGTCGAAAAAAGGTTTTAAAATTTTTTTCACATAAAATGCAATAGACCATTCTCAATCTTCCAAATTATGTTCGGGTCCAAATGTATGCCTACCATTATAATACATTGAAATAATTGTATCATAATTTTCACACGAATGTAACATAAGATATGTAGAGTTCCATCAGTTACAAATGATTTCTCAGCTAAGCCATACTCTACACATAAACTGTTAAATGCTTAATGGTAACACAGTAATAAAATTTATTACTTGTCTAATTTTTATCTAAAGGTGATTTTATATGTTCTAATCTATCTTTGACAATCAAATTGATAATGTGACATACACAATGTTGATGAAAAAATAAACTTCCAAATGTATGTATAAGATCATGAATAAATTTTTCGATAACACATCTGTTCACACTAACATTATCAAAAGTGAAACTTCGAACCATATCTTGTATAATTTCTTTTAAAACCAAATATTAGTGGCATTATGAGGATATTTTACACATCTAAATGCAATAATTCTTTTATGTAGAATCCACAAGTGATCAATATAATGAGCCGTAGCAGCAATATAACGTTTTCTATTACCGTCGGTCCATAAATCAGAGGTAAACGATATAATACAATTAAAACTCTATAGTTGTTCAATAGTAGTTTGTTTTCTTTTGTTATATAATTTTATAGAATCTGAACGAATAGTGTTTCTACAATAAGGAGTATACCTGGGTTGAAGATATTGCTGCACGAGTTTGGTAAAGTGCTTTGACTCTTTCATCGCAAGCGACTTCTCTGCAGTAGCCACGTATGCAGCCATTTTTTCATGAAATCTTTCCTATGAATATTTATGTGGAAAGAATATTATTAAAACCGCCAAACACTAGTTCAATTTATTTTAGGTTGTTATCGACTGGTTTTGTTTTGCAACTCCTTGTTATGTGCCTATTCAAATGCGTTGTGTTTGAACCGGGCTTCCAATTAAGTTCTTTACCACAATAATTGCAACATGCTTTCCAAATATCAACTCCATTTTGAACACAAACTTTTTTACATATCATGTGTTGCCAACAATCCGATGAATATTTTTTTAACCTTTTTATCTCGAGTACTTCTTCCTATTCGATATCTTCCAAATCAATTGGAACATTTTGAGTTGTATATTCGTAGCCGGCTGGAGTACTCGAACTACCCTCAAACTGATTAATCTTATCACTAGTAAAATTCATCTATATTTAATGGTTATTATAGACTAGAATAACAAATAAATTAGAATATTTGAGTAAAGAAATTGAATATTAGAGTAAAGAAAGAAACTAGAATATTAGAGAAGTGAATATTAGAGCAAAGATTAAGAACGTAAAAAATTAGAATATTATGAAAGATTGAAAGTAAATATTAAAGTAAAGAAATTAGAAATTGAAGTTGAAACTATAATACTGGAAGTTAAAATTGATTTAAGAAAATTGATATCAAACTAAAAAAAATTTAACCCCTATTTATAACAAAAAAAAAATAACCATTTCAAATTTAAAATTTAAATTTGAATTTTTGAATTGCCAAATCAAAATTTTTATTATCTATATTTTTGTACAATTTATACTATTAAAGTCAATATACAAATTCATATAATTCCATCAGGGTCAAACCATCATTGAGACATGAGAGTACAGGCAACTATAAACCTGCCTGTTATAGCTACCTCAACAAGCAGCTTTTTCGCCCCGTGTGGCCTGAGGGCCGAGCTCGAACCACAATTTTAAAACGTGGTTCGGCCCGAGCTTTGACTCGTTATCCCGAGCCTCGAGCTAGTGGTGGTAAAAAAGCTCGTCAGCTCAAACTGCTCAGGCTCGACCCGTAAAAACCCGAGTCGAGTCGAGCTCGGCTCGAGACAACGAGCCAAAGCTCGGGCCGAGCCACATTTTAAAATTGTGGCTCAAGCCCGAGCCGGCTAGCGGGCCACACGGGCCGAAAAAGCCTGTGAGTTATTAAAAAAAAATAGAAATTTTTTTTTAAAAAAAGCTGTCTGTTGAGACAGCTACCCTAGATGTCTGCTCTCTCAAATCTCAATGATGTCCTGACTCTGATTAGATTATACAAAATTATATTTTGAGTTTAATAGTATAAATTGTATAAAAATTTTAATTTGACAATTTAAAAATTCAAATTTAAATTTGAAATTTGAAACAGTTTATTTTTTTGTTATAAATAAGAGTTAAGTTTTTTCAATTTTATATCAATTTTCTTCAATCAATTTTAACTTCCTGTATTATAATTTCAACTTCAATCTCCAATTTCTTTGCTTTAATATTCACTTTCAATCTTTCCTAAATTCTAGTTTCTTACTTTCTTAATCTTTGCTCTAATATTCACTTTCATAAATTCTAGTTTCTTTCTTTGCTCTAATATTCAATTTATTTGCTCAAACATTATAGTTTCATTGTTATTCTAGTCGATAATAACCATTAATTATAGATGAATTTTACTAGTGATGAGATTAATCAGTTTGGGGGTAGTTCGAGTACTCCAACCGGCTACAAATATGCCACTCAAAATGTTCTAATTGATTTGGAAGATATCGAAGAGGAAGAAGTACTCGAGATAAAAAGGTTGAAAAAAGATTCATCGGATTGTTAGCAACACATGACACGTAAAAAAGTTGGTGTTCAAAATGGAGTTGATATTTGGAAAGCATGTTGCAATTACTGTAGCGAAGAACTTAGTTGGAAGCCCAGTTCAAGCAAAACGCATTTGAATAGGCACATAACAAGGAGTTGTAAAACAAAACCAGTCAATAACGACAAAAAACAAACTAAACTAGTGTTTGACGGTTCATATAATGCTCTTTCCACATTTGTATATTCACAGGAAATATTTCATGAAGGAATGACTGTATACGTGATTGCCCCAGAGATGCCGCTTGCAATGATAGAGTCAAAACACTTTACCAAACTCGAACAGCAATATCTTCAACCTAGGTATACTCCTGATTGTAGAAACACTCTTCGTTTAGATTCTATAAAATTATATAACAAAAGAAAACAAACTACTATTAGACAACTAAAGAGTTTTAATAGTATTATATCGTTTACCTCTAATTTATGGACCGGTGGTAATAAAAAATGTTATATTACTGCTACGGCTCATTATATTGATCACTTGTGGATTCTACATAAAAGAATTATTGCATTTAGATGTGTAGATTATCCTCATAATGCCAATAATATATACATGGTTTTAAAAAAAATTATACAAGAATATGATATACAAGATATGGTTCGAAATTTTACTTTTAATAATGCTAGTGTGAACAAATGTATTATTGAAAAATTTATTCATGATCTTAAACCTACATTTGGAAGTTTATTTTTTCATCAACATTGTGTATGTCACATTATCAACTTGATTGTCAAAGATGAATTAGAACATATAAAATCAAACTGGTGTAACACATAGATGAAACTTTACATATCTTATGTTACATTTGTGAGAAAATTATGATACACTTATTTCAATGTATTATAATGATAGGCATACATATGGACCCGAACATAATTTGAAAGATTGAGAATGTTCTATTTCATTTTACGTGAAGAATTTCTTAAAACTTTTTTTCGACGCCACAAAGGAACGTAGCGCTTTTTATTATCCTACATTTTCACGTGTTTTACATCATTTTTTCTACATTTCACAAGCATTTCATAAATATAAGAGTTTGCCATTGTTTGTTTATGTAGTCCGCTCTATGGAACTAAAATTTCGTAAATATTGGAAAGAATTACTCTCTTTATTTATTTTAACTTCGATGACGGACCCTCGACTTAATATACATGACACAAAAACTATTATAAATGAGATTTCTAATTTCATGAATTTGCAATTATCACATGTGCATATAGAATCAACATTATATGAAATGTATAACTACTACGCTGAAAAAGAAGGTTAGAGTGGCTCTACTTTCCAAAATCCTTCTGCAAGTAATATTTCAAGAAATTCAGATAATTTATGGAGTTTTTTGGACATCAATACTAGTGTTCCATCATTTAGTTCTACTTTATCAATATCTAAAATGATAAATATTAATGTCATAAATGTAGAAATTCCCTCCGAGTTAACTACGTATTTGGGCGTAGACATTCGTAATATGTTAAATCCGGAAGAATTGCAAGAATTTAGTCTTTTACAATTGTAAGAGGTCTAACGAAAGACAATATCCAATTGTATCAAAAATTGCACGTGATCTACTAACACCTCTGATGTCTACGGTGGTCGAATTTTATCAGACGAACGATCAAAACTAAAAGAAGACATACTGGAGGCTTTAATATGCTTGAAGGATTGAGAATGTCCGGATTTATGTACTCAAAAAACAGTTAACAGTATAATGGCCAAAAAATTGCAGCAGATCCAAACGTAAGATATTGTAACTTTTTAAATTAATTAATGTAAAAAAACATATGTAATTTTTAAATTTATATTAGTTTCAAGAAAAATTGTACACGAAATATTTTATTCGTTTACAATTTTAACTCCGCCTGCATTGATTGTAGCCGGTCTCAAGCCCGAAAAAAGGAGGAACGTTGTAACTTTGCAAAAAAAAAAAAAAATATATATATATATATATATATATATATATTTAAAAAAATGTTATAGTAGTATAACATAAGATGTATACTTTATTCCATTAATGTGCTAAACATAGATAATTAAATATTAATGCAATTCAAGTATTGCCTATTAGTCATGACTTAAGTATTAGTATTTTAATAGCATTATACGAATTTTTCGAAATATCGTTGCGAGTCTAACATAATAAGATGACACCTTTAAGTGAGTCGACCAAACACCTTTTCCATACCTTAAAAAAAATTTAAAAATACGAGCCTGCCCGAGCCATTTTTTGAACACGAGTTTTGGCTCAGCTCGGGCCTGCAAAAAGCCCGTTTCGTAGAGCTCGAGCCTTGATTTTTGGCTCGTGAGTCGGCTCAACCTGGCTCGTTGACACCCCTACCTCGAGCGGCCCAGCTCGAGCTTTTTACGGTCCGAGCCCTCTAGCTTTTTTGCCACCACTACGTTGACGTCATGCATAGATCTGTCGGTGTTACCTGAATAATTTGGATACGTATCTGATAAATTATGCATTTCCTTTTACTGCTAAAAAAAGTGTCAACAACATGAAAAAAATCTTTGAGAGCGAGGTCCACCGTTAACATTTGAAGGTCAATTACGATGCTTAACCAAGTAAGTTATCAAAACAAGATGGAAACTAACGTATAGATATTAGTGTATAAATAAGCAAGTACGTAATGAAAAAAATTGCTTGTTGTAAGACTTATTTGAGAAGGCTACTGGATTGAACTGCGAGAATTTACTATCGATGTGGGGATGAAGTGGCGATAGGTATTTTTTTTCCCCAAAATTAAATGTGTTTGATCTTCGTGCTGTGAATGGAGGATTGATATGATTGACTGCTACTGGAGGAATAATCTCCATTAATACTTGCGTATTTTACTCAGTTCACAATAGTATTTTTCGTATCCATTCATTCATCACTTCTATGTGTATACAATACGTGTTTATTTAATTAAATTTTACTGTAAATCATGTATACATAAGGAGCAACTACAAATATTGATCCTTGTCTTCACCTTGTGTACATTTATGAAACAAAATCAATCAAGAAACGTAAAATAATGCGTATGAAAATTGCTAATGAGTTTTTCTACAACAAAACAGTAGGGGGACTTTTCTTTATAAATTTGTCTTTGTTTGTATCTGATACTAAAAACGGTTCCGAGACAAGTGAAAGACCTTTGGTTGGCCAACTTTCTAAACGTAGAGGGCCTGTAAGCGTATTTTTGTTGTATTGTGCTTGCTTCATGCATTTTCTCTGTTAAGATTGATTTCCTATTTGATCGGTGGTGTTAGAATGATTTATTTCACTGACCTCTGTCTTCAGGTTCGTGGATTGGAGTTTTAATGATCTTTCCCCAAAACCTCCTTGCGTCTGGGGCTGATGAAGGTGAAATATATATAGGAAGTCGCTAAACCATCGGAACCAAGTTCTTTAATTCGTGGAAAAAAAGGGCAGAAAAAAATTTAGGTTTGTAGAGTTCACGAAAGTTGATTTGCAGCAGAAATTACAGGTAATGTTCCTTAATTTCTCTCTCATCTCATGTAATATTTTGAATATTTTATTTCTGTCCATTGTTCATTCATTAGAAAATGACTGTAATGTGCAATAAATTGTGTATATCTCTAAAATGAGAAGGAATGAAAGTCCTTGTCATAGGCTTATCGATCCCTTGAATTCTATAGTTTACTATGATTTATAATATTGGGATAGTGAAGTTTACATTGCATTTTCTGAATCTGTTTGTCTGTTCACATGAAGTTAATGGTTCAATAGCTGAATGCTTATATGTATTTTGTAAAATGTTCATGGGTGAATTGTCAATTAGGGATGAGAAGGAAAAAATCGAAATTAATAAGAGAATACTTGGTGCCAGTAGTTGTGTTCTTGTAGCTTCTGTTGGAGGTCCAAATATTTTGGAAAGGATTAAGGGAATTTCGTGCTACAGTGATGAATTGGATTTCTGATGAATTGTTTTCGTTTAGCACTGATCAAATGGTGTATTCATCCATCATTCATGCTCTCTGTAGATATTCAATGTACTCCTATCATATGATTGTCACACATTAATCGTGCTTACATTTACACATTAATAGTTAGACATGATCACCAGGAGGGGCCTTTGGCAAGGTGAGTTCTGGAAGTGCTTCTTGTTTGACTGATACTTCCTATCATATGATTGTCTCACCTGTATGTGCTTCTTTTCACCTTTGGTGAGGTAACTGTGAATATCGAGCATGATATATTTGATAGTAACTTAAATGTTACACTTAGTAACTTAAATGTTAATTAACATTGTGTAACGTTAATTAACTTTTGCATTATTTTAGTTTGAAGTTATTGCATTATACCGATGAAAGTAGCTTTGCCGAACTTCACTTCACAAGCAGAGTCAATGCATAACTGTCGTTCCCGATAGTTACCCTCAGTCGTTCTCGACAGTTCAGTGGATCTCGACAAATGAACTGTCGTTCCCGACAGTCACCTTCAGGCATTCTCGACAAATGGGCACATCCTATAGAGGAATGACCCGAACATCTGACGATAATGTCTAATTTGTTATCGTCCCTTAGTAATACATGGTTTACTCTCGTTCTACATGTGCTTCGTATTGCATGTTTGTTATTTTACATTATGTAATCTTCTAATTAATTCGTTATGTGATCATTTTCATCTGTACTAGTGCTTTATAAACTAACTATTTCACTTCTCGCAATGTACCTTGCAGAATAGATGGAATTTGAATTTGAGGATCCAAAAAATGCTCGGTCGTGGGTGTGCATTTCGCAGCACAGCAACTTACAGAACATAAAACGGGTGTTGGATAATTTTGACGAACGGCAGCGCCAAGACTTTCGCAATTCCGGCCTCGGGTTCCTTGCCAAAGTACAAGACATCCAATTCTCCACCCAACTTATCCAACAGCTCGTTTTTAGATGCGTAAGAACTGAAAAGGTGCACGAGTTGTGGTTCAATGTACAGGGCCACTTAACTCGTTTTGGGTTGTAAGAATATGCGATGGTAACAAGCCTAAGATGTGGTCTATTACCTGAGGGTGAACTTTTGATCGCGTGTTGGAGAAACACAGGCTCAAGGATAAATACTTCAAATCAAACAACGTAATTATCCGCCCGTCGACGCCCAGGGGTGATCGGTACAAGCTAGGGCTAGCCCTCATTGTCGAAAGAGTATTGATGGCGCCGAATAATAACATCGGCATAGATCCAACTACATTGTCAATTGTAGACGACCTAGACGTATGTTGCTTCTATCCTCGGGGTCGCCTTGGATACAGACGTATATTGCATGGATTTCGGGGAAATTGGTCAAAAAAAAATTGTGAGGCGAAGCGGAAAAAAGAGAAGGAGATTACGTACACCATTCATAGTTTTCCCATCGCCCTCCAGGTAAGAACCGTAATGTTATACGAAGCATTCATTATTTACAAATATATATACCTATTTTCATGCTCATTCGAACTCAAGTGACATTTAATGTTATCCAATTTGCAGATTTGGGCCTTTGAAGTGCTCCCGGAAGTTGGATCACGGTTTGATGAGCGCATTGGAGAACAATTTCCACGGATTCTCCACTTGACAACTCGTAAACAATCGCAGCAGCGTACTTACGATTCGTTCTTTAAAAACACTTAGGAATCATTCAAAAAAATTTTAACCCCTTCAAAATGAGTTTGTTAATGCACATACTAGTGTCTCATACCTGTCTCATATTAAAATATTCGCAGATTCATGTGTATGCTACGCTGCTCCCAACCGATGAAGAGCGTGAATCAGCATACCTCACCACCCTTGTGTCGTTCCGCGATCGTTCTGTGCCCATATTGGACAAGATTGCTAGGGACGTTGTCGAGGCATAGTTTACCGCTGAGGCTACGGCCAGTGGAGATCACCATGAAGGCCCATTAAGATCCGGGGCTGAGATGTCCGTTGGGGATCACCATGAGGGGTCGTCAGGTAGTGATAATTAGTCCATTTTTTAGGACAGTACAGAACACGATGAAATTTTCAGCGATGGGAAACGTGGTGACGACGACTCTGATCGTTCAGGCAGGATAAATATGGGTATGTTACCTCCGCCTTCACCCCCGAGTGTTCCTAGGCAATCTGTCAGTTCTGCACCTGGCCTTTCAAGGTCTGATGTTTAGGGTATGTTGTTGGATCAACGCATTCTCATAGAAATGCATCTCCGGACCGTAAAACTTGACATCATGGAGCACGTTAGCGCTGAATTTGGTAAGCTAAGGGACTTCATATCTGCGAACTTGCCCCCGTCCGAGACTACCCGCCGCATGCTCCACATGAGGTCCATAATGAGCCAATTATGTCGGGGACATTACCGCAAGGTATGTGTATTACATATTTGTTATTTTTCTTGAATTTTGTAACTGTCGTTGGATCAGGTACCCTAACAATTTGTGGTTATGCAACTATAACCTAGGTGAGCATGGATCGCCGGTAAGCTCGGACTTGGGTGGCCGAAGTGGTACATTGCCCAACCTGGAGGCTGTACAAGGTATGTGAAGTAGTCATTTTGTAATAGTTGGGTATGTTCAATAGGCACTACCTTTTTATGAGTATCTTCTAATGTGTTTACGGTAGACATATTTCCATTTCTGTTTACAAACTTCTGGAGGCAACATAGAGGCAGAAGTGCCAGGTTCGCACAATAATGAAGTGTCTTCCGATCGTGCAGTTTAGTAAGAGGCTGGTACTTTATCAGTTGCATTGATTTTTTTTTATCAATCTCCAAAATTCAATTGCATAAAGACTGGCACTAGCTAGCGACGTTGTAATGTGTTCACTCTCTTCTTCGCAGATCTAGAGGGTTCTGATGCAGACGAACTTGTTGCCAAACCCACCATACGGAGTGAAAATGCCGATGTAGATCCAACCACGAGATGACAATTTACGCGCGTTCAACAGCCGAGAACGAGGAAAAGGACTCCGCACACGAGAGGAGCGATGACGAGATCTAAGAAATGAGTAAGTTCAATGTACCAGTTGAACAATTGTTGAATTACTCTAAACATTTATGCAAATTTTAAGTTTGTTTATCGTCCCTAGTGCAATGCATGTGTTATTCTTCCCACCACCATGCTGTTGGTATTAGCGGTTCAATATGTTGTTAACTTTTATATGCAAATTTTAGCATAAGTGTGTGGGATTGTTTGCACTTCAAAATCTGACTCTTTGTACCGCTCATTTCAGGGTCGACGGCGAGACATTATGTGAGGAGCTTGTGAATGGAAGATGATGAGGAGAAAGTGTTCACAAACGATTTTTGTATAACAAATGAGGATTCACGAAAAACATTAACATTTTGATGTGAAAAATAGCCACAGTTCACAATATGTTTATTATGAACTGGTTTTTTTTGGGTTAGGCATAGTATGCAAAAAATTGATGTTCATATCGATTTGACATTGGAACAAGCGCATTGGAGACTAATTGATGCACTATTTTGTAACAGAATTGTGCTTGATGAACATGGACCCCATGTACTTTTCGCAACTTTTTTATGGCAGTGTCGTGGGTGTGTGAAATTATAAATTTATTGTTGTTGAAACTTGATACATGCTCTAAATTCACTGTCAATTTATCGCAAGTTATGTTACATATTTTATTGGCCAGTGGTGCCTAAATTGGTGGTAGACGTTCCCGATGTATCATGTCGACTCATGACCCTTCGATTATCACTTCAACAACTAATGAATATTGTACATGGCAACAAATAAAATCTGCAGATTTCATATTAAAATATTTGCAAAATGGTACAATGTTTGAAAGACTTTCTATAACCATAAATGGTAGACTAAAAGATGACATAACATGATGACGAACATTAAACCACCACACTAATTGTATTTGACATGTTAAGATTTTGTATGTACTTTTGGTGGTTGGGTAGTAAAGTGACATGGTTTGTACCTTGCAGGGAAATTTCATTATAAATAGGCTTCATATAACGTGTGCATGAGTAGCAATTCAATAGTTCATAAGGTGCTAGTTCTTATAATTTCTAATAGCGTAAATGAGTTCTTCAATGGGTAGCAACGATCCCTTCAACGTGAATGAGCATCTTCCTGAACCAGGTTCATCACCATTATTCCCCATCCTCATTTCATCTGACGATGAGGAAGGCGTTGCTCCGAATGATAGGATGGCCATAGTCCTTCCGTTTCCCAATCTCGATGAAGTTGCAAGTGAAGGCGTTGCTCCAAATGATAAGATGGCCATAGTACCTCTTCCGTTTCCCAATCTCGATGAAGTTACAAGTGAATCATCGCACTCCCCCAACACTGTGCTCGATGATGAGTTCATCTTCGAAGATTTTTACGATGATGACTCAAATGATGATGCCGACCGTTGCACCTCCTATGGAGATAATCATCATAAGCTCTAATGATTCTGATTCCGATGAAAGTGGGAGGGAAAGTTCGATTGATATGCCGAATGATGTGGTCGGTAATTACACATTGTTGCGTAGAGAATAATAGGTCTATCTTTTGTGTTGTTTTGACAATGCAGGATGATTTTGGTTACTGGCTACAACAGAAAGTCCGCTGTTCCCCGTAAATGTACTTTTTGTAAAGTCCGCGGCAACTGTCGATAACGACAGAGTTAATCTGTCGGGATCGACAGATGAAATGTCGAAAAATTATGCAGTGTAATGTGCAATAGACCTATATTTTGGTTGTTCAGTTAAACATTCATTGTACAACCTGTAAACAAAACAAAAATGAAATTCATAATGTCAGTATATAATAGTAACGCAAGTGCCGTATGAATACGGGAAACACAATACAGTTTCAGAACTTGAACTAAATAAATTAGCAAGAATCGATAGTGATTTCCCAACTATTGCATTGAAACATTTCTTCACATCATAAGGATCAGAAACATGTAATAGTAGATTAAAAAAATGTTTGCTTACGATAAACAAATTTCATATTGGATGTAAATTCCAAAATAACATGAAGTACGGGGGAACATTAATAATACAACTAAAACAACAATAATAGAAAGTCATGTATTTACGATAGTTGTGTTCCAACGAGATCCGAACATGTCGTCCGATTATGACCGATTCATCCACAGCGCGTGCATTTCCTGACTTGGGTAGCAAATTCGTATCTAGATCGCTTGCATCGTGTGGGTTTGCTTCGCTGTAGGCACCCTTCCAGTATTCAGAAAAGTAGTACGGAGAGCATAAATCGTACATGGACCCACCTTTCAAACATGCAGCACGAGTTGCATGACGACAGGGCATTCGATTCAACTGGAACTCACGACATGTGCACGTGTCGTCGACGAAGTCTACCAAGTCCGTATCATTGGATATTCCCACCTGTGTTAAACTGGTTGTCAATGCATGAGCCCGAAGTCTACTGCCGTAGTCGAATGTTGTCCTTAACTCACTCTCCATCTTCCATGACAGTAAAGTGGTGCACGCAATCGCGTTGGTTCTACGTTCGTAAAACCACCTCTGTATGATACTTCGAATGTGTTCCACCAAGCACGTGATCGATAATGAACGGGCATGTCTCAGCATGAAGTCCAGAGATTCTGCATTGTTGTTTGTCATAATGTTGTAACGTTGGCCAACGAATAGTGCTAGTGACCAAAATGCAAACCCCGCTCTCTCCAAGTAGCTGTACGCTCTTTGACTTACCCGACGAAACTGTCCCATAAGTCGCTCGAACTCTTCAATCCGATAAGTTCTAGTAGCTTGTTTGAACAAAAATATCGAACTTGCATTGTTGTATCGTTGTATTAAGTTCTTCATATGTCACATACAACAACCGTGGTGAGGTAACGAAAATAATTGAGCAATGGCCTTTTCAATACTATTTTTCCAGTTGAAAACAAATACGAGTTCATCTGAATCCCCTATAAGATCTTTCAAGTTCGACAGAAACCACATCCAAAATTTATTTGTTTCAGCGTCCACAATCCCCCACGCTAAAGGGTAAATTTGTTTGTTAGCATCTTGGGCAGTTGCTAGTAATAGCGTACCTTTGTATGGACCTTTCAAGTGACTGCCATCAACACAAATAACGGGTCTTATGTACTCTTGGTGACCACGAATGCTTGCACCGAAAGCTACAAAAAGGTAATGAAACCTGTTCTGGAAATCAATCTTCTAGGACGTGACAGTATGAAGATAGTTTTTGAAAACTATCCCCCGATGTACCATGTAGCATATGCAAAGCAACTTCTTTCCCCCTACGTGCTTTACTGTAACTGATTTTCACACCGAACTCACGTTCCATGTCACGTGAAATATTGGTAGGGTCATACGATCAGTATGGAGCATCCAATTTCCCCAAAATGTGCTCAACAATTACAGAACTAGTGGCATGTCGATGTGCGTTGTTGCTAAAATCTAATGAACAAGTGTGAACATTGTTGAATTTACGGATCTTGAACACTGCGGATTGCTTCACTATCGATACATGTAGCATCCACTTGCAATTGTGGTCCGCGCATACAACACTCAACATTTTCATGTTTGACCTCCGCACCTGAAAATGAAGGTGGTCTTGCAAAGCAAGCACACGAATTTTCAGGTACAACTCTTTCTTACTGAAGAATAATTGTCTTTCGGCAAGTTCAGATGTATTCACTTCTATCATCCATCTGTATCTGTCAAAATTCATGGAATATGAGGGCATGTTCTCGTCCCAACAATCAATATGAGTAACATCTGTACTATGTAATGGGTTATCCAAGTACTCATCCAAATATGCAGTCCCAGTATCAACAGCCGGAAGTTGTGATGCATTATTGTTTGAGACACTATGCTCATGATTGAGCTCCTCATCTCCTACGTTTTGGTCCTCATCCGCTACGGCGAAGTCATTATCAGGCCAATTTGCCTCCCTCTCCATGTCAACACTTGGGAGCTCGATTTCCATAACAGTAACGTACAATGCAATTTGATTATGCTTGATATGTACCAATTTAAGTCTTCGTCATCGCGTAATTCAGCCGACAGTATATTTAAGTTGGGCACTTTGAACTTTAATTCAACATAGGCGCGAAGATCAAGAATACCAAGTTTCTCCTTCAATCATAACACAAGTCCAACTAGGGTAATATTTGTCGGCACTAAAATGGAAGTGATTTTTTCCCTTCTCCACTTTCATTCGTCGTCCACATGTACAAATTCTCCCCCATTCGACACGATAAATCTCAACTAATTGTTCATACTTGAAATGATACGATTGTAACGGTAAAAATTTCTCACAATTAATACATTTTGATTTAATAATATGAAGGCAAAAATTTATAATATTTCCATCCATGCATTAGTGGCATGCGACATGAAAGGTTTCAATAATTCTCAAGTGTCAAATTCGACAGTTAAATTGTCTATCTCATCAATTTATAAATGTCAGGTTCCACATTTCACATGTCTAACCCAACAGTTTTGAAATGTCGTATTCAACATTTCAACTGTCGGACCTAGCCGGAGATAACACAAGGGTTTGTTTGGGACCTTCCACAAATCTACCTATGAAAACATTAATGGTGATAATCAATTCTCAACTACATCTTTCCAACATTTAATAAGTCAATATACTTCATTAAATATGAAAAGTTTCACATTTGCATAAATAATGTATTATCTTTTCCCTTTAATGTATGTGAAAAATCAATAACATTACCACCAATAGTAATTTGAAAAATTGAAAAAAAAAAAAAAAAAAAAAAAAATTATCATCATCTTGTGATTCACTTTAAAAAGTAGTAAGGCATTCCATAAAAATGTAAATAATTTGTAACAACTAACCTCTCAAAATGAAAGAAGAGTCCAAATATAATGTTTTCTTTATCAAAGAATGGAGAAGA
Organism: Osmanthus fragrans; assembly: GCA_019395295.1. Classification (NCBI taxonomy): domain Eukaryota; kingdom Viridiplantae; phylum Streptophyta; class Magnoliopsida; order Lamiales; family Oleaceae; genus Osmanthus; species Osmanthus fragrans. The sequence continues at coordinate 14,765,538 of CM033361.1, forward strand.
TGAAGAGGAAGTTAGGGTGACTAAGGGTAATTTGGACATTTCACGACAAAAAAGTGACATTTTTGCACAAATCAAGTGCCAATGTTTTTTTTAGTGCATTTTCCAAAACAATGACATTTTTGTAAATTCCCCTTAAAAATAAATATTAGATATCTTATACAAATAAATTATACATAAATAACACATAAATGCCTGGAATACAAATGGATAACCACATAACGCATATTCACAATCTTTTTGCTCAGTTTGTTGCATCATTTATGCCCGGTCCAGCTGTGATTCTTGCAATAAGTTCAAATGACAAAATATGTCTTGGCCCCATGGATATGCAATAAAGAGGTCAAGCTGTTCAACTATTCTAACAGTTTTATAATCAATAACTCTTCCACCGGTTTCGGTATACATTCCACCAACATAACCAATCTCAACTTAAATTTATCTTCCAAATCTTCACACGTATGGAATGCATCAAAAAACATTAACATGTTAATCCTTCTTGTACCATTAAAGTACTGTTTTCTAAGCCTATGATTATTAACGTATAAATCAATCGCTACATCATGACAGGGTAATCCAGTAATCAGACAAAATTCTTGCATACCAACTCGAGCAAAGTGATAATCATATAGCATCAAACTTCATTCTTTTTTCCACATTTAACAAACCTCAAAATAAATTCGTGCACTAATTTATTGTTAAATTGTTCATCTTCTGCTCTGTAGATACTTCCATAAATAAATCCATAAAAATTACTACACATTAAAGATGCATGTTGATCTGAATGTGTAAATTCTAAGAAATCCTTAACATAGCAATGATTTGGAAATTGAGTGATGGAAGCAGAGAACCATGGATCTGGAGACAATATATATTCTAAAAACATCTGCAAAAATTATTCAATTACAATACATTAACATTTTCGATAAATTTATGTAATTCATAACAGATGCTGAAATCAACAAGCTGCACACGGAGCTAAACTCCATAAGCACGGAGCATCAGCTTCGTAAACATGAAGCCAGAGCTCCCATGGAGCGAAGGCTCCATGCACGGATCTTTGGCTACATGCGCACAGAACTAAAGCTTTGTGCGCACGGAGCCAAAGCTCTATGTGCACGGAGAGTTTTAGAATTGACTCCACCGCTCATCACACTTTACATATTTTGAAATATATTCTCTCGATGTTATGTGGATAATAGTTTGCCAAAGTAACTGAATTTTGACGCATTCAACAACGTATATGGGCAAAGTCGCTGAAACAAGTTAAAAGCGTATGTACATTGTTCAAAATTGAAGCATAATTATATTCCTTTAATTAAAAACATCTACATGCAAATACTATAATATTGATCTATTGGTACATAATATCGGATAAATTTGACTTATTAAAACCAAGGTACGCGCATGAAAATAAACAAAATTACGACATACTAAAAAGTAGAAAATGCAAAAAATAAAAGACAATAAAATAAAGTGAGGTATATGATTGCAAATCTTCTTAAAACAGATTCCGTACCCTTACACTGATGCTAACAAGATAAATAGATAGTTGCCTCTCAAGTTGCGACGCTTCTTTTAAAATTATAATATAGTACAATATTAATTTTATCGAGTGAATCAAAGCTTGACTGTAGTTTACTAGGCCGAATGACATAGAAAATTAAAATATCAAACACAAAACTCGAAAAATAAGTTGAAATTTATTTTGCATAATTTGGAGAATGATGAATTATAAATCAATTGATTTTAATTGATTTCGAGTGAAGAAAATGAAATTAGGAGAGTTCGATTTATAAATTTTAATATGTCTCTTTTAATGATCGCATCTTTTGACACAAAATTATTTTAATCATTAGATTGCACTATTTAATATTAGGTCTTGATCTAATGATGTAGATTATACCTTATTAAAAGATCGTAACTCTTTAATTATGCACATATTGCACTTGAAGAGTCACACTTACGTTGCACCTATTAAAAATTTATTCCAATTCACACATTTTAATATTTAACTAATCCGTAAATTCCAACAACACACAACTTGTTTTTTTTTTTTTTTCTCTTTGTAATGGAACCAATGCTAACTCGAATTTATTTATTTTAAACTATATTATTTGTTTAATGCACTTTAGATAATATCATTGGTGATAGGTTGTTTAACAGTTTTGCATAGTAATTTTTTCCATTGTTATGTTGCTATTTAAAATTTAGTAACACGTTAGTTGCTTTTGGGTTGATTACTCGATTATGGAATATAAATTTAAACTTTGAAAAAAATCGCTTATATGATGAACAAAAATAAGACTTAAAAAAGAAATAAATTGCATATATGATGAACAAAAAAGACTTAAAAGAGAAAGGAAAATTAGTCATCCACAACAGCAATAAATATATAATGAACAAAATTGATCATGCAACAAAGAATATAAAAAATAATCTAAAAAAAAAATAACAAACAGAATCTAAATTAAATAAATTGTTGTAAATAGAACTTGATGTTCTTTGAGTGAATCACCGCTCGCAAATTTTTAAATAGTAACTTTTTTCAAATCCAAATTACATAATGAAAGGAGTTGAAGAATGAAAAAGAAAGTAAAAAATAAATAAATTTTTATCCACCTCTTGATTTGACGAAAGATTCACAAGAAGAAAGAACTAAACAAATAAATGTTTGTGTATACACTTTTTTCTTTTTCCAAATTTGACAAGAGCTTCATAGGATGGAGAAACAATCAATAATGACTAAAAAGCAAAAACGAAATATAGTTCATCATCCCATGAGAAAATAAAATTGAGAAAAAAATAAAAATTACTTTTGACAAACAGTTGAATCACTCTTTCTTTGTTGATTTCTCTAAAAAGTCATCAATGAAATGTGAACCATATGCCTATAATTTTTCACCACATACAACAAAATTGATTAAATGTAGATATATATTAAATATTTTGAAATGATGATAATATAATGAAGTAAAGAATTAATGCAATCAACCAAAAGATAAAACTTGACCAAATACTTCGAATGTTCAACTAATTCTGAAAATATACGATCTTCTAGGCACAAAAAATACAAATTTCGTGCTTTGCACGTAACAATGACTAGTATAACAATGAAATTTCTAAAATAAATATGTAGAAAACATGTTATATATTCTAGACATACCTTATATATTCCTATACCTCCCATATCAACACCAAGAGCTCTTGCACCCATAAAGAATTCTTGGGCAATTTTATATTGACCCGTCCAATGAACAAGTTAGATTTTGGTAACGTACGTGTTTGGCTAAGATGAAAACGTAAACGCATGAACTTAAAATGAACTACATATAAGAAGAATAAGCAGTAAAACCTTATTTAGCAAGAATGGACCAAAAACATAGACTCTGGTAAACCAAACCGGTTTAAATTAAGTATTTTATTCATAAAACTATTTTAAATGTGTAAAGATAGAAAGAACTAGACCAGAAACAACAATCTCGTCGGCCGGATTTGCTTTCTACAAAATATGTGGCTCGCTTCAAATAAAATTCGTAAATGAAGAAATGCAGTTTTTCGACACTGCATTTTTGGTTTAAATATCCGACTGAGTCGAGGAACAACTAACAATGGAGAGTAAACGAGACAGTAGAAAATGAGATTGAGGAAGAAAAGAGAAGATGGATATGCAGTGAAGTGGAGAAATGAGTTATTATATAATTTATATTTATTAGGAGAGTTGGAAATTGTAATAACTTTAACTTTTCCAGTTTTTCATACGACATGTCTTATAACCTTTCCCATTTTTCAAAAAAATGGTTGAATTTCACTTTGAGGATCTCCTAGCATCCTGTCCACAGAATATTACAGAGGAGGTAAATCACGAAATTCGTCTCAACAAGTCAAGATATTAGAGTTGTCATATTTGTACATACAAAGAGTCTAATTTCATATCTTGTAAGAGGTAGAAATCAAACCATCACACTGCGACTGTCAATCAGACCTTGTTTGATTCTCATTTTGGGAAAAGAAAAAAAAATATTTTGAATAGTTGATTGATAGAGAATGTGTGGTTAAAAATTAGAAAAAAAAATTTGGATTTGCATGTAATATTATTTTATTGAAAAATGTGTGATTAAAAAGAAGAAAAAAAAATGAATTTTGAAAAGAATGAGAATCAAACAGGGCTTCAGTCTTTCCCATTTTTCACTCTTTCTTTGGATTGTGTGAATTTAAATAATATTAAAGGTTATTAAACAACTTTTGTTAAATATTAAATTCAAATTTTTAGTAAATTTTGATAAAAATTGATGAAATATATAATTGAAAGGTTATGAAATTCATAAAATTTGTGATAAAAATAAAGTATTAACTTTAATTTAAATTTAATTTTATATTTTAATCAGTACCAAACATTAATTTAGTTTGATAATGTGTGAATTAATCACTATTCTATTCATTGATTTTAAATATATATATATATATATATATATATATATATATATATATATTATAAAATCGATAGCAACGATATTGACAACTCAGACATTGTCAATCTACTTTTACAAATTCATTGTACAAGTACATTAATACTTAATTACAATTTGGTTTCTCTCTTGTGAACCAATACTCCATTTGATTCTTATTAAAACAAAACTCTTTTTTTATACTTATTTTAATTATATATTTACAAAATAAAATATTCTACATGTAAACCAATTTTTTTTTTTAACCATACACTCTCCAAAAATTAACTATTCAAAACATTCTCCTCAATTTTTCTTTATAATAGTTGTCAAATAAGGACTAAGAATATGATATGAAACTGCTTAAGCCCCCAAACAACCATTATTTTAGAGCTCTTTTTTTCTATATACTCATTTTCAGCTACACATTAACACAAAAAAAATATTTACAAGTAAATTTAAAAATTTTCCTACTTTTTAACCACACATCATTTTAAAAATCACTATTCAAACGTTTTTTTTTTTCAAATAATGATTGTTGAACAGGGCTAAATTAATCATGCTTGATTTGGTTAAAATTTAATTTTTTAGTAGATTTTATATATACACACACTATTTGATGGTCATTATTAAGAGAATTGAAGAAAAATGATATTTTGAATTGTGATTTTTTAGAGAATATGTGCTTAAAGAGTAAGAAAAAAATTTAAATTTACATGCAAAATATTTTGTTGTATGAATGTATAATTGAAGATGAGTTTTAAAAATTTATGATCAAACAAAATTTTATAAATCATTAGAAATGAGTGAATTGATAACTTGTAGATTTGTGATTTGTCGAATGTTGTTAAAAAAAATTAACAATTTATAAACATGAATAAAAATATATTTGGCGTTCTTTTCGTGTTTCAGTTTTGAATTTGTTTTGTGTTTTGTGTTTTGGGTGTCCATTTTGAGATTGTTGAAAACTCGTTCTTTTTGTAGTTTTGAAAAAATATTTTTCAACCCGTGTTTTTTGAGTTTTGACAGATTTGTGAAGAAAATAGTCAAAACGTAAAAAAGTTGTTTTCTGTTTTCTTCACAAAATTTTTAACCATTTTCAAGAACTTATTTTTTAAAATAAAAAAGAGAACGTATTTTTAATATTTTAAAAAATCAAAAATAAAAAATAATTCAAAAACAACAAAGAGAATACTCATCTTTTCAGCATATCACTTTTCTATTTCCCTCAGAGAAATATCTTGTCAAAAAGTTGTCCCAATTTATAATCAGATGTACTACAAAGTTCACGGGTGAGGATGCTTCCATAATGAGACAACTTGTCAATTGTCACGCTTTAAACACAAATGAAGTACAAGGATCGCGGGTAAGGTCCCGTTTGATTTTCATTTTAATTCTCATTTTCATTCTTCTACTCATTTTCAATCACACATTTTTCAATAAAATAATATTTTCTATCATATCAATAACTTTTTCTTCTTTTTCAACCACACATTTTCCATCATATCACTATTTCAAAATTCATTTTTTCCAAATAATGCCTATCAAACACACTCAAGAATGCTCCCATACCACAATATTTAGAAAAAATGCTACTCTGACAGGTGAATTTCACATACTTTGTACAGGTTACTCACAATGAATGGAAAGGACCCTGTCGATAAAAAAAAAATGCTCAAAAAAATACTCACCCCTACATGTGAGTGACTCCCCACCCTAGCAGAGCGGCAAGCTCCCAATATTTATCGTCCAATAATTAACTACAACAGTAATTGACGTCATTGAAATTAATTAATTAGCCTATTAGAAAAAAAAAAATTATAAACAATTTAATTTATAAATAAATAAAAATGAGTAATGGATAATTAGTCAGTACTTATAGATTTATTAAACTGTACAATTAAAAATAAAGGTTGGCTACTTTTAGATTATTTATAAATTTTGTCCAACGGTGGTTCAATTATATGTAAGGTGAAAATTAATTGGGAAAAAATTAGTGGGTATAACTACAGGAGCACCGTGCACGAGCTTATAAGACACGAGGAATGTACCACTCTCCTACTAATATACAAAATGGAGATGGTAATCTTTTTCCAAACACCATTTTTTACGAAACTTTTTGAAACATTGAATTTTTACTGGAGATAATCATTCAGTTTAAGTTAATTAGAATCTTCGAAATGTCATGCGAGTTGTCAAGTAATCGAAATGCTATTGAATTCTTGGATTCGAAAAATTACAATTGATAATCAATATTCGCTAAATACTAGTTGATATCTTTCCTTGCAATAAATAAATAAAATTAACCTAAAATTAGGCTAGTGGTGAAGTGCCATATATATTTTACTAATAAGTTTATTGTTGTACAAGTCCCAAAAATAAATAAATAAAAATTAGGTTTATATTTCAAGCTCTATTTGGGCTCCATTCTAATGAATTACCTTTTTTTCCTCTCATCTTTTTTACAACATATTCTCTAATAAAATAAAATTACACGTAAATTTAAAAAAAAAAAAAAAAATTCCTTCCTTTTTAACCACACATTTTTCGAAAAATTATTATTTCAATATATATTTTTACCTAAAATTTAATTTTAATGGAGCCCAGGCAAGGGCTGAATGTGATGATCTAGCACCCCAAGCCTAAGTCATAAACGAGCATTATGCAGGCTTACGTAAGAAATGAAACCCACATACTAGTCTGATACGCCTTAAATAAATTTAATCTCATGAAGATTCAACCAGTAACCATGCATGTTCTCTTTAGAAAAAAAAATCATTTAAGGTAGGATGAATTTAATATTTCCCAAAGATTGGACCCAAAAATGAAAATTTATTTTTGTATAGTAATATTTTCATTACTAGATTTGTGCACACATTATTTTTTTCAAAATGACCAAATTATAAGTAATAGAAGATTTATAAAATTCCATTTGAGGATTTTTGTTGTTATTTCCTTTTTTTTTTTTAATTTGATAAATTTAGGGACAAGGGTGAAAATTTAAATTAAAAACCCACTTCATTTCATCTTCCTCAAATTCAAAAAGGACCATCACTCCAACGATATATTTTTTTTTATCAAGGACCAATTGGAATTAACTTTTCATTTGCTCCAAAGCCTTCATATTCCTTCTACTATTTAAGTACCATTTTATACACGGATGTACACATTGTGAACCAAAAAAAAAAAAAAAAAAAAATTCAAAAATCAAAAATCAAAAATCAAAAATAAGAAAAAGATAAGAGAGGAAGATTTTTTAAGCATTGGGTGCCGTCGAAGGACAACATTTACTGTCCAACTTCATCCATTCAAAAGCATCAAACTAAGGTAGGTAAAAGTGCATGTGGTTATTTCGTTTTTCAAGTTATGATTTTTTATTAAAGTATGAATGAATTGGTGCCTTCAGGTAGAGTATTTCGACAGTACTATAATTGAAACGATTATTCTTCGATTCTACATGTTATAATAATCGATAATGCTATGGGTACAGATTTTTTTTACTGACGTGGCAGCAAGTTTAAATTAAAAAAAATGAAAAGCTAAAATGTGGGAAACCGTATTTCACTTTCCCATTTCCCCCATTACCGTGCGTCTCTCGCCATTTCCCAAAATCCCCCCTCTCATTTCAACCAAATCAACTCACCATTACCGTCATAGTGTCGCCGGAGTACAGCATACGACACGAGTCTCGTATTTTGTTGTATTTTGTTTTTGATGTATGTGAATTTTTTTTGCACCGTCACCGTCTTTGAGTTGCCGACGTACAGCATACGACACGAGTATCGTACCTTCAACAGCGCGCTTTGCTCCATCGACGCAAACAGTCTCGACATTCTCACCGCTCTTCACTGCCACAAGTCGGCGATATAATATGTAAGTGGGGTTTTTTTTTTTTTTTTTACTAGTGTTGTTGTACATCGATTTGGCTAGGGTTTTGTTGTATTTTGTTTTTGACATCTTTTTTACTTGCTAGTGTTGATGAAAATGTATGTGAATTTTTTTTTTGTTTCCGTTTATTCTGCCAAAATAGTGGCTCAGTAAGAAAATGAGAAAATTGTTCCTTCGTACATTGTTGATGTTGTTTCTGCGTTTATTGTGAAGGGAATTATCTGCATACTTACCTGGTCGCATATTTTAGCAAGAAAAACTGGAACCTTACCTGGCATAATTGTTTGCAAATTGTATTTCTGAGTTTTTCGTATCAATTAGACGAAGAGCAAGGGCACATAACTAAATGTACATAAATGAAATTATATGTCTGTAAGTTCAGATTCAATTCCTGATGCTAGATACAAGAACAAGGATATCTCTAAAACAGTTTCTACCTTCTAACACCTTTGCTCTACATTCTAATAGCAGCTTTATTTGTTCGTCTAAATTATTCACTCATACAAAAAAAAATTTCCACTGTGACATAGTAGTGCAGTCCTTGGCTAGAGAATGAGAGGAAAAATTTTTGGCGTTTGTCACGGTTACAGAAGCAACACGCACTACTTTGGACAGTGTCTATCAAAACGTCGATGCCCTAGTTGTGACCATGGATATCGGAAATGTTTTGAAGTTGAACGGGATACCGGTAACAAGGGGCGATTGTTCTTCACATGCAGTGATGAATGTGGATGCTTTGATTGGGTGAAAGATGAAGATTTACGTGGGAAATCGAGTTCTATTAATCATGCGGTAAATCATGCACCCAACGATGAAGATGAAGAATTGCCAAGACTTTTGACGAGCTAGCTAGAATTAGCAAGAAACGAGGCGTCGACATATCATTGCACATGACTTTTAGCAGTGGAAAAGGAATGCCCACATGTGACGGGAAAGGAAATGGGTCGGATCGACTAGATTAGTTGGGTTATGTTTATGTCGTAACGAGTCTCAATTCGTTTTGGAAATGTTGTAATGTGAGAGTTATGTAAAGTACTGAATGTGTCTGGTCTATTGGTTAATGCAGTAATAATTTATGTATGTTGTTATGTTATTCATATCTGTTATTTGAGTTGATGCTTTTTACCAAAGTTCTGTATATTTCATTGAAAATCTAGCACATGTCTGGTTTCGCTTGCTGTTTTGAAGAAATGATATGGAAATTTCCGTATACACTAAAGTCAGCAGCACTTACACTGCATTATGTATTATACTGCATTATGTAATATGTATTCCACTTAAACTTTCGCATACACTTACAGTATGTATTCCACTGCATTTCCACTTACACTAAAGGCAGCACCAAACAAAAGACAAGCACAAATGGAAAGATCAAGAAATGACAACTTTCTGCACCATATAACAATTGGCAGCAACATATCTGTACATAAGTTATAGCAAGGGCATTACATAATTTTGAACATGTTAACTTGACAAAATGTGTTGGTCTTTATGACAGATTGCCGTCACAGCCAATAGCAATATTTTAGCGCTCAACACAAACATCTAAAACCATATTTTACACAACCTCGTTCTACCAACATTAAGTTGAATGTGCTACCAAATTATTTTCCACTACAAATAGATGCTCTGCTCGCTCTATAAAATTAGTGCAACCAACAGTAAACTTTGGGTACTCATCTATCTGCAAATGAAGAAATCGAACTCAAATTAGCATAAACTTTGTAGAGTACTCATATTCCACCAATAAATCATGATTCCCGTCTTCCATAATTCACTTGCCTACCACAAAATTTATTTTTACCACAAATGCATGAGTACTATACAGTGGCAAGTAGTTGAAATCAGTACCTATTTCATTATCTTTCTATACAAACGAATGATTTTTCCTATTTCATATGCGCTGATGTATAATAAAATTAGTACCTATAATTGGTTATCGTTTCTACATTTTCGGCATTTTTCCAGTGATAAAGGTTAGTAGCAACTACAATAATGGTTCAATAACAAATTTTGCTAGTGATCAGGTACATTTTCAAAATTCACTTTCCTATATTCACAAATCCAAATGTGTGTTTTTCAAGGGGTTCATATATTTCATATATTACACTAGATTGGCTGGGTGGTTCTAAAGGGCGTACGAAAAAGATAAACAACCCCATAAAATTTCCAAGACCAAGAAGGCAATTCCAGAGAAATATAGGCATCCCAATAAACTTACTTTCGGTGTATAGCGGTCGAAATATATTGACAGGGAGCTTCAGGTAGAATTGAAGGGCAACTGTTAGTCGGAAATGTAAATGGAGCCGAGGGTTAGACGGAGATGGACAAAGTCTCGCCGATGAATCTTGATTGAGTGGCAGGCCGGATGGGTTCTATTTTGGGGAAAGTCGTCGCTGTAGTTGTGAAGGGAGAAGGTTGGCCGGAAACTTTTATGGCGGTTAAACGGAGATGGAGAAAGAAAGTCTTCTCGCTGATGAGTCTTGATTCAGTGGCAGGATTGGGGGTTGGTTTTCGCTCTATTTTGGGAAAGGGGGTAGCTGGGTTTTTCGTGGGGAAATCGAAGCCAAAATTCGCGCCTTCATTGTTGCCTTTTTCATCTTTTTTTTTTAATTTTTTATTTGAACTTGCTGCCACGTCAGCATTATTTGAAAACCTGTACGCGTTCGGTGAAAAAAACCTGTACCCATAGCATTATTGTATAATAATTCTATAGAACTTGAATTTTATTGAAAATTCATCTACATACGAGGTATGGGTCTATTTTATAGTTCAAATTTTCTAATTTGATATGCACCAATGATATCTATTGAGTTTCAACTCATTGGTCAATTCCCTTCTTACAAGTTGATTTATTTTACTTGGGACGTAGATGATAATGCAGCGTGCTATAGAGAAGCCGGGCGATTTAACATTTTTATTTGAGTATAAAAAAAATGTTTTAAGTGCTTAGAATAATAAGATTTCGATGAGGATCTTTTGTGAATCTACCTTTAGAAACTTTTCATGAATTATTTATGTTTACGAGAAATTAACTTATAGTTTCCTGTTTCTCACATAAAAGTTAGCAATAAGTTCATTGTTACTGTTTTTTTTAAGTTTCCAGCTTATATCCTTGATTTCAAAAATTTGTAGCTCATTCATTATTTGGAATTTTTGGACGAAACCGATAGGCTTTGATATCCTTATGGGTCACTACTGGATAAACTTGAAATCATGTGGATCCGATAACTATAGAATTTCATATTTCACTTTAAGGCGGCATTGATTTTACTCCCTAACCACATCGTTGTGGAGTTTTGAAAAATATTTTAGTGCTTTAGATATCGTTGACAAAAGCCAATTTTATATATATATATATATATATATTATATTATAGAAAGTTTCCTACTTTTAATTTCATGAAATTTCGATGTCGATAACTATGCAAGGGAATTTTTTTTTTTTTTTAAACTTGTGCAAAAATAGAAAAACAAAACATATTTTTTCTTACCCACTGCCTAAATGTGTGCATCCACTGTTCACGTTAATAAAGTGTATGCATGGAGAATTGTTCAAACCCAAAGGCTCAAAATCAAGTACAGTGCTTTGATGATTTTTTAATTTTCAACTAAGCCATGTTTTGCCAATGTTCTAGTGTTTAGTTTCTAGTTTTGAATCGAAGAATCATAATTTAGAAGCGTTAGGGTTAGGGCTAGGGCTAGGGCTAGGGCTAGGGCTAGGGCTAGGGCTAGGTTTTACCTTTCGTAGGGATTGTAAAGACTTGAAAGTCTATCTTAAAATGTCAATCTTATTAAGAGCAGTAGTTCAAAATCTTATAAGTTTGTCTATATTTTCATCTTTATTCAATGTAAGATTATATCTCTTAGCATGCCTCGCAAGATGGTGTCTTATCTGAGTAGACCAATCTTGAAATTCATATGCTCATATTTTTTAGTAGGATCGAATCGCTCGTAAAAATTTATGGGTTTTGGTACCATATAAAGACTAGAGAGTCCATGTTAAAATGTCAACCTTATTAAGAGGAGTAACACAAGACCTTATAAGTTGGTTTATATTTTTTATCTTTATTCGATATAAGATTATATCTCTTAACAATGGTGAACAGAATTGGATGATCTTAGACGGAGAGCGGATATGGACAGGATAGATGGTGCGGGAATGAGGGGAGCCAACGCAGAGAAACAAATACGGTAAGCTGAGTGCAATGTGCTATGTGTAGTTAATTCCGGTAAGCTAAAGAAGTGCATATCCGGTAAGTGAAAATACAGTATGCAAAGAATCAAGCAAATACGGTATGCAGTGCAAATTCGTTAAGGAAAGAGGAAATACGGTAAGCTCAGAATCTTGCAAATATGATAAGTCAATGTCAAATTCGGTATGTTGTGAAATCCGGTAGGCAAAGTGTGAATCCGATATGCAATGAAAATAATAAATCTGGTATGCCTAATGAAATTCGGTAAGCACAGATAAAATCCAATTAGCTCAAATCTGGTAAAAATTGCTGTGAAAGTGAAGAACAGAAGTAGGCCCCAATTTCTAAATCTGTAAAATCATGCATTTTTACCGTCCGTGCTTGCTTTTATCCTAGGATTGATAATTGTTGCCTAATTTCTTATTATTTTAAATGCCGCAAATCCTAATTTGTTACTACTTTTACCAGAACATATAGCACAACAGAGACGTTGGCGCTGCAGCGCCAGAACATGAGGGGTTGAGAGTTTTATTGTTAAATTTGCGATTTAGGTCCTCAATGTTCAAGCTTCAACTATTTTGGTCCATTAAGTTCCAATTAAAATGAAAAAGGTCCTTCAGTGACCTTACTGAAATCGGATGATACTTCATTGACCGTTAGTGCAAATTTTAAACTTCAATGACCGTTTGTGAAACTAACCCATTTAAAAATCAACATATACTATATATATTATAAGCAAGAATATAATTACTTAACAACAAAAGAAAAAAGAAAAAAAAATTACCTCAATGTTGAATCCATGCAATTTTAATTTCTAGCCCTGAAAGTAGTTTTTTTTTTTTTTTTTTTCAAAAGGATTAATACAACTGCTGGCTGACCTCAAAATTTGACTTTAATCAAATATGAAAAAGGCAAAATGATAATTTACATGTTTAACATAAAATAATTTTAAAAATTCAATTAAAAAAGAAGAAGAAAGAGTAGGGACGGTTCATTTTCCGCCCAACCCAAATCAACCTTCCGGTCGCTACCACTCGTCGCCATCGCCACCGTCGGCCTTCTCCACCCATTTAATCTTCTTCCCCGACCCTATAACCTTTCCGATCTCCCGCCTCCACCCCAAAATAAATCCAAACCCAGAAAAAAATAGAGATTTTTGGCCATCATTCTCTCTTCGACAATCACCGATATTTCAAGAACAACCTCAAGAAAACAGAACATAAGACCACTATCGGCCAGATTCAAATCCTAAAACCATAAATTTTTGTTGCCCATAAAAATAAATTCTGGTTTTCTTTCCTGATGATGTTCTATTGTTGGTTGCTTGTGGAAGGAAAAATGGGTTTATAAAGAACAGTAACGTTACAGAATTGGAATGTGTTTATTAATACCATGTTTGGAGAATTTTCAGGGATTTGGTTTTGTTTTTGGGATGGAGGTGGGATTGGAAGAGGGATAGGGTTGGGGAAGAAGATTAAATGGGTGGGATTTGGGAAGGGTCGGTGGTGGCGACGGCAATGACGACGACGAGGAGAAGTTGTGGTGGCTGGAGGGTTGACTTTGTTTGGTTTAGGGATGGGGTGGGATGTGGTGGTGGAGGGAGATAAACAGTCCCTTTCTTTATTTCTTTTCCTTTTTAATTGAATATTTTAATTTATTTTATGTTAAAATTATAAAGTCATCATTTTGTCATGTTTAATATTTGGTCAAAGTCAATATTTTATGTCAACTAACGGCCAAATGGATTATTTATCTTTGCACTGCAACAAAATGATAGGTTCGAGATTGTGGGTAGCACAAAATAAATGTTGAGATAAAGTCTGCAAAAAAGAGAAGTGTAAGTAAAATACTAATGAATGGGCATCAACATTGTAATGGGCATCTCTTAAACTTATTGATGTCGAAATGGGCATCAACATGTAATGAATCCAAAAATTGTGAAGAATCTACCATAAAATTGACATGGAAAAATGGATAGGATAATGTATTTTAATTTGATACCTAAGTCAATTATTCTTTGTTGGAATCCGATATAAAAGGACTACAGTTGGATTAACTATTAGGTTGTATTGATATGCTGAGGTTCTAAGCCTCCTTCTAAAGTAGGTGAAATGGGTGTTATATAGCTTGTGTTTTTAAAACTATGGACGAGTCCTAATCTACTCGAGTGTAAAACTGTAAATAAGTGTTAACTTCAAGTTGGCCCTTGTTAGGTTGTGTTGGCTATTCATTTTAGCTTTAGATTTGGTGACTAATTGGTCGGCTAAATTGCTTTTTATCTCAAATTCTACACTATCCCTAGAAAACAAAAAAAAATTGATTTACAAAGCCAATTTGGTACAGATTTTGTGAATCAATTCTCATTTTCAACTACACATTCTTCAATAAAATAATATTTTTCATCACATCAATAATTTTTCCTTCTTTTTCAACCACACATTTTCTATCATATCACTATTCAAAAATCAATTATTATCCCAAAAATCACTCCCAAATACCCTCACAATATTCAATTGCCTACTTTTGTAATATTTCTACCCAAAATTATTTTCAAACTCTTCCAATATCTATTATACAGATATTAAGTCCTGGTTTGATAGTCTTTAATTTGGCCTTTTTAAAAAGATTTCACCTTTTTAAACAGTAAAATATGAATTAAAAAATAGATAAATCCATATGTATTGAAATATTTTTACAGAATGTTGTCAGAATAGACTCATGATGTGGGATCTACTGTGAATAAAAAATTGCCAAAAATTACTCCACCCACCCCCACATGTTTGACGAGGACTTGTGGCGGAGAAATAACAAGGTACATCATATGCATTGTTTCCTGATAGTTCTTATTCGAACTTGATCCACACCGCTTGGAGAATTTTATTTTCCAATTTTACGTATGAGTAACATTTTGTTATCTTTGTGAAAGAATGTCTTCAACCGAGGTACATTGGAGTAAGTCGAAATACTCTTCGTTTTGATACAATAGAATATTTTGAAAATGAAAAGAAAAATATTGATTGCCTATTTAGAAAAATATGGGGGTGTGATATCTTTAACTTCGAATTTATGGGAAGGGATTAATAAAAGAGGTTATATGGTTGCAACTGCACACTATATAGACTCACTTTGAATCATGCATAAAAAACATAATTGCTTTTAAAATTATTGAGTACCCGCACAATACTACCAATATATTTAATGCTATTATGAACATTATTAGAGAATATAAATGCGAGAGTAAAATTCGCACTTTTACGTTCGACAACGCTAATGTAAATAAGTCTGTTATCGAGAAATTGCATAGAGTACTTCAACCTGAATTCGGTGGTTATTTATTTCATATTCGATGTGTATGCCATATTTTAAATTTAATAGTACAAGACGATTTAAAATATGTTAAGGATGAAATTCTACAAATTAGAAATACACTAATTTATATCACTATTTCACCTAGTAGAAAACAAGCATTTGAGAATTATTGTGCCGAAAACGGAGTGTCGCATTCAAAAATCTTTATTAGTGACGTAGCGCATAGATAGAACTCCACATATTTATTATTAAAATCATATTAATGTTTCGAACATTTAATTATTGAATTTTATAACATTGGGAATATTAGGGACGACGACGATAATATTTTGAATGAGTCTGATTGAACTTTAGTTATTAAAATTAAAAAAATTTTGAAAAGTTTTTATGATGCTACAAATATTTTGTCTGGTGTTTATTATCCTACTAGTTGTTTGGTCTTTCAACGTCTTTATCTAATTGCTAGGGCTTTTGATAGATTTAAAGATGACACCGATTTTAGTTCAGTTATAATTACCACGAAATTAAAGTTTAGAAAATATTGGGAAGACTTGTCCATGTTATTTCCGTCAGCATGCATCATGGACCCCAATATAATTTACTGGGTACTAAATTTATAATTGACCGAATGTCAAAATCTTTAACTTTTAATGTATCTATTACCTATAGGAATTTGAAAGTAACCTTATCTGAAATGTATGTAATATATGCTTCACGAACGGGTACACATGTTACTCGTGTACCCTTCGACTCTACAAATACTACTCCCACTAATTTAGGAGATGACGACGCTGAAATTTTAAATTTATTTGAAAACATGAACTCATATAGATATGGTTAAACTGGATATGCATGTGGTTTCTCTCTGAGGTTAGGAGTCGACTGCATGTACTCAAACATCGGTCAAATTGGATATGCATGTGGTCAAACTGGATATTAGTTTGTCTTCCACTGCATGTACTCAAACATCGAGTAATAGTCCAAATGCATTGCCTGCTGAATTACTTGATTACTTTAATCATAATTGGCCTAGTAACAATGTACTAAGAAAAATTCAGAAGAAGTAGTTGACTTCTGGCGAAAGTATAAACGTCGATGGCCAATAGTTTCTGCAATGACAAAAGATCTACTAACACCTCTAGTTAGTACTGTAGCTTCGAAATCAACTTTTAGTGCAGGGTCTAGGGTTCTCTCTGAGGTTAGAAGTCGACTAAAAGAAGATATTTTGGAAGCATTAATGTGCGTGAAGGACTAAAAAAAATGCTTATTTTTTACTGCAAGATAAATATATCGAAATTGCATGTAGTCAAGTAAGTGATATTTAGTTTAACCATATTCATGATGAATTTTTATTTTAATACCTTTATAATTTTTTTAAAAAATTGTACACGTAACAAGTTGTTCGTGTACAATTTTTAACTCCGCCTACTCGAAATTAAACTATTGAAATAGTCGGTCCCAAACCCAGATAAAGAAGGAGAGTTTATATATTATTATTTTAAAAAGAAAAAATATTTTGAAAAAATATTTGACAATTTCTCATATTTTTTTTTAATTTTATCATTTATAAAATAATTATTTTCAATCAACAGGTTTTCTTCTAAACAAACTTGAAAATGAAAATATATTAACTAAAAAATATTTATAAATTATAAGTAAAAAAATTAAATTATAATTACAATAAATTTATAATTAAGTATTATTTATAAGATAAAATCATAAAAAATACATTATAATTAAAATTACTTATAAATTATAACTTATAAGTAAAAAATATTTTATCAAAATAAATTGTTTACAAAATAAAAATACTTATAAGATAAAAATTTATCGAAAATGTATTTTTTTAAAAAATATTTAGAAAGAAAACGTATATATAAAAAAAATAAAAAATAAAAAATGGCGAGCTCAGCTCTTCCCGGCTCATGAGCCACGAGCTCGTGGGTTGAGTCGAGCTCATTTTTTTTAAACGAGCCGAGTAGGGCTCGATTCATTGTCCACGAGCTCGTTGGACAAACGAGCCCGAACACGAATTGAGCTCGTAGGGTAACGAGTCGAGCCGACTCGACTAAGCAGTGATCACTGACAAAATAGTTGCCACCTTTGACCCTTTTTCTATTGAAAATCTTCCAACTTTCCAAAAATACCCGTCCCACTATTTTCACCTTTAGAAATACCCAACAAAATAATCAATTATATTGAATAAAATACTTTTTCCCCCTCCAATGTTCTATAGGCAATAACAACTCCATGGGACAATTACGTTTGTGCGTGTAAATTTCCCTTAACTATCCTAATCATTAATTCTTTTAATACAAATTTGGTTTCCTAATCATATTTCTTCAATGTTGAACAGGCGTTAATGTGGAACGATGGAGCAGCATGCATGCAAAAAGTTTTGTTTTGACACTATTATTATAGTTCGTACCCCATATAATCACGCAATTATTCCCACGGTAACCCCTTGTTTGACAGCCTTTAGTTTGGCTTTTTAAGGAGATTTTATATTTTCAAACAGTAAAACAAAGACAAACACTACAGCAACGACGGCAATCTTCGCTTTTGAACAACATTCGGTCACACTGTACGCGACGTCCAACATATCTAATTGAGGGATCCCCGTATTTTGCCCTTATTATGTCAATTTCTCCCCTTCAATTTTGGCTTCACAACGGGACAAGCGATTCTAGGCTACCACAATTCAAAATTGTTAGAAAGAATCATAGTGAATAACAAATGGATAGATACCTCAACGACCAATGGCCATACCCTCCAAACATGGTAATACAATTCTTGTCTCACATTTATTTTCTTGCACGTATGGTTGAAGCGAATGGAAATTTTTAGTTTGTATCCTAACGGTCGCGTGCCTCTTGTAGACGTAAACTGTTAATGTAATAAATACATTAGTTTAAGGGTAGTTTTGTCTTTTATATTTCCTTAGTATTGTAGTATATAAACTCATTCTATCTTTTACATTTAGCCCTAATTTTAGGTGGCTCAACAATGTCTTCTCCTTCTTCTTATTCTCCTTTGATTTATCAAATTTGTTAGTATTATTTTCATGGTATCAGAGCCTAAATCTATGCATTGAAGTTGATTCTATTTTGTGAAAATTGAAAACGGTTCTCCAGAATATTTGGCAGTGGACGGTGGATTCTTTTCTCCTTTGTTGGATCCAATTTCAGCAGATTTTCTGGTAATTTTCTGTGACTTTTCTGGTCCAATTTTTAGCAGATTTCTGGTCCAATTTTGGAATTTTCTGCCTTGTTTTGGAGTGGATGGTAATTGCAATTTTTGTGTCTTTTTTGGTCTGTTTTGGAGTGGACGTTTATTGCAACTTCCCACCATTTTCTTTTCTCAAAATAGGCAGCCTCAACACAAGTGGGTTCATTGGTAAGTGGTTATTATTTTGATTCTACTCACACTTTTTGTGATAAATTACGGCGATAGTTTGTGGCGGTGTGTTGGTTATCATTGTTTTTTTTTTAGAACTTGGTGATTTTGTTTGATTGGTAGTAACTTATTTGTTGATTTTATAATGGCAACTGAGAGGGATGATTCACTTCAATCCATTAGTGTCAGATTAAATGGTAAAAATTACTCATATTGAAGTACCGTGATGCGAAACTTCATAAAGGGAAAAAGATTGTGGGGTTATGCTAGTGGAAGTGTTGTGAAGCCCAAGAACACTGATGAGAATTATGTAACAGAGTTAGATAATTGAGATGCAAAGAACGCGAAAATTTTCACTTGGATTCATAATTCTGTTGAGCAATCCATTGGTAGACAGTCGGCGAAGTTTGAAACGGCAAAGGAAGTTTGGGAACACTTTCAAAAGTTATACACTAAGTCTAACTTTGCAAAACGGTATCAGTTGGAGATTGATATACGGGCTTTACATCAAAAGGATATGAGTATTCTCGAGTTTTATGCCGCTATGAATTCAATTTGGGATAAGTTGGCTCTTACGGAATCAGTGGGACTGAAAGCATGTGATGAATATATTACTTTTAGAGAGGAGCAGCGATTAGTTTAGTTTCTGATGGCACTTCGCAGTGATTTTGAGAGACTTAGAGGCTCTATCTTGCATCGCACTCCACTTCTCTCAGTTGACTCAATTGTTAGTGAACTTATAGCTGAGGAAACATGTTTGAAATCTCTTGCAGGAGAAATATCTCTTCCTCCATCTAACACCTCAGTGTTGGCTGTACCCTCTCGACCGTTCACACAGAATCAGAACAAAGATTATGTGCAAGTTGCTAGTAATGAGTGTAACTTTTGCAAACAAAAGGGGCATTGGAAGTCTCAATGTCCTAAGCTATTGAAGAAGCAGCAATCTCAACCACAACAGCGATCTTATCGTCCCAATGCTAACATAGCTGCCACCATACCACATAGTGACTCGTCTATACTTGGAGTACCACCTTCATCCAGTCCCATGTAAACTGATTTAGCAGAGTAGTTTGAGAAGTTCTTAGCCACACAGCCACATGCTATGTCAGCCTCCACTCATATAGGTTTGTCATCTCAGAATTCCTCAAGTATTCCTTCATCATAGATTTTTGATTCAGGTGCTTCCAAACACACGTCAGCTAATTCAAAATTCTTTAATGATTTGCACCCTTCTAACTCATCATGTCTGTTATGACTGCTGATGGCACCTCATTCCCCGTAGCAGGTATTAGTTCTATTAACACACATAATTTATCGCTTTCAGATGTCTATTGTGTTCCAGCTCTTACTTTGAATCTCATTTCTATTGGTCAGCTGTGTGATTCTGGATACTTAGTTCAATTTTCTTCTACTGCCTGTCATGTGCGGGATCCTCGATCTTAGAAGTTGATTGAGATAGGTCGTAGACAATGAGGGTTATACGTTCTGGACAATATGAGACCACCATATGTTGCAGCTTCTAGTGTTGACTTGTCGTCTTTCTCTTTGAATTCATCTTCTTCTAATTTTTATTTGTGGCATTCTTGCCTTGGACATGTTTTCGCTAGTCGTTTAAAATTTTTAGTTTCTAAAGGTCAATTTGGAGATTTGCAAACTCATGATATTTCTGATTGTAGTGGTTGCAAACTAGCTAAATTTTCTGCTTTATCTTTTCATCGAAGTATTTCTCGTTCTGTTGCACCATTTGATCTTGTTCACTCTGATGTGTGGGGACCTGCTCATATTATCACTAAAGGAGGGTCTAGATATTATGTGTCTTTTATTGATGATTATAGTCGTTATTGTTGGGTTTACCTTATGAAACGACGTTCTGACTTTCTTTCTATTTATCGTTCTTTTAGAGCACTTATTAAAACTCAATTGTAATACTCCTAAATTTTATGCTCGTTTAATTTGCTCATTTAATTTTTTAGGATAGCAATTTAACTTTTAAAATTTTAGTATGGCCAAAATTATTAGTAGTTGTCAATTTTGCATTGGTCTATTTATTAAATGTTTACCAAGATTAGTTAATTAGTTTTTTTTGGGATTAATGTCAAATTACTATAGATAAACATTTTTTATTCTTTTTGGCCGAGAGTAGGATATATCTTTGGAGTAATGACATGCAAGAGGTGGTGTTTATTATTTAACAAAGCATGAGGTGTCTTGTGTAAGTAAGAGGTGTTCAGTTATGGCATCATATGATTTTAGGTGTTGAATGGCAAGCATTTAACTTAAGCATGAGGTGGCTAAAGCATGAATGAAGTGTTTAGCTAAAATTATGAAATGCATCCATGCAAACCCACGTGTGATATGAATGATAAAGGTGGCCACTTATTATCCTTATTATATATACTACACACACACAAATCAAATTCATTTTCATTTCACATAAACACACAGGAAACCGGGGGTAGAAAGGAAAAGGAAAAGAAGAAAAAGGAAGCAAAGTCTAGTACTCTCAATTCATCTCTCAAACGAAATTTCTTCAAGTTTTATTGAAGATACTTTCTTTGCTTAAGTGGTAGAATTTCATGGTAATATTTATGCTTAAGCTATGCATGAAAACCATAATATGAAAGGTGTGGACAAATCCATAAAGTTAGATATCTATGCCTTAGGACAAGTCCGAAGGGCACCGGCAAGCCGGAATGTGCAAGTATGTGTTTGAATGCTTTCTTTTGCGTAGTATTAACCAGTGTTCTAAAATGCGTAATGCGTTGCAATGCGTTGAGGTCGAGAATCAAGAATCACAAGTTTAAGCGTGTCAATGCGGAGAATAGGCGTCATAATGCGTTTTGTACTTTTAATATTATTTTAAGTTTAATAAATAGATTTTTATATTAAAAAAACAAATTTTTTTATATAAAAATATACATACACAAAAAAAACCAAAAAAAAAAAAAAATCCATCGAAATTTTTTTTTTTTGTAAAAGGCGCCGCCCTTTTAGAACAGAAACGCATTTTCACGCGCATATCACCAATTCGACGCGTTTTCCCCCCGCGTCGCGCCTAGGCGGCGCATTTTCGCGCATTTTAGAACACTGGTATTAACATATTAAATCCAAGCATGGTATCTTACTGAGTATTCTTTATACTCATAGTATCCTATACTAAATTTTTAGATCCATAGATGTGAAGTTGGTGGAAGTCAGTCGGCATAATCGATGATGGGTTAAAGACAAAGATATTTTTGCATCGAAGTTTTGTTTTTGCATGTTTGTTCGATTGCTTTCCACATATTTTTCTTATGGTAATGTATAAAAAACTTATATAAGACATGATGTAATATAGTATCGGAAGTAAATTATGTAATTATATCTTCCATGTTATGTTCAGAGACATATTTATAGACTTTTTTTTTTTCTCAAATGATAAAAAGAGGCAGAATCCGGTCAGTTTCTGGGTTATCTTCAGAATGTTATTTCTAACTCTATAAATATCCATTTGAGACTCTAAAAATATTGCTCCATTCCTCTTTGAGTTGTCTAATTATGGGCGTAGGAATCACTCAATTTGGATATCCATGGCCTGAGATATAAATTTTTAAACGTCAAGGGGTCAATCTGAATTTTCTGTGTAAAACTACACTGTTTTTAGTAAAACGTCCATACTATATGATCTTGGAAAATTTTCATATTTTAACCTAGGAAACTAATTGAAATTATCTTTCTAACGCCGCAAATTTCATAGAAAACGAAGTTGGGATGAATTTTATAAAAATAGCTGAACTTGCTGCCCAACTAACCGTGGCAGCACCGAGTCCGTTTTTGCAAAAGTATAATTTCATGTCGACATGCGCTCCTGCTGACCATTGTATTTTATGAGAGATATTTTACCAAATTGAAAAATAAATTTCTAACATGTAATACTTCTGTTTAAGAGTATTTACACGTACCAAAGGTAGAAGCTATTATGATTAGTACGTGACCCTCGAAACTTAAGTTTGGGGCGTCACACCAACATTCTGTTGTTATTAAGTGTTTTAGATGTGATATGGGTGGAGAGTATACTTCTACAGATTTCTCTACATTACTTGCTTCTGATGGCACAGTTCATCAAACCTCGTGTACTAACACCCCACAACAAAATGACGTTGTTGAACGAAATCATAGGCACATTGTAGAAACTGTATGTTCTCTTCTATTGTCTGCCAAAGTTCCCAGTCAATTTTGAGGAGAAGCAGTTCTCACTGCTGTCTCCTTAATTAATAAGAATTTCATCTTCCCACACTTCAGGTTTATCATCATTTGAAACACTGTTTGGGCATCCTCTTGATTATTCCTCATTGAGAGTTTTTGGTTGTACTTGTTTTGTCCTTCGTCCTAAAGTAGAACGTAGTAAGTTAACATCTCGCTCTGCTCTCTGTGTTTTCTTTGGTTATGGACAGGGCCAAAAGGGTTATCGCTGTTTTGATGCCATTACTCAAAAATTATATGTTTCTCGTCATGTTGTGTTTCTTGAGCATATCCCATTCTTTTCTATTTCTGATAATACTCATGACGTGACTAAGTCTGACCTCATATCTATTGATCCATTCCCCGATGATATTGATAGATCACCTCCCCATACCCCATGTACTGTTGATCCCTCATTTCCTACAGGTACACATGCATCAGCTTGTGATATCCCTCCTCCTTTTATGGTCTCCCAAGTACCTTTCGAGATTGTTGATCCTGCTCCTGTTTCCCCTCCTCAATATCCTCAACGTATTCGTAAGTCTACTCAGTTACCTGATTTTGCTTACACTTGTTATTCAAAATTCTTTTGTTGTTTCTTAACCTCTATTCACAAACTATCCGAACCATCTTCCTATAAAGAAGCTATTCTGGATCCTCTTTGGCAACAGGCTATGACTGATGAACTCTCTGCTCTGCATAAGACAGACACTTGGTACTTGGTTGCTTTACCTCCAGGTAAACATGCTATTGGTGCTCGTTGGGTTTATAAGATTAAAACTAAGTCTGATGGTTCAGTGGAGCGTTACAAGGCTAGATTGGTTGCTAAAGGTTTTAATTAGCAATATGGTTTGGATTATGAGGAGACTTTTGCTCCTGTTGCCAAGATGACCACAGTTCGTACACTTATTGCTGTTGCATCTGTTCGTCAATGGAGTCTTTCTCAATTGGATGTCAAAAATGCATTTTTAAATGGAAATTTTCAAGAAGAGGTTTATATGGTTCCTCCTCCTGATCTTTCTCACTCTCCTAAATATGTTTGCAAGCTCAAGAAGGCACTTTATGGCCTCAAACAAGCACCTCGTGCTTGGTTTGAAAAAAAATTCCACTGTTGTTACCTCTTTTGGTTTTACATCCAGCCAGCATGACTCTGCCTTATTCTTTAGATGCACTTTGGTTGGTCGCATTCTACTTTTGTTGTTTGTTGACGATATGATTATTACTGGTGATGATGTTGATAGAATTGCAGATCTGAAATCAGAATTGGCTTGTCGTTTTGAAATGAAGGATTTAGGTGCATTATCTTATTTCTTAGGGATCGAAGTTGCTTCTTCTCCTAGAGGTTATCTTCTCTCTCAGTCTAAGTATACTATAAATTTTATTGAGTGTGCTACTCTTACTGATACTAAAACAGTTGATACTCCTCTTGAATCTAATGCTCGATGTTCACCCTCTGACGGTGTACCCTTGACTGATCCCACTTTGTATCACACCATTGTTGGTTGTTTGGTTTATCTTACTATCACACGTCTTGATATTGCTTATGTTGTTCACATTGTTAGTCAGTTTGCTTCAGCTCCTACTACAGTTTACTGGGCAGCTGTTGTTTGTATTTTGCGCTATCTTTGTGGTACTTGTTTTCAGAGTCTTTTGTTTTCATCGAACTCCTCTTTAATGCTCCGTGCCTACTCTGATGCTGATTAGGCCAGTAACCCCACTAATAGCAAGTCCACTACTGGTTTTTGTATATTTTTGGGTGATTCCATTATCTCTTGGAAGAGTAAGAAACAGAATGTTGTTTCTCGTTCCTCTACTGAGACCGAGTATCGAGCTATGACATCCACCACCGTCGAGATTGTGTGATTACGATGGTTACTTGCAGACATGGGTGTCCATTCGTCTTCACCAACCCTTATGTATTGTGATAATCAAAGTGATATTCAGATTTCTCACAACTCTGTGTTCCATGAGCGCACGAAGCATATTGAGATTGACTGTCATCTGGTTCGCCATCATCTGCAGACTGACACTATTTCCCTACCCTTTGTTTCTTCATTGTTGCAGCTTGCTGACTTATTCACGAAATCACATCCGATTCATCGTTTTCGTTTCCTTCTTGACAAACTCTCGCTGCTTCTTCCTGTAGCATCGTGAGTTTGATAATGTAATAAATACATTAGTTTAAGGGTAGTTTTGTCTTTTATATTTTCTTAGTATTGTAGTATATAAGCTCATTCTATCTTTTACATTTAGCCCTAATTTTTGGTGGCTCAACAATGTCTTCTCCTTCTTCTCCTAATTCTTATTCTTCTTTGGTTTATCAAATTCGTTAGTATTATTTTCATAAACAACATCCACTCCATCAATCCTATAGGTAAATGCGACCGCTAAACCTCAAATGGAGCAGCCTATACGTAAAACTATGAAATGGGGCGATAAAGAGTACCAAATTTTCCTTGTCGCGTGTGAACTTGTTGTGGTGAAAGTTCATCGACACGGTAAATATTTTATGAAGGCTGGCTGGGATAGTAATCAAGCCCTATTCAACAAAAATGCCAAGAAAAAGTGGATGGATAACTAGTTGAAGAAATATCACTGGCAACAGATGCGACTCAATTGCTCCATTGTACAGGCGTCGAATACGATCGGAATTCTGAAAACCGTATAAAGGTTGACGAGGATTGTTGGGAGAGGAAAATCAAGGTATATTATATGCATCGTTTCCTGATAGTTCTTATTCTAAGTTGATCCACATTGCCTGGAGAATTTTACTTTCCAATTTTATGTATAAGTTTTTTTCTAAATTCGATGTCAAACTTGAGAAAGTATGATCTATTTGCTTCATTGATTAATCATAGAGTGTTTTTTGATAGGGAGTCGAAAAACTTGTATACTGGTAGTAACCCCCAATAACTAGACTCTTTTCTTTCAAAGACTACTAGACCATGCTTGACACTGAACCTTAATTTTAGCATTAATTTTTTAGCTATAATTTAAAGTTTGGATATTGAAGATTTTGAAGAATTGTATGTAACTGAATTTGTGGTTAGAGAAGTTTTTTCTAAAGTCTTGCAATTTTTATATAATTCTTGCCTCAAAACCATTACTGCAAATTTGATCAATTTAAACATTACAACTTTTTCTAGTTTGTTTGTTTTGTGCTTCGCTTTACGTATTTCTATTTGTTTTTGTAAATTAATTGGGAATTTATGGCTTATTATTTGTAGCCATTGACTATATAGCCTATTTGTTATTCACAGTTCATATGATTATGATCGTCTCTATACTTCTACTTTAACACGGAAGCCATTGGGTATATGGCCCACACTCAGGACCAACCAGATTTTTTTAATTTTTTTTTTAGGTTTCATTTTTTTATTTAAAATAATGTACAATTTTGGGATATAACATGTTAGATGTTAGATATAAGTACAAATTTTGGGATATAACATCTATTAAGTATACTGTAATTTTTCATTATAACATGTTAGATATAAGTACAGATTTAGATGGAAAATCGGAAATCTGGCTTTGAAAATGAATTTTAGTTAATTAAGATTTGAATTCAGAGAGTTATTGAAAGTTGTGATTTGTTTTGATTTGATATTAAGGTGTTGTTCTTTTGTCATTTTTGCTGGTTTAGTTGTATATTTGGTTGTAACACCTCGAAATTTTGAAATAAAAAAAAAAAATTAAATCTACTTATTTCTTATGCTATTTTTGAGAAATTGATGGATTTTAAATTCCTATTTTAATTGAGCCAAATATTTAGATTTTGATAAAAAGAGATTTTACTTATCGATATTGGTCTCGTTGGTTAGCTCGTTTTTAATCATGAATTTTAGGCCCGAGAAAAGTTGGTTATGATAAACCCACGTTAGATTAGACCTATTTGAAGGAAAACAAGATAAATAGAATTTTATATTATTTATTACATTTTTTATGAAAACTTGGTCACGTGAAACTTGATAGGTTTGAATAAGATTTGTATGTTTGGCCTTTTCCATATTATATTGAAACTTAAATACTTTTGGAGACTTGCCAGCCACGTATAAGAAATGGTAATTAAATAGTATTATATTTAATTGTTTCCTTTTGGCTATGATAGA
The DNA here is from genome assembly GCA_019395295.1 of Osmanthus fragrans. Taxonomy (NCBI): domain Eukaryota; kingdom Viridiplantae; phylum Streptophyta; class Magnoliopsida; order Lamiales; family Oleaceae; genus Osmanthus; species Osmanthus fragrans. Next base: position 14,793,101 of record CM033361.1, read on the forward strand.
TGTACCTATATTTCACTAGGACTGTACACTATTTATCTTTCGTCTTTTATATTTACCTTATTTTACTAGATATAGTACAAGCCTATTGTACTTTGTTTATTAATTAAAAATTTTGTATTTCAAAGTGGAATCCTAACTTAAGCCAAAAGACTTTCACGTGTAGCAATTCATTATCAGACCTTTCCTTTATTTAAAGAATTTACTTGGTTGGAGTTTCAAAATAAACTTTTGTATTATTGGATATAGTTTCAACCATGAAGTGATAATGATTATCCTATATAACTGAGTTTTAAAGATTAATAGATAAATTTTAATTTCTATTTTTATTAGAATAATTGTTAACAGTAAATTTTGATTGGGTATTATTATTATTTTTAAATAAAAACGAAGTTTGAAATTGGCATGTATTCACTAGAATTTTATCCTCATGCAATTAGATATATTTAAATTCGAATTTCTTGATAAAATGATTTGTTTGATAAGAATTTTAATTGGAGTCTTGTAAGTTATCCCTATCCAATAACCACTATATAATAGCTTGTGGTTTGCATTATTTTTACTCACTATTCAAAAATCACAAAAGAGAGAGAGAGAGAAGGAAAGAGAGAGTAAAGGAGAGAGAGAAAGGCTATTGTATGAGGAAAAGAGTGAAAGTCAAAAGTGCATGCATTGTTATTGTGAGTTAGGGTCCTTTCACCAAAGCAGAGGAAGATATTTTCACGTGCATTCAAAATTTATTTTTAACAATGTAAGATATATATGTACAAGTGTTATATTTTCATATGTGTTTATGTTCAATAATATATGCATGGATTGCCAGTGGACCTTCAGGTTCGACCCAAAAGAGAAATGTGAAATCCTTTGGGAATTCAAAATGAGAAATGATGGGTATCTCGATTGGTCACCGATATACCTACTAAAGAGAAATGTGGTATGAATTGTTTATATTATTGCGATATAATTGCTTGTGGAAATCGCACGTATTTTACTGTGTGTTTTCAAAATACTCACTCTTACAAATTTTACAGATTAGTTCGGGTCGATTGGAATAGTGGCGGGATGGTGCAGTGGACTGCCAAGGGATTTGAAGAAAAGAGATTTCCAACAAATAAAGTTTCTAATTTTTACTGCATTTATTAGTTTGGTTGAGAATGTTAAGTTTTCTTTTCTAAAGACATGATTTATGATTATTTATGAATGTTCTGAATAAAATTTTATCGTTCCACATTTTAAGTAAATGAAATTATTTTTGGTAACATCTCAAAAAAATGTTTTGCAAAAATTGGGGCGTTACATTGGTTCTTCCTGAAGTTATTAATTACCAGTAACAACGAAGTGCTTTCACCTCTTGTAGTAGATTCGTCTAATTGTTGAAGAAACTGTTTGGTAGCATGGGTTGAGGCCTCGAAATTGGATAGAAATTCTTGTCTACATATTTGAATTTGATTTCGAGCAGCCTAACACAATGAAAAAGTAGTTCTGATTTCAGTTTGCAAGCCTACTGCTGTAATTGGTCGGATGAGCGTTTCCGAGTTAATAATTTTTTCATTTTTGCAGCAATTTAAGAATGGAAAATAATATGTATTTCAAACTTCTATCATTTTAATTGTACATGTTCTTTAATTATTATGAATGTTTGTGCTACTCTCAACTCCAAAAAAAAAAAAAAAATTCCCCTATGCTCCCCCCTCCATCTCAATATCTTTCATTTTAGGACTCATCAGCTCTAACATCCTGGTTCCGCCACTGCCCACACCATTTTTTATGTTCTCTTTTCCTAATTGACACAGATAGTAAGTTGTCGTTCTCTTCGTATTTCAGTTTTGTGTTTTGAGTTTTGAATTCGTTTTGTGTTTTGAGTATCTATTTTGAAAGTATTGAAAATGCGCTCTTTTTGTTATTCTGAAAATGGAAAACGCGTTTACTTCGAGAATTTTGAGAATGTTTGTTTACAATATTTTATTCAAGAACCACCACAAGACCACCACAAGACCGCCACAAACACCATCTACCACTACCAAAGTGAACTAAAATCAACATCACCACCACCACCACCACCATCACCAACCACTGCCACCACCACCATCAACCAAAATTAACATCAACATCACCACTATCAACATCAACCACTGCTATCACCATCAGGGTCTACCATCGTCAAAATCAACCAAAATCACCACCACCACCACCGCCATCAACGACTGCCACCACCATCAACCAAAATCACCACCACCAACATCAACCACTGCTATCACCATCAGGGTCTACCATCGCCAAAATCAACCAAAATCAACACCATCACCACCGCTATCAACGGCTGCCACCGCCACCATCAACGAAAATCTCCATTGCCACCACCTCCATCAACACCGCACCACCACCACAAACAAAAATCGCCATCACACACCACCATAAAGCCGTCCAATCGGAAAAAAACCCCCAAACCACAGCAGAGACAAATAAAAAAACCCCAAACCATAAAAAAAAAAAGAGGAGGTAGAGTCGAACGGCAGCATTGCAACCTACATCGCCAGCATCGTTCACAGCAGCATCGCGACCCACGCCGGCGCCGACTTTGTGGTGGTCTCCTTCATCGCCGATTGCAGCGAAGAGATGAGAGCTCTCCTTCGTTGCCGGCCTGATTCAGGCTTGAGAGAAGAAACAAGACGCGATTGGAAACAGTGGGAAGAGAGGATCACATTTCTATCTACAATATTGTGTTTTGCGCATTTTGGAAATTTTGCGTGTTTTTAACTGAAAATGCCCAAAATGAAAAAAAGTCGTTTTGTGTTTTTAGTTATAATTTTTATTTTTTATTTTTGTGTTTTCAAAAACACGTTTTTAAAAATAGGAAAGAGAACGCGTTTTCAATGTTTTCGAAAATCGAAAACAAAAAACGACAAAGAGAACGGCACCTAAGATTCTTGGAATCGACTCATTTTCACATGCAATGTACTGGTTCTAGATTTATCTTCTACTTTTTTATTGTGATTATTTACATGCATACCCACAAACGTGTTTTTAGGAATTTCGGCTGTGCCATTCAATGTTCACGAACTGCAATACATGTTTCGTGACACGTACGATTTATGAAGCAGTGCTAATCTAGATGTGTACGAGCAAGTTGGCGTGTTTTTGTACGTACTAGAGCACGAGAAAGGGTATTGTTGGTGCAAACGTTGTTCGGACACTCATTGCAGACTGTTAGCTACTATTACAAAACAGTATTTCATATTGTTGTAATGGTCATAGGAAGTGTCATTAAACCCGATCCGAATTACAACCAAGGAGCAGTATATCATCGGCCAAATATTGTGAAATATCCGTTATTTTAGGTACACATGATAGCTCTAATTTAACATTTCGAAGATTTTAAAATACTTTGATATTTGTAACACATTTGAATTCGACTCCATAATGTAATGACAGTTTGACATAAGCAGTATTGCATCGGAGTTATTGACAGAACACATGTAAGGGCCATATTAACACATGTTCAATCAATTCGATCCCTTGATTGAATCGGTGGCAAACGTTTACAAAAAGACCGCGTTGAAGAAATATGATTAGAAATCATGTTTGTATTAAAATATTAGTGATTAGGTCATTAAGGAAAGCTTACATGCGCAAACGGAATTGTTATTGCCTATAGCAAAAATTTGGAGGAAAAAAAAAATTTTATTCTACATATTTGACTATTTTATTGGGTATTTCTATCGAAAAAAGTGATAATAGTAGGAAAGATATTTTTGGAGGAGAACGACACTTGGCCCGGCTCAATGCCAGGGGACACATTTGGCACCCCCTATTGGAGACAGCCCCCCCCCCCCCCCTTCCAATAGGGGGGCGCCATTTCTAGGGAGTCTGACATTGAGCCTGGCCTCTTAACATTTATCATTTTTGGAATGTTTGAAAATTTTCAATAAAAAAAGGATTAAATGTGGCAGCTGTTTTGTAAGTGATCTGACTCAACATATATACTCAATGGCCCACGAATCACGATCAATGTATAATAAATTATTTCAAAAATTAAGTGTTGTCAAACAGACGCTAGGCGGCAATTGGGATGTATTTTCTTTCTGGTTTTTTGTACGTTTAAGTTTTACATTTAAATATAAAATTTTAAATATCACACCAACTCATAAAAAGCTTGTCCAACCCAAAGCCAAAGTGACGACACTATCCATTTTCCAACAAATTCCAACAAACTGGGATGATGAAAAGTACAACTCTATCCCTAAATGACCTCTCCATTCCCCGAATCAAGTTAGCCGGGTGGGGTGAGGGATTTTGTTCTCGGAAAACAATCTTCTAGGAAAAAATGGCAATGTTGACAAAGCATTTCGAAGAACAGGACAAGCAAGCAACGAAAAAGTGGAGATAGACCTCCCTGACGAGCAACATGAAATTCTAGTCGAAATGTATGCACCTATATGGAGGAACATTTACCGTTAGAATAATTACATGATTATATGGCGCACCAACTACGATAGTAATTTCAAAACAAAACTTTTAGCACGTATGTCGCTACATCGCTCAATATTAACACATGTTCAACATTGAAAAAATATGACTAGGAAACCAAGTTTGTATTAAAATATTAGTGATTGGGGGTCATTAAGGAAAGTTTACGTGCACAAACGTAATTATCACAGGAAAGTGTTATTGCCTAATTTGGAGGAAAAAAATAATATTTCATTCAACATATTTGACTATTTTGTTGGGTGTCTCTGTCTGCAAAAGTGAAATTGGTGGGAAGGGTATTTTTGGAATGATAGAAAATTTTCAATCGAAAAAGGGTTAAATTTTAAGTGTTGTCAAATAGACGCTAGGCGAGGTGGCAATTGGGATGCATTTTCTTTCTGGTTTTTCATACGTTTTAACATTTAAATATAAAAATTTTAAATATCACACCAACTCTAATAAAAACCTTGCAAGTTGGATCAACCAAAAGCCGAAGTGACGACTCAATATTGATTTTCCAACAAATGATAAATAGTACAACTTCATCCCCGCAATGCCCCTCTCCATTCCTCGAATCAAGTTATCAGGGCGGGGTGGGGGATTTTGTTCTTGGCAAGGATGGAGAACATATTCTCATCCCGACAAAGTTATTTATATAAATAAAATTTTCAATTTTTTATTTAATTATATATAAATATTAAAAAATAAACATATAAATTTAAGGAAAATACATATCATTTCACATAAGGGTGTCCATAATGTGAGTGAGGTAGGGCTCACAATACGGTAGCATGAGTCTCACCCCACTCACATTATGGACATCCCTATGTGTATACCTATATACACATAGCAAAACCCTTAAATCACCAAAGGGGAGATTGGAATTTGCTTTTCGGATTATTAATTATAGTTTGGGTGATTTATTTTAATGGCAAAGTTGACAAATTCGAGGTTTCGGAATGAGGTAAATGTTGTGTTAGCTTATATGAAGGTGTTTGTGACGGGTTTAGACAATTCAAGAATATCGTCAAGGAAATCGAGTAAAGGAAGAAAAATCAATACGAAATGGATTGGTAATTTCAATGGTGACGCAAAGATTGGAAAAGTCTTATCAGCCGAAGTAGTTATATAGATGTTGAAAAGTTTATTGTTACAAGATCCTAATCCCTAGTTAAATTACCGAATGCTACAGAAGATGTAATGACACAAAACCGATTCCTCGCTTATAACAGTAAAGAATGAAAATGAGGAACCACCAAGTTTACGCTATTGTTGTTTCACCCTTCCTTCGCTTCAAATCCTTTCCCAAACCTTAAAATTTCGATTGGTATCACAGCCCAACATCAATCACGGGTGAGAATCTGTGCCGAGTTTTCGTATACCATTGCTAAATCATCCCCAGTAATGTAAGTCAAACCCTTTACTTTTCCATCATTCTTGTCCCTAAGCAAGTCTGCAATGTTGAAACCTGCCAATATGAGGATGAATCTAAGCTTGGCTTATTATGTAAATCATCAAGTTGCTAGTTGTCTTCACTAATCGAGTCCGTCACAGTTGAGTAGTAGCAGCAGCTTTTATTGCCATTTACGGCATGTAGGATCGATCCTCAACATCTTTTCCACTTTCATTCTTACAATCCGGGTAGTTTCCAGGGTAAGAAGATCGGAGAACGACGTACTGAGTTGGCACCGCATGATTCATAAGCATGTTATGCTGTTCATTGCCCTCTGCTGCAGATTTTTTGTAGTGCAACACAGAACTAATGACCTTCCCATGCCTTGCAACAGCACCTCCTGCTGTGAAAGCAAAAGGAAATAAGTAGCATAGAGTGGGAACTCAACACGCAAAAATTTGATAATAATACATCAATCACTTCCTTTACTTCACCTCGTCTATTATCTATTCCATGTACCTGTTGATTATATTGGAATTATCATAAAACTTTACCTTATCTGTACTTTTTATTTGTTATAAGCTCGTTAAATAACATAAAAGAAGTTGCAAAAAAGACAATCGCTAATGATCTAGGAAAGCATGAGTCAAAGCTTGAGGTTATCAAATTTTCCTGGTAACAACAATGCTGACAATCATGAGGAAAGCGCTCATCAAAATTTGGTTGATATGGAAAAAGAAACAAACAAAGAATAACAAAGAACGTCTAATGCAGCACTTACGCTCTTACCCTCTCAAATTTGTGGTCTTGTTTGTAAAAGAACTTACGGTCTTACCCTCTCAAACTACAGTGTAATTTCAAGTTTGAATTCAGAAGTTTCTAGACTTTTCCAAAGCATTCTACATTATACAAATTCCACCAAAAATGTAGCTACAGACCAGAAGAGTGGAGAGAGAGAGAGAGAGAGAGAGAGAGAGAGAGAGAGGACAACTTTTAAGCAAGTGCCATCAACACTGACAAGATGCAGAACACGATTTTCGAGAAGTATATAGTGCAAAATTTTACTATGCCAAAATCAGGGTGATAGTAAACAAATAGATCCATCACATATAATGCTGATGTTAATTATAATTATAGTAAAGATTTCATACCTTGGATGATTGGAAGAACTTGTAGAGGAAATGTTCTCTGTAGTATAGAAGCCTGGTCCACTCGTGGATTCTCAACTTCTTTAGTGGTGCACTTAGAACAATCATGAGTGACATCAACCAAGTTCTTTGTTGAGTTATCAGAATATAATACACAAGGCCTGCATCCACACAAGTTTCGATGACCAGGATAAAAAATTGACAAACTTTCCGTTTGACAACTTGGGAGGCCAAATTTTGATAGTATCATAGAATTATACGAAAAACACTCATTGCAGTTTACCTGGGTAATGATGATGAGTGTTGCCTTTCAGGTGGAGCAGCAGCTCCATTTCCATAATGTTCTTCAAGATATGCAAATTGCTTCTTAAATTTATCAACAGTACTGCAAAGAAAGATAATATAGAAACATTGAATTATGGTGTTAAGGGGCAACATAGAAGGAACTTGATGCTGTAGGACTCTAACCTGAAGAGACAAGAAATTAGTAGCTTTGCTATTGATCACAATTACTATCTCCTGGGAGGGTACAGAAACTTAAAATGGAAAAGAAAGACAATACGAAAGTAGAGAAGAAAAATGTGACGTATAAAAACAGAAGTTTCTTAAGGTGTTGTCCTTTAACTGCTGATAACATTTGAAGCAAAAAATACGCCATCAACATAAACCCATATACACTACTTAGAAATTCCTGATACTTCAACCTGGAATTTTGTAAAGCGAATATAATATTACTTAATTAAAAGTTTCCATAAGAGAATGCTATGGCTCTACCTAAAATAAATGTGAGTTGATACCAGACAATTAAGCCCCTGTTTGGTAGTCATTTTTGGGGAGAAAATGCATTTTTGAATAGTTGATTGATGGAGAATGTGTGGTTAAAAATTAAGGAAAAGTTTTGGGTTTGCGTGTAATATTATTTTATTGAAAAATGTGTTGTTGAAAAGAAGAGAGAGAAAAATGCATTTTTGAAAAAATGGCTACCAAATAGGGGCTAAGTAACAGTTCCATAGCTATAGCTCTACTAAAAATAAATGTGAGTTAATACCAGACAATTAAGTGGCAGAACCATAGTACTTTAGGTGACAAAATCAACAATACTATGTAATAAAATCAGGTTAGGATTGAAATTTTTTCCTTTAATAACCTCCTGATGGTACACGTGCATAAAAACACAAACGAAGAATACAATTTTTACATGCACTTGAGAAATAGGACAAGTCCCCAAAAGAAACCTTCCATATAATTGAATTATCTAGAATCTTGCTATTGTAATGATTCTTTAGACGTTCCAAAAATGATGAAGGTTGATTAAAGGAAAAGAGAAAAATAAAAGAGAACAATATAATACGTTAACGAAGGACAAATAATATGAGTCAACACATTTAATTGAATTTAAATCCTCTATTGATAAGCATGAGGTTCTGTGTGAGATTAGGCAGGCACAGATTCATAGTCATGTATTCCATGACAAAGAATACATTAACAAATTTTGATGCTAATCTATTTTACCAATAATTGCATGTGATAGATAGTAAGATGTGAAGATCTTCAAATCGAAGGATAATGTCTCAGATGCACATAGAAGGATGTTATATAGATTAGTAGAAGTCCTAACGGCAATACCTAGGATACATGAAGCCTGTACGTTCAGCTCCATCTAAATGTTCTTTCAGCATCTTTGGATGATATTCAAGAATCTCTCGATATATTAACTCTCTTACATCCACCTTTGTTATCCTTCGTCTTTCAAATTCAAATTCCAGTTTTGTAAATGGATCAGCAGAAGGTTCCCTCTCAACTTTTGCCAAATTCCTAAAATATGGATATGCAAGAGCCTGACAGCTTGCGACCAGCTTCTTTTAGAAAAAGGACATACACCTGACGCGGTAACACTAAAATTAACAAATATGTTACCTCTTCTGCAGAGGGCCGATCCTTAGGATCAAAAGCCAGCATCTTTTCCAATAAGCAAAGAGCAAGGGGGTCAGCATTTGGAAATTTTTGGGAGAAAGGAATATTCTTCTTCTTTCGCATGCTACTCAAGTATCTCCGGGCTTTTTCATTTTTTATCTGTCAGATGATACAGCTTCAGCAAAAGAACGCTAACAAGAAACTGAAGTTCTAAATCCCAACACTGCAACAGGGCTATCATGACCACATACCCTTGCAATGGTTTCATGAGGCGGTGTCCCCAACAGATTAGTCATGAGGTCTAATTGGTGGACTACATTTTTGCCAGGAAAAAGAGGCTTTCCAGTCAAAAGTTCCGCAAATATGCAACCAATGCTCCATATGTCAATTGCAGGTGTATACTGTATAGAGATTGCAAATAAATATATATTAGAATGAAATCCCTTCTCATCACAAAGTATGCTTAGGTCATTTTATCTGTATAAAAATCAGCAAGAAAAGCGGATAAATTTGCACCTTAGAGAAAAAAGATCCACACAATTCAGGAGCTCTATACCATCTTGTTGCAACATAATCCTGTAAGAAGTCAAAGGTAGAGATATGAAATATATCCCTTGTTTTTCTAAGTCCATATGGAGCTTCAAGTGCAAAATAAACTTTTATGAAAGTGAAACAATGAATGAAAAAATTAAGAATAAAAACGTACTGTCCAAAAGATTGTGGAAGGAGTGTCATGAAAGGCCACTCTTGCAAGGCCAAAATCACATATCTTTAGCTTGCAGTCAGCATTTGCTAAGATATTTTTGGGCTTCAGATCTCGATGAAAAACATTTGCTGCATGAAATAACAGTATTTCTCAGAGCATATAACCTCATTGCAGTCACCATTCACAAAAAACTTGCAATAATTGTATATCTGTATAATTCCATTCATGAAAAAGTCTGCAATCGGGAAAGAGGTTGTTGAGAGCTACAAAACTGTAGCAATCATAGGACCTGTGTGTATATACTTCAAGCCTCGAAGAAGTTGATAAAGAAAGAACTGATAATGTTCTGGAGTCAAATCATCATTTGCTTTAATGACCTGGTGAAGATCTGATTCCATTAGTTCAAAAACTACATATATGTCCTTGAATTCCCTTCTAGAAGGAGGCAACAAAATATGCTTGATTTCCACAATATCTGGATGACGAAGAAGCCCAAGAAGTTTAATCTCACGAAGTATACGTGTAGCATCAGAGACATGTTCAAAGATATCATTTATCTTTTTGATTGCAACCTTTTCACCAAGATGCATGTCATATGCAGAGCAGACAACTCCATAGCTACCTTTACCAATCACTTCCTCAATTCTATACCTGCTACCTTCACCATATTCTGTCAAGAAATCTACTTCCATAGATGACTGCAACATCACAAATAAATAACATTTCATCAAAATATTGCCTCACATCAAGTTTAGAAAAATGTGTGAGCAACTTATTTTCAAAGATCTGGAAACTGAATTACATAAAGAAAATATTCTTAACTCAAACCGAGTACCTGTTGACATGATAGCTGTTGAAGTGAACACAAAGTAGAATGTATTTTTTTTTTTAACCCTTTTTATAGGCAATAAGACTGTACAAAATTATAGCATGCACACCTCACTTTTCTATCACTTGAGACACACTCAATTCCTAGCACAAACCTCTTGCAGCACCACTCTGCTCTCTTAATCACTTTCTCTCACTCCACTCAAGCACTCAATTCCATTCATGCAATCCAACCATGCTATACGTACATAATGCATCACCAAATGCATTACACCCCCCTCACATGGAGGGGGGCCACACACAATAAAATATTCGTGGGTCCCCCTCCATGTGAGGGGGGTGTAATGCATTTAGTACACCATGAGGTGTACAAATAACATTTTCCAATGCAATCACATAATACATGCACAATCTCCTCTTTATAGTACTTATAAGTTGGTGGAATTGCACTATCCATAAATCTAGATTTGTCTATAAGTGGCAGTGGGCTGCAAGCTAGTAATCTTCAGAAATCTATTGCCAATTATAAGTCGGTGGAATTGCACTATCCATAAATCTAGATTTGTCTATTAAGTGGCAGTGGGCTGCAAGCTAGTAATCTTCAGAAATCTATTGCCAATTTGCATGAAACAATCTCGATAATTATAAAACGTATAGCAGATGATAAAGAGATTAACAGAAGACTATAGAAACTTCTTTAATCATCAAAGTCAGTGGTGATTCTTCAATAACATTGTAGCTTAATATTTTATTGATAAGAAAGGCAAAATGAAGAAGAAATAAGATAATGGCTCAACTTTCTCCAGAACAATTAATTCACAAAAATATCACAACGACAGGATGATCTTCACTCACATGGCAATATAGCAAATAAAGATTAAATTTTAACTTTGCCAATCATCGCAATCTACAATAACATTAATTATTCCATAATATTGCTAAAAACATTTATGTCCAGAGTGTTATAAAGAAAAGATGTGATGAAAAAAGGCCTAGAAATAAGAAAGTACAACCAAAAAATACCTCACAAAACTGCAAACAATAAATAATGAAATAATTATTAAATATGAAATATGTTTTGTTACGCCCCCTATAAATAGGGTCTCCGAATGCATGACTTGTGGCAAGAAGTAGCTGCACCAACGGCCGAACCACCCATCTCCATCCGACCAAACGATGTGCTTCACAGTCCGAACTCAAGGAATAATGAACCCCTTACGACTGAACCCTATCACCCAACCTCAACCATGTGAGATGTACCCAGTGGGTCATCTCAAGAGAAGATCTTGTGTGAAGATCTATTGCAAGTGGGTGATGTGACAACACATTGCGTTGTCGGCTACGTCAATCACACAAGTCAATCCTAGCATCACATGTCAAATGTAGGGCTGTGATTGGACAGAACATTAAATGCGGTAAGACCTATGACAAGAGCCCTCAACCACTAAGATAAAGTCACGTGTCCCACCATCCAACGATTTTCACTCACCTTCATCTAGTATAAAAGCACACACATTGTGTTAATCAAAGATAATGCAAGTTTGTACACTCAACATAACTTAGCTATTCTCCTTATTGTTTATTCTACTTATATTTCCCGAGGCCAACCCCCTTATTTTCATTAAGGAGGCTCACGTTTTAGCCCTCCCACACTCAACACTCATTTCCACTCCTACTGACTTGACCGTCGAAGTGTACGCGGCTGACTCCTTCCTTTCGGAGAATGCCACGTGCAATTAACGGTTTTGGTTTTTCCTAGTTGCAGGAAGAAAGGCTCAATCCAACGTGAGACGCCTGAGATCTGTTGACAGCTCATGGGTATATTTTTTGAGGTCAACATGTTTTCTAAATCCCTTAGAAAGTGAATTCAATCCAAATATCAGAAATCATGAATGTAAGCTTCACACGAAAAAAAGATTCTAGTGATGCAGGAAATACAAACCTATTGAACTCAAAATATTAAATTCTATCCCACATATTATTACTTCAATACAAGAATCAAGAAACCAAACACCAATTAGATTTTGCATAAACATAACTTATAATTAAAAACGAAAGGTGGGTACCTAACTCTCCGATCAAACTGCATAGTTTAGACACAAAACATCTAAAAAAACGAATTAACAAATTCACTCAGCTAACATCAGAACTACGAAACATTAGGCTTTTCAGCCAGAGACTCAACTCTTGTATGGATAGAAAACCTTCTGCGCACAACGAGTGGACGGATTAAACAAAATCCAGGAAATACTTTCGAGTCACAGTCCCAAATTCGACGCCAAACGCGTGAAAAGAGAGAGAGCGTCGTTCACGAGTTGATCTTTTTGAGTATGACATCCAAAGATTATTATGAATTAAAGACTTGATTTTTATGGAGATAAAGTCTTATAAAGAGGCTTTAATCTTTAACTTTTTTGTTGAATATGGATGTGATTAATACGAATCATACCTTTATTGAAAATGATTTCTTCCTTAACTTTAAAAATAAAAAATAAAATCTATTCATAAAATATTATTTTGTCTTTTCATAAAATTTAAATACTTATTTTTTCAAAGTGATTTTCTAACTTATCTGTATTATTTAACCGATAAATTCGATGTCAACAAGTAGTACGATGCATGTCACTTTTCGTCGATCATTGTGTTAAAATAAGCATTCCATGTGTAACTATTTAGTTTGCTAAACATATTTTATTTAGTATGTCTCCTATTTATGATGTCTTTCCTCTACATTTTTAACACCTATTCACCAACATCAAGATCGATTCTTAACTTTTTACTCAAATTAAAGGAGGGACCATTACCCGAAATCATCAACAACAATTTTTTGTTCTCTTTTTTCTTGGGTTGAAGGATGAGCGACCACTTCATGGTAGGCAGTTTTATCACTTTATGACTTTTTTTTTCGTTTTTGTTTGCTAATGGTTCGTCTCCTTAAAAAAAAATCCTTTTTTTTTGGGTCTATTTTGGGGATTCAATTATTTTACTAAAAAAATTATATTGGATTGATGAATAATATTGATTTTTTTATTTTATTAAAAAATTTATATTGTATTGATGAATAATATTGATTTTACCGTATGATGTAACTTTACATGAAGTGGCCCATCATCAATGCCCATCATATGATGTTCATGTGAAGTACAAGGATATATCCCAAACTATCATCAGTGATAGGAATCTTAGGTTCATTGAAAGGTTCTAAACAAAAATGTTCATATTTCTATGTTCAAGTTCAACTTCTCTACAAGCTTCCAACTTAAATACAAGTTTCATACTTAGCTTGGAACTCGTTCAACACTAGAGAAATAAGGACTCAATCTTGGTTCATTACTGACTTGACTAACCTCTAGCTGAATGTGGCATATGGTTTAACTTTCGCCAGAAAATAGTGATTCATATGGGATTATTTTTCTTGATCAAAATGATGGAATGAAAGCATTACAAGAAATTGAGACTCATTTCTCAAGAGCCCACGAAACAAACATTCACAAAGATCTTGAGATTCTCAATCACTCTTTTAGTAGGGAATAGTGCAAAAAGGAAGAGAGACCAAAGATGTATTGAGTCATAACATCAAATTTGAAGTGTTTAGAGGAAATTACATGTAATATCCATTTTAAAATGAATAATGTTATTCATAGTGAAAACTACTAATATAAAGCAATAAAAACATATCACATTAATGCATCAAATAACAAATTATCATGTGCATGCCACGCAACACGAATACCGAATAGTCTTCATATGAATAACATTACTCAACACTTTTAAAATAACAATTCATATGATACATTACAACATTTTTTTATAGTATTACTGCATTTTACATAGTAAAAAAGAAAAGAAAAAAAAAACAACTAAATATAAATTGATTTTCTTGATAGCTTCTACTATTCCACCAAACAGGTCCCAATTTAATTAATTCAATTAATGTTCGAAATCCCAAAGTTTTAGTCTTTACCAAATAAAATCCCCAATTTCACATATCCATATTCAACCAAAATAAAAATCCCAAATCCCAGAAAATCACAAATCATCCCCAGATCACTCATCTTCATACGAATCATACCTCATTCTACGAAATCCATGTTTTGTATACCAAATCAATGTTCTTTATCATTGAATGTTGAATTGTTAAGTGTACATGAGTGACATCTATGGAGTTTCAATCCAATGCCATCTCTGGAGTTCCAATCCAAGTTCATCTCTGAGTTATCGTTACAGATTTTATCCAAATTAAAGGGATTAGTCTGTCAATTTGTTTGATTAGTTGCACAAATTCAAATGTAGAGCTACTATAAACTAAAGGAGTGTAATGAAATCAATATTGTTTGAAAGCCGTCTGAATAATGATTTTGTATTTGTATGTGCTACAAATAAGCGGAGTTCATAAAATTCTTTTTTTTTTTTTTTTTTGGATTTTGTCTACCAAAGTTGATCGAGTATCACTATTATATTTATTAGTTACTTTTCTTGATATCATGGCTTGGAATGTTAAGTTAGTTACAGATTATGAGGATGGTGATGTTTTTGAAAGCAAAACTTAGATCAATTGAAGTTCTACTTGTTCATCGACAATTTATCATTGTTGAAGACGCATCTATTTGTATTTTCAGTAAATTATCTTGGTACATGGTTCAACATCTCACTTTAACATTGATAATAAGAAATGCACATGAGATGTGGAGTTTTATTTGCTTTACCATGAGTGTACATGCTATTGGCTGCATTGCAAAGTGAAACGACTTATTCCAAATTATATTGGACAGTTAATCTCTATTTGAGGCCTTTGATGTAATGAAAAGGCCATTGTTGCCATGACTAACTGTGTTGCGATACCGCAATGTATATGCATATTTGTCATTTATACGCTCAAGAAAGAAAATTTTGAGATACATTTTTTGAGGTCAACATTTGGCTTCGCCTATGTTCAAAGGGCTTGTCCAAAGGCATCGCCTCTTCACCTACGAAGCATCTTCCATGGCTTCGCCTATGTTCAAGGGCTCGCCTCAAAGGCATCACTTCTTCACTTACAAAGCCTCTTCCATAGCTTCGCACTATGTTCAAAGGGCTCGCCCAAAGGTATCGCATCTTTACTTACGAAGCCTCACCCATGGCTTCGCCTATGTTCAAAGGGCCCGCCCAAAGGCATCGCCTCTTCACTTTTGAATCCTCTTCCATGGCTTCGCCTATGTTCAAAGGCTCACTCAAAGGCTTCGCCTCTTCACTTATGAAACCTCTTTTGTAGCTTCACCTATGTTCCCTATGTTCAAAGGGCTCGCCCAAAGGCATCGCCTCTTTACTTATGACGCCTCTTCCATGGCTTCGCCTATCTTCAAAGGGCTCGCCCCAAAGGCATCACCTCTTCACCTACGAAGCATCTTCCATGGCTTCGCCTATGTTCAAAGGGCTCACCCAAAAGTATCACGTCTTTACTTACGAAGCCTCTTCCATGGCTTCGCCTATGTTCAAAGGGCTTGCCCAAAGGCATCGCCTCTTTACTTTTGAAGCCTCTTCCATGGATTTGCCTATGTTCAAAGGGCTCACTCAAAGGTATCGCCTCTTCACTTATGAAGCCTCTTCCATAGCTTCGCCTATGTTCCCTATGTTCAAAGGGCTCGCCTAAAGGCATAGCCTCTTTACCTATGACGCCTCTTCCATGGCTTCGCCTATGTTCAAAGGGCTCGCCCCAAAGGCATCAGCTCTTTGCCTCCGAAGCCTCTTCCAAGGCTTCGCCTATGTTCAAAGGGCTCGCCCTAAAGGCATCGCTTCTTCACTTACGAAACCTCTTCAATGGCTTCGCCTATGTTCAAAGGGCTCGCCCAAAGGCATCACATCTTAACCTACGAAGCCTCTTCAATGACTTCGCCTATATTCAAAGGGCTCACCTCAAAGGCATCGCCACGTCACTTACGAAGCCTCTTCCATGGCTTCGTGCTATGTTCAAAGGGCTTGTCCAAAGGCATCACCTCTTCACTTACGAAGCCTCTTCCATGGCTTTGCCTATGTTCAAAGGGCTCGCCCAAAGACATCGCCCCTTCACTTTTGAAGCCTCTTCCATAGCTTTACTTATGTTCAAAGGGCTCGCCCAAAGGCATCGTCTCATCGTCTCTTCACTTACGAAGTCTCTTCCATGGTTTCGCCATGTTCAGAGGGCTCGCCCAAAGGCATCGCCTCTTTGCTTACGAAGCCTTGTATTCTGTCTCTACAACATAACCTCGTCCATCATTTTCTATCATACCTTCAAGTCCATGCATTATATAAATAATCATACATGGGCTTCAGGGACTATTGTTATGCCTCCTATGAATAGGGGCTCTAACCGCCGCCACGTGGTAGAAATTTGCACCCTTGCTCCACGTCATTCTATATCCATGATGGCCGAACCCATGCTAGTCGAGCCTTCATGTAGCCGAAACCCATATAACTGAGGTAGAGTCATCAAGGGTGTTGATGAGGTTTGTGTGGAAGAACAAACACTTGCGTATTTAGAACACTTGGATGATCGACATTCGAAGAAGATGGCATAACTTTTGCATACGGTGTCCGTTTTAGGCTCATAACCCCATTTCAGAAAGCGCACGACAATTCGGATTGAACCCACGGCTTCGCCGTGACGTATGATGGATTTTGGACGTTTGAAGTCATTTGCTTAGCCAAAACAGCATTTAAAGTTTCGTATTTCCTTATTTTCGGTATTTATTTATTTTGAATTGTAGCCTAGCCCATTAAAGGACTATTGGCCCAGTAGGTTATTTGTTTTTTGTTTTTTTTTGTTTTTTTTTTGTATTTAAGACTCTAAAACGTCTTGTAGGATTTTTGATTGTTGATAAAATAAGAATAGCTTTTGTTTTCTTAAATACAATCCGATTTTCGAGTATTGTTCTTGTGTTTGTAGATTCGATCTACATCAGGTGTTTTACAGAAGATCTTATGTGAAGATCTCATGGCAAGTGGATAATGTGACAATACACTGCATTGGCGGCTCCAATCAATTCCACAAGTCAATCCTAGTCTTACATGTCATCCTAGGTCTGCAAATAGTCATTAAATGGATTGACATTATGACAAGATGTCCTAGACGCTTAGATGAGGCCACGTTAGTCCTCATCCAACGATTCTTACTCATCCTAGGTTACTATAAAAGCTCACATTTGGTGTCATTCAAAGGTAATGCAAGTTTAGACTCTCAATCCCAACTTCACTATTTTACTGCTTGCTTTTCCCAAGGCCGATCCCCTTTTTTCTTTGACATTAGAGGCTCACTTCTAAGCCCTCCAACACTTATATATTTTTCCCACTCCAGCTAATTTGACCTTCGGAGTGCGCGCGGTCAGCTCCATCCCTATCTGAGAAGGCCACGTATGACTGACGATTTGTCCTAATGTGCGGGTAAAACGGCTTATTTGGATGTGAGAGGTCCTAAGAATCTATTGACACATTGGAGGTACATTTTTTGAGGTGAACAAACTACAATTTATATGTTTTCCTAACATCAATTATGAGGTGTGAAAATCCCATAATCAGTTATGAAAACGGTTGAAATCAGTTCCAGAGCGGAACTTGATATGAATTTCGACGAACTAATATATGATTAAACACATGACAACAATCCGTAATCTAATATGCATATATGTTAACCACATTAAAACTTAACTGATTGATTGTAAAAAAAATCATTTTTGTCGGCTGATAATAACGAAATACAGATGCAATTGTAAGGATTTATAGCTTCTCGTAACCGGTGTATCATGAATTGGAGATGAAGATTAACAAGTAATCATATATCCAAAATTATCTATGGAAAACCAATTGAATTTTGAATTATCTACCAGCAGCAGAGGAGTAAATGATTTCCTTGTTATTAGCCCATTCATTATTTTCAGTTACATTGTATTAATTGAGAAAAGTTTAAATGACAGTAGATTTGATAATTTTTTGTTAAGTGTGTAGTATATTTTATAATTTAAAATTTTTATGGTATTATTGAAAATATTTTATATTTCATATGAAAATATGATTTTTTTTTCCCCCAAATATTTAATTCAGTGGGTTTTTACAATTTATTGAATAAATTAAAAATTCTTCAATAAAAAGCCCATTAGAATTTTTATAAGTGTAAAAGAGTGAAATTGAATCCTACATTGAAAAATTACAAGTTTTTTAACTCGTTTATATTGTGATACACGTTCTTGAGATAGTAATTTAACACACGTTCTCCAAATTATTTTTTGCGAAGATAAATTATGCACGAGCAATTTAAAACTCATATTTTTTAAATAGTATTAATGAAATTCAATTTATTTTTTCACACATAATTAGAACAAAATTATAATAATCTAAAATTTTTGATTCGTTACAGGTGTGTGTGTGTGTGTTTTTGTAATCAATTTGGAAATGAAGCAGTTTTGACTAATGATGAGTGGATAATATGCACTTTGTTTTATAATTTGTCAAACATATTTTCATCTTCTATGCAATGTAGATCTCATTTGTCCAATTTAAATTTTATTATATTCTCATCAGCCATTTTTCAGTGTACAGACGAGAATTTTATGTTATCCCAGGTATGTGTCGCGATGAAAAACACGCTCAAAATTATTTTTCGTCGTGTATCAATTATCAAGTTGTTTAATACAAGTTTCTGCCGATGGATTTCTACTTTTCAATAATTTTTTCTATGAAAAGATTAATCCAAACATAGGGTTGGGCAAAACTCCCGAATTGAGCTAATTTTTTTAAAAAAAACTAAATACATGAACGTGTATCTTAATCGAGAACTGACAGGTTTGATTTGATTATCGGTTCTACATCAAGAACCGAAGAACCGAATTTTTTTAATTTTTTAATTTATTTATTTTAAATAAACTAAGTTATTTTATTATTTTCTAAATAAATTTGCTAACCCCAAAATATGATTTTTCCTATTTCTAATTTTTAGTTCAAACTCAACTTAATCAAATTGACATAAGTTTTATCAAAATATGTTATTATACCGTAGTACCATTTCTTCCGAAGAAATCGAATTGAAACTCGGCAGCGCCTCTCTTAATTATTGTCAACTCGTTATCTTCCTCTTACTATGATTTTCACAATCAAATCTATGAATAACTCAACAAAGAGAGAAATAAAAGACACATAAGATTGGACTATGTTATTTTATAAGAATTAAGATTGTACATGTCATTAGTTGAATTAATGTAGTTTTGTAAATATTAAAAAATAATAATTATAGTACAGAATCTGAGAATCAAATGGAGCCAAATGGAATCGAACTGTTCCATAATTAAATTTGGATCTGACAGTTCCACTTACTAAATATCCGAAAATTTCGAGTCTGATTCGATTATTGTTAAAATCGAATCAAACCAAATCATGCCCACCCCTATCCAAACATATTAAAAATAAAATAAAATGAATAAAAGTGTGAAGAATATCCGATCAAGATATCGAGTGATTGTTTGCTGGCTTCTTGCTTATACTGTGATTTATGCTAAGATGAAGAAAAATGAGACAAAGAAAAACAATAGGGAGAGAACAATTGTTTGTTAGTTAGTATTTTTTTAATTTTCTAGCCAAAAGGGGGCGGAAAGGCCATTCGATTATAATTGTAAAAATGATCTTATGCATTGTAAAGGTATTAAAGCCATTTTGTGTTCAGTGATTTTAAAATTTGAGAGACTATTATGTTGACAATACAATTTTATTTGTTGCACCGTATTTTAATTGCAATGAAAGTTTAATCTTTGTTTATTTTTGTACTTACGTTTCCAACTTCTTTTCGCTGCATTTTATCCTTAATCCCCTATTAATTAACACATTTTGTCTTTGATGAATGTTTTCACCCAAAAAAATCGGTAAAGAATGCACAAAAAGACTTACTTGCCATCATGTTTTTAAATAAGGGAAAAATTTGATAAAATACATGTTCTTCATTTCAAAGTAGCGTTGAACAATGAAATCGTCAAATCGAACCGAAACTGATTTTAGAAACTGTTGGTTTGGGTCCATTTGAATCCGTCAAGCGTTTAGTTTTGAATTGAATCAAACTGCTTCAAAGTGGCTTGATTTAGGTTTCAATCTTTGCAAACCGTTTCAAATCGTCAAATCATTTTTTTAAAAAAAATCTTAAAATAAATTAATCTGATTTTTATCCAACATAATTAAAATTAAATATATCACAGGTTAAAAGATAGATCTATACTAGACTTGACTCGGTTAATCTCAACACCTAAATAGACAATTATACATTTCAATTATTAATTAAATCATACCCAAATACCTATCAGTGATCACAGTCATTAATGTAAAATCCTCAAATTGGGTGACGTACTGAACAATTGCTGCTACACAATATTCATCGATTGCCCATTATAATTGAGTAGACAATTAAATCTCGATTATAATTAAAACTTAAATGTTTCTTTTCCTTCTACTAATATTTTTCTCGAATTTTGCCTAAATTTTCAGATTAGTTTATCCAATTTTTCATTTTTCTTGTGGTTATTTGCTATATTTTTATTGGTAGTTATGTAGTTTTATTTTTTAAATTTTTAGCTGACAATATTTTTTGTTTATTTGCTTCTCAAATTTTTTTTTTTTTTTTTTTTTTATTTGAATAAGAGGACATCTTTATCATTTCTCATCTTTTTATTGAGAAAATGGATGAAAGTGACATTTGACGCAAATTTCAAATAGGTGGGGGTTTTCCTTTCTATTTTTTTTTTTTTTTTTGTCATTTTCCCTATTTATTAAGATTTAATGGCACAATTGACGGATCTTGACGACATGGGGTATTTTCAAGAAAAGGTTTCATATAGGAATATTTTTTACAATTTTCAATAGGTAAGGGAATATATCGCCTATAATCAAGTTTCTAAGGGGTTTCCTACTACTAAGCCATTTAAATAAGTTATCCTTTTGAGTCTCAAAGTGTATTTTGTGCTTTTTAAATATGAGAGGCCCTTTTATACCAAAATGTATAAGTTAGGCCTTTGTTCACTTTTTGTCCTTTGTCAAGGCCTTTCTCATTAATTCCCCATTCATCTTCCAATACGATGAAATTATTTCCTGTGCAGATTCAGTCAAAAAGTTGATGTCCACAGAATCAAGTGGACTATATTTGCACTTTTGGAGACACGTTAAATATAAGGGCCACAAGTAATAGAAACTCTTTACACAAATTTAAATTTGATAGGTCAACTCTTTGCTTCTGTCCCAGACAAAAGAGAATAGGTAGCCCCCTGTTGTTGAGAAATATCATATCACATTAGAGAAGTTGAGCCTTTCAACTTTTTCTCTAAGCCCATTTTGTAATTTCCTTTAAAATTTTAGACTATTTTAAATAATTGAATTAATAATGGATAGTCATCAAACTTTCGCTCCAAGCGTAATTCTATCATTGGATTTCAATTGCCAACAGTTAGGCAACTGAACTGAATTAATATCAAAGCACTTGTTTGCACAATTTCTTGTAAGTGGGACAATTTAATTGAAGTCCGGCGTCTCAAATTACAGTTGTAGGAAAAGTTTGATAGCAAGACAAGACTGATGTAGCAATGGTGGTGCTATATGTGCATCATAATTTAGAGAGTGATTTACCAACAAATGATATTGTGAGATTTAATTGAGTTAAAATCTCATCAACCAAATAATAAAAAAGAAAACTTCTCCATCGTCTTTTTGATACCTCATCAATCTGTAAAAAATTATGTAAATGATAATATACAAGAAGTATTTTCCATGCAGCAATACACATCCTCATTGTGTTGAGATTTTATGGAGATGGGAGGAGAGCATGACAATTGTTGACCCCAAAAAATGTTGACAATAGAATCTCGATCTCGTCCCCTCCACGTGGACATCATCTGCACACTGAGCAACCCGTTAGAAGGCAAAGGCCGCCAGTCAAGAAAAAGGTTCGGCGACCGTTTGCACTTCGATGGTCAAGTCAACGGCCGGACAAAATAAAATAAGAGTGCAAGAGAAGGGAGAGGGGATTTGGTTAGGGTTAGATTACATACCTTAAAATGAAATGGATTCGCACATATATAGAAAATGGAAATGGGCCTCGTGAACTAATGGGTCGGACCCAAGTTCAAAGCCCGATATGTAATTGTTCAATTAAATAAGGCCCAATTAATAAGTAGTCGATGTCACGTCGACCCATGTAGGACCCTCTCCGTCATACGTATACCACGTAATTTATGGATATAACAATAATCCTCCAAGTCTGAGTCGTATATTTATATGCGGGCCGGCCTTTGAAATATAAACTATTAATTAATTTTTGGGTGTAACAATAGTCCCCCAAGTCTGAGTCGTACATTCATGTGCGGATCGGACTTCGAAATATAAGTAGTCGACCAGGTGAGGCCTTATAGATTGCCTCAGAAATATAAGTAGCTCCAATGAGCAAGGACTTACAAACTGCCTCGAAAAATATGTATCGGTCCCAAATAGGCGAGAACTTACGAATTGCCTCGAGAATATGCATCGCTCCAATAAGTGAGGATTTACGAACTACCTCAGACAATATATGTGCGAGCCTGAATAAACGAGGGCTTACAGATTGCCTCGAAAGATAGATACTGCTATAATTTGTCAAAATTCCGGCAGCATCTCCTTTGTAATATGGACTAAACCAATCCTGTAATATAATACAATATATCCACTGCACATATACCAAATAATTTTGGGGTCCAATTGCCCCTCCAAATACTAATAATAGCGTGAATAATATCATATCAAATTTTTCCAATATATAATATTCAGAGAATTTGTTATGCATCATAGTAAATCATATTGTCGCAAAACTCAGTGTAGCAGTAGTGCTATAGTGAAACAAGTAACATGTCGATAATAATAAAATGATAATGTGGATAACGTAGCATACGTACTGGTTGTGGTGAAAATAGTTTCTTGGATTATAAGGCATGCTAACAATGATGAGACATGTGTACTTGACACCAATAATATAATGTATATGCTAGCAGTAATATGTAATGATACTAAGATACTAGTATCACAACAATAATTAAAATATTCTCATTTACGCCACGTTTAATTAATAAGTTAATTGTAATTTTTTTTTAAATAAATGTGATTTTAATTTGAAAAGCTTAAAAATAAAAATAAAATAAGATAAAAGGATTTGTTGCGGGTTCAAAAAATAAAAGATGGGAATCATATTTTCCATCATTGAGTTAATTGTTCTAATGGTCACTGAACTTAGGTTTATATTTACGATTGCTCACTGAAATTTAAAATATCGAGTTTCGGTCACTAAACTTAGATTCATA
Organism: Osmanthus fragrans; assembly: GCA_019395295.1. NCBI lineage: Eukaryota > Viridiplantae > Streptophyta > Magnoliopsida > Lamiales > Oleaceae > Osmanthus > Osmanthus fragrans. The sequence goes on from CM033361.1 coordinate 14,816,858, forward strand.
TTTCGATTGCTCACTAAGTTTAAGATGTTGAATTTTGATCACTGAATTTTGAAAATTTTTGTATGTTATTCAATAGCATAATTTTTGTCTCAAACCTCTGACGGAATGCACACGTGACGCTCCTTCACATCGTTAAACTTTGAGATGGTCGAATTTTGATCATTAAATTTTGAGCAATATAAGACTTTTTTCAAAGTTTAGTGGTCAAAGTTCAACGTTTTTCAAAGTTCATTGGCCAAAATTCGACCACTCAAAATTCAGTTAGCAAATAAAATACATTTTTCAAAATTTAGTGGTCAAAATTCGATTATTTCAAAATTTAACAATGTGACTGGACGTCACGTGTGTTGTGTGCAATTTGTCAGCTACGTCACCAATTTCATTAGAGGTTTGAAACAGAAGTTATGTTAGTGTAGCGTACTACATTTTTCAAAGTCCAGTGGCCAAAATTTGACATTTTAAACTTTAGTGAGCAAACGAAAACATAAACCTAAGCTTAATGATCAAAACTCGACATTTTAAATTTTAGCGAACAATTGAAAATATGAATTTAAGTTCAGTGACCATTGAAACAATTAACTATCCGTCCTTGTCCTGTTCAAAATAGATGATAGTGGAGAAATTGGACATATATATTTTTTTTAATATTTTTTTCTTGCCGACTAGTATCTCTCAATTAACATAACATGAAATATATTGTTACTCAAATGGAAGGACAAAAAACCACAAATTTCCATTTGGCCATGCAACGGGACACAACATATGAAACAAAAAGACATCTTTCTCCAACAAGTTGAAAAGGGGAAATCTTTCTGGGCAATTGGGATATCAAGTACCAACCATAAAAAATCTGTCGGTTTATGTCACTTCGCTCAAAGGGTTTTCAGTAGGGTTTCACTATTCTGTCGATCCTACGGCTAACACTTCATACAAACTAGAACACAGAACGATTAGAGAAAGTGTGGAAAAGTTACATAATAAGAAATGGATTGTTTGGAAAATGGAACAGAGAGAGGAGCAATACATGGAAATGAAGGAATTGAAGAGGCGGAACCAATACTAATGGAGCAATCACAGAGGTTTTGCATGTTTCCTATTAGATACCCACAAATTTGGGAGATGTATAAAAAGGCACAAGCGAGTTTCTGGGCTGGTAATACAACGCATATATACAATCTATAATTAGTTGCAACATGAGTTGAACTAATGCGCCTCTGTCTATTCTTGATTTTTTCTCCCTCTCCTGATTAGATATGTTTTTTGCCTTAACCGAAACGTGACGATTTTTTTAGGGATTAGAGCATCTTTTTTTTTTTTGGTAGCCTAAATTGCCCAACTTTCTCCTTCGTATATGTCTTCATGTTTAAGAGTAATTGGGAAAATTTTGAAATTGACTTAACTAAGAAATTGATCTCTGGAGTTTTCAATTGTGGGGTTCTGTATGTACGTAGAAGAAGATAAAAAGGATAAGTAGAGAAGAATATCTTTCTGTGTCAACTAGACCAAGAGTTGAGTCGAGTCGTCGAGCAGGGGATCGCTTTGAGTGGGATTGGGATGTTATTATTTAAAAGATAAAATGTACTCAATTGCTTTTATTTTATTTTATTTTTTAAGCTTTTCCTTCTGTTCTTTGTAATTGGTATATAGTAGTATGCAGACACACCTACATGATAAGGTATTTACTGCTTACATTTTTATATGAATTTCGGATAGTGTCTTTATGTGTATAGGGAATGGATTAATTGGCTGGCACATGCTTCCTCATTTGGTTTTATTTGTTAATTGGTTCCAATATTGTTTCTCTTTTTTGGCCTAATCAATGTCAGTTATGGATGATGGGGGTTGTGATTTTTTTTGGTTTTTCTTTTTCAACCCATAGATGGTTACTTGAAAGCTAGTTGCTTTATGTTATTGAGATTTTTTCTAGAGAAGGATTGTTGTTTGACTTTTCCTGGAGATTTGTGTTTTTTTAATCTTTGTGGAGTGATGAATGAACTGGTCATAGACTCATAGTTATCAGAAAAGTTATCAGAAACTATCAGGATTGGCATATATACATCAATCTTAATGGAGAAGGGGAAGGGGGATGGTTCAACCTAACTGAAAGTTTTGCAAAGTTCTGTCTTGAAGCAAATGAAAGGAATTGGCTGTGAATTTCGTGGTTCATGAACCCCTTTATTAGTTTGTCTTGTCTCTTAATTTGATTTTGAAATTTTCGGCTGACTTCCAAGCTCTAAGCCAATTAGACCTGCTGGTCTGGAGCACTCCTTAGGTGAGATGTGTTATTGTAGTTAATAAACTATTCTTCTCATGTGGTGAAGAGGTTTGCCTGCTTTTATGGGTTGTTCGCCTCTTTCAAGCTATGAATGTGAGCGACAATGTAGGTGTCCCTTGCACCTGCAGTTGTCTCTTCGCCTGTGCTAGATTACATTGTATGTGACTTCTGTAGCCACTCGGATCACAATTCTTAAAATCTTCTGACTTTGTGCCTAGATGGTAATTAGTGTGCTTTGCTGGTCAGTATTTGAATAAGGTCCTTCAAAGATTAATATATAGAAAAAGTGAATGATTTTCTGTTCTGTGCCAGACATTCCCATCCACTAATTTTCATGCATAAATAATATTGTATATTTAAATTTTGCGAGCTTGGAAATTAGGTTGGGAATGTGGCTGTGAGTGCGACAGACAGGAACTTTTGCTGGAAGTTAGTGTGTAAAGTCTTGGAAGTGTGGCAGCAGTATTGATTCTTTAACATGATGTTACTGCCCAAGTTGAAATGTTTACTGACCTGTCTAGTTCTTCAGTTATGTAAATGTATTTGATCATCATTCATTTTTTCGATCACTGAGCAGTGTGACTTTTTAAGGTTCAAGTATAACTCGTGCTCTTTGCTATACTGATAGGATCATTATTTAGCTTCACTTGATTTAGACCCTTCCTTGTTTCCTCCTAGTTCTCTATTTTAGTAAGATTACTGTTTTGTTCTATGTTTTCTATTTTTGTTGCTATAACTTTTTTAACATTAATTTACTTGGACTTCAGCTGAGGAGGTTGACCTCTCACAAGATGTGCAGCAATGGGAAACTTTATCTAAATCTGAAAAGCACTTTATAAGTCATGTGCTGGCATTTTTTGCTGCATCAGATGGGATTGTCTTGGAAAATTTGGCTGCTAGATTTCTCAATGATGTGCAGATTCCAGAGGTGAATATCTCGACTTCTCTCCATCTAAAGACTTATCGCTGTAAGATGAGGACTAGTGTTTTAGCATTTCTATTTTTTCTTTCATAGTTTGATCTTTCATTCGTGTTTCTCTCTGTTCTCAATTTTATAGTTTTGACATTATGTCTAACATTGACAAGGTATGGATACTTTCAAGAATCCTTATCCTTTGCAAAATTATTGTTTTGTGGTCGTTTACCTATCAACTTGAGCAATCAGTTGGAAACTTTTAACTTGATTTTCTAAGCAAACAAATCATATTCAGTTTTACGAACCTTCTTCCAAATATCTACTTGGACTAATAATGAGGGGAGCTATAAACAGTGAGATTTTATTCCTGGACTAAACCAAGTAAGTAGTAACGGCAGCTGTTAATGTTGAAGTTACCAGATATTGCTGTTGAAAATCTTTCTGGTTAAACTTTAGAAGGACTAGAATCCAAACTGAACTAATTGTGAGCTTTTCTGTTTTTGTGTGTGTGCGCGTTTTTTTTTCCTCTTCGTTTGTTCCATGTTTCTTCTTTTTGTGGTTCAATTGTTTCTTCGTTTTGTGTTTCCATTGTTTCTTTCTTTTTATCTTTGCGGGTAGAAATTTTGTGCTAAATAGATCTTTTTCTCTATTTCCTTCAATGAACTTGGATATGCAATATGACACAAGAAGAACTGAAGAAGAATGGTGACTCAAGAAGGTGCTTATATACTTTAAAATCATTATAAACTGGCAAATGATAACCATAAAATGTGTGAGCAATATGGTATGATGGGTTGTAACACCTTGCAGTTAATCCCGTGATGAAAATTAATGTGTGACCTAAATAACAGTACAGTGTAATGTTTTGAGCTAAGTTTAACTAAAACTGTAACATGTCCAATTTTTGGAGAATGCATGTAAATCCTCTCCTTTTAGGGATAATGAAAAAATCTTGCAATTACCAATGGTCGTCAAGATTTGGCCACACAGTTAATTTATCCTTTCCAGTAGTTACTATGATTTAATCCTCAAAGAGAAGTTATGATTGCTAAAGTGGGAAGGTTTGACCATGAATAGGTAACTGGAATATCACCCAATTACCCCCATGCTAAGGATCCTAATCCTTCTGAAAATATGTGCCTCCAACCTGTTGCAGGCATCTTAATCGCATCCTAATATTGGGCTTTTTGCAAAATTTTGCTTGATGAGAGGATGACCTGATAGCTATTTACTCATTTACTGTCATCTGTATTTGCTACCTCTTTCAAGTTGCTTGTTTTATTTACTGAAAGAATCGTTGATCAGCATATATGTTCTTCTGTATTATATGCCATTGTATGTAATAACTATGTGTATTTTAAAAAAAAAATATAGCCAAATCTCTATGGAGAAGAGCTGTCAATAATGTCACTTTACGTTTGTTGTATCTGACTGACATTAATTCTTTTGTTGCCAATAGGTTCGGGCATTTTATGGATTTCAAATGGCAATGGAAAATATACATTCTGGTATGGATTTGTAAGTGTGTCTTGTAATTTTATCAACAACATGCTCATGTTACCTGATTGTGAACATTTTCGTAGAAATGTACAGCTTACTTCTGGAGACATACATTAAGGATTCAGAAGAGAAGAACAGATTGTTCAATGCAATCGTAGATATTCCTTGCGTTGCACAGAAGGCAAAGTGGGCCTTGCATTGGATTAAGAGGTACTTTTTATTACTTTTTTTATCAACCATTGTAATGATTTTGTTAAGAATCTACTCTGGAAACTGAAATTTATTAACATTCATGCAATGTTTACCAATTTCTGGAATGTTTATTGGATGTAGCAGGCTGTTCCTCTGCACATTGCTTTCAAGTTGCATCACATATCATTTCGAGAGACACTGTTGAAAAAACTCATAAATATCTTCTTGTATTTAGGTCCTTATTTCATGGAATTGTAGGTTTATGGACTATTTGCTTGTCTCTTCCTTTTCGGTGCTCAAGCATCCCTCTCTGATCATAGTAATTTGGATAATCTTGATTGGCATGATATAGTGGGACTGAGATATGCAGTTGTTACAGTTAATTAAACATTTGCTGATATCTATCCGCAGTTCGAGCTCATTTGCAGAGAGACTTGTTGCTTTTGCATGCGTTGAAGGAATTTTCTTTTCTGGGAGGTACAATTCCGTATCTATTCAATCCAGGATGGATAATGATGAGGTATGTGTTCATCTATTTTCTAAAGGTTTCTGACTTAGTTTTCTTTACTTGTCAGCTTTTGTGCAATATTTTGGCTTAAGAAGCGGGGATTGATGCCAGGCTTGACATTCTCGAACGAACTTATTTCGAGAGATGAGGGACTCCATTGTGACTTTGCTTGCCTTCTATACAGGTTATCTTCATCATTATTGCATGCCCACCCCCACCCCTGTTCCTTCCCCTCCAGCCCCTTCCTACCAGCGAGCTCTCTCCCATTTCCTCCCTCCCCTCAAAAAGAGAAAATGAAAGTAAATAGATTAATAAAATAAAGTGAAAACTGTTGCGGGCAGGTGGAAGAGGGTTTTTGTTAGTCATATGAGATTGACGAGTGATTTTTTGTTCTTCGCTTCATTTCTGCAGAAACATTACGAAATCAACTGCACTGGCAAAAGGTTCAACTTATTGTACATGAAGCTGTTGAAATCGAGACCCAATTTGTTTGCGATGCCCTTCCTTGTGCATTGATTGGAATGAATTCTGAGCTAATGAGTCAGTATATCAAGTTTGTTGCTGATCACTTGCTGGTATCTCTCTCTCACTGATTGGAAGGAATATTTTTGTTGAAAAACTAAGAATATTGACATCTGTTTTTCAGGTTGCTTTAGGGTGCCAGAGGAAGTATAATGTTCAAAACCCCTTTGATTGGATGGAATTTATATCTTTACAGTAAGTATAAATGCTAATGATAATCAATAATTTTTCAACTATGGTGGATGCAGTTAAGGTAGTCTCATTTTCGGGTAATTTTGAATAACTTTTTGCAATTGTTTCAATGTTGAAGCAAAGGCTTCTGTTGGTTTTCGTTTTCAATTTAGTCATGCACTTAAATCAGTTAGTTTTTCTTAATGGAATGACCAATCTGATGTACGACAATCTAACGTGGCACCAACATGGAGGTCTGCCGCGTCAGACATTCCGTTAGAAAAATTAACTGAAACAAAAGGCAAGCTTAAGGATCATGCTTGGTGTGTGGCCTAATGTGAGGAATGATCTGATTGTTTGCCAACACCGTCGATAAGTTGTTAATTATCGTTCATGTTCAAACCCATGGACTCAGCTAACTCTAGCCGGAGTGACAGTCCTAGTAGCCTGAGCTTTTTGAACTCTTATAAGCCACAAATCTGAATGGACTCTTGGCTAATAATTTTTATTTTATTTTTTTAATCCTCATTTGGTTTAACTTATTGATGCATTGTTTTATTGAGCAGAGGAAAATCTAACTTCTTTGAGAGAAGGGTGGGAGATTATCAGAAGGCTTCTGTTATGACAAGTTTGCGAGGCGATTCAAAGAACTATGAGTTCAAATTGGACGATGACTTCTAGTCACTTTGATTGTTTTGCTTCCTATTAATATCAACTCGATGTGGAAAATATCATTTCATTCTATTGTAAGATTTCAATTATTTTAGGAAAATTGTTAAGCTGTGTATGTTGTTATCGTCCTGTATCTTGATTCGCTTAGCATTTATCCTATCATTGGCACATTCCGTGATATTTTGATGCCTTTTCTTTTATCTTTTCCATCATGAATATTCTGTAATAATGTGAGTCAGGTGACTTATTTTTCTTATGAGAGCTGCTATACGAACAGGGATTTAAAATTCCTGTGCGTACCGAATACACACATTTATGGAGGGAATTTTTTTTTTTTTTTACAATATTTTATTTTATACATGGGACCCACTCCCATGTGAGTGGAATTTTAAAAATCTGTATAAATTCTGTTCAAATTTTCCTGTATGTGAAGAAAAATTCTTTTCTTATATCAATGATCTATAACTAATATTTTGAAAGTCACAAGACTAAACAAAATGGAGAGCAGGCTTGCGCCTTTAGTTAGTGGGCATGGTGAGTACAGGATATACGGGTAAAGAAAAATTCCAACCAAAATAATTTTTTTTGTAAAAAGACCTCTATACCATTAGGCCCGTAAAAAGTATACAGGAAAAGAATACGTCTCGAAGACTTCCACTCTACATCATTTAGATTTGTTTGTGATTCTGACTAGTTAAACTAGACATACGTCTTAACCGATGGATAATTCATTTATCCACGACTCGATTACTACTATTGTATCTAACTCTGTGGGCACCTATAATACAACTACGATCAAACTATACGAAGTAACACCGTAAAAGTTGATTAATTATCTTTGCTCATTTTAAGAAGTTTTACTAACTTGAGTATTGAAGTGTTTTGAAGAATCGTCTCTCTTAATAGGAACCATTTAACATTCATGAAAATTCACATTATGATAGTTCATGAAAATAGTCTCTGCATTTTGACTAACTAAAGTTTGATAGTGAGAGTTACATGCGTTATTTTCGACTGCATCTTTAAATTCATTGTTACTTCTACTAAATGATTGAAAACAATCAAACTTCATGACGTTATACACTGTTTTAGTTTGAATTTGCTCCTACATTTTCTACTTTGTGTTCATAAGAAGTGTATACAATAATTGCTAAATGATGATGGTGATGACGGTTATGATGACGAAAAGTATGAGAAGATCATATCAGATATTAAATGAATAATTTATGTTACATATAATAATTAGTAACGGAAACCAAAAAATCAAAATAGGAAAAAAATCCTTCATAATTTACTCCGTGAGAGTTACGTCTGCCTGTGCCTGTGCTTGTGCCTGTGCCAATGCAGAATTGCACTTTTGAAAAAGCGGATTACAATGTACTTTTTCGACTCATGCATTTCTATTTTTTCTATACCATGACAAACAAAAAAGAAGGTTTGTTCTAATATCGTGAAGAAATTATTAGGACTATTAAAATTTGGAATTCCATGTTAAAATGTCAATATTATGAAGAAATTCAAATACATGCCCCATATTGTTGTGATTTGTTTGAGTATACTAATCTTGAAATACATGTATTCTTTTGAGTTAATTCCATCAAATAACTTGTTTAAGTGAGTCCTCCTATCCAAATTTAGTGACGGTGACGTTGAACACAATATTTTCTTTAATCATAAAATATTTATTTGTTCATACTTTATGATAAGAGCGGTAACAAAATATCTAACACCATCCTTTTAAGAGAAGATAATGCTATGTTGATAATTTTTCGTTTACTTCAGAATTTATGGGGAAAGTCGCCATCTTAATAAACTTTTATTTTGACAAAGGTATCACCAGATATAAAAATATAACTCTTTATGAAAAATACTTAAAAGTGTTGGGGGTGCTTGATTAAAGTACAATTATTTAAACCTCAACACATTAAGATTGTTGATATATTAAATGCTTGTTTGAGATTCATTACTAAAAATTAGTTTTTCACCTACGAATGATTATTAATGGATACAATCAAATAGGCAAAGAAGCATCCAAAATACAAATGAACATTAACAACTTGTGCTCTGTCCAACTTGGAGACAGCAGCAACATGCAATTTGACGTCAGCTTTCAGATATGTTGTGCAACGAATTTGGACTTTTGATAAGTGAAAAGTTGTTGCCACTTGAGTTATCTTTCCATTGGTACAAATATCAGGTTCATTGGATCTCTATAACTCAAGATATGTCCAAAATAATGAGTGCTGCTCATAGATTGAAAAGTTGTATACAACAAGTAACAGTCTGGTCTTTCAACGATGATTTTGGCTGCCCTATTATGCGAATTTGACTTCTTGGAAAACATGAAAGTTGTAGTTACATATCTTATCTTTTCAGCCCAACTTTAATCACCTTGGTTCGATAGCTACAACTCAAGTTATGATCATTTTCTCGAGAATGCTGTAGATTACTCGAGTCAGCTGTATTTTTGAATTTTTCAACATTTTTTCCCCACTTGCTCTATATTGGAAATACACCAAATAAATATTCTTTCAAAAGTATAATACTCATGTCAACATGTATGAAAATACGTATTTCGATTAATTGCACTTTTAACCATGTATTTATCCAAATTGATTTTTTGGCAAGAGAATTGAAATTAGAGACTAACAATTGTGAATTTATACAAAATAAATGTGAAATGCCTTGTAAATGATGTATCTTTGAAACACTTTTAGACACTTAACATTAACAATAAAAAAAAAAAAAAAAAATTCTTGCCACGCCTCGCACCTATACAGTTATTTACAACACCGATTTTTACCAATTGTAATGGTAGCAATTGGTAGACATTTACCAACGAAAAATCGATTGGTAATGGTTAAGATTTTTACCAATTTGCCCTTTTCATTACCTTGTTCAACATATATTTAATGCTCATTTAATGCCAAGACTTGGTGCCTGTTTCACAGAAATTTTGAGAATCAATTCTCATTCAATCATAGATTTTTCAATAAAATAATATTTTTCATTACATCAATAATTTTTCATTCTTTTTCAACCACACATTTCCCATCATATCACTATTCAAAAATCAATTCTTACCCCAAAAATCACTCCCAAACAGGGGTTTGATGTGTCCCTTGTAGGAGAGCGAAATTAAGTTATTAGTTATTACACAATGGATAATAGGTAGATTAACACAAAAATAAGGAAAATGAATTATTTTCTAATATTTTCATGACATGAAGAAGTGAAGTTTTCACTAAAAAATCTAAGGGTGTGTTTAATTGCAAGGGTGAAATTTGGGTGGAAAGAAAACGAATTGCAGGGAATTAAATTGCCTAGAATTTGTTTTAGAGGAAATTATAATTAAGGGTTCGTTTGAAAAGGGTGGAAAATGAAAATCTTTTCTTTTCCATGCTTAATTTTGTTATTTGATTGCATAATTTTTTCATGGAATTCATTTTCACCCATTTTCCAAGTACAATCATTTAAATCACATTTTTCATCTTTTATTTTCTCATGATTTTGGTGGGAAAGTAATTTCCATTTTTTTAAAAAATTTTTTGACAATGGAAAAATAGCCTAAATCCAATGGTAAAAAAATTTATCCATTTAATTGACAATTTGCATGAAAAATAAAGTCAAACGAACACAAAAAATTTCAATTTTTTTTTAAATTTTTAATTATTATTATTTTTTACTTTTTGGCAATCCAAACAAATTTTAATACAGATTGTAAAAAAATTTATCCAAAAAAGTAACAATTTGCATAAAAAACAAAGTCAAACGGATTAGGTGAAAAATTATACCAATCAAACACTATTAATTCTAAAACAAATTCTAGACAATTCAATTCCTTACAATTCGTTTTCTTTCCACTCAAATTTCACCCTTGCAATCAAACGTAATGGTATTTGATTAGTACAATTTTTCACCTAATCTGTTTGGCTTTGTTTTTCATGCAAATTGTTATTTTTTGGGATAAATATTTTTACAATCTGTATTAAAATTTGTTTGAATTGCCAAAAAGTAAAAATTTAAAAAAATATTTTTTGAAATATTTTTGTGTTCATTTGACTTTATTTTCATGCAAATTGTCAATTAAATGGATAAATTTTTTTTATCATTGAATTTAGAATATGTTTCCATTGCCAAAAAGTAAAAAAAAAAGACAAAAGAAAAAGAAAAATCACTTTCCCACCAAAATCATGGGAAAATAAAAGATGAAAAATGTGCTTTAAATGGTTGTACCCAGAAAATTGGTGAAAATGAATTTCATTAAAAAATTATACAATCAAACACAAAAATTAAAGCATGGAAAATGAATTGATTTTCCTTTTCCACCCATTTTGATGGCTTCTCCTACAAAATTGAAATATCAATGTTGAAATAATAGCGTGTTTATCTTCTAAATTGAAATCAATAATTTTTCACGTGATACTTGAATATTGATGAACATACTTAATACTTCAAAAAGATTATTTTTACATCATGTACCTTAGATTCGATCTCAACAGACATGAACAGTCAAGATACATATTCGAATGTCAATCTTGACATTTCATATCTATTTGAATAATTGTCTAACCAATTTGAAAATGTTTGGAAGAAGTTATCCAAAGGTGCATCTTGCATGCATTAAACCGCAATACATTAAATTTGTTTAGCATGCTTACCATTTCAATTTGCTTACATTAAGATATGAGTGAATATTTGAGATTCGTCATGTTGCATGGTAGACAGAGTGATTCAGTGGTGTGACTATTTTGATGTCTGGACTTTGTACTTCATTTAAATTTACAAAAATCAACCTTATTTTATGATATATATATATATATATATATATATATATATATATATATATATATCGTTGAATATTTAATATTGCACAAATCAACGTATTACAAACGTCCTTCGAAATAATATAGGCCCAACAATAAGAGCTGATGCTTTATCTCATATTTGTCAAGTTTGTGTAACATATGATTTATACATGAACCGTGATCCAATTTGATTAGTTCGCGGAAGACAAAAAATAAGAACTAAAGTGTTTCTTCTCAAATTTCGAGAAAAAAAGGCAATACAATTAGGCTATCTCATTAAATAAATTATACTAAACAAATCGTATTTACGTCCCACAAAATGTGCCGGTTATTTCTAATGAGCACAAAATATGGAGTGATTTTTCAAATTTACAACTACCTCTACTTTAATGGCAACATAATGTTCTTCCACAAATCAAATCCTACTTGCGACCAATCCTAGTATAGAGAGGTCTGCTACCTCTTGATGAAATTTTGATGCGCAAGGAGCAACATTTAAGGGCATCTACACTTGTCCTGGACAAAGATAATCAAATTCCATCTGCAACACCAATATAAACAAATTTCAATGTCAACAAACTATGTATTGAGTAGTAATTTGTATAATATATAATTAATCACGTCAAACATACAACTGCAATATGAACATACACAGCTAGGCTAAATTCTGGATAGTTTGTTTCAAACCATTCAAACAATAGAGAATATAATCATGCTGTATGTACAAACAGATTTCTTACAGAAGTATGCCAAAACAAACACACATGGGGGTGGGTGGGGGTATATTTGGGGCAATTTTTTATTTAAGGTGAGCCCCACATCATGTGTCTGAAAAAATTATGTATACATGGATTAATCCTAGAGAACAATGGAAGTCAATTGTCGAGACTGACAAATGTTGTCAGATAAATAGTATAGACTTACAAAATCATATAACGAATTTTTTTTTGAGAAGTTAGAAGCATTTAAGGACATCGTAAAACTACATTCAATTGTAAAATTAATTAATCGTGCAAATAAATTGAAAAAAAGAAGAAGAAGAAGATAAAATCAGTGATAAAAAATAAAAATAAATCCCGATTTCCAAGAAAACCCCTCATAGAGTTTCAAGCAAAATCCTAATATGAACTCAATTTTTGAGATAATAAACCACATTCAAATGTATACTTTAATTTCCAAGCAAACCCACCACCCATTAGAGGCAAAAATACAACTTTCTAAAAAAGGAAAAAAAAAAAAAAATATATCGAACAAAATCCTAGTTCATCGTAGTGATCCAAAATGAGGAGAAAATTGCCCAAATTGTTTGCCCGATGTGCTTTTGGCGGTACAAATTTATTGTCCTATTTTAATTTTTTTGATAATATAAAAGAATTGGAGAAAGAGAAATACGGGGTCTTGGGGGGACGGAAAGAAGAGAATGGAGAGAGTTAAAGGGCAAATAAAGAGAAGTGGAGGTGGGGGTAGTGATGGCAATTGAATCGAGTCGCTCGTGAGCTCGGCTCATCTAAAACGAGTCGTGAGCCGCTCGGGTTCGTAAAAAAGGAGCCCGAGCAACGAGTCGAACAAATAAATTTTGAACGAGCCGAGCTCGACTCGGCTCGTCAGATAGACGAGCCGCTCCTGGACGAGCTCGTGGCTCGCATTTGACGCTAAACCAAAAAAAAAAAAAAATTTAAAAATTTGCAGAGTGACCAGAACGGTCACTGAAAAATTTTGTCAAAAAAACAATTTTTTTTTTTTTTTTTTTTTTTCAAATTTCATTTTTTTTCCTATAAATACCCTTCAATTACAACATTTTTTTCTCACCAAATTTACTATCAATCTCTTATTCTCTACTATACTCTCTACAAATCATATATAATCAATATTATTCATTCATTCTTATTTCTATACTCTTCTACATTTTATATTCATATCATTAAATTATAATCTTGATTTTACAATATATTTTCTTCACTACTACATAATATTCATTCATTCACTATTCAATTCTACTTCACTTATTCTTCTTCAATATTCAATTTCAATTATTCACAAATGGATCCACGCTCATTTATTGAAAACTTGTTCGATGTCGAAGTCGAGAATGTAGCACATGTGCCCCAAAATCAATTTGAGAATGAGTTCGTCGGTCTAGATGAAGTACCCATTCCAGAAAATATTGAAGATTACAATGTTCATGAAAGTAGTCATCCAATTGATTTGGATGACGTTGATGTCGATGCTCCAATTGATTTGGAACAGGATGATGAACCTGTTATTGAAATTCCCGATGCAAGAGGGAAGAGAAAGGGGAAGAAGCAGGCAAAATGTTAGGACCATTTTAAATTGGTTCAAACTGGTCGTGTGATCGATGGAATTCAAGAAACCAAAGCAGTATGTAAATACTGTCAACAACGATTGACCCATCAAAAAGGTATTGGAACCACCCACCTCAACCGTCACTACAAATCATGTGCGGCCAAACATGGTCTTCTTCCTGCTGGTCAAACGCAACTACAATTTGGTAGTCCAAGCGGCGGTGCTACTACTACGCCACTTAGTACGTGGATGTATTCGGCGAAAAGAACTCGAACAGGAATTGTGAAATACCTTGCCGGATCTGAGTTGCCACTAGCACAAACGGACAACCAACATTTCGTTACCTTTGTGCAAGAATGTTTTCATCCGAGGTACGTTGGAGTAAGTCGAAATACTGTTCGTTCTGATACAATAGAATATTTTGAAACTGCAAAGAAAACATTGATTGCCGATTTAGAAAAATATGGGGGTGTGATATCTTTAACTTCGGATTTATGGGAAGGGATTAATAAAAGAGGTTATATTGCTGCAACTGCACATTATATAGACCCACTTTGGATCATGCATAAAAGAATAATTGCTTTTAAAATTATTGAGTACCCGCACAATGTTCCCAATATATTTAGTGCTATTATGAACATTATCAGAGAATATAAATGCGAGAGTAAAATTCGTTCTTTTACGTTCGACAACGCTAGTGTAAATAAGGTTGTTATCGAGAAATTGAAAAGAGTATTTCAACCCGAATTCGGTGGTTATTTATTTCATATTCGATGTGTATGCCATTTTTTAAATTTAATAGTACAAGATGGTTTAAAATATGTTAAAGATGAAATTCAACGAATTAAAAATGCACTAACTTATATCACTATTACACCTAGTAGAAAACAAGCGTTTGAGGATTTTTGTGCCGAAAATGGGGTGTCGCATTCAAAATTTTTTACTAATGACGTAGCGCATAGATGAAACTCCACATATTTATTATTAAAATCATGTGAAGGTTTCGAACATTTAATTACTGAATTTTATAACAATAGGCATATGAGGGACGACGACGAAAATATTTTGAATGAATCCGATTGGGATTTAGTTATTAAAATTAAAGCTTTTTTGAAATGTTTTTATGATTCTACAAATATTTTATCTGGTGTTTATTATCCTACTAGTTGTATGGTCCTTCAACGTCTTTATCTAATTTCTAGGGCTTTTGATAGATATAAAGATGACCCCGATTTTAGTTCAGTTATAATTGCCATGGAATTAAAGTTTAGAAAATATTGGGAAGACTTTCCCATGTTATTTCTATTAGCATGCGTCATGGACCCCCAATATAATTTATCGGGTACTAAATTTATAATTGAACGAATGTCAGAATCTTTAACTTTTAACGTACCTATTACTTATAGGAATTTGGAAGTAACTTTATCTGAAATGTATGTAACATATGCTTCACGAATGGGTACACATGTTACTCGTGTACCCTTCGGCTCTACAAGTACTCCTCCCACTAATTTAGGAGATGACGATGCTGAAATTTTAAATTTATTTGAAGGCATGAACTCATATAAATATGGTCAAACTAGATATGCATGTGGTTCATCCAGTCATAGTAGTTTTTCTTCCACTGCATGTACTCAAACATCGAGTAACAGTCCCAATGCAATGCCTGCTGAATTACTTGATTACTTTAATCATAATTGGCCTAGTAACAATGCACTAAGGAAAAATTCAGAAGAAGTAGTTGACTTCTGGCGAAAGTATGAACGTCGATGGCCAATAGTTTCTGCAATGGCAAAAGATCTACTAACACCTCCGGTTAGCACTGTAGCTTCGAAATCTGCTTTTAGTGCAGGGTTTAGGGTTCTCTCTGAAGTTAGGAATCGACTAAAAGAAGATATTTTAGAAGTATTAATGTGCATGAATGACTGGCAAGACGCTCATTTTCGACTGCAAGATAAATATGCCGAAATTGCATGTAGTCAAGTAAGTGATATTTAGTTTAATCATATTTATGACGAAATTTTATTTTAATACCTTTAAAATTTTTTTTAAAAAATTGTATACGTAACAAGTTGTTCGTGTACAATTTTTAACTCCGCCTACTCGAAATTGAACTATTGAAGTAGCCGGTCTCAAGCCCGGATAAAGGAGGAGGGTTTATATTTTAATATTTTATTATTTTTAAAATGAAAAATATTTTGAAAAATCATTTGACAATTTCTCATATTTTTTTTTAATTTTATCATTTATAAAATAATTATTTTCAATTAATATATTTTCTTCAAAACAAACTTGAAAATGAAAATATATTAATTAAAAATTTTTTATAAGTAAAAAAATAAAATTGTAATTACAAAAAACTTATAAGTATTATTTATAAGATAAATTCATAAAAAAATATATTATAAAAATATACTTTATCAAAATCTAAATCAATTGTTTACAAAATAAAAATACTTATAAAATAAAATTTTACCGAAAATCTATTTTTTTAAAACAAAATTTAGGAAAAAAACGTGTATTAAAAAAAAAAAAAAAGAAATTGGAGGCGAGCTCACGAGCCGAGCCGAGCTCGTGAGCCACGAGCTCGTGGGCCGAGTCGAGCGCCCTTATTTTTTGACGAGCCGAGCCTGGCTCGACTCGTTGCCCACGAGCTCGTTGAGCAACGAGCCCGAGTACGAGCCGAGCTCGTAGGATAACGAGTCGAGCCGACTCGACCCGGCTCATTGCCATCACTAGGTGGGGGTGGAGTTTTTTTTTTTTTTTTTTTTTTTTTTAATTTTGGTACAATTTTTTCAACATGTCAAATCACCAATTATTGTAGGACATGTAAGGAATTTTTAGATTCAGGTACAAATGTCAAAAAGTAACGACACTAGTGCAAAGTGACATTCTTGTAGATGAATTAGTGAATTTGATATGTGATGCAATTTCCTTTTTAAATTATATATTGATAGAATTGAGTGATGGATAAATATATATAGTAATTATGGATCCTATATAATGCATGAATAAAAAGTTAATTTGACCATCTTAATTTATAAATAACTTATATTTGGGAAGTTTTGGCTAATTATAAGTATTTTTGGGCAAGAATTTAGGAGTGGACGTGAGTTGGATTGAGTTGATTTTTGCTCCAATCCAATATTATCGATTTTTTTTTTCGAAATTCAACCCATATAAATGTTGAAATCCAACCCAATCATGTGCCCGTCGAGTTGGGTTGCGTTGGTCGGCTTTTAACAATTAGTCACACAGAGATTAAAATCATCTAATTTTTGGATCTAAAGTAACATTAATATATTCATTTAATATCAATAAATTTGAAAATTAAAATAATACAATCCATCAAATATCCATCAAAATAATTATCTAAAAATGATAACACATTTTATATAAATGTGGGTTTTTAATTGATTTTTTTTAAAAAAAAAAATAGGCGGGTTGGATTGGGTGGGTTAACCTATAACCCGACCCGCTCAACTTACTTACAAACCGAATTCACCTAAAAAAATTACAAAAAATTGATCCAACTCGGCCGGATCAGTTCGATTTGGTCAGATTTGGCGGGTTCAGTCGGGTTTTGCCCACCCCTAGACAAGACAACTCTCATACACGTGCTCAATATGGTAATAGCAATAGTCATATCGGTTGATCTATACATACATTATGGGATACATCTCATCATCAGTTATCATCAATAAAAGAAAGGTCAATTTATCATTCTTATGAGAATTAATGGCAATTCTAAGTTTTCAAGAAATTGGAGTTTAACCTTGAAGAGACAATAAGAATATATATTGGAGATTCATCAATAAATTCTTAAAGAGATTCCAGATTTCAAGATCACTATTCATCTTCTTCATCAATTTAAAATCCGGGTTATGTTATCTCAATTAAGCATTTTTTTTTTTTTTTTTTTTGCAATTTTGTAATGCTAGGCAAGGGTTTCAATTATCAAGACATTGATGAACCCTTATCATGACGTTTTAAAATAAACTTTATAATTTTATGCACAATATATGTTTATTTTTGGATGATTGTTATCGTGTTTAATGTTTTTCGATTACTTGATCACTAATTGGATTGATTTGTGAGTTTTATTGATTTTGAGAGAAACAAGAGTATAGATAGCTTTTACAATAGTTCATTTGAATCCAAAATGACATTGTTTCTTGAATTGAGTTTTAGGTAAAACCATTAGCTGCATTTCCTTCTGTTGGAAATTGGTTTGAAAACTATCAAAAATTGGTTAAGTATCGAAAACCAAATAAGTGTGATATCAAGTCAGTTTCGGCCAAATATTTAGACCCGATATGTTTAGGCAAAATAGTTTGCCCCTCCGCCGCTTCAGGGCTTCGAAATGGGGATTGACTTGCCCAGTCAAATTTGTGGGGGTGAGGGGACAACGCCCCTCATGGGGGCTCGGGGGCGTTGCCCCCGAAAGAGAATTTTGATTTCTGTGTATATTTGACATGTCGAAACTAATTTTAGGTGAATGACAAATTGCAGTTCAAGTTTGGAAGGAAATTTAGAGGAAAACTGGATAACACTATCGCTCGAATGACATGTGTTTTCGCTCGAGCAACGTCGAGCGAAGAGCGAGCGATGATATCTCTGCAACCCTCGCTCGAGTGAGAGCTTGACGGAGAGTGAGCAACAGTACAATGTCGCGTCCTTTTGAAGTGTTGCACGGTTTGGATCTACACCACTTCGTTTCCAACTCTTCATCCTCTATATAAAGAACCTTAGGGACGTTTTATTCCACACACCAATGATATGCAAACATAAATATTATTCTCTCTTCTTATTTCTAACCAAATTCTGTATTTTTGTTGCATAAATTCTGGTTTTCATTTCATTTCATTTTGAAGTACAAAAGCCATTATTCTGGCTCGTTGTGCTTATTTTTGAAGTGCTACAAACACAAGTAATAGTCGTTGTATCTTGAGAGTTGATTGTTATAAATCGTAGGCACCGTTGCAGAGCAAATTCGACTTAAGGACAAAATGTTCAACACTTGCCTCGACTTTACATATTGATCATTCGTTTTTCCATTTTCCTTGCCGTTACTCAATCCATTTGTCGGTAAGGGTTCTTACAAATATATTCTTGTCCTTTGGCGTCACTATACACAAAAGTACCCAACACCTTCTTCCTTTGTGCATTTGTAAATATTTGTAGTTGATATTGGATTTGGTGGGTTTGGTGCTTGATTGAAAATGGAGTGTGAAGGTTATCTGTATTAACTATTATTCCATTGATGTTAGTTTGATTCCATTTACGTTCTCGGAGTCCCTTGTAAAATACCAATGATGAATCGTTGAATTGAAGAATGCTTTGATCATTATTTGAAATTTCATTGATTATTCATTAACCTATTTTTGAAATTAATTTTTCCTTTTTCATTTTTTGTTAATGACGTATACTCTGTTTAATTCAATGATGTAGAGTAGTACCTTTTGAAATAGTGCTTATTTCGACATTTTATATTATTGTGACATGTAGCAGTTGTTTCCATCTTTCAAGAGGTAGTAGATAGATTCCTATTTGTTGTTTCTTCCTATTGAGAATCTAGAATTGTTTTTGCTCAAGTATTTGGCATTGTTTCATTGATTTCTTTATTATAGAGTTGCATTGACTATTTATCTTTTGCACGGGCTTTTATTTTCTGTTTACGACATCAAACATCTAGTCGCCTATTGTTAACATATTTTAAATGAATGGTGTAATTAGATTTAGTGATACATTCCGCTGACTATCTTGTCCTTTTTGTATCATGTGTTTTGCTTTGGTTGGTGGATGCTGAAGTAACAACTAATTTTATTTAATTCACATTTTTGAGTGATAATGCAGATGTAGAGAAATTCACCCTTCTGTGAACTACTTGCAAATGGATTCACTTTAACAAAGCAATACATTCTCTCCATCAAATAAAATCAAGATCATCAGAAAGCTGACGAATCCCTTTGCTCAGACAGATCCTCGTCCGAATCAAAACTTACTCCATAATGATTTTTGTTACTTTAGAACAGTTATAGTTATAGTCCCGTGTCTTTCGAGTTATGGGGTTTGCCTAGAAACTGACAACCTTACACCCAGTATAGTATTCAAAGACTCCAATGCCATAGTTTCCCAAGGAAAGGCCTTTCCACTAAGATTCTTCAGCCCCAACGGAACCACCAGACGATACATGGGCATATGGTATTATGTTTCCAACGTATTTGTCATGTGGGTTGCCAATCGAGATCGACCTATCAATGATACTTCCGAGAATATAACAATATCTTCGGATGGTAATATTGTCATAATGAATGGAAACAATGAGACAGTTTATTCCACAATGCTTTAATTTCCACAAGAAACACATCTGCCTAGTTACTTATTCTCCTCGATCACTTGAATAATGTTTCATTATGGGAAAGTGACAAGCACCCAAGGAACTCTTTTCTGCCTACGACGAGATTAAGTCACAACACAAATACAGGCGAGAAAATAAGGTTAAATTCATGGAGAACTTCTTAATGACATCAAGCTGTTGAAATTGTGACATTTTTGTAGTCACAAAATTATTGTAATTTTGGTTTTTGATTTAGTTACATATTTGGTTGAATTCCAACTATGTAATGATGTAAAAGTTAGGCTATTTTGTAGCTACTACAAGTGTGGTATTGTCTAGTATGGGCTAATACATTGTCTTGCTTGTAAGTATGGTAAAGCATGGTAGATATAATAGTTGTTAGAAAAAGTCTTGTATGTTTGGCTATATATAGAGCCTGGTATCTCCTTTATACTATGAAGAAAAATATATTAACAATGTAGCCTTAAACCTTCTCTTCTCCTCTGGTTTTCTGGAACCAGAGTTTATATCCTGTTTTTGCTATGTAAAAAATCTGTTTTTCACCTCCTCCATCGACCATGATATCAACAATATTTTAGAGCTTTATTTGTAAAGTTTTGAATCCAAAAACCCAACACAAGCACTGTATCTTTGCTTTGCAGAGACAGAAAATGACATCAAGCACTGTTAGAATTCTAATTTATGACACTAGTATAGTCTATAATGCAGGCTAACAAATTACAGATGGAGAGAATGTATCCTTGCATTGTTAAAGTGAATCCATTTTCTATTTTATGACAGAGCGATAATGCATAGACAGAGAATGACATCAAGTCCTATTAGAATTCTAATTTATGACACTGATACTGTTTATAATGCAGGCTAACAAATTTCAGATGTCTTGACTCAAATTTGATATTTCTTTGTTTCTGACTTTATCTCATCTTAAATTTTTTAAGATCGTATCATTGATATGTTACGACAACAGACCACACAAAGGCTTTTACTTTGTGTATCTACAAGAAGCATTATAATGTAGATGTTTTTGGTAGGACAAATTTGATTTTTCATTTTACGATGTCATTTTGGTTTTTCTGCTTGAATTAAATGTTGAGTGCTATATGCTTTCTTGTCAAAATGGTTTCAATTGTCCTTCAATGAAGGGATTTGATTTCATTATAAAGAAGAGATTTTCACATTACACGGCTAACTTCTAGGTAATTACAAAAATTAGTCTATCTAAATATGGTATGAACTAATTGGAATGTGTACAACTGGTATGAGCCGTCGTATATGACTAACATCCCTACTCAAATTGATACTGGTCAATCAAGAAGCATCAATTTGTCAATCATGAATAGAGGATGACATAACATGATACTCAGATTCGGTAGAGGATTTTGAGACTCGATCCTGCTTCTTACTTTTCTAATAAATAAGAACATCACTAAAAAACATGCACCAACCAGTAACTGAGCGGCGAGTATCCACGCAACCAGCATCACTATAACCCATAAACTGTAAAGAATTCCCAGTAGCAAAAAATAACCCCCGACTAGATGTACCTTTGAGGTAATGAAGAATTTGTCGTACAACTATGAAGTGAGATTGATTAGGAGCCTGCATAAACTGACTGATTATTGGACAACAAATGAAATATTAGGTGGAGTAATCATCAAAAAGTTCAAACTCCCTACAAACCGTCAATATAGGGATGGATCAGGTAAAAGTTTACCCTCATCCTGACAAAACTTTACATTGACTTCCAGATGTGTATGTACAAAATTTTCGGACTGAAGACCAGCTAAGGTGGGAATCTTTTGGGTATACTTGAGTTGATGTAGATGCGGACCATTTGTACAAAAATGGACCTCAAGATCGAGAAAATACTGGACCAAAATCCTTTATATGAAAGGTAGTATTGAGATAACGCTGTAGTTACTCAATAGTGGAGTGTCAGACCCTGGGATGACAATATCATCCACATATACTAAAAGCACAAATTGACTTTAAGTAAAATGCAAATCAAGGAAAGTGGTACGAAACTTCTCAAACTATGCATACGGGGCTTGCTTCAATCAATATAGAGACCGCTTCAACCGACACACCTCAGTGGAAGGGTGGGAGAACATACCGGAAGAATGACTCATATATATTTTCTCTTTCAATTTACATGTAAAAATGCATTCTTTATGTCCATCTGTCGGAGAGACCATCTTCGAGAAGTGGCTATTGCCATAATAGTCATCACAATAGTTATCTTCACCACAGGCGCAAACATTTTTTCATAATCAAGGCCATATTCCTGAAAATTTCAAGAGCTACCAAACGGGCCTTATACCTCTCTATAGTGGCATCAGATCGAAGCTTGATAGTATATACCCATTTACATCCAATGAGCTTTACTCCTTCAGGATATAGAATGATGTCCCACATATGATTATCCTGAAGATCCCGAAGTTATTCTTGCATAGCTTGCCGCTAACACGGATGAGTAGAAGCATGGAAGTAAAGTTTGGCACAAAAGTAATAACAATTAGTAGCTTGATGAGCGGTATGTGAGAATCCATACTTATCTGGACGGCGTGAAACCTTGGAAGACCATCTAGGTTCAGTGATGATGGGATCATACATCGGCTCAGTGTTAGAAGGTGGCTGTGGAGATGGTGGAGGACATCTCTGGTGTACAAAATCGGGTTTAAAGCGTTCAATAGTACACCATATGATCAAACTCAGAAAGCTGAATAGAAGCGAAACCTGAAATAACATGAGACTGAAAGAAAATATTGAGTTTCAAAGAAAACCACATTTCAAGAGACACAAATTTTGATAGCATCTGCATCATAACACACAAAACCTTTATGTGCATTACTATACCCGAGGAAATCATTTTAACCATCCTGAGAGTATGCTTGTGATGTTCAGTGAAAGGTAAATGGACAAAACAAATACAGCTAAATATATGAAGTGAATTATATTTAGGTACAACATCAAACAAACAAGAATACGGAGTATCAAATTGTAAATTTGGAGATGGAGGACGATTAATCAAATAAAATGTCATGGATAAAACTTTCTACCCAAAATCTAGTAGGCAAAGAAGATTTAATCAAAAAGTACGAACAACATCCAAAAGGTGACGATTCTTACGCTTAGCAACCCCATTCCATTGGGGAGTGTAAGGACAAGAACGTTAGGAGAGAATCTCTTTTATTTTGAGGTATTCTTGAAATTCGTTGGATATATATTCCCTTGGAGTTAGAGCGAAGTATCTTAATCCCAACAGAGAACTGGTTCTCAACAAAGGCAACAAAGTTTTTAAAGTTGGAGAACATGTCAGCTTTAGAACGAAGAAAATATACCAAAGTGAAATGACTATAATTATTAATGAATGCTATAAAATACTTGTATTGATTGTGAAAAAGTACAGGACTCACACCCCATACGTCAATATAAATAATATCAAAGCATGTGGAAGCCCGACTACTATGTGAAGGAAAAGGTAAAGTCTTACTTTTTACCAAATTTACAAGAACTACAATCACAAGACATAAGAGTAAATCAAATATTTATTGCCCACATAACCAAGTTTCCTGAGATGAGTCCAAATATTAGAATTGGGATGACCCATATATTTATGCCAGACATTATTATCATTAACAATAACAGTAAAAGCAAACGAATCAAAAATGGAAAATTGAAGATGAAATAAATGTCCTACTTTAGACCCCTTCGCGATCACTTTCCTAGATGCTTGATCCTGTACACAACCAATACGATTGAAACGAATTTCATAGTTATCATCTATCAGCTGTCCAACAGAAATTAAATTCGTAGATAATTCTAGTGACACAAATACATTGGTGAAAGAAGAGCCCAAATTTCTAATTACAGTGATAGAAAGAGTACTACCATTGGCTATTTGAATATGTTGGCCACCTTTATACTTACGAACGTTATTTAGAGTCTCTATATTACCAGTCATATAATTAGAGGCTATAGAATCAACCAACTAAGGAGGGGTAAGTAAATTTTTCTTATCTTGAAGACCAAGTGCATAGAAAGAGGAAACAATCATATGTTGGACCATCTCAGGTGTAAGAGTAGAAGAACAAGTTGCAGGTACAACAATGGAATTAGACTGGACAACAGTGGAAAAGATCAAGCTTTGTCTATTTTGAGGCCGCACACGATAGTCTTTAATCATATGCTTTCCTTTTTGCAGTAATTATAGAATTTCTTGCTACAATTCTTCGCAATATGCTCAAACTCCTTGCAACTATAACACTACATCTGCGTCTTGAATTCTCCTTTCCTTTGAGCAGCATACACCACATTAACATCTCAGTAGCCACAGTTCCTGGGTTATGCCAAGTTGCATTACAAGACGTTGTTCTTCACGTAACAATTTACCTAAGCATACATCCAATAAGGGAATAGGAATACGATTTAGTAAACAGATCAGCACATTGATATTAGACATCATTTTATTCGAGAACTTGTTGAGACTGAAGTAGTTTCACTTGAACACATTTCCACCGAACATCAACTAGCTGATCTGTTTACTAAACCTTTAGATGGTTTGAGTCTCTTAGGAAAGCTGTTAGTATCTGTGTTCCCTCCTGATTACTGTTTCAGGAGTTTGCTTGCTTTTTACACTGTCTGCTATCATCTGGTATTCATTGGACTATTGTGCATGCATCATTTTTATTGCTTTTTAGGATGTAGTTTCCTGCATGTGTATTCTCGTTATGTCTGTTTTTGGCACATGCAATTTTTGTTTTGGTTCTGTGTGCTTGATTATTTGTTTTCATTTGTGTGTGACTCATTATTGCATTTTTTTTTTTAAAAAAAAAAAAAAAAATAAAATTTGGGAATGGATAGTCTACTACAGCATGAGGTACAATCTTCCTGATATTGCATGTTATGATCATGTCTGACTATAATTGATAGTTGTAGCTTAATTCCCATCGTTTGTTGAAGTTGATTTGTGGTATTTCGTATAAGTGTTTTCATGTGCCATCTGCATTGCACACACTATGATATTGTAAGTTGGACTTAACCGCATGTGTGAGATTTGGGATGACAGTCACTTGTTAGTGAGTTGACTCCAACATGTATGAGATTATCCCACATTAGCAATAGTGAACGAACGGAGATTGTTGACCATATGTGGGTCAATAGGACTCAGTAGTCAAGAACCAATCTTGGCATCCCTACTTTCCCATGAACTAAGTTCTTTTGAATCAGTCGGAGCTGTAGAAGATCCATCCAAATGACCCCATAGTTCTTTCCCTTTCAAAAACATCCTAAATTGAAATTCCCAACTAGAATAATTTTTCTCATTAAAGAGGATAATAGAGTTTTCTCTCGACATCATGAGGCAAGTTAAAGAATTTAACAAATCCAGTCCAATAAAACATCAAGCCCAAACTAAATAAATTTAATCCCAATCCGAAAATTATGTGTCCTAAGTCCAATAGCAAATAAATTCAAAGATGCTGTCAAGCCCTAAGTCCAATTTGAAATTGACCCAACACAATTAAAACCAAATAACACAGCCCAAATACACCTCCCAATAAGAAAAGGCCCAAACCAAATTATACCTGTCCAAGCAAGACACTTCACTCAACATTGAAGAAGAGCTGGATGCTAAAGCCAAATGTCGAAATGCCTTAGCACTTACTAGTCGCCAAAAATCTTCAACAAGGATCGCCGGATCCTTACAATAAAAAATCGCTTATAGAAAGAGAATAGTTCTCCGACAGTCCAACATGCAGAGAACAACAATCGTTGGCAGCAAGGACACTAATCACCGAAAGAGTGTTGTCCGACCAAATTTTTCCACCAAATTTCCCGGCAGCTCGTAAGTCGACTTTGAAGAGGTTGCCGATCAGAAACTTCGAACATAAATAGCTAGAAATCAACAACCCATGAATTGAAGGTTAGGCTTCAACCAAAAATTGTGATCGGACCAAAACACGATCAACAATGACTCCAAATACCGAAAAATTGAAGAATTTTAGTTTGTTAGCTTTGATACTATGTCAAAATAGTTTTAATTGTTCCTCAATGAAGGGATTTGTTTTCATTCTAAAGAAGAGATTTGCACATTACATGACTGACTTCTAGGTAATTACAGAAATTAGTCTATCTAAATATGGAATGTATTAGATAATGAAAAAGAAGAAAATGGAAATAGAAACCTGCCGCGATTGCAGGAAAGATGAATATTCAACTTAAGGATTACAATGCATATGGTGCTCTATTTATAGAGAAAATTACTACAAATCTAACAAACTAATCTACTATAGAAGCCTCTAGAATGAGAAGAATCTGGACGAGAATTGTGGTCATACTGGAAGAGTGAATTGCTGCACGTGAACTCTGTTGTTGAGCTGGTTGATTTGCTATGGCTGGAACACGTGAACAGCAGGATGAGGATGGTATATTCCAACACACCCTCCTCAAGATGGACTATGGGTCATCTTGAAGATTAAAGTTTAAAACATGGATGCAAAGCCTTCTTCATTTGCTGCTGTGAATGGATGTAGCAGAGATTAGGGAAAGAGCTGCTGAATCCTCTGGGGCATTCCATGAGGTTGAAGGGAAAGTGAAAATTACTAGCTGACTATGAGGATGCCAGCTTCTACTGTATGTTTCTCAACCAGTTCTTTTTCACCTCTGTTGGATTCGATGCCCTAGCATAGTCATAGGATCTGAAGCTAGAAAGGAGTTGAGCAGACTAATTGGCAGATGATCAGATCTGAAGTCAAAGTTATCTTCAGATTAATGAACATGAATCAAAATCTGTTGTAGAAGTAGGAAAGGGAAAAAGAGATAGAACTCTATGAAAACATCTCTAGTACAAAGCTAGAGAGAATAACTCATCAATGGCTGGATTACTCATTGACGAGTGTTAGTGTTAGATTATTGTAATTGGCTATTCTGTGAACAAAAGGACTAACTTGAACATTTTAGAAGTTTAGGGACTTAATTGTAAAGTTTCATAGTTGGTTGTATAGCGTAGGGTTCGAGGTCCAAGTTTGTAACACGAAGGTTTTTCGCTGCATTTTCGCTAGACGTTCGCGGGAGCCATGCTCGAGCGTGTGAAGCATAACATTCATCGCTCAACCTTCGCCCCATTGTTGCTCGTGCGACAGGCCCTTCACTCGAGTGACCATGTTCCTCGCTCAAGCAACCATTTTACTGCCTGACCTAATTTGCGATTTCGCGATATTTTAATTGACCAAAGTTACCATATTCGTCCAACATTTAAAAGGGGGCGCTGCGCATTCGAGATCTACAGATTGAACAATATACATTCAAGAGAAAACACTTATTCTCTCAAGAGCTAAACCATCTTCAAAGTTCAATCAATTCGTATGCGCCCTTTGGATTGAAAACATCAAAACCTTCAATCAAATACACTGGTGTCCATTCTTTACTTGAATCTGTCAGGAAGATTGTTTCGTCAACTTGGCTGGCTGCGAAGATCAAGGAAGAAATTCAAGAACGAGAAGTTTTTGGTGGATCTACAGGAGATAAACTGCAAGAAGAGCTAGGATTGGTGTTCGTGTGCACATTCCAGGAGAGCTGTTTCGAACTTCAGACAGGAGATCAAAAAGCTTGTGTCGTCAACTTTGCTGGTGGTCTGTAAGTTTATAATACAGTTTATAGTGAATTTTTGACTGGCAAAGTGCCCGGAGTTTTTCCCACGTTGGGTTTCTCCGTGAACAATTTTGTGTTGTTTACTGCTTTTGTTATTGCTTTCGGTATTGCGGTAGTTCAAGTTAGGATAAACTGAATTGTTTGATTAATCACCTAGACATAATTAACTTGTGACTTGTTGCATGTTAATTAAATTTTAATTCTGCGTTTACACCTAATCATCCCCCCTCTAAGTGTAGTTGGGTCGAATCTCCGATTTTTTAAAGAGGAAGATCTGGAAATTCAGCTTCTGCCAAGGAGATGCAAAAGAAGCTATACCTGAAAAAAGAGGCAGAGTTACTGCAATGAAAAAACATCTAATGCTCTGATACCATATTAGAAAATGAAAAAAAAGAAAATGGAAATAGAAACCTACTGCGATTGCAGGGAAGAAGAATTATATTTTCATTCATTCAACTTAAGGATTGCAATGCATATGGTGCTCTATTTATAGAGAAAATTACTACAAATCTAACAAACTAATATACTATAGAAGCCTCTAGAACGAGGGGAATCTGGACGGGAATTGTGGTCATACTGGAAGAGTGAATTGCTGCACGTGAACTTTGTTGCTGAACTGGCTGATCTGCTGTGGCTGGAACACTTGAACAACAGGATGGGGATGGTATTCCAATAGTATGAACCATTTGGAATATATGTACAATTGGTTTGAGTTATAGTATATGACTAACATTTCTTCCCTCTCATCTTAATGCAGGATCATGAATTCATTGGACTCTATCCTTAATTTCTCTAAGATATTCACTTTGCAAACAAATGAGCCCAATGTTCATTTGGTCCAGTTTGCGTTTTCAATTGTTTGGCAGTTAGTTGATGCATCATTAGATAATGAGGGACCATTGCAGCTTACTCCAGAGAAGCAATCTAAGTGGCCAACTGAATTTCAAGACATGGATGTAGATGGCCATGATGGTTATAGTGAGAAGAAGAATGAACATACAGAGAGATTGAAGACTTATAATCCTGTTATCGCCGTGGGGTTGATTGGGCGTTTTTGCAAAATAAAGTAACTTCCAGAATTATTTACTTGGCACGATAAAACATGTGGGAATGAGTTGGGATAGCCACCTTTTACAATGTTTTTGTTCAACTAGCCTTTGACCAAAATTAAAAAAATAAAAGAAAGTTTAATTATTTAGAAGTGTCAAAAGACTTCTTTACCCTTATATTGTGAAACAAAATTGAAGAAGGAATTAGGGCTTTTCTTCTTCACTCATTCACGTCTCTCTCTGTGTGGAGCCATTCTCTTCCTTTAAATTCAAAATCTCCTCCTTGCCAAAGAATCATATATTCCTTGGAATTCCAACTCTTCTCCTTTAGTATAGGGCTATCTCTCCTCCTTCTTTGTTGAGGTCGACGATTGTGGACAAAGAATAAAGTGATCGACATCTTCGGTTCTTCATTTTCAAACCAACTACAAGTTGTAAGTTGAGCTTGAAAATCTATTGGGTTTTTGAATTGTTATATGTAATAGAGTATGCAATATTTAACACGTGTGTTGGGTTTTTGAATTTTAATATGTAATAGAGTGGGCACCATTTTTCCAATGATTCTCGTAGCATACAAGCTGTGTTAGAGAGGGCTATTTTTAGATTGGAGTTTTCTATATGTTATAGAAAGGGAAAAACCACAACAAATCCTATTATGTCTATATTTATTGACAATTATGCGTAATTGATGAATAAAGAAGACAAATAAATATTAGGGAAATGCAATTGGTTGTAATAGTTTGAACTTGTAAACTTAAAATATGGTTTTGTAATATAATTAGTTATTCTGAGATTTTTATTGAGTGGTGTTATGCTAGATTAAGATTTTATAAGGCTTGGAACCATTAGTTTTGAGTGGAAATGTCAAGCCTTTATACATGGTGCAAAATGCATTTTTCTAGTTACTTGGAATATTTATTTATATCCGATAGGGCTACTGGGGCACAATGCTCTAAGAATGTTTGTTCTGTGTTCATAGAATTATTATAGCTAGACATTAACAGTGGAAATAAATGTTGAAATTTGTTTTGATGACTCTGTGATTTTTACTTGTTGCCATCCTTTTTACTATTTCACTTGCAGAATTAATTGAATAATTTGGTTTATATAGCTTATGCATCTTGTTCGTATGTGCTTTACTGTCATCAATTGTTCTTATAGTTGTACATGCTTTATAATTTGCAGTGCTATGGACGCTACAATCACTACGAGATGTAAATTGCAAGTAGTGAAAGATATATATGAGAAGCTTGATACAAATTACAAAAAAAAGCTTCGCGATAGCTGCTTTGGATCTCTCCTATGGTTGAAGGATATAAAGTTAGCTTCGTAGATTATACATCAATTATTGTTGCGGAAGATGAAGACCAACAACAAAGGAGATATATGGTTTAAAATAGGAGATAAAAAGGCAAGATTTGGATTACAAGAATTTGTTTAGTGACGGGTTTAAGGGCGGGTGATGATGACACCGTTGATAACACCTTGGGGACGGAGTGTCGGATTGTGAAAGAGTATTTTAAGAATTGTGGGGGAAAGATTACGAGGAGAGATGCTTACAATGTATTTGTAAACTGTAGGAAAAGAAAGAGCGACAAATATAAGTTGGACTTGATTGTAATCTTGGCGTATGTCCTGTGGGCCACGGAGGAAAATACACTCATCGACTTATGGTGGTTGGACTTGGTAGATTATGTTTTGCTATACTTACTGATGTTTTGATAACATTGTGTAGTTACTGAGTTCTTTATGCTCGAATTGTAACAAAACGACTTTCATAATGTAGATATTTTTTTGGATATTGTCACTGCTACTAGTTGTTGGATTTGCCTGTGTAATGATTATGGATATTGAATTCAACATCAATGTATATTTTCGTGACCTTTTAAAATTTTCAAGTTCACATATTGTAGATTGAAGTTGTTGTTATTGTTATATTCATGTTTTACTAATTCAAACGTGACGACATTGAAATCGTTTCGGGAGCACATAACGACTTTCACATCGTTTCAATAGAAAAAACTGACTTATTCAACCATAACGACATTGAAATCGTTCCTAAAGCACATAACGACTTTCATATCGTTTCAATATAAAAACTACACTATTTTTCTGATTCAACCGTAACGACTTTGAAATCATTTCTGAAGCACATAACGACTTTCATATCGTTTTAATAGAAAAAACTGACTTATTCAACCATAACGATATTGAAATCGTTCCTGAAGCACATAACGACTTCCATATCTTTACAGTATGAAAACTACACTGTTTTTCTTATTCGACCGTAACGACATTGAAATCGTTCCCGAAGAACATAATGACTTCCATATCGTTTCAATAGAAAAATGACCTATTCAACCATAACGACATTGAAATCGTTCCTGAGCACATAATGACTTCCATATCGTTACAGTATAAAAACTACACTATTTTTCTTATTCAACCGTAATGACATTGAAATCGTTTCCGAAACACATAACGACTACCATATCGTTTTAATAGAAAAAACTGACCTATTCAACCATAACGACATTGAAATCGTTCTTGCAGCAAATAACGACTTCCATATCATTACAGTATAAAAACTACACTGTTTTTCTTATTCAATTGTAACGACATTGAAATCGTTCTCGAAGCATATAACGACTTCCATATCATTTCAATAGAAAAAACTGGCATATTCAGCAATAACGAAATTGAAGTCGTTCCTGAAGCGCATAACGACTTCCATATCGTTACAGTATAAAAACTACACCGTTTTTCTTATTCAACCGTAATGACTTTGAAATCGTTCCTGAAGCACATAACGACTTTCATATCGTTTTAATATAAAAACTACACTATTTTTCTAATTAAACCGTAATGACTTTGAAATCGTTCTTGGAGTACATAACGACTTTCATATCATTTCAATAGAAAAAATTGACTTATTCAACCATAACGACATTGAAATCGTTCTTGAAGCACATAACGACTTTCATATCATTATAGTGTAAATAATAGGGAAAACGACATTTATATCGTTTCTTTACATAAAAAACGATAAGTATATCGTTATGACTAATAAGGACGACTCGGCATCCACGATCATTCTACATACCTCCGACATATGTATGATGACCGAAACTAGTCCAATGTGGTAGACAACAACGACATAGATATCGTTTCTTTTCATAGAAAACTATAATTATATCGTTCTCACTAAAATCAATGATTCGACTGTCAACAGTCACTCGTCATGTCTTCAACATACGTAGGACAATCGAAAGAGTCATCAAGTGGGTTGATCCCACTCAAATGGTTTAGAAAGAGCGAACGAAAATACTTTGAGTGATAACACAAATGTTCTCGTAGTTTGAGTGAGAATAGTTCGAAGATTGTATATATGTCGGATGCATGTCGGGTGATTGTGGATAATCGAATCGTCGTTTTTAGAAGAAACGATATAATTATCGCTTTTTATGAAAAGAAACGATATCTATGTCGTTGTTGTCTATCATTTCTTCTCATATACAATGATTCGATTGTCCACAATCACCCGACATGCACCCGACATATATACGACCTTCGAACTATTCTCACCAGAAGAAAGTATCTTCGTTCGCTCTTTCTAAACCATTCGAGTGGCATCAACCCACTTGATGACCTCTTTCGATCGTCCTACGTATGTTGAAGGCATGACGAGTGGCTGTTGACAGTCGAATCGTTGATTTTAGCGAGAACGATATAATTATAGTTTCTATGAAAATGAAAGATATCTATGTCGTTGTTGTCTACCACATTGTACTAGTTTCGGTCATCATACATATGTCAGAGGTATATCGAATGATCGTGGATGCCGAGGCTTCCTTATTAGTCATAACGATATACTTATCGTTTTCTATGTAAAGAAACGATATAAATATCGTTTTCCTTATTATTTACGTTGTAACGATATGGAAGTCGTCATGTGTTTCGGGAACAATTTACATGTCGTTATAGTTGAATCAATCAGTTTTTCTATTGAAACGATATGGAAGTCGTTATGTACTTCATGAACGATTTCAATGTCGTTATGGTTGAATAAGTCATTTTTTTCTATTGAAACGATATGAAAGTCGTTATGTGCTTGGGGAACAATTTCAATGTCGTTATGAAACAATCAGTAAAGCAGTGGAGTTTTTCTATTGAAATGATATGGAAGTCGTTATGTGCTTCAGGAACGATTTTAATGTCGTTATGGTTGAATAAGTAGTTTTTTTACACTGTAACGATATGAAAGTCGTTATGTGCTTTAGGAACGATATCAAAGTCGTTATGGTTGAATCAGAAAACAGTTTAGTTTTTATATTGAAATGATATGGAAGTCGTTATGTGATTCAGGAAGGATTTCAATGTCGTTATGGTTGAATATGTCAGTTTTTTCTATTGAAACGATATGGAAGTCGTTATGTGCTTCGGAAACGATTTCAATGTCGTTATGAAACAATCAGTAAAGTAGTGAAATTTTTTCTATTAAAATGAAATGGAAGTCATTCTGTGTTTCAGGAACGATTTCAATGTCGTTATGGTTGAATCAGTCAGTTTTTTCTATTGAAATAATATGAAAGTCGTTTTATGCTTTAAAAACGATTTCAATATAGTTACGGTTGGACAGCAAAACATGAATATGCATAATATCAACAACTTAAACATATACAATTTGTGAACTTGGAGGTTTTAAAAGGCCATGAAAATATACATTGATGTTGAATTCAATATCCATAATCATTACAAAGGCAAATCCAACAACTAGTAGTTAGGCGAAACATAATCTAAGGCTCGAACTCCCATGCCAACAACTCTACAGCCAATTTCTTCCGCCATATTGATACGTAATCCTGTCGAATTTTATGTATATCTATATTCAATTGGATAACATACTGACATCCATACCATATCCACGGTGGACACCATAACTGTAATTCAATATAAAAATTTCATCAAATTTCAAACATCGCACAGTACAAATAACGATATCTAAGTCGTTATGTATTGTAGAAAATGACATGTAAGTCGTTATGTACAGAAGAAAACCAAATGTATGTTTAACAGTAGAACAATGAAAAGAATAGCCAAACATGTATTTGTCAACTTACATTTCTTTCCAATTACTGCAAATAATGGGTAATGAGAAAATGTTGGGAAGTGGCCCATTTCAAAACTCTAATTCAATGTTAAAATTAATTCTAAATCATTGTTTACAAATGAATATCATAAACATATATACAACAAACATGAAGAAATATTTTTTAAAAATGGATGAAGAAACATAAATGTCTAATTTAAAGTAATTTGTCATACTGTGAAAAAAGATACAGCAACTTAAAATGATTTTAAATTGAAGAGAAGTGATGAAGAATGAGTACAACTTAATGGTCTAGGTCCCCATTTACATAGACAAAATAAAGTAAGAGAATAAGATTCTCAATTAGCCCAAATTCCTTATTATGAGATTTTTAGTTTC
Organism: Osmanthus fragrans; assembly: GCA_019395295.1. Taxonomy (NCBI): domain Eukaryota; kingdom Viridiplantae; phylum Streptophyta; class Magnoliopsida; order Lamiales; family Oleaceae; genus Osmanthus; species Osmanthus fragrans. The sequence goes on from CM033361.1 coordinate 14,851,274, forward strand.
AAAGAGCATGTTTGGCTAAGCTAGAGAAGTGTCCTTGCAGTAAGATTACAGTAAATAAGTTTTCAAGATAAGTAAACTTTTTTAGCATCAAAGTCGCAAATAATTTGCTTATTTTGACACTAAGGTAGTTACTTCTCCAAACCCTCAACACCACCACCCCCACCCCAACAAAGAAAATAATTGTATGTAAAAATACAAATAAGAAAAAATGAATAAAGAGGATTCATCTAGGACAGAAGAGCCTCCGAGCATACTTCCTCTTGATGATCCGTGCTTTTTACAATTATTACCATTATTCTCTTTTTGAGATAGAATCCAAAATAATGGTTTAACATTTTACGAAACCAAATTATATTCTCAACATTTAATAGGATTCCACAAATGCAACAAATTTCTATCCTGCCTCAATGTGGAATTAAATAACCAAATTATATCCAACTGTCACAATATGTTTGCATAAATGACTTCCAGTTAACAAGAAAAAAGAAAAATCGACTTTTCTTTAACAAAACAACATGAACCCGAGTACCAAAGAAATGTTTATGAAGTAGAAAAATCAAAACCAGCAAACCTGATATTAATGTAAGATTTGGTTACCCATTTCAACCAAATTAGTGTTCAAGGGAATGACAATAGATTTTTGGGTTTTAGAAGGAAAGAAGATGATGATAAGAAAATGAGAAGAATAATTGCAGGGGTGGTTGAATGTAGAAGAAATGATGCCAAAATTGAATTAGGGTTAAAGGAAAATTGAAAGGGGAAATAATGTTTTATGTCTTTTTACATATAAATATATTTTAGTAATTTACAGATTGTATTTTCCTTTTCTTTATATCTCTAGGCTATCTAGCCAAAAAAGATAGTTGTTGGTCTTTTTAAATCAATGTTTAGTTTGACTAGACCTATTAAATAAAAGCCCCATAAAACATGCCAGAACTCTGTCCTTAGAAGTTTATTTTAGAAGTTATATACCTTTTTAATCTTTTTGTTTTATGTGGTCAAGTGGAAGTGTCTTATAATGATTTATTTTCACACCTCACATCAAACACACAATATTAAAGTTTACATGATGACCAATACATTTGGAGTTTGATGCATCATACAAATAAATAATGTAAAACTAATGTGAAATGTATAACTGTGTTTATTTTTAGAAGAAACCTAAGAATCTGACGACCCTAACAGCCTTCCCTCATGGTTTATACGTTATTATCTATTAGGAACCAAGCTTTAAAAAGGGCAGAATGATATAATAAACTGAATTTTATTAATGAGAAGAACAAACTACAGCAAGAAAGAAAATAACAGAGCCTTTTGAGAGGGCTCTACTCTCCTCTACCCTCTACTACTCTCTAAAAGTTGCCTGCCTATCCTTTCCTATCTACATATATTTATAGATTTCCTAATTGATTTATTTTCCCCCACTTGCTCTTTTAACAAAATGCAGTTATTCCTTCATTCCAACTGATTCTCCATCCTTCTTGATTCGTCTAGAATAGGTTAAATGGATGGAAGGCCTAACAGTACCCCAGGGTTTCAAAGAAACTTTGTCCTCAAGGTTGAAATCAGGGAAATGTTGTGTAATGGATTTCACGGTTTCCCAAGAGGCTTCAGCACATGTAGACCCTTCCATTGTATCAATGGCTTTTGCTATCCAGTTGGTCAACTCCAATGTTTTACAAACGGGCATCGACCTAGAAAATGAAAAGGGTCAAGGGTCAAAAGGTTGAATCAGGGTTGAACCGGGGTCGACCCGTATGACAAATTAAATAAATAAATACACAGATAAATTATATTGTATCATAACTATAATAGATTTTTAATTTTAAATATATATATATATATATTTATTATATTTACTATAGTAATTTGTTTTATAACATCAAAAACTAACAATTAATATGTCCAAAATAATTCACTTTGTCCAAATTGATATTGTTTGTGATTATAATATTGTTGAGGTTATGATTTTTAATGAAAATAATAAAGTAAACTAGCAAACACTTAGAATTGACAATTGACAAGTATCCCACATTGAAAGATCACTAAAACATTGGAATAGGAGTATCCTTTAAAAACTAGTATCCCACATTGAAAGATCACTAAAACATTGCAAGAGGAGTTTCCTTTAAAAAGGAGCTAAATGAGCATTACTTGGATAAAAAAATTTGACTTGGGCCTCTAGTATAATAGGTGAGCATATCAAGATAGTTAAAATATTTTTTTGAAAAAATAAATAAATCATATTACTCGGAAAAACTGTGACCGATTTTCCGGTTCAAGGTTGAATCGGCTGAGTTAATGGTTTTTTGGCCGGTTTCCTATCATTTGGTTAATATATGAAGATTGGACCGGATTTGAGGTCGGTTCCTGGTTTTCCCGGTTGAACCGGCCAATCTGATCCGATTTTTAAAACATTGGTCAACTCACGTAGCTCTAACACTTGGTCTGGATTCACAATCCACTCCCACTTGGCATCCAAATGGGCACTTGGTCTGGATTCACAATCCACTCTAACGAATGGGGTGGCACATGGAGACAAGTCCCTGCAGCTCCCCATTGATTTTCTCAGCTGTGATACATGTAAAATTGGGTGGATCGTGACTGTAGCTTATGCCACTGGTTCCCAGGAGGCTTCAAAGTTTGGCAACCTCTTATATTTATTGTGATGCCCGATTGGATTTTTCTCCTGCCACTTATGGTATAATTGTTTTCCTTGCAACATTGCCATCATTGCACTGGAAAGCAGTTTGAAGGAAATCTGTATTTTAGATGGTAGTATTGAACTTGATCGTGTAATGTGACACTTTTGTTGTCACTTAACCATTGTTTTTGTTTGTCATTTGGTTACATATTTTTTGGTTTGGTCTAACTTATGTAATGATAGAAAGTTAGGCTAGCTTTGTACCTACTTTATGCTAAGTACAAATGTCAAGTATTATCTAGTATAGTAGGTAGTATGATTGTTGTTAAAAAACACTTTTGTATTGTATCTAATTTTGGCTATATATTCAGCCTTGATAAATCATTGAAAGTAGAATGAAATCATTGAATTTTCTTCTCCTCTTGTTTGTTTAAGCTTTTTTTTTTGTGATATCCGATTAGAAGAGAGCAAAACCGGTAAGTATAGTGATATACGGTTAACTCCAGTGAAATTCGGTATTCAAACTAGAGTGAAATCTGGTATTCAAACTATAGTGAAATCCGGTAAGCTCACCAATACAGTAAGCAAAGATCAAATACGGTAAGTGAACTGAAAACCGGTATTCTCATATTCGATAAGTTCAAGTTTCTGTTTCTTTTTTATCCTCTTTGAATTAAATGTCCAACAGGTAGATTGTGGTTCTTGGAGAGATTAGAAACCAATCTATCCTTAAGGATTGAAGAGATATGGGTCATGTTCTTGTTATAAACCAGAAGCTGGGCTATTGTAAAATGGGCCGGGACATTTACTTCGAATTTGATTCACTTTAAAGAGAATTGGGTTGTAATTAAACACAGCCCCTTTACAGTGGATTGATCCCATTCTAATTTAGGTCTGTTTGAGGGTAACCTGTTTATCCTCCACCTTAAGTGCCAACTCCATTGCCTGGCCCAATCTATGCTCAAGCATCGGTTCTTCTTCTCGGCAAATTTCAGATTGCATGCTATTGATGAAAATCCTCTTTAGCTGATCTAAAAAGTTAAGCCCCTGTAGCATCGAAATCTCAACATCCCCTGAACCTTCCAGCCATTTTCCTCTGTCTGCTGTTCTGTGATCAGTCCTGTGTGCATTCCTTTGGACCTGCCCTTCCGTGAGGTTCACAGAGCCATCTTCATTGACCTTTCTGCTCAGTACCGCTTTACGATTAATGAGGGCTGCCACAGCCTTCTGGGTATCCTCCATTGATTGCAGAATTTTGGCCATAATTTGGGTGATGTTTTCCACGGATTTCTCTACCACTGACAAGCTCTGAATTTTGGACTTTACTTCTTCTAACTTTTCCATGGCTTCCACCCTGCTTTCTCTCTTCTTCTCGGCCATCCGATCGAACATGCTCTGATACCATTTTGTTAGGAACCAAGCTGTAAAAAGAGCAGAATGATATAATAAGCTGAATTTTATTTATGAGAAGAACAAACAACAGCAAGAAAGAAAATAAGTCTTTTGAAAGGGCTCTACTCTCTTCTACCCACTATTACTCACTAAAATTGCCTGCCTATCCTTTCTCTCTACATCTATTTGTAGACTTCATAACTGATTTATTTCCCCCCACTTGCTCTTGTAACTGAATGTAGTTATTCCTTCATTCCAGCGGATTCTCCATCCTTCTTGATTCTTCTAGAATAGGTTAAATGGATGAGAGGCCTAACAATTATCAATTGATTTCTTGACTCCTATGTATCGTTCTGAGATAATTCCTAGACATTGCATAATAACTTGTTTGTCCCTGCACTAGGTCTACACAATGGGGAAGTTTTATCCAACGAAGTCAACTGCTTGTAACAAATTCATCAGCCTTGAGAAATTCAGAAGTCACGACACTGGAGGATCTTTTACATTTGATATCAGATAAGCGCAAACTTACATCTCATTGTTGTCAAAAAAATTCATTGCAAGATTTTCATGATATACTACAATCCACGTCTCTGAATGGTTCTGCTGGTCTCTGTCTTGGAGTTAGTCGTTCTGCTCTTTGGCTTCCTCTTGATTTGCTCCTAGAAGATGCAATGGATGGTTATCAAGTTAATGCAACTAGTTCAATTGAAATGATTGCTCGTGAAGTGATTTTCTATCATAAACCTCAACAAAAGTCGATACATGTACTTGTTTTAGTGCTTGCATAATGTAAGTTTTAATTTTACTTTTGCAGGTTTAGTTAAGACTCGTCAAGCAATTAACTCCACTTCTTGGTAGGAAATCATTTACGACTTTGGATGGCTGCTCTACATCTTGTTCAAAGGGTTAGAACTTATAACTTAGCTTGGATAATTACATTTTGGGTACTTGTTTAATTTATCTTAAAAATCTTTTTCTTTGGATTTTTAAACACTTAGGAAATCTTATATGGTGAATGTGGTGTCATGCGAAGGAACTGGTGTACATGGACTGAACTTTCGGAGAAAAATGATTTTGATTACCGTAGTACATGCTTGTGTTAAAGGTTTTGTACCTCAAAGCCAAACCAAACTTCTTCATAAGCAATCTAGATAAATTGCAGCATGCAAATAAGGGAATCCCTTTAAATTTCGGTAGAACAACATGCTTGTCTTTATGTGAAAGCATAACTCTTAACTTTTAATTCTTTTTTTATAACTCTCAAGTCTTTTTCCTTTTTTCCCCTTGCAATCATTATATTTACTGGTGACAGATAATCGACATCTGGACTGCAGGAAAGGGATCCTATTGAGGGACCGGCGTCCTGCCTAGATACTCAAATGTGCACATTGTTGTTGTAAGTGTTATGCCCTAGGTTCAATCAAATTTGAGCATAAGCACTTTTAATATATGTTTAATACATTTATTTTGGCAAGATCTATTATGATATTAAATAATAGAGTCCGTAAATTCAAGTCTCGATGATTTGTTAATAACAAGGAGTTGTGATTGTGAGACAAAAATTACATGTGATTGAATCTTAAATCATACGTGGTCATAAGTAATAACGAGATACGGATATCGTTATTACGGATAGACTATCACGTGTAACATTCCTTACTTGTGAAGTAAGTAGCCGATCTTACAAGTTAAAGTGTAGTGACACTTAAATGAACGTTTGAATGTTTTGTTATAAAACAAAACATTGGAGACCCGCTGGGAGATTCCACGTGGATAACTATCTGAGTGTCAGTGGTTAATCTCTAACGTTTGGTAGTGGAATGGTCCTTCGACTTGAAGTCATCATAGTGCCTTATATGAGGACAGTCATACTTTGGTGATGTTGGATGTTGCTTTGCCAAGGGCCGCTAATACAACATCGTCCGGGTATGTCAAGAATCATATGAAGGTTGTGAGTGATCAATAAATGATTTGTCACTCTTAGATAGTAAGAGATTATGATCTACATTTCATCCAGTTAAGTTGATAACGAAATCCTTGGCCAAAGTGTACTCATAAGTCGAAAATGAGTTTTCGACTTACATTGACTTAATGAGTGGAATGAAATATATGATCGATAATTGAGAATGACACATATCCATATCTTGTAATTGATCGGTACATATTGACAAATGGATTATAGTTTCATCGTAAACGAACGAGTTTGATTTTCTCATACACGTGACATTTTCCGTCACATGTATTGCCTTGACACATTGCTAGATGTCAATTTGGGACGACGGATGTGAATTAGTGATAAATCAAAAGAGTGTTTTGTTTTATCGATTTTGATTAAATCAAAATAATAATTCACGTTATTAGGCACCGTGATTGGGAACCTAAATGATTACACACAAAAGGAGAACTAGAAGAATGAGATTTAACAATTAATTAAATGACAAGCGTTGGATAATTGATTAATTGGGTTTCTTATTAATAAGCTCGAATTAATTAATTGGATTAATTAATTCATGGACCGGATTTAATTAATTGGATTAATTGAATATTGGACCGAGTTAAGTTTAACAAACGGGCCAAGCCCGTTTGAATTTATATAAATAAGCTGCTACGGTTTGAAAACAGTTGATGGATTTTCATTATTCTTGCTAGCACAAGAAAAGTAAAACCCTAGTTCACTCTCGATCTTGTTCCCTGTGTGGATTCCATTGGAGGCTGAACAATTGGATAGTTTTGGGAGGCAGATCAGGATTGCTGGAACTACATGAATATCAAAAGAGTTTGAAGATCTAAATAAATGTATAATTTCTATCACAGTTTCTATCTAAATACAAAGCAGATCCTTGGTGAGAATTGAAATTTGTTTAATTTTCCCCTGTGCATGTTAAGTAAATTCCCAACAGTTGTCTATCACTACTCTCGTAATTTTGGATCCTGTTGAGGAAGATGGAAGTTTAACAACTAATGAGATTGAAGGTGGTATGGGCATCAAAATTCAAGCATCCAGGACGCATCATATGGATATATTTTTAAGTATACAGAATTTAAGTGAATATCGAAGCTTGCTAACTCCTCCAAAATCAGTCATAGACACGACATATCAGGCCGCTGCAAAAGCATTGATGTTCATATCAGGCATCAATGCTGGCAGTGCATACTTTGAGTGCATTAGCATGCCATATATGCCAATGAATTTCTGCAAGTGGTATTTCTAACTTACTGAAGATTAAATCCGCCATTTAGGTCTTCAATTTAGGAGGATCCAAGAGGAATCCCCCAAACTTGAACTATTGTTTGCCCTCAAACAAGATGGTGACTTAACTCTAAACAAAACATGGTTTAACAACCTGCAGTGTCTCATAATTAGAATTTAGTAATAACATAGTGAACAATATCAACAGTGCAAAATCAAATCAACCTCAACTTATCATATGCAACCTGACGTGTGTGTGTATATACTCATGCAAACATGTTCAGTTTCTGATAGATTCAAATCCCGACCTGCAGTAGTCAAATTTTTCCTTTCTTCACTCGAGAGAAACACACCCCCACACTTATTCTTTTACTCACTTATCTCGGGGTGTGTTCTATACTTGAGATTTGGTTAACTTAAATTGTCACCCTCTCTTAGTTTGGATAGGACTCGCAATTACAAGTTTACACTTCAACAAACAGAGATTCTCCTATTTCTTTGATTGTTTCAACTTCTAAGACTAAACTAAGTTACTTGCCTTACATCAAAGGTACAATTTCATGGGGCACTTTTCTTACTCTATTCTTTTTCTTTGTTTCAACACATTCTCATTTGCTTTCTATATAACCCATGTATCAAGTTTTAGGTCGATGACTCTCAAATCAGTTGATTTTAGGGCACCAGGTTTGTATTCACCCTTACAGACTTACTTGCTCAAGTTATAAATGCTCGAGAAATGTGTTTTCCTCTTTTCTTTTGACTCTTTCCCTCTTGCTTTTATATGACCCCTGTAGTGAGCTTTAGGCGATGACTCCCAAATCAGTTGATTTTAGGGCACCATGTTTGTATTCACCCTTACAGGCTTACTTGCTCAAGTCATAAAGGCTTGAAAAGAGTGTTTTCCTCACAAAAATTTATGCAAACCCCTATTTTTTTAGACACTTAGTTTTAAGAACCAACCCCTGATTTCAGACTTTCGCCTCATTTTTGTCTCATTAGTCTATACAATCCACACAACTCAGTTTTCATACATGGAATCCCTACTCATCTCAACGTTCCCTTGCAATAACTAATCTGTCTCCAAACCACTAAAACAATGGAATATCTTTAAGCATAGCAGAGGCATTTCAGGTGTAACTTATCATGTTCGAATCTCCTATAAAAATTGAACCCAATTATCACTTTACATGCCAAACATGAGTCTCGTGCGCAAGATATGTCAAGTATCACATAAATAAGCATTGGCTAATCTAGACACACAATTTCCACTATCTATAGTTCATACCTATTCCAATATCCACATCATTGTCGACAAGGCTATTAAACTCACACAAACACACAAATTGAACTAACTAAACAAATTGTCAAAAGCGAATTTTTTTTAATAACACACAAAACCAGTAAACACACAAACAAACCAGGCTAATATCGATGAACAACGAATAGATAATGCATAATTCAATACAAGTATTGAATCCTTAAGCTTGTTCTACAAATTAGACCACCCCCAAACTTATACAAAACATTGCCCCCAATGTGTAAAGTCTAAGATTGAATACAGAATTTGAAGGGCAAAGGTTATACAAAACAAAACATGGGAGGTTAATAAAGACTCCCCTGATCAATATAGTGGTGGTGGTGAAGACGGTGGGAAGAAGCTCGGGCCCGCTGCATCATCTGCCCGTGGTGGAGGTGGTAGATGAGCCAGAATCTCTTGAAGTAAAGTGGACTGCTCCCGCACCTCTGTAGCTATCGTGTCAGTGCGTAGCTGGAGAGTGTCCATCCGACCTGAGTATAAACTGAGTCGGTCACTCACCTCCTCGACAGCCCTCCTAGATGCAATGGCCTCTTTATGTGAGCTCGCCGCAAAAGCGTGTGCGGTGTCCATTCACTCACTCACTCTATGCATTTCTGTGCTCATAGCACTAAATGCCTGCTGGAGGCTCTGTATGTCCCGGCTTGACCCTGTCATCGTGGCAAACATCTGCCTCAAAAGCTGTGTGTCGACCTCGCTGGGTGGTGGTGGATGTGGTGCTACAGCTTGAGGCATATCAGCATCCTCAGGTGCCTCCTCATCATGGACAACCTGCTGCTGTTGTCTCTGTGCCTCAGCCAATCGTGCTTGTCACGCCGCCCGAGCTCGCTTCTGAGCCTCCCATGCAGTAAGCTTGATGAATGGGCTCGGCTTCTCCGGAAGCTCCTCAGATGGGATGGTAACACCGCTTGCTCTATCTGCCACTAATCAGACTCGAAAATATCAAGGAGCAACGACGATCTGTCCATGTACCCAATGTGTGTATCTGATTATAAATGTATGTGGCCAGATCGATTTTGTTCCCCCTAACCAAATGATATATAAAATCGGCCGTGGGATCTGTAAAGGTGGTGCGGTGAGAATTCGACTCAATGTTGTGGCACATGAATAGCCATAGAATGGCTATGGACGGTGTGAGCTCATTCTAGTGCCAAACAGGAGTCTGTAATGGCCATGCATTCGCCCGTCCTAATAATACCTCTGCTACTTCGGGCCAGTAGAAATTCAATGGGATAGGGACCATATTGTCCTAGGTGAGCTGATAATACTGGTGAATCACCTATGGGAAAAACATAATCCACTGTCCCCTTACCCATGCTTGATGGAGATGTGTAGAGCCCGGTGTATCAATATCGTTGTTGAAGTTCGCATAGAACTCCCGGGCGAGGCCTTCATAAATCGGGTGTGGCATTTCTATCAATTTTTCCCATCCACAGTTCTGAACCAAGGTTGCTAGCTCAATAGCAGGGAAATCTGAGAGCCTTATCGGTCTCTCGGGAATGATAGCCCAATGGCTTATGATGTCGGAGTATCGAGTAGAGGTCTCAGAATTGAGAAATCTCTTGAAACCTGTCTTGGACTCCCGTGCACCGGAGGTGGAGCCAACATTTTCTTTCCCTTTGGATGTTCTCTTTGACGGCATCCTGCGAAAATCAAATGCGATGAAAATATAGTAGATATGGAATGATAAGCACATAGACCCCCCAAACTTGTTTCAAAGCGCGTATGTAGGTAAAAAATGCACATGGTGTCAAAAGTGAGATTATAATGCCATAATTTGTGAGAATGCGTGAAAAAAGTGGGTTGCATTATTAAAATACGTCAACATTTAGCTTAGAACCCAAACAGAAGTGTAATGTATGCATTTCTCAAAATTTCACCCACGCTCGACCAAGGACTTTCATCTATAGGCACCGTCGAGAAAAATTGAATTTTTTCCGAGTATCGCTCGGGCATATGAAAGTAAGCAATCTATTCTAGCACATATCTAAAATGCAGTTCATTTGGATGTCATATGGGTATAGAAACATATGGGCAAAGTAGGTGACATAAGTGACGCGAACCTAGGCACGGTGTGACATGACCGAGCCACAGACACTAAAATGTACAACAACGCATATGTATGAACACATAAGGTATAACAAGTGATGTTTAACCCATGTTGAACCGAAGTTGTCAAATTTCCAAAAATAATGCATGTTCGACCAGGCATGTTCGACCCCGGACACCGTCAAGAAAAGTAGAAATTTTCCCGAGCACCATCTGGGCATATGAAAGTATGCAATGTGTGCTACAACATATCAAAATTTTGGAGCATTCGGATGTCGTTTGGATGTAGAACTCAGTGGCCGAAGTTGGTGACGTGAAATGTGAAACCTAGTCATGATTGTGCCTAAGTGTTGCAAATGTTGTGTTTGTGTGATAATTGCCCTAATTTCTCATAATACGACACACAAGAAACATTACATTATTTGTGTAATTAGCCCCCATTGCAAAAAATCTCGAAAATGGATCAAAGTTGTCACTGTGACAATATATCAAGCATGTGGGATGCACATAAGTTCTTCAACATTCTTTGAAGATATAAATAAAGATTCAAAGCCCAAATTGTATATGGAACAACCACACATTAATCCAACATCTACCTATTTCCAATCTCCTTCTACGAATCCCACCAAACCGCAATAAAAGTAAAAGGGGAAGCCAACTTACCTTGAATTCGCGAGAGATATGGAGAGAGATTGTGTGCTTGGCCTCGTGTGTATGTATATACGTGTGATGATGCCCACGTTTTAGGAAGAGATTGATGATATGGGATGAAAACCTAGGGGAGTGGTGTTCTGGAGCGACTTCTGGTGCGGGAAGGATCGAGAAATACCGTAACTGAGGTTTGGATGTCTAGGTTTTGTGTTTAAAAACGACCCCCCATTTTTTTAAAATTTTTACACCATGCGGCCGCATGGTGCAAATCCATGCGACCGCATGGAACAAAAGTTCGAGCCAAGGAATGCTTCTGGTTAACCCATGTGACTGCATGAGATTTATACCATGCGACCGCATGGACTACCAGAAGTCCAAAATTTGCCTGTTTTCGATTTTTTCAGCTCTCGATACATCTCGATACTAAAAACCTCGTTTTCCGTGTCTAACAAGTTTAATAGGGTATGATGAGTGTATACAACATGAAAAAATTTTAAAATGCACTCAAACCCTCGAAAACTTGCATTTGGTCAATTTTCCTCAAAATTTCAACTTTTTACCAATAATACCCCTCGATCGTCCAATGTCCCTAAAATTTATCAAAACTCATTTTAAACGACGTGAGGTGTGTGTACTCCATAAAATCATTTTCTAAACCACTTTTTAAACATGAAATCACTTGTTAGTTTAGGAGATATACTGAAAAACTCGTTTTTGCCGAAATGCGTGATTTTGATCACAAATCTCCCAAACATGATTTTTATTCCTCGGGAAGCGTGCAAAATATATTTAGAACTTGTGTGAACCATGCAAAGATATTTTGTGAACTACCTAGGTGATCAATGACCTAAAAGCTACCAAAATGCAAAAATATGAAAAAAAATCCTGAGTTAATGCATAAAGCATAATACATAAAAGGGAAGAAATATTGGGTTGCCTCCCAACAAGCGCTAGTTTATAGTCGATAGCTCGACTTTACCGTATGGTTGTCATTCCGATGGCTTGAAGTGGATGGTGGATTTGTCCTTGGAGGTATCATCGCTCCAATAATGCTTCAATCTATGTCCATTGACCTTGAAGGTCCCATTGCTTTCATGAGTTATTTCCACAGTCCCGTGTGGAAAAACCTGTGTAATTGTATATGGACCAGACCATCTTGACCTCAACTTTCCTGGGAACAACTTGAGTCTAGAATTGTAAAGTAACACCTGGTTCCCAATTTCGAACTTCCGTCATTGAATATGCAAATCATGCCATTTTTTGGTTCGTTCCTTACACAGTTTGGCATTCTCATAAGCTTCCAGAGGAAACTCATCCATTTCATTCAGTTGAAGAACCTCTTTTCACCGGCTGCCTCCAAATCAGAATTCAGACTTTTGACTGCCCAATAGGCACGATGCTCCAGTTCAACTGGTAAATGACATGCCTTCCCAAAAATCAAGCGATGGGGAGACATTTCCATCGGTGTTTTGAAGGCAGTTTTGTAGGCCCATAAGGCGTCGTCAAGCTTTTTAGACCAATCTTTTATAGATGGATTCACTGTGACTTCAAGTATTCTCTTTAGTTTCCGATTAGATACTTCAACCTACCTACTGGTCCGAGGATGGTAAGGTGTGGCTATGCGGTGTCGAACGCCATACTTCGCTAGTAGTCCCTCAAAGTGACGATTGCAGAAGTGTTTGCCACCATCACTTATGATAGCTCGAGGTGTACCATACCATGTGAAAATATACTTCTTCAAGAATCCAATCACCACCTTAGCATCGTTGGTTGGTAATGCTATTGCTTCTAACCATTTGGACACATAATCCACTGTAACCAAAATGTATTGATTGGAGAACGAAGGCGGGAATGGTCCCATGAAGTCAATCCCCCACACATCAAACAATTCAACCTCAAGAATGCTATTAAGAAGCATCTCATTCCTCCTCGAGATATTTTCGATTTTTTGGCACCTATCACACCTTTTCACAAACACGAAGGTGTCTCGAAACAATGAAGGCTAGTAGAACCCGGATTGCAAGACCTTAGCTGCTGTCTTCGATGCTCCAAAATGCCCCGCATAGGCTGAGGAGTGACACTGCTCTAAAATTCTGGATACTTCTTCCTCAGGAACATACCACCTAATGATTTGATCTGTCCCTCTCCTGTAGAGAATGAGATCCTCCCAAAAGTAGTACTTCAATTCAGCGAAAAATTTCTTCCTTTGGTGATGTGAATAATCTGGTGGAGTGATGGATCTTGTTAGATAGTTTACTATGTCTGCATACCACGGTGTCTCTACCACACAAAAAATCTGCTCATCAGGAAAAACCTCGTTGATATCCACAGATTCTGTTTGCTTGCTGGGTTCAAGTCTGGATAAGTGGTCGGCTACCACATTTTCACTCCCCTTCTTATCTCTGATCTCCAAATCAAACTCTTGCAGCAGTAGGACCCAACAAATGAGTCTTGCCTTGGCGTCCTTCTTCGTCATCAGATACTTGATGGCAGCGTGATCTGTGTAGACTATAACCTTCAACCTTACAAGATATGATCGAAATTTGTTGAAAGCATAGACTACAGCCAAAAGCTCATTCTCTGTAGTGGCATAATTAAGTTGAGCATCATTCAACATCTTGCTGGCATAATAGATCACATGAAATACTTTATTCTGCCGTTGTCCCAATACAACCCCGACTGAATGATCACCGGCGTCAGACATCAGCTCAAACGGCAAGTCCCAATCTGGAGAGATGATCATAGGTGCTGAAATCAATTTCTCCTTCAAAACATTGAACGCTGTCAAACATTCATCTGTGAATTCGAATGTAGCATCTTTCAACAACAAGCTGCACAGTGGTTTTATGATTTTTGAGAAATCTGTTATGAATCTCCTGTAGAAATCGGCATGCCCAAGGAACCTACAAACACTCTTTACTGAGGTTGGTGGTGGTAGCTTCTCAATTACCTAAATCTTTGCTCTATCCACCTCAATCCCATTTACTGATATCCGGTGTCCCAACACTATGCCTTCTTGTACCATGAAGTGACATTTTTCCCAATTCAACACCAATCTTGTTTCTACACATCGCTGTAGGACTAAACTCAAATGCTCCAGACAATAATCAAACAAGGAGCCAAATACTGAGAAGTCATCCATGAATACCTTGATGAACTTCTCAAGCATGTCAGAGAAGATAGCCATCATGCAACGCTGAAATGTGGCAGGTGCGTTACATAAACCAAAAGGCATCCTACGGTAGGCAAATGTACCATAGGGACATGTGAAAGTAGTCTTCTCTTGATCTTCTGGTGCCACTGGAATCTGATTATACCCCGAGTATTCATCCAGAAAATAGTAGTGAGAGTGTCCTACTAGTCTTTCCAACATCTGATCAATGAATGGAAGTGGAAAGTGATCCTTCCGAGTAGCATCATTGAGTTTGCGATAATCGATGCAAACTCTCCATCCAGTTATCGTTCTAGTCGGAATTAGCTCATTATTTTCATTCTTCACCACCGTGATACCTCATTTTTTGGGTACAACCTGTACTGGACTGATCCATGTGCTGTCTGGGATTGGGTAAATGATACCTGCATCAAATAACTTCAACACCTCAGCTCTTACCACTTCTTTTATGTTTGGATTCAATCGTCGCTGACCATCAACCGTTGGTTTAAAGTTCTCCTCCATGAGTATTTTATGCATGCAGTATGAAGGATTAAGACCCTTTATGTTTGCTATAGACCACCCAATGGCTGTTTTATTGTCCCTTAGCACTCGAAGTAATCTCTCCTCTTCTACCTTACTGATAGAATTTGACACAATCACTGGGAGTGTCGAAGACTCACCCAGATAGGTATATCGAAGGTGAGATGGCAGCTGCTTGAGTTCTAACATAGGAGGCTGCTGAATAGATGGTTTTGCTGTTGTTGTTCCAAGTCCCAGTTTCTCGAAGTAGTGTTTGCGCACGTATGGTGGATTGCGCTGCTTTTCTCAGTAAGCATCATCGTTTTATGTTCTTCCAGCTTGCGTTTGTTAGAGAGTATGTCTTTGAGAAACTTTGCATAGCTAGGCATCTGGACAAGTGCATCAGCAAATGGAATATTGATGTGAAGTTTCTTGAAGAACTCAAGAAACTTGCCGTATTGCTTATCCAACTTGTGCTTCTTCAACCTTTGAGGAAACGGAATAGGAGGCTCATAAGGATTGACAGGAGCGGTTACCGTAACTCGTGGTGTATCTGAACTCTTCTTTGTACTTTCTTTTGGTGTATGTTCAGTCTATTCTACTTGCTCCTCATCTGAAGTGAGTATTGTTTCCTTATTAGTGACCGACCTTTTGACATGAATCTCCGGTAGTTGTACCCCACTCTGGTTGTTATTGTCTTCGTATGTTCCCTTGGATTGACTTCTGTGTTTCTAGGTAGAGTTTCTGGTGCCCTGTTTGTCATAGCAAGTTCCATCTGCCCCATTTGAATCTCCAGATTTTTAATTGCAGAATTTTGTTCTTGGAGAGGCTTCTGTCTTCTTCATAAATTGATTGTTGGATTCCATGTACTGATGAGTTGTTTCTATGAATTTTCCAAACACTTCTTCCAACTGTGGCTTCTTCTCCTACTACTGAAATTGACCCTGTGGTCTGTTCTGGTTCTGATTTTGATTTTGATTTTGATTACTCCACGAAACATTTTGGTGCTTTTTCCACCCCGGATTATATGTCTCAGAATTCGGGTTGTTCTACTGGCGTTGACCCCATTGCACATAATCCACATGCTCTACCTCATGTGTAAGAATTGGATAGTTTGAAGTAGTGTGATCAGCTCCACACTTCCCATAACTTGGTTTCTTGACAGTTGCTGCATTGGCGGTCTGTGACATGCTTTCAACCTTATGGAATAGTGAATCAATTTTCGCTGACAATGCTGAAATAGTATCCACCTTGAACAAACCCGGTGCCTTCTTCTAAACTGCTCGTTCTGAAGACCACATGGCTGAAGTAGTAGCCACAGTCTTGAATAGCTTCAGTGCATCATCAACTGTCCTAGTATACACCGACCCATTAGATGAAGAATCTATATTGCTTTTGAAAGACGGAAGCAGTCCCGCGTAGAAGTATTAGACCTGGAGTCCCTTGCTGATACCGTGATGTGGACACTTCCGAAGCATGTTCTTGAACCTGTTCCAAGCCTCATCAAATGATTCATAATCTTCTTAATGGAAAATAGAGATATCATGCTTCAGTTTTGCAATCTTGGCTGGTGGAAAGAACTTGGTACAGAACTTTTGAGCAAGATCATTCCATGTGGTGATACTAGCAATCGGTTGAGAATCCAGCCATTCAAGTGCTTTATCACGCAATGTGTGTGGAAATAGCCTCAACCAGATGGCGTCATCTGAGATACCCTGATATTTGAAGTGTTGACACATCTCCAAGAATCTACAGACGTGTGTATGTGGGTTTTCCTCAGCTCTCCCATAAAACTGATGCCCATTCTAAAACAAGTGTATGACGTTGGTCTTCAGTTGGAAGTTTTGTTGCCCAAATGGTGGATATACGATGTTGAACTGGCTCTGAATGATCTGGGGAATCATGAAATCCCCTACAAGCATGTTTCCTTCGTCCACAGCTTCCTCCTCGTTAGCCGGAATTACTGAATTTTGTCGTTCGTTAGCCATTTGCTGTTGTTGTGCTATTCTAACTTCTCTTTGCAATTGGTGAAAAGTACGCTCGATTTTTGGATCAGCTGGAATCAAGTCCCCTCCAGTCGATCTTAGCATGCAAATCTGAAATAGCAAAAATTGTCCAAAAATAAGCAAAAGTCGAAATAACGAAGTTTAACAAGTTATCTAACTAAACTAAAATCAAAATAAAAGAAAAAGTTCGAATTAGTGTCTAAATAACTAAATTAAACTAAAACTCAATCCCCAGCAACGACGCCAAAAACTTGTTCACGAAAATACCGTTCGATTTAAAACCACCGCAAGTGTATGATTCGTTACAAGTAATAAAGTGGACTTTTAGAGTCCGGATTGTCGATCCCACAGAGATTGAGTAGTTTAATGCTAATTAACTCGACCTTAACCGAAACTAGATGAGTTTTTGATTTGTTTTTATACTAAATGCTAACCGAACTAAATTATGAAAACTACAATGGATGATTTGGTTAAACAAAATGTAAATTATACTAGAATGCAATATGAAAGACGAATGCAAATTGATTTAGTTGATAAGAGAAAAACGCACTAGGATCACGAATCCCCATGCAACAATCCATTTAAATCTTAATTTTATAATTTGACAACACGATTAAATATTGAAGAATCAATGTTCCTATTGAATTTAACAATCTCTTTCGAGTAATGCTAAACCTATTCTATCATGCGATCCGACTATATTTCTATGACGAATACAAACATAAAAGAACGCATTAACTTTTATGAACACTTAAAAATTCACATAGAGCATAGCGGTATATTTTTGTCCCCTATCGGACCCCATGATAATTTATAATACGTCGAATTTATTTCCCTTCTTTCGAATGCATAAAATAGATCACCACATTCATATAATTAACGTGCACACAATAATCATATGGAATAAATACGTATAAATCATTCAAACATCCAAAAATGTGTTTTAATGTCAAAAATATAAAATTAAAGATTAAAATATCATGTTACAAGGTTCATCGATCTCCCAATACAAGAAAAACTAGCCTAACATGCTAAATAAAGAAAAAAACAAAAGAATAAATGAAGAAACGTCATCACCCGAGTAGATATCCAATTAATTCCTTGAAGTGCTTGATTAATCTTCGCGTTATTCTTTGCGTTCTTGCTCTCCAATGTCAAAATAATCTCTAAAAGTGCGTAGCCCCCTTTTTCTGTCTAGTCTAGGGTTAAAAAGTCGTCAAATATTGGTTTCCATAAGAGTTTAAGTTCAAAACGGAAACCAGAATTTTTCTCGCGAAAATATACCATGGGTCGCATGGTTCAAATGCTATGGGTTAAGCTGCGTTCTGGGGAAGTCATGCGACCACATGGATTATTGCACCATGCGGTCGCATGGTACAATCAACTTCCAACTTGTGTCGTTTTGGTCCCCGAATTCCGTTCTTTCTCATTTTGACTTTTTTTTCTTTATTCTCTTTCCTCTAACACTCTTTGATTTCGTCAATCTCGTACTTAGTTCATTTTCGTTCTTGATTTGGGTTTTGAGTCAACTTTCGAATAATTACATCTTAGTTCTTGAACTTCGGCTTTCTTCCGTTATGGTCATTTCTTGCTCGTTTTCACCCACTTATCGTTATTTCCATCGATATAGTCCTGTAAACACAATTTACATAGAATTAAGCCATATTTCAACATAATTACAATCAATTGTCCATGTTTTGTGATCTAAATAAGTGCGTAAAACGCACTTATCAAATGCTATCAATTTCTTATCTTGATGTTTGAAATTGATTTCATGAGTGTCTCTATCCTGAACAAGCATCCATGAAAATTACTTTTTTTCGCCCTGGATTTGTAAATTTGATTTTTGTGGTTGCTTATCAATGTTTCCAGTTCGATTATGTAAGTTTTATGCTTTAAGTTTAATCAACTTTGGGCATAAACACTTTTGATATATGTTTAATTCATTTATTTTGGCAAAATCTATTATGATATTAAATAATAGAGTATGTCAAATCTCGGTAATTTGTTAATCACAAAGAGTTGTGATTGTGAGATACAAATTACATATGATTGAATCTTAAATTATCAGTAGTCGTAAGTAATAACGAGATACGAATATTGTTATTACGGATAGACCATCACGTGTGACATTTCTTACTTGTGAAGTAAGTAGCTGATCTCACAAGTTAAAGTGCTGTGACACTTAAATGAACACATGAATGTTTTGTTATAGAACAAAACATTGGAGATCTGCTGCGGAGATTCCACATGGATAACTATCTGAGTGTCAGTTGTTAATATCTAACATTCGGTAGTACAATTGGTCCTCCGACTTGAGGTCATCATAGTACCTTATATGAGGACAGTCATACTTTGGTGATATTAGATGTTGCTCTGCCAAGGACCGTTAATACGATATCGTTCGGGTATGTCAAGAATCATATGAAGGTTGTGAATGATCAATAGAGGATTTGTCACTCTTACATAGTAAGAGATTATGTTCTACATTTCATCCTATTAAGTTGACGATGAAATCTTTGGCCAATGTGTACTTATAAGTCGAAAAAGAGTTTTCGACTTACATTGACTTAATAGTGGAATGAAAGATATGATCGATAATTGAGATTGATACTTATCCATATCTCGTAATTGATCGGATCATATTGACGAAGAGATTATAGTTTCATGAGAAAGAAACAAGTTTGGTTTTGTCATACCACGTGACATTTTTCGTCACATGTATTGCTCTGACACATTGTTAGATGTCAATCTGGGACGACAGATATGAATTAGTGATAAATCAAAAGGGTGTTTTGGTTTATCGAATTTGATTAGATCAAAATAATAATTCACGTTGTTAGACATCGTGATTGAGAACCTAATGGGTCATACATAAAAAGAGAATTAGAAGAATGAGAACTACAAATTAATTAATTGACAAGCGTTGGATAATTAATTAATTATGTTGCTTATTAATAGACATGAATTAATTAATTTGTGGACAATATTTAATTAATTGAATTAATTAAATGTTGGACCAAGTTAAGTTTAATGGATGTGCCAAACCCGTTTGTCCTTATATAAATAAGCTGTTAGAGTTTGTAATATGAAGTGTTTTTTTTTTTATCTTCAAAATGTGTTTTGAAAAGACAAAAAATGGATACGGATCAGATCTGGCGGCTGGGACGGTGACGACAGTCACCGGTTGTTGCAGCACAATGCGCTGTTGAGGCAGTCTCCTGCGGCGTCGATGACAAGGAAAGGAAAAAAAAATTAGATTTTTTGTAAAACGGGGAGAAGGGACGAAGGCGGGGGCCTCTAATGCTATTTGTGAAATTCTAGGCTCCCGCATGTAATTAAGTTTTATGATTGTTTTGAAATTTTAAATAAAGGACCTGTCATATAATTTATATAATTAAAGGGTCTGTTAATAATTTTAAAGCAAGGGGTCATTTGGAAATTTTCAAAAGGGTTTTTTGATTTTGAATTCTTAAAAGTTTTTAAAATTGTATTTTTAAACGGGTTTGGCCCACTTTTTAACTTTGACCCAAAAATTAAAATTAACGATTTTTATATATTTGTTAAAATTAGATTTTGACTTAAATATTTAAGTTCGACCCAAAATGAATTTTATTTTATTTAGGAGTTTTATTCTAAATTAAAATATAAATTCATTTTCAATTAGAGTGGACTATAATTTTGTGTTTAATTAAAATTTGATTCTAATTAAATTATTCACCCTAATATATTCTTGAAATTAGAGTTAAACTCTAATTTAATATATAATTAGAATTTGATTTTAATTGAATAGTTTTGCCCTATAATTGTGGAATTAGAATTTGACTTCAATTCGTTGTTTAATTAAAATTTGATTTTAATTAAATAAACCAACTAATTAAATTAATTGATTAATATGATTAATTAATTAATTAATTAATTACTTCGATCCATTTGTCTAAATAGTTTAGACGACCTTAATTGCTAGATTTTTGAAACATGTTTGCATATAATATTAGATATTATATAAGAAACATTTATATGATAAATGTTTATTAGTGGATGATTATGAACTCGACCATGTGGATGTGATGAATGATTGATTTAATTCTTGTTGTTTTATTGGTCTGCGAGTTATTAATCATTTTGGACATCCGAGTCCGTTATTATTGTTATTATTTTGGGGCCTGCAAGCTTATAATTGTTTTAGACTTGCGAGTCCAATTTTATTTAGGCCTGCATGCCAACTAGTATAAGATACATGTTGTAGCTGGACTAATTGATGACGCAAGAAGATGAGGAAACCATGGAGATGACACATTGATATTGATTTAATGCAATACCCCATAGGAATTGACCAACTAGTCTTCCTTTTGCCCTAGGAAAACTAGAATATTAAGTTAATATTATTATTCGCCTTCCATCATTATAGTGAAAAACGAGAGTCCTAAATCGTCTCAACTTATTGAGTACACTTAAGGCTGGTCTATTAGGGATATGTTTGACACTATGAAATATTCGATATTTCTGAATGATGAGTGTGACTTAACTAAAATTTATCTTTTGTTGAGTACACTCAAGGAGATAAATCTTAGAGGCATGTTAAGCTAGCACATAAGATGTGTGAAGACAAGGAGTTGTCAGCTTAATGATTTGAGAGTTGTATGGAGATACAATTGATAACATTATCTACCCAAATATTTTATTAAAGCTTGTTGAGTACACTCAAGGTCTTGATATAACAAATGAGATCCCAACCCACTGGGAGTCAAATATGGCTTCCATAAATTTATGCGAGAGGGTCATAAATTTGAGTTAAATAGTGGGAGCACAATTAATTTGATAAAAGACCACGTTGGAAATTTGGACATCTTGCGCAACTCTTTCCCATTTTCTAGTAAAAGAAAATTTGGACATCCTGCTTAATGACACGATTCGCATTTGTCAAATGGTTCAAAATCAGTTAACCCCAACAATCCATCTCTATGTAACTTGGAAATGCATTTCTCATTTATGTGACCTAGTCTGCAATGCTAGAGAATATATTATCTAGATCATCACTTTTTATGCCTTTTATTTTCTATACTCATAATAGATGACTCAGTATCAAGAATATAAATTCCATTTTTAATATGCTACCATTATAGAAGATCTCATAATTATAAAATGAACAACGATTGCTCTTAACATTAATTGAAAAATCATTCATGTCCAAACATGAAATAGAAATAATGTTTTTAGAAATGGTGGGAACAAAATAACAATTTTCTAATTCTAATACTAAGGCCGAAGGCAATGGTAAGAAGTATGTTCCCACAACTAATGCAACAACTCTTGCTTCATTCTCCACGCGAAGGTCAACTTCTCTTTTCCGCAGTGGTCTACTTTTCTTTAATCCCTACATATTTATACAATTATGAGACCCACATCCAATATCTAATACCCAATAAGCTAATGAAATAGACATGTTAAACTTGATAACAATAATACCTGAAGTAGAAGCTTCAGAAGACTTCTTTCCCTTAAAGCTTGCGAGGTAAGCTTTGTAGTTCATCTTCCAATGATATTTCACTCCGCAGTGATAGCACGGGTCATCAGACATGGAATTGTCCTTGTTCACGTTGACTATTTTGTTACTACCCTAAGCCTTCTTGAATGTTTTCTTAAAACTTCCTTTAGTTTTCCTCTTAGTGCCATTGGAAGATTGAATGTCTAAGACATGCCCAGTATTAGCTTTGAAATTGGGCTCGACAGTCTTAAGCATATTCAGCAACTCAGGGAGTGTGCATTCGATCTTATTCATGTTAAAGTTCACAACAAATTGTGAATAACTCTCTGGTAGAGATTGTAGAATCAAGTCAATACTTAATTCGTGGTCCATTATGAAATCCAATTGACTCAATTTCTCAATAAAGCCAATCATTTTCAACACATGAGCACTGACTGAAGATCCCTCTACCATTTTGCACCGATACAATTTCTTGAAAGTCTCATATCTTTCCACATGTGATTGTTCATTATACAACTCATTGAGACAAAAAACCATAGTGTAAGCATTCATATCCTCAAGTTTCTTTTGCAATTCAGGTGACATAACTACAAGCATCACACATGCAACAATATTATCGTTATCACCGTGTTTGTTGTAAGCAACCACCTCTTCCTCAGTCAAGTTTTCAGCAAATGTCTCTCGAAAGGGCTATCCAAGGATATAACAAATTGTCTCATGCCTGAAAATAATTCTCAGATTGTGATTCCAATCAAGAAGACTTGGTTGGTTGTTGGCATCTGGTGTGCCTCTTAAATACATATGGTTACTAATGATTCAACAAATATTAATGACGAAAAGTAAAAGAATAATATATAAGATGTATCAATTAATTTAACATGGTCTTTTATGAAATTAATTATACTCGAACTGTTTAACTCAAATTTATTACCCTCTCGCATAAATTTATGGAATCCATACTTGACTCCCAGTGGGTTGATATCCCATTTGTATACTAAAAATCTGAGTGTACTCAACATGCCTTAATAAAACATTTGGATAGATACTATTATCAATTGTATCTCCATACAAGTCCCATATCATTAAATTGACAACTCTTTGTCTTCACACATCTTATGTGTTAGCTTAACATGCCTCTAAATTTTATCTCCTTGAGTGTACTCAACAAAAGATAAATTTTAGTCAAGTCAAACTCATCATTCGGAAATATCTAATATTTCATAGTGTCAAACATATCCCTAATAGACCAACCTTGAGTGTACTCAACAAGTTGAGATCGATTTAGGACTCTCATTTTATACTATAATGATGGAAGACAAACAACAAAACTGATTTAGTGACTAATTCTATCTAACCTTCCCAATCCAAAGGAAAGACTAGCGGGTCAATTCCTAGGGGATATTGCGTCTTCAATTAGTCTAGCAACAACATGTATCCTTAACTAGTTAGCACGCATGTCTAAGTGAAATTGGACTAGTAGACCCATAATAATAATAATAACAATAACGGACTTGCATGTCTAAACCAATTAATAGCTCGCGAGCCATAAAACAACAAGAATTAAAACAACAATTCAACACATCCACATGGTCGAGTCCATAATCATCCATTAAATAGACATTTATCATGTAAATGTTTTTCTTCATAATATCTAACATTATATGCAGACATGTTTCAAGAATCTAGCAATTAGGATCGCCTAAATTATTTAGACAAATAGATCGAAATAATTAATCATATTAATCAATTAATTTAATTAGCGATTTTATTTGACTAAAATCAAATTTTGATTAAATACCGAATTAGAGTCAAACTCTAATTCCAGAATTATAGGGCAAAACTATTTAATTAAAATCCAATTTTAATTAAATTTTACAGTAGCGTGAAACTCTAATTTCAAAACTTAAAGCGGTTAGATTTAATTAAAATCTAATTTTAATTAAATAGTAAAATTAAAGTCAAACTCTAATTTCAAGATATCAAGGCGAACTTATTTAATTAAAATCCAATTTTAATTAAATACAAAATTAGAGTTCAACTCTAATTCCAAGAAATTTTTTAGGGTGAGACAATTTAATTAAAATAAAATTCCAATTAAATGTCAAATTAGAATCCAATTCCAATTTCAAGAACATATTAGGGTGAATTATTTAATTATACTAAATTGGAGTCAAACTCTAATTTAAATTGAATTAACATTTTAATTTAGGACAAAACTCCTAAATAAAATAAAATTCGACCTAGCGTCAAAGTTTAATATTTAAGTTAAAATCTAATTTTAACGAAAATATAAAAGTCGTCAATTTTAAATAAAATTTTAATTGGGTCAAAAATAAAATATAGGTCAAACCAATATTAAAACCTTTTTCAAAACAAATTGCATTGTGACCAAACTTAAAATTATAATCCAGACCAACCATATTCGAAATTTGCAAGCAGGCCCTTCATTTAAAAATTTTAAAAATGACCCTTTTCCTTTAATTGCATGTGGGGGCCTGTAATTACACTAATTACAACCGAAGCCCCAAACTCCACCTTCACCGAAACTGAAAATTGAATTTTTTTTTCTTTGCGAGCCCCGTTGGCCACGTCACCAGCTGCGGTGGGAACCATCGTGTCAAGCGGCGCTGCAGATCTAGGAGCAGCACGCTTCTACACTACCTTTTCGCGTGGTGGTGCGATGGCTTCCGCCACCCTGATTTTTTTATCTAAAAATTATTTTCTTTTCAAAAACAAATTTTTGAAGTTAAAATATAATTTTCCAAATTGCTTTATTCAAGAAATAATATAACAATCAACTTTTGATTGTTTCAATATGTTAAACAATTTCTAATAAGCAAAAGTAGGCTCTGATACCACTAGTTTTGAAAATTTACTTAATCATGCATAGCAGAATATAAACAAAATTTCAATCTCACAAAATGATCTGCTTTGTATTTAGATAGAAATTGTGATAAAAATTGTACATTTCTTGAATTTTGCAAATTCCGTTGATATTCTTTTTGTTCCAACAATCTTGATCTATCACTCACAACTGTCTAATTGTCCAACTTCCAATGAAATTCACACAGAGAACAAAATTGAGAGAGAACTAGGGTTTACTTTTCTTGTGCTAGTAAGAATAATGAAAATCTATACAGTTTTCAAACCCTAACAACTTATTTATATAAACCCAAACGGGCATGACCCGTTTTACAACTTAATTCGGCCCAATGCTTAATTAATCTAATTAATTAAATCTGGACCATGAACTAATTAATCAAATTATCTAATTCGAGTCCATTAATAAACAGTCAAATTAATTAATTATCTCACACTTGTCAATTAATTAATTGGTAAATCTCATTTTTCTAGTTCTTCATTCGTATGTGACCCATTAGGTTCCCAATCACAATGCCTAACGGCATAAATTATTATTTTGTTCTAATCAAAATTGATAAATAAAAACAACCCTTTTGATTTATCACTAATTCACATTCGTCATCCGAGATTGACATCTAGCAATGTGTCAAAGTAATACATGTGATGAAAAATGTCATGTGGTATGACAAAATCAAATTTTTTCATTTATCGTGAAACTATAATCTTTTCGTCAATATGATCCAATCAATTACTAGATATGGATATGTGTCAATCTCAATTATCGATTATATCTTTTATTCCACTATTAAGTCAATGTAAGTCGAAAACTCCTTTTCGACTCATGGGTACATCTTGGCCAAAGATTTCGTTATTAATTTAACTGGATGAAATATAGATTATAACATTTTACTATTTAAGAGTGACGAATCCTTTATTAGTTATTCACAACTTTAATACGATTCTTGACATACACGAATGATACTGTATTAGTTGCCCTTTGCAGATAAACATCCAACATCACCAAAGTATTTCAGTCTTCATATAAGGCACTATGAGTACCTCATGTCAAAATACTAATTCCACTACCGAACGTTAGAGATTAACCACCGATACTCAGATAGTTATCCATGTGGAATTTATTCAGCAGGTCTCCAATATTTTGTTCTATAACAAAACATTTACATGTTCATTTAAGTGTCACCACACTTTAGCTTGTAAGATCAGCTATTTACTTCACAAGTAAGAAATATCACACGTGATGGTCTATCCATAATAACGTATTTGTATATCGTTGTTACTTACGATTATAGATTAATTAAGATTCAATCATACATAATTTTTATTTCACAATCACAACTCTTTGTAATTAACAAATTACTAAATACTCGGTCATTTCTCATTCAAGAAAGAGAGGGAAAAAGGTTATTGTATGGGTTGTACGCGTAATAAAAAACCAAGTACTCAAATTTTCATTCAATGTCGTGTCTCTCACACATCCAATATACTTTATAATTTGATTTGAATGTTGGAGTGTACAAGATCGTTTCATCCATTGGAACTAAGTTTTGTACAGTCTAACGTGATTGTTTTAGTGTGCAAATAACATTACACTTGAATGAGAGGGTGTTGAAATCTACTGACAGCTGGATATCGTTGGATCTAAAGGTCAACATAGATAACAAGAAGGTGTTAACTCTGCTTGACATGGACTATAGCCACATATTGATTATCTTTTGCTTGTGGTTACTAGATTCATGCATGAAGCAAATTTAAATCCATCAAAGTGAAAATCCTACAAGACAAGATTATCACTATCAAGACAATAGGCATACATTGATTATCTTTTGCTTGTGATTACTAGATTCATGCACGAAGCAAATTCAAAGCCGGTAAAGAGAAAATCGTACAAGACAAGATTATCATTATCAATTGTCATGAGATTATGAAAAAAACTTTAGCATACATTATTTTGTTACTTCAACAAGACAATTATATATGAGTCAAAGCCATATTTTTCATTGAATATTGACCCACGATGTGCCCATAGGACAAACTAATAATAGGGACGTGACCCAAGAAATATTCTTGGCCACACTTAACCAACCAAATGGAGGATTCTGCTTGCATGAACTGCACCCATCCCTCCTCCTCACCCAACACACCCGATCGACTAAAAACCTGTGCCATTGCAATCCATACTTACACATAATCCTATTTTTTAGAACGAGCTAAGGTCGTAGGAACTATTTGAGGAGAAGAAATACTAATTGTGGTTTATAATCGAGATCAATTCTATGAGAATCGGGAATATAATGGCACTTTTGTAAAAGTTGATTACTATGAGTGCTACGATAAATTTGATTGAGAGGTTCAGTTGACTGTCATGTAGCACTTTCCCAGGAATTGGTATTTTCTTACAATTATTCTACTTGTCAATGTCTTTGATCTCTATTTATTTCTTGCAGACAAAACATCTTAATACCTTTGACCAAGGGTTTTGCTTGGCTTATACTATAGGAAAGGACAGAGAAACTTAACCCTAGGTCCACACATTATTACTTTTGTAGTAAGGTGATCCTTATCTATTTATCCGAGACATTTAAATTTGAAATTAACCCTTCATTTTTATTGCACTAATAGTAAGTGCTATCTCTTGCAGTATTCACTCAATCGATCACCAATTCTTAATCATAGCTCAATTACTCTTCTAAGTTGGAGAATTGATCATCAACATTCAACAATAGACTTCCAAGAAACGATAGCGACCTTTTTTGTTTCCTATTGTCTCTTTATAGAGAATTGAACTCTCTTTGTTACAACATATAATTACTATTACATGGTTTTGCATTAGCTTGATGTTTCATATAACAGTCCCCATAGAATACCGTGTGTCTAGAAGGGTAGGGTTTGGTCAATACTTGTTGATGGCTATAAAATTTGTACACGAATGGTTCAATTAGTGAGCATAGATAGCATTTCGAAATCCCCTGGGTTTTCATCAATTTGTTGTTAAAATGTCAAGTTTTAATAATAAGGCCATTATACCTTTGTTTTCAACGAAAGTAAAAAATAACTAATAGAATAAGCAAAACACGAAAAAGGAAGAGAAAGAAAAGAAGAAAAAGAATCCTGCGATGAGATGGAGTGGGTTAATAAGCCAAAACCCAAGTGGGGTTGGCTGGACAAGAGTGGGCTAGACGCTATTTGTCCTTTGGCTTAGGCGTGAAGAGGTCATATTCGACTTCTCTGTGTACTTTCTGCAATCTAACAAGATATCGTTGAACATCAAAATTGCCAGAACAAGGATAAAGTACAAATTTGAAAACAACTGGACCAAAATGCACGACCGAGACATCTTGGTCGGACTTGCTATAAATGTGAATTTGCAACTATTTTTAAATAGACCAATGTCAATGTCTTTGATCTTTAATTTGTTTTTATTACAAGAAACAATAAGTGATATTTGATCCATGATTCAATCGTTTAGCTTAATATTTTCTATCGAATTCAAAACTCGTCATGTCCTCTTTTTTTTTTTTTTATCTCTCAAGCCCCACAAAAACCTCATCTCTCTGAAACTCGATACCTCTTTTGACTCTACAATCTATATTCATGACTACTCAAAGTTATCTAGAACCAACTATTATCATATTCTATCACTCTCAAATTCTAGCATTTTTAATATGGTAAAATTCTGTTCACACACATTTACAATTAACTAATTCAAAATTCTCATCCAGTCACCTATGATTATACGTCCAAATTAATTAAAAATGTGCATATCAAGATTGCACACTAAATAAAACTTTCCGTCCTTTAAATTAATTTAGGCGACAAAGTTATATGCCACTATCATTATATAATTCAGTCCCCAGTCGATTTTGTCAATTGATTTGTTAACTATCTCGTCTATAAAATTTTAAATAGTTAGAGATGAAACAAATTTATGTATTTATAATATTTTTAACACATACATTATTTGTGTGTGTGTGTGTCTATGTATGTATGTGTGTATATATATATATATATATATATATATATATATATATATATATATATATATATATCAAATATCGAACACGTCCACAACTTTTTATTATTGAGTAATATTCGGACTTGGACTCACTCTTTCGTCTACTCCGATCCCATGTTAACCACATGTTTAAAACCTGGCGATAATGTGATTAAACTAAAATAAGTAATTTTAAGTTGAGGATCCCAAAGAATGTATGAATGATAAATTAATAGTAGTTATAGGTCCAAAATGTGTGAATTTTTTATATCCCAAGTGATTAAAATATAAATACCACTCCGAGTTGAGAATCGAAGATTCCCATAATAGGTAAGAAAAAACTTTCCTTTCACAATCGGTAATGCCCAGTTAAGTCCCCCCCAAAAAAAAATTTAATACAAAAATATTGATTTGACCTTTAATTTGCGAATTGGCTAATTAGCACAAACGTCCCTATCTTTGAAGGATATTGTGGATATTGTCGTTACCTTTCATTTCTTGGTATTTATGTTCCTACCTTTAACATTTAGTGCGTCGAACGTCGTTTTCATTATTTTTTTGACGATTTTACCCTCCATTCAATTGAAACAAAAAGAAAAGAAAAGAAAAACAATAGAACAAATTGAAATTATAAGCCCAAACGTTTTAAAAAGAGAAAATAATGCACCAAAGTTTGGCCCCAAAAAAAAACAGCCACCATCAATTTGGCCAAAGTTTGGTGATTGCCCATGGGTGGAATAGCTATGCCATGAAGAGAGGATGCTAGCCCAGGTGGTCCTTGATCATGGGGACCACCACTGTCGCCGGAATATAGGTATTCCGGTCGCGAACACGCCGTTTCGAAAAATAGCTGCATATTTTGATTTTCTGTGTTATATGATGTAATTGGAACATGAATGGATGTGTCTAGGTGAGCTCAAGGGACTTGTGGAGTGTAATTAACATGAACATCCATGGATTGGGTCGAAATTGGAAGAAAACGCGAAATTTGGTAAAAAAAAAGCCATCGTCGCCCAAATTGGTGATGACCCATGGGTTGAATAGTTGTGCCATGAAGAGAATATGCTATCTCAGGTGGTCCGCGATCATGGGGACCACCACTGTCGTCGGAATTTGGGTTTTCCGACCGCGAACACGCTATTTCGAAAAATAGCTGCAGATTTTGATTTTCTGTGTTATTTGCTATAATTGGAACGTGAATGAATGTGTCTAGGTGAGCTTGAGGGACCTGTAGAGTGTAATTAACATGGGCATCCATGGATTGGGTCAAAATTGGAAGAAAATCGTGCGACGATGACTGTTTTTTGGCTAAATTTTGGTTCAATTTTGTTGTTTTTTGGGGCTAAATTTGTGTAGGTATGTTAGGGATTGATGAGAAGATGGTGCTGGTGCAAAAATTCGATGGCCATGGTGGCCTGAAAATGGTCGACAGGCGGTGGTGGGGTGAGGGTGAGTTTTGAGAAGAAGGTGAATTTTAGTGGGTTATTTGCACTTTTTAAAACGTTTGGGCCTATAGTTGCAATTTGTTCTATTATTATTATTAATTTTTTTTTTGCTTTTTGTTTCAATTGAATGGAGGGTAAAAATGTCAATAATAGTGAAAATGACGTTTGGCGCATGAAATATTGAAGGTAGGGGCATAAATGCCAAGAAATGAAAGGTAGAGACGGTATTCACAATACCCTCCAAAGATAGGGAAGTTTTGTACTAATTAGCCTTTGCGAATTTGTTAAGCAGTTGTTTGTCTGTCATTATTTCAAAACATTTTTTTTGTCAAATTCATTTTCAACCATGCATTCTCACAATAAAATATTTTACACATAAATTCAATAATTTTTCTTACTCTTTAAAGAATACATCCCCCCAAAAATCATTAGTTCAAATTTTATTTTGATTGAATAATTGTAACAAATGGGGCCAAGTGAATATCAATTCTATACTTAAGAACAAAAGATGTCTTGTTATCTTGTGTGGCTAGCTAGGTCGGTCCAAAGGCCTTCGCATGAGTGCGTGCATATATCTATCTATCTATCTATCTATATATATATATATATATATATATATATATATATATAAAAAGATTGTCGTAGTACGTGTATTATTATAATATTATAGTTGGAATATAGACTAAAACAACATATTCTCATGGTTGGGTCCTACCAATACAATTGTTTGTGGCTTTTGTCCCATTTTCATGATTCCCTTGTAATTTTTCCTTGTAGACCCCTTGGCAAAGAATAATAATTTGGTACCTCAAAATATATTCAAATGGTAGGTATCAATGTAGTTACACGTCAAACGTCTGGAAGGGCATATTCATCTTATATGTGGTTGTCACTCGTTGTCCGTACAAGTACTATGAGTTCTTTGATGAGTGATATTCATAATATATACAATGAAACTTGAATGAAATGGAGAAGATTAAAAGTATGATAATTTGGGTTGGCTTGTGAGTAGTTTATAAGATGACTATGATAAAAGTAGGTATTCAAAGAACTTGAGAAGATAAGTCCATGTTTGGCTCATATTTGTGAACTTTTTATAAATATTCAAATTCACTTTTTTATCTACACATTCGAGTGTTCCACAAATACTATCCACGTATTCATCACATTTCTATTTATTTATAATTTAAACCATTTATAAACACTTTCACACATGCTTTTAAAAACATCATACAAAATTAAGAAATAGTTAAATGTAAGGAGTTTGTCTCACACAAATTGAATGAGAGAATATGGTTTCTGCCGCCACGAAGTTCTCCTACATCGTTGGCTTCATGACCAACACGATTTATCACCCATCGATGCAATGATTTATCTCTACCAATTCCATTAGTAAGAGCACTTGTCAATGTAGTTGGCAATCTCATTATGTAATATCACTTTTGCCATTGGAACCACACAAATCTCATCTCGTAGTTGGACACTTAAATAAGTCTAATGCAGTAGAAAACACAGCGAACATAGAACACAATATCCAATCTCGTTAATTCGCTTAGAATATTGACATGGAATGATCAAATAGGGAGAATTTCACAAAATTTTGTATAATTAATCAAAAATAACAAATATGTTGAAACTATAACTCTTTTTTAAATAAAAATCACATGTCATAAATCCCAATAACTAAATGAAAAAGATAGTGTACTTGAGTTTTATTAATCCACAAGTGCACATATCATAAACAAATAATAAAGTGGATATGAGTTCAAGTATCGATCCCACGAGGAATAACTATTTAGTCTAATTCTCAATTAACCTAATTCTAACACTACTAGAAAATGCGGCTTCAGCGATGGAAAATTACCAACGGTCCATTTCCGTTTCTAACAGTGACAGATTACCAACGAATATGAATTTAATTAATTTAAATTAAAAGGACACGGTTTACCAACGGACATAACAACATATACTAGTTGTTGGTAGTTTTCCAAAGGTATTCCGTTGGTAAACTTGGAATAAAAAAAAATAAATATTCATAAAATTTTACCGATAGACTATTTCGTAGGTAAATTTGAAAATAAAAAACAAAAAATTGCTTAAAAATATATCAACGAAAATTTCCATTGGTGATTCCGTCGGTAATATTAGATCCGACCTGCCCCATCTGTAACTGTTTTGAGCCTAAAAATAAAATTCCAATTTATAGTTACCTTTCTTCATTCCCCCGAAACTCGACCTCACACCCTAGATACTTTTCTCCCTTCCCCCAAAATTGAACTCACAACTTGAAATTCATATAGATCGTGGTACAGCTTGAATCAAGGTTGAATCATACTCATAATTTTTTGCATTTCCATTTCACGGTAATATGATGAGTGATTTATAATTATTTGTCTGAAATCCTTTTTTTAAGTGATAAGTTTTTTTATTTCAAAATCTACTTCCATATGATGTAGTTTCTTAACAAACCTATTATAATTTGTTAATAATTTTTCTACATTTTTGTTATTATTTTTTCAATATTTGACAGTATCTTCAAATCGTAGTTCTTTTATGTTTATATTTTCTCTGTAATATGCAATTTGACTATAGTATACAACTGTACTTAAGCATCTAAAAAATTTATGGAAAAAATTTAGTTATTTTAGTCACATATTTTCTTTATTGTAGTGTACTGTTATATATATATATATTCTTGTTTCCTTTTTTTTTTTTTTTTTTGTAAATATAGATGTAACATTGTGGAACAACATGGAGGCTGAACGTTATTGGATGTTTGAACCAGCCGATAATGGTTTTCTTTCTGATATATTTATTAAAGAGGTTGAACAGTTTATCGAATTTTCATTTTCAAAACCAAGAGTTGGAGATAAAATCAAGTGCCCATGTTCTAAATGTGACAATAGGAGGTTTCTAGAAGGAGATGCTTTGAGATTTCATCTTTACAAAAATGGATTTAGAAGTGGTTCTACACAATGGATAGCACATGGTGAACCACTTGTTTATCATACATCAGATGTAAGTGAATCCTCATTTGCACAAGTAACAATGAACTATACCCATCAAAATATGGTAATGGATGCGATGGGCCCTGAAATGTTTAACGAATTTGTCAATCAAGACCAGTGTACTCTCGTGGAACACGTTCCAAATCAACAGGCTTTAAATTTCTTTAAACTCTTGGAAGAAGCCGACAAACCTATTTGGCCTGGATGCAGTAAGCATACCAAACTTTCGACAATGGCAAGACTCTTGAATTTGAAGTCTGAATTTAATATGCCTACAGCGTGTTATGATCACATGTTGTCCATAATTAACGCAAGGTGAAATTTCTCATCCTGTACATAGTGAGGCATGGAAGCACTTTGATCGAACTTATCCTCATTTTAGCCTTGATCCACAGAGTGTATGTCTTAGTTTATGAACAGATGGATTTAATCCTTTTACCATATATAATGTGCAGTACTCTTGTTGGCCAGTTATAATGACTGTGTACAATCTACCTCCTTGGATGTGCAAGAAACAAGATAACATGTTTTTGAGTATGTTTATCCCGTGACCAAAAAGTCCTGGAAAAAAACCTCGATGTTTCTTTGTGTCCTTTGATAGATGAACTAAAAATATTGTGGGATGAAGGTCCTGAAACACACGACATGCATAAAAAGCAGAATTTTCATATGAAAGCTGCGTAGATGTGGACAATTAGTGATTTTTTGGGATATGGTATGTGTCTGGATGGAGTACGCACGGTCCAAAGTCTTGTCCGTATTGTATGGGTCAAACAAAATCATTTACACTTAAAAATGGAGGAAAGACGTCATTTTTTGATTGCCATCATAGATTCTTGCCACCCAAACATGCCTTTAGAAAACAACGAGACAAGTTTTACATAGGTAGAGTAGAAAATGATGAGGCACTACATCAGCTAACTAGTGATGAGTTGTGAATTATAGTTGAGAACCTTTCAAATATTTCAAGAGGAAAATCTGGTAAGAAAAAAGACATAGAAGGTTTTGGTTGTAGCCATAATTGGCTGAAAAAAGCATATTTTGGGAGTTGCCTTATTGGCATATGAATCTCATCTGACACAATTTAGATGTGATGCATATAAAAAAGAATGTATTTGATAATATATTCAACACAGTCATGGATATAAAAAGAAAAACAAAAGATAATTTTAAGGCCAGAAAGGATTTAAAGCTTTATTGTAATCGTTCCCAGCTTCACATATATGAAGATGACAGAGGAAAATTGTATATGCCAAATGTTTCTTATAGCCTAACTAAGGAGCAGAAACGAGAAGTATGTACATGGATTAAAAAATTAAGAATGCCTGATGGTTATGCTTCTAACATTGCATGGTGCATCAAAGGTGATTGTGAGTTTTATGGAATGAAGAGTCATGATTGTCATATTTTTATGTAGAGATTGCTCCCAATTGCATTTAAAGATGTATTGCCTAAACCAATTTATGAAGTTTTAACTGAAGTTAGCTATTTCTTTAGAGATATATGCTCTACTATTTTGAGGGTGAAAGATATGAAACAGCTAGAGCAAAACATTGTTGTAACGTTGTGCAAGCTTGATTCAATGGAGCATCTGCCCATTCATTTAGCATATGAAGCTAAAGTTGGAGGTCCTGTTTAATATCGTTGGATGTATCCCTTTGAGAGGTACCAATACTTCACTTCTTACATTATCTTCTTCTAACATTAAATATGAAAATATGTTTTACTACTTAAAATACATGTTTCTACACTACTTGAAAAAGAAGGTGAAAAATCAAGCTCATATTGAAGCATCTATAGTAGAGGCATACCTTGTAGAGGAAACATCAACATTTTGCTCACTATATTTTGAGAAAAATATTGAAACAAGATTGAATCGTATACCATGGAATGATGACGTAGGGTTTTTGGATCCCAGAGGATGTCTATCAATTTTAAATACACCTGGACGACCACTTGGCACCCAACGTTCTAACTTTAGGTTAATGATAAATAAGGAATTCAAGGCAGCTTCAGTTTATGTTCTCTTGAATTGCGAAGAAGTCACCTTTTGTGGAGTAAGTAGTTCTAATTATACTATGTGTACCTTTACATGTTAATGGCACAAGTAGTTGCCTATATAGTTTCTCGTTATTGTATAGGGAGTTCGATAAACGTATGAGAATGGTTTATCCTGAAGTTTCTGAGACACAACTAGATCGTTTACATGACGAACATTTTTCTTTTTGGCTAAGAGAGTGTATGTAAGTAATGTTGTAACTAATATCTTTACTACTTTGACAAAGTATTTTCCAAATAGATGTTCTGCTGCTTCTGCAGGTCTTGGATGATAACAACATAGTTGATCCTCGTATAAAAGCTATGGCTTTAGGTCTATATTGTACAATGAGATATTACAATGGATACTTTGTAAACGGTTTTAAGTTTCATACTTTAGATTACGGGTAACATAAGACGACAATGAATAGCGGTGTTTGTGTATTAGGAAGCTGTCATAATGACTATGAATCTAATTACAATGGTTTGATAACTGAAATACTGGAACTTGAATATTTAGGAGAAGCTGGAAAAAAGCTAACTTTATTCAAATGTGACTGGTTTGACAATGACAGTGGGATTCGTGTGCAATTTGGTCTTGTCGAGATTAATCATAAAAAAAAACTAGTTACATATGATGTATTTATACTTGCTCATCAAGCTTAACAAGTATATTACACGAGTTTCCCTTCGAAGGCCAGAGATAGACTTGATTGGTGGGCGGTTGTGAAAATAAAAATAAGAAATATTACCAACATACAAAGAATCATATTAGAGAATGAAGAGTGTAATGTGTGGGTAGAACTTGCATTTCAAGAAGATCGACCACTTTCTAGTCAACAACTTAGTTGAGTAACTGTAGAGTTTGATCAACAAAATTTAGTGCAGGAAGATGTACCAGTTGTTGAAGAAAATGAGCAAGACGACTATAGTGATGATAATTTCACATATAGTTCAAGCGAAAGAGACACTCATTGAAGAAAATGCTGGCATTCAAGTAAATTTTCTATGCACATTATACTTCAAAGTTAATAATTCAATTATTACATCTAATTCCAGTAAGCACTAATTTATTTCAACTTTTGTTAGAATTTTAAGCAACATAATTCTGTAGTTGGTGTCTTCGTGATATGCTGGTATTAATTTTTTGTTAATTGCATAGAATTAGATCAATTGCTGGAATTTGAATCACAACAAGAAGCCAACCACTCGATTAACTGCTGGAAGAAATATTTCAAGTTTCGTTTGAATTTCATGCAACTGATGTGTAGTGCTTAATTCAAAATATCATTTGTCTGTATTTTGATTTTCTATTTCTTCGACTAGAGAAGAGATCTACTAATTCTGTTCATTTCATTATACTAATATGAGCTTCATTTGCTTACTTTTGAAGCTATTTTTAATAGAATGTTAATTGTGAATTCATATGTAATTACTTGTAAAAAGATTTATATGTTGTTTCTTAAATCTCCATTTAGCTACCTTCTTTTTGGTTTATATTTATCATAATATGAGGGGCTCGTTTTTAGGCTAGACTTCCTGTAGTCTAATTCAGTCAAAACTATTGAACTTGTTCATACAATAAGGCCAAAATTTATATTAAGGTTTGAAAAGAGAGTTTGATCTTTTCTTAACTGATAAAGCTTCTAAACTTAGGACAGACAAGCAACATGCATGTTTCACAAATCTTTAAAATGTTATAGGTTTTCTGTGTAAAAAATGTGTTCCAAAGTAAAACCAGTGATCCAGTTTCTGATATGTACAATCCTCCATCCAAATTGAATATCTTGTTTATATTTTTAGGCTAAAATGATGGTTTTCTCAAAGTCATATCTTACGTCAATTCTATTAAATATATGTAATGATTATTCTAAGTGATATTTTCCCAATTCAGTGGATTATTTTGGAATATTTTCTCAAACCAGTGAGAAAAGTGAACTTACCGTATTTGAATGAAAGTGAACTTACCATATTTGAAAATGAACGTACCGTATTTGAACTCAGCCTACCAGATTTACTATGGACTCAGCCTATCGGATTTTTTGTTTGATACGACAAAAATGGATTTTGAAGACAAAGAGGTGTGAAGATACACGTCTTCTATATATAGCCATACATACACACAATTTCAAAACTTGAAAAACTGATTATACTTAAGAAAACAAACGTTTTTCTTATTTCGTGAACAACAAAAAAACCAACAAGACATTTTAGAGTCTTAAATATGAAAATAATAGATAACCTAATGGCCAGCAGTCATGATGTAGATGAGACGAGTCCAACCCGCGCTAGAGGGTATTTCGATCATTTGTCATGATGGTGTCGGAATGGGCTGAAATTTGGCAGGTTGATTGGAAACGACCCGAAAAATCAGACTCGGGATAAAGCCCGAGATCTTGGGATTTTAACCAAATTCCTTCATTTAAGCCTTCAAATTAATAATTTTAGTATTTTTCGTTTTGATTTTGCGCTATTTTTGGAACGTTTTGATATTTTCTGCTTTTAGGGTTTCTTGTAATGCCTATATAAAGGCTACTAAGATTTATATGTTGTTTCTTAAATCTCCATTTAGCTACCTCCATGAATATTATTGCTTGAATTCCAGAAAATATTTTGTTCTTTACATCTTCTAGAAAGATATCTAGATCCATTCGTCAATCAGAATAATATCTGATCCGTTTTCTCATCACTTATGTTAATATTCTTCCCTGTGAATCATCGGTTAAACTAACATAATCGTTATCCTCGGCATTAGTTTATTAGGTGAAACTCGATGATCGGAAGCTAAATTGATAAAAAGAAGTAAAATGGCGAAAAATGATAAATTTTAACTTTCCAACAATAGTTGATTTGGACCACTAACCGATGATTGAAGATAGGTTCAACTGGATGCAATTAAAAGTTAAAAGATCAAAATTGCAAGAGAAAGGACTTAAAAGACTTAATAATTGATTTTTGAAACCAAATTGCACATTTGTAAAACCCTCCCAATCCCTAAAAGTCACTCCAGATTTTCGCTGTGTCAAATCCCGAAGTTTCTCCCTCCCAATTTTTTGTACAATTTCCTCCCAATTTTTCATGTATTCCCTCCATTATCTTTGAAGTATTTTAATCTCTAGATATTTGTAAAGCTTTCCCTACATTTACACTTTATACTTTTGAAAACTATTGAAAAATCTATATTTCTTCCCTTTCATTTATGTGAAGAATTTATCTACATCTCTAACCCTGTTGAATACAAGATGTCTATAGTACGATGGCCCTCGAAATGTCGGTCTCACATACTAGAAGATGAGAAAAATGAAGAATGAGATCAATATGGGTCTCAACCATCACTTTCTACTGAGGAAGAAGGGGATGGGTCTATTGGAAGGACAAGGAGTAGGTCTACTGAGGAAGAAGATGGTTGTAACGGTCCTAACCAAGGCACAAATGTTTATGTAGATGGCTCAGGAAGGATTATCTTAGAATGGGATAAAAATAAGTAAGTCTACATTTTTTTTTCATTATTGTTGTTGATCTCAATGTATTTGTTATACTGGAAGGACATTAAGCCATCTGGATTAAGCATTTCACAAGCACTGTATTTTGTTCACTTTGATAAAAAAATTTCTTTTCAATGAACGTTCATTACCGTATCTACATCGCATGACATTAGTGCTACGATGAAGACTTATCTTGGAGGGCCTTACTCAACCTTTCGTGCAATACCAGAGGCAACAAGAACGTTCTTCTGGAAACAATTTGAGGTTTTTTTTACCATTCATGTACCAATTGTGTTGTAAAATTTGTTGATGCATCATAGTTATCATATCCTACGTTTTGAAGCATCAGAATTTTCAGCAGCAGTAATTAGTTCTCTCCTTTAAGTATATATTGGATTGCCAATGAAATTTCTTGGAATTTTTGGGTGTTTAAGTTGTGAAAATCGGGAAAATTTCAAAATGCACTTAATATCATGATGCTATGAGGAGTCATATTTATTTTTGTGTTTTGCCTATGAATGAGTTTCATCTACAAATTTGGATGGTAGTGGAGTACATTGTACAATTACTTGTTATCCTCTCTGGTCCCTTTTGAAGTATCGTAACTTTGAGCAACACTAGTTTTGTTGGATTCTGATGTGGAGTTGGTGGAAATAGAGACGTACAGAGATGACAATACTAACTTGGTGTGTTCAGTTTTTCCTTTCTCTAGCCCTTGTTCTTCTCTTTTAAATTTTTGGCAATGACAGTTTTACCTGCTTCCTTTCACTCTCTATATGCTTAAATTGGAACCCCTTGTAATTCGTTGGATAAGAATCAATTTTGTTTTGTTTCATTGCAATCTGAAAGTGGTGAGTTCTGCCCTGAATTCATGTTGGACGCAATTTGTTTTGTTGGGTACCTCTTGTATTTTGCTGGACAATCTTTTATTCTATTTCAAACCTCTACTGTCTCATATGTTTTTAATGTTATTTATTTAGTTGGTTTCTTTGATGTTGTGACCTCTAAATGCAAAGTCTATGACTATCATGGGACTTAATACTCATTTTGTCGTGTAGAGTAAGTTGAGGTAGTAAATTGTGATCAAAAGTTATATCAGCTAGAGTGGACTTGTAGTGATTAAACATGTTTTGTTAATTGTCCAATTGAAAAGTGATTAAACATGTTTTGTTAACTGTCCAATTGCACTTTATATCATCCGTTTGATATTAGAATATCTTGGAATTTGTAGTTTGGCTAAATTTGTGCTCTAATATCATGTGTTTGATATTAGAATATCTAATGAACCTTTTATAGTAAAGCTAAACTGAGTGCAGAACAAATATTTGCTCCTTCATGAACCTTTCTGTGTTTCTTATCTCTAATTTATTTATCATGTAATTCTTGTTATTATATTAGAATAAATACACTTGGGATGTAGAAAAGAAAGAAGAGGTGAAGGAAATATGGTTAGCTGCCTCGAATGTACGATTTAGGGACATATTTTGTGAGGCTAGAGAAGACGCAAAGAAGAAAAGTGGTTCAAAAGATGTGGTTGATTGGAAGGGACATGGACCACAATGGTTAAGCACTGAGCATTGGAACGAGCTTGTAGATAAAAAATGGAACAACGATGAATGGAAGAATTCCAAATCTGGACATGATAATTGCCTAACGCATAAATCAAGAACAGGGACTAAGCACACATCCTGTTTGATAACAATTGTCGCGCACGAACATAAAATGGTATGTTTCTTTGAATGTTTTTGATACACAACTAATTAAATGTGTATGTTTATGCTTACTTTAATTGTTTAATATATAAATAAGTGAACGTATGATCTACTATGATATATTTGTTGTTGGTTTATAGCGCAAAGAATTAGGTCGATCACCAAATTCGTCAGAGCAATTCAAACATGTACATAAGCGAAACAATGGACAAAGAGAATATGTTGATAATAAATCGCGACTTGTTTGTGTAAGTATATATAAATTACATTTGTATTATATGTTTCATCTAGTGTAGATTATGACATATTTGTTTTTGTACGAAAAATATGAGCTTTCTATGGAGGTAAAGCATGGTTTAGAGCTATTATTACAACCTGATATTGATATTGAATTGTGGTGTGAAGCAACCCAAGGCCCAAGCAAAGGCGGCTGTTTGTATGGTCTTGGTACTTCTCTATTGGCTTTAGGTACATCATATAGATCTAAGTTTGTTCCATCAATCGAGACAGATGATGGGGATGTTAGTTTAAAATAGCAGCTTCACAATGCTTGCGAGAAGATTAATAAACTAACAAAGGAAAATAATGATATGTGTCGAGAGATAGATGAAGTGAGGCAGGAGCGTATAGAGTTCGAAAAACAAATGAAAGAAAATAGGCATGAAGATGAGAGAAAGCGTATAGAGTTCGAAAAAATGATCATGAGTAAGATCAATGGAAGGCAGGCTCCTTTGTCTCATTGTTAAACTCTCACAATGATCTTCAAGGCCTCAATAATGTTCATAGTAGTTGACCTATCAACTATATTTTTGTTATTTTGTTATATGTTCCAAGGGATACAATTTGATGCATGTTAAGAAGGTTTTTGTTGAATGTAAGTTGGTAGTAACTATTGTAAAAACGTTTGTAGTTTAAATCTATGAAATGAAGAATTGAAATCAAATTACTTGTAATTC
The DNA here is from genome assembly GCA_019395295.1 of Osmanthus fragrans. Lineage (NCBI taxonomy): Eukaryota > Viridiplantae > Streptophyta > Magnoliopsida > Lamiales > Oleaceae > Osmanthus > Osmanthus fragrans. The sequence goes on from CM033361.1 coordinate 14,893,202, forward strand.
TGCATTATTTGTGTATATTTTAATATTTTAAATTCACTAGAGTAATAAATTCATATAACAATTTAAGGAAATATTAGGGAAAAGTAGAGAATATTGTATGTATATATTACCAAGGAAAATGTGCGAATGAAATATTGTAGGTAAATCACCAACGGCAATAGAAATGAAATATTTCTCTCTTGTTAGATGTACACTTCCGAAACTATTTTTCAATCTCTCATATAGGTTATTATTCTACGGTAAATTTCACAATACTTATTCATTTTTCACTCAAGTAAGATTGGGTGTCACAAGAAAGTCACTACATTGATATGTGATAAATTTCCTAAATTTGAGTGTTTCAAGCTCCAAGTTTTACTAGGCAAATAATGTAACGAGAAATCCAAATCCCGAATTAAGTATACAAGGCTTAGACGGACAAATAGTGCTTAAAATTGTTTTGTCACTACACTAACACACTTTGGTATGTTTTTCTTTTCTTTTTATGTTTTCCTCAATTTGTTCATTTATTCTATTTTTAGGATCATTCATTGATTTTCGAAGGTAATTTTTACTCTATACAAGACGCAAACCTTCTTTCCCAGTAAATCGTCTTCTAAATATTAGTAATGAATAAGGTCTAATTACTAAAGACTAGCTTCACACTATAATCTAGTTAATTCTTTCCTATGTATGATGACTAGTGTAACGTATTTTTATTTTTTATTTTTGGGATAAGTAATTGAGATCAAAACTTCAAATATATAATTACTATCTAGGTTCCACATGTTACCCAAAAATATTCCATACAAATAGTCAACACGCACGAAATCAGCACCAATCTAAATAGTTCCCAATACCGGATCAAACACTCCCCCAAACTAATCATTTCAGTAGGTTAGGTGGTTGTATTATCTAATATGATTTTGATTTTTACAATCTAAGTCTATTCAACGTATACTATCACTATAAATAAAAAATAAAAATAAAATTACAATCATTATATCTATTGTGCTCAAATAACAATTTCACATGAACAAGTATCAAATTAGCAAAAAGTTTCATAACATAATCACAGTTCATAAATCATCAACAATTTCAAATACTCATCAATTAGCTAACAATGCTATCCAAAATTTTCAATTTTTCAATTATTTTTTTTAATTTATTGCCTATCACACAAATAAATAAATTTGTGACTTCATAAAAAAATAAGAAGACAAAATGTCACTTTTTCACATTCTCATTTTTGCAAACATACATCAGTTGAATTTATTCAATATATATATGAATTAAATGTAAGATTAAAAGAAAATTTGAATTTGTATATTTAAATTTCCAAAAATACACACATATGCATCTAATTAGTTACTTCAATGAGATACTACGAATTTTTCATAAAAAAGTGATAAATCTCTTTTTCACATACTCATTTTCATAAACATCTTAGATGTATCAACTGCATTGATTTAAAGAAACATGAATTGAATGCAATATTAAAATAAGGTTTGAATTCATATATTTAATTTTTTGAAAACAAACATGTATGTATCTAGTTAATTATTCCAATGAGATACGGTGACTTTTTCATTTGAAAAGTGACAGAATGTCACTTGTTTACGTTCTCATTTCTCAAACACATTGGATACATCAATTGAATTGTTTCAAAGAAATATGAATTAGTTGCAAGATTAAAACAATGTTTGAATTCGTATATTTAAATTTTTAAAAATACACACTTATGCATCTAATTAATTACTCCAATAAGATACTGCAGCTTTTTTCATACATTAGTGACAAAATATCAGTTTTTTACATTCACATTTTGTTAAACACCTTGGATGCATCAATTCAATTGATTCAAAGTTCATTTTTCATATGTATTAACGTAAAACATGATTTCAATTCATATATTTAGATTTCGAAAATCCACACGTATGCATCTAACTAATTGCTCTAATGAGATACAGTGACTTTTTTAGATAAAAGTGACGAATATCACTTTTTTACATTTTCATTTTTGCAAACACCTTGCATACATAAATTGAATTGATTCAAAGTTTTTAACTGTCATGTGTATTAACCCATTATATTTCCTCTCAAATTCAACAATGTTATTTTCAAAAAAAAAAATTCTAGTCATAATAGCAAAACCATCAATAAAGAAACTTAATTTTTTCTAGTCATAAATGCCAATTATTTACAATATAAGGTTCAAACTAGACCCAATCACAAAATTCAAAGAAAAGTGGCATAGACAATGGACTAAGATGATTAGAATTTGTATGTGAGAGTTTATTTAGCTCAAAATTGATATTTGCATCTGATGCTTTCATAATCTAAGTAAACAAAAAACCAAAAAAAAAAAAAAAAAAAAAAAAAAAAAACCATAAACATGAACATAAAAAGCCTGTAATTTTTATCTGGTATTTCTTGATTTGGGAAAGAGAACTTTGAAGAATGGTAGTTGAAGCAACCTTGATATTGTTTGTGCTTGATTTGAGGAATTTTTTTATTTTTTATTTATTTATATTTATTTTGCCCTTTAATTTTTCAAAGCTTGGAGGGCTGATTTTTGACAAACTACCGTGCATTAGGTTTGAGCGTAAAGTATACGTTCAAATTTAACTATTTGCAATTTAATCCAAGTTTATCATGTTTTTACAAAACTATCCCAAAATATAGGGTATTTGTGTAAGTACCCCAAGGCAAAATATATTCCCACCACAATTTTTAATAACTATATATTCTACATTTTAATTAAATGAATGGTTTATAACCTTTACACATTATCACATTATCACATTTATGTTTCAAACATTTTCTTTTCAATGCAATCTTATTTTTAAGTTAACATAAATTATTCATGATCATGATTTCTCACCAAAAAAAAAAAAAAAAAAAATTAAGATAAAGTAAAAAGACCCATTTACCCATTGCATTTTTGAATAAGCAAAACAAATAATATTGCAAAAATGAGATTAAATATTTGACCCTCATTTAAAATCATACTAACAATATTTTTGAACGAAAATCATGATTAAGAATAAGATTTTCTTATCAATAAAATGTTAAAAATAAGAATGGGATGAAAAAAAAGTTAAGTATGGTTACGAATAAGGATTAATGACATTTAACGTAATTAAAATGTGATATATTTATAAAAAAAGAAAAAAAAATTATGTTGTGAATATAATCACCCATAGTAAAAGCAACTGTTTGCATTATTAATGAATGGTTATATTTTGTTATTGAACTTAACATCTAGAGCTTTATGCCGTTCCTTTTTTTTTTTTTTTTATATTTTTTTTTATATTAACTCAATCATTCAATTATTGGGTTATTGAATTAACATTGCTTGACTCCTTATATATCTTGTAATTGTTTGAGACTTTCGTTGTTCTACTAAAAGTAGTGTTCTAAAAATTGTAATTCGTGGGATGCGTGGAGATCAAGTTTCAGACAAGGCAAGTCTAGGTGAGGCCTAAGCGTATAAAAGACGTTTTCTTATATTAATATTATTTTAAATTTATAATTAATATAAAAATCATTTAATAATTAAAATAATACCTACCAAATATCTAAAATAGATTTATAGGAATTTTATGCATTTTTTCATAGTTTTCAAAAAAAGATAAGTTTCAAAGTCATAATAACATAATGTAGATAGCATAGGAGCTTGGATTTTAACTATTTATCGAATTTCAATTCAATATCGTCTTCTTAATCTAATGAGTCTTCCATGTCGTCTGATACAAAATCAATCTTTTAAGAATTATTAAAATAATAATAATAATATGTAATAATGTGCGCTTAGAAGCGCATAGGCACGCCTTAAACAGTCAACACTGTTGTTGACCGCTAAATTAGCTCCCAAGCTCTTTTGCCACGCCTCGCGCATTGACATCGGTTGTACGCCATTTTGAACACCGACTAAAAGTGTGCTTGGAAAGGCTTTTCCAAAAGCCTAAGAGCACTTCTTGAAGTGTAAAAGCTCTTTTTATTTAAGTGGAGATATTGATGGTTTGGCTAAAGTAAAAAAAGAAAAACCTTAAAAAGTTGTTTTAATTCAAAATTTAAATTTTTTTTTTTTAAAGCCCTAATCGAGAGCTTTAATTTAAAATTAATGTGCCCGTTTAATGAAGTAATTAATAAAATATGCGATAATGTATTTAAAAAACCTTCTAACTTCTAATTCATTTAAGTAAACTAAAGATCATACAAAAACACTTTTATGTTTATAATGCAAAAAAGTCAACAAATTTTTATAAATGCTCTACTACTAAAAGCTATACTCACAATTACTGTGCCAAACGAATCCTATTACACCTTAATATAATTCATATGAATGCTATCCTACATATCTCTCCCTTCCTAATTAATATGGTGTAAAAAACGAACCTTAAAACTACATAATCATTCCCTTTGAGCTTTAAACAAATGCAGCAATCTCAAGTTGCCTAATAATCTATTTTGCATATTCATTTCGGTGAAACATGAGAGAATCCAGTTCCATTATTTTATTTAATCAAGAATCTTTCGGTGTTGATAACAAGAGAATTTAGGAAATTAAAGAAAGTTTCTTTATATCTAATCCCAAAAGAAGAATATAATAGTTCTAAAGAGCCCTTATAACTTACCTCATTCGAAAAGCCTAAAGTGGGTAAAGAAACCATAAAAAGAAAGATATATTCTCTAGAATTAACTGTATTCCATTTTGATCACATATTCATTGATTAACTGTTCAATAAAAAACATCCATGTACTTGCAGAATTTGCGATGTAAAATAGGATTCGAGGAAGAATATGTACTCAAAACTTTGAAATATTTTTTCAAGATTAAAATTCCAACCACTCAATAAAATTTAAAAAAACACAGAACATATATTCCAATGCCAGTATGTATACACATATATACTTGTCTCTTAGATACACCATAGAGTTGTCAAGTCTTAGAATAATACAGCTCAAATGGGAAAAAACGATTACAAAAGAAACACCGAAAAAAGCAAAAAGAAAAACGCCACTCCCTCTCTTTCTCATTCTGGTGGAAACCCACACGCTTTATTGAACTATTACTATCACATCACAAAGTGCAGTGTCCCTACAGAACCTAAAATTTGCACTGCTAGCCCATGTCACAAATTTATGCTCGTGTAAGATGTTCATATGGAGACAGTATAGTATTTTATCAACAGTTGAAGAAGGCGCTCCGAGGTTGACGTATGACTATGTCACATGAAGTGCAATTTATGAACCTTTACTCGCTCTTTTGCTCCTATAGCTGAAGAGAACATTAAATACCTGTTTGAGCTTCATTTATACTAAAACTCATTCTAAATCGCATATTCTCCAATAAAAATTTTTACAGGTAAACTTAAATTTTTCTTATTTTTTAACCACAATTCTCGGAAAATTACTATTTCAAAACTATGTTAAACTATATTTATTTTAATATAACATAACAACATAGTGATTTAACTTTAAAAAAAAAAAAAAAAAACACTCAGAAGAAGCCCAGCACTGATTTCTAAAATTCTTCCAACTGTACGGCCACCCAAATTTAGTTACTTCAAGACTTGATAGCAACCTTTGTAAAGTAGAAAAAGGTAACGGTAGATTCTGGGTGTCTGCCACGTGGCGTTGACAAAGATTTACCTCTTAAGGCTGGCACTGATCATTGATAGGTGGGGGTCCTATCAGTGGGTGACGGCTGTGACGGCGGTGGAGATGGCGGTTCCTATGACGGATGCCGCAGTTATGGTTGGTGGTGCTGTCATGGCTGATACGAGATTAATGTCATCTTCATGGAGGAAGCAGTCAACAATCCCGGTACTTGGCCCTGCCACCACTCTTTCCCAAGCTTCATCAGCTTCCACCCAACGTTTGAGGAATGCTTCCGTCGCGTCCAGGCGGTGCATATTCCACTTCAGTTGGTTCTGCAGCCTAAGAATGTTTTGGTGCTGACGACAAGCCAATTTGCAAGTGTTATCTTTGATTTTATCGATTGCTGCCTTAAGAAATTTAACCCTCGTTTCATAATTAACAATTGACTCATTCCTGAAAAATTCATCCATTTCTGGCACACCAATGGCCCGTTTAATTCCCCGCGTATAATTTCCCTCGAGGTCGAAAAAATCCCTAGCTTCATCAACCAAACCTGCGTCAACCATTTGATCAACGCGTTTTGAGACAAATGAATGCAGGATTGCCATTGATACATCCACCCAAAGGAAGAAACATTCATATTTTGATTGAAACTCAAAATCATCATTCACCAATGCCTTTATGTACGAATTCGACCCACCGGCTATGATTGGTAGCCGGCCTTTTCTCATAATGGATTCCACTGCAAATGATGCATGATGTACAAAATCATCAGAAGTGAAGTCCACATCAGGATCAATTATGCCTAATAAATGATGGGGAATTCCACGGCACGCTTCTTCTGTAACTTTGTTTGTTACTATGTTAAGTCCTTTATAGACTTGCATTTTATCAGAGTTCACAATCTCTGCATTAAAACGGGTGGCTAAATCAATCGAAAGTCTTGATTTACCCGTCCCCGTTGGGCCAACTACTATAACAACCTTCTCCTTCTGGCGCCGCGGAATAAATTGATCCATATGATGTCCCCTTGGAAAAGTTAGAAGGGGCTGTGCTTGCTGGCAGGTAGGCAGTGAAATCGTCATAGTAAACCTGCTTTTTTACACCAAAAGTTCAATAGACACTTCAAAATGATGAAGACAAAGGAAAAAATACAAGAAAAATAATAAGCTATAGAGGACCACTATACCTTTATATAACAGAAGATGTGGCGAACTGCAGAAGAAAATCTGAAAATATGTGAAAGCCCTTTTACCTGTTTTTGCTTCCTGAAAAAGTTCTGATGAAGAAGAAAAAGTAGAACAGTTGGAGCAGTGTATAATAAAATAAAATAAAAGAAGAGAAAAATGTATTTTCTGTATATTTATATTCTGTGTTATTAGGAGCACCTCAATGATATATTCAGACAGAATAAAAGATATTGAAGAGAAAATGTATATGGAGAAAGTGAAAGTTTTGTGAGCATAAGAAAGATGAATGAGTATGGATATATGTCTTAAGCTGCTTGTTTGAATCTGCACAATTCGTAGAAGTGAACTGGTATTTTATAGAGATGGAAAGTGCGAGCCATGCATATTTATAAGAGAAAATTGAACCCAGCGTTACTCTTAAATTTTAAATTTTGCAAATTTTGCCACTTAGACTTTTTTTGCCCTTACAAAAATTTAAAATACCTTGCGTATCTCACATTAAATGTAATTTGTTTATGGCCCGAAAATTTATGGAATAGAATTATTTGGTGATAATGTTAGTATTCACATAAGTCATGATTTAGTAAAGATTTCTAGTTTCTATCGAATGCTAGATATTGCAAGATTGATTATCAAATTAATGAAATTGTTGAAAATTACTATAGCAATATTGGAATCGTTTAATAGGGCGCAATTAATAATGTATATTAGGTTCGAGAAGAAGTTATTTAGGATAAGGATAAGCAAGTTAGAGCAAATAAAAGAAAAAACTATGGTTATTGAATTTTGGAAGAATTTCATTCATTTGTTTTGAATTTTGGTCAGTGTACTTTCGATGTATATAGATTATCCATGATCACTTTGAGTTAGTTTTCAATTATCCTAATCCTAACAAAGTTGTTACTGGAGAATTTGAATTAATGGTTAGTTATTTGTATATTTAGTCGTGTTAGGATAAACAATCTCAAAGTCATATACTATTAAAATTCTCTTGCACACGTGTCCTCAATCATCTTCACAGTTTAATATTTTTGATTCATTTTCCCTTTGATAACACAATAACAAAGATATATACACATAGATCAAATAGTTCACAAATTAAACATCAAGTAAAGGAGTCACACATGGTGCTCAAATCCTAAGCTTTGTTTTGAAAGAGGTAGACTCAAACCCTGTTTTATTTCAGCATGTATAGATATGATTATATGTTATATGCGATTCCTTATCGATTTTAAATATGAGCTGGTGGCGTAATAGTGCACCAAAAATGTGAAGTTGGTGGCATAGTATTGCACCAAATATTGGTATGTCACTTGATCATCGATATGCTTACTCATTAAAAATTTGAATGACATGAATATATGCTTAAAGTATGATATGTTTGGATTTAACATCTGTATGAGTCTATTGAGTGTTTTGTTAAAATACTCAATCCCCCTTAATAATTTCAGATTAAGGTGATCATTGGTAGCATGGAGGAGAGTGGTTGTGCTTTGATGTGAACTCCAAAAGACATCATTTGAGTCATGTTTTTTTCGAATAATTATTTAAATTTAGAATATTTTCAATTAGTATTTCTTGAAAGCTCGAAGACTGAATTGTTGATGAAATTGTTTTATGGTTGCTAGAATGCTTTTATGGTGGTTTATTTAGTTCATTTGAATTGCAACACCAGAATTTTAATAATTTCAGTTTCTGGCCGAAGTTTACAAATTTACCCAAACCAAAATACTTGGAATTTTGAGGTGATTCTAATTGTAGAAATACCCATATGAGTTACCTATCCCTCGGATTTGGAATCATAAATTTTAGTTGTGTAAAACTCAAGTTATGGACGTTTTTCCGAGAGCTGCCAGAATGTACCCGAGATCAAATAGATCCGGTTTTGAAAAACATTTTGACCCATCTATCGATTGAATTTGTGTACAAAATTTTAACCAATAATTCTCCTATTTGTAAGATGTCTACATTTTAAATTTTGTAAATTTTGGATTTCATTTACTTGTCGAACGAGTTTTATTTCAGAAAACTGTACAAGTTGAAAATCTAAACTTTTCGAAAGAAAATTTCTTTAATTTTGTAATGGATTCTCAGAAGCCTTAATGCTTTTAGTTCCAAGTTAATTTTCACATTTTATTAAAAATCTAGGTAGAATTTTACAAATTTAAAATCTTAGTAATGTCACGAGTCCCTAGAGCACGAGGCGTTATATGTTTAGGTTGTTAAATTTGGTTATTTATTGATGAATTACATGAAACATGGATTAATTCTATCTAAATATTGTTTGTTAGGTAATAGTCGATGAAAGAGGCCAAAGCGAAGAAAATAAGCAAAAAAAAGGCTCAATTGCATCAAATTTAAAGTTCGAGGACTAAAGTGCAATAATTCAAAAGTTGGGTTGGACCGCAAGACGGTGATTCAAGTATGTAAAGGGTCAATTGGAGGTGAAGACGAGTGATGAAAAATTATCTAAGAGGGCCAAAATACATGTAAAAAGGTCCAAGGACCAATTAATAAATTGGTCCCCAATTGGTCCCCAAAATTCTAATACCATGCATATGCAGAAGCCTCGTACGCACAAACCCAGAAGACGATTCATGCCTACTATGCGTGAGCACAAAATACACTGTGTGGACATGGTTCATTCCCGAAGGAAAAGTTCTATTTCCTTATTTTGTTCCACCGTGTTTGATATGCAATACTTTGGTACCTATATGTTATCCCATTAAAATGAGATCACCATTAAGAGACACGTGGAAGTATCATATAAAGACACTTGGTGGCAAAGTTGCGAGAGGCCAAAGATTTGCTCTGGCCGAAGTGTCCAACTCAAGTCTAAGTTCCTCCTTTCCAGGACAAAGCACCTTCATGCAACGTGACGAAGTACTCTGTACATGCCGAACCTCTCTATCGAACTGACCCATATCCAAGATCCCACCTCATGCGCCGAGGTCCCTAATACAAACAAATTTGGAGAATATCTTTGAGAGCGACTGATGGAACAACTGTGATTAATTAGCTATAGACTAGGAATATGGCTTCTAACTCCTTGTCATTGTAATTAATTTAATGAATGAGTGATGAGAGGTCTAGATAGGTAGGATGTTGCCACGTGTATTTAATCCAACGTTGACGGTTCGGCCATTTGTCTATAAATAGCAAATCTTGTAACATTACAAATTATGCTTAACTTGAGATTGAAGAGAACATAATCTTGAACTCTTAAGAATATTTATTTTGTTCTTATAATTGCATTATTATCGCATTTACAATATGGTTAAAGATCTAATCTAAACCGTTTTGCAAGTTATTATTCATTCAACACGAAAGTCAACCGTTAGTAATCTGACTCGATATTCTGTATCCCGATTCCGATCGTCAACTCTGACCATCCCGTCGGAGTTCAAACACGTTTCACGAGTTCGATACTGACATTTGTTGGCAATATTTTTTTGGGTCAACACTATATATATATTAGGTTGTCCAGAATGTGGAGAGTACCTTTTTATCATTTTTTTTTAAATGCAAGAAGCATTATTACATTCAAGAAGAAAGAATTCATCGTTTGGGTCGAAGATTAAAATGAAAAATTGGAGTATTCAAGTTCTTCATTGTATTCATTTTCTCTGGTGATGTCTTTTTTATTGTTTTATGTAATTTCATATGGCAATGTTAGGCTAAATCTTTTATTTATTGGATGAATGACAAAACCTATTGATTTATAGTTTTTAATTCAAGTCTTATTGTTTTTTTTAGTTAATTCTCGTGTTTATGATTTAATGTGCATTAATTGTGTTTATTTGAATGTTTGCTCACCATTTAGACAATTAAGCTGCTTATTTTTCTGTTGAAAAACTTAAAATAAGTAGAACGCTACATATTTTAACACACGGACAATGGATATTAGGAATAATATTTATAGCGTGTGAGGTCGCGTGTGGTAATCCTATGATTGAATACGTGATTTATATATGAATTCGGACTAGGAATATGATTGGTTTGGGTTAAGCATATGTTTGATATATCTTGAAAAAGAATATTAAATATTAATTAATTATCGATCGTTACAAACACGTCAATCACATTGTTTAATATAAGTTAGGAATTAGAACTAGATATCAATAGATGGAGTTGAAATCTAATACATTCATCTCGTCATTTGATAAAAACCAAATCTTTTATTATTTTTGTAGTTTAATTAGAATAACAACAAATAAATCTACTTTGTATTAAAATATATAGAATTTGGTAGTAAGCAGTACACTAAACATCAGTTATAGTTTCAGCACACACCACTTTAAACTTCCTTTATTGTAACTACGAGCAAACCTTGAAACTACGAAAGTACATCAATTTTAAATGTCGTGGTGAAAATATTTTTGATTTGGTCTTGGGACTTTACGAACTTCAATCCCTTACAGTGGTTGTAAACACAATCATGAACAAAATGATACTTCAAGTCGATTTGCTTAATGTGGTCATGAAAAATTAATATTCTTAGCCAACGACAATGCTGACTTGTTAACAACAACAAATTTGATAGAATCACTTCGTTGCAAATTAACTTTCTTTAACTAATTTCTTGAAAAACACAAAATGCAACAACATACTCCACTTCACAACTTTAAATCTTAACAATCGGACGCTTTTTTGATGATCATGTAAAAGTCTTATCTTCCATAAAGAACACATGACCACTCATACTTTCTCAATAATCGTTATCTCTAGCCCAATCAATATTGAGATAATCAACAAGCTTGAAATCATCCATGTATGAATAAAATAAATTTCTTTTACAGCTTTTAAATGTGTAGTTGTAGGAGACTCTTTCTCTCGGGTAACAATACCAACTCCAAACAAAATATTACGTGTTAAGTATCTCAAACTTCCAAAAATACTCTTATGAAGAGTCGAAACAACTTTCCCTCCCTCATCAATTGCGAAACATTTATTCCACATGTAAATTGGCTTGCAATCATTCATCTTGAACCTTGCAAGAATTTACTTAGCATAAGCTTCTTGAGAGATGAAGATTCAATCTTTCTCTTGTTTCACTTCAATAATAAGACATTAGCATAATATCCATCATCTCGAATTCTTTTACCAAAATTGTCTTGAACTCATCAAATAATCTCAAATTTTTCATTGTAAAAATTAGATCATTAACCAATTAAGATAACACCATTAGTATTAAAGAAGTAATGGGACTATTTGCTCAAGTCATGGTGGATGAAACATTGATCATGGCATGCAAAGAAACAAGTTTCATGTTGGGCTCGGAAGAAGACATGAAGTGGATCAACTTGATTCAAGCAATTGACAGACTAGCTAGATAGGATAACTATGCGTCCGCATAGTTATAAAATCTATGCTACCTTATAGATGCATGCAGAAAAATTTAGCCGAGAATTCAATGATCTATGCTAACGGATAGGCTAGAACAATGCGGCCACATAGTACACTTTTGGCACATGAATTTTCCAAATTCACATAATTTCCTAATTATGTTAAAACTCTATATTTTTGGTATCTTTTGTAATCTTTAGAATTATATTCCGTTTCAACTAGAGTTTACATGAGTTCCTTATATATAGAATTCATTATTTTCATTGTAACAATTTTTATCATATATACAATTGAGAGATTAATTTGTGAGCATATTTTTTCTTTCAATTCTTGTTTTTCGTTGAACTAATTCTAAACTTATCAAGATCTGATTCTTATGGAATTCAAACAATTCGAGTGAGATTTTTGAGTCTTGTGTTTACGGGATCAACATATTGTTGACAGTTGTTTTGGTTCTTTGGTTCAATATTTTTTGATCAAACTCTTAATGTTGATTCTTGACTTTCTTGGGTGTGAATCAATCTTATGTGGGTTTCGTAACTACCATTACTACGTGAGTTCACATAAGTCGGTATAAGACCTTAGACTCCAAAAATTAATGTTATATCATTTATCCTTTTTGTTTGAGTATTTTGTTTCTCTTCTTTTCATTCTTCGTGTTCTTCATCTTTTGAGTCATTTAATACAACTAAAGTTCCAACCAAGTTCAAAAGTTGTTTGTACAGTAAATTGGTGACCAAATCAATTTCTTTTCAAATCTTTGGGCTCCTTGTTGAATTCTCGCGCATTTAGAAAAAAAAATTATAGTTAAAAAGAGAGAGCCCAAGATCAAAAGTGCCCAATCCAAATTCAAGAACCACTTTATTTTATTAATATTAGTTCTCATTCAAGTGTCAAGTTCCTTTGTTTCTTTTATTTTTTTATTGAGTCTTCTAAGCTACTATTTCTCATTCACATTCTAGTTTGAATTTTTTGAGAATAAAACTTGATTAAGATCGAATTAGTTCTTTGAAGCACTTGGGTAAAAGCATTGAATGGAAAAAGGTAAGAGTGGTGAGACTAATCGAGGGAAATATCAAATTTGAGTAATACATGAACGTATAACGTGAAGCAAACATTATATTAAGTGGAAATAATAATCAAGTCAAAATGTCGGATGAGATGTTACGACCGTTCGAGAGATTGTTTGATGATGTGAGAGATATGATGGATAGGTAAAAGGCATGGATGGAGAGACATGACTCATTGCTTACTAATTTACAACGGAAGCAACCTAGAGGAGTTTCCAATGCAGGAAAGAAAGCTAGGCGAGAACCAAGGGTGGACATACGGGGTGAATATGAAGTAGGTAATGACATTGACAAGGATGCATCAGTGGAATCTGAGTTACGAAGAATGAGGAATAGAGGAGTTAGGCATGAAAGGAGGGGTAGAGATCTTGTTGGAGATGAAGTTTATAGAAGCATGAGCAATATCAAAATGACAATTTCTTCATTCAAAGGAATGAGTGATCTGGAAGCATACTTGGAGTGGGAAAAGAAGATAGAATTGATATTTGATTGCCACAACTACTTGGAGGATAAGAAGATAAAGATTGCGGAACTTGAATTTACCAATTATGCTATTACTTGGTGAGATCAAGTAGTGACAACCAGGATGAGGAATCATAAGAGACCTATTTGTATTTGGGGAGAATTGAAGGCTATCATGAGGAAGAGTTTCGTGCCTAATCATTACTATAGGGAGCTTCAAAAATTGCAAAGCCTTTACAAGGTTCTAGGAGTGTGGAGGATTATCATAATTAGATAGAGATTACTATGATCATAGTGAATATTGATGACGATAGGGAGACCACCATGGCTCAATTTTTGAATGGTTTGAATAAGAAAATAGCTAATATAGTGGAATTACAACATTATGTAGAGTTGGAAGACATGCTACACGTAGCCACGAAGGTGAAGAGACAACTAAAGAGGAAGATGACAGCTAAATACCCATCGGGTTCTAATCCTTACTGAAAATTGAAGGGGGATAACAATAAGACAGATTGAATTATTTCTAAGAGGATAGTTGAACTATCGAAGAGAAAGAGAAAATTTCTAGCAATGTCACATCCAAGGAAGAATCCCTACCATCTAGGAGTCAAGACATTAATTGCTTTAGGTGCTTGGGATTGGGACACATTGCTTCTGAATGAACGAACAAAAGGGCCATGATTTTCGAGACAATGGAGAAGTGGTGAATGATAGTGAGGATAACTATAAGGACATGCCAAAATTGGAAGAAGTTATTGATGGAGAGAATGTTGAGTATGTAGTAGGCGAGCTATTGGTTACAAGGCGAGCTCTTAGTGCTCAAATCAAAGCGAATGACTTGGAGTAACAAAGTGAGAACATATTCCATACGAGATGTCATATCAATAACAATGTATGTAGCATGATTATTGATGTAGTTGTATCATTGTGGCTAGCACTACATTTGTTGAGACCTTGGGGTTAACCATGCTAAAACATCATAAACATTACAAACTACAATGGTCAAATGAATGTGGTTAATTTCAGCATTAGCGCGTCATTGTATGAGGTGATAATAGGATTGTAGTTACTGTGAAGGGGTAACTATGCTAGAAATTAGGATTACTTGCTCTTAATTGTTATGATTGAGTATTTATTTTAATAAATTAGTTTATTGTTCTCTATGATATAATTGATGTTATTGGGAGTGAAATCTCCTATTGATTTGGAAATACGTATTTGTTGCATCGTTAATTTTGTGAGAATATCTAGACCTTACCCGTTCGAACATTCCCTTTATCTATGATCACGAGTCCTACAAAATCCTGGAAATCTAAAATGAGGTATATTGTGTATGACCCTATGACTACTTTGTGTGATTTTGACTATGATTTTGTGTTTTTGATTGATTTATAAAAATGACAAATCACAACTTTTATTTGGAAATTTCTAACGGAAAAGGTGATTTTTCAATTTGGCAAAAACAATGAGGGGTATTTTGGTCCAACAAAAGGTTTCAAAAGTCATTGAAGGTAATTTTTCCTGATGATTTTTCAAAAAAACAAAAAGAAGAAATCGGTGAGCTTGCTTAGACCTCAATTATCTTACATTTGTCTGACTCCGTTTTAAGAAATACGAGTAAACTGAAAACCACCAAAAGAACTTTAGAAAAAATTGGAAAACTTGTATTTGCTCAAATCCACCCCGAACAAGCTTTACTTAGCGCTTTTTCAGCTTTAAAATAGTTCCTTCAGAGGATCTTGACGACAATTTAAACATTTTTAACAAACTAGTTCAAGATATTGTTAACTGTGAAGAGACAGTGTCTGAAACCTATAAGGTTATAATTTTCCTTAACTCTATCATTGATTGTGAGTGGGTTTTTAAGGTTAAATAGGGTATTAGTGTTTCTGAACCCTTAAGGTTTAAAATTACGTTAGTGGCTAAGGGCTATACACAAAATGAGGGTGTTGATTATAATGAAATTTTCTTACCAGTTGTTAAGTACACAAGTATTAGGGTCATGCTTGCATTGGTTGCACATTTTGACTGGGAACTTGAATAATTTAATGTAAAAATTGCATTTTTACATTATGATCTTGATGAGCAAATTTTTATGAATCAATCGAAAGGTTTTAAAGACAAACTGAAACATGAGCATGTGTACTTCCTTAAAAAATCTTTATATGACTTCAAACAGTCACCTAGATAGTGGTATAAAATATTTGATTGTTTTGTACTCACTATAGGGTTTCAAAAATGTAAATTTGATCATTGCCTGTATTTTCAGCAAAACGATGTTGATAATAACTATTTGTTTTTATTGCTTTACGTGGATATTATGATCTTGATTGGTTCATCACCTAAGTGGATAAATAATATAAAAACAAAGTTGAGTGGCGAATTTGACATGAAAGACCTAGGTAAAGCTAAGAGAATCTTAGGCAGGGAAATTGAAAGAGATAGGTCAAGTTCCGCATTGTTTTTACATCAGTCTTCCTATATCTCAAAGGTGTTGAAGAAATTTGGTATGAATAATTGCAAACTTGTTACATTACCTTTAGCTAATCATTTTGTGTTATCTAAATATCAGGCTATATGTAATGAATATAAAGTAGAATACATGAGTAGGATTCCATATTCCAATATGATTGGTTCTATTATGTATTTGATGGTTTGCACTAGACTGAATTTATCTTTTGTTGTTAGTACTCTTAGTAGATACATGTCCAATCAGGGTCCCTAGCATTGGGAAGCCTTAAAATGGTTGTTAAGGTATTTGAAGGGTACTAGTGATGTAGGTCTAAAGTTTTGTGCTAGTAAAGAATGAGTGAAATTGAAAGGTTTGTAGATGCGGACTATGTGGGGGATATGGATGGTAGAAAATCGACTTTCCCTTATGTGGTTACTTTATCTGACTCTTGTGTTAATTGGAAATCACAATTACAACACATCGTTGCACTATCCACGACAGAATCATAATATATTGCCACGACTGAGGCTATTAAAGAGGTTCTGTGGCTTAAATGTTTACTTCATGAATATGTGTCTTAAATGATTATGTGGTGGTATATTCAGATAGTCAGTCCTCTATACATCTATGCGAATATCCTATTTTTCACAAACATACCAAGCACATTGATGTTAGACTACACTTCATTAGAAACATTGTATGAAAAAAGGTGGTAAGACTTGAAAAAGTCTATACACAATATAACCCTTCGGACATGGGCACAAAGATATTGTCATTTGTAAAGTTTAGAAGTTGCAAGGATCTTCTAAACATCGGTACATGTAAATGATTTCCAATTTTATCTGTTCTCCTTTTTTAGAGGTGTCAGTAGTGGGAGATATGTTTTCTTTGCAGGTCTTTTGACACCAAGGTGGAGGTTGTTGAGCAATTGTTGTCTAACGACCTCCCGGCCTATGATATAAACTCGATTTAATTATCAGTCGACTTTGTACAATTGACTGAACAATCACCAACTTCTCATAATTATACGACTCAATCCTAAAACCAACTTTGGACCATTAGTAGCGACCTATTCCATTAGATTTACTCATGGCCCATTCTCGACTCCTCGGATGACTTAATACATTGCCCACTTAGAAAGACGCTTTATACCTTAGTTGGGCTCGACCCATTGTTACACCATGTAGATTTGTGTGTTATTGTTATTTGACTCCCTCTTTTGAGAAGAAAAGTTGGTGCCTCCTCTATTGTCTCTGTGATTGAGCCTGCCTTTGATCCCATCTTCTCTTGGCCTTAGGGGCTACCTTTGTGGCTACAATAACATCCGTTGTCATCTCTCTTAGTGGGCAAATAGAAAGCAGCCGGAGTTTGGGAAGTTTTATGCTTTGGTTTCTTGGGTTCGACTGACTCGATGGTTTTGTGAGGTTTGGATTGATTTGGAGTAAACTGAGCCCAGAGCAACCTTGTGGTGTTCAAATTATCATCCTTACAAGAACAATATTCAACTTATCATTATATTATTTGTCTTCGACGCATTACACATACAATTATGAGGAAGTAGATACCTCGGTATCCACTTCAGTATTTCTCTAATTTGTTTTCAATACTTGTAATGGATCAACTTCCAACTTCATTACATAAGCAATATATGAACTCAAGTTGATCATGGCTGAATCAAAGTTTTCAAGGAGTGGGGCTAGGAAATATTAGCTTTCTTTAGCCTCCATTTGGGAAAATTTATAAATAGATAAAAATAAGTGATTGATAAGTGGATACTACTTTGAAAATCACTGAAATGTGTGATTAAGAATGAAATTTAAACATTTATAAGTTAGACACATGGAGGCTTAATCATTACTTCATTAGCATCAATTATTTCAAATCTACTTGTCAATTAGTGTACAATGTGAGTTGGAAAATAATTCATGAGACACAGTGTCAGTTCTCTAATATTTTGCAAGAAGAAGGTACATATTTGTAATGAGTTAGGATTAGTAAACTAAAGAGAAGTTGTTCGAGGTAAAACTTCCAAATACCTCAAATATTCTATTGGTCATTAACGGTGCTTATATGGATGCTCCTTATTGGAAGGAATCCCTTGAATTCCTCGTGTTTTGTTAACTCTAACTTTTGATTGATTGATCAAGTTTTTTCATTATCTCGTAATCATTATCAGCACTTGGTGGGGGCAAGTTGTTTTCCAGAAAGCAGCGGAAAAAAAAATTCAAGCACGGGTGCTTTGATGCCTCCTTAATTACATTAGCGGTGATAAGACATGTTAATTAAGTATTAATTAACATTTCATTAATAATTAATTCCAAGTCACAACTTTCATCGTGATAACTTTAATTTTAGTCTCTTTATAATGCACTAATTTACTTTCCCTTTGTTTGAGCTTCATTTTGTTTCAAAACTCATATTCAAACACATATTTTTCCATAAATCAAATTTATACATAAATTCCAAACATATTTCCCTAAAAAATGGGATAAAACAGGAACTTAATTATCTAGCAATCTTCACTTAATGAGTAATGTTGTTTATTCATATTTTTTATCTCTCGATTTTTGAAAGAGAAAAAGAATTAGCCCCTTTTTGGGTTCCATTTTTTCAAAAACTTATTTTTATCACATATTCTCCCATAAAATAATGTTACACATAAATTCGAATTTTTTCTTATTTTTAACTATACATTTTCCAAAAAATACTATTCCAAAATATATGTTTCCCCAAAATCAAATTTTAATGAAGTCCAAATAAGGGTTTAATGTAGTAGGCATTTCTCAATCTCCTAATTACTAATTCAATTAAACATTGGCATACAGTGGTTTCTTTCCGTTGTATTAACGGTTGATAATCAAAATAGATTAAGAGAGAATTTATACCGGAAGTGACCTTTTCTATCCAAGGTCAAGAGAATATGTGGGATTGCATTTGGCTTCATTAAAGAAGAATATTGACTTCTTAAATTTGAAGTATCGACATAAATTTACATATTCTCCTTCAAGCAGCGAACATGAAAGTCCAAGTCAAAAAAAATAATACACTTGACGAATTATTATACGGGGTGAAATAAAGCAAATGAAGTCTAGTTGTTAAACCTTTGAGATGAGTTTTTTTAATGTATTTTGTCTAATTTTTGTTGTAAATAAAATATTTTTCACCTATGGTGGAAAATAAAAGTGAAATTAAGGAAATCTAGAACATGGATAGTAAATTTAAACTTTTTTATATTTTCTGTTCAAGATGATATATTCAGATAACTGTCCATGTTGAAATATAGATCAGAGAATCATCTGAAAATACAAATTCTTTTTCATCAAAAGTGGTGTCCGAATCTTGGAATCTTAACCCAAACAAATGCTGATTCATTCAAGAATGCTGCTCGTTGGAATATATATCACTAATGATATAAGAAATACATATATACAGCTTTTTTCTATTTACGGCAATTTTTTTTTTTCTTTCTTGACTTTGGCCTTGGTGATTTATTCCTAGTGTTAAGTCCAAATTATAATTAGCAATTTCTAAATTTTTAATTGGCAATTCCCTTAGTCAAAATCATGTACTAATTGAATTATATTAAGAGTTTATCAAGTTGTAATTAAAGTCAAAATAGAAGTTATAGAGTTCTAATTATAGAAAAAGAGTAGGGGTTAGTAGTATAGTCCTTGAAGGATCCAAAATGTCCAAGAAGATCACATATGATCATTGAAATACAATTAGAAATCTAAAAAGTGTCAACGAGACACACAAGTTATGCTCTAAATTTTTAGTTGCAACTTTCAATGCATTTTTCACATAGAAAATATTGAAATTTGGACAAGAATTAGAACAATTGTAGGACATTGAGTTATCTTTTCAACACATTTTGAATTACTTTAATTGGATATCGGGAGAGAACTGTATGATAAAAATACTGACAATTACTCAACTGTTGCTTTCTTAGAGCTCAAGCGATTGATCGACGTTCAGAAATCTGCTTTGCTTCAAACGCTTGATTTTTCAATTCATTTTCATCCAAAACACTTTTCCCCTATATATATATATATATATATATATATATATATATATATATATATCTCAGATGCAAGAATGGAGTTAGGCCCAAGTTTAAAGTTTAACTCCAAATTTAAAGTTTAAAACTGTTTTTAAAATAAGTCCTGAGTGACCTTTCAAAGCGTAAAGACCCAGTGGAGAGGCTAGAGAAGCGCATAGAAAGGGGAAAGTGATCATTGTTTTAAGAATTCTTGTTAAGGGAGTGTCAGTGGTGTCCTTAAAAGAATGGAATTAGGCCCAAGTTCATATATTTCAGATGACATGTTTTAATCATTTCAGAGAAAAAGTTTTGAAAAATTTTGAAAGTGTTATATGAAATGCCAAATACAACCCCCGGCATTCTTATAATATCAAAAAATTTCTTTTGCTATCTTTGAATGTGATTTTATCTTCTTCTTTTTTAAAAAGGGGGATATTATTTTGTCAAAATATATATATATATATCCTACACTATGAAGGTCTCAAACTATGTTGAATCATAATTATTCCATAGAGATAATTCATTTAAAGATCCAAATATCTATCACTGATTTGAAGATTCAACAACAATATTATTTGATTTATAGATTCATCCAAACTTAGATCTGGTGATCGAGCTATAAACATTTATATTAAACAACGTATGAAAGCACACAAGATCGTTGATCAAACGCCAAACCTACCTTCATAAGTTAGTCTTCAGAGTTACTGAAGTTTTGAGAAGCGGCGCTAGGAGTTCCGGGGTCTACGGAATGAGGAGGTTCCATTGGAAGAATGAGGAATTCATCATTTAATCCAGTTGAGATAAATTGATACCAGGAATCGAAAACTGTTGCAAAATCACAACTTCAGGAAGATTAAGGTAAAGTACCAGGAGTTGGGATCTGGCATTAGGAGCATGCAATCCAGGAGGTCTAATGTATAAGCCAGGAGTCGAAATTTGTTTTGAAGGAGCACACCTTCAATAAGATCAAGGGAGTATGGAAGAATTGAAGTCAGAAGTTCTACAAGATAGACGGGACAAATCCGTACTGTAAGTTTGCTTCGATTTATAGATTTTTTTACTGACAAAGTGCTAAATTTTTTTTTTTTACCCAATTGGGGTTTCTCCATGATCATCTTTGATGGTTTTTGCTGCTATAATTATTGATTGAGACATTTAAACCATAGAATAATTGAACTTAATTGACTAATCACCTAGAAATAATTAAAAGTGACTTGTCGCTTTTAATTGTGTAAATCCGCATGTTGGATATAAATAAATTGGCTATTTAGAACTTTGACCTAGGGTCATGGTTAACAACATGAGTTGAGTTATCTCTGAAATTATAGGCATGCTGCTAAATAAAGCTCTAAAATGCATAATACGTGGCAATGTGTTTCGATCGAGTCTCAAGCATATTCGTGTCAATGCTAATCATATGCATAATTATACGTTTTCGATTTCTACTACTACAATTACTTGAACTTTATACATATTATTCAGATTTTCCACGAAAAACATATTGCTCAAAATATTTGCCATTAAAATTGAACTAGCATGCTGTTTTTACCCCTATATACATTATGGTTTTATGGTTAACAATAACGATTTACAAGTGTGAAATAAGTTGTTCCAAACATGTTTATTCAATTTAGAGAAGTGCTTATACAAAAATAGCTTTTCACAATCCAAAGTTCTTATTATAACTTATAGCTATGTTTATAAGATTTAAATAGAAATAATTTTTCTAAGTTTTGAAATTAAATGAAAGGTCTCACTTCAACTAATTATAAAATTCTAAATATCACACACTCAATATAAATACGAATCACTCTCAAATGAACTTCTCAAAAGTAGCCTTTATTAGTTCCGCATAAGAATATTCATATTATAAGAACTTTAAACATAAGTAGTCCCATATTATCTAAAGATTTTTTAATGCAGTTTGGAGGAATTATTATCTTTGAGAATCATTGCTTTATTATCTAAAGAACGAAAAGAAGTTGATAAGCAATTGTGATGAAGTCAATGATGTTAAATATATGTATTTTATATTATAGAATGTATACTTTATAATTCATTGAAGGGTCGTTTGATCATTGATGGGTTGGCTCCACTTTCTTATGATTTCATAACGATTCCAGTTCAATTCAACGCATGACACAAAAATTCTTAAACATAATCATTTTTAGCCTTGTGAGTTTTTACACATCTTGTTGTACCCTTCAACTATGAAGAAACGAGTGGAGTACGAGGCTAGGAGCCTGGGACCATCCACCTGGTGAACACTAAGAACCGATTTATCGGAATAAGGATTTGATCGAGTGTAATTGGAAATTGATCGACTTTAATATAGGATTGAATGGTTGAACTTGAAACTTCATAGAATTTAGGGGTTAATCGAGTAAAATTCAGGATTTAACTAGAATAGAGATCCACAACCCAGAAAAGCATGGTATGATCTAGTAATAGAATGTTGACAATCCACTGTAATTTCATTATAGAGGATTGGTTTGGTCACACGTGACTAGATAGTTGTTAAGCAGAATAATGGAAACAATGATTAGCACTTCAAATACTTATTGATTCAATTGAATACCGGAAATTTGATCATCAAATATTCGTTAATGCTGTGAATACCGAATAAATGGGATAATTGAGGAACGCTAAGATTATTTTTGAAACAATCAAGTTATAATGAACCATAATTCTAGTTTTCAAAGGGGGAAAAAAAAAACTTACTATTTTTAAACAAAGACAAACTTTAGGATACTACAAACCTCCTCATAATCTAAGAAAAGAAACAAATAAATAAAAATAAAATTCCGCCCAAATAATAAAAGTTGACAGCTTAATCAGTATAATTTGGCCACAAAATCGATGGGCTCAAGGGCGCAAGGTCTTTTTCAACACTATTTCTCAAGTTGGTTAAAAAATATTTTTCATGAAATGCATGTCAACCTCTACACTTTTTGTCCAACTGGATAACTATAGACTGAAATTATTGGTTTGAGAGTCCCTTTGTCAAAACATCAGCCAATTGTTTTTCGGATAGAATGCAAATTTAGTCCTTCAAGTTTTTTCCTTAATGGAATGCATGTCAGCCTCTACACTTTTTATTCTATCATGTCGCTATGCTGATTGCAACTTTATTATCGCAGTAAAGTTTCATAAGATCGTCACTTGTCATTTGTAGATCTTCTAGAAAGGATTTTAACCACATCAAGTTCACAACGTGTAACATAGACCAGAACTCAAATTCTGCCGTAGATTTGGCCACAATCGATTGTTTTTGCTTCTCCATATCACTAGGTTACTTCCCACAAACCTAAAACAACGTGAAGTTGACATTCTGTCTAGCTTTGATCATGTCCAATTAGCATCCATAAAAGCCTCAATTTCTAAATTGTGATTCCTTTCCAGGATTTCCTGTTAAGTACCATAGAATTCCCATGATCGTGGGCAAGTGTTAGGTGTCTATTGTACACGCAAGACAAGATAATTAATATAAAAGAGTTGTAAAAGTCAAGGAGTTTGCTAAGATGTTGTAATCAAAGTTAAATTATTGAGTTCTAATTATAGGAAAAAGGTTGGAGTTGGTAGTAGTCCCTGAAGCAGTCCAAGATGTCCAACAAGACCACATACGATCATTGGAATGCAATTAGAAGTCTAAATTATATCAAAGAGTCGAACACATCATGTTCCAAATTCTTAGTCGTAACTTACAATGCATTTTTCATATATAAAACATTGGAATTTGGACAAATCTATTGCTAGAATAATTGTCTCCCTTTGAGTTATATTTTCAATGCATTTTAAATCACCTCAATCGAATATGAGGAAAGAAAGTTACAATGAAAATACTGACAATTGCTCAGTTGTCGTCGACATGTCGCTGGCTTCTTGCTCGAGCGACTTTGTATATCAGAAAACCCTAATTTGCGTTTTTAATGAGTTTTACACGATCCAAGCTACTTAAACACTTTAAACTATAAATACCTAAGCCCTAGCACAAATTCTGGCTGGTTGTTTCATTGTATTGTCTCTCCATATCTTTTTTAAGAGATTCAAGAACACATTCATCGTTTGTGATTCAATCCTTTGGTTCTTCAATTTATGCAACCATCTTTGGGGAAAATATCAATGATCTAAAATCTCAAACACCCACTTCCTTAACACATCAAGAAAAGTACTTTCTCAATTGAACTTCAGAGTACTGAAGATTGAGGCATGTTGGACTACAAGCACAAGAAGAAAACAATAATTGGTGATTTTTGGGTATCCACTTGAAAGAGACAATTGTAGAAGATCGGGAACTTGGTGGATTCAGCAGATCTTGGAGATTACAGAAAGTAGGTCGGGAAGTCTAGTGGAATTGGCTAGACAGCATCTAACGATAAGGTTTATTATCTATAGTGGAGATAACTGGCTTGGTCCCAAAATTTTCACCCAGTTGGGTTCCTCCGTCAACAATTATTGTGTTCCTTAATGCTTTTGTATTACAAACTGCAGTATTCAAACATAGGAAAATTGACTTGTATACTTAATCATCTAGAAACTATTAGAAAGTAACTTCTTGTTTTTAATATAATAATTATGCACTGAAGGTCGAACCTAATTTAGCGAATCTAAACTCTCAATTGGTATCAGAGTCTAATATTGATTCTTGACCTTAATTTGTCTAGATGAGTTGTTCATTGTCCGTCTCGTCATATTTTGATGGCTCTAATTATGCATATTGGAAAGTTAGGATGAAAGTGTTCTTAAAATCTATGGATGAATGAATTTAGTTGAGTGTGATGAATGGTTGGAGTGTCCCTAGTACAACTATTGACAATGTAGTAACTCTCACTCCCATCGCTAATTGGTTTATAACGAATTTAGATGAATTTAATTGGAATAGTTAAAGCCTTGCATGCTTTATTCATGGTTGTATTCTCGAAAGAGTTTAGGCGAGTGTTCATGTGTGAGGTAGCTAAAGATGTTTGTGATATTTTACAAACCACACATGAGAGAACCTATGCCGTTAAAAATTCTGAGCTGCAAATGCTGACCACTAGGTTAGAGGAGATTAAAATAAGAGATGATGAGACATTTGATGTCTTTTATGCGAGCCTAAATGACATAGTAAATTCTAGCTTTAACTTAGGTGAGCGAATCCCAAAGCCTAAAATTGTTAGAAACATCCTTAGATCCTACCTGAGCAACTTAGGACAAAAGTTACGACAATAGACAAAAGTAATGATATAGATTCCATTAAGGTTGAAGAATTAGTTAGATCTTTCCAGACTTATGAGCTGGCTTTAGATAAACCGATAAAAACTAAGTCTTCGGCCTTAAAAACTGCTAGGAGTCACTACAACAACAAAACAATATTTTGCAACGTTCGAAAAATGTTGCTAAAGACCTTTTGCAAAGTTAGGACGAATGTTGCAAATCTCAGTGTTAAAAATGTTGCGGAAAGTGACCTTTCGACAACGTTTAAAAAATGTTGCCGTATCTTTCCACTCTACGACAACACTGAGATTTGCAACATTCATCCAAACTTTGCAACGTTTTTTAAACATTGCCGAAATGGAGACTTTTGGAAATGTTTTCTTATGTTGCCAAAAGTGACAGTTTTTTTTCAGCAATCTATGTAAATTGACTCGCAAAATTGAAAATGATTCATTCTGAACAAATTTTGTAATTGCATAAAAATTGATAATTTCATTAAAAAATTTTAAATCCATACACTTGAACATTAGAATGTAATACAACACCAACTAAAAAAAAGGAGCTTCAAAATGAAACAAAATTAGGAATAAAAATTTGATACGCCTTCAGGTCTTCCACTCTTCACCGAAAGCTCTGCAGTTTGGGGATCTGTATCTCCAATAAGCAGATTCAACTAAACTCTTCTAACCATTCCATCCACGACACATCTGAAATTAAAGAAAAAAGCCACATTTAAGGCAAAAGGAAATCACACAGAAATTTTGGCATCACAAAGACTATAAATACTACTTATCAAGCATTCTTTGAACAATTGCCTCCAGTCTAGGTTCCACTGTTGATTATTCATTGTGTGCCTCAGCTACCTTAGTGTTGAGACTAGCATACTCGTCTATTGCTTTAGCTGAGTGAAGCAAGATCAGAATAGAAAATTATTAACAAGCCTGGTTAGTAAATGCCTAAATATTATATGGTCACTTGGCTAGAAGTAATACCTATCAAGAGACCACTTTCATTTGGAATGACTTCTACATATTTTTTTACCTAACAAAAGTATTTGGCACACTATTTTTTAGAGAAAATACAGGGCATTGACTAAATACGTATCAAGAAGAGTATGAACATAGTCTGAATCCTCTGAAACATCAAATAGATGACCAGCTCCAAGGGCATATGATAATGAGGCACCCCTGTGATAAAGCTATTCCAAAGCCTATGCCGCTTGCTTCTTTTGTTTTTTCCCTTGAAAATACAACACCCTAACAAACAAGGATTACGTTGGGAGAGAACTTGTTGGCTTTACTATAAAAATATGGTTCAACTACAAAAATAATAAAATATATTCAGTTAAGATCAAGACGGAGGGTCTCTGGTCATTAATTGACTCTAAAAAAACAAGTCTATGCACTTACAATATTAACTCTATAAAAATATTTCGAAACTTTAAATATGCTACATACACAACATTCAGATAATTACAAATTTGCCACATTTGACAAGGAATTAGGAAGTATCCTTAACCAATTCTCCGTAAACAAATATATTGAACCATCTCAATTCATTAAAGAAAGCTTCGTAAACAGATATAACAGATAACAAAGCTACAGATAGAAGTATCTAGATAATAAAGAAATATTCAAAAAGAAAGATAACAAAATAATGATATTTAATGGACTGATCTAAGCATACATCCACAACTACGCCTTTGATATTCTCACCTTAATATTTCACCAATTCACTGCAATTTGATTTTACATAGTTAAGATCTATATACACTTTCTTGTGGTGTATTTCCAAATCTTTTACACTGATCTTTTATACATAAAAAGTAAATCTACATCGTTTACAGTTATACATAAGGAACATATTTTTACCTTGGAAACAAGTAATGCAGCGACCGAGTGGTCTCTGGTCAAATTCTTCATCTATATATAAAATTTCCCTGCATAACCAAAAAATGCATGGATGTTATCTAGAGATTATAGATTAATATGAATTGAACTGCAATAATTAAAAAGATAAAAGATATAAAAAAAAAACTTATCAATAAATAGTTTGAAGCAAGCAAAAGTCGATAAGGGTATGGAAAGCCTGGGACTCAGGTTGGGTCTCGAGCGAATCTCTCATACTGATTTCTCTCCTACACTTCCTTTCTCTCTATCAGTATTGTTTACTATTTGAAGAATCTATATGATGTTATAAACCAAAAGAACAAAATACGAAGAAATAGAGAGAAATAAACTGATTTCTTTTACATTAGGGTTTGGGGTGTAGTAAAGAACAATAAGGTCCTGCAAAATAAACTGATTTCTGCTTCTCTGGCCTCCAACTCGGATTTGGGGGCCGTTGATGGTAGGACGATTCCGTGGTTAGGGCATTCGATTGATTTGGGGTGTGAATTGGGGGAATTTCAATTGTTCATGTGATTTTGAGAGTTCAGAGATCGATTTTGGTTTTTTAAAAGGAAAAGACATACAAGTCCTCTACATAAATTCACTTTTCTCAACATTTTTTAAATGTGGCGAAATGTCTCACTTTTCGCCACATTTAAAAAACTTTGCCAAAAGTGAGATTTTTCACAACGTTTTTTAAACGTTTCCAAATAATACTTTTGACAACGTTGCGAAAAGTGAGACTTTTGGCAACGTTTAAAAAATGTTGCGAATAGTCTAACTTTTGCCAATAGACTTTTTTAGCAACATTCACTCGCCCAAACGTTGCAATAGACCCGTTTAGCAAATTTAAGTAATAAATGTTGTCTTTTAAGTGTTGTAAAATGACATTTTTGTTGTAGTGAGTGTTCGTGATTGATCTTTTGACTCAGATTCACCTAATGAGGAGGAGTTAGCGTACTTTGCCAAAAAAATTCCGTAAAATGTTTAAGAATAAATAGAAGGCTCAGGATAGACATTGAGATGCCCCAAGTGAATCTAGAAGAAGGTCTAAAGAAGTGAGATGCCATAATTGTCAAGGTTTTGGTCATGTTAGGAATGAATGCCCCAGCAGTAGAAGAAATGAGGATAAGACTATGAATACTACTCTCACTAATGACGAGTCTGGCTCAGATAATCAAAGTGAAAAGTCCACTCGTGAAAGTGAAAAATTCGTTGCCTTCATTGCTAGAACTTAGAATAGATCCTACCAGGGAAGTGAGAATGCACAAGATGTAGACAGCGATGTGAAATCAGATTATGAGAATGAGAAAGATATCAATGAGGCTTACGATAAAATGTATGAGGAGAGTCTTAAAATTCTTGCTAAAAATAAAGCCTTGTGTGTTAAGGTCAAAGAACTTGAACTTGAGAGAGAAAAACATGCAGCTGACCTTCAAGAATCTACCTCAATCCAGAGTGAATTCCAATCGATGAATGAATCCTTACATATTCGGGTTAGGAATCTTACAAGTGAGCTTAAGAATACCTCTAAAAAAGCTAGTGAGCTGACTACTAAGAATGGGATGTTAGAAATCCAAGTTAAGAACCTTTTAAGCGAACTAGAGTATTCCAAGGCTCAATTTCTTTCTTTTTCTAGTAGGTCCGACAAGCTAGATAACCTCATACCAATAACCAAGCCACCTGGCAATAAGGAACGTCTGGGTTTTTTAAAAAATACCACTAGTACTTCAATGACCACTTTTGTCTCTGCTACTGACCAGCCTAAATATGCCCTAGCCCAGAACTTAAGAATAAGGGATATGTTGGACAGAGATCTACCAGATAGTGTAGGACCCATCGACCTTGGAACATATGTCAGCATGCACATAATATTGGTAATAGGTTTATCCCACATGTTTTCACTGTGGTAAGTTAGGACACATACGCCCTAGATGTCATCAATTTTTGAACAGACATAGAAATAGAACTAAAATAGGAATAAAAATTGGAAGTTTGTTGGTCAAATTGGATTCTTTACTGATCAAGTAAGTCATTTGACCAAGTTGGTAATACAGTTGTTTGGGAATTGTTCTCCCTCCAGGTAAGTTTGGATGGAAAAAAAGAGTGATCTAAATTATTTTGAAATAGATCACAGTGCTCTTAAAGATAAGAGCATATCTTTACCTAACTGATTAGGTAATTTTTGGTGATTTCCCGTGCTTATCACTGTTTTGTCTTTGATCAATGCATGCATCTCTTTTATTTTGTGCTTTTTAGGTAGTTATTTTTTACATGTGCATTTTCATTCTGTTTGCATTGGCGCATTCATATTTTTTTTTAAATAAACAAAACACAAAAAAAAAAAAATGAAAAATAAAAATTGTTCTTTTAGGAATGGAATCATTTCTACAACTTGATATATAACATTTTTAAAGTTGTGTATTGTGACAATGTATGGGCTAAATTGATGAGTTGTAACATATTTTTATTACTTGCTTAAGTTACTATGAAGTACTTAGTATAAGTGTCTTCATATACCATCTGCACTGTACATACTATGATATTGTAAGTGGAACTTAACCGCGTGTGTGAGAATTAGAATGGCTGTCACTTGTTATTAAGTTGACATTGATGGACTTTTTTTAAGTAATAACTTCTGTGGATTTCATGAATTTTTTATACATTTGTATGAAATTAGTGGAAGATTTTCGTAGACTTTTATTTAAAAAATTTCATAGACTTTTGTAGAATTCAAAAAACATTTAAATCTTTCATTTGAAATAGAATTCAAGTGAATCTAGTACAATAGTGTGAAATTCTATGTTGGTTCCCACAATTCTTCTCCTCCTTCCCCTTCCCCTTCCCCTTCCCCTTCCCACATAATAAAAAAATATTTTAAAACGAATAAAAATTTAAGATATTAATTAAATAAATAATAATCAATAAAAAATAAATTTAACATTCAGTATTATCAATATAATATACCTTTAAAGAACAAATAAAAAATAAATATATTTAAATTTAATTATAAATTACTCTATATATAATTTTATAATTTAATTACAAATAGATATTTTCACAAAAAATGAATAACAAAAGAAAGAAAGAAAAGGTATAAGAATTTAATTTAATTTTTTTCTCAAAAAATTGAGAAACAATAATAGAGAAAACGAATAATATAAACAAATAATCAATACAGAAAAATAAATATTAATCATAACCCTAATGTTCGTAGAAGGGAAAATGAAAGATAAATATTGAAATTTTTTTTTTTTTTGGGTGCAAGTGAAAGTCTCCCAAAATCTTGTGATTAATGGGAGGCAAATTTTGAAATTTTATTTTAGTACTTTCTGCTTAAAAGTTAGTACCCTAGATACTCCAATAAGAGGCAAGATGTTTTCCAGGCTCAGTTTATCCAATAATCAGCACCACTATGAAAAGCAGCCTAACTCCTTTCAACCACTCATCCACTTAAGGTTTCTTCTTGTTCATCCACTTAGAACTCACAAAGGAAGCTATAATCACCAAGAGAAAGTAACCACAAAGGTAGTAGAGTGAACGAAAACAGTAGACAGAGACACAAAGAGAGAGCCACCTATTTTCTTATCTTTGGAGAGAAGCAAAGACCATACATATAACCAAGTGAAGAGGACGACTAAAGTAAGTGGAGGAAATTAGGGTACAATAATGGGTCAAGGCCCAATAAGCAAATAAGTCGACTACTAAGTGCGTTCCCATTTATTAGCCATCGAAATAAGTGGAAGTCGACCATATATAAGCAGCAGCACTAATTAAATTAGGTACTTCAAATGGCCCAAATAGTTATTTAGGTCGGGTCATTTCATTTAGGTGTCGATTTACCATTCAATCATTTTGGTCGATGCAGACTCAGAAAGTTTACTGAGTTACATCATAGCCCGGAAGGTCATTTGACAACAATTTGTCCAACAGACCTTCACCATGGTGTCAAATGACCTAGGAAATAATATCACTTAGTAATACTTCCAAAATAGGAAATCAATAAAATTGAAAATTAGTTACCTTTACAAATGTTTAGAAGGTCCTTACAACTTCTAAACTTCACAAACAGCAACACCTTAGTGTCCAAGTCCGAAGGATTATACTGCGTATGTATATTTCCAAGTCTTACCGCTTCTTGTGACACAATATCTCTGATAAAGTATAGCCTAACATCAATGTGCTTGGTGCGTTCGTAAAAACTAGATTTTCATAGATATCTAGAAGATTGACTAACTTAATATACTACTACATAATCATTCAAAACCCAAAGTTCATGAAGCAAACCTCTAAGCCACAAAGCTTATTTAATTACTTTAGTGGTGGAAATATATTCTGATTCGATTGTGGATAGTGCAACTATGTGTTGTTACTATGATATCAAGCTAATTCAAGAGTTAGACAAAGTAAACACATAGGAAGAAGTGGATTTTCTATTATCTCTATCCTTCGCATAGTCCCCATCTACAAAACCTTTTTAATTTCACACCTTCTTTATTAGCATCAAACTATAGAACTAAATCACTAGTTCCTTTTAAATAACTTAACATCCATTTTAAGGCTTCCCAATACTCGGGACCTAAATTAGACATGTACCTACTAAGGGTACTAACAGTAAAAGCTAAATTCGGTCTAGTGGACACCATCAAATACATAATATATCCAATCACATTAGAGTATGAGATCCTACTTATGTACTCTATTTCTTTTTCATTATATTTCACTTGGTCTTTAGATAACACAAAGTGATTAACTAAAGGTAATGAAACAGGTTTGCAATCATGCATGTCAAATCTTTTCAACACTTTTGAAACATAAGGCCACTGATGCAAAAATAAAGCAGAATTTGACATATCTCTTTCAATTTCCATACTTAGGATTCTCTTTACTTTACCTAGATCTTTCATGTCAAATTCACCATTCAACTTTATTTTTATCTTGCTTATACCTTTCAGTGATGAACCAACTAAGAACATATCATCCAATATAACAATAAGAACACATAGTCATTATTGGCATCATCATATTGAAAATACGGGCAATGATCAAACTGATCCCTTTGCAACCTTATAGTGACAACAAAAAAATCAAATCTTTTATACCACTGTCTAGGTGATTGTTTTAGGCCATATAAGAATCTTTTCAAGAAACACACATGATCAAGTTTTAGTTTATCTTTAAAACCTTTTGGTTGATTCATAAATGTTTGCTCATCAAATTCACCATAAAAAGGCTATTTTTATATCAAGTTGTTCAAAGTTCTCATTCAAAGAGTGTAACTAATGCAAGTTTGACCCTAATAGTAGTGTACTTAACAACAAGTGAAAAAATCTCGTTATAATCAACACCATCTTTCTGGGTGTACCCCTTACCCGCTAGCTAAACTTTAAATCTTAGAGGTTCAGATGCACTAGTACCCTCTTTAACGTTAAAAACCTAATTACAGTCAACTATAGATTTATTCTTATGTCTAGGTACTAGTTCACAAGTTTGATTCTTTTCTAAGGAATCCAACTCCCCTTTCATTGCCTTAAACCACTCTTTTGATTGTTCACTTCTCATTACCTCCTCATAAGTTTTTGGTTCTGATGTGATCCAGGAGTCGAGTCCGATGAAGCCGAGCTCGGACCGAGACCCATTGATTATCGAAGGAGGTCCGATGACGCGATCAAGGGCAAAATGAGTAAATCAAGCAATGGGACAACTTGTGCAAGCAACGATGGATGACATCCTGATCTACACGCAAAAAGAGACAAGTTTCAGGTTGGGTCGAGGTCGGAAACCAATTGGATCAACACGATACAAGCGACCGAAGAATGAGGTCAACCGGACTTCTAAGTGACCGCTTAGAAGAAACAGGCAAGCGGTCGCTCAGACACTTACCGAGATATCAAGGTAGCAAAACTTCCTTTCAAGCGACCGCTTAGAACAAAACTGAAGACGAATTTTCTATTTTTGGCAAGAATTCTAGTTTCCTTAAAATTCTAATTTTTATTGATGTGTTACTATGTTTGGGTGATTATGCACGAATTTTAAGGATTTTTAGCATTAGTATAAATAGTTTATTTCATCATTATTGGAGAACCTTTTGACAAATTATTAATTAAAGTACGGCTATTTGCTTTCAATCTTGTTCTTCTTAGAATACCGCGAACTTATCAAGATCTTCTTGTGATATTCAACATCGAGTGAAGATCACAGGTTTTGTAATCAAGAGGTCTTTCAAGCGTCGTTCTTGTTTGGTTGTTTGGTTCAACATTCTTGGTTGAATCTTTAAATCGAGATTATCTTTGGATTTTTTTGGGTTTTCAATCTTGTTGCGGGGTTGAGTAGTGTTCATTGCTACGTAGTTCTCATCAGTTTGTATCAGAGTTTGGCTCTAAAATAATCAAGGTTATATCTTTTATTGTTTTTGAGTCTTTTGTTTTTCTTTCTTTCATTATTCTTCGTGTTCTTGTGTCCAGTAAAATTCTTGAGTCGTTGATCCAAAAAAGTTAAAAAAATTCAAAAGTTGTTTTTAGATTATTTAAAGGTCCGAATTAAGTTTCGTTTATTTTGCTGATTTTCTACTCAAATTCCCAAGAGTTAAAAAAAATTAAAAAAAAAAATTATTATTGTTACAGAAATTTCCAGCATCATTGATTTTCAATTTTTGAGTAAAAAAAAATACTTCAATTCGATTGCTACACTTTTTTACTTCTTGAATTCTTAGTTCCAAATTCATATACTTGGTCCTTGTTGAGTCTTTCTTCATCCTTTTTCTTTTCTTCTATCAAATTCGTGATTACACTCGATTGGATATGCGGGATTACATCTGTGAGTTCACCTTGTTCTTTGAAGATACTTGAGCGAAAGCATTGACTGGTAAAAGGCAAGAGTGGTGAGATTAATAGAGGGTAAAAACCAAAATTTGAGTGATACACGAGTGAATATTTGTGAGGTTAAAATTCTATAGAATTATCCGTCAGATAGAGAAGGTTCAAATTCAATCATGCAGCCAAATCAAATCAACATCGGAGACGATGTAATAAGGCAGTTTGAGAGGATACTAGGGGATGTGACTGAAAGGCTTAGTAGGTTAATGGCGTCGGGATCAAATAGTCATAGGGGACACTCAAATGCGAGGAGACTAGGTAGGAGAGAGCCTAGGAGGGAGTGGCATGATGACTATGAATATGATAGTGATTTGGATGAGGATGCATCAACGGTAGGTGAAATGGGTAGGATGATGAATAGAGGTGGTAGGTTTGAACAAAGGGGTAGGAACAACTTTGGAGATGATGTCGATGGGAATATGGGTAACACTAAGATGTCAATTCCACCGTTTAAGAGAATGAGTGATCTGGAGGCTTATTTAGAGTGGGAGAAAAAAGGTAGAGTTGATATTTAAGTGTCATAATTATTCGGAGGAAAAGAGGTGAAAATACCAATTCTTGAATTAGTTGATTATGCCATAACATGGTGGGATCAAGTGGTTACATCTAGGCAGATGAATCGGGAGCAAGCCGTTAGTACTTAGGATGAGTTGAAAATTATTATGTAGAAGAGATTCGTGCCTAGCCACTATTACAGGGAGTTGTATCAAAGATTGCAAGGATTCTATCAGGAGTCGAAAAGTGTTGAGGACTATCATAAAGAGATGAAAATTTTGATGATCAGGGCGAATGTGGAGGAGGATCGGGAAGCTACCATGGCTCATTTCTTGAATGAGATGAATAGAGAAATTGCTAATACTGTGGAATTGCAGTACCATGTAGAGATTGAAGATATGTTTCATGTGGTCATGAAGGTTTAAAAACAGTTGAAGAGGAAGGGGATAGCTAGGCAACCATTGGGTTCTTCGGGTTCTAATCCAAATTGGAAATCGAGATGTGATAACAAAGGAGATGGAGCTGCCTCGAGAGGGGGAATTGAAGTGCCAAGGGGGAAAGATGAGGGTACTAGCAAGATCGTACCAAAGGTAGAGTCACAGCCAGCCAGAAATTGGGACATTCAGTGCTTCAAGTGCTCAGGTAAATGACACATCTCTTCTCAATGTCCAAACAAAAGGACAATGATCTTGTGAAATGGAGAGGTGGTGACTGACGGGGAGGATGAATTTGAAGGCATGCCCGAATTGGAGGAGGTTAGTGATCATGGAGACAAAGTGGGGTTTGGGGTTAGAGGAGAATTACTGATTACAAGACGAGCTCTCAACACTCAAATCAAGACAGATGACTTGGAGCAACAACGAGAAAACATATTCCATACGTGATGTCACGTCAACAATAAGATATGTAATGTAATAATTGATGGAAGTAGTTGTACGAACGTAGCTAGCACAACACTTGGGGAAAAATTGGGATTAACACTATTAAGACATCATAGACCCTATAGGTTACAATGGTTAAATGATTGTGGGGATATTAAGGTGAATAGAGGGTGTTGATTAATCTTTCAATTGGTAGTTATCGGGATGAAATTATGTGTGATGTGATACCTATGCATGCGGGGCATATTTTTTGGGTAGGCCATGACAATATGATAGGAAAGTTATTCATGATGGGTACAAGAATCGGTATAGTTTCAATATGGATAGGAGGTCCATTACCCTTGCGCCATTAACACCGGCACAAGAGTATGAAGACCAAATCAAATTGAAACATGCAGAAGAAGAGAGAGTGAAAGAACTGGAAAAGGTGAGAGAAAATGGTGAGGTGGCTAGTAGAGAGAAAAAAAGGGAGTGAGTTGAAAAGACCGATAGAGGATAAAAGGCAAGTGATTTTGATAGTCTATAAGGAGTCTTTCCTCAATTTTGAGGAGCCTAACCCACCTCTCCCCAGTTGAGCGACATCTTTATTGCAGGAATTCAAAAATGTCTTCCCAGAGGACATGTACGGGAGAGTATGAGCCCATGTACCGTTTCAGTGCTACTTGTGCCAAAGAAAGATGGAACTTGGAGAATGTGCATGGATTGCAGAGTCATCAACAATATAACGGTAAAGTATCGTCATCCTATTCCTAGGTTAGATGATATGTTGGATGAATTATATGGTGTTTGCATGTTTAGTAAAATCGATCTTAAAAGTGGATACCACCAAATTCGAATGAGGGAAGGTGATGAATGGAAAACTGCATCTAAAACTAAATATGGCCTATATGAGTGGTTAGTAATGTCATTTGGACTCACTAATGTACTGAACACTTTCATGCGATTGATAAATCATGTTTTACGCGCTTTTATAGGTAAATTTGTTCTTGTGTATTTTGATGACATTTTGATTTATAGCAAGGACCTAAATGAGCATGTAGAACATTTTAGGAGTGTACTTGTGGTCTTGAAAGGGGAACAATTTTATGGTAATTTTAAAAAGTGTACATTTTGCATGGAAAATGTTGTTTTCTTAGGATTTGTGGTGGGTGCTAATGGGTAGAAGTGGATGAGGAGAAAGTAAAAGCTATTAAAGAATGGTCAACACTTAGAGGCATAACTTAAGTTAGGAGTTTTCATGGTTTGACTAGTTTTTATAGGCATTTTGTGAAAGATTTTAGCACAATCACCACACCACTCACAAAAATTGTTAAAAAAAGTCTAGGATTTCATTGGGGTGATGAACAAGAGCATGCATTCAATACAATTAAGGATAGGTTGTGTAAGAGACCAGTTTTAGCACTCCCTAACTTTGATAAAGCTTTCGAGATTGAGTGTGATGCATCAGGAATAGGTATGGAGCAATCTTAATGCAGGATAAGCGGCATATAGCTTATTTCAGTGAAAACGTAAGTGGGGGCAGCGCTCAATTACCCCACATATGACAAGAAACTATATTCACTTGTTCGAGCCTTAGAGACATGGCAGCACTACTTACGGCCTAAGGGGTTTGTAATACACACGGACTATGAATCATTGAAGCACTTGCGGGGTCAAGGTAAGTTGAACAAAAGGCACGCAAGATGGATGGAGTTTGTGGAGACATTCCCTTATATCATCTGGTACAAGCAAGGTAAGGAAAATGTGGTGGCGGATGCATTGTTTCGAAGGTATGAGCTATTAACTTCTCTTGATTCTAAATTCTTGGTTTTGAACATATGAAGGACATGTATGCTAGTGATTTGATTTTTCATATAATTATTCATCATGTAGTAAAGGTGCTATAGATAAATTCTTTAAGCGGGATGGGTATTTGTTTTGGGAAAATAGGTTGTGTGTTCATGATTGTTCAATGCGTAAAGTGTTAGTTAGGGAAGCACATAGTGGTAGGTTGATGGGTCATTTTGGAGTTAAAAAGACTTTAGATATGTTAGGGGAACATTTTTATTGTCCCAGGATGAAAAGTGATGTTGAAAGGATATGTAGTCGTTGCATAACTTGTAAGCAGGCTAAATCTAAAGTTTTACCTCAAGATTTATACACATACCTAGTGAACCTTAGGTTGATATTTCGATGGATTTTGTTTTGGGTTTACATAGAACTAAGAAGGGATGAGATTCAACTTTTGTGGAGGTAGATAGGTTTAGTAAGATGGCACACTTCATTGCATGTCATAAAATCGATGATGCCACTAATATAACGGAATTATTCTTTAAAGAGATTATGCATTTACATGTGGTATCTAGGACTATAGTGTAAGATCGGGATGTTAAGTTCCTAAGTCATTTTTGGCAGGTTTGTGGGGTAAGTTGGCACTAAGCTATGTATTCAACAACTTCTCACCCACAAACCGATGATCAAACTGAGGTAGTGAATAGGACCATGACACAACGTTTGAGCATTGTGGTTAATAAGAATTTGAAGAGTTGGGAGGAATGTTTACCTTTAATAGAGTTTGCATATAATAGGGTCACGCAATCCACTACTTCCTTTTCACCATTTGAAATTATTTATGATTTTAATCCACTAACACCTTTGGATTTAATATCTTGATCTGTGAATGAACGAGGTAGCTTAGATGGTACAAGAAAGACCGAGTTGGTGAAGTCACTTCATGAAAAGGTAAGACTGCAAATTGAGAAGAAAAACAAACACTTCGCGTCATAGGAAAACAAGGGTCGAAGGAGCGTGATATTTGAACCTGGAGATTAAGTCTGGGCACATTTCAGAAAAGACCATTTTCTAGAGCAAAGGAAATCAAAGTTGCAACCACGAGGGGATGGTCCATTTCAGGTTTTGGAGAAAGTCAATGACAACGCATATAAATTGGATCTTTCAGGTGAGTATAATTTTTCATCAACTTTTAACGTGTCTGATCTCTCTCTTTACAATGTAGGTGCGAATTCGTGGTCAAATCCTTTTGAAGAGAGATGGGATAATGTAATCCAGGAGTCGAGTCCGGACCGAAACCCGTTGATTATCAAAGGAGGTCTGATAACGCGATCAAGGGCAAAATTGATAAATCAAGTAATGGGACTACTTATACAAGCAACGATGGATGACGTCCTGATCTACAAATAAAAAAAGGCAAGTTTCATGTTGGGGTCGAGGTCGGAAACCAATTAGATCAAAACGATAAAGCGACCGAAGAAGGAGGCCAACCGGACTTCTAAGCGACCATTTAGAATAAACAGGCAAGCTGTCACTCAAACACTTACAGAGATTTCAAGGCAGCAAAACTTCCTTCCAAGCGACCGCTTGGAATATAACTAAGTGACCGCTTAAAACAAAACTGAAGACGAATTTTCTATTTTTGGCGAGAATCCTAGTTTCCTTAAAATTCTAATTTTTATTGATATTTTACTATATTTGGGAGATTATGCACGAATTTTATAGGTTTTCTAGCATTAGTATAAATTGTTTATTTCAT
The DNA here is from genome assembly GCA_019395295.1 of Osmanthus fragrans. NCBI lineage: Eukaryota > Viridiplantae > Streptophyta > Magnoliopsida > Lamiales > Oleaceae > Osmanthus > Osmanthus fragrans. Next base: position 14,932,218 of record CM033361.1, read on the forward strand.
CATTATTGTAGAACCTTTTGACAAATTATTAATTAAAGTGAGACTATTTGCTTTCAATCTTGTTCTCGTAGAACATCGCAAACTTATCAAAATCTTCTTGTAGCGTTCAACATTGAGTGAAGATCATGAGTTTTGTAATCAAGAGGTCTTTCAAGCGTCATTCTTGTTGGGTTGTTTGGTTCAACATTCTTGGTTGAATCTTTAAATCGGGATTATCTTTGGGTTTTCAATCTTGTTGTGGGGTTGCATAGTGTTCGTTGCTATATGATTGTCATCAGATTCTCCATCAACTAGATCCTTGCAGCTAGCATGAACAAAAACTAACTCGGATTCATCCCCAAATCTCTTAGGCTCTCTACGTCTTCTCTCTCTATTCCTAGCTAAGTTATAACCCGCTAAGGGATTTTTCTTTCTCAGGATGCTCTTCTATCACTACTCCATCTCTATTATTCTCTTTAGGCTGTTGAACCTTAGTCTCCACCTCATTAGGGATGATAGGTATATGACACACCCAAAAGGGGGTCAAAATAATATTCCTTACTTTTCTAAAATGTGTCATTCAAGTAATAATGTGGTAAGTAAGGGTCATTCCCGCAGAGGATTGTTTTCAATTACGCCAATTGCAATAAGAAAGTAAAAATGCACAAATAAGTAAATGGGGGGGTTTGGTTGTTAACTAAACTAAGGAAGCAATAAATGCAAAATAAAGAAAGACAAGAACTACAAAGTAAATAAAATGATCAAAGGGGAAGAGTGTGATCGAGGGATATTTCTTCGCCGCTAGAATGAATTTCTAATCGATATTCGTAAAGGATTTTCGTTCAAAAAATCAACAACAATTCGAGAATAATCACAAGCTCGATTACCTCAATTTCTTCTTACATATTAGTTGAATCAGATAAGCATCGTTACCCAACCCTTTTCATCAAACAACTTAGGATAAGCTCCCTAGATTTAATTCAACAAAAACATTACGACGAAAGAGAGGAATTGAATTAAGCGCAAACTCGCAAGCTCGGTTTACTAACTTAAGTGATAATCCACCTACATTTAATAGAAAATTCCTCATAATCCATCAAAGTGTAGTTGCTACTAGGTTTTGAAATAAAAAGCAATTACGGACTATAAATCCCAAAATAGCATAAATTGTAAACAACCCAATCATCTAGTTGGCCCGCTAAATAATCGAGAATAACAATAAGCATTATAAGCACAATGAATTAACCACATTAATCTCAAGAACACAATAAAACACAAATCGATAGAAATTCGTTACTTGGGTAAGAAAATAACCCTCAATCACATAGAAGTTTAGCTATCCATAAGATATTCAATAATAGCTAACGAAAATATACAACCCAATGATAGAAAATGAGATTAAAAAGAAGAGAAAAGCTTATGGTTGAAGATATGGAAGGTTGAGATCAATGGTATTGGAGCTTCTTCTTCATCTTCCCCATTTTCTTCAAGGTTTGGCTATGGAAACTCCCCAGATTTTGGCTCGGTTTTGGGGCTGCTCCCCCTCCCTTTGATGCCCTAAAAATGAGCCCCAAGTGATGTATTTATGTTGGGTGGAAGATAGGAGACGGGTCGGGTAGAAATGGATCGAGAAAGATATTAAAAATCGCGTTTTAGCGCGACCCGGGAAATCCTCCAGATTTTGCCCATGCGTACTCATAGGCCTGGACGTGCGTACGCATAGTGTAAACATTTAAGTTTCAGTAGTTGAATTTGGCAAGTGTGCGTATGCACGGCCTTCAGTACGCATAGGCAAAATCTGTGTTGTTTCATTTTCTTCCTGATTTTTGCACTTGATTTCATCTCCTTCAAACCATACATCTTCCTCCCAATTGATGAACTTGGTTGCCAAGTCTTGGAGTATTTTCTCTTCAATCGTTTTGGCTCAATTCACGCTCAAAATACCATATAAACAACCAACAACTCGGGCAATCACCTAAGGAACAAAAGTAACAAAAATAATCAAAAACTAATAATTGAAAACTAACAACTATCTAAGTTTAATGGTATAAATGAGTGCGAAAACTGCACTTATCAGTATAGATGTGCTAAATTTTCCTAAATCCACCTTCATCTGATTTCTTTCATTACATTTCTTTTCTTCACTCACAGGTTCAGAATCAGTTTTAAGGCAGGGCATCTCAGCCTCGTTAGACATGACATCTCTACGGGCGAGCTTTTTTTAAAGCGGAACGGTCCGGGCTTAAAGTTGTGCCGGCCGGTTCGACCCGGCCCGCCCATTTTGACACCTCTAATGGCTTCCGTTCCTTAGGCTAACGAGAAAAAGTTTTTTTTCCTGTAGCGATTTCGTGGTGGTTTGTTATGACCATAGGATTCGTGGTAGTTGGTAACCCATTTGTCATATCTAGCTTTCCTTTTAGGATTTTTTTAATATTTTATTGATAGCTTCCACTTGTCTGTCGACCTGGAGATAGTACGGAGTAGAGAAATTCTTTGGATACCCAAATCTTTGCACATTGCTTTCAACTTTTTCCATTAGAACTGCGTACCATTATCTGAAATTATAGAGTTTGGCTTGTCTTCAAATTTTTAATAAAGAAAGAGTTTCTTACAGATTATCGAAAGATTCGTTAGAATGTGACCCATGACTTTGTTGACCTAATCATGAAAAAAGAAGTTATCTTTGAGGATACTTCTTAATTGAATTAAATTGGAGCCTCTGTAACGGTCAGACGATAGTAAAAGGTCATAGCAAACCACGTAGCTACTTGTACTAAAAAACAAGTAAGCATAATTTCCCTAGATGTTCCTTAGTAATATCATCATGACTCTTGAAAATCATGTGCGGTAGCAATACCAAACGGAATGTATCATCAAATATTCAATATGATTCCACAAGATCTAGTTTCGTTAAAGTAACAGATTCTAGCCAACTGAAAGGTGTGGCGACATGGGGGCGAAAAAAGGAAAGAGGGGGATGTAGTTTCTCTCGCTTTTGGCATAGTAGGCCCCTAGTGGGAGGCTCGTACGATGGGCTATTAGCTCAATTTACACTTTTACCCAATCTGGGAAGCGGCATCCGTTGATAGGCAAAGTGATACAAAAAGAACTCTGATTGATTTTTGAGTTTATCTATAAGAAAAGATCCTATGAAAAAAAATAATGTTTTCCATATTAATTCATAGTTGTTAGCCTTAGTAATATTTACAATAGTCTGGGTTTCTATCCACTTGGTGAAATAGTCTTCTTAACGATTATGAATCTCATATTAGATCTTCTCCTGGACAGTAGGCTAAGGGCCACTGCTGGGCAGTAGCTCTTGTACGGGCTATCGTAGTATTAATGAGAACTTTTGACACCTTTCACATTTTCTGACAAAGTTGATTGCTTCTTTTCTCATATTAGGCAAAAAGTAACCTTGTTTCAAGGCCTCTTGCACTAGGGAATGACCACTAGCGTGGTTTTCTCGTATACCTTCTTGAATTTCTTTCATTATGTATAAAGCCTTTTTCTCATTTATGTATCTGAGTAGAGGGAGTGTATACTCTCGCTTGAATAAGATATCACCTTCTATTGTATATCTTTTCGCTCTTATTCATAGTTTTTATGGTGCCATTTTATATTCAAAAGGTGTCTCATCTTTAGATAAGAGATGATGTCTCGCATCCTTGAGGCCTTTTCCTATATCCATAGGGTTTTCTCCCTCCTTTGGCCAACTGATGATATTGATAACAATTCTATAGGCATTGTATTAAACAGTGAGTCTTTTGAACTTGACAATTTTGATAAGGCATTTGCGTGTTCATTTTTCTCTCTAAGAATTTGAGTGAGTTCAAAATTGTTAAAGAACGAAAATGTTCTTATAGCTTCAGCGAGGTAAACAATCATTATTTTATTCTTGGCTGTGAATTTTCTGTTCAATTAAGTTACTACCAACTATAAGTCATTTTTTACATCTATATTTTGAGTCTTCATTTCTTTTGCCAGTTGTTATCCCGCCCCCTCCCCTCCCAACCCAACCCAACCCAACCCAACCCAAATAAAGCTTCATATTTAGCTACTATGTTGGTTGCTTTAAATGTGAATCTCAGTGCATTATTTAATTTATGGCCTTCAGGACTCTTTGAGATTATACCCTCTCCAAACCTCGTATCTATCTTCGATGATTTATACACAAATAATTTCTACGTTTTCTATTCAGGCTCTTCCTCTAAAACGGGAACATTTGACAACTTAGTAATAAAGTCGGCCAATGCCTGTGCTTTGATTGTGAATCGACATTTATAGCTTAATTCAAATTGTCACATCTCGGTTGTCAATTTCAGTAATCTTCTCGACGTATTAGGAATTTACAACACTTATTTGAGCGAGAAATCAATTAGTATTTCAATGTTGTGGCTTTGGAAATAGGGTCATAATTTTTGTGACGATCTGACCAAGGTGAGGGACAGCTTTTTCATATCTAAATATCATGTTTCTTCTTCTTGGAGGGCTCTACTTATATAGTAGACTAGTAACTATCGTTGTCCTTCCACTTTTACCAGTACTGAGTTGACATTACCTAAGAAACCGTCGAATATAACAATAGGTTTTCTTCATTTTCGAGTTTAGCTAATAGCAATGCTCTCCCTAAATGATCTTTTAGAGCCTAGAATGCTTGTTTACATTTACTACTCCATTCGAACTTCTTTCCTCCTTTCAACGCTCGGAATAAATGGAAACATTTGTTCATTGCTTGTGATACAATCCTACTTAGGACGGCAACCCTTCCCGTTAAAGTTTGAACCTCTTTTAGTTTAGATGGGGATCGACATTTTTATAAAAGGCAGAATTTTGTCGGGATTTGCTTCAATACCTCGTTGATTGACCATGTAACCGAGAAACTTTCCAGATTTAACTTCAAAGGTGTATTTTAGCAGATTGAGTTTCATCCTGTATTTTTGCAATATATTGAAAGCTTGTTCCACATTTTTCAAATGGGCTCCAGTCTAAAAGCTTTTCATAAGCATTTCATCAATGTAAACTTCCATTATTTTTCCTATATGATCCATGAACATCTTGTTCATTAGCCTTTCATACGTGACCCCAGTATTTTTTAGCCCAAAAGACATTACTTTATAACATTATAGTCCTTGATCTGTTACAAATGTGATATGTTCCTTTTGAGGTCCATACGTGGAGATCTAGTTACATCCTGAATAGATATCCATAAAACTTAACAGCTCGTGTCTCACATTTGGATCCATAGTTGATCGATTTTGGGGAGTGAAAAGCTATCTTTAGGACAAAATTTATTCATGTTTGTAAACTTTTTGCACGTTCGTCATTTTTTGCTTCTCTTTGGTACTAGAACTGGATTACATACCCATATTGGGTCTTAAGTTTCACGAATAAAGTTATTTCTAACTGCTTATCCACATTATTTTTTATTGCCTCGTACTTTTCAACGCGAATTGACCAACGCTTTTTCATCTTAGGCTTGATCTTTGGATTTAGTTTTACGGCGTGGCAGGGAACTTTAGAATCTATTCTCACCATATTCGCATGTTTCCAAGCAAACACATTTAGGTTCGCTGCTAAGAAATTTTTTCGCAATCGTTTCCGAGGTTCGTTCAATTTCTTGCCAAAAATTGGAGTTTTGCTCGCATCTTCTGAGCTAGCGAAAAAGCTTTCTAACTCTTAGTCCACAGCTACCTTTGACATGCAGTCAGTTATACGAGGGTCGATAGAGTTATCAATCTTCATTTTATCCCCGAGGCTACTTGTTGCAACTATGGCAACAATGTTTATAAGAGCTCGGATGTCTCGTTTTTCGTTACATTCATGGTCGCTATGCAGGATTCCTTGATTGTAATTTATTGACATTTTGCTTCTATTTGTAGAATAGTTTTGATTATGTTTGCATGTTTCTTGCAAGTCATCCAAGGATTTTATCATATGTGAATTCTCCTTGACGATGATGAAATTCATATACCATTAGTATGCCTGTGACGCCTCTTCTATCCTTACTAACAAAGTGGCCTGTCCGCGAAAGATTGGGTCTCCTTCGGTAAGGTAGTGAGGCTTCAACACCGTGATCTAAAGATTATATTTCTGCATTCGATCAAATGATTCATCGTATATCTCATTTTCCACACTTTCATTGTCTAGGAGCGTACAGTGAAAACATTCTCTTGCTATTACTATTTGGATCACGACCACCTCAAGTTCGATTCTTGAAATTTCGACTCTAGGCTCTATTGATTTAATTGAAAAGGTCAAGATTTGCAAATCACCTATACACTTACCTTTACTAGTATGCCTTTCTAGGCTTTGTATCTTTGCACAGTGAGTCGTACGCTCCACCATCAATGCTTTGAGTTCCTTATTTATCTTCGAGATAGTCTCTGTTGCTGAAATACCTTTACACTGGTTGAAACACCGTTGATCTTTCGATTCTTATCCTTCGGCGCTCCAGCTAATGCCTGACTTTCCTTTCCTTAGTTTATTTTCTCATATTTCAAGTATGTCTCAATTGGAGTATAGACTTTCGTGGTTTATTTTGTTTAATTTTTCTCACAAATGGCACCAATTTGTTGACGATAGAAATCAGATAAACAAATCTTCTCGCCTAACCAAGATTTTTACCTCCTAAACTCGCTAATTTTAATGTTCAAACTTGGTGTAAGAGAGGAAGTGGATATTTACAAGGGAGATATTTTAATTACATATTTTTCTCTACAAAAAAGGGGATATTTATAGATTATTCTACAAGTCTTGGGCCAATATGGTCCTTTTGGGATAGATGAAAGCTGGTGACTTTTTGTTGGCGAACTTGTAACTGATTTTGTTATGATATCACGTTTTATTCATTGATCTACGTGTATTTTATTAACACTCTATTGCTAGTCTGGATGGGAAAGGGGTTCACCCCAATCTTTGCTAACCTTTCACGCTTTGTTCCCCTCGCTTGTTGCTTTAAGTTTCACAAGTAGTTGGCAAGGTTCATGGATTGTATTCTAAGGTTTTACATAATACATATCAGTATTGTTGTCAAAGACTGTAAATGTAAACTAGAAAGTTTACAGAGAGTTAAATTTGGGATGAAAAAATAAGAATGACTAAACAAACAGAGAAAATAAAATAAAAGATGAAAGATCTTTTAACAAACAAAAGAAAGGCGAATAAAAGAGAGAGAGAGAGAGAGAATGAAGAGTCAACCAGAAAATGAGAGAAAAAAATAATAATTTGGAGCCTTTATCAAGACGGGTCTTAGACGATCGTCTTTCTTGTCTATAGTTAGGATTGACACTACTTCCATTTCATATAGTTAAGTCTTCAAATTTCGAAGACAATTTTAAAACTGTATTTTCTTTTTTTCAAATAATGTGGTTCATTACAACATGCGAATACACAACGGTTTTAAGAAATTGTCTGATATAGTCCGTTTATTGGAATGGTGTGCATGTACATAAGAAATTCTTCCAATCCAATACATCTGAGCCTTATCTTTTCAAGCCTGCATACATGGATTGTGGTGAAAATACAAATAAAAATAATGTTGATGTCACACTTTGTTTCCTCTAATTTCCTTTTAGGCACCATTTGATTAGCATTAAAAATGCTGGAAAAAATACAAATAAAAATAATGTTGATGTCACACTTTGTTTCCTCTAATTTCCTTTTAGGCACCATTTGATTAGCATTAAAAATGCTGGAAAATGAAAACAAATTTCTTTTTTATACTTAATTTTGGTGGTTGATTGCATAACTTTTTCATGAAAATTATTTTCACTCATTTTCTAGGTACAATCATTTAAAGCATATTTTTCACATTTTATTTTCTCATTGTTTTGATGGGAAAGTGTTTTCCATATTTTTTTTTTTTTTTTTTTTTTTGGCAATGGAAACATATTCTAAATTCAATGGTAAAAAAATATATCCATTTAATTGACAATTTGCTTGAAAAATAAAGCCAAAAGAACACTAAAAAATCTAAAAAAATTTTAAATTTTTTTTTTTTTTTACTTTTTTGCAATCCAAATTTTTTTTAATACAGATTGTAAAAAAATTTATCCCAAAAAATAACAATTTGCTTGAAAAACAAAGTCAAACGGATTAGGTGAAAAATTATATCAATCAAACCCCATTAATTACAATTCCCTCTAAAACATATTCTAAACAATTCAATTCCCTGTAATTCGTTTTCTTTCCACCCAAATTTCACAATTGCAATCAAATGCACTTTAGAGTTAATTTCACAAGTTGTCACTAAAGTTTGGTAAATTTTCAAGTTCTTAAAAAAAATTGACAAATTTAATAGGTGAAATTAATTGAAGTAACACAATTGGACATTCAATTAGTGAAAGTAACAGTGAAAGTAATGTTCAATATGATACTTGTAATTACTTTATTTGGTTCAATCCTCCAATGCCAATTTTACCAAAGGCATTAATCCTTGAAGAAAGAACGAGGAAATTGAAAAAGAAATCCACAACATAAAAGGAATGACAGAGGATGGGAAGAAAATATAAATTTGTAGTATTTAAAAATTGTAATTAAAGCTCGTTAATTCACTTCAGTTTTTTTTTTTTTTTTTTTTTTTTTTTTTTTTTTTTTTTAAGTAAAACATTATTCTCAACCTCATTAATATCTCCTACCCAACTATACAGCCAATAATTGCGAATTAATGCACGGATAGTACCACGCAGTTGTCACACCGCGGGTAGCTCGAAGACAAATGATTTTAATAGTAATATTTCATCCACCCCACAAAAATAAGCTCGTTTTCATTTTTATAGATATTAAAAAATATAATTATAATTAATATAGTTGAAAACTTAAATTTTTTTCTTATATTTTTAGTATACCTACATTAAATAATGATTTAAATAGAAGTAATTTATATTTGTTGATAACAAAATACATTATACAAGTGGCATATTATAGAGCTAAAAAATTAATTATATTTTCAACAAAGAAATTGACTATAATTTTGGACACAAGAATTGACGGAATTTATCAATTTTTCTGTTAGCTGGCCAAAATTACTATTTTAAATATGATACATTTACTAGGTGATTACATGGTGTTCGCAACCTGAAGTTTGTGAAAATAGTGCTTAAATTTTGAATCGTGAGAATAATTTTCAGATTATACAATAAAAAATGGTATGTCTTGTTAATCTCAACATTTAAATAAGTGTTAGTCGGGATTACAATAAACAGTTTAACACTACTATTTTTAAACGCATGCAATTAATTTCTTAACAAGTACTATTAAGGACAAAGTACTTCCTATTTGTGTTTAAGAAATGCGATTACCCATCATGTCAACAACAAAATTATCCATTTTATAATTGACTTATGATTATGGTCTAATATTTTTCATCTCATAATTTTGAAAGTGTTGTAAATAATATATTTATTAATGAATGACAATTATACCTCTCGGTCCTAGTTGTTATTATTATTATTATTATTATTATTATTATTATTATTATTATTGTATTCGTAATTTTTTCCTATAAATATGAGGCTTCAATTCTCATTAAAACACATAAGTTTATTAACTTTTCTAATTTTTTTTCTCTCTCTAGTTTATAACTGATTAATAAATATTAATGCAATTTTCTCATTTTCTTTGCAATGTTGGGAATTTTGGAGAGAGAAGCTTTTTAGTACATTTTAAATATAGGACTTCATATATATATATATATATAGCGGCGGAGCCAACATCCCGCAAGGGGGCGTGGCCGCAAGTTCTGGCTCCGTTGAAATCTTTAGCACCGTCGGGTAGCAATCAACATAGCAGCAGACGGCCATTGGTTGCAGAGCCGATGGAAGATAGAACGAAAAGAAAGATACGACCTTCTGCTTCTTCTTTTTTGGGTTTGGGGCTTTGGGCTTAAGTGAGTAAATCAATTGGGCCTCTTTTTTGTTTAGCCCAAACAAATGAATTAAAAAATGGTCCAAAATTTCAAATGACCAAACCGATAATTGGCAATTGCCATTTGAAATCGATATTTTCCATTACAAATTGAAATCGAAACTGCAAAGGCCAAACCCTTTTTCCTTTCTTCTCCACTCTCTAATCCAGCAGTTGCTGATAAGTGCGGATTTTTGCATTTATTTGAGCCACTAAATTTAAATATTTGTAAATTTTCGTTAACATTTCACTATTAAATTTAGTTATCTTTTATTTTGTAGGTGTTCCGTTGCCAAAATCCCAAGTTGGAGGTGAAAATGGAAGAAGGAAAGAAAAAGAACCAAAAGTACACAAAAAGATAAACTTGAGGACCAAAATGTACAAGTGCTGAAAGTTGAAGGATCTAGGGTTGCAATTTTTTAAGAACGTGCTCGAAAGAGAAGTCTAAATTTGGGGACTGAAATGTTCGAGATGAAGGTTGAGGGACTGATCGCGCTAATATCCCTGGGTCTTGGTTGCAAGAAATGATTTTCAAATATAAAAAAATATTAATTAATAAAATATTGCCAAGTGGGCACAGCTATAGGTGCACACCTGCATCAGAGGGAATAGCGCTGCGGCGCCACGCGAGCTACGCCGTGTTTAGCAGGCAAAAAAAAAAGCGCTGGACCCGTTTTCACTATTTTAAATCCATTTTTGGCTCTTTTTAAATGACTTTTGAACCATTTTCTTTCATTCTTCAACATAGAGACTTAAAAAGTCAAGAGAAAAACCCTACCCTCCCTCTCTTTTCTACATTTTTCCTTCTTTTTCTTTGTATTTTCTTGGGTATTTTGGGAAAGTTTGGAGCTTAACAATGGCGGAATAGCTTGGAGAAGAAGACCCATTGATTTTGAAGATTTCTCAACCATTTCTCTCATTATCAATAAGTTTATCTTTCTTTAATTTATTTTTCATTAATGGGTTGTAAATTTTTGTTAGTTATTTATGAATATTTCATGGATAACTAAGTATATATGTGATTGTGGGTGATTTCAAACCCGAGAATGATTTTTAATTAATTTGTGCTTTATAGCTCTCTTGATTGATGTGTTTAATTCATTGCCTTAAATGTTTATTTTGTTCTTCTTGATTGTTTGGGTGTACAATTAAATGATTGAGTTGATTAAATGAATGTTATTTTGGGATTTATAGTACATAATTGCTATTTATTCTAAAATTTTGTAGCAATTACATTTCAATAGATCATGTGGAGTTTTCAATTAAATGTATGTAGATTAACACTTAAGTAAGTAAACCTTAATTCAATTCATCTCTTTTGTCATAATGCGTTTGTTAAATTAAATCTAGAGAGCTTGTTCTATATTGTTGAATAAATAGGGTTGAGTAAAAAGCTTGTTTTATTCAACTAATATGTAAGAAGAGATTAAGATAATTGAGTTTGTAATTATTCTCGAATTGTTGTTAATCTTGAGAACGAAAATATTTTGTGATAATTGAAAGGAAAATCATTCTCGTGGTAACGAAATACCCCTCGATCACACTTTCCCATCTTTGATTTCATACTTTATTTACTTTGTAATTCTAATCTTTGCTACTTTCAATTTATTATTTCTCCAGTTCAATGAACCAAACCCTCTCCCCCAATTTAATTGTTTCTGTATTTTACCTTTTTACATTGCAATTGATAAAATTGAATCAATTCTCTACGGGAATGACCCTTACTTGTCATTTTACTATCTGAGACGACACTTTTAAGATAAGTAAGGAAAATTAATTGGCACGTCTTTGGACGGTACCAGTTGCTGCTAGGATATTACTGACACCACGAGGAGGATGAATCGTCCCTTTCCGGAGACGCCAACGATGGAACGCCGTGTTCTACTGCCGACTGTCATTGCCTTTTTGTCTTCTAGATTCTGGTCTCAAATTTCATAATCTTAGAGCTAGACTGCTCGAGTTGGTGACTGGTGAGTGCACTGAGTGTTATGTTCACCAGTCACCAACTCGAGCAGTCTAGCTCTAAGATTATGAAATTTGAGACCAGAATCTAGAAGCATAACACTCAGTGCACTGAGTGTTATGTTTCTACACTGAATTGTTGAATAATGAATGTTATGATTATTAATTTGGAAATTTATGTTTACGAATTCGAATTGTGATTTATGATAAGTAATTTGTGTTTTAAGAGTTATGATTATTGATTTGAGAATTTATGTTTATGAAATTAGGATAAGTGAACAAATTTAATTGAGAAGATGTCATGTTGGACTCAATTAAACCCGTGTGTACTCTATACTCAATACTCTTTTTTAAATCAATTCTAATTGAAACATAAATTGGGGTATTTTGCAAATTAAGGAACGATTTTTCAATCGAAACGAAAGTCCATATCTAATTCTTCTAGTTCTAGTTGTGCATCTAGTCCCGCCATTGATTCTAGTCGAGCACAAGAGTTATTAAATAACACAAAGAAATCCCAAGCTCAATTCAATATAGATGATTTTGTATCTGATTTTGGGAAACACCTACCTATCGAGTCATATGATCCTAATATCAGAGATGATGTTAGGATGACATACTTGGAGAAAGGTCAATGTCAATTATACGGACATGACTTTACATGAAGACTGATGGGGAATGATAATACGTGTTTTCGAAAAGAATGATTCTCTGAATTTTATTGGTTGAAGTACAGTATAGAAAATTATGCAACGTATTGTTTGCATTGCTACTTGTTCAAACTCGATAGAGGAGGTTAAGAGGGTGTACATATATTCAATAAGACCGACTTTAGGGATTGGTTTATAGGCTGATCACCTTGGTTTTGATATTACATGTGGCAACTGCAAGTGTAGAAAGGGTGTTTTCTGCTATGAATCTTATCAAGAGTGACTTGCGCTACAAAATGGAAGATGGCTGGTTGAATGACAATTTGGTAGTTTACGTAGAGAAAGATATTTTTAAAAAACTTGAGAATGATGTAATATTGCAACGTTTTCAAAATATGAGGTCCCGTAGAATGCAGTTGTCTAAATTTACAATTACAAAGTTATGTTGTATCCTATATTTTTTTAGTATTCTGGGTTGTATTGAATTATATTTTCATATCTATATAATTTATACGTTTTAGTTCATTTAAATATATATTGAATAACTTTTAATGACGTTACGCGAAAAATATATTTTAGAACAATAATTTTTTGAAAAATGTATGGTTAAAAAAGAAAAAAAATATTGAATTTATTTGTAATATTATTTTAGTGAAAATGATGGAAGGAAAAATGTACTAAAATTAAAATGGAGCACAAACGGGGATAAATAGTAAGCCCTTGTTTCATACACATTATTTTGGAAAAAAAATGTATTTTTTTGGTTGATGTGACGGTGAATATGTGGTGAAAAAAAAATTATTGATGTGATGAAAAATATTATTTTATTGAAAAATGTGTGATTGGAAATGAATAGAAGAATGAGAATACAAATTATAATGTGTATCAAACATGAGTTAAATCTCAATTAAGCATTGATAGGGATTAATGAACCCTCATCGTGGGTAGATTAGGTTTGAAAGATATACACCCCCGCGCGTGCACTGTGCACACACACAATTAAGTTCTTATTTTGGTTCCATTTTAATGAGGTTATGAAAAAAATATTTTTTGAAATAGTAATTTTTTAAAGAATATATAGTTAAAAAAATAAAAAATTTAAATTTATGTATAATATTATTTTATTAAAAATTTTGTAGTTAAAAAGAAGAAAAAAAATATATATTAAAATTAAAATGGAGCTAAAGGGGACTAAATTGTAAATCTAAATTATTAATGTGGATTTACGCACTGAAAGGGATTAATGAACCCTCATCGTGGTTAGATTGGGGAGTGAAAGAGATTTCGATTGAGAATTTATCAAAATTAACCAAAAGTTGTCGTGTTAGAGCACGTGGCACCCTGTACTTGAACAGCCATGGAGATCAACTACAATGACAAAATTGCCCACATTACTCAATCATTATCCCACACTTATTTTGAATGTCTGTCGGTTTCGTACTATTCTTTTTGCCTTGGATCCTCGTGGCAATTTTAAAGCTTCGTCAATGGCATTTATGGAAATAAAAAATTAGCTCTTCTTCTTCATTTTCTTCTTCTTTCCTTTTTGTTTCACCGTAGAAATACTTTCAATTCTACACTTGCCCTCTGGCCCTCTCTCTGTAACCAAAATATATGATATTTTGGACTGCAGAGAGACAAGATTGGTTAACTTTTCATTTTCCTGTTCTATGAAAGATATTGAAGCTACACAGTAAGTTTCGTACAACCTTATTGTTTTATTTTTCCAAGATAATGTGTTTGCCAACTATATTTTATGGGAATATTTCTTTTATTAGAACTTTTATTTATTTTTTGAATTTTGTTAGGTTGTTTTGTTGGGGTTATGTCTTCTCAAATGCCTGAGAAAGCTTCAAAATTCTCGTGGATTTTGAGGTCAAACCCCATGGTTCAATGGTGGTTCAAGGTGCTAATGATGTTAGTATTTCTTGGAATCTTGATTGTGTGGGGCATTGATGGGTTGAGTGTGAATACTTTTCAGAAAAGTTTTGTTGTGTTGAAATCCAATAGTTCTGGAAATTTGTCACTAACCCATGAAGATTTAAGCTTTAACAATCTTTCTGTGGAGCCCCAATTAGTACAACCTTACCAGGAAAACCAAAATAACCAAAGCTTGGTACAAACCCATGAGAATTTTGGTCCTAAAATTGCTCCTCCACCAGTCAATTTGGACAAAAACCAACAATATTCGACCTTGGAGGATGAGGGTTTGAATAGCCGGCGTTCTGAACCGAGAATTCTGGATTGGATTACATCGGAGCTAGAGGCAAATTATTCATCAAAGCTTCTTGGCAATTGGTTGGCCCCGGGGGGTGAGCCGTGCAAGGATTCGAAAACTGTGGATATTTGTATTCCAGGTTTGGATGGTCATGACAACATTGAATTGTTAACTGGTAATATCCATGAGTTTGTTTTTCAAGCATTAGATGATTCAGGGAAGCCACATTGTTTGGGTGGTGATTATTTTGAAACTGATCTCTTGGGCGAATCATGGAAGGCTAGGCCTCCCATTAAGGACTTTGGAAATGGCACTTATGGGTTCTCCCTTCAAGTCCACCCTGATTTTACAGGAGATTTCAATCTTACCATAATCCTTTTGTTCCGACGTTATGAAGGTTGAAATTTTCACCTGAAAGATTTGCGTTTGACAGGGTTCTCCGTGTGATTCCAATCAAATTCCTAAAATCCTCTGCCAAATTACCGGAAATAATGCAATGCAAGAAGTCTGATTACAGTAGGGATGTTTGGTCTGGTCGATGGACTCGTCATGCAAGGAATGATAAATGTCCAATTAGCAATGATGGGCGATATAGATGTCAGGACCCCAATTTTCCGTGCCAGCATCCATGGTGCAATGGTCCTTTGGGTGTGCTGGAAAGTAATGGGTGGATATATTCAACCCATTGTTCATTCAAGATGTTTTCAAGCGAAGAAGCTTGGAATTGTTTGAGCAATCACTGGATTTTCTGGTGGGGGGATTCAAATCATTGTGACACTATTCGGAACATCCTGCGCTTCATTTTGGACGTCCATGATATTGAGGCTGTTCCAAGAAGATTTGACATGAACATCACCAACCCGAAAAATCCCTCTCAGATGGTCCGGTTCACAAGTATTTTCAATGGTAATCCAAATGCTACTGGCAATTATCAGGGCTTGAATTCGTTAATTAATGCAGAGTACAGAGAATTGCTGAAGGGTTACTTTTCAGGAAATGCTGTTCCCAACTCTGTGATAATGAATTCAGGCTTACATGATGGAGTGTTTTGGCCTAATATCCGGAGATTTATAAAGGGGGCTGACTATGCAGCATCATTTTGGGCCGAGATAGTCAATGGGGTGAGGAAAAGAGGACTCAAGCCACCAGAAATCATATACAGGACTACAGTAACTACGGGTGGATATGCTAGAAGGCTTGCGTTTAATCCTCATAAAATGGAGGCCTTCAATGGGGTAGTATTGGAAAAGTTAAGGCAATATGGGGTCCTTGATCAAGTGATTGATGATTTCGATATGACCTATCCATGACACTATGATAACCGGTGCAACGATGGGGTGCACTACGGTCGTGCTCCTGCAAAATTGAAGTGGAGGGATGGCCAGATCGGGCACCAATACTTCGTCGACCTAATGCTTGGCCATGTGCTTCTCAACTCGCTGTGTGTTAGATAATGTGATTGAGCAACAGTGGCGCTAACACGCAGTGTTGGTATTAACGACACTTGTTTGGTGTGGTGAGAAATTGGGGTAAATATTTCGTCTTGGCCGGTAAATTTCAAGCTTTGATGATTAGATTTTGACTCATGAACTTGGCCAAAAACAAGAGATGATATTTCGAATTGGAGGAACATCTATAGAGGGTGGGGTCTGAATATATGTTGTACACTTGTATTTTCGTTATCGATCTTGACAATTCTTTTCGCTTTCTTCCAGCTTGTAGATTGAACATTATAGCACTATATTGACAAATATGTGAAGAATTTTGAATTTCGATAGATTTTATGAAAGTCTTTAATATTTTTTTTTTTCCGGTTTTTGTCGTAAAGTGTTTCAGCATCTAAATTCATGTGCTAGATTTCAAAAGAGTAGTGCATTTTTCCTGTATCACCTACTAGATGGCCTTCATGATTTGTTTGGTGCGTCTTTTTCTACTTCTTCCTTTCTAGCAAGAAATTTTTAGTCCCTGCATTTGTATGGGAATGTAACAACTGTAGAAGGGGATGCAGTAGGTAATGAAAAAGTGCGCATTGCCCCTGTGTTTCCATTGAATCTAGGGGGGACAACAAAAGTGCCGAATTGGAAAGTTATAAATGGTTCCGGGTATCAGAATAAAAAACTGGCCGGTTGAATCGGGTTCTCGGTTCGAAATGTATCAAAGTTTTAACTTGTTTGATTCAGTAAATTATGGAACTTAAGTCTTGTATTGGACGCAAATTCTATTCTTATTTTTGTGGAACGAGTTCATTTGAAACCAATACTTTCATTTATAGAATTTCTATTGATTCTCGATTCAGTATATTCTCTTGAGATTCGACTTGAACTCGACGGTGCTCACCCTAATTGAATTTTTCTACTAATGTATTGACTAGCTGTATAACCTGTGCAGCAGGTCGCTTACAAAGAGAACTTACCATTATTTTTCCACCATATACAGTTAGTGGATATAAGACAAGAGGAAAAGTGAAATTCCTTTATTAAATAAATAAATAAATAAATAAACGCGAGAGTGAATTAAATGTGGTAGGTTTGTAATATTAAATGGACAATTTTTTAAATTTTTTTTTAGCAAATAGATATTTAAGTCCCCAACTACCTCACCAGTGCTGGTCGTGGCACTGTGGTCCTTAGTAACGAAATCGTCCGTCGGTGAGGCTCCCGCGTCAAATTTGTTTAGGGGTGAAAATGTTAGTATTTCAAAGCTTTCTATTTGTCAGAGTGCACAAGTAAATATTTAGCTATCCAAGGTTCTATAAAGGACAGAGTGCAATAGTTGTTCAACAAAAATTTAAGAGTATTAATTTGGTCTATTTTTTATTGAATAAAGTTAAAAATAAATAAATGTATTTGGATAATAGTCACTTTTAGAATAATTATTTTTTATGACTTTTAAAACAGTAATAAATCACCAGTTGATGGAGAACGGTCTTGAAATTTATGGAGCAATATGAAGCGTAAAATATCACAATCAATAAAACAAGATTTAAAGTAAAGAACAAGAAGGGAAACTGACAAAGGAACGATATTTTATTAATAATAACCAAATATAGTACAAAGAATTGAGCAATAATGCTTCTGGTTAACCTCAAAAAAATTAGAAAAAGAGTATAGTATTTATAGGAAAAATTCAAGCCCTATAAGTAGAGTTGTACATGAAATAAAATGTCAAAAGTTTTCTTATTTTGATTTTGTAGAGATTAAAAAAAAATTGTTTATAATAAATATTAATGTTTTGGGTCGATTTCAAATTATTGGTACACCTAAGTCTATTGAAGCCCAAGTAAAAGAAGCTCATAAAAAGGTCAATCCTACTTTAAAAAAACTTATTAAATTAAATCAAAATCAAATAAAAATAAATAAAATCATGGGTAGTTACAAAGTAGTTAACATTTTCTCTATAAATAGGACCAAAGGTCCATGAAAGAAAAGAAAAGGAAAAAGCTACACAGAATTTCACAAGTATTGAAGAAATCCAAAGCCGGTGGAAGAGAATCAAACTCTCTTAAGCCAAGTCCATAAACACGAAGAAGATGAAAGTCTTCTTCAAATTCAAAGAAAGCCAAGAAGGTCCAAGTCTCCTTCAAATCAAATCTAAGTTTAAGTCCTGAAGTTCAAATCCAAGTCAAAGTCCTGAAATTCAAATCAAAGTCTCTGAATTCAAGTATCAAACAAGTCAAGTTCTCTATAAATCAAGTCTGCAACAAATCTTGAAGTTCTGGATTCAAGTCACGTGACCCCTCGTCTTCAAACATTCAGATGATTAATCAGAGGGTTTTATAATATTTGCTGACACAAGAAGATCAATATTCATTTGTATTTTCTCAAAATAAAATTTGTAACGATTTTTGTATTTTAATACACGAAATTTGTCATACAAATTTCTTGGCACGTCCGGTGGGACCTTCTTGTCCTCTCATCTTTTGATCTCAGAATCTTCAAACTTCAAAAAAAAAAAAAAAAAAACTACATCAACAATGGCAAGTGAAAAGGCAAAGGAAAATGTCAACCGTCTTGAAGAAATACTTGCTGAACTCTTCCATCAGACCAGAGCCCAAACAAAAATTGGAAAAACTCAACTGGTCTCACCACTAAAAAACTTCTCCAAAGGGGACAAAATGAAAATTGCTTTCAAGAAGCCGGGCTTTCGTTCAACAGAAAAGACTAAAAGTCTAACGAAAAGCTATCATTCTGATTCTATGCTGGAAGGTAGATCCGTGTCTGGATCCTCTCATGCCACTCCTCCATGAAGATGGAGAGACTATACTTCATCTGAAGAATCATTCGAACCAGTGATGGTCACTGAAGAAACGTCGGGTTCTCATGATCGAATCCAACAAATGGTTTTAACCATTGAAAAGTTAGCAAATTCACTAAGTGACAAAGATGCACAAATTACTGCACTCATGCACAAGCTGGAGTTGCAAACCCCGTTGGTAGAAGGCAATTTGGAAAATGCAGGGTCTTAAAAAACTAAAGATCCTCAAGTCCAAGAACACTAGCAGAAACAAGATATGCATGATCGAACGGTGGTGTAGAATGTATTGCGTGACAGCACTCAACTTTCTGTTGGCTCTCTATCCGTCCAACAACTTCAACATATGATTGCAGATACCATCCGTGCCCAGAATGGTGGTTCACCGCAATCTTCATTGGTTTATGCTAAGCCTTACAGTCGTCGAATTGACGAAATGAGGATGCCGCTCGACTACCAGCCCCCAAAGTTCCAATGCTTTGATGGAAAGGGCAACCCAAAGCAACATGTCGCTCATTTCATTGAAACATGTAATAATGTTGGCACTTACAATGATACCATGGTGAAACAGTTTGTGCGCTCTCTCAAAGGTGCTGCATTTGAATGGTATACAGACTTACCAGCGGGGACAATTGATAGTTGGGATCAACTCGAACGAGAATTTCTGACTTGCTTCTACAGCACCAGACGAACGGTTAGCCTTCCAGAACTTGCTCGAACAAAGCAGAGCAAGGAAGAGCCAGTCGTAGAGTATATCGAACGCTGGAGATATCTTTTGCTTAACTGCAAAGAACGGATCAGTAAAGCATCTTCCATCGACATGTGTGTACAAGACATGCACTAGGGATTGCTCTATAATCTCCAAGCAAATATGCCCCATTCTTTTGAAGAGTTGGCTACACGTGCTCATGATTTAGAGCTCCAAATTGTAAGACATGAAAGTTACTTGCCAAACGACCCAAAAGAAAAGAAAGAGCCCAAGAAGGAAATAAAGAAGGACACCAAGATAAGCAAGCCCAAAGAAGCCATGCCAATCTCTATTACTCCTGTAAAGATAGCTTTCCAAAGGTCGAATTCAAATTTGAAGCCAAGGCCAAAACCAGAGTTCAGACCTAATAAAGGACAAGTCCAAAGTAGAGATCATCTGACTCTGAAAGAACTTGAAGAAAGGGAGTACCCATTCTCAGACTCTGAAGTCTCAGAGATCCTAGATCAACTCCTTGAGCAAAAGATAATTGAACTTCCAGTGCCAAAAAGACCAGAGGAAGCAGGTAAAACTGATAATCTAAAGTACTATAAATTTCACAGGATTATTAGTCACCCAGTTGAGAGGTGTTTCGTCCTAAAAGATCTTATTGTTTGTTTGGACAAAGAAAATAAGATCAAACTTGAAATCGGAGAAAATCCAACGATTACCTGCTCAATTGTTTCATTTGGATCATTTGATCCAATTCCCATTACAAAGAGAGAAGATGTATTCCCTTTCACATGCAATGTCAATGAGTCCTCGACTGAAGAGTTTGGACCTCAACTTCCAGAAGGAGCCATCCTAGTGGAATTTGAAGTGGACAAAGAAATCACTATCAGCTACATCTATCCAGGGATGGGAGAACCACTTCAACCAATCGTCCGACCTTTTACGAAATTATGACAGATGACTTGGATATTTTGGATTCTGAGTTTAAAGACGAGATCGGTGATGGCTGGTCCACTTTCATAAACAAAAACGAGAAATATCATAAAACAAGCAAAAAATGTAAAACTTTAACTCTTGCAGAACCAACACTGGGGCATTAAATATGGAAGTCCAACCCTGTGAAAAAGAAAATCAGGAGGCATGGACTCTTGTGAAAATACGTCAAAGAAAGACTCTATGACTTCCAAATTCCATCACACATGACGAAAAGTTGAAACCGAGAAGGAAGACAATAAACAACCAAAAGAGAAAGTCTAAATTGATGTCAATGGCGTCTGTTAGATTAACAAAAGTGAAGCTCCTTTATGTGTTCATTCCAGACTGCCAACCCTGTGAGATTATTTCCCTAAAGATTTCTTTAACAATGAATGTTTCACCTCCAATGTCATCCATGTAGAGGAGAAAAATAAGATGAAGAATACACCGAGAGAGAGAGAGAGAGAGAGAGAGAGAGAGAGTTCAGAGAAGAAGAAAACTATCTTACGACTCAACAACATTCAGACTTGAAGACGTATCATGAATACGCATCAGTGCTCATGGAGCGATTTGACTCGATAAAAATCAAATTTGTGCCTAGAAATGAAAATAGAGAAGCTGATGCTTTGGCTAATTTAGCTGCTGTTTTAGCTAGATCAGACAAAGACTTTTCTCATCCTATATCAATTTCTCAAAGATGGGTTTTCCCGTCATTGTCGCCCGAGCATTTGGAGGAAAACAATAATGTTGAAGTCATTGATGTAGAAAAAGATGATTGGAGACAACCAGTAATCGATTTCCTTCAACATCAAAAGTTACCGAATAATCCACGACGAAAGACTGAAATAAGGAAGCGTACATCTCGCTTTGTCTTTTATAGGGATACACTTTATCGACGTTCATTTAATGGAGTTTTCCTTCGATACTTAAGTAATGATGAAACAGTATATGTCGTGCAAGAAGCCCACTCTGGAATTTGTGGCGTTCATCAGTCTGGGTCCAAGCTCCATTTTTGAATAAAGAAAATGGGCTACTACTGGCCAACTATGGTACAAGACTTCATAGATTATGCAAAGAAATGTGAAGCTTTCCAAGTCCATGCAAATTTCATCCATTGACCTCCGGATCCATTACATCCGACAGTTGCTTCATGTAACACCCCAACCCCTAGTGGATCGAGACGCTACTTACTTTACTTAACTTAACTTAACCGGTGGTTTAGTAACAAGTGTACATATCTTAGCGGAAGCTTAAATCTTAACAAACATTCTTTTTGAAGGATATTGAATTAAAACACTTTATAACTTTCCAAAATAACGAAATATAATTTATTTGATGAAATCATGACTTGTTCAAGATACTCAAAAGAAATAACGTTGGAAATAACATTTGAAACATTAAATATTTTAAATCTAAATCACTTGTTCACCGGGTTCCCATAGGCTTATTGCATCTCTTTCCCTCTCTTCCATCATCCAACCCGGTGCATCAACATTTAATCTGTAGATATAGGGTAGAAACCCGTGAGTTGAAAACTCAATAGGCGTCATAGGTGCAATCGTGATTAAGCTAAGCATTTCATAACAATTAACATTAGAACTTCCATAAAACATGTCGTACCCGGAGGTACCATTTGACATGAAAATGTATGTCGTACCAATGGAACCATTTGACATGAAAGGTGCATGCCGAACTGAAGATACTATTTGACACACAACATTAGCCTTTAAATGTATGCCGTACCGATGGAACCATTTGACATGAAAGGCACATGTCGAACCGACGATACCATTTGACACACAACATTAGCCTTTAACATAGAACATTACTTGCTAAAAATTATAACTTAAACACGTATAACAACTTTATGCATCTCTACCTATCTCGATTTGATACTTGATGAACTTTGAAAAGAACTTTGAAAAACTTTGGATGAACTTCAAAAACTTTGACGAAGTTTGGATGTTTGGACATTCCTTTGTTGTTTGAAAACACCTTTTGAAATCACAAAAACCTTCTTGCAAAATATTTTTGCCCACACTTAAAACTTTTGAAAAACACTTTGAAAATCACCTTCTTTTTCTCTCCCAAACTCTCTATTTTTCTTTCAACTTTGAAAGCAAATTGAAAGTGCTTTTGGTGTGAAAAATCAAATGAGTGAAGAGGGTATTTATAGGTGAGGTTTGGGGTGGGTGAAAGGTTATATTAAATAGGATAATTAAGTTGTGCAAGTAGTGGCCATTAATTCTCAAAAAATCGTGGGTTTCGACTTTTCCGGTTGACCGGTTAGTTGCTCCGGTCGTCCGGTTGACACTGCACAGCTTACAGTATTTCTATCATAACGTTTTCTCCCGATATCCGATTGAGGTGATTCAAAATGCGTTGGAAAGAGAACTCAAAGAGATACAACTTTTCTTCAGATAGCATTTTCCAATTCGAATATTTTCTATGTAGAAAATGGCTCTCAAAGGAGACTAAACATATTTGAAGTATACTTTAGCCATAAAATGAAATACTTTGCATTCCGTCCAATTTTCATCAAATCGTTTTTAAGGAAATACTTTATAAATACCATTTTACCTTTAAACATGTATTTGACTATCTTTTGGGCTTATATTTCCTTTATTGGGCCTAATGAGAAGTTAATCACACAATTATGGATCTAGCTTTATAGAAAAGATTCGGGCTTCTACACTTCATGGCCATTCGATGCATGGGGCCTTGATGTAATTGGACCTATAACTCCAAAGTCTTCAGCTGGGCATTCATACATCCTCGTCGGGATCGACTACTTCTCTAAGTGGGCTGAAGCCATACCATTGATGGAAGTAAAGAAAGAGAATGTTGTAGATTTCATCCGTATCCAGATCATTTATCGATATGGGGTCCCACGATACATCATCACTGATAATGGAAAACGCTTTTGTAATAGCCACATAAACAACTTATGTGCAAAGTTTGGATTCAAACAATACAATTCGTCCATGTACAATGCAGCAGCCAATGATTTAGCAGAGGCGTTCAATAAACTCTGTGCAACTTACTAAAAAAGGTTGTTTCCAAATCAAAAAGAGATTGGCATGAAAGAATCGACGAAGCCCTGTGGGCTTATCGAACTACTTATCGAACTCCAATGCAAACTACTCCTTACGCTTTTGTGTACGGAGTGAAAGCTGTACTTCCTTTGGAGTGTCAAATTTTGTCACTTCGAATTGCCATCCATGAAACTTTGACAACAGAAGAAAATGCCCGTCTTCGACTCGGAGAGCTAGAAGCCTTAGATGAGAAGAGATTAGAGGCACAGATGCACCTGGAATGTTATCAAGCTCGGATGGCGAAATCCTTCAACAAAAAGGTGTGACCAAGATCATTTCAAGTTGGAGATTTGGTACTTTCGGTACGCAGGCCAATCATACTCACAAGAAAAATAAGGGGCAAGTTTCAACCTAAATGGGATGGTCCATTTCTTATTATTCATGCATTCACTAACAGAGCATACAAGATCCTCGACAAAGATGGACTGCAAATCGGGCCTATCAATGGAAAATTCCTAAAGCGTTTTTATGATTGAAGTTCTTTATTTTATAAATTTTTCATTGTAATAAAATAGAACACTCCTGGCCCTCAAGATGATAAACTATGAACGGCCCAAAGTAAAATAAAAAAAATTGTATTCTTGTAAATGAACTACGTTTGACTTGATCCCTTTTGGGTATGTAGGTAGCTTAGTTGAATTATAAATCCAAGTTCAGTCAACAAAATTAATTAATTAATTCAATTTGAGTGTCTATGTTCTGTAGTAAAAGGAATAGTATACAAGAAGCATAAAAAAAAAAAAAGAGATGATGAATGTTCAAAAGAAAATCACACAAGTCTCTACTCTAAATCAATCGTCATTGATCAGTTGCAGGAAACTATCTTCAAGAGTTCCTTTTTCTATCTATAGATGCGATGCTGGCAACATCTCTAGTATGAGATTCTTCTAATTTGACTTTTTCAGTTCCAATTCTACTCATTCGTTCCTGATTAGTTTGCAGCTCATCGCGAAGTTTATCCAGCTCAGAAGATAGCTGACTGATTTAATCTTCCAATGAAGAATGTGTTGATGCCTCTACTTCCATTTGGATGTTTAAAACTTTCAACTATTTAACCTTTTCTTCAGCGGTTAAACACTCCATGTGTTGCTTTCGTTCAGATAAATAAATGTCAACTTCTTTTAGAAATACATCCATACGTTTCATCAAATGTGTTGAATCTGTACGAAACGAGTTAGTAATCACGTTTTGGAAAATTTGATTATTCTCCTCCCACCAAGATTGAATATTGGAAAAGTCATACTTTAAAACATCTTTGAAACATTTTTGAATATAATTAGTCATGGCTTCTTGCATAACAACCTTTAAGTAAGAAAACTCTTGAGTTATCCCAAGAGGAGGACCCGACACGAAAGAACAAATTGGTGCAACCCTATGATTGATTCTCCTTGAAGTGGGAGCAACAATCAAAGCCAATGAAGGTGGAACAATTGGAGCTTCTTGACTGACCTCTGAAATGTTAACTCTCACGGTCTCAGAATTGACTTCATCTTCATTATTGCAGTCATCTGCATTAACCGCTAAATTGCCTCCATTAATAGTTCTCGAGTCCTTGTAAAGAGGGCCCTGAAAATTATAAGCACCATCTATTCCCTGAAGTGCATCAATTCTCCCATCATTCTCGTCATTCTGATCTCGTAAAAAGTTTGGACTCAATGAGAAATCCAGTCCTTCGGGAATATTTGGAAACCTATAAATAAAAGGAAAAAATGAAAGGAGATTTTTTCTTTGAAAAAAAAGGGATAGATAAGAACAATGAAGAACCCTCATTTCGTGTTCTAGGTGACGTGTCTAAAAGTCCACCATCTGAAGGCGTATTCGGGAGACTGATATTATTAACGTTGGAAGTTTCAATGTCACCTTCTGGAAGACTTGGAATAGTCGGAGGCTGCTTTGGTCTTACTGATTGCTTCCTTTGATGTATTTGGGAAAAATGAGCCTGAAATTGAAGTCAAATACATCAA
The DNA here is from genome assembly GCA_019395295.1 of Osmanthus fragrans. Taxonomy (NCBI): domain Eukaryota; kingdom Viridiplantae; phylum Streptophyta; class Magnoliopsida; order Lamiales; family Oleaceae; genus Osmanthus; species Osmanthus fragrans. The sequence goes on from CM033361.1 coordinate 14,957,915, forward strand.
ATCAAATATAAGTAGTACCGTAAAAAAAAATATATATCTATATTATAAATTCATACATGATCTCTGGGGCTTTCATCTTCTGGTGTTAGAGTCTTTCCAGGAGCATGAGACATTTGATCTCCAAGACTACTGTCATCTGGAATCAAGATTGCTTCAGCTATCTTGTTAATGGGCTCGAGGGTAGAAGCAAGCTTCATTGATGGAACTATAAATTTAATCTTCTTAATGGTTCCTTCACTCTGAAAGTTTAGTTCCATCTTTTGAGAAGTCCCTTTAGAAATGACATTTTGAGGGTTTAACCCTTTGTTTATGTCCCTGTTAGTTTTCCTCGAAACTGGATCGAGAATAAAGTCACGACTCTTACTAGAAGATAAAACATGTACTGGAATCTTGGTCAAGCTTGACAATACTTGATTATTCCACCAATCCTGGTATTTTGTATCTATCTGTTGGCGTATATCCTTCATATACTCTGGAATATAGAATGTAGATCCACTTATCATTTGAGTCAAAGACAACCAAATGCGATATATGTCACTTGCACTGGTAGCAATATTCAACTTTCTTGGTGAACCATGGAGTTATATGCCTCAAGAATGAAAGGAGAGTTTCCTCAACGATAAGAAATAAATCCAGATCGAATACTCATCATAAATTCTGAAGTATCCATAGACCTTGGTTGGTCATCTACTCGTCTATCGGGATGAGACGATGGGGGAAAGGGATTCCAGCAAAAGTCGTTGACGTCCATCATTCCACGAATAAGGTCTCAACAATCAAAAACATTTCTCCCAAGATTGGAAAGCATTCAAAGTGCTAGTGTATCTTCGGATTACAGGACGAGAGTAACTCTTGTCCACATGAGCATAAATACCTCGAACGAAATAAGTTGCAGCCCAAGTATAAAGAAAATGTCCAAGAAATGAATGTGAAATTGAGCCAAGGTCCGGGTTTGACTGATGGTTTGATGTTCGTATAAGTCCTCTATAAATGCTTGCTAATACAAAAGGAACTAAGCTGTAACTGTACCCGTCCGCCATCTTAGAAGATGTTTTAAAAGTCCCAAATCTTATATATTCATCCCCAGACGGAAGAATGAAACGACAAAGCCACAGAAAGAGACGAGCTACTATTTCTAATTCCTCTTCTTCTTCCACAGACAAAGATATCGGTAGGTCACTCCAATGACTCTGATCCCTGCGGGAAATGTCTCTCGGCTTGTCTATTACTACGGGCCTTCGAATTTGCTTTGAAGCTTTTTGATGACGCCTCTTGAATGGATTTAAATTCATAGCATTCTTATAATTTTTATGTTGTCGATGATTCTGGGCACAATTATTCTCGTGAAAGCAAAAATTAATCCATTCTTCATGACTGGTACATCAATGTGAAAACATTAAAGAGGTACATACAAGATTTGGGAAGGTGGTCCGTCAACTCTAAAAGGCTCGGGACTATTTCTTCATAGTAATGACCTATGATTGAAAGTCTGCTTATCTCACGGATGTCCCAAAGAGAGATGCCAATTTCACCACTAGAAGTCACAAAAGTGTTGGTTTCTGGACACCAAACTTCACAAAGAGCCCTGTAGATAGAGTTTGGACGATGATAATCTTTTGTAGCAGAACTGACTGCAAAAGCTAACTCACGAAGATTCCTCTTAAGCAGAAGTTATTGGACCCACAAAGACCACTCCCAAAACTTTGGAAGAAAGAAAATCTCTCCACGACTAACAAGCGCGCTTCCCCATCGTATTTCTTTATTATCGATCCTACACTCCATGCTTTGGGAATGATGAGGCGGAGGATACAAAAAGGGAAGATGGCTGCTAAAATGATTTGATTTAGCAATATCTAAATTCTCGTGACATCCACTTATGATGGATATATGCAACTCTGACAAAGGCTCCAGGAGGTCACGAGAAGGATGTCATTGGCTTATGGATGCTACGTTTAAGTTCACCTCGTACGCCAGGCTGGGCATGATACTTCATATCAGTACCTTTAAAACGAAGATAACTTTTGTCTTGATTTTTAAGCTCAATAAGCTCGTGTATATCAGAATACGTTTTATCATTAGAACTTGTTCCAGCCATTCCTGAAAAGAAAAAAAGGGAGAAAATTAGCGAAAAAAGGGGCAGCAATTATTTTAAATTCATTTATTGCCTAAAATTACGAGTCTTCCAAATATGTAAATGGCTTAAACACAAAGTGTCTTAGACGATTAGAGGAGTCGGTCCTTGGTCCGAAACACAAAGTGCCTTGAACGGTTAAAGGAGTCGATCCTTAGTCCTAAATGTAAAGTGTCTTGGACGATCAAATGAGTCGGTCCTTGGTCCGAAACATAAAGTGCATTGGACAGTCAAAGGAGTCGGTCCTTGGTCCTAAACACAAAGTGCCTTGAATGATCAAAGGAGTCGGTCTTTGATCTGAAACACACAGTGCCTTGAATGGTCAAAGGAGTCGGTCCTTGGTCCAAAACACAAAGTTCCTTGGACAGTCAAAGGAGTCGGTCCTTGGTCCTAAACACAAAGTGCCTTGAATGATCAAAGGATTCGATCATTGATCCGAAACACAAAGTGCCTTGAAGGGTCAAAGGAGTCGGTCCTTGGTCCGAAACACAAAGTGCCTTGGACGGTCGAAATAGTCGGTCCTTGATCCTAAACACAAAGTGTCTTAGACGATCAAAGGAGTCGGTCCTTGGTCCGAAACAAAAATTACCTTGGACGGTCGAAGGAGTCGGTTCTTAGTCCTAAACGCAAAGTATCTTGGACGATCAAATGAGTCGGTCCTTGGTTCGAAACAAAAATTGCATTGGACAGTCAAAGGAGTCGTTCCTTGGTCCTAAACACAAAGTGCGTTGAATGGTCAAAGGAGTTGGTCCTTGGTCTGAAACACAAAGTGCCTTGGATGGTCGAAGAAGTCGGTCCTTAGTCCTAAGCGCAAAGTGTCTTAGACGATCAAAGGATTCCGTCATTGGTCCGAAACACAAAGTGTCTTGGACGGTTGAAGGAGTCTGTCCTTATTTCTAGACGCAAAGTGTCTTGGACGATCAAAGGAGTCGGTCCTTGGTCAGAAACACAAAGTGCCTTGGACAGTTAAAGGAGTCGGTCCTTGGTCCAAAACACAAAGTGCCTTGGATAGTCAAAGGAGTCGGTCCTTGGTCCTAAACACAAAGTGCCTTGAACAGTCGAAAGAGTTGGTCCTTGGTTTGAAACACGAAGTGCCTAGGATGGTGAAAGATGACAGTCTTCATCTTTAATGTGAACGAAAAGGTTTGCAATTTTAAGTTTGTCCATAAGCGAATATTTTCTGAACCCATAAAATAATTGCAGCACGAAAACTTAATCTCTACACCAAGGAAATCTCGAACCTCAAAATACCTGACTTGTTTCCAAAAGTTGAATCCCTGAAAAAAAAGTGATGAATTTTAGTCTTGATTTTTTAAAACACCCATATTGAAAAAAAAAAAAACGAAACGAAACAAAAATAATACGTCGAAAAAGAAAAGGAGCAAGTGTGGGGCAGAAACTTGGCCAAAATTCTTGGTTTCGACAGAAACCAAGTAAAATCCAAAAAAAAAAAGGGGTTAATATATATAAAAAATTTGTTTCTTGGTTTTTGTGGCAGAAACCAAGTAAAATCTAATTTAAAAAAACAAAGGGTCAATATATATATATATATAAAACTTGTTTCTTGGTTTCTATTGGAATGATGGTTTCTGCCAAAACCAAGATAAACTATTTTAAAATAAAAAAAAAATTTAAAAAAATGAATGATGATATATTCTACCACAGCTCACTTTGGTTTCCACCCCCGGAAACCATGCAAAAAAAAAAAAAGGTAATGATTACTGCACACACACACACACACACACACACACACACACACACACACACACATATATATATATATATATATATAAAGTATACATTTCAGCAGTTGAATTGATAAGTCTTGTCTTTCACCACCAGATTTTGTTGTTTGATTGAGGGCACGAAATCCAAAAAATTAAAAGTTTGCTAATTATTTGTTTTGTTGAAATCTTCAACACAAAGTCAAAAAAAGCCTTCTTCAATTCTGTCGTATTCTTGATCTTTGAACAGAATGTGCCGATATTGAAATTACTTTTTGTACTTGAAGTAAACGAGGAGTACAATTCTAAATATATATGACTCTAAACCATTCATGTTTAATGAAGTCTACAAAATTTTACTAGGATAAAATTTATTTCCCTACAAGGATATGTTTTAGAGGAGTCCAGTTTTAAATGGAACTCTAAATATATTTCAATTTTAAATTGCTTTATTTATCTTAGGTTGATTAAAGTTGTTCAAAATCAAACAAAGTCTTTTGTTTTCAAGTTTCAAAGATAAAACTCTATCCTAAATTAAAATCGTAACATTCCATTTAGTATGTATTTACTAATGAGTGTTCAAATTTCAAATCAAATTTCGAAAATCAAATTCAAGATTTATCAATTTATTTACTTTCATAATAAATAAATAAATCTTGAGGGGGCATTTGTAGACATTAAAAAAAATATTTATAATAAATATTAATGTTTTGGGTCGATTTCAAATTATTGGTCTACCTAAGTCTATTAAAACTAAAGTCTATTGAAGCCCAAGTAAAAGAAGCCCATAAAAGAGGCCCATCCTACTTTTAAAAAACTTATTAAATTAAATTAAATTAAATCAAAATTAAATCAAAATAAATAAAATCATGGGTGGTTACAAAGTGGTTACCATTTTCTCTATAAATAGGACCAAAAGTCCATGAAAGAAAAGAAAAGGAAAAAGCTACACAAAATTTCACAATTTCTGAAGAAATCCAAAGCCAGTGGAAGAGAAACAAATTCTCTCAAGCCAAGTCCAGAAACATGAAGAAGATCAAAGTCTTCTTCAAATTCAAAGAAAGCTAAGAAGGTCCAAGTCTCATTCAAATCAAATCCAAGTCCAAGTCCTAAAGTTCAAATCCAAGTCCTAGTCCTAAAGTTCAAATCAAAGTCTTTGAATCCAAGTATCAAACAAGCCAAGTTCTCTATAAATCAAGTCTGCAACAAATGTTGAAGTTTAGGATCCAAGTCATGTGACCCCTCGTCTTCAAACATTCAGATCATTAATCAGAGGGTTTTGCAACATTTGCTGACACAAGAAGATCAATATTCATTTGTATTTTCTTAAAATACAATTTGTAACGATTTTTGTATTTTAATACACGAAATTTGTCGTACAGATTTCTTCAAATCCAACACAAATTTCAACTCCCAATAGGGCTCAAATAGAATTTTAACTAGAATTTGACAATTAAACATGAATAGGATTTCACAATAGCATTTCAATTAGAATTCCTCTTGACGTGCACTTCAATTAGAATTCTACAATTATTTCAACAATGAATTCGGGTCACACCTAAATTCTAACAATCTCCACCTTGACACGAATTTCACGGCAATGAACAAAGCTCCAAAATTTCTCCACCTAGAAAAATAAGTCCAACTGCAGCGAAATATACCGAACTCTTCAAAAGTAACCATAACTCTCCACCTTACGAGAAACATCTTCCTCCGCCTGGTATCCACAAGTGATACCAGAACCCTAATCCCGAGTTCCCAAAATTTCAACAAGGAATTCAAAATTGACCAAATAGGGTCGAAGCATACCCTGTAGCATAATCTACACTAAATACTAGAATCGAAGGCCCCTTGCTAAAACTGACACCTTCAAATAACTTGAAAGCATTACCAACATCTGTAACTCCGTACCTACGCTCAATAAGTCATTTCCTAGCAATTGAATACGATGAAATCGTGAACAATGGTGGCAAAGAGGAATTAACCTTATCTCTCAAACTCTACCGAATAGTGTTCTTCAATAACAACTCATAGTCAATCCTCAAAGGTACCGTACCAAGCTGTATATCCACTACGATACTAAACCTGTCTAGTATTTCTTTACTGATTCTGCGCGACTTTGCAAGATGTACAACTGAGACTTCTTCTGTCCCTCTAGCACAACACGGACACCCTTCCTAACCCTCAAGACTCCACGTGCTCCAAAGAACTCATAACCCTTCGAATAAAGAGTACTTAATGAATTGAGATTCTTCTTCAAATATGGAATGTGTCGAACATGATCAAGTGTTCTACATGTTCCATCTACCAGCTTCAATCTGACTCTACCAATATCAACTACTCGACAAGATTCGTTGTTTCCCATGACAACGACACCTTGCATCACCGTCTTATATGCTTCAAACTAATCCCGATTGGGACACATATGGAATGCACAAGCTATATCCAGAATCCACTCCTCGTCAGGTTTGGATTTCACATCAGAAATTGTCAAAAGATCTCCGCTATATTGGCCTCGTCCTTTCTTCTTGCAATAATAAAAAATCAGATTGTTGACATTCACCCTCGACTTACCCCTCCGTCGATCACCAAGAACCGCAAGTCCTTCTGCATATCTGGACTCAACCAGATGCTTCATCTTCTCCTTTGAGAACAATGCATCATATACCTCTTCAATGGTGAGCATGTCATGACTGTACAAAATCGTGTCCTTGAACGACGAAAACGAACCAGACAATTAATACAACATGATTAAAACCAAATGTTCTTCATCATACTTTACCTCTAATGTCTCCAAATCAGCGATGATCTCCTTGAACACAGCCAAAATGATCTTTCAACGATCTGCCTTCTGCCATGTGATGAGAATACAATATGTTCTTTAGATGCAACTTGCTTGTCAGACTTTTGATCATGCACAATTGCTCCAGTTTTAACCACAATGCAATTGATGTACTCTCCTTCAAAACGTCCAAAAGAATGTTGTTAGATAGGTGAAGATGAATCTGGGAAAGTGCATTCCGATCCTTCCGTTGCTTCTCCTTTGTTGTCCAAGTTGCAGGTATTCTATTAAATCCCAACAATGTATCATCCAAATCTATTTACGCCAAAACAACTCTGATCTTTACTTGCCAAACGAAAATCTTTTATTACGATCCAAACGCGAAATTTCATAATTCATGGTTGTCATCGATAACAGAAACCTCGAAAAAAAACTCTCAACATGTAGCTCTGATACCACTTGTTGAAGGTAGAACATCAATAAACTACCAGTTGATAGAGAACCGTCTTGAGATTTATGGAGCAATATGAAGTATACAAGATCACAATCAATGAAACAAGATTTAAAATAAAGAACAATAATATAAACTGACAGAGGAACGATGTTTTATTAATAACAACCAGAGAGAGTACAAAGAATTAAGCAATAATGCTTCTGGCTCATCTAAAAATAAACTAGAAGAAGAGTCTAGTATTCATAGGAAAAAATCCAAGCCATACAAGTAGAGGTGTACATGAAATAAAATGCCAAAAGTTTCCTTATTTTGATCTCTTCAAATCCAACACAAATTTCAACTCCCAATAGGGTTTCCAAATAGAAGTTTAACTAGAATTTGATAATTAAACTTGAATATGATTCCACAATAGCATTCCAATTAGAATTCCCCTTGATGCGCACTTCAATTAGAACTCTACAATTATTTTAACAAGAAATTTGGGTCACACCCAAATTCTAACAAAAAACGGTATATTCGTATAGGTTTAAATATTTATACACTATCTTTTACTTGTTTCTAAACTTAACCAAATGTCTATGTAAAAAATTAGAGATGAGGTCTTCCCTATTCAAAACATATAGCAAGTAGGTCTCCAGTGTAATACTTCGACAACCTCAGCTGCCAATTTTTTGTTTTTTTGTTTTTTTTTTTGTAACATTTGGGTCCCAGTTATAACCATTTTCATAAGGATAATTGGCACAGTACAATTCTAACCTTTACATATTTGTTGTGATACAACCTTTTTTTTCTTTAGCACAATTACCTCCAGACCAATCAAACCTTGCGAAATACAATGTTTTAGTCTATTTTCTTCGTAAAGTCTAGTAAAATGACGAATTTGCACTCCTATTTAAATAAACAAAAAAGAAAAAGAAAAAAAAGAGAGAGATAACAAAAAATCAATTTTGATTATAGTCCCAAAATTTAAAAAGTTTAAACAAGTCCTAATTAAACAATTAAAGTAGTTGGGGGTAAGTTGAAGAAGAAAGAGAAATTTTTAAATGTTTTAATTGGAATTCATTTGCGCTTTTTGAAAAATCTGGGACTAATTGCAATTAATTCATTATCTTTTTTCTTCTTTTCGTTTTGTTTATTTGAATAAGAGAGTATATTCACCATTTTACAAAGTTTTTCGAGAAAAAAATGGATGAAAATGTCATGCTCTGCAAGGTTTGATTGATCTTAGGGATATTGCTTCTTTGATGGCCTAGACACTAATGTAGGATCAAGAAAACCACAGTTAACTCCTATAAAATGTCAATCATTTGGACTACAAGCACAATTAGTACCTGAAATAGCTAGTTAGATATAGAGTAACGGTTTAATGTGCAACCCATGATGTAAAGTGACTTTTAGATACTTCATTACATGAATGGTAGTTTGATATTAGAATTTGGGTGTGACCTTAATTCTATTTAAAAATCCTACTGGGAATTCAATTTAGAAATTTTATTAGGAATTTTATTTGGGAGTTGGTTTTATGACATGGAAAAAGTCTTGAAGGAGACTAAGATGGATAAGGAGAAAAAATTGTGCAAACAGTACTAGTTACCAGCTCAAGAGCTACTGAAGCACCCAAAACAGGGGCACAACACTCGCTAAGTGCCATGCAGCTGGTAGAGGTCCACTCGATCTTCACTCGAGCAGCCATCTTATCTAGGCAAAAATCCAACTTCGATTTTATTAGTTTTTTTACTCCTATTTTAACTCAAGCACTCCATTATTGTTTTTACCTCGTATATTAAGGTTTCACCTTATCTTATGCTCTTCTTTGCATTATAACTATGAGGAGTAAACCTCTTGAAAAACCATCTAAACTGTGTAATCCTTTTTTATATTAGTGAAATTGGTATCAGGGCTTAAGTTTGGTTAGAGCAAGATTTGATTATTTGTGATAACAAGTATGAAGTTTGATATTTTTCTTTTGGATCGCAAAACCAAATTTTCACTATGGTAGGTAAAGATGCGAGCAGTGCTCACTCAGATGGACTTGGATGATACTTTGTTGGGTTTTATAAGATGTCATCAACTTGGATACTGGAGGAGAAATAACGTAGGGATTAAAAGGTCTTATCTCAAATTCATCTTCATCTTTCGAATCAAATTTTCCAAAACATTTTAAAGGAAAAAACTACAGATGCGTTATGATTAAAATTGAAGCAGTTATTGATGATGAAAATCTAACCAGTAAACTCTATTTGAAGCAGCGATTATATTCTCATCATATGACAAAAGGCACATCTTTAAAAGATCATCTAACTGGCTTTAAGGAAGTTGTCACTGATCTAAAGACCTTGGAGGTCATGTATGATGAAGAAGTTTTAGGGTTTGTTTTGTTGTGTTCACTGCCTTCTTCATATATGTCTTTCAAAGACACTATTGTGTACAGTCTCACCATAGATGAAGTATATGATGCCATGTTTTCAAAGAAGAAGATGAAGTAGCTTGTGTTTGGATTTGAAACTTATGGAGAGGGCCTTGTTGTTTATGAAATGGGCAGATTGAAGTGTAAGAATAACAATAAAATTTGTCATTACTGCAAGACAAAGAGACACATCAAAAGGGATTGCTATAAGTTCCCGAAAAAGGATATATTAGTTACTGCAAATCAGAAATGACAACAACCAGAAAATTTAGGTGGAGCCAGTATTGCAAAAGATTGCTACAATGATGGAGAACTTTTAGTTATTTCAAATGGTGACTTCAAACCTGACAAAGGTTGGATTATTAATATAGCTTGCACTTTTTATATGTGTCCTAATTGGGATTGATTTTCAACATATGAAATAGTTTCCAAAGGTGTAGTGGTAACGGGAAATAATGCACCTTGTAAGATAGCTAATATTGGTGATGTTAGAATTAAGATGTTTTATGGGACGATCAGAATACTTGGTGAAGTGAGACATGGTCCAGATTTGAAGAGAAATCTTATTTTGAGTTCTCTTAATTGAAAAGAGTACAAGTACATGGGTAAAGGTGGAGTTCTGAGAGTTAGCAAAGATATTTGTGTTGTGATAAATGGGCAGAGAAGGTCCCAATTATATATTTTGTAAGGTTCTACAAAATCTGTTGATACAAATCAAAATAAATTAAGCACTTAGGTGGAGTTTGATAATGGTCCAGTTTCATTGGAGTTTGGTTCAGGATCTATATTGAAGAATACATCTCAATCTAGTTCAGAAGTTAATGGCTATACAAAATGAGAGGGAGAGATGTCGTTATCTATCCCGTTCTTTTTTTTTTGCTAGCATATAAAGTCTTTTTTGCTACTTTTATTGTTGTTGGAACTATGTGGTATAGGGCCTGAGACTCTCTTCAGGGTGATTTATATTATTAATTTAATAAATTGATTTTTTTTTTTAATTCAAGAAGTTTGACCCCCTTTCTCTATTTTTATTTTGGGGACTTATATTAAATTGTAATGTGTCTCATAATCAAGATTTTTTTGGGCGTCATTTCGATTTTGGATCCTAAACAAAGAGGTTCAAGAGATGAAAGAATTAATGATACACATAAAAAACACTAACACAATTCATAATAATGTATTGAAAAATAATGCCACTTTTCTACCACCACCAGCAACGCCACAACATTCTACTAAAGAGACATTAGGCATCCACAAAGGTACGGTGAATTTGATTTGGTTGCCTATACTTTGAGTGTGATTGAAGGTATTGAGTATAGTAAATAACCTTCTACAACAACAGTTAATTGTGTGGATTCTGTTTTTATTGGAGATCTTGATAAGAGAAGATCTATTACATGATATGTTTTTGACCTGTTTGGTTATTGTTGTTAAGTTTACCTTTAAGGGCTTTTATGGAAGAGGTAGAGAGTTTTGTTGGAGAATTTTGAAAAGTTAAGTTTTATTCCTTGCAGTGAAATTCGTCTCAATTTGGAGAATTTTTTTGAAGAGTGGTATTTTGTTGAATAATGCTACATGTACATTATGGTGTCCATAAAAGTGTCTATAATATACACATGACATAACATTATTGGAGGGTTGACAAAACTGTTTTTCAACCCTCCAATGATTTTATGCCACGTGTACATTATGGACATCATAATGTATATGTAGCATAACTCAATTTTGTTCACTGCAGTAAAATTCATGTCAAGATGGAGATTTATTAAAATATAGGTGTGACCCAAATTCTATTTGAGAATCCTATCGGAAATTCAATTTGGGAATTTTATTAGGGAGTTGGTTTTATGACTTGAAGAAGTCCAAGATGAAAACGGAGAAGGAATTGTGCAAACGGCACTAGCTACCAACTCATGAGCCCCTCGAGCGTTCAAAAAAGGGGCTAAGTGCTTGCTAAGCGCCAGCAGCCGCTTGAGCGACTGTCTTATCCATATAGAACTCCCAACTTTGATTTTAATAGTTTTTTTGACTCCTATTTCAACTCAAACAATCCGTTATTGATTTTATCTGTTATATTAGGATTCCACCATATCTTAATCTCTTCTTTGCAATATAAACATGAGGAGTAAACCTCTTGAAAAAAATTATCCAAGTTTTGTAATCCTTTTTTATATTAATAAATTTTCCTCCTCTTCCCGTAGTTATTTCCCTAGTTGGGGTTTCACGTAAATCTTGTGTTTTTGTTACTATATTTTTCATATTGCAATATATTATCGTTTATTTCCTAACATTTGACAATGAATGTCATTAGGATAATATTGAAGAAATGGACTCAACTTGTTCACAGCAAAAGAAATATTAGGTCCAGTAAAAGTGAGATATTGTAGAGCTCCCAGGGCACTTCCATAAACAGTGGGATATCCATCTGCTGCAAAGAGCTTTTGCAATTTCAAGATTCAACCTTTTTAAAAGTTCTGTTATGTATCTAGACTAGAGTAGATATAGTCGTATTTCATTTGTGTCTACTTCAATTCTCAAGAAGTAGAACAAATATGTAAATCTTTTAGGGAGTAGAGAGTATTAAGTTCATGAACAAAATTTTCAATGAGAGACCGATCATTCCCAGTGACTATTATATCATCCACATATACTAGTACCTTGTGTCCCATTTCTGAATGAAAAAAGATGTCTTATTCTGAAACTTGAAATCTTTAACTAAAAAGTGTCATTTTGAGTTTATCAAACCAAGCTCTTGGAGCTTGCTTTATACCATTCAATAACTTGTTCAGTTTGAAGACATAATTGGATTCGGTTTCATCAATGGACCAACGATGGATTCAAGGGGGTGGGGCACAGTCAGGGCCGGCCCCGAGAATATAGAGGCCCAAGGCGATTAATTATTATGAGGCCCTTCAACATAATATTTTATTTTACAAATGTAATAATATTTAAATATTTAAATAATTAACACTTTTATATTAAAAAGAAGACTTTCCACAATGGAAATTTCTATACATTTTCAATAACTCTATCACAGATTCACAATGTAATGTAATCATAGTAGCAAACATTGAATTGACATTGTAATTCACGAAAATCTAACAAATTTAACACACTAACATTACTATCAAATAATGCAAGGGGAAAAATAATCATCACTGATTCACTTCTATCTCTAAAATTAAAGAGTTCATTACTTGATTGTATCCACTATCCATCATCCAATTCCAATCTCTGAGAATCTGACATATTGTAGAACATAATGTGCAGAAATTCTTATTTCTTAATGTCAACAGACTCAACACTCAACATAATGTCATGGGCAGAATTAATTATTCACCTATATAAGGGCCACAACAGTGCACAAGATTTAAGTTCATTAATAAGGCTTAATAATGCGTGTGTTCGTAAGGCATAAAAATAAAAGATCACATAAATGATAAATCTAAAATTGATTCCCCACCCCAGGGAGAACTCCTCCAGTCCTCCTACATGAACCCAAGCAGAGACAGTAGAAACAAAAAATTGATAGAGCACAGTGTGCAAAATCTATATTCATAGCATAACAAGTTAACAACCAAGAATGATGTTACCATACGGTCCATATCCAAAATCTCCTGTAATCAACATTCGCTAAGAAATTATGCAAAGACGGAACGGAAGAACCACACAGGAAAGGCCCCGGTTGAATTTCACATAAGAAATCGAAAAAAAAAACCAATTAAGTATAGAATAAGATGAAGAGATTAGAGACCGACCTTAATATGATTTATGGCCGGAATTTTTGCTGGTAGAATGGCTTGATTTGGTGAAGATGAATGCACATTGGAATGGAGAAAAAACATTAAAAGAGTCGCCGGTTGGGGATTTGAGGGGTTTCATCTGCCCAAAAAGAAATTTTTTGGGGGATTTGATGGGTTTTGGAATGGAGGGTCTTTGGGCATTTTTTTTTTTTTTTTTTGAGGCCCCTAATAATAGGAGGCCCAAGGCAGTGGCCTTACTTGCCTTGGGCCAGGGCCGGCCCTGGGCACAGTAGGCCTCAAGCCCACCCAACAACCTCCAAAAGAATATTATGTAGTTGGCCTATTGAACCAAGCCTGTTTACAGCTCAATTTCAGACTACAAAAAAAGATTCTTGATACCATTTGAAGTGCTCGAGTATTACTTCATAATACGCCTTTAAATTTGCAAGACTGCTGTTAAGAAATATAAATTGTATTATTATGGTCTTGTAAATATTACAATGTAGATGACCCTATTTATAGGGTTACAAATAATTGTACAAAGAAATAAATATAAAAGTAAAGATTACACAATCAACTACTATGGAAAGTAATCCTACACTAAAAGGAAATATTACAATGGAAAATACTCCATATTTTATTTCTATATTTAACACCCTCCCCTCAAACTCAATATGAGGTAGAATATTGAGTTTGAAGAAATCGATCCAATCAAATCTTCCAAATTGAAGAACTCCAAGCACTTGAGGTCTTTGTCATTGTTATGGAGATAAGTGATTTCTTGTTTGCTGGAAGAAAATATTTGATGGACATTTTTTTTTTTTTTTTAGCATAAGAAAATCTCGAATTTATCAAGGGGCAGGGAAAGGGCTGATAAAGTTCAAGGTACCGACCCTTCAAAGTTTGAAAAATCTCTAGTTAGTTTAAGAGGTATGGGGGAGTGCCGGTAAAATTTAAGGTACCGACCCTCCAAAGTTTTAAAAAACCTCTAGGTAGTTTAAGAGGCAGGGGGAGAGCCGATAAAGTTCAAGGTACTGACCCTCCAAAATTTTAAAAATCCTCTAGTTAATTTAAAAGGTAGGGGGAGTGCTGGTAAAGTTCAAGGTACCGACCCTCCAAAATTTTTATTTTTATTTTGACATGATAAAATTTGCTTATGAAAACATGTTATAAAAATCTATCATTTTTTTTTTTTTTTTTTGACATAAAAGAAAACTTATTTATAAGGTTACAACCAACCTCGGTTTGCTGAGCATATGAATTCTAGCCTACCTTTGCTCTAGCCACAAAATTCTGCTGTATTGCGTGAGTATACACTGACTTCAACTTCAATTCTTGATTCCCCAAATCAGCCACCTTTTTGCTCCCAAAGTTGAAAGTTGCCTCAATTTCCGTGTGTGTATTCATAATTTCAGCACTTCCTCCACGTTCTCTGCACCGTTTGTTTGTTTGTTTTTTTTTTGTGCATGTTTAACCCAAGACCAAGTTAAACCTGCTCTGATACCATGTGAAGAAATATACAATAATGCTCTGATACCATGTGAAGAAATATAAATTGTATTATTATGATCATGTAAATATTACAATGTAGAAGGCCCTATTTATAGGGTTACAAATAATTGTACAAGGAAATAAATATAAAAGGAAAGATTGCACAATCAACTACTATGGAAAATAATTCTACACTAAAAGGAAATATTACAATGGAAAATACTCCATATTTTATTTCTATATTTAACAACTGCTAAACAATGAGGTTGCTATTTGCATGAAATGTGTTTAATATATCTAATTCGTGGTTGTAACCTATTTTGACTTGTTTTTAGGCTATATTTATTGACTCTCGGGGTAAGTTTTTGATATCTTTTTGAAGAACGGGTAATCATCTATGCGACGCATATTTCGAAATGAAGATGGCTACTCAAATTTAGTTTAATAATCTATTTCGTTCCCGCTAAAATCAATGTCAAGTTAAATAAAATTTTATTTGGTATCAATCGAGATCCGTCTGGTTTAAATACTCATATACAAAAAAAATTCAAATCCCTGGTTGTTTAATCCTGGATCCACCCTTGCAATCGACCCTTCATGTTGATGTCAATTTGTTTTATTCTCGAGCTATTTGATACCGCAAAGGTTAAGTCACCTTGATTGTGCTTTCATTTAGATTGATTTGTGCGTTCCTTTTGCAATGTACCCTTCATATTGATGTCAATTTGTTTTATTTTCAAGTTATTTGATACAGCAAAGGTCAAGTCATCTTGATTGTGCCTTCCATTTGATCGATTTGTGATTCTACAAGTGTACGAATCGTGAAAAATAATAAATTGAATGTATGAGTACAAATAGAGACTAAATGTTTATTATCAATTTTTATCATATTCTAGTTCCAATATAAATTGATGTTGTAAAAAAATAATTATCAAATCAATAGTTTATTTTATAACTAATTTATCCTAAACTAATCTATCTAATTTAATTTTTGGAGAACTATTGAAATTAAGCGATTAAGAATTTCGATTTTACTTAGGCTATTTATCAATCGATCGAATTCATTCAACCATGTATTAACAATTGATCTAATTAATTTTTGCTAGTAGTACCTCTCAATCAAAACTAGTCCTATTTACATGTCTGAATTTCTATATCTCTGTGTAAACTTATACACATGTGAATGTATTAATTAATAGGAATTCTATCAAAATTGCAGGTGGTTTCTATGCTCTTAGGTTTGACCTCTTCTCTTTTTGGGCTAACATGCATATTCTATTACATTCCTTTCTCTTTCCCTTTCTTGTGTGAATCTCTAGACGCAAACCTCTCGAAGGGATTGGATTCCCAATGGCTGTGGGTCAGCTAGGCAATAAGTTATAATCATCTCTCAATATGTTATAAAATCTATGTCAGTTATTATGACAAATGTATGTCCTCTCGTTCTCAATATTGTACTTAAATTAAACGACTGGTGATCAAACAATTGAATGTAATTAAAACAACATAAGTAATCTACACATATCAAGTGGCATGAAATCTTTGAAACTAAATAATATTAAATCTAAAGTACATCATTTTGTTTTAACAACCAATTATTTAGTCAATTATATAATTGAAATTAAGTAATAAAAAAGATTAGAAACGTCACTATGTTCATTACAATAAAGGAAGAAAAGAATCCAAGCAATTGTTGTTCTTTGGCACCCAATTGCCAATAATTAATCTTTAAACTCTTCTTGGATGACTGTAAAATCTCCCGGTTGATTGTGTTCTTCAACCTTCAAATTTAAAATTGAGATACAAACCTTGATGATTTTATATATTTGGATGTATAATTTTGAATCAAGATTGTATCTGTGGCCTCCCATTTTTAATTGAATGAAAAGTTACCATTATAGATCATAATTAGGTCTAAAATAGAGTCCCTAGAAGATAGGGAGCCAAAATTTTAGTTCAATTATGATATCTCAAATTGTTAGAAATTGTACTTTGACTTTATAATTTGGTCCTATTTCTTCTTTCTTGTTCGGATTGAGTCATTAGATATTGTAATTGAGGTCCTTCAACTTTCAAACCCAACTCATTGGTTCCCAACTTCCAGAATATGTCCAACTTTAATCTTTTTTTATTGATTATTGCTAATATTTACCTGAATTTTCTCCTAGAATAAAAAAAAAAAATAAAGTTAATAATCTCATACATAAACTACTTTCGAAATTCATTTTTGATAGCGAAGATAAGTGTAATATTTACACTTATCAAAGTATAATATTTACACTTATCAAATGCTCTCAAACTTAAAATATTTGTTTATCATCGAATAAAGCATAATAGAAACTTCACTAAGCTCTAAAAAAATACTGGACTTGATATATGTGTTCAATGTTTCCTCAAAATGAATATTTCAATCACAAAATTTAAACAAGTTAATGAAATACAAGAATTAACAGTTATTTCATAAACTCCACAAATCATATATTTAGCTTTTGAGTGTATGTTTATGTTGATCATTTTCAATTCTACCGATGCCACTTGAATAAAGTTATATATTTCAACTTTCAAAGTCTCTTTTTCCAAATAAAACTAATTCACAAATATGTCAATATAATCTCCCATCACTTGTATTGCTCTCTTAGTTTTTTAATTTCTTTTTTTCGAAAGTGAACTAAACAAGTGATATTGGACTTATTTTCATAATCAACTCAACCACTCTTCAAATCCTTAATTGATGACCAAGACTTAGCCGGACAGAGATAGTATTTATAATTATTTTACTACTGCCTCAATAGACTTTGGTGTGTTTCACTTTTCTTTTCTTTTCTTTTCTTCATTTTTTGTCAGTTCTTTTTTTTTTTCTTTTTCTTTTTTTAGGATCTTTTTGGTTTTCGAAGGTACTCTTAACTCTACATTGTAGGCAACCTTGTTCTATAGTAGATTATCTCCTACATATTAGTCAAACTAAATTCATACTACAATGTATATAACTTTATTATACGTGCCATAGCTAATGTAATATCTTTCATTTATTCGGCCAGCGATAAGAATCGCAAAAATAGTAAAGTGGTGATGTTTTTGGTTTTAGATAGAATTAGTAACCCCAAACTCATTCTAAACGGAATTTCAATATGGTTCTAAATGGGGATTTTTAGTGTTAAACATACATACTATAGTTTTAAAATATTCTGAGGTTATTAGTTGACACAACTCATAGTCAACCATAAATGCAATTAAGAATGAATTGGTGCTCAAAATTACACGAAATCAAGTATAAAATAATAAAATTCATGTAATAATTTAAAATTTGAGAGTTTACATAAACCTATTCAAATTTTGATCATAGATAGACAGTAATATCATTAGATATCGATCGCATAATTAAAATCAATCCATACATACAAGCATGCAAGAAAAATTCGTAATTTTCCTTTTTCAAATTTTTTTACTCTTTATATTGCTACATTGATGGCAATGTATGAATTGAGTTTTGGGGTGAAAATATAGATTTCTTGTAATTTAATCTTCATGAATGATTTGTATTAGGTTTTAAAGTTTTTCAGTTTTTTTCTTATTAAAAAAATTTACGACTTGACCACGGTCAACTTTTTTATGTTTTATAATATTTTGCTTAGTGCTAAGATGAAGATCTTAACTATATAGTATTCATTTTTTAAGACAATATATAAATGGGCCTAAAACTAAATGCAATCCCACTATTTATATGTCATGCAATAACAAAAATTTAAAAGTTAAATATTAGAAAATGGGTTACTACTTATTAAAATATTGTTTGAGCCCCATTTTGGGGGAAAAGAATGAATTTTTGAATAGTGTATTAATGAGAAATGTGTGGTTAAAAAATAAGAAAAAAATTTAGATTGATGTGTAATATTATTATATTGAAGAATGTGTGGTTGAAATAATGTTAAAATACTGTTGAAAAATGTATTTTTTCCTAAAGAATGGAACTCAAACAATGGCTAAATTCTTGATTTAAAGTATCAAGCTTGACTT